>CM075344.1:48567857-49886071 GCA_037693485.1 Kitagawia praeruptora | reverse complement strand
TTTTCTTTTCAAAAATCATTTTGATAGAAAATTCGAGTAGTTGAACTTCGACCTCAGTCGACCGATAATTCTTGAAAAACGTACAAGAAGCAAAACCTGACCGCCGGGGGTTTTCGAAAATGTTTTGGGTGGGAAAGAGTTCGAGTTTGAAAACGCTAAAGGTATCTTGGATTAGTTTTGTCTTTAAAATAATGAACGATAATTAATAAATAATATTTTGAGATTTAATATAAACAATTAATAAAATAATTATTTAATTAAAATAAGCTTTTAATCCAAGATAGATATTTTTGAGTATTTTTAACAACTTAAAAATAATAATTACTTAGGTATACGATACTTCCCGAATGACTCTTCGGGTTTTCGCAATTTAATCACGATACAACAATATACCGCTCCCCGGTCAATAGTATATTTGGACCGCTACGACCTCTATTGCTAGAGTCGTTGTCCGAAGAAAACACTTTCATTCTAAGTTCAAGGGGTGCAAACATATATGTACTTATACATCTCAATTTCATCGATACTTCGATAAACATAAGCATTTGATACGATTGAAAACTACAAACACAACAGTGAAAATCCTTGTATATGTAAGTTTTGAAAAGTAAACTTGCCTTGGTTTGGTTGGGATGGTCGAGCGTGCGGAGTGGAACGATCTATACATTAGCAATAACCGTTCGTTAGTACCTTAACAATACCTCTTTAATTACGGGATTTTAGGGGTACAAAATTAACTTAAGGACTTCGTCTTATGACACTCTAGCCCCACTATAGGTTCATGTCATCACTCGATTACGCTCGTCACTTATTCGACTTAATTTAGTTACCATATCCGAGTCACGTCCACTACCCCTAGAATTATACTCCACTTAACGACTTTTTCCCTTGCGCGAATTTTACTCTAGCATTCTTATAAAATTGAAAAATTCATATTTTAACCCAATTCTTTTTGGGTGGTCTTCACCACTGCATTCCCTAACTTCTCAAATTTTTCCATGATCCCACATATATTTTTAGGGGTTTAAACAAGGTTCACAAGGGGGTCACTTAGTGCAGTCCGGAATCCAGAAACAAAATTTACTTCTCCGGTCATAACTTAAAATCTATACATCACCTAGTCATGAACCTTACATTTCTAGAAACTACATTCAAATACCTTTCCAACAATATATGGTAGGACCTCAGGGGACAAGATTTGAGGGTTCAAAACCATGTTACAAGGCAGGTCAAAGTTCCTGGAAAAACTCAGCATGCTTGTTTCACTTAAATCAACCAAGATTCTTACTTCCACAACACAACCAACATCTAAGTCACCTAGTTCATGCTTTATAACATTCAAGGAGATACATATACTAACCACAATCATAAAAATCACAATCACAACACTTAAACTCAAGATCTATATCATCCATCACTTGAACATCCAAGATTAACACAAATATACATGGATCTATCATTGAACATCATAAACACTACATGGCCAAGAGGGGTTATGATTTTATACCTTCTTGAGTACCTAGGAGCCTTGGTTAAGCCTTAAAAAACTCAAGAACACCTTGAATGATCTCCTACAACCCTTACAATCCAAGATCTAAAAGAAAACCAAACATGGTTACTATTCACAATATCTATAATAATTAATTTCTTGAAATTGGATGGATGAAATGGCTTGAAACTCTTAATATACCTTGCTTAGATGATGGAGATGGCCTAGTATTTATGCCTTGATTTATTAGTGATGAGAAATGGAGGAGGAAGAAATTTTTTCCTCCTTTACTATGCTTGGCCGAGAGCTTCCTTCAAGGGGGGGGGGGGAGGTGTTTTGGTTTTTGTGTGGTTGAATAATTGCAAAGTAGTAGTTGGGTGATACATATTAGTGTAAGTATATGCATGGTACAACCTAGGTATGGCCTCTTGTACTCTTGTCCCCTCCTTGGAAAAAGAAATGCAACTATTTACTATTCCTCTTGCCATTTGGTTTAACTAGTTTGCTTTTCCTAACTACTTGGTTGCATGGGACTTGCATGCAATACTACTCCTTGTATCATTATTATTCCACCAATGCTTGTCACTTAATCTTTAATTCGTATCGTATCTTAATTAATCTCTCGTAATAATATTTTGTCGCGTAGAGATTTCCCCTGTAATTCCTTAAGTACTTAATTGTGTAAATCCCTCGAATATCCATAATTCCTCGTCATAATCCTCAATAAATCTTTTAACACTCTAATCATTCTCAAATCCCAAGTTTTTATAAACCTTACTAACAATAAGACTCTTGCCTTCACAATCTTCCTCTTATCTTACATAGTGAATGTAACAACATAGTTTCTCAGATAATCAATTCTATTAATCAACAGGGATGACTAGAAAGGTTCCAAATTCACAATGTCATATGATATTATATTCTTAAAAATATTACCAAAAACCAGGGTTCTTACAAGGATGACACATTCCATGCCTCTATTTTAATCTATAATATCAAGGTTAAAGAGATTATTTTACGTTGTACATTGTTCACGAAAGGCGAAATCGATTCACCGATTTAATTATTATTATTTGGGTAACAATGATGTATTACTAGATGTCGTTCATTGTTTACGATTTTATTTATTAAATAAAATTGTTGCCAATATAATAATAACCTATAGGGTCACACACAAGAGCGCTTGAAGGATAATTTAATTTAAATAGTCGGATTTAAATTGAGATGATAAATCTAATTGTTAATTAATTAATTAAGTATTGACTTGATTAATTAAATAAACAAATTTCGAATTATTATAATAATCCAAAATAAATTCAGTAGCTTGCTTATTAAGTAAGACTTAATAAGATGAGAATGATCATATTTTGGATTGAGACAAACTCTAAAGAGATTAGAGTTAAAATTCGTTTTTCTCTCTAGCTATATAACTCCTTTTATAAGCTGATAGGTTTTTTTACGTTTTTATTATCTTTAAAAACACTAAACCCTAGCAGCAAAAGAAGTGAGAGCAAGAGAGGAGAAAAACGAGTTCTTGGTGCTAGTACACTGCAATTCCTTCGAGACAACGTTCGTGTGGATACCGATAGAGACGTACATCGCTCGTGCGGGATACGTGGTGATCGAACATCCTTCATACAATCTCAGACCTCGGAAAGCTTGTTAAAGGTACTGATTTCTGTGAACTACGAATTAAATATACAATTCTCGCATGGATCCTAGCGGTGGGTTTCAATATAGTTTTATTTTTCGCGTTTTTCCGCTGTGTTTGATTGGTTGAAACCCAACAAATTATTATTTAGTATAAGTGTTGGAAGAGTTGTGTGTAATATTTTGAAAAATATTGTGTTTTATTTTTTTTATAATTAAGCAAAATAATTAAGGCTAATAAAGTAAAATAATTAAATAAGGTAAGTACCGTACTGTACCAAAATTTTTAATATTTCGTCCTTTATAATACTAGCTTAAAACCCGTGCGATGCACGGATTTTTTTTAAATATTATATGAATTTTTTTCATTATTTGAGTTAATTTTTTTAAAACATGATTTTTGTATGCTTAAATTTTTAAATGAGATTATTTGATGATAATTTTATAGATGTTATTCCTGATAATTCTAGAAAATGAGGGATTTTAGTTAGAAATTTGGAAAAGATTATAGATTTTAGTTGAAAAAGGTAATCGGTTAATTATTAGTAATTATAAAATTATTTTTTTATTTTTTTAGATAGAATGTCCATGATATAATTGGAAAAATAGAGGATTTGGTTAGAGAAAATTAAAAAGGTAACATATTTTAGGTGAAAAATGTAATTGATTAGTTTATAGTAATTATAAGTTAATTGTGTTATTTTACTAAATAAATTGCTCGTAATGTTTTTAAAAAAAGAGAAATTAGTGTTGCCGATGATATTTCTAGGAAAAGAGGAATTTTAATTAGAAAATATAGAAAAAATGATCTGTTTTAGCTGAAAAAGTTAATCGATTAATTATTAGCATTATTATATTACTATTTTATTTTAATAAATAGAACTGCCCTTAATATAATTGAAAAATAAGATATTTTAGTTAGAGAAAATAGAAAAGATAACGTGAAAATTAAAAAGGTGACATGTTTTAGATGAAAAGGTAATTGATTAGTTTATACTAATTATAATTTAATTATGTTCTTTTACTAATTAAAAATGTTCCTAATTGTTTTTTAGAAAATAAGAATTTAACATTGTCCTTGATATTTCTAGAAAAAATGGAATTTAATTAGAAAAAATAAAAAGATGATATATTTTAGCTGAAAAGATAATCGGTTAATTATTAGTATTGCAATGCACGGGTTTCTTGTGTTATGTTATAAATTTTATTTAATATTATAATTATTTTTTTATACAATCATCATCTTTTAATAACATTTTTAATTTTAATTTGATATAGTTTAATATACTCGTGTTTACGGATTATAATAACGTTTCCTTATTATAAATAACGTATATTATTTTTAATATATTTTTTTAATAATTGAAAATTTTGGTGTGATATTTTCGGGTATATATTTATGATTGTAAGATTTGTTGTAAATTAAAAAGGTAAAGTGTTTTAATTAGAAAGGAAATATTAATGATTGAAAGATATGATACGATTGATCTTTTTATGTGTTTATATATATAAGGTAATATCTTCAACTGAAAGTAAATATGAAAAAGGCAATCGACTAATTACCATTAATTATATTATACTGTTATTTATTTTAGGTGTTATATTTTACTTGAAAATGATGGTGCCATATTTTCGGATATATATTAATGATTGAAAGATTTGTTTTAAATTAAAAAGGTAACGTGTGTTAGTTCAAAAGATATTATATGATTGGTGTTTTTAGGTGTTTATAAGAGTTAATATCTTCAACTAAAAGTAAATATGAAAAAGACAATCGACTGATTGCCGTTAATTTTATTATATTAATGTGAAAAGGGCAATTGACTAATTACCATTAATTTTATTATGTTAATCGACTAATTATCATTAATTATATTATGTTATTATTTATTTTAGGTGTTATATTTTTCTTGAAAATTATGGTGTGATATTTTCGGGTATATATTAATGATTGTAATATTTGTTTTAAATTAAAAAAGTAAAGTGTTTTAGTTCGAAAGGAAATATTAATGATCGAAAGATATGATGAGATTGATGTTTTTAGGTGTTTATAAAAGGTAATATCTTGACTGATTACCATTAATTATATTATGTTATTACTTATTTTAGGTGTATCTGTTTTTCTTTATAGTGAAGGGTAAATAAGTAAATTCACGAAGTACCAAAAAACAGGTACCAAAAAATAGGTACAAAATTTTTTAATGTTTCGGCTTTTATATAATAGTTTAGATAGTATAGACTTGTATATATAATAAAATATTAGATGAAGACAGTACATCAGAGATAGCGGTTAATAGAAACAACGTATAGTAGTTTTAGAGCGAGAGAAGAAATAGAGGAGACACTTTAGGAATACACACATCATCTTGGATGCGAGAAGATTGAAGCCATCAACAATAATGTTAGGAATTATGTTATTTTTTATGATAACTTGACCGTTAACATATTTTGTATAAGTTTTTGCCTGCAACTAATCAACGGATGACATGTTGTTACAGAATTCGTTGAATGGAAAAATTATCATTTTGAAAAGTTCTTTTGTAACATATTCTTTAAAAAGACTCAAAATAGCAGTTGAAACCAAATGAGACATGTTGTGTAGAATAAGTTAGTGAATTGTAAATATCTTATACTTTGCAATTCTGCACAAGTGAAGATTTAACTCAACGGATGTTGTTTCAATTATTTCAACGGATGAGACAATTCAACTTTTAACGGATGTTAGAATTACTACTTCAACGAAAAATGTGTTAATCAAACAGAGCAGTTGAAAGTTGACAATTCTGACAGATCACATGGGTTGATAAATCTCAAAGAACATGGAAGTCAAGATTTGGAGACCTCAAATAAGAAGAAACATTCTATTTCCATTCAAGAAAATTGGATGATTATTTCAAGGCAAATCAGTCAAAGATGAAGTGTAGGTTGCAGAGGCATGTCTGTACATCAATTATGACAAGTCTACTCGTTTGTAATGATCTGCATTACTCACTTGACCTTTTAACTGAGGGATCTCTTCGTCTACTAAAGGTTCTTCATGTGTACTTAGTTCAAATGTAAAATTCAATTTATATAACAACAAAATAAGTCACTGAATGCAACTTAAGCGTTTCTGAAAGTTTGACTATCATGAAAGTTTGGTCATATCACGTGTGTCCAGTCTTGCCTAAAATGGTATAAGCGTGTCTAGAAAGTAAATCAGTCTATTACCATTTTTGTAACAAGTTGACTTTGCACAAACTCTATAAATGCTGTTATAGCCAAAATTCGGTTCGGGTATTTTCAAGATGGATTCGGGTCAATAACAAATTCAATTTGGGATTTCAGAGAACAAATTAGGGTTTTCTAGACGTTAGGGCGCGCCCCTGGGGTTTAGGCCGCGCCCTGGGTTATTCTGGAATTCCAATATGATAATAATATCGATTCCGTGTTCAATTATTGAAGAATTCCCTCCTGTCGTATCTCAGGAGGGGGATGTCCGTCGCAGAAGGCCTCCAGGGGTTTGCCTGGATATAAGGACCCTTCTTAGACGCTAAGGGAGGCATCCGTGCGCCCTAAGGTGGAAAGATGGGGACTTTCTGGTGTGTGCTTTGGGAGCTCTGTTCCTGTAGCCAATGGGCGCGCCCTCATTGGGGAACTTCGGAGTAATCCTGCACTTTGCACCCAAAAGCTTTGGATCACCTGTCCTGCTATCTGGTGGGTGCTTCTCATTCGGGGGACATGGATGCGTTCTGCACTTGGGGTAAACCACGGCTATACCTGCATCCTTGAAATCAAGAAATAGCTGGTAGCAGATAGGACTAGTCCTCGACGGGGGAAGTTTCCTTATCTGTGAAGTCTTGAGATCTTGGATGAGCCTTGGGCCTTTTGTGGTTAGGCCTCATAGTAGAACATTCCAGAAGCTAGACCGACAATCCAAGCCCAATTGGGTTTCTTGCTCTCCAAGAACTACGTCTGGCTTGATCCTCTATAAATATAGAGGTACGTAGGCAAATTGAGGGGTTGGAAGTCGAGAGCTCTGAATAGCCGCTACTAACCCTATCAATCTCAGCCACCAATTACAAACAGTCACCACACGCCACCACTCTTTTCGGCAAAGAACCACCGCTGTAGATCTTGTTTCCGGCGAAGTACTTCGAATTTTGTTGTTACCAAAATCCTCCGTCAACAAATTGGCGCTCGAAGGAGGGGGCCAGTCAAGATCTTCATCTTAGGAGGAAAAGATGTCTCACAATCAACGCGGAGGTTCTCATGAAGAGGATTATTATGATTCTGAAGATAGCTTGGGGGGTAACCAAGCTCATCACGAAACTTACGTTCCGGAGGAAATCCCTGTTCCCCCACACCACCATGGAACTCCAGCCACCGGCGGTGGCCAGCCGCACGTTCTTATCAGTAACGCGGCATTGATGGAACAACTGTACCGCATGGGTGATGCCCTAAATAATTTCGGGGCAAGATTGTGTTCTATGGAGGAAAATCAGGAGTCAAGGAGAAAATCTCGGAGTATCCCACGAAATCATCATCGAACAGGGAAAGCCCTTCAAGTCGAGGAAAGCTCCCGTAAAGACGGTGAAGTGCAGGAGAAGAGATTTTAGCTAATTACTCCCCGAAGGTTAGAATACTCTGATCCGATTATTGAACATCCTAGTGAGGATAATTCTGAGCGCAGGTTGTCGAATCCTGAAGCTAGGGCGCGCCCTCACCCTCATCGGTCAGGGCGCACCCCTAGTGAGATTCAGCGGGATGAAGAACAGATTGCTAAGGAGAAAAGAGATTTTGCAAGCTTGAAGGAGCGCCTTGGAATAAGGCTTAATGACGACGATTTAAGGATGGTGCTCCTTGAGCAACAGAAGAAAAGCCAATACTTGGAATCACGGCCCCATGATCCACAGCGTGCGCCCCCTGACAACAGGTCGAGGCCCCTTGGACATGAGCGAGCCCTTACACGGAGTCATGAGCCACAGCGTGCGCCCCCTGACAACAGGTCGAGGCCCCTTGGACATGAACGATCTCTTGCTCGCAATAGTAATCCACAGCGCGCGCCCCCTGTTCACAACAGGTCGCGGCCCCTTGGATCTAAACAAACTTTTCAGCACAACACTGGAGCAAGAGGAAACCGTGATAACGGTGATAAAAGGGGATATATTTCTGGCAGAAGCGAGGTGATGTTATGGCTCTTGTTCATATTCTGTAGAGGCACGAAAATATTTTTGGGGAAGTGGAGTTTGATCAAGATTCTATTGCTAGGAACAGGATAATACCAATATATTGTTAGAAAATGGAAAGTTTGAGACATATTTATAATATGTTCTTAATGTAATTTCCGGAAACTAACAAGTGAAGGTTGTTCCTTGTAATGAGGACTTAAACTTTCATGTTTGGATCTAAGACATTTTCTTAGTGGAATCCATAAATAATTTGAGTTGAAAGAAGAATTAGATATTGATTTATTTCAACAAGTTTCAGATTTATATGTTACAACAGTACTGGAAATTTGGATCAGTATTTGGATTAAATCCTGATGGAAATTTGGATCAGTACTTGGAGTAAAATCCTGATGGACTTGGTCAGACATCAGATTCTGATGGGCTAAATCCTGATGGATATCAGTTCCTGACAAGCACCGAATCCTGATCCTGATGGACACCAAATCTTGATATTACTGATGACCAAATCCTGATACTTATGTAACTGAAAATAAATCTTGATGCAGTTAATGCAATTAAATCAGAATATTTAATTTCCTTTTATGGAGTATCAGTTACTTTTACACTCATTTTTAAAAAAGTGGCCAAATTTTACACTCATTTTTACACATCATCAAATTCCAAGTACTTTTGATGAGTCTAGATCGAGGACGCGCCCTCACTCAGGAGAACAATATCAGAGAAATTCTTAGGGGAATCCGCAACCTCATGGAAATCCAGAAGGTCAGCAAACACAAACTCAAACTCAAGAGAATGTTGTGGTTCAGCCGCAGGCAGGGAATCAAGGAGGTGTGGAGACAGCGGCTCCACCTCCACCTCCACCTCCAGGGGGTACTCAAACTGTGGCACAACCAAACATTCAGAATGTTCCCGGGGTTGGAACTTTCAATGTGGATGATTTAAAGAAGCTCCTTGCTCACTTGGATGGAGGAAGAATATCTGCTACTGCACAAACATCCTCTCCATTCTCAACCGAAGTAAGAGAGGCGCAACTTCCTACTGGGTATAGATCTATGACAAATGATTTGCGTTTTCACTGAAATGCAGATCCTGTCGAATTCCTCGGACGCTTTGATATCGAGATGGATGTTTATCAAGTGACAGAGCTGGCTAGATGTCGATTGTTGGCAGCAACTTTCAGGGAGAGTGCTCAGCAATGGTTTCAAAAACTTGGTCCGGGAGTTATAACATCTTGGCAGGTGATGAGGAATTTGTTTTTGACTAAATTCCAGGCGGCAGTTAAATATGCCCCTCCCGTCACGACTTTGGCCAATATCAAGCAGAGGGAAGGAGAAAGCCTGCAATCTTACTTCAAGAGGTTTAACTCAGAATCAACTTTGGTGAGAGGAGCAACTGATGAAACGCTCAAGAGTTTTCTAATAGCTGGATTATCGGTGGGAACCGACTTTTGGAAACATCTTCAAGGACGAGATCCACCAACATTGGCTGATGTGTTTGCACAAGCTGAATCCTTCAAGATTGTGGAGCAGTCTTTGGCAGATAATCGAAAGGCCGATAATCAAAATAGTACCAAGGTAAAGATTGGAAAGAGGAAGGATAGGTCTCCCAGTCCAACTCGCCGGATAGCAACAGGTGCCAATCATGTGAACTTAACTGAATCTGGCAGAAATTGGGGTCCTCCAGATACTTACACTTATGATCAAAGGCCGGGTAATTATACACCTCTAGCCGCCTCCATTGAACATTTTTTTGAAGTGAACAAAAATAAAGGATTCTTCAGAAAGCCAGAGCCTCTCTCTTCTTGGCAAAGTAAAGATAAAAGGAAGTACTGTGAATTCCATGAGTCTTCTGGGCACAATACTCATGAGTGCCGTCAATTGAAGGATGAGATTGAGGATCTAATCAAGGAAGGATATTTAACAGAATGGATTGTCAGAGAGGTGAAAAAACATAGGGAGAATCCTGATAAGCAAGATGGAGGGCGCGCCCCCCATGTAGGTGGTAAGCCTGAAGAGAAGAAGTTTGTGAAGGAAGGAAGTATTCACACTATCTTTGGTGGACACCACCTGGGAGGTGACAACAATCATGCTATGGAGAGGTATACTAGAGAAGCGAAATATCGACCTCTTACAAATGTGAATAGTTTGGAGTTGAGGCCGCCTAAATTGTTCAAAGGTGAATTTGCTGATATCACTTTCACTGAAGAAGAGGCAAGATGGGTACACCATCCTCATAATGATGCTTTGGTGGTGGCAATTCAGATTGGGTCCAAGAATGTACATCGAGTTTTTGTTGATAATGGAAGTTCGGTGAATATTCTGTATTACAGTACTTACCAAAAGTTGGGACTTCTAGATAAGGATATGATTCAAGACAACGGATGGATATATGTTTTTCGGGCGAATCTGTAAAGGTCATGGGAGCTATCAAGTTACCAGTAACTCTCGGGGAAGGGACTCTTTCTGTAACACAAATGATGGATTTCATGATTTTGAATGTAGAATCATCACACAATGCTTTGGTGGGACGTCCCTTGTTAAAAGAAATGAAGGTTGTGACCTCCATCTATCATCTTGCAATGAAGTTTCCTACGCCAAATGGTGTGGGAACAATTCGAGGATCCCAGCATGACTCGAGAGACTGTTATCATAAGGCAGTTAAAGGGTTTAGGAGACAGCAGGGTGGAGGGCGCGCCCTCAGTGAAAGTAGTTCTGGAGTTATGAGTATTGCTCTTGAAGAAGTGAAAGTCCATTATCTTGTTCAAGATCCAGAGGAAGAAACACCTTGTTATAGGGCGCGCCCTGAGGAGAGTATTCCAGTATTGGATGATCTTCAGGATGGAATTCTGGAGGAAATTGAAGAAGACTCAGAGGAGGTAATTTCAGTTAATATCAGAGGTGAACAAGTTGAAGGGAGGCGAATGTTACTTGAAGGATTGGTGCATACCCTTGTTGAGGAAGACTTCCCTCTTAAAGAGGACGCGCCCTCCAAGGATGCAGCACCAATCGAGGATCCACGAAACTTTGATTTTGACCTTGATCCAAGAACACCACAACCTGTGGAAAAGACTGGTCCTGCAGAGGATACTATTTCAATTTTGGTGGATGAAAAGGATTCAAGTAAGGTTTTGAAAGTCGGATCTCGATTGAATTCCAAGTTGAGAGGAATGCTCACTAATTTTCTTTTGAATAATCTGGATGTATTTGCTTGGAGTCATGTTGATATGGTAGGAATCGATCCGAAGATTATGTGTCATCGTTTGAACATAGATCCTACCAAGAAAGGAAACCGTCAGAAACGTCGACCTGTAAGTGGAGAAAGAGCTATAGCATTGAAAGAGGAAGTTGATAGACTTCTAGATGTTGGTTTGATCAAAGAATCATATTACCCCGATTGGCTGGCTAATCCTGTTCTTGTCAAGAAGCCTAATGGAAAGTGGAGAACTTGTGTGGATTTCACGGACCTGAACAAGGCTTGCCCTAAAGATAGTTTTCCTCTTCCTCGAATTGATCAGTTGGTGGATGCTACCGCTGGCCACGCTCTTTTGAGTTTTATGGATGCTTATTCGGGCTACAATCAAATTCCCATGTACGAGCTTGATCAAGAACACACCTCTTTCATCACGAATAGGGGTTTGTACTGTTATATTGGAATGCCATTTGGTTTAATCAACGCTGGAGCTACTTATCAGAGGTTGGTGAATATGATGTTTAAAGATCTGATAGGGAAAACCATGGAAGTGTATGTGGATGACATGCTTGTCAAATCCTTGAGGGCGGAGGACCATGTAAAGCATTTGGAGCAGATGTTCGGAGTATTGAGGAAGTTCAGAATGAAGCTGAATCCTCAAAAATGTGTGTTTGGAGTGGAATTCGGAAAATTCTTGGGATTCATGGTTAACCATCGTGGGATCGAAGCAAATCCAGCCAAGATTAAAGCATTACTTGACATGAAATCTCCATCCAGTGTGAAGCAAGTTCAGAGTTTAGCTGGGAGAATTGCAGCGCTAAATCGCTTTGTGTCAAAATCTTCGGATAGATGCAGAGAGTTCTTCAAGGCAATCAAAGGAGCATCCAAAGATTTTGTGTGGACTCCTGAATGTGAAGATGCTTTTCAGAAAATTAAAGAACAGTTGGGGAATCCTCCGCTCTTAGCTAAGCCCGTGGAGGGAGAAACCTTGGTATTATACTTGGCAGTATCAAAATACTCCATTGGTGCAGTATTAGTGAGAGAAGAGATTGATCATCAGTCCCCGGTTTACTATGTGAGCAAGCGTTTGCATGATGCAGAGACTCGATACACCAGTATGGAAAAGTTGGTTTTTGCTTTAATCTTGGCGGCAAGGAAACTTCGTCCTTACTTTCAAGCTCATAGGATCGAGGTTCGTACTGCTTATCCATTGAGAAGTATTCTTCACAAACCGGAAGCTTCAGGAAGAATGTTGAAATGGGCCATCGAATTAGGGCAGTTTGATTTGGAATATATACCAAGAACAGCAATTAAAGGTCAAGCTTTAGCAGATTTCATCCTGGAGTTTGATTCAGAGACCGAGGAAAAGTCAATTATATTAGTGGAACCTGGAATTCCTCTTAAGAGGGCGCGCCCTCTTGAGGAAATTCCCCAACCTTGGTGGAGGTTGCACGTAGATAGAGCTGTAAACAATGGAGGAGCTGGTGCAGGTGTAATTTTAGTGACACCTGAAGGAAATCGACTAATGAGTGCTATTCATTTCAAATTCGAGGCAACTAATAATGATGCGGAATATGAAGCTTTGATTAATGGATTAAAAATGGCCTTGGAAATGAAAGTAATAAACTTGGTTGTGTCAAGTGATTCAGAGTTAGTGGTCAGGCAGATCAAAGGAGGTTTTCAGTATAGAGGTCCGAGAACAGAGCTCTACATGAAGTGTGCACAACGATTAATTCAGAAGTTTGGTGAAGTGAGGTTGGAGTGCATTCCTCGAGATGAAAATTGTTCTGCAGATGTTTTGGCTAAGCTAGGATCCCAGAAGGATGCTATGTTGTTAGGAACAGTTCCTCTACAAATTCAAGAAGTGCCAAGTATTCCAGAGGTGGAAGTTATGGAAGTGGAGAGTACTCCGTCAGTTACCTGGATGACTCCAATTCTAGAATATCTCCGTAAGGGGATTCTCCCAAGCGATAAAATTGAAGCAAGGCGTCTTCGGTATCATGCTGCCAGGTTTGTGGAGTATGATTGGATTTTGTACAAGAGGGGTTTCAATCAACCGCTTCTGAAGTGCATAGATGGGGATGACTGCAATTATATCCTAAGGGAGGTATATGAAGGAATTTGTGGCAACCACTCGGGGGGTGGTTCGTTGGCAATGAAGGTGTTAAGGCAAGGTTATTATTGGCCTACTATGAAGAAGGATGCCTATGAGTTTGTTAAGGCATGTGATAGATGCCAGAGGTTTGCCAATTATTCAACGATTCCCGTAACTACCTTGACTTCTATGATAAGTCCATGGCCATTTGCTATGTGGGGAATTGATCTTATTGGAGAACTCCCTAAATCTAAGGGAGAAGTCAAGTACGCTGTTGTGGCTGTAGATTATTTCACCAAGTGGGCGGAAGCAATGCCCTTGGCCAAGATAACAGCGAAGAAAATCAAGGATTTTGTGTTTAACTCTATTGTGTGCAGATTCAGGATTCCTTACAAGCTTGTTTCAGATAATGGAAAGCAGTTTGATAGCAAAGAGTTGCGAAAGCTATGTGAAGATTTAGGAATCAAGAAAGAATTTGCAGCTGTATATCACCCTCAGAGTAATGGGCAGACTGAAGCTATTAACAAGATAATCAAGCACACTTTGAAGACCAAATTGGAAGAAAGTAAAGGGAATTGGCCCGAGGAACTTCCTATGGTCTTATGGTCGTATAACAAAACTCCAAGAACCACAACTGGAGAGTCTCCTTTCATGTTATCTTATGGGTGTGAGGCAATGGTTCCAGTGGAAATTGGAGCAGGGTCATTCCGAAGAGATTTCTATGAGGAAGAATCGAATATGGTGAACCAAAGGATAAATCTCGATTTTCTGGAGGAGACAAGGACTAACTCGCAGTTAAGGTTGGCAACTTATCAGCAGAGGGCTGCGAGGTACTATAACAAGAAGGTGAAGATTCAGCCTTTCAAGGTGGGTGATTTAGTTCTGCGGAAAGTAATGCCTAATACAAGAGTAGCAGCACATGGAGTTTTTGGTCCCAACTGGGAAGGACCTTACAATATCAAGTCTATCATCTGGGAAGGGACTTATCATCTAGAAGACTTGGATGGCAACATAATCCCAAGAGCATGGAATGCAGAGCATTTGAGAAATTATTATCAGTAGGATGCGGCTTTGACCTCCTATTGTATGAAGGCTTATATTTAAGTTATAGACTAGTATAAATAAATTTTCTCTAAGTCTAGGGGGGTAGTACATATACGCCTTCTTTAGATCTAGTTGAGACTTGCTGTTTTTATTCCACATTTTTTAGAAGTTTATTTTCCTTAGCTCGGGGGGTAGAACATGTATACCTTCCCTTGTTCTGCTGAGATTTGAGATCATTTGGAGATTAATAAAGTATATCAAGACAATTTTTCAAGAATTTTGAAGACTTTTTGATTGAAGTATAAGAGGTCGTGCCCATTTCTTAGGGCGCGCCCTCAGCATGTATGAAGATTTGCTATGTAGTAATTGACAAGTTAAAGGAATCCTGAAAAGGGTAGTGCCTTAAGGCGCGCCCTCAACATGAATGAAGAATCTGTGTTTAACAAATTTGAAGAGTTTGAAGAATCTTTAATTTTGGTCAAGGTTAAAGACATCAAGGGCGCGCCCTAATTTGAAGAGTTTAACAAATAAAAGCATGAAGATAAATAATGAGCATAGCAAAAGTTTAAAAGGCACTAAAAAGTTAGGAGTTACAAATTGCAGGGTTTTACAAAGGACCCGCACCTTAAAAGTTAAAGTATATACGAAACAGGTTTAAAAGACTGAAATCCTAAGGCGCGTCCTTAGGGGGAGAAGAAGGGATAACCTTGGAAGGTGAAGGAAGTGCATCCTGAGCTACATTTGCAGGAGGAGAGCTTTGAGTAGGGATAGCTGCAGGAGAGAGTTGAACATTGTCAACAGAGGGCGCGCCCTCAGAAGCCTCCTCTAACCCTAGCTCTACTCTTTTTGCTTAATGGCTAAGGCATTGTCAACCTTAAATTTTGCTATATCCTCAGCAGCAGCAGGTCCAAATTTCTCCCAGCTATAGTCAGGATCGTTGGCTAGAAAGCCAAGAAGATAGAAGTTAAAACCCTTTTCAAAGTTTTCATCTTCAATGGCTTCTCTCTGTTCTTTTAACTTGGCCTTTTCGATTTCTAGGGAACCTTGCTGAGCTCGGAGTTCCTCCACCTCTTTTTCTAATTCATCATTTTTGGTATTCAGAAGAGTGCGATGTTCAATGGATTCATCTAGTTCATGCTTCAAATCAGCAATTCTGTCATTTTTGGCATCCAGATCTTTCTTCCATTTATTATCATTGTCGACAATCATCTTCGAATACTTTCTATTCTCAGCTTCAAGTCTGTTGAGGTGGAGTTTTTCCTTATGAACCCTCTGGGCGCGCCCTAGAGATTGAATAAGCAGTTGAGCAGATGCCCGGATCATGGACTGAGATTCCTCATCCGCATTCATATTTTGCCAAATGTCAACCTCCTTTTCTTCAACAAGGGAGGCAGCAACAGGGCCAATTAGGGTTTCAACATATGAGGGCGCGCCCCCATATCTTGGCTTCTTGCCCCTGTCAGTGATGGGTTCTTGGATATCAGCACTCCTTTTCAAAGATTCTGTGGATGGAGTGACTATGTCGCTGGAATTCTTTTCCTGCACAGGGCGCGCCCTGGAGTCAGAGGTATCCGCTTGGTCATGTTTCTTTTCTTTATCATTCTTCTTTTTGGCCGAATCCGCGAGGAATCCTAGGGGCCATACCTGTACAAGATAAAAGAGGAGAAAGGTTAGGCCACGCCCTGTGTAAAGAAAGCAAAGTATAAAACAAAACATAAGAAATGAAAAAGAAATGGTTAAGGCGCGCCCTGACCTACGCTATAACTATTACCTTCATCAGAATCGGAATGCTCACTATCACTAGATGAGAGTGTGGGAACAGGAATTCCCTTCTTAAATTTTTTAAATTTGCAAATGTGACCAACTTTATCAGATAAAATTCTGACTCTCTTTAAGTTTTCCTCTGTGATTAAGGATTGGAGGTTAAATTTTTCGGAGGCAACTTTCAGAACGGCTTTTGCCCGAATTGAAGCCGCGCCTTCAAGTGTTTTATGTGTTCTCTTATCTGTTGGAATTAAAAGGAATCAATAAATAGTTGAAAACTAAAAGGATAAGAAAAGTACAAGGAGCGCCCTCACTTACTAGGGTTCGTGTTGAATTGTATCCGGACTCGAGGAACGTCCCAAACATAGTAAAAGGGTTCTTTCCAGAATTTTAGATGACTGATTCTTCCTTCAGAAAAACCCTTGTTGTTGTGAGGCTTATTGATTACAAGATAATAGTAGCCAATGCTGGATTGTCGAAGGCTGAAGAAATAGCTAACTTCAGGCATAGAGGGGATTCCTAACTCAAGGTCGTGATAAAGGATAAATAAAGCTAACACAAGTTTGTAGCTGTTGGGGGAGAGTTGGATAGGTGCTATGTCATACCATCTAAGTATTTGTTGAAGGTAAGGATGTAAGGGCGCGCCCACACCAAGAGCCACCAGCTTTGGGGTTAAGACCATCCTCGGAATTTTAAAATTTCTACCATAATTGAAGATGTGAGGACGGTGATGAGCATGTGGGATAGCCCAAATTCCTTCTTGACCATAATACTGCATGGCCCATCCTACTTCGTCACTTGTGGCAATAGAAGACATGTTTACACAAGCAAGTTTGCCCCGTTTCTTTCTGAGTTGATTTTTCTCTTTTTCGGGTAAGTCATCATATCTTCCCCAGTCGATATCAATTTTTTCCTCAAGGACTTCCCAGTGTTCAAATGGGACAGGAGAAGGAAGTGGAGATGTTGGTTCAGAATCAGCCATGGGTGAGATGGACGATGCTGAGGGCGCGTCCTCTGAAGAATAAGTATCAGAAGGATGCGTATCACTAGAAGAATTAGAGTTTGGAGTGAAATCGTAGTCAGAAGGATCTGTGTATAGGGGGTTTGGGGTTTTTTCAGGTATTGGTGTTAGAATTCTTTCAGGTATTTTAGTGTTAAGGGGAATACCATCAAAGGAGTCTTCATCAGAGAAATTCATTCTGCCTTCGTTGAAATCTTCAATGAGGCGCGCCTTGTCTTCAGGAGAAATAAACGAAAAAGGGCTCCTATAAGGTTCAGGAGATAAGGGGGTGGCAATGGAGAATGGATCCCTAAACTTTCGTTGAATTCCCTAAATGGGTGAAAAGGCGGAGACGCGCCCTCCAGCTGCAAAATTAAATGAAAGAAGGGACTTAGGGCGCGTCCAAGAATTAAATAAATAAAAGAATTCTTTGCAAAAATTGAGATCTAGATGTCTAAGGCGTGTTCTGGGTAAAAGGCGCGCCCTAGAGTATAATGATTAACAGCATAAGGATGCACCTAAAAGATTTTCTAAGGTATTCTAGAAGTGTCATGAAGAATTAAATTTATAAAAGTACGTTGTGGTATCAGAGGAATCCAAGGCGCGCCCTGTGTCAAAGGCGCGCCCTGAGAATTGATTAACTATACCAATTTATCAGAAACATATTTTGAAAGAGTTATAACAGCAAAAATGGATCAAACATGCATACATACACACATATATACAAAGAACATGAAGAATATGAAGAAAAACCAATAGTTGAATCACAAAATCGGACAAAATACACGGTGAAAATACAGATTGCAGGCATAAAAACATACCTTGGAAGTTCTGGAACAGGATTTGTGGAAAAGAATCGACGAAAAACGCCGTGTTTAGCCGGATTTTTTCTCGGAAAATTGGAAATAGCCGGAGTATGTTTTCTGTAGAGAGAGAATGGAAAAAAGAGTAAAGTAAGTGAGAAGGGGGTATTTATAGGGGTTTGGAAAGATAGTGGATGACAGCTGTTAAATCGATTGGAATTCTGAGGACGCGCCCTCTTCCAAGGCGCGCCCTGATGAAGATTTGTGAAAAATTTTGGGCTTTTCAGAAGAAATTCCATATATCATCTCTGATTTCGTATGAAATTGGGGGGTAGTTGTTATAGCCAAAATTCGGTTCGGGTATTTTCAAGATGGATTCGGGTCAATAACAAATTCAATTTGGGATTTCAGAGAACAAATTAGGGTTTTCTAGACGTTAGGGCGCGCCCCGGGGGTTTAGGCCGCGCCCTGGGTTATTCTGGAATTCCAATATGATAATAATATCGATTTCGTGTTCAATTATTGAAGAATTCCCTCATGTCGTATCTCAGGAGGGGGATGTCCGTCGCAGAAGGCCTCCAGGGGTTTGCCTGGATATAAGGACCCTTCTTAGACGCTAAGGGAGGCATCCGTGCGCCCTAAGGTGGAAAGATGGGGACTTTCTGGTGTGTGCTTTGGGAGCTCTGTTCCTGTAGCCAATGGGCGCGCCCTCATTGGGAAACTTCGGAGTAATCCTGCACTTTGCACCCAAAAGCTTTGGATCACCTGTCCTGCTATCTGGTGGGTGCTTCTCATTCGGGGGACATGGATGCGTTCTGCACTTGGGGTAAACCACGGCTATACCTGCATCCTTGAAATCAAGAAATAGCTGGTAGCAGATAGGACTAGTCCTCGACGGGGGAAGTTTCCTTATCTGTGAAGTCTTGAGATCTTGGATGAGCCTTGGGCCTTTTGTGGTTAGGCCTCATAGTAGAACATTCCAGAAGCTAGACCGACAATCCAAGCCCAATTGGGTTTCTTGCTCTCCAAGAACTACGTCTGGCTTGATCCTCTATAAATATAGAGGTACGTAGGCAAATTGAGGGGTTGGAAGTCGAGAGCTCTGAATAGCCGCTACTAACCCTATCAATCTCAGCCACCAATTACAAACAGTCACCACACGCCACCACTCTTTTCGGCAAAGAACCACCGCTGTAGATCTTGTTTCCGGCGAAGTACCTCGAATTTTGTTGTTACCAAAATCCTCCGTCAACAAATGCATAGTCTTACTTCCTTAGCACTTAAGCTTTTCACTTAGAAGTTTTTCATTGTAATATCTCTTAGAGAAAAATGAAGTTTAGAATACTTCATCTGCATTCACAGTTTGTAGCATGCTTCGATCTAATAAAATATTAGATTAAAGGGAGTTATTTGTGTTTTTCATTTTTCGCACTTAATCTTTGGTAAATACTTACGTTCTCAACTACAAAACCAAACACAGATTCAAACAGGTTGTCTTACGAAAGAAAATCAAAGAAAGTTAGAAAATACATTCAACCCCCTTTGTATTTTCTCGCATGTGTAACTCATACTGAACACAAAGCATCCAGATGACTTATATGGGACAAACAATGTTATTTCACAGTTGCACACCTCAAGATTGTAGAAGGGGGGTTGAATACAATCTTGTGAATTTCTTGCAATTTTAAACAAGACAACAAATAAAACTTCAATGGAAACAGATGTATAAGCTGAAGACTAAAACGTAAAGAAACAGAAAATGAACAAACACACAACACACTTAAAAATTTCAGGTGGGATTTTCTCGACTCCACCTGAGGGTTGTATTGAAGAAAAACTTCTCTGTGTAAACAAGTACACAGCTGCGAATGAAAGGCTAAAACTATTATAAGAGAACCTAATGCTTGTAGCTTTTTAGCTCAGTGTTTCTCTTCCTGTCTTAGCTATGCTACACTTGAAGTATATAAATACTCCAAGTTTACAAACCCTACAAAATAAACGAATCTTACAAGTCAAAGTATTCTGCAGGGTTGCTGCCACTCCTTGTCTCCATGTGATACAATTTTGTCTGGTTGTCTTGGACAAATATGCACTAGATTTACCAGCTAAATTGTTTGTGAGAATAAGGAATGTTTCTTTTTCTTCTCCGTTTACAATACTGGTTCCCATACCTCTTTTAAGTTTATCAACCCATGTGATCTGTTAGGCATGTCAAGTCGCCATCAACCTCTAATTCCAAGACATTATTGGTTGAAGCATTTATCCGTTGGTGTAGACATGGATCGATAAGTTGATTTCTACTTGTTGAGAATACCATATCCGTTGACATAGAATCTATTAACTCGAATAACTTGTAGAAGGGGGGGTTGAATACAAGTTATATAATCGTGTCTGATTTTTGCTTGATTATATGAACAAGAATAAACGAATGAATCAAACTCTGTTTGTATTAATAAGATCAAATACAAACTCTACCAAAGGTGTACAAATACCTTTAGCAGCTGCTGACAATACAAATCTCTCTCTCTGTTTGTTTCGAACTCTCGAATACAAACCTTATACAGAGCTACGCACACGAACTCACAACACACGCTTGTTCGACTATGACACTTTTTACAATGATATAGAGAGAGCATTTATAATGCTACCTATCAACTAATAACAGAAAGATATAATCTATACATAACAATGTTCTGCCTTCTAGTCGATAGTTTCCATCAATAGAAAACTCTTTCCTTCATAATATCTTCTTGCTTGTTCTTCAAACAAAGATCCTGTTTTATAGCACTTGCAAATTTCTGTAGCATCCATAATGACATCATCAGTAACAAGACTGATATCAGGATTTCATCTTGCATCAGTATCTGATCATCATCAGTATTAGACCGTCATCAGGATTTGCTCTTTGTTCCTGACATGTAGTCTCCGATACACTATTCATTCCTGACTAAACTGTACAGATAACTGTCTTACACATAAATCCTATATAAAGTGCTAAATCCTTTATAAGATCAGGATTACAAGAAGTATAATGTGTAAATTCTATTCTTAACATCACAACTTATGAATTATTCCTAACAATCTCCCCCTATTTATGTTTTAAAATCTGAAGCATAAATCTAAGTTGTGGATGTCAAAACATATAACAATACAACCAGAATAGAATTTATGAATGTAGAATTATGAAGTTAAGTACCTCCTTCCCAGATGTAGACATTTATCTAGTACTTAGAAGAAAGAATTTTAACTATTAATGCTGCTCTTCCTTTACCACTTCCTAGCTGAGATTCACCACTGTCACTCCTGGTTCTTCTTTTTACTTCCCTTTGTCTGCTCTTTATCTCCTCCAGCTTTATCTCCCTCAGTCTGGTGGTGTTGTTGTTGTCTTTGAATTGTCTTTATCTCCCCCTTTTTGACATCAGCAAAATTAATTCCAAGAGATTCAGAAACAGAACAAATGATATTCATCAGAACTGCTTGATTTTCCATAATTGTGACTTGGTTATCTTCAAGTGATTGAAGTCTTGTTTGAATAGCATTTTGAGAATTCTGAATATCTTTCAAAACATCAGAATGAACTTCAATGTTGGAAGTGCTTCTAGTATCTTCAGTATCAGAATCAGAAAGAACTGTATCTTCAAGTCTTGTAGAAGACGTTGCTTGAGTTGTATGATATTCAAGTAATAAAACCTGATTAGAAGTATCAACATCTTCATCTTTCTGATCTGGAACTGAAACATGATCATCATCTCCTTCACCAGTATTCTGTGTACTAACATTTTCAAATCCTGACTCCTCCTTAGAGTGATCAGAGACTGTAGATGTCTCAATTCTAGCTGATATTGGAAGTACATACAAAGGAACACTAGGATCATTAGGAACTTCATCTGGTACATATGTATCAAGAGATTGCTTTATCCTGGCACCTCTTCTGTTAATGATTCCTGCAAGCCTCTCCTTTTGCTTCTGAGCTTTAACTTCTGGCTTTGCATTGTGATGTGCTAGGTCATTCTTCTGATACATTTTGATGAATGAATAAGTACCAGCATCCATATCCAAATTTTCAGACCAAGATTCAGGAAAAACCTGATCCCAGAAATCAAATGATGGTTTCCTAATTTTCTCTTCCTCACTATGGAGTTGATCATTCATACCCTCATTCTCACTTTGACTTACTAAAGTCAACACTCTTTCTATCTCACCTTTTGCCTGGTCAGGAGCCAGCCTCTCAGTTTGTGGATCTAAGTCCATCTTTTCAAGTGTATCACTCAAATTTAGATAAGTGCTCTCATGACCTACAGAAAAATAGGGTTTAGAAGGAGTTTTTATACCTGAACTCACATGGAGAGAGGGTTTCTCATTTGGCATGTGGCTTGAGGTTTTCTCCAAGGAGTGAGCTGCTATAGTCTCTGAACCCTTACAATCATCTTCTTTCCTTTCAGAAACTACAGGCTCTAGTATACCACTTTCAGGTTCTTTACTAGACTCTGATGTCTTCAGTAATACTTCATTAGATACCATAGTTAGTACATCACCGTCTTTAAGTGTTGTTTGCTGAGACACACCCTCAAGGTGGATAGACTCTGACTGAACAAAATTTGTTTGATCTTCAGAAAAATCAACCAAAGTCATTCCTCCCATATCATAGGGTATCTCACTTGCATTCTCAGTCATCATAGAAGACCTTTCAACATCAGCTATCACAGCTCCTGAGTCATCCAACCTCTGACTAGATGGTTCTTGTGTTGCAGTGACTGTGATCTGATCTTTCCTACTATTCACCACTGGTGCAATAGTATCTTCTGTTGACTGCTTCTCTCTATCTACTTCCTCCAGTTGTTCACCTTGAGCTAAAGCATCTTCAATAATGACATCGTTGTCAAATAAATATGCATGAAGTGATTGAAGTGCAACATGCTTCGAAAGTCCAAATTTCTTGACTAATTGTCTTCTGACAGATACATAGAAATACATCTTCATTAAGTCAAGTCTTTGATGTAGAAGTCCATATTCATCTGGAAATAAAAGTTTTGGTACTCTTTCAACCAAGAAATCTAGAACAGGCCTTGACAACTTCACTTTGAGAGAAATTAGTCCCATAGCCAGTCTGTATGATAATGTAGTTTCCCATGAAGAATCAATATCCAGATCTCTATGGTCATTTGCTGACTTGATTGTAGCTTCATTTGTAGAGACCTGCATGATATTAGTTGGACTAGACTCTGTGTGTGTAGGTGACAATTGAATCTTTCTCCTTGTTCTCCTGGTATAGTAAGCAAAAGATTTATCCTGAGAAGACTCAAGAGGTGTAGACACAGAAGTGATCTTGGGATGAGATCTTTGTTCAATAGACACAGTCTTTTGAGAGACAGTATCCAGTAACTGTTTTCCCTTTTTAAGAACTATGGCATTTTGGGAGACTGCAGCCTGGCTGTGGCTAGGTTTTTCATCTCTTTGTGCTAACAGAGAAAGTTGAATTGCAGCATTCAATTCTGCTCTCTCAGCAAGAGTTAAATCATCATCATCTTCACTAGAATTACTACTACTTGACACAACAAATCTTCTCTTCCTTACAACTGATGTCTTCCAGAGGTTGATTTCTATGAAACAATAGGATGTGGATCAAAATTTGGTTCTTGAATTGTTTCAGAGACTATAATGTTTTGGGCTACTTGGGTAGACACAGGTGGGTTCTCCTCCAAATGAGATTCCTGAGCCATTTCACCACAAAAGAAAGAAGAGTTGTAGAGAGTTGGAAGATGAGTTTTAAGAATTACCTGAAAATGATGTGGATAATGAATTGCAGGTATTTCATCTAGATTCTTTTCATTGTCCTTCTTTGTAATGTCAGAGAAAATTCTCTTTTGCTGTTCATAAGAAGAAACACAATATTCCCTACCAAATCTAGCTTCAACATGAGGAATAAAATGGTTAATAAACATTTGCATAAATCTATGATAATAAACCATTTTCCTGTTTTGATCTCTTAATCCAAGTTTAATACTCATCTGACTTAAGATAATGTGACCAATGTTAATTACTCTGTCATAAAGCAAACTATAAGCAATATGTGATGTAACAGAAGTAATTTGCTGAAAAGAACGACATTTACCAGTAAAACATTTAGCAATTTGATCAAAGTAAAAAGACCATTCCTTTCTAAGAAAAGACCTATTCAACTGGCTCATGTTGTCTAGAGGTCCATTATAACCTAATTCAGACAACATAGTTCTTATATTATCATCAGATGGTACATTCTCATAAATATCAGTAACAGGTAAGCAAAGTACTGAATTAACAACAGATTCAGTAATGTCAAATGAATCTTGTCCTAAATGTAGAACAATCTTACCTGATTGACTCTGAGTAGAATCAATTACCTCGGCATTCTCCCAAGCTTGTGAAACAGCTGCTTGATTAATTTGTGGAGATGCTGTCAATGCATAACTTAATGGTCCATACACCAGAAAGTCCATGATTGGATGAAAATCAGATGACACTCTTTCCTTGTTGATGATAGCTGCTACATGATTGTTTGTCATAAAATCAAAGTCACCAAACTTGAAGGCTACTGACTTAGGTAATCTTCTCTGAGCTGCCATTTTTGATCTGAAAAGAACTTGAAAAATTCTTGAAATGGATTAGTGTTTTTGAAAACTCAAGAGTGGTTTTTGCTTTAGAGAATGTAAAATTAGAGAAAGCAATTACACGATTAGAGTTTCAAAACAAATATATTTCACAAATCTTTCAGACCACTATCCCACGTTGACACGTAGATTGACAGGTGTCAGTCCCTGAAAAGTGCGGTTACCCACGATTTTTGGAAAATAAAATCCAAAATTGATTTTCATGAAATAAATCAGGGTATAAATAATCAATACTGATCAGTTTCCTTTTCCTGTTGACCTCTCATCAAAATAATCACAAAATACAATGTGATAATAATTCTCAAATCCTGATGGTCACACATGAAATCCTGATCAATATCATCCTGATTCCAGAGACTTAATATGGAGTTTCCATGTGGCATTTTTATTTTATCTGAAAAAGAAATAAACAATTAATCTGAACAAAAATCAATTGGTTAGATATATTCAATATTTCTTGAAAACAAGAAATACAGTCACACACAATAATTAGCATCTGACTTCATTAAAACTTCCAAGTGACTGTTCAGCTTCTCACGTCTTTCTTTAAAAGAAACAGACGCTTTATGCCATTCTCCATAAACCTTTCAATTTCTTTTCTTCTCGACGATGCTTCTCAAACCAAAATTCCATTCAAATCCATTCTTTAGATTTTTCTCGATCGATGAACATCCTGTTCTTGATCATCTCTTTGAAAAGACAACCCTTCTCATAAAACTAATCATGGATGGATTGGTTTTCGAAAATATCCAGAGGTTTTTCCTAGAACATCCATCTGTTGGATACAATCTTCCCCTAACCTCCTCAAAACTTGAGGATGAAGAATTTGGCCGAGAGTCTGAGGTTGATCTTGATGGAGATGCTATTCATTTAAGTTAGCTGCTCTCATTCAAGTCGCCCAGACAAGGAATCCAAGAGTAGACGAGGTTGTTCAATCCCCTGATGGATTTCTTGAGATGCTCCTTGTCCTGTACCTCAGAATTCATATCAATAAACAAGTAAAGAATTATCAGTAGAAGTTAGATAAAAAGATGTTGTATTTCATTTCCATATATGTAATGATTTCAATTAATGAAAATACAATTTCTTGTTATCTACTTGTCTTTTGATTATTGAATGATGTATAAATTATCATTATGCAAATATCAAAACATGCTGGCATAGACTTAACACATCATAGAATTAGATTACTACACAAAGTAAACGTCAGGATCTGAAACAAATTTCATAATCCTGGTACTGACACAATACTGATGATGTCAGCATCCTGATAACAAATCTAATCCTGATTATTATCAACAAGTCTATCATACTGAAATTTATCAAGGCAAAGTGTTATAGCTAAAGCATTTAACAATCAAATATAGATCATGACAAGAATATCAAGTCTATAAGCTAAAAACAACATACCTTGCTACTTTTGCAGATGTTAAAGATCTAAAAATTTAACATTCCTAACTCACTTACTAGTCTACTGAATGTAGTCTCATCAAGTGGTTTAGTTAGAATATCTGCAAGCTGTTTGTCAGTAGGAACAAAATGAAGTTCCACAGTACCATTCTCAATATGTTCTCTAATAAAATGATACCTGACATCAATGTGCTTAGTCCTTGAATGTTGAACTGGATTTTATGCAATTTTAATAGCACTAGTATTATCACAAAACATAGGAATATTACTAAGTGTCATACCATAATCCATCAACTGATTTCTTATCCAAAGGAGCTGTGCACAACAACTGCCTGCTGCTATGTACTCAGCTTCTGCAGTTGAGGTTGAAACAGATTGTTGCTTCTTGCTTGCCCAAGAAATCAATCTATTTCCCAAGAATTGACATGTACCTGTAGTGCTTTTCCTGTCTATCTTACACCCTGCATAATCAGAGTCTGAATATCCAATTAGAAAGAAATCAGATTCTCTAGGATACCACAAACCAAGATTTGGAGTTCCTTTGAGATATCTAAAAATTCTCTTCACAACAATTAAATGAGATTCCTTAGGATCACTTTGGAATCTAGCACATAAACAGGTAGAAAACATTATATCTGGCCTACTTGCAGTTAGATATAACAATGAGCCTATCATGCCTCTATAACTAGTATTATCCACACTCTTCCCTTTAGGATCAGAGTCTAGTTTAGTGGCTGTTGACATGGGTGTTTTTGCAACTGCACAGTCTTGAAAGTCAAACCTTCTTAAAAGATCTTTGATATACTTTGACTGATTAATGAAAATACCAGTCTCAGTCTGTTTGACCTGCAAGCCTAAGAAATAATTTAATTCACCCATCATGCTCATCTGATACTTAGACTGCATAAGCTTGCTAAACTTAGCACACAACTTTTCATTAGTAGAACCAAAAATAATATCATCAACATAAACTTGAACTAAAAGCAATTCACCTTTTATTTTTCTAAAGAATAGAGTTTTGTCAATTGTACCTCTTGTGAAGCCATTTTCAAGAAGAAATTTAGACAAAGTCTCATACCATGCTCTTGGTGCCTGCTTTAGTCCATAGAGTGCCTTGTCAAGTTTGTAGCCATGATTTGGAAACTTTGGATCAACAAATCCAGGTGGCTGTTCCACATACACTTCCTCATCAAGTTTGCCATTTAGAAAAGCACTCTTTACATCCATCTGGTATACCTTGAATTTTGAATGAGCTGCAAATGCAAGAAACATTCTGATTGCTTCCAATCTTGCTACAGGTGCAAAGGTCTCATCATAATCAATGCCTTCTTCCTGAGAATAACCCTTGGCCACCAGTCTTGCTTTGTTTCTTTCAATCATACCAGATTCATCTAGCTTGTTTCTGAAAACCCATCTTGCACCAACAATAGATCTATCTTTAGGTCTTGGTACCAGTTTCCAGACTTTGTTTCTCTCAAACTCATTTAACTCCTTCTGCATTGCAATTACCCAATCAGGATCCTGTAAGGCTTCTTCAACCTTCTTAGGTTCATTCTTTGAGAGAAAGCAACTATACAAGCATTCATTTTGAATTGATCTTCTAGTTCGAACACCACTATTTGGATCACAAATTATCAAATCTTCAGTATGATCCTTTGTCCATTTTCTAACAGGTGGTAAATTAACTCTGCTAGTCTCTCCCCCTAAGTTAGTGGTATCTCTTGTAGAAGAATTCTCTCTACCTTCAAAAACTCTCCTTTGATCAATAGAATCAGCAGATTCCATATTGCTGCTAGTTACTGATCTTTCCTCAGTAGACTCTGAAGAATCAGTTCCTGATGGAGTAGACTCTGAAAGACTAATCTGATCCTGATGATCATTGTGTTCTCTTTGATTTATTTGCTCCCCCTCAACAGTAGCATTCCTTTGAGAAGCAATAGAAGTTCCTTCTGGAGAACCTTCATCATCACTGGAGAGTATCTCAGAATTCTTCAGATTTTCAAATTCCAATTTGTCATGGCTTTCATCAGTTTGCAGAATTCCAAATTTCTTATCATCAAATGCAACATGAATTGATTCCATAACAATGTGAGTTCTGAGATTATAAACTTTGAAGGCCTTAGATGCTGAATATCCTAGAAAAATTGCTTCATCCGACTTGGCTTCAAATTTTCCAAGTTGTTCTGGATGAACTTTTAGGACATAGCATTTTCATCCAAAGATGTGAAAGTATTTCACACTTGGTTTCTTTCCTTTGATCATCTCATAGGGAGTTTTTCCATGACTATTTACCAAGGTACAATTTTGAGTGAAACATGCAGTGTTAATAGCTTCTGCCCAAAAGTAGGTTGGAAGTTTTGCATCTGCAAGCATGGTTCTTGCTGCCTCTATGAGAGTCCTGTTCTTTCTTTCCACTACACCATTCTGCTGAGGTGTACCAGGTGCAGAAAATTGTTGAGTGATTCCTTTGTCTGCACAAAACCCCTCCATTGTAGAATTCTTGAATTCTGTACCATTGTCACTTCTAAGTACTTTGACTTTGTACTAAGAGTTTTTATGAATATTCTTGATAAGTTCAATGATTTGCTGAGGAGCTTCATCCTTCTTGTGTAGAAAGAACACCCATGTGAACCTTGTGAAATCATCCACTATCACTAGAGCATATCTTTTCTTGCTGATAGACATAATGTTTACCGGACCAAACAGATCAAGATGTAGCATGTGAAATGGTTCAGTAATAGAATTTTCAGTCTTGCTCTTGAAAGTGGTTCTTCTTTGCTTTCCAAACTGACATGCATCACAAAGTCCATCTTGCACAAAATTTGCATGAGGTAGGCCTCTCACCAGATTGTGCTTAACAAGTTGATTAAGCTTCTTGAAATTAAGATGTGAGAGCTTCTTGTGCCAATTCCAGCTTTCATCACTTGTTGCTTTGCTGTAGAGACATCTAACAATTCCTTTTGATGTATCTCTTAAGCTGGCTTCATATATGTTACCATATCTTTGACCAGTTAGAACAATATCTCCATTTTGCATATTCAAGATTTTGCATCCTTCTCTGTCAAAGATTGATTTGTAACCTTTATCACCCAGTTGACTTATGCTTAAAAGAGTATGTTTCAAGCCTTCAACCAGTGCTACATTTTCTATGATGACATTCCCCAAAACAATTGAGCCATATCCCAGAGTTTCTCCTTTGTTGCCATCTCCAAAAGATATTACTGGGCCAGCTTTCCTCTCAAACTTTGTAAGCAGGGACTTCTTTCCAGTCATATGTCCAGAGCATCCACTGTCCAAGATAATTGAATGCTTCTTTCCTGTGCCCTGCAAACAAAAAGTAACTAGTTAGAATTTTTTAGGACCCAACTTTGATTGGATCCTTTCTTACTAGATTTAGAAACGACAGGCTTTGAGGATTTTGCTTTTATTTTACCTGTTGTAGAGTCAACTTTAGACTCTAATTTCATAAACTGTTTGTGACTAGGAGTTTCAGACTTCAAGGAATAATAGTCATAATACAGTTCATGATATTCTATACACATGTAAATGGAATGAAGTAAACTACCACAATGATAACAAGCTTTTTGTGGTTGGTATTGAATTTTCTGAGTCTTGGGGAATCTGGACTTATTTTTCGAAGAAAGTTTTTGATTGCAGTCTAGGGCCAAATGATTATGATTTCCACACTTATAGCATTTTTTCCTAGGTGCATCAGGTACATTCTTGTAATTATTTTCTTTGTTAATACCTTCTTTTCCATTCCTATTTCTTTTGATCTTGCTAGACTCTGAAAGACCATCTAATCTCTGTTTCAACTGAGACTTAGACAGAAACCCTATGTTTACATTCTTAGGTTTGTCTAACACTTTCTTATCTGAATTACTATTGTTAATCCTTTTGTGTACAACAGGGGTACCTTTTGAATCAACAAATTTAACATGATTAGGTTCAGAAACAATTTTCTTACCTTCAGATTTAGATGTGTTAGCTTCTATTTTACTATCATCATTGACAATAGCTACTTTTTCTTCTTGTCTAGCCTTATCAAAACCTAAACCATTAACCTTACCACGAATTCCACTTTCAAAGATTTCTATAGTCTTCTTACTGGAATTGTTAATGGTCTTAATCACATCTCTCTCTTCTTCTAGTTCTTTTCTGACATAGTCATAAGCCTCAAGAATAACACTATAATCATGTTTAGCTTTATCAGAACTTAACTTGTATTCTTCCATTTGAATTAATTCAGATTCAAGAAAATTATTTCTATCAACTAATTTATCATTCTTAACTTTAACAATATCCTTAGCAGTTTTACAAGAGAGAACATAGTTAGTGAGAACAGAATCAAGACTGTTGAATAATATGTTTCTCACTTTAGCATCTTTAAGAACATTCTCCTTGTCCTTATCTGACCATTCAGATTTTGGCTTCTCTGCTGTATGTTCTGGAACAACCACACCATCAACAGTTGCTTGTCCAACGACCTTTGTTGGAAGAAAAGGTCCATCTCTGATTCTGTCAAGATAATCAGGATCTGTTGCTTCCAGATGATGTAGCATCTTTACTTCCCATAGAGTATATTCGTTTCTCTTGAGAATAGGAATCTTAGTATTCCCATCCTTGTAACCAGACATGATTGCAGATCTTTATGATTATTCGAAATCAACCTGCTCTGATACCAATTGTTAACTCGAATAACTTGTAGAAGGGGGGGGGGGGTTGAATACAAGTTATATAATCGTGTCTGATTTTTGGTTGATTATATTAACAAGAATAAACGAATGAATCAAACTCTGTTTGTATTAATAAGATCAAATACAAACTCTACCAAAGGTGTACAAATACCTTTAGCAGCTGCTGACAATACAAATCTCTCTCTGTTTGTTTCGAACTCTCGAATACAAACATTATACAGAGCTACGCACACGAACTCACAACACACGCTTGTTCGACTACGACACTTTTTACAATGATATAGAGAGAGTATTTATAATGCTACCTATCAACTAATAACAGAAAGATATAATCTATACATAACAACGTTCTGCCTTCTAGTCGATAGTTTCCATCAATAGAAAACTCTTTCCTTCATAATATCTTCTTGCTTGTTCTTCAAACAAAGATCCTATTGTAATAACCCTAACTTTAGCCAAACTACAGTGATCACATGAATAGTAAATTTCGAGGATTTAGAGAAATGGTATATAAGTACTCCATAATGGAAACGGAAAAGGAATAAACAGAAACCATATTATTGTTGTATATTGAAAATAAGTGACTCGAAATGACGATAGATTTCAGAAATTCCTAAAGATGGATTTTTGAGGATTTGGACTTCCAAAGAACTTCTATTAGATGTTAAGGAGCATGGAAACATTATAAGAATTATATATTGAGGGATTAGTGAATTTAGATTTGTGCCAGGGGATTATTAAGTTAAGAGAATACCAAAGGAAATTGGATTTGTAAATGATTTCGAAAACCCCTGAGATAATGAGGTATACTCGAAATGAACCACAATTAGACGAGTATGGAAACCAAGCAACCAAGATTAGTAATATAACAAGGATACATACCATATTATTTACCAATGTGATGGGCATTTTACTTAGAAAATTTAGAAAATAAGAGATTAGAAAATCCAAGTGGTGTCATTAGCCATTAATTTGTTTTTAAGGGTAAATTAGTAACTTTGCAAGGTGTTAACCACAAATATCTTTCCAAGGCTTCCATAACACTCTAGATTAAACAAGATTAGCCAAGATAAGATCAAATAAGCAAGAGAAAAACCTCTCCCCCATCCATTACATCCATTCGGCCAAAAGCAAGAAAAACAAGAAAAATAAAATTCAAAACCCTAGCAAAAATCAACAAGAAATCAAGAGAAAAATCATGGAGCTTCTTGGGGGATAGATTAAGACTAGCACAAAGTTTCAAGGCCAACCAACATCATCTAGCAAGGTAATAAATTCATTGAAGTTGATGGTGAATAGTGAATGAATAGTAATTTTCAAGTGTTAACTTTGTTTTAATGGTTTCTTTAGTTGATTCAAGTTAATCTAAGGTTGTTTAAGGAGTGCCCAAGGTTTATCAAGGATTTTTAAGGGTTATCAAAGCTTCAAGAAGGTATAATCATGCTTGCTCTTTTATGTTTATGATGGATATAGTTGTGTTTAGTGATTAAGTGGTATAAATGTTATGATTATGATGTTATAAGTGTTTGTAAGTGATTAAAGTTGATTTTGGAAGGAGTATGTGCTTGTAACCATGGTTGGTAAGATGACCACATGGTGTAGGTGATGGTGTATAAGGTGGATGATTGATTTGGAGGAGTTTGATTTTGGAAAGTATGAAATTACAGCAGTTATAATGTCCGATTTTCGTTAGAACGAAAACTGCCCTGTTTTGTGACCCCTGTATTCATACGGTACCTCACTGCCTAGGTTACCAATTGACCATAAAATGATAGAGCTTAGTTCATATATCGTTTTGATATAAGGTGCGTTAAAATCTGATGAACGGTTTAGGAGAAAAGTCAGTTTTAGTGAAAGACGTTCGATAACCGAGAAAACGTAATTGTATCAACTTTGAGGTTAAAGTTACCATAGTTATACAGTCTTATAAGCCACGAAATTTTGGAATATTGTAGTAGGGTGGTCAGAGGACCCTTGACAGTTGACCTTACATTAAAATTCGAAATCCATATTTTCTGAGAATTTTTACAGTTAAGTGTGGTCGTTAAGGAAAATGGTGAAAACCCCTGAAACTTCGATTGAGCTTATAAATGGTTAAGTTCTTGAACCTTTGGGATAATAATAATACGTTAAACATATGTTGAAGTGTAAAGGGTTTTGTTATACAAGAGGGTAGTGAGTAAGAGATGTGGTATTCTAATGACGGTCCTTTTGTGTTTATAGAAATTCCGGAGGAGGGACCAATCATACTATCAGGATACAGAAACCAAGGCAAGATCTTTTCTATCCCTACTTGGAAATTATTTATCTTCAAAGAAACTTGATTTCATGAAATATATATATGTGATGCTATTGTTACTATATTGTTAAGAAATGGTTTTTCTCGATTATTGATGCAAAAAGGGAAGGTATATGAATATGGATATGAGTATGAGTATGAGATGAATATGAATATACATAGAGATGATTATGCATGAAGTGAACATGCCTTATGATTAAGGGAATATGAAAGAATGGTATCAGTTGTTATCCAGGGTTATATGGTTTATAATACTATATTAAAAATATTCTTTTTGGTGTTAGTGGTATTATAAATATTATTTGATTATTAATTACTACTTTTTAAGTAGACGGAATATGTTATGGATATAAAAGCATATTTAAATTCTTGAATATAAAAGAGATGTCTGAATCATAATCAGAGTATTATGTTATGTATATATTTTATAGAAATAATGTGCGAGAATGGAAATGAGATGAGTAAATGACATATGGAAATGAAAGCGAGAAAATGGAAATGTGAAATGGTGTTGATAAATTGAATAATGATCTTATAAAAAGGGGGATAGCAATAAAAAGCGTAAGAGGCTGTGTGCTGCACAGTCCAGCAATCAATCAATAAAAAGCGTAAGAGGCTGTGTGCTGCACAGTCCAGCAATCAATATTTTAATTCGGCCCAAGAGTTGCCGAAGGAGGATGTAGTGGTGGACCTTCCTCCAGGGGGATGTAGTGGTGGACCTTCCTCCTTCTACCGGTAGTAAAAAGGGACGGATACGGAGGGCGACTGATCATCGTGCCTCACGTATTCGGCAAACAGTGAAAACCCCTACAATATGTGAATAAAGAATAAATGATAAAGTCAGATTGATATACTGGAAAGGGAAAATGATATGAAAGATGGAATTATTGTTATTGATGAAGAGAAACTGATTTTATATTCGTTAATAAAAATTGTTATATAAGAAGGAAATGAGAAGATGATAGTAAAAGATTTAAGTAAATATTCATATTATCCTGAAATCTTACACTTAAAGATTATATTGATTGTCATATTATTTAAGAAGAGAAACTGATACTGTATTATTCTAGATTTCTTTCTTATAAAAGTAAGTGGATGATGTATTATTAAATAAGAGTTTTATTCTTCCTTAAAGTTTATAATTTGGTTAATGCTTACATATGTAAATACATGTATACTTGGTTACATTTTAAATTCTAGTTTACAATATTATCTTGCTGAGCTATTATAGCTCACTCTTGCTACTTATCTATATACAGCTAGGTACGCCGATACTCCGTACTACACCCCGCAAGAGGGTACGGGAAAGACGAACTTGTGAGAGAGTGTTGGCAACGCTTTCCGAGGTAGCTATCGGACGGTTGGGTATTGATAGATTGTGTACATTAAGCGTGTAAGTTGGTGTAATAACTTTTGATTGTTGGAATGCTTCATGTCGAAGTATTATTCAGCAATGTGTTTAAGTATGATTCTGGGTATGTAATAACTGTTTAACTCTAAACTTTTATCATGGTGAATGTTGTTCTCTGAGCATATGACTGGTGTGTGTGTGTGTGTATTACTGTGGGGTCAATTGCTTAAGTATTAATTATAAAAAAAAAAACACCCAAGAGATATTGATTTTGAATGGAAGTTGGTCCGTGATGGCCCAGATTCATGACCCCGGATTTGGGGCTGTCACACCTATTTTATAGCACTTGCCAGTTTCTGGAGCATCCATAATGACATCATCAGTAACAAGACTGATATCAGGATTTCATCTTGCATCAGTATCTGATCATCATCAGTATTAGACCGTCATCAGGATTTGCTCTTTGTTCCTGACATGTAGTCTCCAATACACTGTTCATTCCTGACTAAACTGTACAGATAACTGTCTTACACATAAATCCTATATAAAGTGCTAAATCCTTTATAAGATCAGGATTACAAGAAGTATAATGTGTAAATTCTATTCTTAACATCACAACTTATGAATTATTCCTAACAGAATCTTCATCCATTGATCACCACTTCACTTATACAGAATTACATAGCACAGCCTATTTACAATTAGCTACCCTATTCTGCATATCCATTAATAGTCAACATGACTTTGGATTTCTAGCAACTATGATATTAACAAACAAACTTAAATTTAAATACAAGGTATGCTACAGACTTATCAGTTGATAAGTTGCCTCATCAACGGATGTACATAGCTTGGATATCCGTTGATAAGTTACAAAACTTAATCTTGTACTCATATGATTTTCAAGGTGTTTTATGGGTGTATATCATCAAGGACAACATAGTTCCTAACAATCTCCCCCAATTTATGACTGATAGAACTACAACCATAAATTAAGGACCTTGATGATAACAAAACACCTTTGAACAGATCATGATATTCTATAAAAACATATGAATTGTACAAGCTACAAAATTTTGAAGAAATGAACTGAGTTAAGTAAGAGAATCATACTTCTACAAGGGATGCTCCTCTAGACTGAGCATATCATTGCTTTCTTCCCCTTTCAGTCCTCATACCATGGATTTTCTCTCTGTTGGCCTCAAGCTGATTTTCCAGAGATCTGTAGATGATCTTTTCTTTTGAGTGATTTGGATCCAGCATAGACATTAAGTATTGCAAGTACTCATTGCTATCCTTTTCCAGCTGATCTTCTATCATGAAGAATCTTCTATAATTTTGATCATCTCTGAATTCCACTATCCAATAAGGATAAAATTGAACCTTCTTGCCAGGTTTATATGGAATGTTCAGTGTCTTGGGCAAACCCTCCTTTGAAGTCCGACTGTTTCTCAATTCATTTGCCTTTTTGAAAATTATCCCTTTGCTTCTGGAGTGAATCCTCTAGTTTTCTTCATTAAAGACCAAATCCTCCAGAGTTTACTGTACCCTTCATTTAACACTTGGTCTAGGGGCCAGGCTACACCGTTCCCTCCTTTATAGGTGAAAATTAACCTTCTTGGTGGTAACCTTTGCAACTTGAGGAACCTTAGTGAATTGAATTGGTCTAGCTAATGGTTGTTTCCTTCTTCTGGTTCTCCTCTTTTCAGGTGAGAGCCTGATCTTTGGAAATACCAAGCTGTTGATGTCAAAGTCAAATTCCATAGGTTCTTCCTTTACAAGTTCCAAGGTGTTGAGTGTCGGAGTGTTTTGTGTTGGAGGTTCTGTAGGTTGAGGTGGTACTGATTCAACTTGAACTTCTGGTTCTGGGCTCAAAGATCTCTTAGCAGGAACTTTAACCATGCTTTTTCTTTTCTTGCACGCAGACTTTGTGTTCATTTTCTTCTTCTTCTTAAATTTGGCATCTTCTTCTTCAGCCTCTTGCTCCATCTCTTTCTCTAACTCTCTTACAAGCTCATCAGCCAATCTAGCTTCCTTCTCAGTAGACTCTGCAGGTTTTCTTACAATTTGACCAGCTTGAAGTAACCTTGCAGTTTCTTCAGCTTTGGTAGCTACAAAGTCAGGGTAACCTGCAGGAACACAAATTTCCACTCCATCTCTGTAGATGAATGCTAGATTCTCCTTGAGTCTCACATCACTTGTAGCCTTTAGTTCTACAATTTCTTTACTCATTAGCTTGAACTCATCTGGTTTTGGCATTGGAAAATCTACTCTCATGGTATTTTTACCATTCTTCTTCACAGGTCTTAGGCTTGAGTACAGGCTTGAATTCAGACAAGTAAGATGGCTCCCCTCTGGCTAGAGATTTAGGAAGCATAAAATCAGGAATTAGTACCTGTCTGATTGATGTTGTTATGGGAGGCATTTGTACTTGAGAAATATGAGGATTAGCAGCTAGCCTCATGGCTATAGAGTCTTCAGGTTGAATGGCTGGTTCTTGCTCACTAGTTGAAGTTGCTGGAGCTGTTGGAGGTAGAGTAGAATGAAGTTGCTTCCCATCACTTGCTGACCCCTTATCTCCAAACTTCTCCCCCTTTTTGTTAGCATCAAGGGCTTGAGTAGTAGGCAGAGTCAACAGTCTTGCAAGGAGAGCATTCTGTTTGTTGTGAGCTTCAAGAATGAGTTTATGATTTTCAAGGATAGTACCCATTTGAAGCTCTAACTTATCAATCTTTGTAGACATATTGTCAACTTTCTTTTCTGTTTCTGCATCTTTCTTCAGCCTCTGATTAAGCTGCTGCATTGTTCGGGGAGGAAAAAGAAGCTCCAAGTCTTTGTGCTGAGATTCTAGAGCATTTTTAATTTCCAGCTTGAAGTCATCTTTATCTACCACCCTTTGATTGAGAAGACACTTGTGCAGTTTGAGAGTAGCCAGAAAATTCTCTTGCACAAGCTTCAGAGCAGGTTCAGCATCTTGTAGAGTAGCTGCAGTCTTCTCATACTGCACTACTAGCTCAGTGAAAGCATCTTTGGAGATATAATCTTTAGATACTAGCCATTCTGGTAAGTCTCCAGGTTGCTGTGAAGGCTCTACATCTTCACCTTCATCTGTGAATTCAGAGTCAGACTGATTCACTTCAGTAGCACTTGGAGGCAGCTTGGTAAGAGCATCTATGGCTCTTTGTATAGATTCTGAATTTTGTACCAAGTTCAGTTGTTGCTCAGCCTCCACATTGCCCTGTTCAGCCCGAGAGTTTACGTCGAAGACAGGGTGAGTAAAGGTTTCAGCTCCAAGAACTGGTCTATCAATGATGTTTTGAGATGTCTGTTGATAGATACTTGTTCTAGGGGCATCCTCAACCTCCATTAACTCATAAGCAATGGCTTCATCCACCCTTATGTCTCCTGTACCTGCTTTTCTCTCATGTTCTCTCTCTTTTTGCATCAGGGGCTCCCCCTGGCTCACACCTCTCACACCCTCACCTTCACCTACTAAGGTGGAACTCTTAGTCTCTCCTTTTGCCTGGCAGGAAGAAATTGACAGCCCCTCACTCTCATTCTCTCCTTTTGCCTGCTCACAAGGCAACCTCTTGCTCTCAGTAAGGTCACTCCCTTCCCTCAATCCTAGAAGTGTTTGAACTACAAGTGTGACTTCTGCTGTTGATGCAGGGAACACATTGATCAATGAATTTAATGTATCCATTGATCTTATAGTTGGAGCTATCAATGGATGATTGCTATTAAGCGTATCCATCGATGAACAAAACTTAAAAATTATTTAAATAATTATGTATAAATAAAACTTAAAAATTATTTAAATAATTTCAAAGACTATTGAAAATATTCACATTTGATTTAATAATTTAGAATTAATTATTTTAAATAAAAAAATAAATTGCTAATTATGTTAAGATTTTAAACTAAATTCATTATAAAAGGTATTGAGTACCTCTAGGGCTTCACCCAACCCAATTAGTTTGGTTTTATAAGAAATCAACCCATTAATTGAAAAAAAATTCTGTAACCCAACTCCGACCCAACCCAATTAGTTCGGATTGGATCAGGTTAAATTTACTAATCGTAAGAACTTTGTAGAAGTGTTGCAGAAGCCAGAAAATGTTGCATAATGTTGTAGAAAGTGTTATAGAAGCCGGAAAGTGTTGCAGAATGTTGCCGAAAATTTATATAGTGCAAAAAATTTATATAGTGCAAAAATTTGTAGAAAATATGCAAAAAATATACAAAATATGTACAAAATATGCAAAAAAAAATTGCATTTTATGTAAACGGGTTGGGTTGGGTAAGGGTTAAAATTTGTTAAACCCTTACCGGCCCAACCCCAATAGTTCGGGTTTTTTAAAAAATTAACATGTTTTACCCACAATTTTGGACGATTCAATTTAATCAATTAGAAAGATAATCGGTTTGAATCGATTTGATCGATTTTCGGAACAGTCCTACCGCCACACTTATATAAATTAAGGTTAAAGTGCTCCAACACAGACATAAATTCATATTCATACCCCTCATTTTCTCTCATCATAACTCATAAGCAATTATACATCCATGTCATCAAATTTTTAATATTTTTTTGTGTCTTTTTCAATTTTTTATATTTCAAAATTTTAAAAATAATAAATTTATATATATAAATTTTAATTATATCCACTACTTTTTTTTTTTATCTTAAACTCACCTTATACATTAAATATTTATTTAATGGATCTCATCATTTGTTCACTTATTTTTTTTTTTTTACTAATTTATATTTTTTATTTCCGTGCCTCAAGACGAGACTAGGTAATTCGTATAACTGGATAGAATCAATTTTTGGTTATAATATATTTGAAAATCGGATGAAATTCGGATTATGATCAGATGAAATTCAGATTATGATCAGATGAAATTCGGATCAGAATTGGATCGAATCCTTTTGAATCATTACTATTCAAATATTTTAATTTATGAAATATTAAAAAAATACCTTATTATTGAATATAAAATTTCTAATATAAAATTATGTACTTTTGCAAAAAAAGTGATTGAAAAATTATGATATATTTGATATAAAATTGCTTTGATTATGCATTCTATTTATGAATGGATTAATATCAAATATAATATGCTTTAATGTACATAGGTTTTTCATTATAACTCGATAAAATTATAACAATAATTATTAAGAGAAAAATGGGCCTGAGGTTGTTCTCAGGGATTTCTCCTGTGGTTATAACAAATAGCCTTTAGAATAAGTGGCCCCGCAGGCGCATTTTCGTAAACATTAATTTTTTTTATTAGTAAATTTACCTAAATGCCCTAAAATTTGTATTAAAAAGCTTTTAACCTCAGGGTTTTCTCCTGAGGTCATCCTCAGGTACTTGATTCTCATAAAATTTATCATTTTTCAAATTTGGATCCGCATTTCCAGTCATACGGTTCAGAAGTTTTATTATTCGGTTGTGATCGGTTCTAGGTCATTAGAATTTTTTCATTTAAAACTTTGATTTAAATATTTTTCGAATTAGATCAAATTAATTTTTAAATAATTATTTAATTTTTTAATTCAAATATAAAATCAAATTCAATTTCATGAATTTTGATTCAATTCTTCAAAATTTTGCGAAGTCTACTGGTGACTAAGAGCATCTCCAATGGGGGAGACCCATTAGGTAAAATTTAAATTATCTTACCAAAAATAAAAAATTTACATAATATGTTAAAAATAGTACACTCCAACGGTGTAAAACTTTTGTCTATATTTTTAGCCAACCATGTGATATTGGCTATTTTTGTTGAACCTCTACAGATCTGTAGCATACCTGTAGTAAAATCCACATCATCTATTAACTTATCAAAACAATACATTCTATTTATAATAACTTGAAATAATAATAAAATACTATTTTTAAACTATAAACAATCATTATAGCCAACCCCATTGGAGTACAACACCTTACAGTTCAACAAATACCTTACAAATTCAACAAATATTATTTTAGCCAACCAATTTTAGCCCGCCCTATTGGAGATGCTCTAATAATGGAGTACCAAATAGAATAATGGACTACATTAACAATGTTGCATTTGATTTTGTGAAATTAACTCCCATTTAAGTGATGTGATAAAAAAAAATCCCATTTAAGTGAATGCACATATCCTTTGTGTACTACTACCTATTGCTTTATGTTTTCGGCATGATACCCACAATACAATAATTTGATGGGAAAAAAATTGTTTTTTGATCCTTTCTCTTAACATCAAATTATATTATTATTTTGGCAATTGTGTTATTACAAGTATAGATAATGTATTTGAATTAAATTATTTATATATATGTGCATAGACCATCTCAAATAGATAGTTTTGGTGGTCATCCAACTATCTATAAATTTAAATACCTATATTATTCACCCTATATTATAGTAGTGAATGATGGTTATTATTTTTATGTACTCTATATTTATTCACCCTTTCTGCAATGTGTATGATTACATTTTATTTCAGTTTTAGTGTGTTTTTTGTTATCGTTTTTCCGCTTTATAATATGTGGGTAAACTAGTTGTTGATACATAAATCTATATAATCTTAAAGCATCAATTATCCATTTACCATCTTGGATATATCCATGGGTTAATCCATCATTTTCCTTTGTTTTTTTTACCCGCTCCATTTCTTTTTACCCATCAATGACCCATCCTCCATCCGGATACTACCCACGGGTTGTTTTAAACCTATTTTACATTATTTTCAACTACTCCACCAACCCGGATCCAAATTAAAATATTACCCGTCAATCAACACGTAAAACAAAACAGTTGTACTGCAAATCTTTAAACCTTGATTTTAGGCTTGACACGTAAAAATCTGTTATCGTGCAATCAGTTTTGATCGTCATTTCAAATTCAAACTTACACATTATCCTTTTCATACACATTCTTTGTTGCTTTCTCCATCACCGGACTCTCCATTCTTCTCACTCTTCATTCTTGATCCAACAATCTGCCAAAAAATATTGTTCGGACAAAAGCTGTGATCTACACTATGTATTCTTCTAACTCCTCTTTGATCTGTATTCATATCCAACAATCTGGGGACAAGAAAGGTATCTATGGTAAGTGTTTCAGTTATCGGAAGATTTTCTTTGTAAAATATCATAGTTTTAAGCTTCGTTTTATTCACACACGTGTTGTAAGCGCATGCCTTTGGGTCCTCTATCCCTTTCTTCATTTTATATCATAACTAATACATGTGTGATTCTTCTATAATTGTTTGATTGATTGATAATTATCGTTTTGATTTTGCATTCCTACTGTTTGATATAAGTTCTGAGAGAATTTTCTGTTATTTTTCCGTGCTTGGCCTCATCGCTTCGATTGCTTGAATACAAGTGGGTTGTATTTATAATTATAATTGGCTGATTTTTTTTTTTTTTAGGTTGAATGTTGTATTTATAATTATAATTGATTGATTTTAATTTTTTTTGGTTGAATGGACGAAGTATTTGTAGGTATTGATGGAGGTTATTAACATGTGTTAGATTCGTAGGTATGGATGTTTTGTAGGTGTTTCGGATGATTGAAGCAGCTGCAGCTTTTGTTCGATACCGGCTGCAAAGAGGCCACGAATTATCCAGGTAAATACATATCATCTGAACCCATCCATAGTTATATGCAAGTGAGGCATGTATATTTTGTAGGTTCTATCAATGAAAAGGAGTCTGCAGAAGTGAATTAACAAATCCTGGAAAATGACAAGGTACCGACTACATTTCTATTTTTTTATTTAATACAAATATTGTTGTTCACTCTTTTTAAATCTATTCCAATTTCTTCACTTCTAACAATTTATAATAAATTAAGTGGGAATTTAGATTATTTAATATTTCTAGGTGTTAATTGTTATTTAACAATTTTTCTGCTAATTTGTCTTCTCACCCTTATGGTCTATTGTAAATTTACAGGTTGGAAGCAACTTGATTCTCATTTTCCTTCATCAAAAAATGGTAATAACCAATATTGTAATATCCCGTAATTTTTAGAATAATAATAAGAAAAGAATAATAGAATAGAAAGCATTAAAATTAGATTATAAATAGGATTTAAAATTGGATTTGAATAATGGGCTTAAAACATGGAACAAATTTGATTATGGATTACTAGTAGGTCTGGAATTAGGGTTGTAAGACATTATAAATACATCTTATACTTCTTCCTCATCTTTGTTTGTAAAATTCGTAGGTCTATTATTCACAAAAATCAGCAGTCTTGTAAAATTCATATTTAATTCATCGTAAGTCAGAATTCGTTGATTTTGGACTTTTCGGAAAGGCCTTTTCGTGCTCTACAACTTTCGTTCTTTGAGTTTTTCAAGAAAACATTGTTTAGATGGTCAAAAAGGCTAAATACAGATCTGATCAGAATTGTAATCACGGAGTCTTTCAAGATTTTAGATGTTTTGCTTCTGAGGGGTTGCTATATGTGTTCTTATGTGATTATGTGAATTCTTGATTTGCGTAATTGAGGTAAGTAACTATTCGTTGCTCCGTATATATTAATTTGAAACCTAAGATGGCAATTGCTTGGAGGCTAAATCAAGAGGCTATATAAACACATCTTGGGACACATTATTAAGGATGTAATATTAGATCAGATAATATGTTTTAGAGTAGATTAGTATTATTATTAATTGGAGATGTAGAGAAACACCATGACTCTTCTTTTGGGTGACAACATTGAAGTTTGAAGGTTTTGTTCTCTTAATCTTTTCTTTGTTCTTATTAGTTTAATTATGTTTTCTTGTTTTACTAGTTGTTTTACTTGTTTAATTATTAGCGAGTAGTTATTTCTAGGGCTTAAAGGGAAGCCATGTTTGCACTAATATTGGCATGATTTTCATAGTGATTTGATTGGTTATGGTTAATTCTGATTGATATGTTTTAATCGTTAATTTGTGTAATCGGCCGATATCATGGATTAATTATATGCAAATAGGGGTATGGATCGAGAGATTTTACTACTAGAGGCTTACATACAATTAGCGGAATTGAGGGTGATTGAGGATACTCCTGAAGTGGATAAAGGGGATACTAATGAGCTGGCTGAGCATAAATAGGGGTATGCTTCTGATTTTGTTGCAGATGTAGGGGGTATATCAATACGAAAGATGGAGAAAATTGGGATGTCAATGCTTTGGGCATGTCTGATGAATTTCCTGTGATGGAGTTTGCTGATGAAGTAAAAGTTAAAGTAAAAGTTGATGTAAAATTTTAACAAAATATTTATTAAAGCCGCTTATGCTCTCTTTATACCATGGGAGGTGTTGGGCCGCAAGCGAGCCATAACTCCACAATAGTATGATATTGTCCGCTTTGGGCAGAGCCCGCACGGATTTGTTTTTGGGTCACTCCCAAAAGGCCTCATACTAATAGAGTTTATTGGCTGCTTTATATACAAGAGAATTATCTTTTATCACCTCGATGTGGTACTTGGGTTGACACCACCCAACAATCCTCCCCTCAAACCAAGAACCACATAACCCATGGTCTTACACCTCCGATTAATCTGTCTACATCTTGCACCGCCACGATTTACCTCGTAGAACCCGCCGCCTGAACCCTTTCAGGAAGACTTTCGACACAAGGAACCCAACAGATGTCCAATCGCCACCGAGGGGAACCTCCCACATCGCAATACCGCAGCCCATTATGTAAGAACCCAGGTTTTTGTAATAATTCTAAAATGATCATAAACGGTGATTGGTGGAGGTTATGTAAAGTTTTTAAGATCATATTATATGAATGAAGAAGTATTTATACTTTTATGGATAAAGTATCGTTGTACCAAGAAGAAAGGGAATGTAGAAACTGTCAGATTACGTAGATTTTCATTTTTATTAAAAATTGGTATAAATATGGGATATTGAGGTTAAGAAAATCTTTAAGCTAAGTTAAATACCAAGGCAAGAAATTATGTAATTTATTAGAAGAATTTCAAAGGCAAATGTTCAAGAACGATGAAAGAAATTTCTACGCGACGAAACGCTTTTACAAGAAAATCTATAAACTTGCATATGGAATTAAATGGTAAGCATTGGTTGATTAATAGGTGAGTAATATACCTGCAATTTACCATGTGATAGCCATGCAAGACAAGGAGCATTGGATGCTAATCAAATAGGACAAGTTATGATAATTTAAACCAAGCATTGTATACCATTTTTGGGACAAATTGCCAATTACCTTTCTTTTGCAAAATCACTTTGGAGATTACCTTGGGTAATTGATAAGTGCTGAAGTATGATTGATATATATCAATTATACATATCATTTTATCAATTACATAAGAAAAGATAGCAAAAGCTCTCCCCCTCCATTTTCTCTATTTTCGGCAAAAATCAGAGCAGCCACTTCAACCTGCCATAACTCCCTCATTTCTCAATGAAATTTTGTGTTCTATAGCTTTTTGGAAAGGTATTGAGATGCTCTACAACTCTTATTCAGGAGCCTCGTTCAGATAGGGAAGGTAAGACCCTCGTTTTTCCAGTTCTTTCAAGAGTGGTGATGCTGACTACGAAAATTTTAAACTTGGTTGTTTAGGTCTTGAAGATTAAAGGTTGTTAAAGCTATCTAAGGTGTTTTTAAGGAAAGTCAAGCTTGGTTAAGGTTGTTAAGACTCCAAGGAAGGTAAAACACTCACACCCACCTTAAACCTTATGAGCTATAAGTTGATTTGAAAGGTTGATGCAAGTATGTACATGTTTAAGGGGATTGTGATGTTTTCAACTTTATAAGTATGTGTAAAATTTTGGATAGTGATAAATGGATGTTACCACTGGTTTTATAGATCCTTGATGATGTTTATATGATCTTGATGGTGTGTGGTTGAATTAAGTGGTTAGATGGAGTTCATGGAATTTGGAAATGTTCGATTTATTGTCGTTATAATGTCGAAATTTCATTAGATCATTTGAGCAGTAATACCGAATTCAACAAATGTTTTCTTGGTAAGTTTTTGGCCATAAACCAGTAGGAATTGTTTTGTAGTTTGTTTTGACACCAAGATCATGTGATTACGATTTACGGTTTATGAGATATGCTCGTTTTAGTGAAACCGGTTAAAACGGACGAATCGTTAAGATGGACTGACTTTACCAAGTCAAACGAGACATTTAAAAATGGTCTGTGATTATGAAATTTTTACAGGGGTTAACTTAGTCAGTGGTTAAGTCCCTGTAAAAATTTGAAGACAAAAGGCTTAATTTTCGATTTTATAGAAATGTTTAAGTCAAGAATGCGCATGAGAACCCACTGTAGAAAGAAGCTATATTTAGAGCAACAACTGAGATATTAAAAAGATGTTCTTAATTATGAAATTTGGATGAAAAATCCTCTGGACAGTTAAGAAGTGAGAAAAAGAATTTCATGAAAAAGTTTATTTTTCAATTTTATAGAATTTTTCGAATCGAAGTTGCGCAAGTGAAAAACTCTTTTAGGGGACGATACGAGACAAACTTTAGTTTCGTTGAAAATGACCTTTAACGAAAGTCGTTACGAGACCAATAATTACCCAAAAGTGGTTAAAGGATATCATAGACGTATAATAAGCCAAACGTGTAATAAGGATGTATGGTTACGAAGTTGTGTCTTTACGTGAATAGTCGATTTGACGGGATTGTTTAACGAACTAACCGAACCTTATTGGTTGTTATAGATCATCGCACTAGAGGCATAACCCAGACTATTCCGACACGATCAGGCAAGTTTTCGAAACTTGTATTTCAAGTATTTTCAAACTGTTGTTGTTGTGGTATAAATGCTATGAACTGCTTGATAGTATTTTTGTGAATCAGCATATGATGTGTGGTTATTTACGTGGGTTTATACACCTGTTAAGTATGTATGTATGCATATACTCTTATATATATGTATACGATGATGTGTTACAAGTTCCCAGTAGAGTATGATAATACCTTTTCTTAGTAAGGGAGTCGGAGATATTTCGTCCAGATAAGGACATAAAAACCCGGAAGTCTCCGGAGATGATATATGACGTATAGTTCGTTTTAAAAATAATCCAATAAATATAAATTGGATATTTTCGGATTAAAAATTTCTTTGATGATATTAATAAATATTATTTGAATATTTAGTAATAAGTTGAATATTATTTTCAATTGAGAATTGTGAGTGATTATTTATTTAATAAATACTATTTAAATATTTATTGGATATTCTAAGATGATTATTTATTTAATAAATATTATTTGAATATTTATTAAATATTCCAGGATGATTTAAAAATTATATTATTATTTTAAAAGTTATTTAAAAATTTTAAAAGTATTTTAAATATTTTCTGACCGTCGGAAAAGTATTTAAAAATAGGACGGGTTCCCATTTCTTCATGGACTATAGCTACACTCATCGAAAAAGTATCGCTACTTCACTCAACTTATCAAAACTCGGGAACCCAAGGTTTTGGGAGCTAGTATTAATTATTTTCTCCCTTCGCTACCAACAAGAAATGCACCCTACCTAGTAAGGAGGGGCTCAGGTTTGACTAAACACTCAAAACTCCGACCAACTCCCAAGTTATGTTGATGAGGCGATTCTTAGTAATCAAAATATGTTGACTAAAGTCAACCCACACATCATAGTTACTTCCTCAATTACTCATGGAAGTAAAGGTAGTAATGATTATTAAACCAGTCGTCAAGCTTTGTGCTTGGGGACATCGCCTTCGAGCGTAGTCCAAATGATAAGGCCCATATGCGGTCAGGGTGCAACCCGATAAGGGAACGTCGTCCTTCTACTAGTAGAGAAGCAGAGGCACGGTATATTGGCTGATCACCAAATATCGTGGAAGAGGCTCCAGCATAATCTCATTCTTCCAATTGGAATTGTATTGCAACACTGTAATAAAAGCCTAGGTGCTCAGTTACCGATAGTGTTGACGGAATGATGAACTATTCAAAGTACCTCAGAAATTCTTCGTTATATTTCTGGATAAAGAATGAAAATGTTTAAGGATAATACAATGTCAGTATACGATATGTTTTATGGTTTACGTTAACAAAAGTACTTTGAAAACTATTATTATATGGCTGAGCTATATTGCTCACTCTTGCTTTTCTTTTATATATACCACCACACAACAACAGATAAGCATGGCAAGAACAATTCAGACCCCCCGCAAAAGCGTGCTAACCGGTCAGCAGTATAGGAGACTATTTACGAGGCAGGTGTCGAGGTCACACCCAGCAGCATTACCACAGGTGAGCAGACTAAGTTGGATAGGTTTGCAGCTTAGGTTGGTTAGGTTTATTTACAAGCATGACTTGTGTAAGCTTCTGAAAACCAAACCGTATTGTGGCTGTAGATGCCGCCTTAGATGGTAATCCTTTTAATTTGAACTTTTAAGATTATGACAATTTGGGTTTGTAATATCTATTTCAAGATGGTTGTAATAACTCAGTAACATTTTAATTTCGTCTCTGAGCCTATAATCTGTAAATGTTATGTTTGACTGAGGGGTCACAGCATGCAAAAAGGAAGATTGAGAGTAATGTTTATTAAAATGGGAATTAAGGATTTAGTGACAGCCTGGATCTCTGACCCCGGATCTAGGGGTGTTACAGAAATGGTATCAGAGAATTATGTTATAATCTCAGAGACGATGGGAAGGTTTAAGGACTCAAACCCTTACCGAAGCATTGTCGGGCTAATAGACATAGCCCTAATAACCTTAAGCTAATAATGGAAATATTTATCAGAACCTCAAGGATAGTAACATTTTTTTTCCTTTTTGTGTAGACACCCGAGGATGTAGAGCTACCTAAGGGTTCCGAGCAGCGACACGATGATGCCCTTCTGAGAGCTGTAGATGAGCCTGATGTTGAGACAGAGACTGACCCTCAGCAGGAGGGAGAGAGAGAGAGAGATAGTCCAGGAGGAGGATCCTAGTGATGATGACCCTATGCCCATAGAGGACCCAGTAGACTCAGATGAGCCAGAGAGTGATCCAGAGGAGGATCCAGAGGAGGATCCAGAGGAGGATCCAGAGGAGGACCCCGTGGACGATGTTCCAGCTGACCCCGCACCCGGAGAGGAGCCTGAGGATGAGGAGGTGGTGTGGACTGATATTCCTATGCATTCCCCTCCCCTCAGAGAGGATTCATCCCCTATTGGATATCATTGGGACACAGATTTGGAGGGTGACTCTAAGGAGCCTATACCAGAGGATGCTGAAACTGAGGTTGCCCCGGAGAGCGAGCCGGTTAGCCCTCCCATACAGGTTGTTAGACCCACTGAGTACGATTGGATGGTGACCCGGATGACCACCGATCTGGTGGCAGCGGAGGCCCGAGTAGCGGAGCTGAGGTTCCAGCTAGCTGAGGAGAGACGAGCGAGACTATACTCCCCGGGGAGAGACTCTAGAGCTAGACGGATGAGGCGGGCAGTACTAAAGATTGAGAGGAGGGCTCACACCCGACTCAGAGCAGTTCCACGTTCCCGCCACAGCAGGAGGATTCGACGGAGTGATGCAGAGAGAGTCCTTTTGAGGACTATGCGCCGAGTTAGGGAGGCGATACGCTTTCACACAGACTGATGGATGGTTGACCAGTTTAGTCTTCTAGTACAGGGGGATGTTGTAGTAGTTTTACTTTTGGTAGTGATGTCAGTCACGTAGTATATTTCCTCTGGATAGGAAGACATGTTAGCTGGCTTTGGATGTACTTTTTATATATTTCAGTTTTAATGTTGTACTTGAAACTTTGACTCTCAGAAGTCACTAGCAGTATTATGACGTAAATTTCGTTCGATTTTAGCAACTGTTTCCGTTTAAATTGTTACATATATGATTCCATGATTGTTTGACAGCTATTTATAAGATGCATATATACCTTTAAAAGATTACACCTTCGAGGTGCCAATCATAAAAAACCAGATTAAGAAAAATGAGGAAACCCTAACAGAATTTTTATATACATGTATACTTTCAGAAAAATGCCACCAAGGAGAAACACAAGAACTCACCCTGCCGAGTCCGCCACTCATGGTAGTAACCAACACAGGGAAGAGGAACGCCGTCACCAAGAACAGGTGGATGAGGAAGATGAGTACAATGAGTTCGACGATGAGGATTATGAGGAAGAAGAAGAGGACCCAATGGAACAATTTATGCGCCTGATGAGGCAAAATCTGGAACGCCAGCCACGGCCACAACCACCACCCCGCGGACCCAACAACGCAGTAGCCAATGCCTTTAAGGCATTCAAGTCAATTAAACCCCCATAATTCCATGGGACTGCAGACCCCGTTGAGACCAGGGCCTGGTTGAAGGAAATGGAGAAGACCTTTGAGATTATGGGCACTGAGGAAGCCCAGAAAACTATCTTTGCTACATACCTGCTTAAGGGAGAGGCCAACTATTGGTGGGAGGCCAAGAAGAATATGGAACCAGCTGGAGTGGTTGCATGGGACAGATTCACAGAGTTATTCTTGGAAAAGTACTTTCCGAGATTTATGGAGACCCAGATGGAACTCAAGTTCCTAGAGCTTAAACAGGAGAATCTGACTGTAGCCGAATATGAGGCTAGGTTCACAGAGCTGTCAAGGTTCGTGCCAGAGTATGTAAACACTGAAATTAAGAAGGCAAGGAGGTTTCAACAAGGATTGAAACAGTGGATTCAGAACCGCATCGCGATGTTAGAAATTACGGATTACGCCACTCTAGTACAGAAGGCATCGATTGTAGAGGCAGGAAGTGAGCAGTCCCAGAAGGACAAGATCATGAAGAAAAGGAAGTTTGAAAGTCGAAGTAGTGGTGCTGCAAGTGGGAGTTTCTCCAACAAGTTTGTTAGAGGAACGGTGTCCCAGCCAGCCAAAAGCACAGGGTTTAACAGAGTAGAAAGCAAGAGTGTTGGACAAGGAGGTGGATCAACCAGGGCACCCATATCAGGACAGTCGCGCCTTCCCCTACCCAACTGTAAGACTTGTGGTAAGAAACATTCGGGGGTATGTCTCCAGGGTACGACGACATGTTTTAAGTGTGGACAGACCGGACACTATGCCAACAATTGCCCCCAGAGGAACTCACTCATGAAATGCTATCAGTGTGGAGGCACGGACCACTGGAAGAAAGACTGCCCTAAACTGAAACCGACAGGATCAAGGATGAGCGGTACTGCATCCAACCGACCACCCACCGCTAGGACTTTCAACATGACAGTGCAGGATGCAGTAAGGGATGCGGATGTCATCGCAGGTACCCTTTCCCTAAACACCTTGAGTGCAAATACTTTGTTTGATTCTGGAGCTACCAAATCTTTATATCGCAAGATTTTGCATGTAAACTGAACTTGAAACCAGAAATGTTAAAGGATCGGCTAATGGTAGAGATAGCTAACCACGAAGTGGTTCCTGTAAGCCAGATATATCCTCGCTGCGATATAGTAATAGGAGGTCACCACTTTCGGGCAGACCTAATTCCGTTTAAGTTAGGTGGATTCGATGTCATCTTAGGAATGGATTGGTTGGCAAGTAATGGTGCCCAGATTGATTGCAAGAGCAAGAAAGTTAGGATAAAGGTGTCAGGAAAGAAAGAGGTCATATTCAAAGGACAGCGACAGACTCAAAAATTCTTGACTGTTGCTCAAGCCAAAAAGTTAGTACGAAATGGTAGCGAGACCTACTTAGCCTATGTAGTAGACACGAAGAGAAGAACACCTGAATTGAAGGACATTCCAGTTGTCAAGGAATTTAAAGATGTGTTTCCAGAAGACCTTCCTGGGTTACCACCCGATAGGGAAATCGAGTTTGCGATAGAATTAGCACCAGGAACCGCACCAGTTTCTAAAGCCCCCTATCGATTGGCCCCCGTTGAAATGAAAGAGCTAGCCACTCAGTTGCAAGAACTGTTGGACAAGGGCATGATAAGACCAAGTGTGTCCCCGTGGGGTGCCCCAGTGTTGTTTGTAAAGAAAAAGGATGGTAGCATGAGGCTATGTATAGACTACAGAGAGCTGAATAAGTTAACCATAAAAAACAAGTACCCCTTGCCTAGGATTGACGACCTTTTTGACCAACTCAAGGGAGCAGTTCACTTTTCGAAGATAGACTTAAGAACGGGGTACCATCAGTTAAAGATCAAACCAAAAGATATACCCAAGACTGCTTTTCGCACTAGGTACGGCCATTATGAGTTTCTAGTGATGTCCTTTGGACTGACAAACGCACCCGCGACATTCATGGACTTGATGAACCGAGTATTCAAACAGTACATAGACAAGTGCGTCATAGTTTTCTTTGACGATATCTTGATTTATTCTCAGACTGAGGAAGAACATGCAGAACACTTGAGGATAGTCCTAGGAATCTTGAGGGAAGAAAAGTTGTATGCCAAATTTTCGAAATTCGAATTTTGGTTGAAAGAAGTGCAATTCTTAGGTCATGTGGTTAGTAGTGAAGGAGTACTGGTTGACCCTGCCAAAATAGAGGCAATATCAAAATGGGAAAGACCGACCACCCCGACCGAAGTAAGAAGTTTCGTGGGACTAGCCGGGTATTATAGGAGGTTTGTACAAGACTTTGCCAAGCTGGCAGCCCCATTGACCCGACTCACCAGAAAGACTGAAAAGTTTGTATGGAATGAGAAATGTGAGGAGAGCTTTCAAGAGCTAAATAAAAGATTAATGACCGCCCCAGTGTTGGCACTGCCAGATGATAAGGGGGACTTTGTGATCTATAATGATGCATCGCATAAAGGACTAGGTTGCGTGCTCATGCAGCACGATAAGGTAATTGCATATGCTTCCCGACAATTGAAGGAGTATGAAATAAGGTACCCTACCCATGACTTAGAGCTAGCTGCAATAGTCTTCGCGTTAAAGATATGGAGACACTACCTATATGGAGAAAAGTGTGAAATTTACACAGATCATAAAAGTCTCAAGTACATCTTTACCCAGAAAGAATTGAATATGCGACAGAGAAGATGGCTGGAATTAATCAAGGATTATGATTGTGAAATTCGTTATCATCCAGGAAAGGCAAATGTGGTGGCCGATGCCCTTAGTAGAAAGGAAAGGCTCAAGATGATGACTTCAAAGGAAGAATTGATAAAAGAAATGGAGAAGCTAGAAATCGAAGTTAAGACATCGAGAAGTAGCCAAGAAGTGTTAATGGTAATTCAAATCCAGCCTCCGTTATTGGAAAAGATTCGAATGTGCAAAGAGCAAAAGATGGAAGAGGAAAAGAACTCGGAGGAAGAGATATTGACCGGGGAGGAAATTAAGTACGAAAGAGATGCAGGAGGAATCATGAGATATGCAATGAGAATTTGGGTCCCAAATGTTCAGGAACTAAAGGATGAAATCCTATATGAAGGACATAATTCAAGGTACTCTGTGCACCCAGGTACCACGAAGATGTATAGAGATTTGAAAGAATACTATTGGTGTCCCAACATGAAGAAGGATGTGACAGAATGGGTGAATAGATGTTTGACCTGCCAACGGGTAAAGGCAGAACACCAGCGACCTAGTGGACTACTGCAACCCCTAGAGATTCCAGAATGGAAGTGGGAGCACCTAGCCATGGATTTTGTAGTAGGACTCCCAAGGACCAAGACTAACCACGATGCGATATGGGTAATCGTCGATAGGTTGACTAAGTCCGCCCACTTTCTCCCAATCAACGAGAGGTACACTGTTGATAAATTAGTAGACATATATATAAGAGAAATTGTGGTACGACATGGAGTTCCCGTGACCATTGTGTCCGATAGAGACCCAAGTTTTAACTCCAGGTTCTGGAGGAGCTTTCAAGACTGTGTGGGAACCAAGCTAAATATGAGTACTGCATACCACCCCCAGACTGACGGACAAAGTGAAAGAACAATTCAGACCTTGGAGGACATGCTGAGAGTGTGTGTTATAGATTTCAAAGGAAGTTGGGAAGAGCACTTACCATTGATTGAGTTTGCTTATAATAACAGTTATCACTCAAGTATCGGAATGCCCCCATATGAAGCCCTCTATGGCCGGAAATGTTGTTCTCCCTTATGTTGGGAAGAAGTTGGTGAGAGGAAGATATTAGGACCTGAATTGGTACAACAGACAAGAGATGTGATAGTTCTAATCAGGGGAAGACTGGCAGCAGCCCAAGATAGACAACGTAAGTATGCCGACTTAGCTCGAAAGGATAGAGAATATGAAGAAGGAGACATGGTGCTGCTAAAAGTATCTCCCTGGAAATGACTGATGAGGTTTGGGAAGAAAGGAAAGTTGAGTCCGAGATACATCGGACCTTTCGAGATATTAAGGCGGATTGGACAAGTGGCTTACGAGTTAGCCTTACCTCCAAGTCTACAGCAAGTACATAACGTTTTCCATGTGTCTATGTTGAGGAAGTACAATCGCAATGCCAAACATATAGTGGAACATGAGCATGTAGATTTACAGCCAGATTTGTCCTACGTCGAGAGACCGGTGGAAATCATAGACCGGAAAGAGCAAGTACTCAGAAACAAGACCATCAGCCTGGTAAGAGTTTTGTAGACTAATCACAATGTCGAGGAATCAACCTAGGAATTGGAAAGCGCCATGCAAGAGAAGTACCCCCATCTGTTCTAGAAATGATTCCGGGACGGAATCCTTTTAAGGAGGGAAGGTTGTAAGAACCCAGGTTTTTGTAATAATTCTAAAATGATCATAAACGGTGATTGGTGGAGGTTATGTAAAGTTTTTAAGATCATATTATATGAATGAAGAAGTATTTATACTTTTATGGATAAAGTATCGTTGTACCAAGAAGAAAGGAAATGTAGAAACTGTCAGATTACGTAGATTTTCATTTTTATTAAAAATTGGTATAAATATGGGATATTGAGGTTAAGAAAATCTTTAAGCTAAGTTAAATACCAAGGCAAGAAATTATGTAATTTATTAGAAGAATTTCAAAGGCAAATGTTCAAGAACGATGAAAGAAATTTCTACGCGACGAAACGCTTTTACAAGAAAATCTATAAACTTGCATATGGAATTAAATGGTAAGCATTGGTTGATTAATAGGTGAGTAATATACCTGCAATTTACCATGTGATAGCCATGCAAGACAAGGAGCATTGGATGCTAATCAAATAGGACAAGTTATGATAATTTAAACCAAGCATTGTATACCATTTTTGGGACAAATTGCCAATTACCTTTCTTTTGCAAAATCACTTTGGAGATTACCTTGGGTAATTGATAAGTGCTGAAGTATGATTGATATATATCAATTATACATATCATTTTATCAATTACATAAGAAAAGATAGCAAAAGCTCTCCCCCTCCATTTTCTCTATTTTCGGCAAAAATCAGAGCAGCCACTTCAACCTGCCATAACTCCCTCATTTCTCAATGAAATTTTGTGTTCTATAGCTTTCTGGAAAGGTATTGAGATGCTCTACAACTCTTATTCAGGAGCCTCGTTCAGATAGGGAAGGTAAGACCCTCGTTTTTCCAGTTCTTTCAAGAGTGGTGATGCTGACTACGAAAATTTTAAACTTGGTTGTTTAGGTCTTGAAGATTAAAGGTTGTTAAAGCTATCTAAGGTGTTTTTAAGGAAATTCAAGCTTGGTTAAGGTTGTTAAGACTCCAAGGAAGGTAAAACACTCACACCCACCTTAAACCTTATGAGCTATAAGTTGATTTGAAAGGTTGATGCAAGTATGTACATGTTTAAGGGGATTGTGATGTTTTAAACTTTATAAGTATGTGTAAAATTTTGGATAGTGATAAATGGATGTTACCACTGGTTTTATAGATCCTTGATGATGTTTATATGATCTTGATGGTGTGTGGTTGAATTAAGTGGTTAGATGGAGTTCATGGAATTTGGAAATGTTCGGTTTATTGTCGTTATAATGTCGAAATTTCATTAGATCATTTGAGCAGTAATACCGAATTCAACAAATGTTTTCTTGGTAAGTTTTTGGCCATAAACCAGTAGGAATTGTTTTGTAGTTTGTTTTGACACCAAGATTATGTGATTACGATTTACGGTTTATGAGATATGCTCGTTTTAGTGAAACCGGTTAAAACGGACGAATCGTTAAGATGGACTGACTTTACCAAGTCAAACGAGACCTTAAAAATAGTCTGTGATTATGGAATTTTTACAGGGGTTAACTTAGTCAGTGGTTAAGTCCCTGTAAAAATTTGAAGACAAAAGGCTTAATTTTCGATTTTATAGAAATGTTTAAGTCAAGAATGCGCATGAGAACCCACTGCAGAAAGAAGCTATATTTAGAGCAACAACTGAGATATTAAAAAGATGTTCTTAATTATGAAATTTGGATGAAAAATCCTCTGGACAGTTAAGAAGAAGTGAGAAAAAGAATTTCATGAAAAAGTTTACTTTTCAATTTTATAGAATTTTTCGAATCGAAGTTGCGCAAGTGAAAAACTCTTTTAGGGGACGATACGAGACAAACTTTAGTTTCGTTGAAAATGACCTTTAACGAAAGTCGTTACGAGACCAATAATTACCAAAAAGTGGTTAAAGGATATCATAGACGTATAATAAGCCAAATGTGTAATAAGGATGTATGGTTACGAAGTTGTGTCTTTACGTGAATAGTCGATTTGACGGGATTGTTTAACGAACTAACCGAACCTTATTGGTTGTTATAGATCATCGCACTAGAGGCATAACCCAGACTATTCCGACACGATCAGGCAAGTTTTCGAAACTTGTATTTCAAGTATTTTCAAACTGTTGTTGTTGTGGTATAAATGCTATGAACTGCTTGATAGTATTTTTGTGAATCAGCATATGATGTGTGGTTATTTACGTGGGTTTATACACCTGTTAAGTATGTATGTATGCATATACTCTTATATATATGTATACGATGATGTGTTACAAGTTCCCAGTAGAGTATGATAATACCTTTTCTTAGTAAGGGAGTCGGAGATATTTCGTCCAGATAAGGACATAAAAACCCGGAAGTCTCCGGAGATGATATATGACGTATAGTTCGTTTTAAAAATAATCCAATAAATATAAATTGGATATTTTCGGATTAAAAATTTCTTTGATGATATTAATAAATATTATTTGAATATTTATTAATAAGTTGAATACTATTTTCAATTGAGAATTGTGAGTGATTATTTATTTAATAAATATTATTTAAATATTTATTGGATATTCTAAGATGATTATTTATTTAATAAATATTATTTGAATATTTATTAAATATTCCAGGATGATTTAAAAATTATATTATTATTTTAAAAGTTATTTAAAAATTTTAAAAGTATTTTAAATATTTTCTGACCGTCGGAAAAGTATTTAAAAATAGGACGGGTTCCCATTTCTTCATGTACTATAGCTACACTCATCGAAAAAGTATCGCTACTTCAATCAACTTATCAAAACTCGGGAACCCAAGGTTTTGGGAGCTAGTATTAATTATTTTCTCCCTTCGCTACCAACAAGAAATGCACCCTACCTAGTAAGGAGGGGCTCAGGTTTGACTAAACACTCAAAACTCCGACCAACTCCCAAGTTATGTTGATGAGGCGATTCTTAGTAATCGAAATCTGTTGACTAAAGTCAACCCACACATCAGAGTTACTTCCTCAATTACTCATGGAAGTAAAGGTAGTAATGATTATTAAACCAGTCGTCAAGCTTTGTGCTTGGGGGAAACTGAATTAAATTCTGTTCCTACGATGCATAGAATTCTCTAAGGGATTGGAGGAAGAGAGGACATCGCCTTCGAGCGTAGTCCAAATGATAAGGCCCATATGCGGTCAAGGTGCAACCCGATAAGGGAACGTCGTCCTTCTACTAGTAGAGAAGCAGAGGCACGGTATATTGGCTGATCACCAAATATCGTGGAAGAGGCTCCAGCATAATCCCATTCTTCCAATTGGAATTGTATTGCAACACTGTAATAAAAGCCTAGGTGCTCAGTTACCGATAGTGTTGACAGAATGATGAACTATTCAAAGTACCTCAGAAATTCTTCGTTATATTTCTGGATAAAGAATGAAAATGTTTAAGGATAATACAATGTCTGTATACGATATGTTTTATGGTTTACGTTAACAAAAGTACTTTGAAAACTATTATTATATGGCTGAGCTATATTGCTCACTCTTGCTTTTCTTTTATATATACCACCACACAACAACAGATAAGCATGGCAAGAACAATTCAGACCCCCCGCAAAAGCGTGCTAACCGGTCAGCAGTATAGGAGACTATTTACGAGGCAGGTGTCGAGGTCACACCCAGCAGCATTACCACAGGTGAGCAGACTAAGTTGGATAGGTTTGCAGCTTAGGTTGGTTAGGTTTATTTACAAGCATGACTTGTGTAAGCTTCTGAAAACCAAACCGTATTGTGGCTGTAGATGCCGCCTTAGATGGTAATCCTTTTAATTTGAACTTTTAAGATTATGACAATTTGGGTTTGTAATATCTATTTCAAGATGGTTGTAATAACTCAGTAACATTTTAATTTCGTCTCTGAGCCTATAATCTGTAAATGTTATGTTTAACTGAGGGGTCACAGCATGCAAAAAGGAAGATTGAGAGTTATGTTTATTAAAATGGGAATTAAGGATTTAGTGACAGCCTGGATCTCCGACCCCAGATCTAGGGGTGTTACACATTACCCCCAGGATCCAATTACCGAACCATGGGCTCTGATACCACTTGTTGGGCCGCAAGCGAGCCATAACTCCACAATAGTATGATATTGTCCGCTTTGGGCAGAGCCCGCACGGATTTGTTTTTGGGTCACTCCCAAAAGGCCTCATACTAATAGAGTTTATTGGCTGCTTTATATACAAGAGAATTATCTTTTATCACCTCGATGTGGTACTTGGGTTGACACCACCCAACAGGAAGCAAATTGATTGAAGCCCGACGAATTGCAGCATCTCTTGCAAGTCTCACCCATTCAGGAGTAGCAATATTTGCAGCCTCTCAACAATTGAACCATGTGTAGCATAAGCGTGTGTCATAGATTTTTATATCATAAAAAGTCAAATCCAAGTGAATAGAAGTCATACCATGACTAAATCCTGAGTGATATGCCCCTGGAAAAGTAACAACAAATTCGCCAGCATTCGGCACAAACCTAATATTGCAGATGTTGAAAGGTAACAAATTGATGTGATAAGGCAGAAAAAGATGCTAAAACAAAAAATGATAGAAACTATCTTGCAATTCACTTGGCTTCTTTTTCCTTTAATCTTAAATTTTTCTCAAAAGCAAATATTGCATGCTCTGTTCTAAAGGCTAAATAAGTTTTTTGGAGAGCTAAAAAAGAACAAAAAAGCAGTATGCCAAAGGAATTAAAGTATCACCTGCAACATGGAACCCCAGCAGTAACAAGTACTTCGGGAGACATGACAGTGTACTTCTCGCCAAGAGTGGCAAAAGTCACTGGAATATACATCACAGTACAAAGGTTATAAGGGTGAGACTTAAATATTTCGTAATTGTATGTAGTGTAATAGTTTAGAAATTTTGTCTCGAAGAAATTTTTTTGAATTAATATATTATAAACAATGTAATTCACGACTATTTTTTAATACTTATAATTATACAAATTATTTTATCAAACAAAATATGATATAATTTTGATCTTCTTATTTTTAAAATATTAGATATAACGATTCATAATATAAAAGTTATAAGTTTTTGCTTTACTGTGTGGAGAAATTTTTAATTTGTTTCATTGTGTCATTTCAATTGTATTAATGTCCTATTTAAATATTAATTCTTTTTTAAAATTATAACATGAAGATAAATCAAGTACATGTGTTTTTTTCATTTATATAAACATGTCGATGTGTCGCCGTGAGGCGACGCCGAATAACTTTTACCAATATATAATTTAACAATTCTGTTTTTTAAAATTAAATTTAATACATATGATATTACATATGCCGTGATATTTATTATTTATTATTCTAACAAAAGTTGGGTACATTTATAGAAATTTAATTATTTATATTAGCAAACGTATTACATAAATTATTATAATCAATTAAATAAAATAACTTTCCTTAAATTATGATGAGTGACAGTTTAAATATTTTGTAATTGTATGCAATGTAATAGTTTATAGATTTTGTCTCTACGGTGTGATATTTTTTTTAAAACTAATAGATTATAAACAATGTAATTCACGACTGTTTTTTAATACTTATAATTATATAAATTATATTATCAAACAAGATATGATATAATTTTGATATTCTTATTTTTAAAATATTAGATATAACGATTCATAATATAAAAATTATAATTTTTTTGCTTTTCCGTGTGGAGAAATTTTTAATTTATTTCTTTGTGTCATTTCAATTTTATTAATGTCTTATTAAAATATTAATTTTTAAAAAAAAATTATAACAGGAATATAAATCAAGTACATGTGTTTTTTTCATTAATATAAACGCGCCGAGGTGTCGCCGTGAGGCGACGCTGAGCAACTTTGACCAATATATAATTGAACAACCCTTTTTTTTTAAAATTAAATTTATTATATATGACATTACGTATGTCGTGATATTTATTATTCTAAGAAAAGTTGGGTACATTTATACAAATTTAATTATTTATATTAGCAAAACGTACTACATTAATAATTATAATCAATTAAATAAATTAACTTTTTTTAAATTACGAAGTGTAACAATTTAAATATTTCGTAATTTTATGTAATGTCATAGTTTAGAGACACTAGTACAGAATAGGCTTTTAGCGTCGCACTTTTAGCATCGGTTATATAAAGAACCGTGGCCTATACATACTTTAGGCGTCAGGTCCTAGCTTAACTGACGCTTAATGTCATTTTTGTTGGACCTTTTGCGTCGGTCATGAGACAACCGACGCCTAAAAATAAACCTTTAGCGTCGGTTTTTACTCAACCGACGCCTAAAACCGACCTTTAGCGTCGGTCATAAATAACCGACGCCTAAAACTGAACCTTTAGCGTCGGTCTTCACTTTACCGACGCCTAAAACCGACCCTTTAACGTTGGTCTTTACTCAACCGACGCCTAAAATTGACCCTTTAGCGTCGGTTATACATAACCGACGCTAAATTTATTATATATGACAACCCTTTTTTTTAAAACTATATAATTGAACAACCCTTTTTTTTTAAAACTAAATTTATTATATATGACATTACGTATGTCGTGATATTTATTATTCTAAGAAAAGTTGGGTACATTTATACAAATTTAATTATTTATATTAGCAAAACGTACTACATTAATAATTATAATCAATTAAATAAATTAACTTTTTTTAAATTACGAAGTGTAACAATTTAAATATTTCATAATTTTATGTAATGTAATAGTTTAGAGACACTAGTACAGAATAGGCTTTTAGCGTCGCACTTTTAGCATCGGTTATATAAAGAACCGTGGCCTATACATACTTTAGGCGTCGGTTCCTAGCTTAACTGACGCTTAATGTCATTTTTGTTGGACCTTTTGCATCGGTCATGAGACAACCGACGCCAAAAACTAAACTTTTAGCGTCGGTTTTTACTCAACCGACGCCTAAAACCAACCTTTTACGTCGATCATAAATAACCGACGCCTGAAACTGAACCTTTAGCGTCGGTCTTCACTTTACCAACGCCTAAAACCGACCCTTTAGCGTTGGTCTTTACTCAAGCGACGCCTAAAATTGACCCTTTGTATAACTGACGCCTAAAACCGACCCTTTAGTGTCGGTCTTTGCTCAACCGACACCTAAACTGACCCTTTTTACTTTATGTGTCGCCATACACTTGACCGACGCTAAAAATATTAAAATTTTAAAAAAAACTAAATTATATACAAATTATATTTCTTTGACAGTTGTATATAATATTTTTTAAATAAATTAAGAAAAAACATTTTATTTTAACTCGGTAGTAGTCGGGTCAGTTCTTCCCTCTGTTCTAAAAAGCGGCCTAACCGCTTCGATTAGTACAAAATCGGGGAATTAAGCATTTTTCAGGGGATTAAGCGGGATTAAGCGGGTTTAGGCGGGATTAAGCGGATTTATGGGGATTTAGGCGGGGATTAAGCGGGTTTGACCAAATTTTGACCCTTTAATTATTATTTTTTTAATTTTTTCTTTACATATTTTTCAAATTTCATATTATAAATTAATATATATAATAAAAATATATAATTAAAATAATTAAAATAAATATGTATATATTCACAATCCGCTTAATGACCCGCTTAAATTTCCGCCTAGGCGTCCGCTTAACCGTTTAAGCGCTAAAAGGTCCTCCCACCGCTTAGAACCGCTTACCGCTTTTTAGAACACTGGTGTATACATACATATCCAATTGTATATTCATCAGATGGACAATAAGTTGAAGAAGAATTAAGGTAAAATCAGAATTAAAGTAATTAGGGTTACTAATACCTTTGAATTGAAATTTCTCAGAGTTTCTAGGGCCAAGTAGCAGAGAGATGTTATAGTCGTGACATTTTGATTTGGGGAAGAACCAGTGTTCTAAAAAGCGGTAAGCGGTGGGAGGACCTTTTAGCGCTTAAGCGGTTAAGCGGACGCCTAGGCGGAATTTTAAGTGGGTCATTAAGCGGATTGTGAATATATACATATTTATTTTAATTATTTTAATTATATATTTTTATTATATATATTAATTTATAATATGAAATTTGAAAAATATGTAAAGAAAAAATTAAAAAAATAATAATTAAAGGGTAAAAATTTGGTCAAACCCGCTTAATCCCCGCCTAAATCCCCCATAAATCCGCTTAATCCCGCCTAAACCCGCTTAATCCCGCCTAAACCCGCTTAATCCCCTGAAAAACGCTTAATTCCCCTATTTTGTACTAATCGAACGGTTAGGCCGCTTTTTTAGAACAGAGGTATACACTCACATATAACTGTCAATGTGTTCTTAAATTTCTCAGCTCTTCCTTGTAACCAGGTTCATTTTTTCTTCTCTCCAGACCCTCCATTCGCTGTTGGTAATCTCTCTCTCTCTCTCTCTCTCTCTCTCAATATACACACACACACACCTATACGCACAATCTACACACACAAAACCTTCGCCAATAAAAACCCCGTTTATTCTCTCTCGATCACGATCAGTAAAGAGATGCCTATGTTTAATTACTCTCCTATTGTACTGTATGTAGCAGGATTCGTAATCTGTTTAATTTACCCGTTGATGTATTCTTTATCGAACTTGATTAAATTGTTTTCAACAACATGTTGGGTGTTCTTCTATTGATGGACGGACTCTATTGGAGTCTTCAAAGATCGTTGTATGGTCTATTCTCTTTGCTGCTGTCATAGGAGTTGCAATGATCAGACACAAATGGTAGTGTGGTGATGAGGTATAGGCTTGGTGTTATCGCTATATTAAAAAATAGAAAGAATTCGATTATGATTGCCGGACAATCTGATGCTATTAGGATTATATTATTTTTTAATATATATCTTAGCATTTCATTAAAGATGCATTAGCGTTCTTATCCTGATTAGTAGTGATTAGTGAAGCATATAGGTATGTATATTACATATTACGTATGTCGTGATATTTATTATTCTAATAAAATTTGGATACATTTATACAATTTTAATTATTTATATTAGCAAAATGTATTGCATAAATAATTATAATCAATTAAATAAAATAACTTTTTTTAAATTACGAAGAGTAATGATTTAAATATTTTGTAATTGTATGTAATGTAATAGTTTAGAAATTTTGTCTCAACGGTGTGAAAAAAAAACTTTTAAACTAATAGATTGTAAATCATGCAATTCACGACTGTTTTTTAATACTTATAATTATATAAATTATATTATCAAACAAAATATGATATAATATTGATCTTCTAATTTTTAAAATATTAGATATAACGATTCATAATATAAAAGTTATAAGTTTTTGTTTTACTGTGAGGAGAAATTTTTAACTTATTTCTTTGTGTCATTTCAATTTTATTGATGTCTTATTAAAATATTAAATTTTTTTAAAATTATAACAGGAAGATAAATCAAGTATATGTGTTTTTTTCGTTAATATAAACGCGCTGAGGTGTCGACGTGGGGCGACACCGAGCAACTTTAACCAATATATAATTTAACAATCCTATTTTTTAAAGCAAAATTTATTACATATGATATTACGTATGTGGTGATATTTATTATTCTAATAAAAGTTGGGTACCTTTATACAAATTTAATTATTTAAATTATTTAACTGCAATCTGACATGATTAAGGTTTGCTACTCAACCTTATTACATAGTTACGTTTACTGTTCCATTGCCTAAATGATAATGTAATACCAACCTTTATATAACTATTCTCAATTTACATGAACAATCAAACATATCTTTCCATCCAAAGATTAAAGAAATTATTGGAAAAGACATTAAGCTGAAGATACAACTTGAAAAGTACAATATCAATTCAGGTAGTCGTCTCTATTATGTAACTAATGCTTATGATTCCTGAAATGTCTCAAGGAACAATGACTTATCCAGGACTTTCAGCATTTACAGAAATTAGTATTTCAACATGGTTTTAGAACATGAATCAATTTTTTTAATGGTACACTAACTGCAACCATTCAGAATTGTTAATGTTTTACTTAATTTCATATGTTTCAGAACAATGTCGTTGAATTGTCCGATAGTGGAACTACTCCAAGTTCAGCAAAATCTACTAGCAAAAATATTAAAATGGTTTTAACATTATCTCTACAAATTCTACCATTTTATTTTTAGTTCTTAGCTATTGAACCAAGTAAATCTACAAACTTATGAAGTGTTATTGTTGACAAGATAAATGAATCACATGAATCTCTGGAGCTACTTTGATGATCTTAAGCCTTGAAAGCATTATCGACATATTTGTTATTTGGAGTTGATTATTCATACTTCATTTGGATTGTTTCTACTGTTGTTGTGTTTTGATTATCATGGATTTTTCATTATTGCTTTGTTTTGAATTTTTTGTCCAAGTACCAAGGATGTTTGGTTTAAATTTAAAAATCTTAAGTTTGGTTTGTTTATAAATCAAATACGTGCTCAACGTTATTTAGATCGTATGAAAGTACTAGCTCAACATTACTATCGCACGTACATGTGATATTTTTGGTTAAAATAATACAGAGAACAATAACATGATCATAATATGATTTTACAAAAAAATTATTCCAAGATAAATAACGTTATAAATGTACGACATCAAGAAATTGTAAATAAATTATAAAATCAACAAAATAAATATCATTCCGTGTGCGAAGCACGAGCAATATTGCTAATTTATTTAACAAACACATCAAACACACTCTCCAATATGCACACGTAATGGGCCAACCATATGTATCATTTCCAACCAAACCATATATTATTATTTTCTGTTGTGCCTTGAGATTGTTACATGTAAACTATAGAATGAATAACAAAATTTAATGTATTCAAAGGTGTAAGATTGGCATAATTAAAAAATATGTTTTTTTTTATAAAAATTGTCACAAGAAGGCCGAAGTTAAAAGATTTTTAATTTACAATATATTCTTTTGGTAAAATCTCATACAAAAGTCATAAAAATAAACCGATACACCTATTTAAATTAATTTCATATTGAAATTATAATATGCAATTTAATAAAAATTGTACGGGTGCTCACTTTGCCCAAGATATGTAGTGCATACATTTGTTCTAAAATCTGGCAATAGACGCAAATGCAGTATCTATAAAATCTATGCGCAGAAAGAGATAGAAGGGTGTGAAATTAAATAAATTAAGGGCAGAAAGAGATAGAAGGGTGTGATCAGAGATGAAGATGGTCGTTTCCTGAATGCGCGTTGTATGGAAATTGCAGGAGATTAGAGTGTCAAAGAAGCTGAGGCTCGGTGTCTTAAGGATGCGATTGACTGGACAGTGGGTTTGGGGTTCAGAAAATGCATTTTTGAAACGGATTCGAAGCTCACAGTAGATGCGTGTAATGGTGGTAGTGGAAATTCGAATTTCCATTCCATTGTGAAGGAATGTGTTGAAGGTTTTCAGCACCTAGATGATGTAAAGGTGCAGTTTATTTACAAATCTGCGAACATAGTAGCTCATACGTTAGCTCGAGCTTCTATTTCTATATGTCAGGTTTCCATGAATGGCAGGGGAATGCCCCTGAATTCATCCTTGATGTCTTGAGTTTTGATATGAATTAATGAAATGCAAGTGCTTTTATTTCAAAAAAAAAATAAAAAATAAAAAAAAATTAAGGGCATTATGAAGGTGTTTGGGTTATGTTAAAATAAGTAGATTTTGGTTTAAAATCATAAATGTAATAATACTTATAAAGTTATATAAATATTTGGATAAATTTATTTATAAGTTGGTGAGGTATTTTTAAAATTAAATTAAAAAATATTACTTAACACAATAATATAAATATAAGTATTATAATTTAAAAATAGATTTAAAAACATAAATATAAAAATATAAATTATTAAACAAGTAAAGAAATTAAATAATTAAGAATATATTGGCATCAAAACACGTCATTATTAACATTCAACTTATTAATATATACAGAATTTGTATAATATGTCCCAAATTAATAGATCATTTTACAAATATGTCCCATCATATTGATTTATTAATTATATGTCCCATTATTAGTTTGAGAAAATGACCAAAATACCTCAAAATGAGGTACCCATGGTCCAAAATACCTATTTTCGGAACAGATGGCCCTATCTACCCACGGGATACGCCGTTGCCAGTGGCGTATCCCAAGCTTTCATTTTCACAGAAATCAAACAAGTCTCTCTCGTCTCTCTCGGACCTCTCCGTCGCCTCTCTTGCCACCACACCTCTCCCGATGCCATCTCTAGTTTGTCGCTCGATTGGAACACAGAAACGTCACGAGCACATCTGGATATTCCTTTTCCCGACTAATTTTCTATGGTTCAGGCCCCGCAGGGGCAGTGGTGAGCTTCGTCGGAAAATAGATATTGATTTTGAGTTTGGATTTGGGTGTTTCAAATCCGGTATTAGAACGGGATAAAAAACGGTAGAGGGTTGTAAAGATGAAGAAAACGAGTCGAATGGTGTAAAGGATGTGACTGGAAAACAAGTTTAGGGTATTGAACTGAGATTCGCCGCACTTGTGTCTGGAATCGCCACAAATATCGCTAGAGAGAGGGAGGGGCTTCGTGTTTTGTAAAAAATGAAGAAGGCGGATACGCAACTTGCAAATGCGTATCCGCTGATACGCATTTGGAAGTGGCGTATCGCCTGCTATAGTAAACGAAATGCAACAGCGTGTCTGAATGTTACGTTTGTACCAGTAACGTGTCTCCATAATACGTTTGTACCAGTAGCGTGTCTGGAGATGCTCCCCTACCAGTAGCGTGTCCCGAGGGTATTTAGGGCCGCGTTTTTGGATCTGGGTATTTTGGTAACGACTTTCCCAAAAATGGGTAGATAGGGCCTTCACCCTATTAGTTTTTAGATTTTATAAAGACTAATATACCCTTTTTTATTAATTAGTTATTATTATAAGTATATTACAATTTTAAAATTTTATTAATTGAAAAAAATATTTTATATTTTTTTTAGTACAGGACCAGGGATGCTTTTTTTAATTTTAACCATAAAATAAATATTTTTTTTGTTTTTTTTCTTACACTGGCCCCACCAGGAGCACCCTTAACCAAATAAAATATTAAAATTTATAATTTAAATTAATCAAATTATGTTCTTATGAGACATTATATTTTAAAATAAATTTGATTAAAAAGGGTATAATGGTCCTTTTTTGTTAAAATTTGAATGAAAAAATGATTTTAGGATAGATTTGAAATTTCAAATATATATAGGACATATTTACAAACCATGTTTTAAATTGGGATATATTATTAAAAAACCATAATATATATCTATACTATACTATTATAAGCAAAATAGGGTATATTTGGTTTGGTACTCTTTTTTTGGTCACTCTTTTTTTGGTTACTCTTTGGTTCAGTTAAATCTCTATTATTAAATAAATTAAAAAAAACACACGGTAGGCACTCTCTTTAAATACATTAAATCTTTATTATTAATTATTTAAAAAAAACATACGCCTCTAATTAAACACTTCAAAAGTCTTAAGTAAACAGAACACTCAAAATACATTGAACACAAACACTACAAAAACATCCACACCACGTTTCCAGCGTCCATTTTTAACACTTCAAAAGTCCTAATCGAAGCTCCTGTATCACTTTGATGCTCACGCTATTAAGCGAAATAATATATATTTATAATATTTATAATATATTAAGCGAAATAATATATTTATAATATTTGAATTCCGCTTATAATATATTTATCTATCTATACTTCTATACTATATATCTATACTATAGTATTATAAGCGAAATAGAATATATTTGGTTGGTAGTTTGGTACTTTTTTATGGTACACTCAATAACAACTGTTGGTTTTTGAGACAGATTAATGAGAATCATGTAATGCTAAAAAATATTCTTTCTATAATATATAAAATACTTCTATAGCTTCCCATGAACAACATATTATTATTAAACATTTATATCATCTTAAAGTAATATTTATATACATATTAATACGATAATATTTATATACATGAGATTTCTAAAGTAATATTTTAATAATAAAAAATATTTACAACTTAAAATTTTAATAATAAAATATAATTAAAAAATTTACAAGCAACCATGCATAACACTGGTTATAGGCTAGTATAAATTATATATAATTTATAAGTTATGGCAAACACCCGTAAACCGTAAACTGATTAATTACTTTAAAATAAAACAAACTGCGCCTGTATATGGTCCGTAGCTAGACTTCATTGTTAAACAATACTGCACTTGTTAGGTTTGTGTAGAGTAGGAAAACAATTTCACATGGGCTTTGTCTCTTATATGTATACCTATTATTGTTCCGTTAATCCATTTTAGAGAGTTATAGATAGCTTTATGTAGGCTACGAAAAATATATTAGTAAATAGTTTTTGAGTAGTAAATACAATATCGAACCCTTGGACCTTTGGTAATAGTTTGGACGTTTTACCAAACCTGTTAGGGTTGTCTAATAAGGAAATCCTTAAATTAAAGCAAGAGCAATCCTAGATAATAACCAAACTAAAAATAATGGTTTAACCTTTTCTATTATGTCATACTCCCAAAACTTTGAGATATTTTTTTAGTGATAATTTGAAGACTCCATATAAGTAACTCTTTATTTTTTTGTATGGTGAGCAGGAGCTTCTGACTCTTCTTGATTCTTACATTATGTGCCCCCACAACAAACTTCAAAAACAAATTTCTACTGTCAACCTAAACGCTAAACAGTCTAAAGCTATCCATACTACTGTAGCTTACATGAAACCGTCCCAACACATCTAGTAACACTAAAATACCAATAAAAACATGCTATCAAAGACCCTTGTCATTTCCCATGTCAAAGGATTTTCCCTGTACCTATGTTTTAGACCCTCAAATTTATATTCACACCCTCAAATAATCAATACATATAGAGTACATAATATGTCCATCTAAAATTAGTGTTTTAAAATATATAAGTATTATACATGAATTTATTATTTATTCTATAATTAACTGTATCCAAACTTAAATAAATACAGATTGTAGATAACCTGTACACAGATTTCAAACTTAAATAAATATAAATACATACAGATGTAGATGATACATACCTAAACGTATACACAGATACACCGTATCAAATTAATTCACCACCAAAAAGAAAGTAATAAAAAGAGTTCACAAGCCCCCTCTTTTTCCTTTATCTAGCGAAACCCTCGACTCACTCCTCTCTATATATACTCTTAAATTATTCTCCCCACCTGCCACCAGATCTCCCCCCTCGTTCTAGCCCTAGAACAAGATTGTTGCCTTGGTTCAGATTTTCCCTTCTAGTTTTCTGGGTCTCTCTCTCTCCCTCTCCCTCTCTCTCTCAATTTCTCTCTATCTCTCTATCCCTTTATCTCTCTGACTCCCCCCCTCTCTCTCTCTCTCTCTATCCCTCTATTTATGTATCTATCTATATATCTATCTGTACATATACAGAAACACATTTATGTTTATTTCCTAACTAATACTTAGGTGTCTATATAGCAACTTGTCTTAAACAGACTAGTCTCACTCTCACACACAACACATATGTATCTACTTATAAAATCTGATTTAGTGGTCGGATTTTCTTGATTACTACTGTCTGAATCTTGGTGTCTGTGTTATTATTATATATTTATATGGTTATAATTTTCTTGAATTAACAGGGGAAAATGGAGAGAAGTGGTGGAGAAATCGGGAGCGGTGGCGCGTCGATGTTCAACGAGGAGGATATCAAAGAAATTAATGGGTTAAGGGTTTGCGAAGATCGTGTTGAGGTCACTTGTGGGTGCACTAGTCATCAATACGGTGATGCTGTTGGGACTCTTAGGGTTTTTCCTAATGGTGATCTCGAAATTAACTGTGAATGCACCCCTGGCTGTGATGAAGGTGCTATTTATTTATTTATTTATTATTTTTAGGATTAATTTGATACTTAATAGTTAATACCCACTTGTATATTTGCATAGTTGCATGTAATGTGTGTGTATGTATCAGTTGACATGACAATATTTTGTGTAGTGTATTATGGGTCTATAGATTGATGCTTAAATACACACAAGATGTATGTTGATTTGTCCAACTGAGCTTTGCTTTGTATAATTTTATGTTGACTTGTATAAGTTTATGTTGCCATTTCTCTCTTATTTCTGGTTTGGGCTTGGGAAAGCTTCACAATGTACTTATTATAGTGGCTACACATCACAATGTACTTATTATAGTGGCTACACATCACAATGTACTTATTATAGTGGCTACACATTTGATGTATATAGTCGCGAATTTTTATGTTGGTGAAACTAATTAATGGTCTATCTTGTGAATGTTGGTCATTGTTCTTGTTTATAAAAGCATTGTCTTTGAATGTGTGCATCAGTTAATAAGATAGCTCTAGGCTGCTTGTGCATTTTTATTTATCGTTGATGTCCGGCCTATACACGGCTTAGGCAAGTGAATGGAACATATATGACTTAGGCAATTGAATGGAAACACTTTCTGGTGGGCGAAAGATGGCCTGTATAGCTGAAACTATTTGTGGCATAAATGTTTAATTAGTTTTTTGATTTAATTACTAGAACATAAAACTTAAACAAACTACTGGTTAGACTTATAACATAGTTTCAGTTGTTTGCATTAGAAATTTCCAGCTTTCTGGTCATCTGTTTTAGCTGATATAGCTGTGATTGTTGTTTCTTGCCTTCTGTTTTTCTTTGCTAAGTGTGTTGTGGTTGTGGGAGTTTTTTGGATAGACTCCAACAGACCACTAGTTTGAATCCATGTAAGATGATATACCAAGAATCCAAGATTAATTGGTAATCTGAGATACCTTTCCCCTCTCCTCCAAAAAGTAATTATAATTTATTAAAGACTCTCTGCTCTCTGTACAACATGATAATAATAACCGATCAGAGTAAATTCTAATTAGAATGTTGCATTACTGTGGTATCTAAGTAACAAGTTGCTGGCCTTTGGCTTTTATTTTTTATTGTTTGTATTGCACATAAATTGCTCATCTCTTGAACTGTATTCTATATTTTTTAGTCAATTGATTATGTAACAGGAAGTACCAATAATTTTACTTGCAATGATATGTTCCCGGTGCCAACAAAGCCACAGATGTTTGAAGATTTATATATTCATGTGTGTGTTGTATATTTGATATTGTTGAATTTTGATTAACGTGGTTCATTTGTCGTCCACCTTTTATATAGATAATTTTGCATAGTAGTATATCTGATGAAAGATATTGTTCGCCAACATATTGCTACATTTTATTTTAACCAGGAAAATTAAACAGATGATGCATGTTATGATTATTTTAACGAGTGATTCTTTGTGAACAGACAAATTAACCCCAGCTGCATTTGAAAAGCATTCTGGAAGAGAAACTGCCAGGAAGTGGAAGAATAATATTTGGGTCATATCTAATGGCGAGAAGGTCCCATTGGCAAAGACAGTACTGCTGAAGTACTACAATCAAACAACTAAACACGGTAATGGACGATCTCAAAACACTCGCGGCCATCGTGACGAGTTTGTTCCTTGTACTGAGTGTGGCAAGATGCGAAGGTTTCGGCTCCGCAACAAAGAAGAATGTCGAGTTTACCATGATGCTTTGGGAGATGCAAATTGGAAATGTTCTGATACACCAAATGAAAGGTATGCATTTTTTTTTTTGCATAATTTAGTTTAAATAATACATTGTTCAACATGTAATGTGCTACCAAGCCATTCTAGTGCGATTAAGGATATTAGAATCAAAGTTTCACACTAGCAATGACCACCACCTGGCGCATTCTGTCATGCTTTTGCCACATTCTGTGCACAGTATTTTTTTATTTTAAATAAAGTTTTTTATCAACACACCTACAGACCCACCTTGTCTTTGAAAACGGTTCGAACCCTCGACATCCCTTAAAGGAGGAAGATGCCACTTGACCAAGAGGTCATTGGTTTTTTTTTTTTTCGCGCTCTCTATTGTCTGTAGTACTTCTTTTTATGTGCTAAATATAACCTTTCTCATCCATTCTCTGCCATTATTTAGATAGCTAGATTGCTTCCATTTGAGTGTAGTTTGGTGGTGGTAATTATGTGTCGCTTAAATTTTCACTTGGTAGAAATGCTGATGATATTAGCAGCTGACAACTTTATCATGATCGGTTTTCTTGGCTTGTATTGTCAATGTGATCGGACATTTTCCTGTCTAGATAATCAAGCTAGGGAGTTTACGAAACTCAAGTTTCACCTGAATTTCATAAATTTTGAGTACTACAATCTTTTGTAGCCTAATTGTTTTTGATGAATTTAATTGACTTTTTTGTTGCTATTAGATTGTTCTGATATTATAGTCCTCTTTTCCAGGGTGACATGTGGAGATGAAGAGGAACGAGCTAGTCGAAGAGTTTACCGTGGATGTTCCCGTTCTCAAACTTGCAGGGGATGTACATCCTGCGTATGTTTTGGTTGTGAAACTTGTCGTTTTTCAGATTGTAGCTGCCAGACATGCAACGATTTCAATAAGAATGCCAAAAGTCATGGTCCCTAATATAGTACTGGATGTTAAATACTAATTTGAGCTGCTGGTCTTTTCTTCCTTCTGCGACTCATTACTAGCTAGGGTCTCTTGAACAGAAAGCTTTTGACTATTTTATCATTTCCTTTTGTTCAAACATTGTTACTTTATGAATCACAGCACAGTTTCTTTGTTGACGTTAATCGGTTTTTAAATTTGCAGTTTTACTGGTTTATGTACTTTCTCTGATGCTCAGTCTCTTGATTTGATTTATTATACTAGTTACATATATAAGCTGATCTTGATCCTTGTATTGATTGGATACAGAGTGCTAATATCAAACAGAGAAATATAATTGCGTTCTTAGAATTTCATTCTTTTGTAGTGTTATACTTGACCTAATTGAATAAATGCGTTCCTTGAATTCAGTTAGCTTTGGCCACTCTCGACTAGGTAGTTAAGTGTAAATGAGCCAAACTCTTTATAAGTGATTCGATCTTGGCTCGCAAAATACTTAAACTCGGTTCGACAAATAATTGAGTCTCCAGATTTTTGAATATATATGATCAAGCCGAGCACAAGTTTCAAATTACTCAATTTGTGAGGCTTGCGAACCGAATTTTTATTCTTTTTTACTTTTTTTTTAACATTATTATATGTAAGTATATTCAATGTTTATATATATATATATATATATATATATATATATATATATATATATATATATATATATATATATATATATATTTTACATATTTGTTTAAGTCGAACACAAGCCAAAATTATCACATTCAAGTTTTTGTCATTATATTTAGTAAGCATTCGAACTTTTTAGCAAAACTTGAATTTGATGAACTTTTGTCAAACCAAATTTTGAGCTTGAAAATTATGTTTCGATCAAGTTCAAAGGCGAACCTGATCTTGGACTTTTTAGCCGAGATTGAACTCGATCTTTGACCTGACTCGCGCGGCTTGTTTACCCTTCTATCTAGACTTAAGGAGCACTACTACTAGAAAATTCCATTCTGGACTTGACGAAGCACGACTAACAGGAAATTATGTTACAAGTAAATTGAATATATAACAGATAGGAAAATATATTACAACATAATTAAACATATTTGGTTGAGGATTAGATGCACGCATGTATAGTATTCTCTTACTTGAAACTATGATATGATAGTATTCGGAGTACTACTAAGTATTATCCCAAAGAAACTACGGTATGAAAGTATGAAATGGCCAGTTAGAAGTTAGAACTTAGAAGCAAAATGAAATTGACAACTTGAAAGTAGAGCATGCGCATGATATATAAATTGACTACTTGAAAGTATGAACGGTTAAATATTGTGCTGAGGAATATATGTAAATTTATTGTAAAATTTATTTTCTAAATTTGTTAGCAAGGGTGAAGTTTGTAACACACATTTGACCTGGATTGTCACATGCAGGAACTACAAAAATTTCTCCGAAACAATATATTAAAGTGAGAGCATATTACTTTACTTATATTGAAGCATATAGTGCTTGCTCTCCCTTTTCTTTTCTAGTTAGCAGTACCTGTTCAGGTTATATAGGTGTGTGTGTATACTATCTGCTTAAAAATATTTTTTTGGCTCTACCATTTCCCGTTACGCAATTATATGAATTATTTGTATCGGTACAAGAAAACTATGAATTATGGTGCGTGTTCCTTTGGTTCCGATATCTTCCCTCACATAATATCAAGAGTTATTTAATCTACCAACTTCTAAAAGATCTGCAGAGTAAAATAAAAACATAAATCGTGTGCCTCAACTTTTGTAATAATCTGTCAGAGTTGGAATGTTGACATTACAAGAGTACATATATACAGTATATATGATAATGCATGTGCGAGGGCGTTACTTTACGATCAACTATGATTAGCAAAACATCTATCCCAGGAAAATAAAAAAAATTAAGCAGATACTCCTTCCATTTCAAAAAGATTGAACTGGTTTGGCTTGCACAAAGATAAAGAAAGGATACAAAAAAGGAATTAAATTAGATGAAAAGTGAATAAAATGGTGAGAACTATCAATATTTAATAATATATATAAGATAGTGAAAGAATGAAAACTAATATTAAAAAATAATAAATATAGTAAATTCATTCTTTTTGGTATGTACTAAAAAGAAATAAGAATCAAAAAAAAGTGGAACGAAGTGAGTAGATGGTTGCATCCATCTATGACCAGGAACCCGGACCCTTTAAATTAATGTTGTACTTTTTCTATGTATTGATCGGAACATTTTTGGTAATTAAATTTTATACAAAATGATACGGCACTCTGGAAAAGATGCCTCCTGTAGTCCTGTAGATATAGCCAGATTCTATTAGTACATCCTATTGGGATTTTTAATCTAAGCTGATGGACTTTGTTTAAGTTGATGAATTTTGTTTGAGTTAATGGGTTTATGTTCGTGTTTATGTTAAGAATAAAGTTTAACGCTGGTCACGTTATTAGCAGTAAGAAGAGGTCCTTTATTGTTTCAGTTAGTTGCTTGAAGAGTGGAGGTAATAGAGTAGTGGTAGGAAGCTTGTTGCGAGTTTTTAGCTAAGCTGGTAGTCTTAATGTCTTTAAATAGTTTTGGTTTGTATTCAGTTACTCCCTAAAAGATAAGATAAGCTAGAGAACACAATGTAGTCCCAAGTATATTTCGATTTATACATCAAGTATTTTTTTTGAGAAATGCAAATTCCATTAAAATTGAGAGGCATCATACAAGATAAACTCCAACACACAGGAAGGAGGAGAAACAAAAAAGTTCACTGCTCCTAACAAGCATGGTAGCTTTGCCATTTCATGAGCTACCCTATTAGCTTGTCTTCTAGCATGTTGAACCTTTAAATCCGTTCGTTGTCGCAGAATATTCTTGCAACAATCCAATGTTGTACCTACTTCGGAGAAGAAGGCCATATCGTTCTGCAAGGCGTTCACTACTCCAAGGGAGTCACATTCTATTACTACGTTCCTAGTGCCCATATTTTCGATCCAGCCTAATACCTCGTGAACTCCAGTTGCCTCAGCCTCCATGACTGACACCACTCCTGCCATGCACTTGTTCATACTAGCTACGAACTCACCCTTTTCGTTCCTGAGCACCATACCAACCTTAAACGAGTAACTCCCTTCGATTACTGCCGCATCCACATTAGCCTTGTACCATCCTGACTCTGGGGGTTGCCACTTGACCTGCCTCATTTGATTCTGGAGATTAGTGTCTTTGTTGTTTGTTTCTTCTCTTTTCTGCGCCCCCTGCCATTCTGAGATCATTTTCGCACTAATATCCAGTGCTACCTTAGGCGACATTTGCTTCCCCTCCCAAACTTGCTTGTTGCGAGCGAACCATATCCCCCACAATGTTTTTGCCATAGTGACAAGCTTGTCACCAGGTTCTGAGCTTAATCTTTCTAGAGTCCAGGTCGACAAATACTCTACCTCATGAGTATCGTACTCCCCTCCAGTATAATTCCAGCAGTGTCTAGCAAATGAGCATTCGAGGAAAACGTGGCGAGCATGTTCAATATCCGTGTTGCACATAGGACAGATAATCGATGTCTGAACCCCTTTCCCTCTGAGCAAGTTCTTGACCGGTACGTTGTTCTTGCACACCCGCCACAAGAAGAATTTCATTTTGTGAGGAATAGGAATCTTCCATAATCTGTGCCAGCCTTGCGAATTGTTTACAGTGTCTTCAGTAGAATGTCTTTCCTGCCAGAAATGGTAACCAGATTTGGCCGTGTATTTCCCATCAGTAGTGTGCATCCAAGCAACCCTGTCTTGACTTTGGTTTTGAGGTATTCTAGTATTTAGAATACACTGAACATCAATGTCATGGAAAGTTTGTATTATTTTTGTCACGTCCCACTCCTTTGTGTTTGGACGGAAATACTCACTGACCTTGTCATCTCTGTTACTGAAAGTGTGATAATCCTCCACCCTAAAATCAGTCTTTCCCCTCAGCCATTGGTCGACGAAAATGTTGATATTACTGCCATCACCCAACACCCACTTAAACCCTTTGCACAGTTCCTCCTTTGCCTTATAAATCCCTGTCCATATGAAACTTGGATCATTCCCTTTCTGGGCTCTTAGAATGTTATTGTGAGGGTAGTAACGTGCCTTGAAAACCCTAGCTACTAGAGAGTTAGGGTTGTTCAGGAAGTGCCAGATATGTTTTCCAATCAGCGCCAAGTTGAAGGCATGCAGACTTCTGAACCCCAACCCCCCTTTTGACTTGGCCATACACATTTTATCCCAGGACATCCATCGAATCCCTTTACTGACATTCCCCGTCTTCCACCAGTATCCGTTGAGCAGTTTTTAGATTTCATTTGCAAGGGTTTGAGGGAGTAGAAAGCAGGACATGGAATAAGATGGTATCGACTGGGCGACATTTTTGATCATAATCGATTTGCCAGCCCGTGATGTCTTGCTGTTGCTCCACCCTTGGATCCTTTTGCCTACCCTTTCCTTGACAAAGCTAAACACCTGTTTTCTTGATCTACCAATTAAAGAAGGCAACCCTAAGTATTTGCTCTCCCTCAAATCGTTATGAACTCCCATAATATCCTTAATTTCACCTTGTTTATCTCTTCTTACATTTGCGCTAAAGAAAATCCCAGATTTCGGAAAGTTAATAGCTTGCCCTGACTGTTGCTCGTAGGAATTTAGTAAGTTTTTGACCGTGTGAGCTTGCTCAGTACTTGCTTGGAAAAATAGGAAGCTATCATCCGCAAATAAAAGGTGGGTAATAGCAGGGGCATCCACACTAATTCGACAGCCTTGAATGTCTCCGTTCCTTGCTTTGGAGTTTAAAGAGTAGGATAGTCCCTCTACACACAGGAGAAAGAGGTAGGGGGATAGGGGATCTCCCTGCCTTAGCCCTCTTGTTGGAGTTATAGGTCCCACATAGTCACCATTTAAACACACCATATACTGCACCGTAGTGACACATAATTTCATCCATCTCACCCATTTTTCGTTAAAGCCCATAATGCGAAGTCTATGCCATAGATACTTCCAGTTAACTCGATCATAAGCTTTGCTTATGTCGAGTTTGAGAGCTACTTCTCCACCTTGATTGCCTTTTTTCCTTTTCATGTAGTGAACGGCTTCAAACGCAATGAGAACGTTATCTGAGATACTTCTCCCAGGTACAAAAGCTGACTGATTTTCAGAGATGGTGACTGGAAGTATCACTTTTAACCGATTTGCTAACACTTTCGCCAATATTTTGTATAACACATTGCAAAGTGCAATGGGTCTGACATCTGCAAGTTTCTCTACGTTATCCTTCTTCGGAATCAATACCAAATTTGTATCATTGAGATCAGCTGGGAACGCATTATCATTGAGCCATTTCTTGCAGCTTTGAAACACCTCCTTGCCAACCAAATTCCAGAATTGTTGAAAAAACGCAGGGCTGTACCCATCAGGCCCAGATTCCTTATCCGGGTGCATTTGCTTCAGAGCTTGAGTAAATTCCTCGAAAGTTACTTCGCCTGTGAGCATCCTATTCTGAGCCTCAGTGATGACACTGCTTTCATGGTTGTCGAATGGAGTAGCATCATTATCGTCCGCAGTGAATACTCCTTTAAAATATTCCTTGGTCAGATTACCCATTTGGTCAACATTGTCAATTATATCACCACTATCGTCTACCAGGTACCTAATGTTGTTCAGTTTCTTTCTCTTCGAGTCTTGAGCATGAAAAAATCTAGAGTTGGTATCACCTTCTTTAAGCCAGAACATCTTGGCTCTTTGTTTCCAGTAGACTTCTTCGTGCAGCAACAAATCGTTTAGCTTCTCTTTCTCTGTGAAATAAGTTGCAATGCCGTCTTCATCTACTCGATGCACCAAATCGTTTAGAATTTCTTTCTGCCTTTTAACCTTGTCTCTGAACTTATGGAAGAACTGCCTGCCCCAATTTGACATGAACCTTGCCAAGGATATGAGTTTAGGCACTATATGGAGTGTAGGGAGAGTTTGCCAGTGATTCGATACTTCCTCCTTGAAGGAAGCTTCCTTAAGCCACGAGTTTTCAAATCGGAACCTGAATTGTTTCCTCGAGATAGTTGTGTCAACCAATCGTAGTTGAATTGGCTCATGGTCTGAGCAAGTAGCATGACTGACTACTAGCATGCATAGAGGGAATTTCTGCCACCAGCCCTCCGTTGCAAAAGCCCTATCGAGTCTTTCTCTAACCCAGTTAGGTCTCCCCTTGCTCTTTTCCCAGGTGTACTCGCCTCCTATAAGATCTAACTCCACTAGGTTGCAATCTTCCACAGCCAATCGAAACCCATCCATCAAAGCTTGAGGGTGTGGATGCTCCCCTTTTTTATCTGAAGCATACAGTAAGTCGTTGAAATCTCCAAACACACACCATGGTGTGTTCGAGTCTTTAGCTGCGATTTGACGAAGAAGGTCCCAAGACTCTTGTCTCCTAGTTCTTTCTGGAAGACCATAGAAGCAGGTTAAACGCCACACTGGGGAGTTTTTTTCATAGAACATGACATCAACGTGGTTATTTGATGAGTCAATAACCTTACATCCTACCGTGTTTTTCCACATTACAGCAAGACCCCCACTTCTACAAACTTTGTTCACTGCATAATAATCTGAGAAACCAAGCATACTATAAAGATCAGCTATAACATCACTATCAACTAATGTCTCCGATAAAAATACAAAGGTGGGTGATAGAGACTTGATTAAGTCCCTAAGAATGCGAACTGATCGAGAGTTCCCCAACCCTCGACAGTTCCAACTCAAGAGATTCATAATGTATGGCTAGCTTGCATTGCAAGCTTAGCCAAGTCAGTTTGTTGTGAAGATGCTGGACAATCCGAACTAGAAAGTGCAGCTTCTAGATGTGTCATTCCTTTACCATTGGACTCTGAGCCCAAAAAGACATCGTCTGTGTCCATTATTCCTTTCGTTGCAGGCCCACTTCTTTTACGTTTCCTGTCTTCCAGCCCAAGCCCAATATCCTCCTCGAGTTGCTCCTGTAAACCTGCAACCCTTATTTGCAAAGTATTATTTAAGTTTATCCCATCTGTGTTAGCACCTTTAGCCATTTCTCCCCCACTACCAGTTGCATCTTTCGAAGCCCCGTGCATTCCCATAATACTTTTGCCTTTGTCAGTTGCTTCTTTCGGAGCCCCGCGCACTATCACAATACTTTTTCCTTTATTTGCAGGATTCTCTCCCTTAAAAGATGAACTGTTGCTATTTTGCCCCATGTTGACTCCCTTGGAAGGTGGGCCATTGTCCCCGTGCCCAGATTTCGCATCCCAGTCAGCATCATTGTCGTCTCTTAGCCATTTACTCCATTCTTGGTTTGCCACCCTTCTCGACGGTGCTCGTAGCCACATTCCCCACTCCTTAGCAATATCCTGGCCTCTTGTATCAAGGTTCCTCCTACAGAAACGTTCCGTGTGGGATAAGAGGCCACATGCAAAACAGAAGTCGCCTAGACGTTCGTACTTGCAAGATACTGTGAACTCAGAGCCGTTCTTCCTGGTTATTTTCTTTCTTCTTTTGAGAGGTTTACGAACATCCAGTTTGATCTTGATCCTCATGTATTCCATCCAGATACTGGAGTTGTTTTTATCATCATACATTATGAATTCTCCAAAGAAATCACCAAGTTGCTTACCTACGGACTTAGCCATAAAACCTTTAGGCAGGTCATGGATTTGGACCCAGATATCTAGGAACCATAGCTGGACATTCAGAGGTTCTTCTCCCGTTGGGATCTTACTGACGATAAGCATGGCATTATCGAAAGACCACGGTCCTCCATTGCACACCCATAGCATGTCTTCACAGTGATAGAACTGAAACAGAAAAATACCAGGATCAATCTCTTTGATGTTGACTCCCATTGTTGGTTTCCAAATGTCCGCCATCTTGGATGTCATTGCTCGAGTATTGATATTCTTCTCTGTTAAGAATCTTCCCACAAGACAAAGCTCATATTTGTTCACTTGCTCCTCAACGTCATCTGCAAAAGAGAAATCCTCGTTCTCTTCTTCCTCAATATTCAGGTTCTCAAGTTGCTCATCAATGTTTTGGTATCGTGCCATTAGAAACTCTCACGAAGCTGTTTTTTAGTTCGAAGAGAAAACAAAGACTCTCACTATATGTTGGGTAGGAGAGAAAACTAGAGTAGAGTTGCTACTAGTAGTGTAATAAATCTGAAAAATGTTACATCAAGTATTCTTCTTGTTTTGCTTATTGTTATTTCTCTTTTGGAAAATATTAGAATTACATAAAGTTTCATAAAAACTTTCACAAAATGGTAGGTGTCTCAATGTGATTGGTTATAATGTGATTGGTTATAATTCAATGGGCATTCACATTAATATCAACCAATAAAAACATTAATCAGTGGAATCTAACTCATTATTTAAATTTTTCTGTGCATATTTCCTGTGCATCTAGCACTATCTGAAAAGTTAATTTCACAATTTGTAACCTAGTCCATACAAACAAAATCTCAATAACCGAATAGACAATTACAATTTACAAAGTAATGTACAAACATCGTGTGTAACCTTGGTTCTACTCTGTTCAAGTCAAGGAAAAGCGAGTAAGCGACCTATTTGGCTATCTCTGAATTTTTTTTGCCCCCCCTCTTATATTGAGTCTGCGTCCGCCCCTGCTTCTCCTGCAAAATGATTTTAAATAGTTAGTACAAGTAAATATGTTGCAACTTGACAAACACTGATACATGCACTAACATATGCGAACCGAACCTGGCCTGGCCACCACCTTAAGTGCCTGCCTAACAAGTGTTGGTGAAACACTTTTTTGACACGGGAAGGTGACTAAACTGGCCTCGATCAACACACGCAAGTCTCTCCCAGATACCTTGCACTCAGCACTAGTAACCTGGTAGGAGATATATTGTGTGTCTGTATGTCACTAACCATCTTTCTTAATGACAGGCCGGGTTTTTTTAAAGTAAAAAAAGACAAAGACCTAACTTGTATCCATGCGCTTCATATTCGCCCAGAGTTTTCTACTGACAAAATGATCCTTGGATAAAAGGATCTCCCTCAAACTCACACAAGAAAACAAGAAAAGAATGTAGGAGAAGAATCTTCAATCTTATTCACACGTACACACATTTTGGAAAACAATATATGAATTCTTATTCAATTTTCAAATTACATATTACATGATTTTATATAACACTTTAAAAAAATTTCTAGATGATCACTCAATAACTCAAAAGATATTTATAAATAAATGTACATTCATTTATCTATAAATTTTCTCACATATATCTAGATGAAACAATTAGTGCATGTATCAAAAGTTAAAATTATAATTTCAACATTCTCTCTTAATTTTACCTATTCCAAAAGCAATTGCAAATTTTACCATTTTTTTTTTGGAGGCTTGTCTTTTTTTTTTCTACACATACTTTCTTTGTTATTTAAATATTATTGTCGCATAAATTTTGAATATCTTAGATCTTCTTAAACTATTGCACTAACTTTCTTCTCATACTAATTTTATTTTCCACACGAACTTTGCTTATCATAGAGTTCGATCAGTTATTTCCACACGAACTTTGCTTATCATAGAGTTCAATTATATATGCCACGGAGGCTTTGCCGGGATATCACAAAACTTTTGTAAAGTTCTTCTTTGGAGTAAACAGTACTCTACACAAATTTCCTTGTAAAGCAAAAAGACAACCAAGAATCTCTAACTCTTGATACTATTTTGGAAAAATATATGTGATTTTTTATTCAATTTTCAAATGACATATTATAATTTTATATAGTATTTAGAAGAAATTTATAGATAATCTCAACAATTCAAAAAATATTTATAAATAAATACATATTCATTTATCTATAAATGTGATCACATATATATAGATGAATCTAAAAACAACTAATCCTTGTAAGAGCAACTCCAACGGGAGTCACTGTTATCTACGTGCCATGTATATAGCTACATTAAATGTAGGAACATTAAATGTATATAGTCACTGTTATCAACCTTGGACCAATCTAGGTTCATTTAAAGCCACATTAAATGTGTCTTTGGGGCTTTAATTTCAACCCACATCATTTGCCCCCCAACTTCTAGGAAAACTGATCAGGTTTTCATTGAAGTTAAAAGGTTTATGTACACTAGTGTTTCACAAGTATCGTCTTGAATGTAAAGTGTGGAGCGACCTACACATTTACGACGATTTGCCTTATTCGACGCTATCAATTATTTTCCAATAACTTTTGTTACTGAACCTTGCTTATTTGTTTAAGGAATTATAAAGTTCCCCGTATTTTCTGTATTTGGGTTTTTCCTAGTACCCAAGAGTACTATTATATTTATTTTTTACTTTTAAGCTAATTTTGTACTTTCAGCTCAAAAGATCATTTTTCGATTTTCCTGGAGTTTTTGAAATTTAATTTCCAAAATACTACCATTTTTGGCAATTTTCCAAGATTTTCTGCAGATTTTCGACCTGGATTGAGGTTAGGGCCCAGGTCGTGAGGCCTACGACCTCAATCTTCGACCAGAATCGGGGTCGTACAAGGCTACCAGAGCAGCCTGGTCGTGGGCATTTCAACCTCAAATCACAACGTGAAACCAGGTCGTGTAAGGGCAGCAAAAGAGGCAGGTCGTGAGATGTACGACCTAGATATGCGACCCAGATTGAGTTCGTCCATGGTCCATTAAGCGGTCTTGTCGCACAGCTCACGATCTCACTCTGCGAAGTGGTTTGAGATCGTGTAGGCTCTCATAACTTGGTTGTTCGTGAATTTTACGAAACCAATCTTACGAACCAGATCAAGGTCGAGTAGCGGCAACAAAACAGGCAGACCGTGGGTTTTACGACCTCGATCCGCGACCTGTACTGAGGTCGTGTAAGAGACAATTACTGGCCTCCTCGTGTCCTATACGATCTCAATCCAGGAATAATAATAAGCCTTCTCGTGGGCTTTACGACCTCAACCTACGAACTGGAATGAGTTCGTGTAAGGAACAATAATAGGCCTTCTCGTGGGCTTTACGACCTCAACCTACGAACTAGAATGAGTTCGTGTAAGGAACAATGATAGGCCTTCTCGTGGGCTTTACGACCTCAACCTACGAACTAGAATGAGTTCGTGTAAAGAACCGTACGACTTGGTTTTATGTCGTAAATGTTTCTTTTATTTTATTTCGCTAATTATTATAAGAATTTCTCGATCCTTCTAGAATCCTCTTTTAAATTCTATAAGCTTCTACGAGCTTCTAGACCTTGGGCCTTTATTTGGGCCTATGGGCCTTAACCGGCTTTAACCTGTCAACATAGCACTCAAATCGGCTAAATGACCGGTTGTGTTAAGTATAAAAGAGTGAGAAGTGAACTCATTTCTCACTTTACTCAAATTTTTCACCAAATTTTCTCTCAAGAGCTCTCAGCTAAGGCGATTTCCAGCAAGAATTTTCCGGCGAAAGTTCTTCCCCTCACGGTGGTTTCTGGGTTTTCTTTGAAGATCATTTTCGAAGTATTCATCCTAGGAATATCAATGGCGGATGACAGAGAAGCTAAGAGACTGAGCAAGATGAGTGCATCATCGCGAGGTACCTCTTTCCCTCCTATCCGTTCAAAATATACTTTCTTGATTGACATGATTAATCAAAGAGGAGATGAGTATCCCTCTGTTTCTGCATTAGATTCCTATAATCATCATTCGAAGTTTTTTTATGCTGAAAAAATCAAAAAATTTAACAAACTCTTCAATGTTCGTTCCCCTTTAAAATTAGTCCCAGCTGAACTAGGGGATCGTTCCTGTCATTGGAAACCCCATGCCCTTTGCATATACAAAGATGGTATCATGGCTGGGCTTCGTTTCCCTTTCCATAATTTCATCCCCACCTTGTTGGCGGATTTTCAAATAAATCCCTGCCAGCTAGTTCCAAATGCTTGGAGAGCCATTTTTTGCTTCATGGTTCTTTGTTTAAAAAATAATTTTCCATTATCTGTTCCCCTTTTTAGGAAGATTTTCCAATTTAAGAATAGTGCAATCAACTATCCTGGCTGGGTGTGTATCAGCCTTCGTGCCACGATCCCAAACATCTATGATCCCTCCTCAATCCCTGATAATAATCCTAAGTGAAAAGAGGAGTTCATGTATCTCACATAGGAAGGGGGTGATTGGTAGACTCTCTTCCATATCTCCTTTGGAAAGGTAACTGATGAATATCCAGATGATATCGAGCTAGATGATGTAGAAAAAGCCGCATTTGCGACCCTTACTGCAGATAATGGGGAAACTCACTTCTTCACTCTACTTGAGGAATTTTCCCTCAAGTCTGTGGGTCTTTATTCTGTCTCATATAAGGGTAAACCTCATTTACTTAGCTTTTTCTTGATTCATATGCTGTATTTTACTTGTTACTAACTTTGTTTTTGACTTTTCAGCTGCTAAGGCTATAAACGAGCTTCAAGAGCACTTGCTGGTGAAACTTCTCGCATGAAGAGGAAGCGAGCTACGAAAGACCCTAGGGGCCAACCCACAGAGCCAGCTTTTTTGAGACCCCACGGGGCTGTTGATGCGGTTGAGGGAAGTGGTGATGTTTCCTCAGCCAAAACTTCTGTGTTTCGGCCTGCTTGGGGTATTAGAAAGCAGGATTCAGTGGTGGGGGACACTAAACATTCGAGGGATTGGTCCTGCCACTCGATCACCCCTACTGACTATCGCGACATCGTTGTTTCTCGTGACTTGGAGGTAGTTGAGTCACTGGGAACCCAAGCTCTTGCTACTGTAAGCATTTTCCCCCCTTTTTAGTTTAAATGTTTTACTTTCCGTTTCTTAACACTTAAATTGTGCTTTCAGGGTAACACCTACTTCCAGGCTGCCATGCATCATGCCAAATCTTGGCGAACTCAGTCTGGGACTCATAAGAAGGATCTTGATCAGTCGAAGGTCAAAGTTGCCGGCCTGGAAGAGAAGTTGAAGGCAAAGGAGGAGGAGCTGGAAAAAGGCTATGGCAGCATTGCTGAGCTTCGCCAAGGCAATGAGGATATCAATGATGATTACATGGACTCCGAGGACTTCCAGAAGCTTATGGCTAAGCATGATGACCTTGTCTATCTAGCCAACTACTTTAGTGGCTGGAAAGGGGCTTTAGAAGCTATTTCTGAGAGGCATCCTGGGTTGTTCCAGATTGGGGATATTCCTTGCCCCGAGGCCCCTTTAGAGTTGGCCAAGCTGTTACAGTCTCAGAGGATTACTCCTATGGAGGAGGATGAGGAGGAAGGGGAGGATGCTACTGATAGGATTCTGGATCTTGAGCGCTCCCCCTTCAAGCGGATGCTGAGGAGTCAACTACTTGCACCAGCTCTGATAGAGATTCAGCCGTGAAGAGTACTGCCAAGGCTGTCACTAAGACTCTTTGAGTTTATCTATTGTAGGCCCTGCGTGGCTTGACTTTTATTATGTTGTTTTCTTGAATTGTAGACCGTAACTTATAGCCTTTGGGCTCGTTTGCTTATTTACGCATCTTCCGAATTTTCCTTTCACTTAGTTGTTTTGTCTTTTGTATTTTGGCTTCCTTTAGCTAGCAATTTAAAACATGCTTTGATACATAACAGACATTAAATAACAACCAAGAAAGGAGAAAACCAAATTGCATTAATACTTGAAATGGGTCTTATGTGACGCCCCCGGTCCCGGGATGACCTCATAACCCGACCCGGGGTAAGCCAACCAAACCAAACGTCGTAATATATGCTTACACAACTTAATTTATTTAATAACCAAAAGAAGTCACAACAAAGTCAAGTCTTACAATACAAGATTACAGCATACTATAAGTTTCTAAACAATTTAAACACAGGTCTATTACAAAAGCATTCTTCTTAGAGTTCTACACACTTCTTATCCAACTTCGATAGTTTAGATCATCACATCTTATCTTTTCCCGAACATCTCTCCCCAAAATTCTTCCCTGTGAAAGTTAGTGACATAAAAGGGTGAGCTCATAGAGCCCAACAAGCATATATCATACTATTTAACTGAGGTTTACAAAACAAGTGATTGAGTTCATCATGACAAATAATTTTTCACATAATTTGAAAATGAGTATTCAAACATGATAGATTCATACGTTCTACCAGTGGGGATCCCGGCCAGCTAAACAATTGGTTTAGCTTTACTTCCAATAAGGAAACATCATCATCAATTCACAATATCAATGTAAGAATACTCAATTTCATCAACAAATCATCAAACGTTCATCAAGATTTCAAAACAATTTAATAAAGCAATATAGTACGATGTATACTTACAGAAAACCGCTTTTACTCTTTGCTCCTTTCTCTTTTTCAAATAATACCCAATACTATCAGATTCGTCTCCCCAAAACTATTCAAATTCACACTATCAACATTAACACATTATTCTAAAATTACTAATTACTAAAATAAATAAATATTAAATAAAATAATTTGAAAATAAAGTCCGAAGACTTACCAGTAGCAAGCTTATACTCCTACTTTCCTAATTCATACATTACCACATATTTATATAAGGAAAGAGAAACAAGATTTCCTTTGTCCTCGATGTGGTACAATCACCTAGAGGCTTTAAAAAATAACTAAGTACTCAACATTGCTCAAAAACACTCTACAACCAAACAAAATCCCCGATCGAACATGTCCCCAACCAAATTCGTTTTGCTATACCCAAGTTAAGCTCTGCAATATATACACCCTTACCTCTCTTTCTGTTATCGGTGTGGTACAAAAGAAGATTAATAAAAATAGTAAAATGTTACATGCATATAATTCAAACAATCTGATAGTAAGGACTCACTACGAAGGACACACTGAACCAACTATATTATTCTAATTTCCGTTTGTACAATTCTTGTCAAGTTTTTCTACATATACTCTTAAGTCCTCCCTTTATTTATCAATGTGGGAGTTTGAGTTCTTATATTTCCTATAATGAGTACTTGTCCCACATCGAAAGGATTTCTAGAGTAACTCCTTCTCATGTCTGTAAATGCTACACAAAGTCATTGCCTTAGCTACAAGAGGTTCTTAATCCTCACCTTGGCTCCAACTTAAGTTGAGATGACAAAAACGAAGGGGGGTGAAACACACAAAAAGATAAACTCTAATGCCCTCATATCTGGAAAATTCCTAAAGTATGGTTGAATTCAAAATTTAAAGGCAAGATTCGCACATAAAAGCACTTATTAGTTGTTTATATCAAATATCATTCTATCCCACCTCGAAATGGTTGAAAAACAACCTCCTAGGAGCTCCTATAAAATCTGAGTTGAATGGTGAAATTTTCTAACTTTAAAGCAAAATGGAGGGTCAACATTTCCCTTGGCTTCATTGAGGAGCTTAATACCTTAAAATCCGAACTGTAAAATTCTACATGTCCTTTAGTTGACAAAGATGAACAATGAACTCAAGTTTTCTCCCATTAACTCATTAAAAGGTTATAGCTTACAAGCATCAAGGGTTTTGTAATAAACTACTTTGTCCCACATCGAAATGGCTTGGGAGTGAACCCCTCTCATACCCTATATAAATCTAGTTGGGTTCCTACTTGCAACCTCAAATAAAATAAAAAATGTTCCTCTTGGCTTCCTTTGAGAGGCCTAAATAATCATACACTTAAATATTAAATGCAAGTGGATCAAGTACCAAATTTATAACAATCCAACTTAGCATCTGGTGGTGAATTCTTACAGTCTTACATGACCAATGTAAATAGACGAATTGATATTATGTCTAGTTTTGGCATGCCTCTTAAAATATACAAGAACTTTGTCCCACATCGAAAATGTAAACAACTGGTCCTCTATCCTTCCCTATATAACTGACTTAAGAGACAAGTTTATTCTCAAAGGGAAATATTTCACTTGTCCCACATCGATAGGATACTAGTGCAAGATCCCTTCCTCAACTATATATTGGGGTCTTAGTAAGGTTAAATCTCTCTATTTGGGCTATAGTTCACATTGGCTCGCATAATCAGTTCAAAATTTTTATCCCTTCTCGCCTTGAAGCATTTGCTCGGCCCATCTCTCTTAGTCAAATTTTATGGGAGTTTCGATTCATATCGTTGCAGACCAATCCTAGTCCAATCTTATGGGAGCTCGATTTATTGAGCAAACCAATGAAAAAAATAAGTAAACATATTTTAGTTATAAATCTTTATTAAACAAAATGTGCATATCATTCAAATAAAATTATAATAATTTTGAAAGTAAACATAAAATTTTAATAATTTATATCATTCAAATAAAACTAAGTTGGGATATTACATCTTAACCCTTACATAATACTCTACTTCCTACTCGGAGTTCAAAAGACTCTGAAATGGTTTCGTCGACCTTATTGCTACATTCCTACTAAACATAAGCTACGTCCTTCACAGGATAATCAAACATAATAGACCTTGAGATTTGATGCATGCCAAGTACGAGGCATCTCGTTCCCTTCTACAGTCTTTAACTTGTATGATCCTCGACCCAGTGTACTTTTGACCCGATATGGGCCTTCCCAGTTTGGTGCTAGCTTCCCCTTCTGTCCAACTCCGGATGCTTCAATCTTTCTGAGTACTAAGTCCCCCTGACGGAAGAACCTTTCTTTCACCCTCAGGTTGTAATAGAAAGAGGCCTTCTTCTGGTGTTCAGCATTCCTAGCATGGGCTTCATCCCTTACTTCATCGATCAAGTCAGGGCTAGTCTCATTCCTTCCTCATTAGTGTCAGGCTCAAAGGCCTCCACTCGTGGAGATGTATGCATGATTTCTACAGGTACAACAGCTTCAACTCCGTATGCTAACATGAATGGGGTTGCCCCAGTGGTTACCTTGCAAGTGGTTCGGTATGCCCAAAGTATGGGCAATAATTCCTCCACCCAAGTATTTCAAGAGCGTTCCACCCTTTTCTTGAGTCCATCAAGGATGATCCGATTGGAAACCTCAGCTTGCCCATTAGCTTGAGGGTGAGCAACTGAGGTGAACCGAAGCTCGATTCCATTCTCATCACAATAATCCTTAAACTCTTTGTTGTTGAATTGTAACCCATTGTCCGTAACTAGGATCCATGGTATTCCATACCTACACATGACATTCTCCTAGAAGAACTACATAACTTGCTTGTTTGTGATCTTGGCCAAAGGCTTGGCCTCGATCCACTTCGTGAAGTAATCAATAGCTACAATCAGGAACTTCCTTTGAGCAGTGGCCATAGGAAAAGGCCAAAGTATATCCATCCCCCACATAGCAAAAGGAATGGGGAACTAACGGATGTCAACATCTCTGGTGGTTGCCTAACCACTGGTGCGTGCTTCTGACACCGATCACGCTTTTTCACGTACTCCTTAGCATCGGCCATCATATCAGGCCAATAGAATCCGAGTCTAGCTATCTTGTGAGATAGGGCCCTGCCCCCAAGTGTTGTCCAAAAATTCCTTCATGGACCTCCTCAATAGCTGATTTTGCCTCTTCGGGCCTCAAACACTTTAGGTACGGAATCACAAAAGACTTTTTGTAGAGTATTCCTTCAATCAAAGCATATCTCAACGCCCTCACAGATAACTTTCGTGCCTCCATGGCATTAGTCGGGAGCCAACCACTCTCAAGATGTGCCTTTATGGGATCTATCCAACATTCCCTTACCCCGATAGGTGCAACCAGCTTCGAATTGATAGTAGGGTGTTAACACAAAATTCACGCAAGCGTACGTGGTCATAAGTAATATAAATTAAGTTCGTTCCGCAGAGATCTGGTTAAGTTTCAATCAGTAGATGTACCTATGCAACAATGTATGGTTTTAATTCACAGCTAAGACAAATAACAATTTGGGGTTTTTGATTATCTAAATTATACTAAGGTGCAAATTATTAAACTAAGAATTATATTAACTAATGGGAATTAAAATCGAATTACTTATATGAGAATAAACATGGGATCATAACTTCATTAAATACTTCACTTAGAGTTGATGCCTTTAATCAATGCACGTGAGAGTTTGATATCTGATCAGACAACACGAAACAAGTACACGCTACTTCTCAGTATACGAATACCAAACTAAACATACATCCACAAACGAGATAGAAGATGAATAGACACCAATCATGCTTAGACCCTATATCTCTATAAGATTTGAAAACATAACGGTTGAAGAACAAGTTTTCTATTAAGATCACATAGGGCAGCATAATATCTCTATTTACGCTACAAATCATGATGTTAAAACATCAACCTATCCTATGCTAACATGGCAAGTTCTAAATCTCAAGATCCACTCTCGTTTCGCAAGAGATTAACAAATTAAATGTTCACGACGCATCTAAATACATGAAACACAACCATACAAGGATATCAAAAATTCACCACACGTAATCTTTAAAGCAATCAAACTACTAAGCTACATAAATAAATCCGTTAGAATCCCATGACAACGATTAGCTCATAATTGAACCGTTCATCGTCATGGGATTTGATGAAAACATGATATTAAACAAGATATAAAAGAAAGAAGAAATAATATTGTTAAAATAAAGAGTTGAGAAAACAAATCTACAATCCAAGGTATACAAAAGATGAAGTAGATCTAGATCCGTGCTTGTCACCGAGCGTTGAATCTTTCTCCACTTTTCTCCCTTGCAATTCTATGTTACAATAATAAAAATGATACGAATTACAATGCTAAGATGTGTTTAAATAGGCTCTAGAAGTCTTGCCCAGCAAGAATTTACCTTCTAGTACAATTAGAATTCGATTAAGGTACCAAAAACTACCCAAAATACAATTAGAACTTGAAAAGGGCAAAACAGTAATTTCCCAGCACTGTGCGCGCGCAGCCTGCCCCGGTTACAGCTGCCAGACGCGCTGCCTGCGTGTCATCTTGCGCAGCCTACGCCTGCCCTCAGTATGCGGTCATTTTTCAACTCTATTTCCTTCGTTCTTGCTCCGTTTTCGCCCGTTCTTTTTGCGTTAGATCACATTCTTTACTTCCCTTGACTTAGGAACCTTCATGAGAGTTTAAAGACAACTCCATTCTTTATTCCATTGCACAAATTTAACTCCAAAAACAACGGAAGCATCAACCATAATCGACATTCTTACAAACCTGCACAACTACACAAAACACATCAAAACTACAACAAACTTGAGTCCAAGACAATCAATTTGAGCCGAATTGAAGCGATCCAAGTGGATATAAAATCCACTTATCATAGGGGCTCCCAGAACTTGGAAATAGACACTACTAGAATAATTCTCTATCTCGGAGGAGGCAAACTTAGATAAGGCGTCAGCCTTGATATTTTCCTCCCTCGGAATGTGCTCCAAGTAACACTCATCAAATTGAGTCATCACTGCCTTCACCAATCTTAAGTACTTGATCATGGTTTTATCCTTTGCCTCAAACTCTCCATTGACCTGGGCCACCACTAGCCTTGAATCCCCACAAACTTTTAGATTTTTGACCCTTAATGTTCCTGCCAAACTGAGTCCAGCTACCAGAGCTTCATACTCCGCCTCATTATTGGTTGTCGGGAAGTCCAGCTTCAGGGCGTATTCAATCGTGAATCCATCGGGACTTTGTAGGACAAGACCTGCACCACTTGTTTTTATTTTTGATGCCCCCATCAAAATAGAGCATCCAGAATTCCTTTTCCTCAATCACGGGTTCTTTGTCTTCCTTATTGCCTTCCTGAGGTATCTCCTGCCCCCCGACTTCTTGGTTGTCAATGGTACATTCAACCACGAAGTCAGCAAGTGCCTGAGCTTTGATGGTCGTCCTTGGCTTGTACTTAATGTCAAATTTTCCCAACTCAATTGCCCACTTGATGAGCCTACCACTGGCTTTAGGGCTATGCAAAATATTTCTTAACGGCTGTTCTGTAAGAACCTCGATCTTGTGTGCCTGAAAATAGGGTCGTAGCTTCCTAGAGGCAGTTACCAATGCTATATCAAACTTCTCAGTGGTGGAGTAGTTCAACTCTGCTCCGTGCAAAACTTTGCTCACATAGTACACGGGTTTCTGAACCTTGTCTTCCTCTTTTAACAGTACCGCGCTCACAGCTTGCTCCGAAATAGCCAAATAAAGATAAAGGATTTCTCCCATACGGGCTTGAACCATATATAGTTAAACCTCGATTAAGTAATATCTGATAAAGTAATAACCTCGCTTAAGTAATAAATTTCGTCGGTCCCAACTTGGGCCAGTGTTGTAAAGTAATATTTTCGCTAAAAACATAAGATAATAAAAAATTAGAAAACCATTAAGGGCCCAAGTAATATGTAAAGTAATAATTCTAAAATTATATATATATAATGTATATGATTTGCAAAATTTAATTCTTTTTAAAATATGAATCTATAGTAGCTTGTTTCTTCTTTTGACCAAAGCCAAAATTAACCTCATCCTTGACTTTATGTAAAGCATATATATAATTCATTGTATGTTTTGCTCGTGTTATAACAAGTAATTGTTCAAAGTATTGATGAAATTCTATCATGTTAATATTATCATTTAATATTATGTTGTATGGTTCATGAATTTATATTTTAGAATTACAATAAACTTTAGATGATTGAGTTTCTATACGATGTACACAACACATGTTACATGTATCTGGTGCAATTTTTTATATGCATGAATCTAGTTTTTAGATATAATTAATCATAATAAAAGTAATTTTAGATCAAATACATTGCATGTGATTGCTTCTAGTTTTTATGCATAAAGTATTGTTATACATAAACATAAAAATTCGGTAAAGTAATAAAATATTACTTTATCGATAAAGTAATAAAATATTATTATATTGATAAAATAATAAATTTGATAAAGTAATATTTTTTCCCGGTCCCAAGAGTATTACTTTAAAGAGGTTTAACTGTACTTCTTCACTTGCTCAATGGCCTCTTGGCTTTCTTCTGTTCACTCAAAGTTTTTTACCTTCTTTAAGGTTTTAAAGAATGGCAAACACTTCTCCCCGGATTTGGAGATGAATCTCCCCAATGCAGCAATTCTTCCGGTCAACTTCTGTACGTCCCTTGTGGAACGTGGTGGTTCCATGTCCAGGATAGCTTTGATCTTGTCGGGGTTAGCCTCAATTCCTCGTTTTGAGACCATAAGACCCAAGAACTTCCCGGACCCGACACCAAAAGCACATTTAGCGGGGTTCAACATCATCTTATGGTGTTTCAACACTTCAAATGCCTCACGTAGGTGCTCAATGTGATCGATCTTGTGTAGGCTTTTCACCAGCATATCATCAACATAAACTTCCATAGTCTTTCCAATGAGATTAGCAAAAATCTTGTTTACCAACCTCTGATAAGTAGCTCCGGCGTTTTTTAGTCCAAAAGCCATGACTAGGTAACAATACACACCAAAGTCAGTGATGAATGATACCTTAGGAATATCGTCCTTGTGCATCTTGATTTGGTTGTATCCACTAAAACCGTCCATAAAGCTAAGCATCTCGTACCCAGCCGTGGCATCTATCAACATATCAATCCTTGGCAAGGGAAAACAGTCCTTTGGGCATACGTCGTTCAGATCGGTGAAGTCTATACACATCCTCCACTTTCCATTGGCTTTTTTGACCATTACGGGATTGGCCAACCATTCCGGGAACTGTATTTCCTTAATGAACCCTGCCTCTAGGAGTTTGTCAACTTCCTGTTTTATGGCTTCTTGTCTCTCAGGTGCAAAATTTCTCTTCTTTTGTTTCACCGCCTTCCTGTTTGGATCTACATTCAGGGTGTGTGTTATCAATTGGGGATCTATCCCTGGCATATCAGCTGCTGTCCATGCAAAGACATCGCTATTATCTTGCAAGAAGACAATCAACTCGCTTTTCAAAGGGTCCTTCAGAGATGCCCCGATATAAGTGACTTTCTCAGAATCTCTCAACTCCAAAGGTATGGGAACCAAGTCTTCTGCTGGTTTTCCTCTCCGTTTTTCATCCTCACGAACGTCCATATCCTCAATCGGGAGGACCTGCCCCCAGTTCCATCCGGCCTCAGTGCGGCCACATAACAACTCCTTGCCATTTTTTGATCTCCTTTTTTTTTCTCCTACACCGTTTCCGGTTGGGAACTTATCTTTAGATGATAAGTGGAGGCAACCACCTTAAAATCATGAAGTCCTGGTCTTCTTAGGATGGCATTATAGGTAGACGTGGCTTTGATAACCAAGAAATTTAACATTTGAGTGGCCTCCCGTGGCTCCTGCCCTATGGTCATGGGTAGCTGAATCGTCCCTTCAACTTTGGACTCTACTCCGTTGAACCCATATATAGGCATATTTGATGGTATCAATTGAGACTCAGTATACCCCATCTTAAAAAAGGCATCATGGAACAGAATGTCCACCGAAGCTCCATTGTCTATCAAGACTCTCTTCACCTGGGAGTTGCCGATCACTGGAGAGATTACCAATGGATCATCATGGGGGAACTTCATTGTAATAACCCTAATTTCTGTACTTGAGTAAAATTTCCATTTTGGGATGAATAGTGATTTACATGGATGAATAGTGAAATTATGGATGAATAGTGATTTTGAGGACTAAGAAAATTTTTCATGTCACCCTATGTACGGGATAGGAAATGGATATTTCGAAGTTATATTAGTAATCTACGAGGTAAATAAGTGTATGTAAATGCGATCGGAATTCAAAAATTCCAAACTTTATTTTTATGGAATATTTGACCGGGAAGTGAAGGGCATTTCAATGCGACCAAGATAAGTGAGATATTAAAATTGAGGATTTGAGGATTTTATATTTTATAATTTTATTATATGTGATTTGAGAATTTAGAACGAAAACCCCTGAGATAGCGGAACAAGCGTTCTAGAAACCGCTGAAACTTTAGAATGAGATTAAGCGATTAAGCGAACGAATTATGGATTATGGATTGAGTTCATAACGAGATTTGATATCCTACATGATCATCAAGAGGATTATATCAAGTGGATTAAAAGATTTAGTTCAAGGATTAAAACAAAACAATTTAGGATTTAAGTGATTTAAATCAATTAAATCAAACACAAACAAAACAAATATCAACCAAGCTTCTTTAACACACCTTGCACAAGAACCAAGAGGATTAAAACACATCCTAGCATCTGATCTTATCTTTTAAATATCATTAGACCAAAGTTGAATAAGTCAAAGAAGATCAAAAAGCAAAAGAAACCAATAAACACTCCATTTTACAAATCTGGGTAGTTTCTGTCCAGCAGAAAGAGAGGGCCGAAAACCATAGCTAGGAAGATTTATTTTTGGCGATCTATAGCTCAAAAGAAAGCCCTTGTAGAGTAGAAGGTGTGGTTAAAATTTGAGAACCAAAATCCTATTTTTCGATTTTATATGAATTTTACAAGATGATGATGAATAGTGGTGAATAGTGTTTTAAGTTGTTTTCATGTTTTGTTCATGACTTCTTAGGCTTTGTTAAGGCTACCCAAGGCTATTCTAAGGTGTATCAAGCTTTGTTAGTGTTGTTAGAGCTTCAAGGAAGGTAAAATCCTAAACCATGCTTTGAGCTTTGTGAGTTTTGATGGAGTTTTGATGTTAGTGTAAAGATAAGATTATGTTAAGTGATTTAGTGATTATTTGGCTTTGTAAAATGTGTAAAATAGTGGGTGTTGGATTGTAGCCATACCACTGACTTTAGAGAAGCAAAAAGGTTGTTTTTTGAGGTTGTGGATGTATGGTATGCCCGGTGTGGCTTGGTTATGTTGTGACAAAATGAAAATGTCCGAGTTATAGCCGTCGTAATGGCGAAATTTAGTTAACCATTAAAAACAGTTAAGGCCGAGACCATAAAACCATTTTTAGACTCACCACTGCCTAGGTTGTTTAGGTATGGATGTCTAGTTTATTTTGCCACAAGAATCGCATTAAAAGAGTTTACGGTTTAAGAGTTATGCTAGTTTTAGTGAAAGTGGTTTAAGAGACTTCATCGCAGAAATGTACCTACTTTGAGGCTATGATTGAAACCCTTAATAGTCGACTTATAATATGAAATTTAGAGGATAAATACTAAGGTCAGTTATCAAGGTTTGTACGAAGGTTTCGAGTTAAAAAGATTATTTTCCGATTTTATAAAAATGCGTAAGCTGAGATTGCGCAAGTGGAAAAGCCTTTTAGGGGAGAATACTATTCATTGTAAACCTCCTGCCCTGTTTTGTAAAATTCCGAAAAATACATCTTCTGACCAGAGTCATGTCCTGAGTTGGTTACCTTCTATGCATTCTCTAGATCGTGCACGCGAAGACGGTGCGTCATTTGAGTTAACGGTTATCGAGTTATGAAGGTTTTAGTAATAGTGGTGCAAATAGTAAGAATCCGTAGTTGACCTAACTTTGAAAATACATTTCACCTATCTAGACCCGTGTTTTCGAATCAAGATTTTAATGATAAATATTACCAATACCAAAGATGATTTTAGAAGTGGTTTTGTATTTAAATACGTTTCCAGTGATTTATTAAAAGTGTTGGAGTGCGAATCATAGAACAGTAATTCTCAGGAAGGTCAACTCTAGAGGTGCTACTTTGACCATCCGTTTTGGCTAAGTTCAAGGAGGAATTTCGTGTCGACTAAAACACGAAACTTGTTAAGGATAATCAAGGCAACATATTGGTGTAAAGATCGAGGTTATAAATGCTTAATATGGACTCGAGGATCGATTTTGGATTAAACTATGACTAAGGTGTTTGCCGATTAACGTGGACTTAGTATGAGTTTAGAGGGACCCCTTAGTGCATTGTTTGTGGTTGGATTAAGTGTCTGAGCATTGAGTTATAACTGGATCGTATAAGGGATTAATCGCGTATTTTCTTGACTTTGTTTAGATTGTCGGATCCCGCTACGAGCCCCCTACTACATCCGGAACACCAAGCAAGTATACTTAACCTTACTCTATTGTTCAGAGTATATATGTTTCAACGTATGGAGTATGCCATTTCAAATGTTTTATTTACAAGTTGCAAGTATTTTATCTCGTTACTCAAATACCGGATATTGATGCAATTGAATGCATGTATATATATTATTATTGTGAATGTTATCCGGATAGTATATAAGTATAGTAGTATGTATAAGAGTTATTGGTCCATATGATTGGGACAAGTATCGAGGTACATTGTTCGTACTCGAAGGGAGATAAATGTTTTGGAAAACTATCTTGTTAATTATTGGAGGTGATGAGATATTTGATCTGGATCATTTTATTCGAATCCATGATCAAAGCAGTCATTCATATTTATCCTCTAATATTTCGAGAGGAGAGTGATTTATTGGAAGTAGTAATCGTTCGTTGTTCCGAACGATGATAATTATTATAAGTTGAGGTGCACGTGGAAATATACGTGTCATCTAAGATAAAGAGTATATTGAGGTGCACGTGGAATTATACGTGTCATCTAAGATAAGGAGTATATTGAGGTGCACGTGGAATTATACGTGACATCTAAGGTGATAAGTGTTAAAGGTGCCCAGGGATACTCTGGTACCCCAGGTTCTGGACTGGAGATAGTGTAAGAGATTGGTACGGCGGCCAGCCCAACAAAGGTGTATAAAAGCCCAGATGCGGCTTAGGGTGTGATAAGCGGATCATCCTTCTACCAGTAGTAAATTGCAAGATGTATGGACTGATCATCCATTACAGCCCATCGGATAAAAATCTCCTGAATATAGTTCATCAACAATGTAATTAATACCACAGGCGGGTATTAATTGCAGTATGAATATTATATTCTTACTCAGTTTTTGCGGATAAATTTCAGTATGATGAGGAAATTATGGGGAGTCTTTTCTCGAAGAAGTTTGTAGTATATATATAATGTGTCAAATTATACCTAACCGCAAGCGCACGGTGTCTATTGCTAGTACAGATGGCAAGCGGGTCGAATCCACAAGGAGACAGGTTCTACTAATTCCTTTTCAGTTATCGCTAATTGTTTCAGGGACAAACGATTATTGAAGAATATTAATTAACTAATTAAACTAAATTAATACTAATTAAACAGAGGATAAACAAATTATTTAAAACCTAGGGCAATCAGGTCCACCATGCTTACACAATTGGCTCTTAAGCTAAAGCAATCAATGTGATCCTATAACTAGAGTATGTTAATCTCTTCCAAGCATTAACACTCTCGAAACATTCAACACAATTAACCACTTTTAGTAATTCAATCAATCAGGTAATTAGAGTCAAGTTAATCTCTTTCAAGCATTAACGCTCTCAGAAATCCAATGATGCTTCCGCACTCAAATTCAATTCTGCTAATCGTATGTGTGCCTCTAGTAAGTAAATCTCTCGATCCATACCCCTATTTGCATATAATTAATCCATGATATGGGCCGATTACACAAATTAACGATTAAAACATATCAATCAGAATTAACCATAACCAATAAAATCACTATGAAAATCATGCCAATATTAGTGCAAACATGGCTTCCCTTTAAGCCCTAGAAATAACTACTCGCTAATAATTAAACAAGTAAAACAACTAGTAAAACAAGAAAACATAATTAAACTAATAAGAACAAAGAAAAGATTAAGAGAACAAAACCTTCAAACTTCAATGTTGTCACCCAAAAGAAGAGTCATGGTGTTTCTCTACATCTCCAACTAATAATACTAATCTACTCTAAACTATATTATCTGATCTAATATTTTACATCCTTAATAATGTGTCCCAAGATGTGTTTATATAGCCTCTTGAAGTCTTGCCCAGCAAGAAAATACCAAAACAGAATTATAATAGAATTTCTGCAAAATACGTTTCCTAAACTGAGTCTATTTTTAAGGAAAATTCGTGGCTGACTTTTCTTCAGATATTCTGGAACATTCCAATCATAATTGGACCTCTGGACCACTTTAGAATGATAGAGAATCTCGTTAGCTTCGCGTGGACTACTTATGGGCCTCAAACGGACTTCTAGAACTCCAGATATGGCCAAAACAGTGTAGACTGCGCAGCTTTCCCGGAAAATCCGAATTTTAATCAATTTAATCTCCAAAAACGATAGAAGCATCAACCTTAATCAACATTCTCGTAAATCTGCACAACTAAGCAAAACACATCAAAACTACACAAACTTGAGTCCAAAACAATCAATTTAAGCCGATATGAAGCGTTCCAAGTAGATTTAAAATCCACTTATCAAACACCCCCAAACTTAAACCGATGCTTGTCCTCAAGCATTAACAATTACAACTAACTAACTAACTAACTAGTACCACTTCCGTAGGTGATCACGGTTGCATTTGGCATATGGAACAAGCCCTTTAAACCCCTAAGCAGCCCTAGTGGACGAGTAAGGTCTCGTGAGGGCCTATAGCGAATGTACCCACAAAATCCAATGCAATGTAATGCATGAGTGCAACTAATATGAAAATGAAAATAATCTAGTACTAATATCCTACCATACCTTCACATCCTCTCATGCCATATCAACTTAAGAATCAAAGTAATCACGCAATGTCTTGGTGTCGAAAGTGCAAGTATTCACATAGTCTACTCAATGAACATGCATAAGTTCTCACAAGTCCATGTCAAGTGTAAGAATAAGGTAGTAAACATGCTAAGCCTACAAGAGTACATCTTTGAGACAAAACTCGGGATCTCATACGCAAAAATAAGCAAACACTCACAATCCACTCACAAAAGAATATTCACTCAAGAACAAGGGTAAGTGTATCACTCAATTCAAACAAAATCATAAACATGCTTGACATTTGGTATCAATCTAACTCTTAACACAACATACATCAATGACAATAATCAAAAGGTCTTCATTCGGGTTGTAACGGGGCTAGGGACAAGGTATGTCAAATAAGCCAAAACAGGTGAAGTGACAAAAGCTAGTAAGCACCATAATAAATCATACACAACACTGTGTTCCCCCACATAAATTTTACTAAGAACACTCGACTAATCGACTAAAGTAGGATCACAACAAACACAAACATGCTCTCATAATATATTTTTTTCTTTTTTTTCTTTTTTTTTTCTTCGAGAGCTAAATAAAACAATAATATAAACAATAACAATGATCCCACAATTTATTACATATGCCGACTATCAAGTAAACAAACCCAATTTCAATATTTGCCCCAAAAGTACGACCAACAATAAACCCCTCCTTGCACACCTTATTACTCCCTTAAGCACTATACTAGCCTTTGACAATTGGGTTCAAGTTAATGTAAGGCCATACAAGAAAAAGATATAGGCAAGTAATGTGGTATGTCACCGAAAGAATAGGATTAAGCTCAATGGGTAACTAATTGATCATGTTAATATGGTGTGGTAATATGGGAAAATATGCGGTTATTCCTAATTGCCTTTATCATTTTAATCGTCAAATAATGTCATGCATTTCAAGAAAGACCTCAAACAACTGCTAGCAATGCAAACAATCCGTGGACACTCAAGCAAACAAATAAATTGCAAATTTGCAATAAGGCTCAAAAACTCAATTGGTGGAAAAACATACTCAATCCCAAGCAAAAATCTCTCTAATGCACCGACTTGTATTCAAAGCATGCAAACTAAATCATCTTGCACATATATATGTCCTTCTAATTACTTACAACATCCAATTAAGTCTACCAGCTTCAACTTACTAGTGTATGTGTGTGCACAAGAACAAAGCATATCACTTCTCAATCAAAAGCGTCAACAACACAAAATTCCTATCAAGCATGGGTGCAAATGCAAACTATTATGAACTCACATGATATACTGTACTAAAAAAAATAGAATGTCCTATATGAAACAAACGTAAATAACACGAACATAAATGCATAATTTATTACTACTAATATGTAAAGCATGAAATCCTACATGAACAAATAATACAACAACTACTAATCCCTCAAACCACCCCCAAACTTAAAATATTCAATGTCCTCATTGGAATGGAAGTAAATACGAGGGATAGTAGAAAACATACCTACTCATCAGGATCAGCACCCTCCTCGAATGAATCATGCGGTGGATACTGCGTACGAGCTCCATAGACGGGCCACCAGCTCAAATAACAAGAATACTACAAAACCCCCAATTTACAAGAACACAAATTCGTACTAAAAATAATATTAGAGAAAAAGATTTACCCAATACGAATCGAAGAGGTGAACTTGCAATTAATAATCCCCAAAACTTGAATCTTGAAGCCTTGAAATTGATTGTAGGAAATATAATTTGAATGGGGTATGTAACACCCCCAGATCCAGGGTCAGGGATCTGGTCGTTACGGTCTCAATATCCAACCACAAAACCAACATAATTTAAATTACAACCTTGTGACCAAAAACAACAACATAAAACACACCCATTATAGTCCCAGAGATGAAATCAGAGTAACCAACAATATTATTAATCACAAGTTTGAGTTCTTACAACCCAAAGAATTACAATTGTACAATTACATACTCTTTGCCATCCATTAATAGATACCATAATATAAAATACATTTGAGGCTCAATTGCTAACAACTAGCCTACCAGTAGTTGCATCCTCAACAAAGGTAGCCAAGACCTTAGCGGTAAACCTCTGACGGTTGATACCTGCTTACGCTGTGTGCGCCTTGCGCGGCCATCTGATCTAGCTGTTGTTGTGATATAAATAAATAAAGCAAGGGTGAGCAATAGCCCACCAGAAATATAATTGAACAGTGATAATATATAACAGTCCAAAATATCTTTGAAACCATATGCCATGCATTAACGATGTAGTACCAATATAAGGTATGAGGTGAAGTTACAAGGTAACTCAAAAATATATTTGTTTCGAATAAATATCTGCTATGCAAAAGATAAGCAAGATATTCTCAATTATCATAAAAGAGGAACTTGCAGGAAAAATATTGCAATTCCGGTTTCAACACTTTTTCACCTTGCCAACACCAACAGTGTTGCAGAAATTTCTCACTTTTAGAAGATGAACTAATACGGGAGCATTGCCGCGCCAGATGCCCTGACGTTTACGATGATCAGTCGTATGTCATGCATCTCATCAGTCGTTCTCTACATGTAGAAGGTAGCTCCGACGGATTTACTTATCTCCCGCCCTCTGGAACTCCTCAGCCAACGGTTGGGCTATTGCTGGACCGGCGCCACTCGGCCACTTACGCGTCTCCTAGTTCGAATATCATCCATGACTCTGAAACGTAAAGTTTGTTCCCCTTTTCCCCAAGTGTAACACTTGTTGATAGGACTCCACAAAGTAGTCGTATCTAATTGGAAAGAAAAATTCACCAATATTTCCCAAGCTGATGCTTGTTAATGGATATAAACTTGTTACATCAATCATACCCCTCGAGTGTTGAGGAGGTAACCAAAAGACTCATATCGATGCTTGAAAGAATCAAGATGTGAGTGACAAGATAGTTTTAGCAAGTATAGGACCGGGCAGTCCAATAAATAACATCTCCAAGTGAGGTCCCCTTATATAATTTTTGGAAGTTGAGCGAGTATTTAAATCTTCTTATAAGATAGATTTAAATGAAAATAAAGTTTTGGGAACCTCCCCTTGATAAAATAGTCATAAAAGACTCCGAAATATTATACATAATATCTGAAGGTGAAGGATAACCTTTGAACAATATAGATCATTACAAAAAGAATTCAAAAGAATTTTATTAAATATTCCAAGAATATTTATTAAGTCAATAATAATTACGGAATATTATTAAATCATAATATTGCTCGTAAGTAATCCTCGAATGAATATATAGAATTATTTATTAAATAAATCTCTTCTTAAATGAATATTTAAAATAATATTCATTGAATAAATAAACTTAAATAAATATTTAAAATAATATTTACTGAATAAATCAAACCTTAAATGAATATTTGAAAATAATATTCATTTAACAAATAACATTCTAAATGAATATCCAAAATAATATTCATTTAACAAATAATATTCTAAATGAATATCCGAATAATATTCATTTAGTAATCAAAACTTTAAAGGAATATACGAAGTAATATCCCTTGAGTAAATAGAACTTCCAATGAATATTTTAAAATAATATTCATTGAGTAAATCAAACCTTAAATGAATATTCGAAAGTAATATTCATTAAATAAATAAAGATCAAATGAATATTCCAAATAATAATAAATAAGCCAAATGAATATTTGGGAATGATATTCGTCAACCAAATAACTCTAATGAATATTCAAAATAATATTCATTAACTAAATAACTCCAATGAATGATCAAAATAATATTCATTAAATAAATGACATTCTAAATGAATATTAAAATAATATTCATTAAATATTCCTTCACTGAGGTAATACTCAAATAACGTTCCTCGAAAGATTCGTAATCGAATAAACATCCTCGAAGTAATAAATTTGGCGTTGGGATCCCTCCGGGTTTCCACGACTATTTATATATTACAAAATATCGACTCCCGGTCTATATTTGAAGTATGAATATCATACGCCCTTCGCTAAGGGTCTTAACCAAACAATCCGGCTTATAACTGATATTTCATATATAGTCTATAAGCCGATATCAATTCAGGGAACAAGTAATTCAATATTAACTTGAAAGTAGGCATGCATTCTATGGCATATGTATAAAACAATCATCATATATATTATCACAACAACAGTTCCAAGTATTGGAAACTTGCCTGAGAATCGAGTGCGGGTAGGGGTAATGTGTCCCGGGTCAGCTCGACAATCTATAAACAATCAGAATATTTAAGATTAACCACTTAACGCTTATTAAAAGGCTAAGTATAAACTCCACTTAAATCGAAACATGTTTTCGAGTTATCTCGTTACGTCTCTTTTAGTGTAACTCTTTTTATCACCGATACGATCCGACATTCGTTCGTTATCAAGACATGTCATCATGCTTATACTTGGTATATACTTAAGTCGTATAAGTTCTAAGGTTGGTCGTTTACGAATCAAGATTATACCTCGAGTGTTATCGCCCGTTTTCTAAGTGGTTTACCGAAGTTATAACCAAGTACACCTTTTAGGGGTACTTTCGTACTTAACCTAGATTCGAACATTTTTATAAAATCGGAAAACGATCCATTTGACATGCGGTCTTCTCCCACACCTTCCTTTTTATCTCTATTATTTAATTATCATGATTCGCCACTGATTAAATAACATTAAAGGGAATCAATTTCAATTACGAACTTTTGATTACGGTTCCGAACCACTTTTACGAATTTAATCATAACTCCTAAACCGTAAGTCTGTTTCATGCGATCTTTATATCAAAACGAAGCTCATAACATAATCTAGCTAATCATGGCATAAGTCGAAGCTATTCAGTGAGTTATACCTACTGTAAAGTTCGAATTTAAAGGTTAAACGAAAATCGGGCATTACGACGGCTATAAATCGAACGTTCTACTAATCGTAACACTAAAACCAAGCCACACCGGGCACCAATACATCTTATACATATGATTCTTATCTCAACAAGCTCAAGAACACCATGCTTCATCATCATATCATCATAAAGCTAAACTATCAACAAGATCATGCTAACATGGTGGTAATAATACTACTAACATTACTTAAGCCAATATCACCAAGAATCATGCATAAACTCAAGTAAAGCTTAGGGTTTCAAATGATTTATACCTTCCTTAGAGAATAGTATAGCCTTCCTAAGCCTTGATCTGTCCTTGAATGGTCCTAAGCTAGCTAAATCCATCATGAAAAACAAGAAAAAAACAAGATTAGTTCATAGAATCACTATTCACCCTCCTCTTTGATGAATTCTTTGAAAATGGAAACAAAGGTGTTTGGCTTTGAAATTTTTAGGAGATCACTTTTATGAATTATGGAACTCACCATAAAAATTACAAGGTCAAGTGATGGTTGGAAGTAGGGTTTTGGTTTTTGAATTTCCACTTTAGCCGAATGTAATACAAAAGGGGGAGAGCTTGTGTTGCTTGGCTTGTCTCTTGGTTTGTTTGTGATGAAATGAATTATTGTTGATGCTAGAATAATATCTTGGCATAAAGCCACTTTATTAAAGTGATTATGCAATGGATGATGCAATTAGGAGGACATGTGTTGATTTTGTGTGGTTGGATGAGAAAGGATGCTAAGTACTAGTTTAATCTCTAAACATGCTAGTTACTTGCTAACTAGTTTGGTCCCTAGATATTTTCCTTTCTTGCACATGCATGCATCTTGCTCTCTGCTTGCTCTTTTGTCCGGTTTTTGCTCAATTCGATTGATCGTTCGTAGGAATAACTCATTCATTTCTAGTTAGGGTTTTACCGAAAACCTTCTTAATATTTCTAATACTATTCTTCATCTTACTTAATACTTCTCGAATTTAATTTCATTAAACCCCTTTCATAATTCCTTATGTCTTACAGTGTCCAGGGAAATCTCGGAGAAAATAAAAGTGCTCTTTTTCTGAATCCGACAGCTTTTACATACACTTATTTTCTTCCTGGATCACTAATACGAACTCAGAAATCCGTTCCGAATACCGGGTATAACATTATTATAATAATATTCCAAATTCCACCAAAATCACTATTCATCACTTATTTTTATTTAATTCCTATAACTAGGAAAATGAACCTGGTTCACCCTCGAGTGTTCCTTAACCTTTTTACGGAACCGCTGGGCTTATAATAGATATTGATTTGGATGACATGAGAATATTTCCACTACTTGGAATTCTCATATCTTAACTTCCTAGGAGATAGATTATTCTAATCTATGCTGTCAAACCACCGCATTCTTCATGACATATAATATTTGAACCCACATCCATTCTATTTATTTACTAGAACAACCGTTACAGCGTAGTCGTATCCACTATTCGCTTCCATATTATTACATAAGAAAAGTTTTAATTCTATCAAAAATCTGGGTTCTTACAGGGTAGGATTTGGATTTGTGTGTATATATAGGTTTATATATAGAGGTAAATATGTAAGGATTTATGGTAGAGATTTAGAATAGGAGATGGATTTTGGAGAGGTTTAGAATTGATATTGGGTTAGAATTAGGAATTAGGGATTTGGGGTTAAAATAGTAGAAGAGAGGTATGAGATTATTGTGTTTTAATAACACAAATACGTATAAAACTCATACTGGAGCAGACATCAACTCGCGCTGCAGCCTCCAAACACACGCCGCGGCCCCAACAATTTCTGTTGATTTCCAAAAAAAAAAAATTTAGACAACAATCATGGCCAAAAACCACAAAAACACTTACCTGGAGGGTTGCAGTAACGCGCCTAGACAATCGCCGAAAACAAGGCCACAGCCTCAACATATTCTGTCGGCAACTTTTCTTATTTTGTGCATAATTTTATTTTTTATTTTTTTTAAGAGAACAACACTCGCAAATTGTACAGGAACAGAAGGCAACTGCCGCTGCGGCCTGGAAAAATGGCGTCGCGGCCTGAAAAAATCTATCAACTTTTGTACTTTTTTTTTAGAGAACAAAGTAAAAACACAACTACAAAATCTTGGGTTGCCTCCCAAGAAGCGCTTTTTTAGAGTCATTAGCTTGACCTCCTCAAAAATACTTCGGTAAAGGCGTAATATCCACTTTCTCGATCATAAACCCGTCACCACAAAAAGTATCAAGAGTGTTAGTGATTGTCTTTATCCTGCAGAAAGTCTCCAAACAAGCATCAGTAAAATAAAATATGTCATTAATAAACAATAGAGAGAGTGCTTGTGCAGTTTTGGAAAAATTTGTGATAAAACAGCGATAAAATTCGACACCACGAAAATATTGAACTCCCTTGACATAAGGTGGAGGTTCTGGTGGTGGCTTTTCTTCACTCCTCACTTTCACTGGAGCCATTCGGACATCTTGGCTTATCACATCATTGGCTAATAAGACACTTCCATCTTCTCCCTCTTCTCGAGCTTGAAACGTATGAGCCACTTTGTATGGATCCTCAACAAGAATTTGAGAAATATCATCTTGGACAATATTTGTTATCACATCAACCTTGAAATAAGTGTTCTTGAGCAAAGAAGCCTTGTAAGTAGAGGCTAGATCGAGAGCAAATTTATCAATACATGGTAGCTTAGGCACAGGTTGTGGAAGAGAAACAACAACCATCTCTGTATTGCTTTCCTTTGTAGTCTCATCATCAGTCACATTGTCCTTGGTAGCAGCAACATCAATGATCTTGTCATCGGTGGCATGCTCCTTCTCTTTATCAATGGCCTCATCATCAACATACATGTAGAAACTATCATATTCCTGATCACTTGTGAGATTGATAGCAATCAGGTCCTCTTCGGATCGGATAGATGATGATGGTAAATAGTCGAGCTGCCCTGTAGTAGAAGAGTTAGCCAACTTTGCAATTTGAGATTCAATCGCCAAACTTTGAGTTTCTAATTCTTCAAAACTCTTTAGCAGTTTATTCAAGATATCCCACATCTCATTTGTCTGATCAGCTTGCACATCTACAATGGATTGAGAAACATGTAGATCTTCTTGTAGAGGAGGATATTGATATTCTTGCTGTGGCGGCTGCTCATATGACTGATAATATTGTTGCTCAAACTGTTGCTGATTATGATATGAAAAATTTTGAGCACCATTGTCCTGGTAGTAGAAATCTGGTTGATTCACGCATTCTTGATCAAAAGTGTTTGAATACTGATTGTACCCATATCCTTCTTCAAAAGAATTCATTTGTCCCAACTGAGCACTCTGAGAATTATAGACATTGTAAGAGCATTCAAAACCATAGTGACCCTGCACACCGCAAATTTGACAGAAGTTGTAAGTTTTAGGGGCCACTTGTGACATCTCATTGATACTCATTGGACGCATAGTGGGCTCTGTAGTCTTCGACATGGCAATCTCTCGAGTATGTGCCTCTACTAGAAGATAAGAGTGCAAAAGTATCAACTTCACCCATTGCAAACCTGTAGACACTCAACAAATCCAAGAAAATGTAAAATCTGCCTCAATTGGAACAAAAGTTCCAATGAGACAATGGAAACAATCTAAACAACTAAATTAAAATCAATAGAAACTCGCTGTCTCCCCGGCAGCGGCGCCAAAAACTTGATGTGTCAAATTATACCTAACCGCAAGCGCACGGTGTCTATTGCTAGTACAGATGGCAAGCGGGTCGAATCCACAAGGAGAAAGGTTCTACTAATTCCTTTTCAGTTATTGTTAGATACTGATTCAAGAGATGATCAGGATCTGGGTATTACTGATCAGATACTGATGCTGACGTCATCAGGAATACAACGTCAGTATTGGATTATCAGGATTAGAAGCTGGTCAGTATTTGATGAAGATTCTCATCGACCAGAGATCAAGGAAGATTGATATGTCGGTTCCTAATTTGTAGGGATGCAGCTATCATACAAGATATGCATTCAGAGTTATATGTAATTGATTTAGAATATCTTGTAATTAATAGTGCAACTGTGTACACTATATAAACACAGTTTAGGTTTTACATTATGTAATCGCTTACACGAGTTGTATTGTAACCTAGCAGCTCTTAAGAACATAAGAATTTCTTAAGAGAGTTTTGTAACAGTTTTATATCAGAGTTAATAAAGCTGTTATTGATTCATACTTGTGTTATTTGTTTTAAGTCGAAAATCTTAAACAATTGTATTCAACCCCCCTTCTACAATTGTTATTTACTGGGCAACAATTGGTATCAGAGCTAAACTGATTAATTTAAATCGGAAACGATCTTAAGATGTCGACAAGCAAGTATGAAAGCATTAAAATTCCAATTCTCAAGAAGACTGAGTATCCAACCTGGAAAGTGAAAATGTTGATGTATCTGGAAGCAACTGATCCTGACTATCTTGACAGGATCAATGATGGACCATTTCTTCCAACAAAACTAGTTGCAAGAACAGAGACTGTTGCTGAACACTATGTCATTAAGGCAAAGAGTGAATGAACGATAGAAGAAAATTTTCAAGTACTCAAAGATGCAAAGGTAAAGAATATTTTGCATAACAGTCTTGATAATGTCATGTCTAACAGGGTAATAGCATGCAAGACTGCGAAGGAAATTTGGGATACTTTGGAAACTCAATGTCAAGGTACTGAATCTATCAAAAGAAACAGAAGGGCTCTGTTGATTCAGGAGTATGAGCAATTCGATGCTAAATCTGATGAAAGCCTTACTGATATGTATGATAGATTCTTGACTTTACTGAACAATCTATCACTGGTTGGCAAAGAGTGTGATCCAGAGGATTCGAATACCAAGTTTCTCAGAGCTTTAACTGAAGAGTGGGATACTCAAGCTTCAATCATAAGGCATCAATATGATTTGAAGATGCTGTCTCTTGATGAAGTCTATGGGATGCTAAGAACTCATGATCTTGAGGTTCAACAGAGGAAGAACAAGAAAAATGTCAAAGCAAAAGCTGTTGCTTTGAATGTTGAATCAAAATCAAAGGGAAAAGCTGAGGAGGTTTATAACCGCAAGAGTAGAGTGGAAGAGTCAGTTTTTGATGACTCATCATCAGATACTGATACTGAGTCTGATCCTGATACTGATGATGACTCTACTGATTCTGATATGATGGAAATGGTTGCTATGATAGTCAAGGGCTTCAAAAAGATGAAGTTCAGAAAGGCTAGGAAGCAAGGGAAATTCCAGAAGAAAACCTTCAATGCTGACAAAGACAGGTACAAGAAGAAAGAAGGCAAAAGCAGCAAGTTTGACAAGTCAAAAATCAGATGCTATAACTGTGATGGAATGGGTCATTTTGTAACTGAGTGCAAGAAGACCAAAACCAAAGCTCTCATTTCTTCAAGCAAGGATTGGATGGACTCATCATCTGACTCTGAAGAGGAAAAAGTGAATTATGCTTTGATGGCTAAAACTGATGAGACTTCTGCTGGTGAAAATAAGGTATCTGAAGTTTTATTTGATTTTGATACTAATAATGTTTCTCAGCTAAGATCTTTCTTAAAATATCTGCATATTAGTTTTAGGAGTCAATCTCTTGAAAATACAAGAATAAAATCTGAAATGGCAGAGGTTGTTAAGAGAAATGATCATCTAGAAGCTGAGTTAATTTTCTTGCATGAAGTTCAAGCAGAATGTGATAATGCTAAACACATGAAACTTGAAACGGAGTTTAAATGTAATGAACTTGAGAGGCAACTTAAAGATGCTAATGAAAAACTCAGAACCTGGACACATTCTGGTACAAAATCTCATGAAATTATTTCTGATAAAAACTGGAAAGAGTGTCTAGGATATAAGCCAGAAAATGAGAAAAAGGACAAAGGAAAGGTTGTTTCATCTAACCCTGGAAGAGTTATAGTTGATGACTCAACAAATCCAAAAACCTACAGATATGTTACAGACAGTACTAAAACCAAATTAAAACCAGTTAATTATGTGTATCCAGAAATTCCCAAATCTACTTCAGAAGAGGGATCTACTTCTACACATCATTCTGAGTCTAGAACTGTCAAAAACAAAAATGTAGGTCTTTTGTCCAAGAAGCAATTAAGGGATAGAATCTGTGAGGTAACAGATAGAAAGAGAGTTCCAACTGTCAAAAGGAACATGAATGGTAAAGTTGGAATAAACAAGGAAAATAATTATAAGTATATTCCAAATGCACCAAGAAAAGCATGCTTTAACTGTGGTAATTCTAATCATCTTGCTATTGATTGCAGGAGGAGTAAAAAGAAGCCAACTGTAGTTCCTAAGTCTGACATTAGGAATAAATCAGTATTCTATAAACCACAGAATCCTTGTTTCCATTGTGGCAGTAAATGGCATTCTATTTATACATGTGAAGAATACCATAATTTGTACTATAATTATTATGAGCCTTTGCCTAAGTTCAATAAAAGTGCAAATTTTGGAAAAACAAAGAACTTGAATACTAATCATGCATCTGTCAAGATAAAGACTAATTCTGATAGAGTTAATTCTGATGAAAATGTCTTTACAAGAAAATCTTCTACTGATAAAGATGTTAAATTGCATGAAAAGAGAACCCAACAAGTGTGGGTTCTTAAAAATTCTAACTGAGTTCTTTGTGATTCTGATTGCAGGGTAAAAAGAAAAATGTGTTAGCATGGATAGTGGATGTTCTGTGCACATGACTGGAGACAAAACCTTGCTATCAGAATTTGAGGAAAAGGCTGGCCCAACTTTGTCTTATGGAGATGGCAACATTGGACAAACTTTGGGATATGGCAGCATTGTAATTGGAAATTTCATCATTGAGAAAGTAGCTCTGGTGAAAGGACTAAAGCACAATCTGTTGAGTGTTAGTCAGATCACAGACAGAGGTTATCGTGTCAACTTTAATGATACTCATTTTGAAGTCATTAGCAAATCTTCAGGAAAGATTGCATTAACAGGTCAAAGACATGGTAACGTTTATGAAGCCAACATTCACACTAATACTGAAAAACCAACTACATGCCTCATCAGTAAAGCATCTGTAGATGAAAGTTGGAATTGGCATAAGAAGCTTTCTCATCTCAACTTCAACAATATAAATGAGTTGGTTAAGAAAGACTTGGTGAGAGGATTACCAAAGGCTCTATATACTCCTGATGGACTCTGTGATGCTTGTCAGAAGGCTAAACAGAGAAGGACATCATTCAAGAGTAAATCTGAATCCTCAATTGATGAACCATATCACATGCTACACCTCGACTTGTTTGGACCAGTGAATATTATGTCCATCAGTAAGAAAAGGTATACTCTAGTCATTGTTGATGAATATACTAGATTTACCTGGGTTTATTTTCTTCACAGAAAAGATGAAACTGCTGAAATACTGTTGGACCATGTTAGAATTATTGAAACTGGCACGGAATACAAATTCAAGATTCTGAGAAGTGATAATGGGACTGAATTCAAGAATTCAGCAATGGAAGAGTTCTGCAAATACAAAGGAATAGTTCAACAATTCTCTGCTCCTGGCACTCCTCAGCAAAATGGAGTAGTTGAAAGAAAGAACAGAACTCTTATTGAAGCTGGTAGAACTATGTTGGAAGAAGCTAAACTACCTACATATTTCTGGGCAGAAGCAGTCAACACAGCTTGTTACACTCAAAATATTACACTAATCAACAGACATGGTGTAACTCCTTATCAGATGATTAAGGAAAAGAAGCCAAGTTTGAAGCATCTTCATGTGTTTGGCTGCAAGTGCTTTGTTCTAAGACCTCATCCTGAACAGCTAGGAAAATTTGAGACAAAAGCTGATGAGGCCATCTTTATTGGCTATCCAACAACAAGAGCCTTTAAAGTCTACAATCTAAGAACAAAGACAGTCATGGAGTCTATTAATGTATCTTTCGATGATAGAAAGCTAACAGGAATAAAAGAAGACTCTCATGACAGTTTGACTTTTGCAAATGAAGCTACCAACAATCCTGATGAAGTCACGTCAGATATTGATATTCCGTCAGATCCTGACGATCGATCAATTCCTGATCAAACACCTGTTACTGATGATGACTCAAATAATGCAAATGTTGAGGGGGAGCAAGAGCGAGACATCACTAGTGCTGATACAACTCAAACATCAAGTAGAGATTCATCAGAAACAGACTCAAGTGACAATCAAGATAGTATATCAGAAAGAGATAGCACTATCTCAGGGGGAGCTTCTAGCAACTCTAGTTCTTTTGAAGAAAACACCAATCCAGGGGGAGCATCCAGTTCAAGAAATGACTTACCATCAGCAAGGAAATGGACAAAAAGTCATACTCCTGATTTAATCATTGGGAATCCTGAAGCAGGTGTTAAGACAAGAAGTGTAACTCAAATTGAATGTTTATATAATAACTTTATGTCAAAGGAGGAGCCCAAGAAAGTTGAAGATGCACTTAAGGATGCTGATTGGGTGACAGCTATGCAAGAAGAACTGAATGAGTTTGAAAGAAATGAAGTCTGGAAACTTGTACCAAGACCCAAAGGAAGGTCTATTGTAGGTACAAAGTGGGTATTCAGAAACAAGACTGATTCAGATGGCACGATTGTGAGAAATAAAGCAAGACTAGTAGCAAAGGGGTATTCTCAACAGGAAGGAATAGATAATGATGAGACTTTTGCTCCTGTTGCAAGACTAGAGGCCATCAGAATTTTTCTGGCATATGCAGCCCACAAGAAATTCAAAGTATTCCAGATGGATGTAAAAAGTGCATTTCTCAATGGAGAACTGGAAGAGGAGGTATATGTTGAACAACCTCCTGGATTTATTGATCCCAAACATCCAGATCATGTCTATAGACTGGATAAAGCACTTTATGGACTAAAGCAAGCTCCAAGAGCCTGGTATGAAACCCTAGCTCAATTCTTACTGGAAAGTGGATTCAACAGAGGTACAATTGATAAAACCTTGTTTTATCTGAATCATGGTAAGGATTTGCTGTTAGTTCAAATATATGTTGATGATATCATTTTTGGGTCAACAAATACTAAGCTGTGTGAGAAGTTTTCAAAGCTAATGCAGTCGAGATATCAAATGAGCATGATGGGTGAAATGAGCTATTTCTTAGGTCTTCAAGTTAAACAGACTGATGAAGGGATTTTTATCAATCAGTCAAAATACACAAAGAATTTACTAAAAAGGTTTAACATGCAAGACAGCTCTACAGCTTCCACTCCTATAGCTACAGCTACAAAGCTTGATCCTGATCAAGGAACTGAAGTAGATGTAACCAACTATAGAGGAATGATTGGCTCACTCTTATATCTAACTGCTAGCAGACCAGATATCATGTATGCAACCTATCTATGTGCAAGATTTCAAGCAAATCCTAAAGAACCACATCTCATTGCAGTAAAAAGGATTTTCAGATATCTAAAGGGCGCATCTTCTCTTGGCCTTTGGTATGCCAGAGAATCAGACATTAGTTTATGTGGCTATTCAGATGCTGATTTTGCTGGATGCAAAATAGACAGGAAAAGTACTTCAGGCAGTTGTCAGTTTCTTGGAGGAAGACTAGTTTCTTGGTTCAGTAAAAAGCAAAAGTCTATCTCCACATCAACTGCAGAAGCTGAGTACATTGCTGCTCAGCTGGGTGTTAAACCTTCACCACTTGAAGTAAAAACTGCTGAAGCAAATGTCTTTCATAGACAGAAGAAACAGAGGACTACTGTGTCATCTCTGAGAGGATCCAGCCCACAAGAACCTGAACTTCAAAGGAGTTCAGAAGCTATTGCAGATCCAGTCACACAAGAACCACCTACTCATAGTGTAGGTGCAGACATTTCTGAAGGAATAGTCCCACAAGAACCATCTTCTCAAAGGGAAGGTGAAGACAAGAATATTCCTGCCCCACAAGAACCATCTTCTCAAAGTGAAGATACTGGCAAACTCACATCAGCAGGGGAGTTTCCTGACAATGCTAAAGGGGCTTCTGAAATTGAAATTGAACTTGCTAGAAGTCTGGCAGAAAAAGCTGCTCATGATTTGCACATTGCTGAATGTGATAGAGTGATTGCTGACACTGCATTTGAGGGAAGTACACAAGAACCTTTGACTCAAAGTGTTGAAGAAGCTTCAAAACCTCAGACTACACAAGAACCATCAGTAGCAAATACTGATGCAAGTCATGCTATAGTTGCAGTGGTCAATCCTGATGAAAGTACTACTGATCTACTTATTCCATTGCTTATTGAGCCAATTTCAGCAAGGCCAATGGATTCTTTAACTACTTCATCAGGTAACATCTCTTTCTCTACTTCATTTACTACTGATAGTATGATTACAGATAGACCTGATAAAAAGGATACCTCTATTTGTATGACTTCAGACCACTCTTCTCAGCCACCTCTTATTTCTTCACATTTAATGAGCCAGAACCTTTCTTGTGAGATTGAGAGTGAACATTTAGAGAAAAAGAAGAGTGATGAGAGGCAGTCTCCTGAACTGGCAAAAGGAGAGGTAGAAAAGAGTGAGAAGTTATTAACTTCTAGTGAGGTAGAAGTTGCTATTGAAAGTAACTTAGGTAACATTGTCAGAAGTGATGAGATCACTTTAAAAGAAAAGAGAGATTTAGGAAATGTTACTAATTTGTCTGCAGGTCATCAGGATTCACCAGCTGTATCCACTGGTGTTTTGAAAATGAAATGTGTTATGCTTCCTGATGACAATATTGAAGATAAACTTCCTGAGGCTGGTGGTGGCTCAGATGATGATGATGATGATGATGATGATGATCATGCTGATCTTGAAACAAAGCAAATGCAGGCAGCTATAAAAGCAAGTCTCCAATCTACTTATGGGTCTTCAAGTAGATACATGCAGTCAATGACTCAAGAAGAATTCAGAGGGGAGTATAGTTCACTTCTTCCTCCTGATACTCGAGCTGCAAGGGGACATGAATGGGATACAGAATGGAATGAACCGACTGCTGAGATGAATTTTCAAAATGCTATTTTTCATTCTGGTCATATTGCTGCGCGAATGCCGACACCTGAATTTAAGGCTCTTCTCAAAACCAATGCTCTTCTAGCAAAGGGATTGAAGAGTGAGATTGACTCTATGAAGGCTGTAACTGATAAATTTCAAGCGGGTATTCAAACATCTGTTTCTATATCTGCTACTGCTTCGCAAGCACGCCTTCTTGCAGATGATATTAAAGCTCTTGACAAGAGATTGGATTCTAGAATGACTGTCTTGGAATCAAAAGTTGATACTATTGATGAAACCCTCAAGCTTATATTGTCTTTCTTCATTCAGGACGATACTGATGTCAAAAAGGGGGAGAAAATAGTCAAAACAAAATGTTCACCTGATCCAGTTGTACAAAAGGATGATGATAATTCTGGAAATGATGGTGGTGCTAAGTCACATCATAAAGTTGAAACCTCTGATGCTGCTTTAGTATCAAAGAGAACGAAGACTCAAACTAAGTAGTCAACTCATGTTTCTGAATCTGGAAAGAAGACAGTGACAATAATGATGCAATCTCAGAATCCAAAAGAAGAACAGTTTGTGACACCTGGTCAAACTCTGTCAACTATTCCTGAGGATGATGTGTATGTGGAACAGGATGATGATGCTGCTAATCTGTTTCATGAACTTGACACTGGGGATGGTCGTGTTCTTAAATTATTTCATAAAGACAAAAGAGTTCAACAGTATCATGCTGAGAAAGCACTTGTTTTATCTACTGAAGAAAATCCAAACATGACTACTGATGAGTTCTTAGAAGAACAGAACAGGATCTTTGAAGAGTTTGCAAAACAGAATAAAGCTCTTGCTGCAAGAAGAGGAAGAGGCAGAGGAGGAAGATACAGAAGTAGAGGAAGATTATCTGCTCAAACAAGTACAAGGCAAACAAGATCTAGTGGAATCAAATTGAAAGATGTTTCTGAAAATGAAAAGAAGAAAACTCCACTATCTCTTGCATCAACTCCAGACAACAGATTCAATGCTCCTGAAGAAATTGAAGAGGAGATATTGCCTTTGAAAAGGAAGAGTAAGGTAGCTGATCAATCTACTGCATCTAATGAGAAGTCAGTCGTTGATTCAATTTCTGATGTTGTTTCTGATTCTGAAGAGGCTGAAATTTTAAAAGAACTTAAGATTATGATTCTTAAGGTTGTGGTTGAATTTCACAATGTGGAAGTTTTTGAAGATACATTGGAGTATGAACAAGAAAACTTCAGAATATTTGAAAGAGAAAGTGAAATCAGAGCTAAAGCCACAAAAGCAGAAAAGATAACAACCAGAGATTACTTAAGAAATGTCCATAGATCAGACAGGAAGTTATGGTATGATAGAGATAGATCTGTTCCTGAACATCAGCAGGATTATCCAACTAATGAGAAGAAGAAGAGTAAGAAAAAGGAGGAGGATAAGGTTGATTATAGGAAATCAGTTGTGTTCATATCAGCTGGATTGATAAAAAGAGTCTTCTTTGATCAATGAATTTCTGATTGTTAAAACAGAGTCTACTACATTTATTGCTGAAAATCCACCAAAATGGGTGAGTATGCAATCTGGTTTGAGAGGATGGGAACCTGGCACAAGAGGAGGAATTGGATATAGTCATGCACTGGTTATTTTCATTGCACAAACTGATCAATATGCTCTAGTTGACAAGATTGGGGATGAGTTAACTGTAGATCATCTTTGGAAACTTGAAGCTGTTGCTATCATTGCTGATTGTCATGCTGATGCAAAGAAAATAGAGAAGCTGGTGTACTTCATGAAAGATGGAAGTGTGAAGAAGATTCCTATTCATGAATTGTTGTGTAAATCTGCAAAAGAACTGAAATATGTTCTGTATCTTCTCAGAAGTAAAAGAATAAATATTAGTGAAAGAGAAGTTTATCAAAATTGGTGTGTCATGATTTACATGAAGATTAGACAGAGATTCATGGATGGAGGAACAAGGTATGATGGCAATTATATTCCCATGTACTTAAATTTAAGAGGTATAGAGGTTGAAATGAATAAAGGTACAGCTGTTAAAGAAGTGTATCTAGGCATGGAACAACTGTCTCTAAATCCAGATGGGAAGGAAATTGTTTATGTGTTGCTAGGTGACTTAGATCTTCCGAGAAACTCAATTCAGAATATCAGGGCAGCTATTTATCAGATTAATGAGGAAGATGAAGAACTCAAAAATCTGAAGAAGAAACTCATTCAAATTCTTGAAAGCAAGGAAGAAGAATTGTTATCTGAATTCTTGAGACTGAATCTGTTTTATCAAAGAATTTCTGAAACTGTTCCTGATGATTTTTAGAAGGTATTTTGTTTTGAGTTTTTGACATCTTGAATCAAGGAATTTGTGCTTTGTTTTATAAAGAACAAATTGGGGGAGATTGTTAGATATTGATTCAAGAGATGATCAGGATCTGGGTATTACTGATCAGATACTGATGCTGACGTCATCAGGAATACAACGTCAGTATTGGATTATCAGGATTAGAAGCTGGTCAGTATTTGATGAAGATTCTCATCGACCAGAGATCAAGGAAGATTGATATGTCGGTTCCTAATTTGTAGGGATGCAGCTATCATACAAGATATGCATTCAGAGATATATGTAATTGATTTAGAATATCTTGTAATTAATAGTGCAACTGTGTACACTATATAAACACAGTTTAGGTTTTACATTATGTAATCGCTTACACGAGTTGTATTGTAACCTAGCAGCTCTTAAGAACATAAGAATTTCTTAAGAGAGTTTTGTAACAGTTTTATATCAGAGTTAATAAAGCTGTTATTGATTCATACTTGTGTTATTTGTTTTAAGTCGAAAATCTTAAACAATTGTATTCAACCCCCCTTCTACAATTGTTATTTACTGGGCAACAGTTATCGCTAATTGTTTCAGGGACAAACGATTATTGAAGAATATTAATTAACTAATTAAACTAAATTAACACTAATTAAATAGATGATAAACAAATTATTGAAAACCTAGGGCAATCAGGTCCACCATGCTTACACAATTGGCTCTTAAGCTAAAGCAATCAATGTGATCCTATAACTAGAGTATGTTAATCTCTTCCATGCATTAACACTCTCGAAACATTCAACACAATTAACCACTTTTAGTAATTCAATCAATCAGGTAATTAGAGTCAAGTTAATCTCTTTCAAGCATTAACGCTCTCAGAAATCCAATGATGCTTCCGCACTCAAATTCAATTCTGCTAATCGTATGTGTGCCTCTAGTAAGTAAATCTCTCGATCCATACCCCTATTTGCATATAATTAATCCATGATATCGACCGATTACACAAATTAACGATTAAAACATATCAATCAGAATTAACCATAACCAATCAAATCACTATGAAAATCATGCCAATATTAGTGCAAACATGGTTTCCCTTTAAGCCCTAGAAATAACTACTCGCTAATAATTAAACAAGTAAAACAACTAGTAAAACAAGAAAACATAATTAAACTAATAAGAACAAAGAAAAGATTAAGAGAACAAAACCTTCAAACTTCAATGTTGTCACCCAAAAGAAGAGTCATGGTGTTTCTCTACATCTCCAACTAATAATACTAATCTACTCTAAACTATATTATCTTATCTAATATTTTACATCCTTAATAATGTGTCCCAAGATGTGTTTATATAGCCTCTTGAAGTCTTGTCCAGCAAGAAAATACCAAAACAGAATTATAATAGAATTTCTGTAAAATACGTTTCCTAAACTGAGTCTGTTTTTAAGGAAAATTCGTGGCTGACTTTTCTTCAGATATTCTGGAACGTTCCAATCGTAATTGGACCTCTGGACCACTTTAGAATGATAGAGAATCTTGTTAGCTTCGCGTGGACTGCTTATGGGCCTCAAATGGACTTCTAGAACTCCAGATATGGCCAAAACAGTGTAGACTGCGCAGCCTTCCCGGAAAATCCGAATTTTAATCAATTTAATCTCCAAAAACGATATAAGCATCAACCTTAATCAACATTCTCGTAAATCTGCACAACTAAGCAAAACACATCAAAACTACACAAACTTGAGTCCAAAACAATCAATTTAAGCCGATATGAAGCGTTCCAAGTAGATATAAAATCCACTTATCAATATATATGAGTAGTATCCAAAGTGGGAGAGTTTAAGGGTTCAATTGTTTATTGTTAATCAAAAGAGGAATTTATTTTCGAAATGATTTTGATAGTACATTGTTGAAGTACAATTCATATATTTGAGTATATATATATATATATGATTCTGGTGTATAAAACTTGCTGGGCATTCTTTGGCTCATTCTTGCTATTTAAATATTATTAAACAGCGGTGATCAGAGCTGGCACTAGTACAACGAACCGTGATAAGAGGAAAGGTCCTGCAACGGACGTAGCATGCTAGAAGAAAGGTTCCGAATATGAGAACAAGGTGGAAGAAGTATTATGAATTATATTGTGATATATTGGATTAACTGTTAAGTATTGTAATAGCTCTAGTGCTTTGAAGTTGTAATAAGATTATGGAGGATACTCTGATGTGTAAACACTTTTAGATTAGTAAGTTCTTATTCTAAGACTATAACCCGTGGAGTAGATTATGGAGTGTATTATGAATATTGTTGTAGATTATATTGTGAGCAGGTGGTAGAATATTCCGCAAAGGTATGTATCGGTATGGTTAAGGTTGTGACGATCCAGATTCCTAGTAAGGGATTAGGGGGTGAAAGGCAGAGTGTATTAACTTGTAACACTATAACTAATGTAACTCAATTAAAAGAAAAGATACTTAACCAGAAGACAATCAAGAACAAGAAGTCACAAGAAATCAACACTAAATGAAGACAAGGTAATTGATACAATTGAACATGTTAACTATGATCAAGCCAAGAAGAAATCATTGAGAGAAGTTCAAGTCAAAGTTGTTCATGCCTCAGTGATTTGAGAAATCGAGAATCAAGATCATAACTATCAGTATCAACAAGACCAATTGATTTCAAGTGAACAAGAAGGAAAGCGAATATTGGAAAGCCAAGTTACTAAGTGAATATGGTAATTTATTCAAGAAGCAGAAACACTATCAAGACTAGTCACTTATGAACCAGACCAGTGCATCAAGTGTCAGGACATTGATAGCAAGTTTATGTCAGTAATAAAGATCCATGTTCAAGAGCTTGCTGAAGAATAAAGAAGACATGAAGATATCACAAGCTCAAGATGTGCATTGAAGTTTCAAGTTGAAGACCAGAATATTTTCTAAGTACTAAATATTCTAGATGGCTAAGTAGAAATTCTCAAGTAGAAGTTCTACTTAGAATTTCGAGATGGCTAAGTAGAAATTCTCAAGTAGAAGTTCTACTTAGAGTGCAGCTTCAACATGACACATGGCATCTTCTGATTGGCAGATTTCCAAGCTTTCAAGTTAAGACAAGATTTATGTGGACATCATTGGGCCACGTACATCTTAGTCTTTGAAGACTACAGGACATAGATTACATGTAGTATAAATAGAAGCACTTGTGTAATGTTTTAAGTTAGTGAGCATTATTGAGAAAAACACAAGAAAAAGAGAGAGAGTATATTCACAGAGCTTAGAATCATTCACTTCTCTCTGAACTTCTGTTATACTTTGTAATGAATGTTGTAGCAACCTTTTCAAGTTATATATAAAGAAATATATTCCTTGAATCTGCGTGTTCATTTATTGCATCGTATTTATTGCTACTCATATTCGAAAAGTTGTATTCACCCCCCCTCTACAACACATTTGGACCTAACAATTGGTATCAGAGCGGATGTTTAACATACAAAACATAGATCCTTGTGTTTGGTAGAAGAATCGTGAGTTTTCATTTTCTAGATCTACTTTTCATTTTTTCGAAAAGTGTGCTTTAATTCGTTGGTAGTGAAAACTCATCCGGAAAAATTATTTAAATACTCCATGTGTGATTATTTAGCTTGGGTGTATTTTAATTAATTTTTGTGAATTAATCTGGGTTTATTGATATTTGGTGTTCTTGAGTGTTCATCATCTGTTCTTATCAAAGAAGACAACCCAACAACTTTTTGATCTCCTGTTTCAAACAAATAAGATAGTCAAAAAGGTGTTTTTGTACTTTTGATTTGATAAATATTCCTTGGCCGAAAGTGTAACAAGACATACTCAGTGCCTAGCAAGTGGGTTAGTTGCTTTCGGTGTGTAAAGTATCAAAAGTCAAAAAGGTGATATTGTTTATTCAATATTAAAGTAATCTGCAAAAAAATTTATTCTAAGGACAAAAGTTCTACATAGAATTTCTACTTGAGATTTTCTACATAGAATTTCGACTTGGACAATTTCTACTTGGTGAATTTCGACTTGAGCAAAATTTTGACTTAGAGAAATTTCGACTTGGCAGAAGTTCTACATAGATATTCTACATAGCCTAGTCTTGGGTACTTAGAAACTTTTAGTGACCAGATTTGAAATGGCTCCTAAAAATTCTTTCAAGATCCCAATGTTCAACCGAGATCACTATGAAGAATGGGTTTTCAGAATGAGACTCTACTTAGAGACTATTAACCCTGAGTATCTGGAAGTCCTTGAAAAGGGTAAATTTGTTCCAATGAAAGCTATTCCTGAGCGTACGGAAGGAGAGGAGGTTATACCTGCTCGGTCTGAGCCTAAAAAAGCAGCGGACTTTACGGATGCTGACAAGGAGCAAATAGCTTATGATACTTCTGTAAGACAAACCTTGATGGAATCTCTTGATCATGAAATGTTCAACATAGTCAAAGGTTTGAATACAGCAAAGAAGATTTGGGACAAGATAGAAGTTGTCATGGAAGGATCTGCAGAGGTTAGAAGCAACAAGACACTTATACTCAAGATGGAGTATGACACCTTCAGAATAAGAAAAGGAGAAGGCATAACAGACGTCTATCTAAGATTCAGTCAGTTGGTATTGGATTTGAATCTGAGAGGTGTAACTCTCCCCATGGTTGAAACCAATACGAGATATCTGAGGAACCAGCCAAAGAGCATTGAACATAGGGTCTACGCAATCAGAGAAACCAGAGATTTGCATACAACTTCTCTGGAAGAATATTATGGAATTCTATAGACCTATGAGCTGGAGACACTTCAAGATCAAGCATGGGACAATGATTCAAAAGGAAAAGAAACTGCATCAGGATTAGTTGCTGATGAGGAAGAGTCTAAGAAGGCAATGGTTGCAGCAAAGCCTAAATCATCACCCGCACCACATCAAGTTGATAATGATGACGAGTGTGCATCTAACAGTGATGATGACTACTTCACCCAAGAAGAGCTGGACAACATGGACGATAGTGTCGTGGCATACATGGCAAGGAAGTTCAGCAACATGAGATTTAGAAAGAGCAACCGACCATAGAGAAATTCTTCATCTTACTATCGGGCTGCTAAGGGTGGTGGTAGTTCGTCAGGCTACAAAAGCAAAGGCAAGAGTACCAGCTACAAATCTCCGTTGGATTTCAAAATGAAGTTCAATTGCTATAATTGTGGTGAACCTGGACATTTTGCCTCGGACTGCAAAAAGCCTAAACAGACTTATCCAAAAGAGACATTTGAAGCCCTCAAAAGCAAGTATGAATCGCTGGTGAAGGAAAGACATGGAAAAAGAGCTTTATTAGTAACAGAAGGAAGAGCTTGGGATGATTCAGATGAGGAAGATGTTACTCATGTAGCAAACTTTGCGCTCATGGCTGAGACATCAGAGGAACCAGAGGTACCAGTTTTAACCCTTAAAGTAGAAATGTCTATTGATGATTATAAGGAACAGAATGGGGCTCTTAGCGAAGAGATCTACATGTTGTGCAAAAGCCTAGACACTTCTCAAAAGGAACAGAAAACACTTGTCGCCAAAAGCAGAATGCTTGAGGCAAAAGTGGAAGAGTTAGAGGCTGCTTGCACTGTAGATACTTCTCTAAGAGATTTTATTAAATCTTTGGAACACAAGCTCGTCCTTAAGGAAGAAATAGAAGCATGTCTTAGGAACAAACTAGCTGAGTTAGAAACTAAATGTGAAGCTTACAAACTAGCTGCTAGTAAAGTGTATGTAGATAATGACGTATTTAAGAAGATAACTGGAGTAGGTGTAGGACTTGATTATTCTAACCTTTCTAAGAAAGAAGGGAAGAGACCTATCGACTCTAGTTCCAGTGACCTTAAAAATGAAATTCCTAGCATTTTTAAATCTTCTGTCAAACCCATCTACAAACACCTTGTTCCTAGAATAGAAGAAGAAGAGACTGAATTGATAGTTAGATATGAGATTGAGATGGAAGATCGCCAGAAAGCACAACCTATAACTCCTATTAAATAAGTTAAAATCAATTTCCCTAGTGATGAATCTAGACTAGGAATAGGAGCTAAGGCTGTCAAACAACAAGGGAAGAAAGGCATAAAAGAGGTTAAGGCTGAACGAATAAAGAAAGCATGTTATCACTGCAAATCTACTGAACATCTTTCTTATGCATGTAAAGCTAACATAAATGTTCCTGCTGCACATGCTATGCCTGTCACACATACAATGAATAATCTGCATCAGAATCATGCACAGTGTGGTCAACCTAATTGTATGCCATGCACTTTTAATGTCATGCAAACTTTTGTGAATTTAATGAATGCATCTAGCCAGTCATGCTTAAATACTGCTGCTAGTTCAAACATCAAGAAAAAGCATGTGAGAGCCAAGACTGTCAGTCCTCCTAAAGTTAGGAGTGAAAAACCTTCTCCTAGGACTGACAAACATGTCAAGTCTGAGAAAGGAAAGGAGGAAGTCGAAAGCTCTAGTAATGTTAAGAAAAGTGCATCTCCTGTTGTTAAATCTGTTGATTCTCGATCTTATCGAAAAGCCGGGCCCAATCAAAGTTGGGTTCCGAAGAATGTCTAACCAATCTGTCATTGCAGGGCATTAAGCAGAATAGAAATAAAGTTATATGGGTGCTAGACAGTGGAGCATCGAGGCATATGACTGGAAACAAGTCCCTGCTTACAGAGTTGGTTATGAAAGCTGGCCCTTATGTTACTTTTGGAGATGACAGCATAGGTGTGACAAAGGGATATGGCAAACTAAAAACTGTCAATGTCATCATTGAAGATATTTCCTATGTTGAGGGATTAAAGCATAATTTGTTGAGTATCAGTCAATTCTGTGACAAAGGTTACGAAATTGTCTTCAACAAGAAAGGTGTATCAATCACTCACATCAAGGAAGGCTCACTGGCTTTGAGAGGAGTTCGAAAGGAAGATCTTTTTGTTGCAGACATGGATTCAGCAAATCAGAATGAAGTCACCTATTTCTATAGCAAAGCTTCGGATGATGAAAGCTGGTTATGGCACAAAAAGTTATCTCACTTAAACTTCAAAACGATGAATGCTCTCGCGAGGCGAGAATTGGTGAGAGATCTACCTCAAATGGAGTTCGCTCCGAAAGGACTCTGTGAAGCCTGTGAAATGGGAAAGTCGAAACGAGCATCGCATAAAAGCAAAGAAATTTCTAGTATCACTGAGCCTCTGCAACTTCTTCATATGGATTTGTTTGGCCCAGTGAATGTCCAATCTTTGTCTAGGAAAAGATATGCATTGGTAATCGTGGATGACTTCTCCAAGTATACATGGGTATTGTTCGCAATGACGAAAGACGAAGTACCTTTCCTAATCATTGATCACATCACTCAAATTGAGAATGTTTCAACACTTACTGTGAAGACGATTAGATCAAACAATGGCACTGAATTCAAAAACGCAGTGCTAAATGACTTCTGTGTATCTAAGGGAATACGTCGTCAGTATTCAGCCCCGAGAACTCCACAACAAAATGGAGTAGTTGAAAGGAAGAATAGAACATTGGTTGAAGCAGCAAGAACTTTGTTGTGTGATTCGAAACTTCCTCTGTATTTCTTGGCAGAAGCAGTGAGTACCGTGTGTTACACTCAAAATCGATCCTTGATCATAAAAGATAAAGAAAAGACACCATGTGAGCTAATGAACGGCAGAAGACCAACAATCAAATACTTTCATGTATTTGGAGCAAAATGCTATGTACTTATAGATGATGAAAATCTAGGTAAGTTTGCAGCAAAAGCTCGTGAAGGAATCTTTGTTGGTTACTCCACAGATGTGGTAGCAGCCTATAGGGTGTTCTTAGTAAATGATCGAAAAGTGACTGAAAGCTACAACGTCAGATTCGACGATTCCAAACTCTCATCAATTTCAAGAGATTCTAGTGAACCTGAGTCCCTAAAATTTCAGAATCTGGATTTAGAAGAACTTGAAGATGAACCTGAGTTGGTTGTCCCATTAAATGTTCCAAGTGTACGTGAAGAACCTGAGTCTAGTGAACAAGTTAATCCTACAAGATCAGGAGAGACTTCTTCAATACGAACCGGCAACAACTCAGGGGGAGTAAATAGCAGCTCAAGGACTACTGTTCAAGGCTCGAGTCGAGTTGACTCTAGTTCTGTAGGAGCTGGCACTAACTCAGGGGGAGTTAGTGAAAGTAATCAAAGTAGTCAGCACCACAACTCAGAAAGTCATGCTGAATCATCAAGACAATTTCCAAGAGAACGGGTATGGAATAGAGACCATCCGTTTGAATTAATTATTGGTGATCCAGATGCTGGTGTGTCTACTAGAAGAAATGCAAGAGCTGACCTGGCTAATATTTGCTTATATTCTGGGTTCTTATCCAAGCTTGAACCTAAAGAAATAGAAGAAGCTCTTGGTGATGCTGATTGGGTGATTGCAATGCAAGAGGAACTCAATCAGTTTGAAAGGCAGAAAGTTTGAAAATTGGTACCCCGACCAAAGAACAAATCAGTAATTGGAGCAAGGTGGGTATTCAGAAATAAAATGGATGAAAACGGACTTGTAACTCGAAACAAGGCTCGTTTGGTTGCAAAAGGTTATTCTCAGCGAGAAGGAATTGATTATGATGAGACCTATGCACCAGTTGCAAGACTTGAGGCAGTCAGGATGTTCTTGGCATTTGCAGCACATAAGAACTTCAAGGTTTTTCAGATGGATGTGAAAAGTGCCTTCCTGAACGGAGAGTTAGAAGAAGAGGTGTATCTGGAACAGCCGTCTGGCTTCATTGATCCAGAACTTGTAGATTTTGTGTATCTTCTCTTCAAATCTGTCTATGGCCTCAGGCAATCCCCAAGATGTTGGTATGAAACCCTATCCGTATTCTTAATTGAAAGTGGTTTTACTAGGGGAGTAATTGACAAAACATTGTTCTATAAGAATGTGAAGAATGATTTAATACTTGTTCAAGTCTATGTGGACGATATTATCTTCGGGTCATCTAATGAGCGCTTGTGCGAGAAATTTGCTAAGCTAATGCAAGAGAAATACGAGATGAGCATGATGGGAGAGCTATCTTTCTTCCTTGGATTACAGATCAGTCAGAGAAAAGATGGTATCTTTATCTGTCAATCCAAGTACGTCAGAGATTTACTCAAGAAGTATAATCTAGAAGATGCATCAGCAGCTAAGACTCCCATGGCAACAGCCACGAAGCTTGATGAAGACAAATCAGGTAAATCAGTTGACATCACAAGCTATCGAGGTATGATTGGCTCACTTCTCTATTTAACTGCAAGTAGACCCGATATAATGTTCGCAACTTGTTTATGTGCAAGATTCCAAGCGGATCCTAGAGAATCACATCTCATAGCCGTCAAAAGAATTTTTAGGTATCTCAAGGGCACACCAAATCTAGGAATTTGGTACCCAAGAGATACAGGTTTTAATCTAATTGGCTATACGGATTCAGACTATGCAGGTTGCAGGATTGATAGGAAAAGCACATCTGGTGCTTGTCAATTTCTTGGCAGAAGATTGGTGTCCTGGCAAAGTAAAAAGCAACATACAGTATCTACTTCTACTGCTGAAGCTGAGTACATTGCTGCTGGAAGCTGTGTAGCTCAAATACTGTGGATGAGGAACCAATTGAAGGATTATGGCATGGAGCACAAGAAAATTCCAATTATGTGTGACAACACAAGTGCCATTGCCATAACCAACAATCCTGTAGATCACTCAAGAACCAAGCACATTGACATCAGGTATCACTTCATAAGAGAACATGTCGAGGAGGGGACTGTGGAGCTACATTTTGTGCCCACAATGCAACAAATTGCAGATATATTCACCAAACCTCTTGATGAAGTAACATTCAATAGGTTGGTTGGTGAATTGGGAATGCTTAACACAAGTTAGTAAAGCCTTCTATCTGTAAAATCCATGGTTATGTTTGTATATGCAAGCTACTTAATCATTATGTGCTTACACTTTAAAATGCCTAATTAATGATTGTTATAGGTTGCATATAGTGTCATTTTACATGAATTCATTGTGTTTCAAGTGTCTTTTATAGCACAAATCTTTGAATTTATGCTTGTTAAATTGCATGATCATAGGGGGAGTTAAATTCATAATATTCTAAATATTGCATGATTTTAAGATGAATTTACCTATGTTTTTCATGTAATTAGAGGCCTTAGAATTATCAAGGAATGTTTTAATTATGTCATATATTAAAAATCCTTGAATTGATATTTATATTAATTTGACAAAATTTAATTGTTGAGTTTCTTGAAAAATTGTCAAATTATTCTAAGTATCTTCAAAATTTCGAGTTAGTTTCTATCTCGAAACTCATCTAGAAATTCGACTTGGATTTCGATTTGAGCTTCCAGAGTGAAGTTTTGAAAATTCTAAGTCTGGGAAGAATTTCGAGTTAGTGTCTATCTCGAACTTCATCTCGAATTCGACTTAGGATTCGATTTCGAGTTACCAGTGCCTAGTTATCTTCAAAATATTCGAGATAAAGTCTATCTCGAACTCCATCTCGAAATTGAGATGAGGTTTCCATTTTTGGGGATATTTTGAAAAGAATTGAGAATAATTTCGAGTTAATCTCTATCTCGAAATTCAACTCGAAGTTCGACTTAGAGTTCGACTTAGAGTTTGACTTAGAGTTTGAGATGGAATTCTCAATTAGTTAAGGGGATTTTTCGAGTTAACTCCTAACTCGAACTTTATCTCGAATTTCGACTTAGAATTTCGAGATAGATTTCCTTGTTGGTTTTTGCTGTAAAATGGCTAAGTGCTAAATGTTCGAGTTGACACCTATCTCGAACTTCATCTCGAAGTTCGACTTGATGTTCGAGATAGAGTGTTCCCTGTACGTACTTAGTGTTTTTCACTCTTTTTAACAGGGACATTTTTGTCATTTCACATTCATGTCTATATATACATCTCTAACTCGATGCATCATTCACTTTTACCTAATTCATTTTTTACAGCAGCCTTCATATACAAATAGGCGATTTCAAAGTTCCAATCCCTGATTCGTGATTTCTCTGATTAAACTCATACAGACCACGAATTAATGCCCGATTTTAGACTCCTCTTACCTGTGTGTCATCATTAATCTCTGTGATTGTGTCTTGTATAACTGTTCATCTTCATCGATATATACACACACGTATATACACACAAAATTTCACAGATCTGTTCATACACGATTTCACACACACGCATTTCACTGTTAGTGGAGATTTAATTATTGGTTTGAAATTTGCCTTCCATTGACTGTTAATTGGATCCCGTAGTTTAATTTCTCAAAAAGGGACTTTTGTTGTTCTTGATAAATTAAAAGGGATATAACGGTTAATACTCTAATTAATTGTTTTTCAAAGAATTAATATTAAAATTCACATCTTTTAAAAGAAAAACTTTTAATTAAAATGGCTCACCAATTTTCACTTGCTAAAAACAATTTTTATAATATTTCTACGGAAATTGGTGATCAACTCCCCCGCTTTAAGTCTTGGATACGATTTCTCAATTTGTACTCCAAAGCTAGCGACGCTTTTACTGCTAAACCTACACTAGTACATGATGCTTTACAGCAATTATGGACTAGTGCGGTTTCTTTTGGGAGCAAATCAACCCCCTTCGGTTTCAGGTTTACCTTAGCGGGTCAGGAATATGAGGTGTCTGAAGAAACTGTCAACAGGGTTCTTGGGTTCCCGATAAAAGATGCTTATGATCCAGAACCTACAGCTGCAGAACGCCTCAGTTTCTTTGAAGAAATAGGATGTTATCCTCCGTCTGGCCGGATCACTGGAAACATCCAAAAACAATTCTTTCATGTGGAATGGAATTACTTTTTCGAGGCCATCACAAGATGTTTTCGGGCACGAGAAAGTGATTTTCATCAAATTTCCATTCCCATGCAAAACCTTGGAATTGCCCTAGCAAGAGAACTGGATATAAATTATGGACGCATAGTTCTCTCGGAGATAGTTGGTGTAATGGGATCTCTTGCAAGCAGAGACCTCAACACAAAAGATGTTATCTGCTGGTTTCCTCGGTTCTTACAGATGCTGATTAATGATTTAATACCGAAGGATGCTCTTGCAGTTAGACAGAGTTTTGCCAGAAGTCCAACATCTGCACCACTAGGGATGGGCACTAAGTCACTTTCAACCATTGATAATCAGAATAAACATCATGGAAAACCGATGTCAATTCCTGATACCTTACAACAGTGGCTTACATATGATGAGGGAGTTACCACTTTGGTGGAATCATCGCAAGTTTCATCACATGCTCAGAATCGGTCTGCTCATGCTGAGGCATTTGAAGAGATTCCTGATGAGCAAAGCGGTGACGAACAAGGTAATGAATCAGGTAATCTCTCTCTACATTCTACTCATTCCTCTTCCTATGTTTCTGATTCCCAGACCCAAGAGACTGCTAGCCCGCAGGATCTATCCCAGGGTGAGAGCTATATTTCTAATTCTCTGCCACCTCTGTCACCGGAATCCAAACAGCCAGCACATATAAATGTAGGAAATGATGAGGAGAGTGACCCCGAAGAGCAGCCTCTTACTCGAAAGAAAGCCAAAATTTCTCATGCTGCTACTTCTAAACCTCAGTCAAACCCTAGCGTGTCACACGCAACCACTCCACCTCACGAGAGTGGTTCACCCCTTGAACAATCTGCACATAGGGATTTTGATGATGATTATGTACCTCTTGAAGATACTGTTGCTTCAAAAGGACATGAAGCTTTAAAAGCTTCAGCCGTACCTTCACTGGTACGTACTGATGCTGCAAAGAGGATCGGTTCTGATGTTGTACAAGAACCCTTTGTAGCCTCTCAGCCTGAGATTCCAACTCAGGAACAAACAGCAATTGATCCCATAACTGCAAATTATATTGCTTATCCAGTTTCTGCAGGTACTGCTTCATATTTTGGATCAATTATTGAAGACATACACGAGCGTGAGACAGGGAGTGTGTGTGAGAAGTTAGGGAGAGAGGGACCTTCATTTTTAAGGCCCGAAACCGAGCGCCAAATACCAACAGAACGAGTATTAGAGCGAGGTCACCTAAACCAAACACCGTCCCTTAATATTGAAAATCTTGATACACGTATGACTTCTATGGAAAATCAGATGAAGCATTTTGGACAGACAATGGGGCAGTTAGGGATGAACATTGGAGACAATCAAAGGGCTCTTGATGACTACGCAGCACGAATGGCAAGTCAAGCTACAGCTTTTAATGTTTTGACAAACAAGGTAAATGACTTGGGCCAAGCTGGTGGTGTCTTGGGAAACACTCTGAATGAGAGGATGGGAGCAATGGAGCTTACAATGGATACTCTAGCTGTGGAGATCAGTAGAGTGATGTTCGCAATCAGAAGTTTTGTGCCCCCGGAGTGTTTCGAGCCGCAACAACCTCCCCCCGATGCTGGTACAGGTGGTGCTACTGGAGCAGGAGCCTATGGTTCTGGGTTTGAAGATTTTTATGCAGCTGGTGGATCTGGAGACCAGGGTGGAGTTCAGGATAACTCACCTAAGGGGGAGAGTGGAAAGGAGACGAGACAGCAGGGAGTTCAAATCGAAGAAATTCAAGAACAAGCTGATCTTGTCAAAGAAAAAGAAATTGAGCCGTCTACTGATGAAGAGGCTCTGAGAAGGAAAAAGGGTAAGGCAATAGCGATTGAGCAAGATGAGCCATTCGTTGACCTGAGTCATCAAGAAAAAGTACAGGTGGTACTTGACTCAGATTCCGATATGGAAGACGCACCTTTGGAACATGCTATAAAGAGATCATTGAAAGATCAAGGTGGAGGTGCTGGAATGTCTTTCGGAATGCCTGAAGAAATTACTGTTGATGAGGAAACCCTTAAATCTCAACAGTTAGCCTTGGATCAAGCTGAGTTCTTTAAAATGAAGGCAATGCAAGAACATGCTGTGTTTCTAGAAAAGAAAGTGGAGCTACAAGGGAAACAGTATGATCATGAGCTTGCAAGGCTAGCTGATCCTCAAGTGGATCTGGACAAGAGAAGGTTAGGGCAGAAATGGGATGAAGCAAGGAAGATACTGATGGGACCATGTACGAAAGGAGTTAATAACAAGGAGGCAGATGATCTGTTCTACAACCTAAATTTGCAGAATCCAATGACTGCTGACTACATGAGTGCATTAAAGAGATTAATTTCTAAAGTCAGGATTGGATTCAATGCAACGCTTAAGGAGTGGCAGGTTATATTGTCTTTGACAGAAGGAGTCCCAATGTCTTTCCTATATGTGGATGACCAATTCATGACGAGAAGATCTGCATCAGAGTTGTTCTTGCTAGCAACAAAAATTCAATACTCTCATTCTGAGAATCTAAGCATTCTGTATAGGGATCAGTTAATGCAGCTAGCAGAGGACAAGGGTCCAGAATTCTCAGTATATCCTAATGTTGTCCGGATGGTAGTTGACAGTAAATTGAAGAGGGTGAGCATGGAGGAAAAGGACTTAATGGAACTTTCAGTGGAATCTCTTAAGGCCGTCTGTAGACAAATGATGAGTAAGGGATTCGCGTCTGAGCTTAAAGATAAATCAGTGAAGATCATTGAAAGTGCCATATTCAAGAAGAGCAATGAGGTGTGGAAGTGTGATATCATTGCTCCAAACCCTCTTGATAACGTGAAGATTGAGCCGGAGCTGATTGAAAAGAAATGGAATATTCTTCAAGCTATGAAGAATGTAGATGAAGCTCTGAATCTTCCTTCTGGAGAACTGGAACAAGGAGAGATAAGGGAGTCAATTGGTGTTCCAGGAAGAGATAGTGTATACTGGATACACTCTTTTGTTGATGATACAGCTGATGCCTTAGTATTCATAGATGCAGACCAGAATAATACAATCTTGCATATGAGTAAAAGTTGGCTGCTGCAGACTCAAGATGCTGCATTTCTGGAGAAAGTGTTATATGTGTTCAAATGGGAAGATGTGGAAGTTAAGTATGTGAAAGAAAAGCAGAGACTCGTGAGTTACCTGTCTGATGTAGTAGTGGAAAAGAAGCGAATGGAGCAAGATGCGGCTAGTGTCCACAATACTAACCGTGTTAAAGGCTATCCCAAAATGATCTACTGTCAGTTTAAAGCTGATAAAACTCATAGGAAACCTCGGCTTATAATGAAGAAATTTGAGGACATTCCAGAGATCAGGACTACTCAGGAGGTGGACAAACTCAGAAGGCTTTTCAAACATCCTTACCCAGAACCCAGGAACCCTCTAGAATTGGAAGCAGTAAGTTTGTTGAATGCTAGGTGGACGCAGCTTCATGATCCAGTATATAAGAAACAAAAGCAGCAGGAGGAGAAGCGCAGAAGGCAGAAAGAAGAAAAAGACCAAGCTGCTGAAGCTAGGAAAAGGAAACGGAATTAGGGTTAAAGGTCAGAGTGGTGTGAACTTGAAGTTGGAAAAACTTCATGTCTTTCGGTTGCTTTAACTCACTTGAGGAAAATTCATCTTAGAGTGAATCCAATAAGGTGATATAAGTTTGACTAAAAGATATGAAATAATCCAGGTGATAGGAATCATTCAAATGATCTTTAATTCGAGGTTCGAATTCTGTTTCTAGTTTAAGTTCTTTGTATTGTTTTCAAGTATTTTTCAATTGTATATTTTTCAAGACTGTAATGTTAATTATCTTTTCTCGTCTCATTGTTTAGTTGAGTTATCCTTCATTGATTTGAATGTAATTGTTAGACAATCAAATTGGGGGAGATTGAAAGGCAGAGTGTATTAACTTGTAACACTATAACTAATGTAACTCAATTAAAAGAAAAGATACTTAACCAGAAGACAATCAAGAACAAGAAGTCACAAGAAATCAACACTAAATGAAGACAAGGTAATTGATACAATTGAACATGTTAACTATGATCAAGCCAAGAAGAAATCATTGAGAGAAGTTCAAGTCAAAGTTGTTCATGCCTTAGTGATTTGAGAAATCGAGAATCAAGATCATAACTATCAGTATCAACAAGACCAATTGATTTCAAGTGAACAAGAAGGAAAGCGAATATTGGAAAGCCAAGTTACTAAGTGAATATGGTAATTTATTCAAGAAGCAGAAACACTATCAAGACTAGTCACTTATGAACCAGACCAGTGCATCAAGTGTCAGGACATTGATAGCAAGTTTATGTCAGTAATAAAGATCCATGTTCAAGAGCTTGCTGAAGAATAAAGAAGACATGAAGATATCACAAGCTCAAGATGTGCATTGAAGTTTCAAGTTGAAGACCAGAATATTTTCTAAGTACTAAATATTCTAGATGGCTAAGTAGAAATTCTCAAGTAGAAGTTCTACTTAGAATTTCGAGATGGCTAAGTAGAAATTCTCAAGTAGAAGTTCTACTTAGAGTGCAGCTTCAACATGACACATGGCATCTTCTGATTGGCAGATTTCCAAGCTTTCAAGTTAAGACAAGATTTATGTGGACATCATTGGGCCACGTACATCTTAGTCTTTGAAGACTACAGGACATAGATTACATGTAGTATAAATAGAAGCACTTGTGTAATGTTTTAAGTTAGTGAGCATTTTTGAGAAAAACACAAGAAAAAGAGAGAGAGTATATTCACAGAGCTTAGAATCATTCACTTCTCTCTGAACTTCTGTTATACTTTGTAATGAATGTTGTAGCAACCTTTTCAAGTTATATATAAAGAAATATATTCCTTGAATCTGCGTGTTCATTTATTGCATCGTATTTATTGCTACTCATATTCGAAAAGTTGTATTCACCCCCCCCTCTACAACACATTTGGACCTAACAGGGGGCTTTACATTCACCCCTTCAAGGTCCGAGTCATCGAATCCAATTGAGACCTCCTTTGCACGCTTCGGTGCTTTTCCAACAATGTGCATCACTTCTCGTGCATACGCCTTTCTGGAATTCCTGCTTGCCCCGGCCGCTGTTGGGCCACTAAAAATCATATTTATTACTGGCCCCCGGGGCTGTGGATTGCGGTTGCGATCATCATCCTTCCTATCATAGTCTCGTCTTGGGTTTCCTTGGTTCCCATCTTTGAAAAACTTATTCAACTTTCCTCTCCGGATTAGAAACTCGATCTCATCCTTCAATTGCCTACAATCGTCGGTGTCGTGTCCCACGTCTTTGTGGAACCGGCAATATTGATTCTTATTTCTTTTCTCAGGATCAGTCCTTAGTGGCTTCGGCCATCTCACGTCCCTATCCTTCTCTATGTCCATCAGGATTTGACTTCTTGGGGCGTTCAACCTTGAGTATTCAGTAAATCTCTGTCCCGGGTTCTTCTTTGGTGTTGATTCAGAGTCTTTGCTAGTACGGGGATACTTGTCCCTAGCATCATACTCTTGGTCTTGCTTTCGCTTATTGAAGTCATTGTTACTCTTGCCATTACCTCCGGTGGCTTCTTTCTTCATGCTATCCTCATCCTTGATATACTTGTCAGCTCTTTGCTGGAGCTCGGCCATGTTTTCAGGAGGATACTTTGTCAATGACCTTTTAAAGAATTCATCAGTGGTTTCGTGTTCCAGGGCTACCATGGCCACCTTGTTTTCCAGGTCAGTGATGTTCAATGTTTCCTTAGTGAACCTCTTGAGGTAGTCTCTCAAGTTTTCATTCTTCCCTTGCACCACGTACATGAGAGATGCAGAACTTTTTTCATGAACTCTCCCGCTGATGAATTGGCTAACGAAAGCGGCGCTCAGCTCCTTAAAAGAGCCAATCGAATTCGCAGGTAGGCGACTATACCATCTTTGATCCATGCCTGACAGAGTTTGAGGGAACGCCCTACACTTCAAGGCGTCACTTGCAGGCTGCAACAGCAGTGCGTTTGCGAACGTCCTAACATGGTTCGCGGGATCACCCGTTCCATTATAAGCCTTAATTGTCGGCATCTTGAACTTCTTTGAGATATGTGCATTCATCACCTCCTCAGTAAGTGGCGGTATGGGATCATCAGGATCCCCAAGTGGCATCAGATCCTTGGTGTTGCTTCTAGGGGTTTCCACTCTTGTTGATTTGTCAGTTGGGGCATTGGCCCTTCTCTGTCTCCTTGAAGGCCTCTCCAGATTTATAATGGGAATCCTCCCTGTAATTGGAGGAGGTCGAATCAGACTTTGCCTTGCTTGCTCCCTAGCGATATCATCCTTCAGCCTTTGGATCTCAGCCTCATGAGCCTTAATCCTTTCCTCAGCCGTTTGTGGAGATCCATCATGGATTCTTTGGGCCCTCCTTCGAGGTTCTCTACTGGCACGTCGCCTCCTTGGGGCTTCGTCGCGATCATCGTCGCCATCTTCAAATGTCGAATCATCAGTATATGGGCCAGAGTAGTCAAAATACTCTCGATCTCGGATCTGTAAGGCATGACCGTTTGGTCCAGGATCTCGAGTAGGAGGATAGTTAGGCAGACCGTACATCGGATTGGTGTTCATGGGGAGATCCGTAGTGTGGATCTGTACCCCTGGAGGTAACGAGCGATCTGGGTTAAGGGGAGCAAGCACCATCTGAAGAGGGTTGGTTTTCCGATTCGGGTGGACGACCCCAGGCAACGTACTCTCAACAAGGGGATTCGTCCCTGTAGGCTGAGAAACTTGAGTTTGGGGGATCGTCCCTTGCTCAGTGATGACCGTCTCAGAGGTGAGGGGCGGAGCAGAGCTAATTGGTAAAGCCTCGGTGGAGCTTGGTGCTGTTCTTCGTGTAGTTACCATGGTTGATGCCTTTTCCCACAGACGGCGCCAAATGTTGTGGAACGAAAAGTAGGGTGTATTTATTGTGTATTGAATGCTAGGGTTTAAAGAAGCTTCAAGCTTTAATGGCTGATCAAATGTTTCGTGACTTAACTCGGGTCCTCACAAGATGCCTACGTATCTTGAAAATATCAAGAATCAAGCCAATAAAAACGTAGTTCTATTTGTGAAGAAACAGGTCCTTATATAGGTGATGAAAACCCTAGAATAAGAGTTGAATTAGGAGACTTGGTGGGCAAGTCACTATCTTGGCCCAATTCTGGAGCCTTCCAAAAGATAAGAAGATAAGTATTGGAGATATGTGCCTTGGAGGCTACTCATAGCATGATTTAGTTTCCTTTTCAGACTCAATTGCAAAGTCCCTTATCTGGCTGATTTACCAGCTACGAATTTATTATTTAATTTAGGGTTTCGGGCCTCATAAATGGGCTTCAACCTTGGACCAATCTAGGTTCATTTAAAGCCACGTTAAATGTGTATTTAGGGCTTTAATTTCAGCCCACATCATCAGCTATTACCTATTCTAACTTTTCTAACTAAAACCTATTTTTTCCAAAAACATGATCGTTCTAATTCAAATAACTAATATATTATAATTACTAATAACTAACTGATTACCTTTTCCAGCTAAAAAATAATATTTTTTCTATATTTTCTAACTAAAATACCTCATTTTCTTCTGAATTATAACTAACCAATTATATTTTTTAGCTATTACCTTTTCTACGTTTACCTTTTCTAACTATAATATCTTCTTTCCAAAAATATGATCGTTTTAATTAATGGAAAAAACTAATAATATTATAATTACTAATAACTAACTGATTATTTTTTCCAGCTAAAAGATAATATCTTTTCTATCTTTTCTAACTAAAATATCTCATTTTCTCCTAAATAATAACTAACCAATTACCTTTTTCAGCAATTACCTTTTCTAACTTTTCTAATTAAAATCTTTTCTTTCCAAAAATATAGTCGTTCTAATTAATTAAATAATCTAATAATATTATATTTACTAATAGCTAACTAATTACCTTTTTCCAACTAAAAGGTAATATTTTTTTACATTTTTTAACTGAAATATCTCATTTTCAAACTTGATTTTTTTTACTTAATTATCCTTACTTAAATCTATACTATATTATAATAACCAAAATATAAAAAGTTTGGTCGGTCGATACGGTACCTATTGATTTTACCTAATTACCCTTACCTAATTACATATAAAATTCATTCTAATAACTAATCATTTTCCTTTTTAAACCAAATTACATTTTCTCTTTTTCAATAACTAATTAATTTCCCTTTTAAGGTAAAACGTAATATCTTTTATATTTTATGTAACTAAAATTTCACCTTTTTTAAAAACTCTACGAGTACCTTTTTCATTTAAAACGTATTATCTTTTCTATATTTTCTAACTAAAATTCTTCTTTTTCTAGAAATATCACGGGCAACTTTAATTTCTCCTTTTCTAAAACACTATAAACAATTTTATTTAATTAAATAACATAATCAAATTATAATTACTATAAATTAATCAATTACTTTTTTTTAACCTAAAACATGTTACCTTTCTAATATTATCTAACTAAGATCTCTCTTTTCCAATTATATCATGAAATAAAATAATAATTTTATAATTATTAATAATTAATCGATTATACTTTTTAACTAAAACCTACCATCTTTTCTATATTTTATAACTAAAATCACGGATAACATTTATATAATGGGTTAAATGGCAGTTAGATCACTCAACTGACTGGAAACTTTCAATTGGGTCATTCAATTCAAAAAACTTTCAATCAGGTCACTTAACAAATAAAAACTTTCAGTTCGGTCACTTAACAAATAAAAACACGTTAAATGACCCGATTTTAACGTGTTTAATGACCTGATTTTAACGTGTTTAATGACTTGACTGAAAGTTTTTAACGTGTTTAATGACCTGATTGAAATTTTTTATTTGTTAAGTGACCTGATTGAAAACTTTTTGAGTTGGATGATCCAACTGAAAATTTTGAGTCGGTTGAGTGACCTAACTGCCATTTAACCATTTATATAATTATTATCAAATCATCTCATTTAAAAATTTAAGTCTCCGAAAATCATGTTTTAAAGAAATTAATTCAAATTAATGAAAAATTTATTTAAAATTAAAAAAATCCGTGCATCGCACGGATTTTAAGCTAGTATATAATAAAGGTTAAGTCGGCCCAATAGATTAACAACACCTGATTGATTTGTAAATATAACCTCGAGAAAAACAAAATGTCTTGAAATTGAAATTCTCATTTCTTAGAGCATCTCCTATGCAGGAGACCCCTTGTGTATAATATCCATGTGGCAGTTGAATAGTACAAAATACAGACAATAGATTAGAAATGTGGCTCTAGCTCCAACGGATCACTCCCTTTGGCAATAATTATAGCCAACAACAAATGATTGACTATGTGCTCGTTTGGCTTAACTTAAAAAAAGTAACTTATAACTTTAAGTTCATAAGTTGATTATAAGTGATAAGTAAATCAGAAATTATAAGTCAGTAAAGTGTTTGGTAAATCAGAACTTATAAATCAGTAGTGTTTGGTAAATCAGAACTTATAAGTTAACTTTTTTTTTTTATTAATTTCAAAATATTTGTTTTTTAATATATAATAATGGATATCAATGGATAGATCTTGATGAGTAGAGAAATTTGATATATATATATATATTAATTTTTTAATAAACGGATCAAAAGATATATGATTTTAAAGATTTGAAGGATATTATATTTACGTGTATCGAGATTTAATTTCATAGAAATAAGATGAAAGTTAAGAACTTCCAATTTCTGAATTACCTCCTTAAAGTTCGATCTTAAAAATAAGTTGGGCCGGACTTAAAGTCCAATAAGCCAACTTATAAATAACCCGTTTGGCTCATCTTATAAACCGGACTTATGGACTTATTTTCGAGTAAAAATTTAAAATTTTGATAAATTTTTTTTACACAAGTATTTAATGTATGTTTGAGATACAATAAGTTGCAAAAATAAGTTGGAAAATAAGTTGGAAAGTTAGGAATTTCTAACTTTATCTTAAAATAAGTTGACTTATTCTGGAAAAAAGTTCTCCCAAACACTCCCAATATATGCCAAACAGGCTCTATATATGTTAAATGCTACGGTAACAGATCTGTAGTGATGTACTCCCTCCGTCCATTTCATTTCTTTACACTTTCTATTTTGGGCTGTCCATTCCATTTCTTTACATTACTAAAAATAGTAACTTTTAACAATAAAATACATTATTACATCCACTACTTCACTCCACCTTTTCACTATTACACCCACTACTTCACTTATTTTAACAATAAAATTACTATTACACCCATTACTTCATTTATTTTAACAATATTACATCCACTATCTTGGTTTCCGTGCAAAAAGCAAATGTAAAGAAAAGAAAAAAAACAGAGGGAGTACATGTCAGCTCCGGCCAACATCAATTGATTAAAAATGGTTTGATGTTGTTACAGTGAGGCAATCTTTTAATGATAAAGTATTATATTAAAAATAGCCAATCATTTTAGCTAATCCTGTTGAAACCCAATACCTTAGATCATCTCCAACCCAAGATACCAAAATAATGTCCCTAGGACACTATTTTGGTGACAAAATTACACCATTCATAAAATGCACTTCAACCCATGATCAATATACTTGACACTAAAAAGAATCTTTTACAAATAAAATAGAATATTCTAATTTTGTTCATTTTTTAAATTATTAATATCTGTTATATTTTAAATTGTAATGTTAATCTCGGTTAAAACTTAGTCTATTTATTTATTTGTATTATAAGTTAGGTAAATTTTTATCTTGCAACTTCTTATTTATCATTATGATGTTATTTTTATAATTAAATTTGGTGTGTTGTTTATAATTAATGATTAAGAATTTTTTCAAGGTTTTGTGTGAAAATTTAAATTGAAAAAAAAAAATTAGAATTAACAAGAGCTAAGAAGTAAAGAAGTTTCAATTGATAAAAATTTAAAGCTAAAAATTACAAGAACAAATAAGTTGGAAAAAAAATTTGGGAAAAAATTACAAGAACAAATAGTAGGACATAGATGGAAAAAAATTGTTTTGTTAACAAATATAGGGGTATTATTCGAATTTTGAAAGTCACCAAATTTGGTGACCAAGGATCACCAAATGTACTTTTGTCACCAAATTTGGTGACCCAAAACTCATTTGGTGATCTTGGTCACTAAAATAATGTTGCATTGGAGTGATTTTGACACTATATCCATCACTATTATAGTAATTTAGTGATGGATTGAAATTGCTCTCACATGTTCGTAAATTTTAATCAACTATTATTTTATATTATTTTAACCAATCATTATAATCGACATCATTTGAGATGGTCTGCACACAACACTAACCGACCTTTCTGGACCTTTATTGTTGTTCGTGTTCTTGTTCATTCCACTTTCAAATAAACAAAACATGACCATGTTGGTTGTCTCCAGAAGGCTGAAATGCAAGTTATATGGTTGGTGTTCCTGAGGTTCGTCGTACTCAAGTTCTTAAGCCCATCTCCGTCTTTTCATCTCCTTCCCGTCCTCATATCGCTGGAACCAAGCTGCAACGGCCATCGTCGACCGATTTACTTATTTTGAATTGATTTAAAATTTCGGTTTTATATTTCGGTTTTCGGTAATAACCGAAATGAAAATTTCGATTCAGTTAAATACCAAAATTTAACCGAACTTATTTTGGTTCAGTTTTCAGTTATGATTTTTCTGGAATTTCGATTTCGATTAACTAATATTTAAAATTCGGTTTGGTTCGATTAAAACCGAATACTCACCCTATTTGTAAGAGTTGAATTGTTGTAAACTTTTTTGTAAAATTGTACATAATAATGTATAAAAGACCATATGAAATAACTTTCGACAGCTATATATAGAATCCTTAGAACATTTTTGGTAAACAAAGAAATATTAAACTAATTGCACCTTTTTATGCTATTCTTAACCTTTTCAACTTTTCCCCTTAAAACTCTGTTTCGAATATGCAATTTGTTATTCATACACAACACTCGTAATACATCAAACGTACAAACTTTTTATAGTTCATGTACAGAAACACTTGTAATACTACTGTAAATAATTTGGACAAGAAGCACCCGTGTGTAAATGGAAACTCCTGGAGAGCTCATGATCAAGTAGCTTTCCAGTTTTGATGCAATTTAAAAGAACATTGAAAATGAAAACAAATTACTGTATGAAAATATTCTATACATGTAAACATGAACATTGGCTTCCCTGTTCTAGCTCTGGTGTATGCTTTTTGGTTATGGAAGTGCGGAAGATACCAGAATTACACTTAGGCAACACGTCCTCCACTTTCTCCTTTGTGTAACGATATGTTCGTCTTAGTGGCTCAACAAAAGGCATTAATGTTGCAATCAGCACGGTGACAGGGAGAAATGCAACGGCATATAATGCAATCTTAGTCCATTGCTGCTTGTTCTTTATCATAAGGATGATTGTTGCTGCAAAGGCCAACATCATCATTGCCAAAGAGAATAGTAGGCATCCTATTCCATACATTAGTCTCTTTGGAAGCGAGGCCTTGAAGTCTTCATATCGGAATGGTGAAGAGAGGATGGAAAGAAATATAACGACAGCTGTTAAGGTGAATGTGTTAGAAACCATTTCACCCAAAACCTTAAGGTGTTGGGGAAGGCCCTTTCAAGGATCTTATACTCATATATATTTAACATTCCCCCTCACTCGCAAACCCACTATGGGGTAACAGCCCACTATGGGGTAAGAGTGGTCACTAGGAGCCCATATTTGGAGCAATACCTTAGTGCCAAATTAAATTGAGAATATTGGGGGTGGTGGGGTTCGAACTTGAGACCTCCACAAACACCAGAGCTCTGATACCATGTTAATCTGTGTAAACTAATCTGTATAACACTTCATCAAGAACAATCTGTATATTCTATAAAATGTAGAAGATGAATTGTTTGTTACAAAACTCCAGTCTTTCATCTTCATCTTGTAACAATGGAGTTTTGTAACAAACAATTCATCTTCTACATTTTATAGAATATACAGATTGTTCTTGATGAAGTGTTATACAGATTAGTTTACACAGATTAATAGAATGCAAGGGAAAGAACATCGGCAATAGTGAATACAACAAAGAAGGTTTCCTTTATAAGAAGAGGAGATCCATTTTTATCATCTGTACCTCCTGGTACCGTATATGCTGCTGCAAAGGCAACTGTTGCAATGAGGACAGCAACAAGAGAGCAATTTTCTGCTGTCCGCTTCATATATTCTTGGGAAGAGTCTCGAAGTCGTTCCTTTCTTTCTGCAAATAATTGATCAGGTGTTTGAAGATCTTTGTTTGCGATTTTATGGTAATTAGCCTTGAGAATCTTTTCCACGCGCTGCAGTTTATATGAAACAAACCAAATAATTAGTAAAAAGTGAACTTTTATTTCCCGCATGCAGATGGCCGGATGGAATATCCTATAACATACATTCATGCACACACCTCAAACAAGAGAAGATCTTTTTGCAATTCAAAAGCAGCGCTGCGTGTTTCATGGATAGGCACTTCAGCCTCCCAAGAGTGAAGTGGTTTGGCTTTGGGCTTATGAGTTGAAGTGGCATCAGTGCCATTCTTTATTTTTGCCTTTGGGGTATTTAGAGCAACCATATGCAAAATAGAGTTTCCTTGGTCGTCTTTCAATCTCACCAGCATCCTCATTTGCATTCGCATTTTCAGCACAGCTTCCATTATCTGTTTCCTCCGATACCTGATAGCCAGGTGTAAAACTGAACCTTCATGGCCAGCTTGCTCAACTGCGTGAGGATGTTTCCTTATAATATCAAGAGCAATCTCTAAGCACCCAAACTTTGTCGCTAAGACCAGTGGAGATGGTGGTTTTTCTGGTTTCTTGGATACAGCTGGAGTTGGCGGTTTTTCTGGTTCCATGGATACAGCTGGGTTAGTCTGAGTAACACCACCAGGGGCACCGACTGTATTGAAATCTTCGTTGTTATGGTCATCATCTTTGTAGTCTTTAGGTTTATCATCATCATCTTCGTAGTCTTTAGGTTTATCATCATCATCTTCGTCATAGTCGGCGTCGTCCTCATCATCATCATCATCATCATCATCATCATCGTCATCCTTGTCACTGTTCGGGTCATGTAATACTAGTTTGTGTAACCAGCTTGTATCTTTTTTGACTAGGAAGGAGCCCAGTAGCACGGCTGCTCGATATCGTCTATATGCATTTGTTTTCCTATTCCACCAGGGTATGGTCATTTTACCTGATCCAACTCAACCATTTCCACACAAAAATAAAATTGATTCACTCAGAGTTAGGTAGAATATGTTAGAATCTCTCAAACTCTTCTGAAAGTAGTAAAATAGCTGGTTGAATAAATTAAAGCATTCAATCAATAAAGTAGGCTTTATGTGTGAAGGAAAGAAAAACAAGGAGAAGAGAATTTCAAATTGTGGTTGATCATTGAATATGAAGTGTAGGCTGTCAAAGTTTCACATGAACGTATGTAAGCCATGATGTAGTCAATTATAGCCTATAAATACTTATAGTACCAAGATTAGACACACCAAGAAGAAAATACACGGAAGTGTAAGAAAGTAGAGAGACAGAGAGAAAGAGCTGAAGCTCTTGTGTGAGAGAGAAGAAGAAATTGTAATTTCTTTATACTGTTCATGACGTAGAAGACGAAGTACTGTTCATACGGTACTATTCATACATACGGTACTATTCACAGATACTGTACGACACTATTCATACGGTACTATTCATACATACGGTACTATTCACAGATACTGTGCGACACTATTCATACGTTACTATTCATACATACGGAACTGTTCACTTATACTGTGCAAAGATATTTTTTTGAAAAAAAATGGCGAATATGGTGCAACAAAATATTCCAAAGTTGACGGCTACAAATTACGAAAACTGGAGTATCCAAATGAAGGTGTTACTCGGTTCGTACGATAATTGGGATATCGTTGAAAGCGGCTATAGCGAGCCCGAAAATGCTATCTCTGAAGCAGCACTTCCTAATGCCGAGAAGACGGCGTTAAAAGAAATTCAGAAAAAAGACAACAAGGCGTTATACACAATTTTTCAAGCTGTCGACGAATCCACCTTCGAAAAAATTTCAAATGCAAAGTAGAGAAGCACAAGGCAAGGCTAGTGGCTAAAGGCTACAAGCAGAGACATGGCATTGACTATGATGAGGTATTCGCTCCAGTTGCAAGAGTTGATACCATCAGACTTCTTACAGCAATAGCAGCTCAGAATCAGTGGAAGATATATCAGATGGATGTGAAGTCAACATTCCTGAATGGATATCTCGAAGAAGAAGTCTATATTGAGCAGCCTCCCGGATATGTTAAAAAAGGCAAAGAAAACAAAGTCTACCGACTAAAGAAAGCACTGTACGGGTTGAAGCAAGCCCCGAGAGCATGGAACACAAGGGTTGATGAATACTTTCAGAAGAATGGTTTTGTGAAGAGTCCATACGAGCATGCACTCTACACCAAAACAAATTCAGGGGGAGATATTATGATCGTGTGCTTATACGTGGACGACATGATCTTTACCGAAAACAACCCTGGTATGTTTGATGATTTTAAAAAAGTCATGACTAACGAATTTGAGATGACAGATATTGGTCAAATGTCATACTTTCTTGGAGTCGAAGTCAAGCAAAGCAAAGACGGGATTTTTATGTCTCAGAAAAAATATGCCGAGCAGATTTTAAGCAAGTTCAGAATGGAAGATTGCAAGCCAGTAAGCACGCGAGCAGAAGGAAGTATAAAGTTGAGAATTGATTCAACGAGAGAGTCGGTAAATCCGACATTGTTTAAAAGTTTGGTTGGGAGTCTGAGGTACCTAACTTTCACTTTTCCGATATCATGTATGCAGTTGGACTGGTTAGTAGGTACATGGAAAAGCCGAAGCAAGATCACTTCATGGCAGCTAAAAGAATTTTGAGATACATTAAAGGTACACTTGATCATGGTTTGTTTTACACGCATTCTCAAGATTCAAAATTAGTTGGCTACTCAGACAGTGATTATGGTGGAAGCATAAAGTTGAGAATTGATTCAACGTGAGAGTCGGTAAATCCGACATTGTTCAAAAGTTTGGTTGGGAGTCTGAAGTACCTAACTTTCACTCGTCCCGATATCATGTATGCAGTTGGACTGGTTAAGGCACATGGAAAAGCCGAAGCAAGATCACTTCATGGCAGCTAAAAGAATTTTGAGATACATTAAAGGTACACTTGATCATGGTTTGTTTTACACGCATTCTCAAGATTCAAAATTAGTTGGCTACTCAGACAGTGATTATGGTGGTGACTTGGATGACGGGAAAAGCACTTCAGGATATGCTTTTCATATTAGTTCAGCGATATCTTCGTGGTCATTAAAGAAGCAACAGACAGTTGCTCTCTCAACATGTGAGACAGAATACATGGCAGCAGCAGCGTGCGCATGTCAAGCTATGTGGCTAGGCAACATACTGAGCGAGTTAAAACTTGCAAAGGAAGATCCGGTTACTATATATGTGGATAATAAATCTGCTATCTCACTTGCGAAAAATCCAGTGTCACACTCGAAGCAAGCACATCAACATTAAATACTATTTTATTCGCGAACAGGTGAACGACAAAATTGTGGAGCTAGTACACTGCAAAACCGAAGACAACTTAGCGGATATTTTCACGAAGCCGTTGAAGCCGGATACGTTTCAGAAAATGAAAGAGAAGCTCGGAATGGAAAGTCGAGTTTGATGGGGAGTGTTAGAATCTCTCAAACTCTTCTGGAAGTAGTAAAATAGCTGGTTGAATAAATTAAAGCATTCAATCAATAAAGTAGGCTGCATGTGTGAAGGAAAGAAAAACAAGGAGAAGAGAAGTTCTAATTGTGGTTGATCATTGAATATGAAGTGTAGGCTGTCAAAGTTTCACATGAACGTATGTAAAGCCATGATGTAGTCAATTATAGCCTAAAAATACTAGTACCAAGATTAGACACACCAAGAAGAAAATACACCGAAGTGTAAGAAAGTAGAGAGACAGAGAGAAAGAGCTGAAGCTCTTGTGTGAGAGAGAAGAAGAAATTGTAATTTCTTTTTATATATATATACAGTGTGTGTTTGTATTTTACCAAGTTTTTAATATTTGTGCAAAGCCCATACACGTTTCCAACAGGATACTTCTACATAGTATACATAAAACTCTAATTGTGTACATATCACAAATTTCATATACATCGTAATAAGCTGCAAATCGTTTCTTTTACCTGCAGCATCTTTCCATTTACCGTCCCTAGCATCTCTGCGAAAAATCTCGTCATCTGGAGGTTTCAGATATATATTCAATATCACACACATTAAAATGACAGACGATCAGTATGAAGAAGCGAAAATTACAGTGGATACGTGATCCATATTAACAAAATTTAAGAATAATTTACCTTGGTATTGTCTGCAATGTATTATTCACTAAATATATGCTCCCTCCATCCCTTTTTAGTTCCCTAAATAATGTATTATTCACTAAATATATGCTCCCTCCATCCCTTTTTAGTTCCCTAAATAGTGTCACATCCCTTGTTCCAATATATTTTTACCAATTTTTCCATATATATACCCTTTTATTTCTAATATCAATGTTTGACTATATTTAATATATACACTCATAACTTATAATTTAATGTTAAGATAAAAGGCAAACATGGAAACAAATTACATAATTAAAGTTTTCTTAATATGTATGTTTTTTTGCAAATGTGCCCACTAAAAAGGGATGGAGTGAGTAATTAGTACACCGAAAAAATTGTATTTTATTTATAATATATAATTAAGCTGGTCTTGATATCCCTACTTTTACCTGCAGCCTCCTTCGTAGCCTTCTTCGAGTCATCGTCCTTGGCCTCTTCGCGTAGAATCTTGTCAGCTGAAGGTTAGTTTAAAGAGGAAAAAATTATGGTTACCATTTAAAAAATTAATAAATAAAAAATAGCCATGCTATGGTAACTTCAATTCAATACAGCTTTTATATTGGTAGATCTTAGAAATGTAAAGGAGGTAGCTTACAAAGGCGTGGAAAAGGACATGAAAATAGAAACTCGAGGTATTTCCAGCCCCGAGTATCGAAAGCTGAAGGATTCATAGCCAGCAAGTGAAGTCCAGTCAACTTGTTATAGTCTTTTTGGCGAACCAAACTCGGAATTGTTGTTGCTATGTACAAAGCCAATTCTGTCAAGTAGATTATATCATTTCACCTTTTAGGATTAGTCGAGTTGCACGTAAATTGAGCCAATAAATCCGGTATATGTATATAACAAAAATGAAAGAGAAGCATGTATGACCGGAAACAAATAATAATACGTCATTTGTTACTAGAAACTTAAAGAGAAACATATATACCAAAGTGCTCGTTGTAGATTGCTACATGAAGTATATTATAGTATTTGCCTTTGCTTGAGCTTTCATCGGTTGCTGTGTACATGGAGAGACGATCCTCATCGTCAGGAAATGCCTTTATGTATTCACGGTTAAGAAAGTCGAACATTTTCAGCTGACCATATCGGACAGCATTAAAGATTGGGCTTTCTCCCTTGTTGTTGTAGTAGAACAGCAATTGAGTTGTCCAGTTGAAAATCTTTTCTACCGCGGGGATACAGTCATCATGCGTAGCCGCCACGTGAATAATTGTGTCTTGGTTGGCAGTGACATCCATCACCAATTTTCTTTCGATAACCCTTGGTTCCCAACGTTTTTCAGCATCCTCGAGCAACTTGAGCACTAAATCCACTTGTGTGGAGTACAAGGCCTTTTGTAGCACAGATTGTCTGCGTTCGGTTAGTTTCAGGAATGGACCCTTGGTCCGATGTTTGCTGCATAATTCTCTAACCTTTTCAGAATCCCTTCGGGTTAGAGCAGCGTATACTTCCTCACCCTTCATTATATATATACTTCGGGTAACTATTTTTAGTACGAGATAAGCTGATACTGTTTCAATGTACCTGTAGGCTGTATCTACAGCTAATAACTGAAACAATTTATTTATATATGTCCATGCACGGAATATTACTATGCAGTATAACTTCAATTATAATTAAAGTATTCATTCTCGTAGGCATCAGAAATGGATTCGTGTTTGCGTAAAGCAGCTCAAAATGAGTAGGTATCCATAAAAAGAAGCTCATGACGTGCATTGCATCATGGAGGTTTTAAAAAAAATTATTTATCGTGAAGTCACCAGTTAATGTTGTTGTAACTTGTAAGTTATACTCCCTCCGTCCCAGTAGCTGGTTCTTTACGGACGGGACACGAAAACCAAGCAATATAATTTAATAATTGGTGCAATAGTGTAGTAGTGGGTATAATAGTGATTTTATTGTTAAAATAAGTAAAGTAGTGGCTGTAATAATGTAAAGTGTTGAAAAATTAGAATCAAGTAGTGGAGTGGTGGGTATTGGACTTTTAATCTAAACTTGGGATTATTTAATTTAAATAAATTTACTACTCCCAGTTGTGTGTGAATGGAACTGTGTCTATGATTGTGATTGATCACATATGTCTATGATTGTGATTGATTTGGTAATTGATCTAGGAAGTTAGTTAAGTAGTTTGTATTTGATAGGAGATTTCCTTGTTTTATAGTATAAGTATTGTATTCAGTTATCAATAAAAAGTATTCCAGTACTTCTAATTGTCAAGCGTGTGTGTAAGTCCTTTTTGTTTCCATCATATGACATCAGAGCTAGGTGTTTAATATCAACCCAAAAATAGAAAAACAAAACCATGGATACATCCAAGGCAAAGGAAGGCGTTGTGGGTTTGAGTTATCACATGTTAACGAGAAGCAATTATACAACATGGTCCATGAAGATGAAAGTGTTCATGAAGGCGCAAGGAGTCTGGGGTGCAATCGAACAAAAGGATCCCAAAATATCTGTGGATGAAAGAACGGTGCAGATGGCCCTTGCAGCAATATATCAAGGTGTGCTAGAGGAAGTATTGTTGACCATTGCTGATAAAGAGACGGCTAAAGAGGCATGGGTAGCAATAAAGACAATGTGTATGGGAGCGGAGCGAGTGAAAGAAGCGAAGGTGCAAACCTTAAAGGGAGAGTTTGAGTCCATGGTCATGAAGGAAACAGATAACGTTGATGATTTTTGTATGAGGTTGAGCGGGCTTGTGACTAATATTCGAGTTCTTGGAGAAACAATGGAGGAATCGAGTGTTGTGAGGAAAATTCTACGTGCAGTCCCGGATAAGTTTCTTCAAATAGCTTCAAACATTGAGCAATTTGGAGATATGAAAGAAATGACGGTCGAAGAAATAGTGGTCATCTCAAAGCTCACGAGGAAAGGATGAAGGGTAGGTCCGAGAGCGCAAGTGGCACAGGTGGACAACTTTTCTTGGCATCTCAGAATCAAAGAGCTAGAGGTGGTTCTTACCGTGACAGGAATAGGATAAAGTGTTACAACTGTAACATCTTTGGTCACTATGCTTCAGAGTGTAGCAAACCACGACGGGAATGAGAGAGGAGACAAGAAGTGAACCTTGCAGTCATGGAGGATGAGGAACCTGCGTTGTTATAAGTGTTGCCAGATGGGCACAGTAGTAGCCAAACGGGCTGGTGAATAAGTAGTGCCAGACGGGCAAGTTAGTAGTGTCAGACGGACAAGACGAAAGCCATAGGTTGATTGCCAGATGGGCAAAGTTGATTGCCTGATGGGCATAGAAACAAACATTGCCTAAAGCAGTTTAGATTAAGGGGTGATTGTTGGACTTTTAATCTAAACTTGGGATTATTTTATTTAAATAAATTTACTACTCCCAGTTGTGTGTGAATGAAACCGCGTGTGTCTATGATTGTGATTGATCACATATGTCTATGATTGTGATTGATTTGGTAATTGATTTGATATAGGAAGTTAGTTAAGTAGTTTCTATTTCATAGGACATTTCCTTGTTCTGTTTTTCAGTATAAGTATTCATGTATTCAGTTATCAATAAAAAGTATTCCAGTACTTCTAATTGTTAAGCGAGTGTGTAAGTCCTTTTTGTTTCCATCAGTGGGTGTAATAATGTAAAGTGTTGAAAAATTAGAGTGAAGTAGTGGATGTAATAATGTATTTTATTGTTAAAAGTTATTATTTTTGGTAATTTAAAAAAATGGGTGGGACGTTCCAAAATATTAATTGTAAATAACCTGTTGAGACGGAGGGAATACTGTTTATGGCAAAAAATTACCAGAATGAGTTGGAACATACATTTTTCTACGAGTATTTTCTGTTTAAACATTATGATTTTATTGTCAAAATTTTTGAAAACATCTTTACTTGGTCTTTGATTAGATAATAAATTTTTTGAATGAATAAAACTCTTTACCAATATAATCGAGCAAAGCACCATACACATCCTCACACACCATTTTGGAGAAATACAAAAAACTACTAACTGATAAGCTGATATGGTTTGAGTGCTGTATTTACTACTAAAACCATGTATTTGTAAGTGGGGTGATGGTCCAAAATAATCATTTTTGTGATTTAGTGGCCCAAAATATCAATTTTGAAAAAAATGGTCCGAAATACCGACGGGATACGGAGTTTCGGCCTCCGTATTAGAGGAATACGTTACACGGTCCACCGTATTATGCATGATACGGGACACGGTCCACCGTGTTATGCATGATACGGAACACAGTTCACTGTGTTAATGCTGCACACCCACCTAACACAAGACACAGTACACCATGTTATACAGAACACGGTACACCGTGTACCGTATCATGACCTGTTACGGAAGACGATGTACCGTGTTATACCTCATATCACGATCCCTTTGCTTCTCCTGATGAGGTATTTTGGTCATTCTTTCTTGTAAGTGTCTTGTGTCACAAAGAAGCTCAGAATGGTTGCTCAAAATATCTCACAATGTGCATCGCATGCATTGGAATATTATAGCACACAGTATAACTTAATATTTAATTAAAGTATTCATTCTAGAACTTTTCCGAAGCACTACTACTTTGGAATATTAGTAAATGGTATCCATTGTTGTTGTTTTTTCCTTTTTGCAAGAATCGGAAATTACAGTAGTATGCTTTGCTTCGCTAAATTTTCACCATGTTGTTCGCTTAATTGGTTCTCTTCTTTGTTCTCACAAATCACTTTGTATTTTCTTAGCCAAAAAAAAATCACTTTGTATTTAAGCCTCTCACTACCGTTCTACCATTTTAGATATAGGAGTAGATAGAGAGCTTTTAGTTAGGTTTTATTTTTTGATCAAGAGCTTTTAGTTTGAATCCAAGTAAAACTCACATTATACGCTTACTTTATTAAATTACGATTAACAAAATAATATTTTTTTTAGAAAATTACATTTTGAGACCTAACTTCAATAGACTCTTACTGTAATTTTTTCTTATTACGATAACTTAAATTTTTGCATATGAATTAAATATTAATTTTCTACACAAAAAAAATTAAAACAAAGTTACTAATTTATAAAACATCTTTTAGTATAACAACGAAGTAGTACGGCACAAAAGTATAAACAATTGAATGGGACGGAGGGAGTAGTATTTACTAGTAGATTGTATCGATAAGCAGTAACATTTACAACTTTTGTTTTCGTAAACAAATATAAATCACACTGTATGCTTCCTCTGTAGTCTTGTGTTTGTGTACACCTTCAATTCTGTACAATCTATCTGTAGTCTTGTGTACACCTTCAATTCTGTACAATCTAAATTTGAAAATTCGTCACTTTTTGACGAAATTAATTAAGTGTCTAAACTATGCAGGCCAAGGATTGTATCTCTATGTACGTAGTTAAATTTCAGTAATAACATCAACTGATACTAGAATCTTTCAGCCAATGCCTGTGAAAAGAGCGACAACAAAAGTATAAACGGTAAAGAGCCCAGACAACGAAATTCGAGGAAAAGTACCAACAAGCTGAATCCATAGCCATAGGCCAGTGTTATAATGCAGCCATTGTTCTTGCGGCTTCACGTTTCATCTCTGCGGCTTTTCCACTGCCTCGGAAATACATGTAGATTTGCTGCACCGAGAATTAAAATAAAGGGATATATGTGAGGAGAATATACAGAACTTCAAGAGTAGTCACAATGGAGGCAAGGAAGAAAAGAAAAACAAAACGACTGAAGCATTAATTAAGGATGCATGCGGACCTGAATAACCCAGATGCTTATCAGTGATTCAACAGCAAAAAATGCAGATCCAACAAAATAAAGCACCTGCAATCACTAAAAGGGTTATCAACCTCATTTGTATTTAAATTTACAACATCACTAACGAAAAAAAAAAGAGTGCAGTGACCTATGCTTCACCTACTTATCAAGTTATCATCAAATCTTTTGCTGCTTAATCTGTTCTTTTATCAGGAACTAATATTATTCAGAAAGATCAGCCTTGGATGTGGAGAATATGTTTCAAAATTAGATCATGTAGACTCTTTAGATAGTCTAGATACTAAATAACTATGAAACAGTTTTAGGATATAGCATCCAAACATAATCATACGTTAACTTACCCCAACCAGAGCATTATCGCTTGACATATCAAGCGCTGACAAGATTCCTCTGAGGAAAAAGACAGAAAAATTATTAGTAATACAATGTAATACAATCTCTCACTGATGAAAAATTTCCCAATGACTTGCTTTAATGTCAAGATTCTATTGATCAGTAAAGGTCAATGGTAACATATATTCTAATGTTTCCATAGATAAATTATGAATTCCAGACTTGTTATGATTAAGAAAACTAACGTGAGAGATTTCCCGTCGAAAAAAATTGGAGGAGCAAATGTAGCCAAACAACAGAACCCAATATGGAACTGCGCAGTGAAACAAAATGAGCAAGACCTCCGAAACAAAAGTGGCATTATAACTAAAAGCAGAAAAGTGCTTACTATGTAAGCGAAGAAAAAAATCCCAAACTTTAGAGCACTCTCAGTCCTGTCAAAGTAATGACCAAAAGGAACAAGTAATCAATCTTACTCAACATCTTCTTCTTTTTTGCATGGTAAATAATCTTGCATAATATCCCTCAAAGAATTAAGTACACAATTTCACAATCTCGATTCAAGATTACTTTGAACAGTCTCAAGTCACAAAATGTATTCATTGTCAAAACATATGAATTTGTTGTTCATTGGCTTAATAATGAGAAAAACAGACTTTGCAGAAAGAACTGTGTTGAAGTCAGGCAATTCAATTTCCACAGGCATAATTTGATTTCTAATCACTTGCCAAGCCAAAAATGGCAGTGTCAAATTAAAAAATTAGTAATATGTAGGATTATAATGGATCCCATAAAACTTATGACTATCCTTTGTATCCATCTTTTATACCTCATAGCACGATAAAGAGGTCGATACCAAAACACATATGATCCAGGAACTCCTGATATGATGTAGATAATGGAAAGTAACCAGATTTTTGGACCTGAAACAGTGAATAAGTTGGAAATAGTATTCATTATAGTGATGTATCACCAGCTGAGTTCAAAAACAATTAATGTGATACCTCTCCCGTCGATCCATGCAGCAGTAACCGCAATAAAGTTCCATACAAGGCACAGAATCAGACCTGCGTGTATTAAATGTGGAACATTTATGCACCATAAACTTACTGTATATTAACAAAAAAATTTGTAAAAAAGAGATGCTCTAGTTATTGAAAGGAGAAGACCGGAAGTGCATGAAAGTTCGAGTATTTCAATTTGGATAAAAGACAGCACCTTCAAATTCAGAGGTTCTAGACAGAGGATACAATATAGGCTAATATCTAATTTTATCATCATAAATCAGAAACTTATCAGGCTCTTGAGTATAAAAAATAATTTCTACAAGATGGACGAATGACCATGTAATGTAACGGTCTAACCTACCACCATTCTAACATTGAAACTGGGAGTGCAGATAAAACACTTTCTTTTGAATCTGACCAAGCCTTGTTACAATGTTACTTCTTTAGATCCCCAAAGTATAATAGTACTCTAATACTGTAGTATTCTGTGAAGGAAGAAGTGAAGTGTTTATATAGTATAAACAAGTACCAGTAGAATTTGCACAACTTTTCATTGGATGATCTGATCAATCAAGCTTACCTAACCATGTTGTGAACGCAACATACTGCAACTTCTGCAAATGAACCGGAATCTCATTTTCAATATCATGATGAATGACGGGGAATAACGGAGGCCAATTTTTCTCCTCAATTACAATTCCAGCTATTAAAACGAAAAAGAATAGGCAAACTTTATAGCCAATTCTTTCAACTCCAAGTGAAATGAACAATAAACAATAGAACTACCTCTAGCTATAGCGTCCTCCCTCCTCTTCAACTCCTATGTTCCGGAAATATAAAAAAATTCCAACATTATAATTAATATTTGAACAATAAGCAAAACACAATATAACAAGCATAAGTACCCAAGCACATTTCGGGGGTTACTAAGGTTTTCCTAGAAGAAATCTATTGGAAACAAACTAAAATTAGGATCTCTAGTACAATCTTCATTTTCTTGAACTATTACATATATTAGTGGCTAGTATTAATGTATCAATATATTGATGCACTTCTAGTAAGATGGTCAGAGAGTACTCATCTGAATGAAAACACAGAACAACTTCACAAAGGGAAGCAAAACAACTTCATAAAGGTTCATTTTCTCATTTACAGGAAAAAGAAAAAGACAAACCTGTTCCCTCTTTTTCAGTTCATTTTCTTTGGCTTGAAGTTCCATCTCCTTTTTTTTAAAGTCCTACACATCGGAATTGCACATTTGTTCATAAAAAATAAATGCATCACAGTGGTTTACTATATCACCAATAAACTGAAGATTTTTAGAATACCTTCGCACTATCGAGAGGAATATTAACTGTTGCATCACTATAATTAGCACGTTCTGCAGAAAGTTGTGTTGGCCTTGAGTTCGTCGAGGGAACTCTCTGCAATTTTCAACGAATTATATAATATCAAGGGTTCTGTTACACCTTAGGCCCCAAATTAAAATCATAAACGGCTGACACATTGAAAATTTGCTAGAAGCATTAAAGCAAGTAAATGGTGTCATATAACAAAGATATTCACATTTAATGAGATGAACGTTCCTGGAAGCTAATCAGTTAATTAAATCATATTGAAATAACTCATGGCGTTCTAAGATAATTAAGTATAAGATCTAGATAAAACTGTTAACTAACCGCTCACTCTCTCGAAACCCATTTATGGGTCGAAGAGTAGATCACGGACGCCCATTTTTGGAGGAGCATAACTTGCCTTTTTTGATGATTGTAGAAAGTGATACCTCTGCGTGATAACATGTTAAGTAACCAGTAATTCTAAAAACTTAAACTTAATGTGTTAAGAGCAAGGCCTAACTGGATCTTATAATATTCTAACAAAAACCTCTCTATGACACCTTAAGGTGTGTCCTTAAGGTTATAGAGAGAGCTGATCAACATGGTATCAAAGTTCATATCGATAAAAGTCTTAGGTTCGACAAATTAAGATGGATGCCCATAATCCACTATTCAATCCAAATTAAAATTACCTATCCCTCTCTACTCGATCTTGGAAATGCAAAGGCTCAAAATCCTACTTTGAACAAGATTTATCCAAACAAAACCATCAATATTTTAATAACTTTGGCATTTTGGCTGGTGACGAAGCTAAAGAAATAAATTACAATGGAAGTTGCATCTCAATTAATTTTCCTACAATTAAGAATCAATCGCAGTTTGTTCGTGCCATCTTCGTACATTCATCCGCACATTAATAAAATTATTCGAAACAATGAAGCCTATATATATGAGAATTTAAATTGACAATTTAAATGGAAATACGAATCAAACAAAACAACTGTATACGTAATTAAGTAAAATGAGAGTTTTAAATACCGCAAAAGGGTTAACATCGTGATCATCAGCAAAAGGGTTCGTCGAATCGTCACCACGACCCATGATTAATTATGAAATTCAATACGTATATGTGTATATATATAAGAGAACACAGATAGAAATGGGTTGATATATACAGGTGATTTCACTATGAAGAAAATATTTTTTTGCCCAGCTTTTTCTAACGTATGTTTATTTAGTTTCCCAGCAAATTTGAAACCAACAATAATGAAATGCATGGGCACAAAATATTTGTATATAAGTTAACCTAATGTTGGCGCGTGAGGGGTTCGTTTACTATTGACTCAACTTGTTGAGTTGAGTCGTGGATGATCGTAACTCGGTACTCCAAGGCGCGTGCCCCTCACACGACATGGCCCACTGACCATGGTGATTAAAAATTTAACAGCGATATGTTTAATTTATAGAAATTTTCTTTTTAAACTATATTTATCCTATGAAAATTTTAATTTGAATTTATTATATTCAGATTTTTTTTAATAAAAAGACTTATATGCTTTACAAAATCGAATTTTCTAGTGTGATGTTAAGAATCCGTGCTAGTTTAGTTGTTAAATTTTGATTGGTGGGGATTTCATTAATAATGATGGAACTCCTACATTCACATAAATATCCACCAATCAAAATTTGACAACTCATCAAGCACGGATTCTTAGCATGTATCCTTGGCACACACTAGACAGACTCTTACAAAATTAGTATCTTTTCTAATATATATAGCTGGAATCGTACCCAAAATCTAAAATGATAAAAAATAAACTATTACGATTTGAATTATCTCATTTACGTACGTTTACCTACTTTTATATATGTTTTTCTTTATGTTTCCTTTCCAGTTATGGTGTTCAGTTTTCTAATTTTAATATTGATTAAAAACAGGATATTTGGAATGTCAAATGTTATACTCATGAGTTTGATACTAAAATAAATCATCTTTAATGAAAAGAAATATATGTAAAAATTTAAATTAATACACGGTCGAGCAGTGAGCACCCTCATAGCGCGCTACTAGGATGAACGGGTTGGGTTCGGCGGTTTTGCAAAATCCAAATCCAAATTCAAATATTTTCGGGTTTCGGCTCGTATCGGGTTTCGGATCCAAAACTTAATATCTAAATCCAAATCCGTCGGGTTTCGGATCGGATCGGTTTTTTTCGGGTATTCAAAATTAAAAATGGTGTAAATAAGTTGCTTAACAAAAAAATTAAAAAAATTGTGTAAGTAAGTTAAAAAATATCGCTACATCCATGACAATTTATTTTCTCGATCTTTCCATATCTTATGTCTCAAAGATATATGTATGTATAATATGTATTTATAATATACATTTATATATAATATATATATATATATATATAAAATAGTGTATGTATAATATGTATTTATAATATACATTTATATATCTATATATTATAAATTAGTGGATAGCCCTTACGTAAGGTTTGGTATCCATATTTAGGTTTGGACAAAATTTTGTATTCATTTTGACCCACTGGATAATCCATTTTTAGGTTTGGTATCCATATTACGTTTGGGAAAGATCCAAATTTAGGATTTGACCCATTGTTAATTAAAGAAAGTTTGTATACAAATTTAAATACTATTAATATATTCTCTTAATATTTATGGTAAGATTATTAATGAAAATTTGACTAAATCTTTTAATTTTGGCAAGCTTATTAATATATATATCACATAACATATATGGAAAATTTAAATAATTTTATCTTTGATTGCATTTGTTATAATATAGAAAAATAATATTTTATTAATATTATTTCTTTTAATATTAATTTATTTGATCTTAAATATAAAGTTATTTTTTTTATTTAATTTTTATTATTATATATCATAATTATTATAAAATTTAAATTTAAACTACCATGTGCGTAGCACGGACACATAATAGATATAGAAAATCTAAATAATTTTATCTTGAGAATTTACAAAAAATACTAGGTTTAAAGTTTTTCTTTGCAAAAATACATTATCCTTTAATTCTTTGCATATTTACTATCTTAATTGCAAAAATAATATCTTTCCTCTTTCAACCAAATTTTAATTTTTGTAAAAAAAACTTTTTAAAAAAATAATTCAGATTACTGTTCATCGACTCTTTTTCTTTTTTTTAAGGTATGATGATTTTAGTGGATTTGGGTTGCAAGGCCCCGCCAGGGGCCATATTCAACTAAATGCAACCACATGCAATTTTTTTTTAAGGTGGGGTGAATTTGGTTTGCAAGGCCCCGCCAGGGGCCATATTCAACTCAATGCAAGTGAAAAATGAAAGTCGCATGTGGTTGCATTCAGTTGCATAAGAAAGTTCCATTTTTTAGTTGTCATTTTCGACCTCTTTTTTGAAATATATATATATGGAAATTGCAATTTTCCTTTTTCAGTTGCATGTGGTTGCATTCAGTTGAATATGACCCCTAGCAGGGCCTTGCAACCAAAATCTACTAAAATCACCCCACCCTAAAAAAAATTTGCATATGCAACTGAATACAAAAGATAATATCTTTGCAAATAAGAAAGTATTTTTGCAAGTAAGATAGTATTTTTGTAAATAGTTATTCTAAACAAAAGTAAATGTGCAAAATTTATTTTTATCAATTTATTTTTCAAAAAACCTCTTTTATCTTTGATTGCATTTGTTATAATATAGAAAAATAATATTTTATTAATATTACTTCTTTCAATATTAATTTATATGATCTTAAATATAAAATGATTTTCTTTATTTAATCATTATTGTTATATATCATTTATTATGAAATTTAAACTACCGTATGCGTAGCACGGGCTATAATCTAGTAATATATAACTAGCCTATAACCCGTGCGATGCACGGTTGCTTATAAATTTTTTAATTATATTTTATTATTAAAGTTTTAAGTTGTATATATATTTTTATTAATAAAATAATTTATAACTTTATAATCTCATGTATAAAAATATTATTAAAATTATTTATTTTGAATTATTATAGTTGTATTTTGAATTATTATATTTGTGTATGTGGTGCATATTAATATTAATACATATTATTTAGGCTATGCATGTTTTTTTTTAATTTTATTAATAATAGATATTTAACCAAACCAAAGAGTGACCAAAAAAATAGTACAAAAAAAGAGTGACGAAAAAAAGAGTATCAAACCAAATATACACTGTTTTGCTTATATTTTGAATTATTATAGTTGTATTTTGAATTATTATATTTGTGTATGTGGTGCATATTAATATTAATACATATTATTTAGGCTATGTGTGTTTTTTTTAAAATTTTATTAATAATAAAGATTTAACCAAACCAAAGAGTGTTAAAAAAAAGAGTACCAAAAAAGAGTGACCAAAAAAGAGTACCAAACCAAATATACCATGTTTTGCTTATAATAGTATAGTATAGATAGATATATAATATATAAAATATAATAAATAAAAGTAGGGTATTTTTCGGGTTTCGGGTTCGGCTCCGGTTTTGATCGGGTTTCGGGTTTAGGATCGGGTTTCGGATCGGGTTTCATGAAATCCATATCCATATCCAAAATCTTTCGGGTTTAAAATTTAAATCCATATCCATATCCAAATCCAAAATATCGGGTTCGAATCGGATAAAAAATCGGATTTCGAATCGGGTATCCGTCGAATCGGATTTTTTTCCCATCCCTACGCGCTACGAAATACCCAAGTGAAAATTATCATATCTGTGTTGCTAAAAAAAGGAAGAAGAGAAGAGAAAATTAATAAATGCCTACTCTTACCAACATTTGAGTTGTACAAACTTAGAAAAGTCATCCCAACAGCAAACTCCGACTAGTGTTTATGTCCTAATCTTTTTGTTTTAACAAAGAAAAGATCAAAACCCAGTAACAAAGTAGTTAATATTCATGTTCTAAAAAAAGTAGTTACTAATATTCATGGTATATGCTACAAGGGGTTTGCAGACTTGCAATGCGTCAAAACTCAAAACCCACCAATTTAAGTGGTAAATGCACAAGGAGGGTATCAGTTTCTTTTCTCTGATTTTTTTTTTCTCCGCTACCAGGCTTTGAATTTAAATACAAATTTACAAACTTAATGAGCTAGTGGATATCTTCCATGAAATTGCTTATTAACAATGATCAGAACTCAGAAGTATAGGTAGACTTGATGGCCACAAGTTTCTGCAGTTGAATGCCATTAGCCTTGCGCGTGGGGCAGGCTGCTCCTTTAATGAATGTACTTGATGAATGTTAATGTGGGTGAGGTTTGTTTACTGCTCCAGCCAAGGCCAGTTGTCGTTAATATGCCCTCTCAGGGTTGCAATTCATGTAATTTTACCATCAATGTGCTGAATTTCTATGGCTTAATCGAAATCTCTCCTTATCATTTGTATGAGGTCCTGAACAACTTCCGACATTGGTGGTCTGAATTCTGGCTCCACCTGCAATATATATTGTTATTAGAACCAAGTGCAGTGAAGAAAATGTTTAAAAGAGAGAAAAAGTCAATCTTAATCTTACCCTTTCAGGTGATTACTGAAAGATCTGTCACCACAAACATATTAGATATCATGGTTGCAGTATCCAATATCAGTGTCTATGCTTTTGCCTATACTAGTTGAATTTAGGAGTAGTTATTATTGCAGTCTGCGTATAGGGGGAGGATTTACTTTAAAGCAATACTAGCCGATAACCGTGCAAAGCACGGGTCGAGATTAAAATATTAATGTTAAAATATTAAACATTATATTAATGAGAATAAATGTAATATTAAGTATTACTTGAATATGTACTTGGAGAGAATTGAACCTCAAATTAGAATGAAAATGTATAATAAATAAATATTGAACCTCAAATTAGGATGAAAATGTATAATAAATAAATATTATTTAATTATGTAGTTATAGGGAATCGACCCCGGAATAAAACCAAAGAAAGTAAACTGGAATGGAACCAAAGAAATTAAATTAATTAAATAAATCACGTATAATTTTGTAGTTGCAAGGAATCCAACCCGAGTTCGATAATAACCAAATTTGGAACTTTGGTACTATAGCCCCGAGTTCGATGATAACTCAATTTGGTACTTTGGTACTATAGCATTCCATAGAAACGTGGTTTTACTTATTAATAAAGAGTATACGATTACCACATCAAGATTTACCGGAGGAATGTAATATTAGACAACAAACATTCATCCCTGAAATACTAAGAACTTCAAATTTGCATAATCATATTTTAGACTCTCCCGCACCCAGACCAGCCAACTCTTAATGAAATTCACCATTTTTCTGGAACAGAGAAATACCTGAACACACCGCGATATAATGTCAGCGAAATGGGATAATGATTTAACAGGGTATTTTCCTTTTAGTGAAGGATCAACCATCCTTGACAACGCATCAATATCATGAAGCTGAGGTATTGCCCATCTTGCAAGAAACTGCTCCGTACGGCTCCGGGTACTAAACACAATACACAGTCTGAGATTAGAATGTTGCCAAAGTACAATGACTTAAATATAGTTTAATGCTTAGCTTTACCTGTCATGTGACTTTCTTCCTGTTAAGAGTTCTAACATCACCACTCCAAAACTGTATACGTCACTCATGGAAGTATAAATCCCAGACTCAAATTCCGGGGCACCATAACCATAAGTCGAAAGGAGGTTTCCTGACAGCTGTGGGTGAACATGATACAAATAGATCTCTTCACTTTCCAATTATTTGACTACTCGGTGCCAAAACAAATGCAAATTTAATGCTGCAAAAGCTGTTACGAAAAGATTTGATAAGCTAGATATATTTGTACCTGACTTACTGAGCCTGATGATATTAGAGGCGCCAAACCACAATCTGATACATGCACTGTAAGCTCATCGTCAAGGAGAACATTAGAAGACTTGAAGTTTCTGTGAATGACAGGTGGCTCACAAAACTCATGCAAATACCTTCATCAGTAAAAAAACTAGTAGTTTAATACCTGGAATATTTCATAGCACATTGTTCACAGAAGTATGATCTACTGGCCTCTCAAAAATTTATTTCAATTTCTAAATCTCTGAAATATGTCCTCAAGTCTAATCTATTATTACCTTTCTGGTGTTCACTTTAACAATATCACAATAAGAGCACCATTCTCTATTTAAAGTCAACTTGAAACTTGATAATTCAGGATGGTGATGTATTGGATGTTAGATGATTTAAGACAGTCCACTAACATATTTATATTACCACGAACATTGTTAATTGTTTTAAGAAACTGACTAAACATACAATTCATGTTTTAGGGTTTGGCAGATAACTTCAAAGAGTCAACATGGACCATTTAAAATCCGTCTTTGGTGCCATGCATCAAAGATATGCATGGCATCCACTCTTTTCTTACATACTTTTATCTGCCATACTTACCCTGTGATATTATTCTTAGTTTCTGAAGTAGTAGGACCGATGTTAGCAAAATAATTTAGAAGAGATGGCATATCAGGCTGCAGAAAGAAGTTTGTAATGCCACAAGTATGAATGGAAATAGAAACCTAAAGGACCCTTCCACTAAAAGCTGATAAACATCTAAATCTACACCCTTTGTTTTAGACCTGGAAATCGTGTACACAAACACTAAAGCACAAACACTAAAGTACAATCACTAAAGATTTAGTGTCGTGTTTGGGTTTTACAAGACAAGACACGAAATAAATATATTTATAATTCAATAATTTATATATATTATATTAATCTACAAAAAATATACACTCTTTTACATGCTTTTGTAAAATTGTATTTAAACACATATATAAATATAAGATTTTATGTAAATAAAAAAATTTGTGTAGCAACATTTTTTAATGAAATTATATTAATATTTCGCTTTAGTATACACGAAATGTATAAGAATCCACTTCGAGTTGTATATCAGTTTAGGCTTTTAGCTACACGAAAAGATAAGGTACACAGACACAGAAAGTAAGGTCTACCAGTTTGTTTCTCCCTATACCCGGCACTCGCACGCTCTCACAGGTAGAATACATTTGAAGACCCTAGATAATTCTATCTTCATATAATTATTAAGTTAATATTTCAAACATTGTTATACTGATGTACAGTATATTATTGAAGGGGTAGAATTCGTTGCTTCACTTACTCCAAAGCTCTCGCAGCTCCGAGTGCCATCCTAATTCGTAAATTCCATGAAGGTTTTGACTCATCATCAGAGAGTAGTAAATCCTGCAGTGTTCCATTACTGCAGTACTCATATACCAGAAGTCTTTGGCCATGTTCCGCACAATAACCCAAAATCTCAACAACATTGGCATGACGAATTTTATCGATACTATTTACCAGGTCAAGAAACTCATCATCTTTTAGCTGACTAGAAACCCTTCTATCCAGCTTCTTGACAGCAACCAACTGCAAATGCACCCAACATCATGAATATGTCAAAATACACAATTATCTAGGCCACAATCTGGCACAATTACATGTCTCTGACAGGGAGAAAGAGTATTTACCAAAACAGTGGATAAATTGATATACTCTTACAGTAATTCCTTACAAATGTTATATAATAAACAGTAACACAACTAAGAATCTGACGTATTAAAAGTGCTAATAATCTCAAGTCATACGAAGACGACAACTTATTAAGTATTCTATGTTAACTAGTTTAAACAGTTTCATCTGCTAAGGTGATTATCTGAATACAACACTTCTACTCCCAAGTTCCATTTCTTCACTTATTACTTATTACTAATTTTTCAAAGGTTGTTAGAAAGACTAAAAAATAGTTCAAAGACCTCAAGAAAAGTCCTTGAATTGTGTATTCTCATATTCATAGACTATATTCTTGATGTACCTTTCCATTAGGAAGCTGCGCTGTGTAAACATTTCCCAGCATTCCTCCTCCAATGAGATTATCTTGAGAAAAGCTATTTGTGTATTGCTGAAGGGATGCTATAGAGTACGACCGTACAGTTGTCGGAGGCAGAGGTCTAGATGAGGGATTTACAGGAATAGATTCAGCTGGCACAATTGGATTCACAGTGACATCTTCAAATGGCACTGGTGGAGGTGCTGGAGGGGATAGCAATGGCGGTGGAGATGGAGGTGGAGGCGGAGGTGGTGGTAACATTGAGTCATAATCAAATCCAGCCATATCAATCTCATGGTGCTCAGCCTTTGGTACGTCACTCATTCTATCAACATTTACTTCCTCCTTTCTCGGCAATGGAACTAAATTTGACACTAGTGGTACTTTCTGATAATTGTCCTTGGATTTAACTAAATCCGTCCTGGGCACTGGAAATCACATTCAAGGCATTGATATTCAGGATGACTAATCACAAATTTAATTTTTACAACAAATGGATAAGAATCTATAGAATTTAAGACCTTTCTCTGTCTGATGAAATGGATGAACCAAGGGTCCATATTCTCTAAGATTCTCTCTGTTGCCAATATATGGAGCTATCTCATGCCTCCTGGGAATCCTGTCGTCCCTCTCTTTGCAGCACTTTGGGATGAAAAGCACTAGTAACAACAATAAAATAACAACCGACAAAACAGTACCAATTGATATCCAGACTATTTTCTTGGTATTTGAAGTTTCTTTAGTCTTTTTAGAATTTGAATCCTTGGTTGCAGATGGTCCATCAGCTGGTCTACTTGGTGCTTCTTTTCCAGGTGTCTGTCTCTCTGGTGTTTGGCCAGAGGCCGGTACTCCAAAGAAAGGTGGAGCGGGTGGGCGTGCTGTTGGCATTGTGGGAGAACTTGTTGGTGATGTGGGTGGGGCGCTCGGAGCAACACTAGTGTTGAACGGATTTCCATTTGATCTGCAAAAGTTACAATGTTTATCAACAATCAAGCTGTATTACTCCTGCAATGGGTGTTTCCTGACAATGTGGTGCTGCAATTAAGACTACAGTAGCTTATGTGATACTGCAGTGAACTACTCTTGGCCTCAATTCCAGGACTCCACATGTTCACCTAAGCTTGGATGAGCATGGTGATTTTATCAAAAAGAAGTGCAAAGATTGACACATAAAAAGAGATTAATTTATGATATCAAGGTCCACCTAATATATAAATTTGTGTGTGCACATGCCCGGTGCTTTATTCCATAAACATGTAAGGAAAAGATGAAGAGGCATACTAAGTTACAAAGACATTCATCAATATTTTCTGTGCACAAACCCAAGTACGGACTTCCTCATGTGACAGGTGGAAGTTAAGTTATCTTAACAAAATGTGTTCTAACATTGAATGAACTTAAAATTGGATCACACAATATTAGTTTCAACGTTCAATTAATCTACCATTGTGGCGACTCGCAATAATTCAATTGGTTCTGTAACTTATTTGTTTGATTCGTAAGGAGTCATAACGTTCAATAATCTGTTATGCAGATTCGGGCCTTTGTTTTGACAAGTAACTATTTCCTTTCTTTCTATATTTTGTACAAGGGCCATCAAAGCACATAAACATGTCAATGTTCAAAGAAGTTGACAGTATAATATTTGGGAGTTGCATACTAGCAACAACTACTGTTAAATATTGACAGAGACGAAGAACTGAACTGTTTCATGGATAACACAGGTAGAGTAAATAGAAATTAGAACAATAAAGTATGTTAATTTCTAATAATGATGATGTAATAAAGTTAAGCGAAAGAAAAAATACTGTGGCCCTCACTTGAAAATGGGAAGGCTTAACAACTTCTCAGGTATAGGTCCAGAAAAATTGTTGTTCTCTACATTCCTGAGAAGAAGTCAGTTAAACAGGGGAGAATACCTCAACAATTTGCTCCGAATTCATTTACATATTAGTATTTACATAACCCAAGTATATAGAATCAGTTAAAACTATTGTATTTACAAATCTGATAATAGTTAGAAGAGTACAAGTCTTTGAGAGGAAGATCTTGAAGAACATCAAGTGTCCCAGAAAGATGATTGTTTTGCAGACGGCTGGCAGTGAACAACATAGTATACATGTTAATTCAAGGTACAAAAAAGTAACCTTAATCTTAGGATGTATGATAATCACTCACAAGGTAGTCAAAGATGAGAGACCTTCTAAGGAGGGTGGCAATTGTCCAGTTAAATTATTACTGGACAAATCTCTGCAAGAGACAAAGTATACATTAATAAAACCTTGGTAGAAAAACATACAAAATGATAAATTTCTTTAGCTAGCGATTGTACAGGTTGACCAAAACTGTTAGGCCCTGAAAGGAATCTGGTATGTCTCCTGTTAACTGGTTGCCATTTAGAGACCTGAAATAAAAAGAAGAAAGAAATCAACTCAAGAAGATAAAGAGAAAACAAACATGAGCAACAGGCACTTGCAGGGGTGGGGGAGGTGGCGGAAAGACTTACATGGCTGACAACTGATTTATAGATGACAAAGAACTAGGGATGCTTCCGGTAAACTTGTTATCTGATAAATACCTGCAAAAGGTAAAGAACATCTTATGTTTCTGCATATATTAGTCAATTAGCAGGTCGTTGTCCCAAAAAAATTCTACAGAATCTTTTTAAAAATTGCAGTAGATATTTACTGTGAATAAGCTGTTCTCTTTAAGTAAAAGGAGTTCTATATATTGTTTTAGATGTCAGATTAAGCTAACTTGTGACTAAGGCTACTCAAGTTGAATAAAACGTTTATAATTGCAATATGTACATTTCTTTCTAAGTAATGCAGAAGAACATACAGTTGCTGCAGGGAGACAGGAAGATTTTTCGGAATACTTCCCCCAATCTGGTTGTTGCTCAAATCTCTGTCACGAAACAATATCACAATCATCAACTGCAATTAAAAAGATCTATACACCAACACTCTTGGAGAAAAAAATGACTCGCAATACATTGATATAGGGGAAACCAATGGTCTGACTAAATCTGATAAGGTACATTTACCAAGGAGACATTCCTTCCAGAAATAATCAACTTCAAATAAAAAAGCGTTTGGACATAATAAAATGTAGCTTTAAATACAGAATATTTGATTTCTATGCAAGCACATAGATCATCCAAGTGAAGATTCTGAGGATGCTCAGGTAACTCTGGGTGAGCTTGATATTCTAGCTCTGCTAAAAGACCTACTGAATTTTTTTTTGAAAGTTGAGACATGCTTGAGTCTCAACCATATAGAGCAAGAGCACAAACTTCAAAAACGTCTCTTGAACTACTAGAAAACAGAAAAGCATACATTAACAAGCAGACACGATGCAAAGGAGATGAGGGATCCCTTACATTATTTTGATGGAAGCAAATGATCCCAAGCTATCTCCCAGGTCTCCTTTCATATTAGCAACATTAAATTTTCTAGAACATTATATAAATGTAAGAGGATTGATTAAGAAGTCCTGTATATATATATCAACCTGATTAAAGGGCAGATATTTAAGATAATACATACATTGAGCTTATGTTTGAACTATCACATTCAACACCTTGCCAAGCATCGCCACACGGGTCTCCGCCGACAGAAGTCCAGCCAGGAAGAAAAGGGGAGCCCACCGAAATATAGAAACTATTAATAGCAGCAACTGTTCCAAGGTAAAGATATTGCAGAATATGTTAATCTAATGTTCATGTCAATAAGAAAGGGATAGTCAGCAAAAAATGAACACAAAACCATAAAATTATACGCAGACATTTTACTATATTACCTTTTAACATACCAAAATTCTTACATTACAGAAAAAATAAATATATACAGTCTGTCTCACTCGGAAATATGGGGTAGGGTGAGATGTATGCAGACCTCCTAGGTGGTTGTTTTGATAGTCAGCAAAAATGAACACAAATTACATAATTATATGCAGACATTTTACTATGTTACCTTTTACCATACCAAAATCCCTACATTACAAAAAAAAAACAAACATATGGAGTGTGTCTCACTCGGAATATTGGGTAGGACGGTGAGATGTATGGAGACAATGTTGCTCTCCTAGGTGGTAGTATTGGTGCATACAACGATATAAATATATACAGGAAGAAGCCAAATATTTTGAATATTTTTGACTTTCTTTTCCAATAAAATTATTAAGTACCAAAGAATTTAAAACAAACCCAGCAAATGGTACAAAGTTTCACTCACCATCAACCGGATTGGTATAGCCATACGAATTTCGAGCTTCAAAGATCAGGATCAAGCCCAGAAAGACATTTACAAGGCTGCAGATACCCTCGTTAGATCTCTTTGCACCCATTTACTGGAACAGCAACAATCCAATTTGTTTAATCAAATTCTAGAAAATACTCGGAATGAACAATGCACATAATTAAAAAAAGGCAAAAGAAAGAAAATCAAAATAAGCCATGATCATTGATCAGGGATATCATCACAAGTCATTGATGGTTTGTAAATTAGCAGAATCCAATGAAAGCTAATCAGAACTGAACCATGAATCCAGAAAATAGTTCAAAAAATAATGATCATCACCCAACATGAACAATTAATCCAAAACCAAACAACACTACAACAGTATACATAAATTGAAATAGTTCCAAAAATGCATATGATCTTAACTTTATAATTGACAGTAATTGCATATATGTATAACTTCCAATTCTCCCAAAAAAAACAAATAAGTACAACTGGATATGCCAAAAAGATGACTATGATGAGTTGACAACAAAAAGTGAAGCATGAATTTAATCATCAAGTTGAAGCTTATTAACGAGAAAAATAGAATTATAAAATTAATGAAGAGTTAGTGAAGAATTAATTACCTTAATTAAGCTTAAGTGCATATCCAGAGAGAGAGAGAGAGAGGAGAGAGCGGAGAGGAAATAAAGTAAGAGACGACTCGTAGAATGTTGCAGAGGAGCTTCGAACACTCTGTCTGTGTACATAAAAAATGTACGTATGTGTATGTATAATTGTATATTATGTACATTGGAGCAAGGAAACTACAACTACAAGAGCAGCATGTGGAAGTCATACATATCTCTTTACTTTACTATGCGGAAGTGGCAAGGAAACGAGGATGGTGAATATAGGCGACCCACGCGCGCGTTGGTAATTACTCATGATTTTACTACTTCCTTAACAAATTACAAGTGTCAAGTGGTCTTTTATCAAAAGCCACGACTGAGATTAGGTGGTCGCGTAATTAGAAGGCGCGTGAGTTGTAATTTAAGGAAGCTTGGCTGACAGATAGTTTTACTAGTACTCCTATTAAGGCTTAGCCGCCAGACTGTTAGGATGGGCTGTGCAATGGGGTCCGTCTAGAACATGAGACCCTCTTAATAAAACAGGGGATGCAATGTAGTGCATGTTTGACAATTTTAACTTACAATTTATAAGTCCCCTCAAAAAAAAAACTTACAATTTATAAGTTATTTATTTTGGAAAAAATTTTGTATTTACATACTTTATTTTAGAGAAAAATATGTATGGATAGTTTAATATTCGTTATCTTGTAAAAATAAGTTACTTATTTCAGAAAAAAGTACAAATTTCTTAACTTTTTTTCAGAATAAGTAACTTATTTCTGAAAAATAAGATTTCCCAAACGGACCCTTAGTCTATTATTATTCCAGCATTAGTTTAATTTATTCAAGTACATTTTTGTGTCTATTGGCAATTATTCGGGATACATTCGATTCCCAATAATTTGAAATATATAAAATAAATAATGTACAATAATCAAATATTATTTATCTAACAATTTATCCTGTCTGAATTTTCTTAAAATTACTTTAAATAAATTTAATGCTCATTTATTTTAGAAAAAATGACAAAATGTCTCAAAATGAGTTACCATGGCCAAAAATGCCCGTTTTCAAAAATTTGGTCCGCACTATCCACGGGATACTCCTTTGTCTGGGGATACGCCTTTGTCACTGACGTATCCCACGTGACTGTAGCAACTTTTTCAATGACGACTGGAGAGAACTTTTTCACTGACGACTGGAGAGATTAGAGAGATTTGGGAGTTTCAGTTCCGGTACATAAAATGGTATAAAATGGTACATAAAAGCTACAGTACACGCCTGGCAATGGCGTGTCTCCATGCTACTCCGGTATCATTGGCGTATCTCCATGACACTCCTTTGCCAGTAGCGTGTTTCCGTGATGCTCCATCACCAGTAGCGTCTTGTGGGTATTTAGGATCATCTGAATTGATGATGGATATTTTGATTACTTCCATTTAATTTGTGGGTGATAAGGTCTTCATCTTTTATTTTAATCAGATTCAATACGAATTTTCAAACTCAAATGAAATCCAAGCCTAACTTAAAACTTCCAAACCCATATTAAATCACATTTTATTTCCAAAAAAAACTGGAAAATCACATTTTGGCAACTCTTGAAATTTAAGAAAGATTTATCAAAAAAAAAAAAAAAATTCTTATTTTTTTAACAATTTTACCAACTTCTAAAAATATTTGTAAAAATACGATTTTTAATTAAACCAACAAAAAAATATATTTTATGTGATTAATTTTGGTTGCATTTTAATGTTGCATTTGATTCATTTGTGTAACATGTTAAGCAACATAATCTATTATGCAACCTAAAATACTTTCAATTACTAAATTTTTAAAATTATATTTTTGTTTGATTTTGGTTGATATAAGTTATAAATATGATTGTAAAGTTGAAAATTGTATTTTTGTAAAAAGAAAAATTTTAAAATCATCATTTTTATAAAATAAATTTAAAAAATATATTATTTTTGCAAAAAAAATTCTAAACATATATATTTTAGGAAAGAATCCTAAATTTAATTGTACTACCATTTTTACATATTAGACTTGATTTCACCTTTAATTCTTTTATAATTAAGTAGTTTCTCTATTTTTAGAAAAATAAAAACAGTATAAATTATCTAGTATGTAGCCTGTTTATAATAATGATTAATAACACCGGTTTCAAATCTTGTAATTACATTGATGAGTAAAATCCATTATATCTATTATATGGGAGCATGGATTTTCAAGCTTATTTAGTAAATTACTAACATATCCCTCTATTACATTATGGAAAAAATAAAAAAAATTGTTATTACATTATGGAAAAAAATAAAAAAATTGTTCTTACTGGGAATTGAACCTATAACCACTCTATTGGACAAATAACTAATGTGCCATTTATAACCACTATACCATTACAACCATTTGGTATCGATTTAAAAATCACTTGGTATATTCTTTTTATTGATTTATTTAAAATTCAATTAGAATTAAACTATCAACATATTTACCCCTTTCTAATTATTAAATGCATTATATTTTTAATTAATGTATAATGATGTATATTAAGGATACGTGTCTAAAATATTTTATTTATGTATACGTTTTTAGGACATTTATAAAATATTATTTTATATTCTTTGCCTCTACCGCTATACCATCTATGTTTTCCTACATGAAAAACATAGTATTTGGATAAAGCACGATCATTAAATCATTTCAGATCGGATAATGCTAACTCAGCTCCTATTCCTTGAACCCGTCCTGATCCCTGAACAAGGAATGAACGAGGATTCTTGCTGGGAATTGGTGATTATATTATTGTTTTTTTCAAACAAAAAAAATGATATTTTACAATACATTTTTTAATTAAATTAACTTGATAAATTATGATATGTACTACATGCTTTAAATTTAGTATTATATTTTCCGTACCAATTCAAATTAATATTTATTTATTATAATAAATTATTATAATTAGATTAAATTATTATATTTTTTTAAAATTAAGATACAGTGACAAAAGAGTTACCTGGAAGGCTGAAAGAGTGTGATACTAGCGTAACTTGCCGTTAGGAGTGTTCATGGGTTTAATTAGTCGGATTGGAGACATTTTTGCACAACGATCCAATTAAATCTGTTTAAAATATTTTAACCCAACTCACAAAAAGTAAATTTGTAATCCAACCATACCCAACTTACATCATAAATCAAAACTATATAAAAACGTTTATTTCGAAAATCTAAATAAAACTAAAATACATACGTATAAATTACAATTTTATTATTAATATTTAGTTTTGATTAATTTTATAATTTTATTGATGTAAATTATATCGTAAGTCATATACATACGTATAAAATATAATCATACTTCTATAAATTAGATTATATTATAGTCTATAATGTGTGATTGTATATAATATGTAAATAAATATTTAAATTATCAAATAAGGTTTGTGACTTAAATCGGTATGGGTTGAGTTGGTCGAAAAACATAGAATTCGTACACAATCCATTTAATTTGATTTAATTTTTTTAACTTAATCAAGTATCGGATTTTTTTTAATCGGATCAATCGACCAAAAAGCAGGTCGAGTTGGGTCTGTTTAATCCAATTTATGAACCCATGAACACCTCTACTAGCCATGAACCAAATCAATTGTCAGAGATCATTCAGTTAAACATAATATAATCAATTAGTAGGGAATGAAATGTAAGTCCAAAAAATTAACAGCAGCAACATATGACTAATTCTGGATGATATATAAATAATGTCAGGTATATTGTGAATTTGGACAACTGATGAGATACATATGGTCATTAATAAATATAAATATTGATTGTAAGTAAAAGAAAGTAGTAAAAATATATGTATATTGTAAATTTATTATTATTATTATGAAATATGGTACGATGCAGTCTTTACCGCATTAATAAAATTCAAAATTACATCTCACACCACACCGTACAGTTTAGATAAAATTAAATTCACAATAGCATCACGAATACAGTTTATATAAAATTAAATTCACAATAGCATCACGAAAATTAAAAAATCATATTTGGCGATGTGAGCAATTTTTGAGATTTGAGCGGTTTGATAAACACAATTATACTTTAATTAAAATCGGTTAGTATAACTGGTATCGGGTATTATATGTAGCTAGACTAAGAAACATGGGTGTTTTATCATTTACAATGTGTATAGGATAAATTTATTGCTAAAATTAGAACAGAATATAAATTTTTAAGAAAAATTAAAATTAATTAAAAAAATTGAACATTATATCCATAGTGTTTAAATTAGAGTATACTATTTCGATCATATATAAACTTCACGTTATTATTAGCTTGCACAAGAATATATTTTTTTCGGTAAACATAAAATATTTTTGAAATTACGAGTGAATTATGCGAATTTTAATGGATTCCGTACTTTGCACAGGCTATCTGCGTGAAGAACTTTCGGCATGAACAATATGAGGACAACACGGGAATAACAAATAACACATAACCATTTCTCCTTTTCTTTGTGTTACCACTTTGCAATCAGCATTTTCACTTTGTGTATCAGAACCACTACAAGAACAAACTTTTCATTCTTGAATTTATGATCTCAAAACCGTACCATTATCTCAATTTAGATTTAAATACTCAATTTACACATAATTATCTTGCTGATTTAAGCTTATCATTACATATGTTTCCCGTTACAAGCTATTTGTCATAGTTCAACCTGCGTGTCATATGTATTAAAAAATTTAGATTTAAATACTTAATTTACACGCAATTATCTTATCGATTTCGATTTATCATAACATACATTATTTCAATTACATACTATCTGTCATATAGTTTAACGAGAGACTCATATGTTTTGACATTTGGCTCGTACTTTACACGGGCTTTCATGCTAATTATTTATTTATTTCACAAATATTTGTAGAAAATAAAACGTATATAAGACACCTATATCTATATGTGCATGTGAAGGAAAAAAATTAAAAGACTACATTGTATTCTCTTCTTCACATTTTATTACTGCAAACACCTCACACTATATAGTGCAATACAAGGAAACTGCAAGCTAAAAAACAGAACACAACACACACTACTTTCCTAAACAAACTCTAACAACCCATGACTTATTCCAATCAAGGAAACAGACATCCGACCAAATCAAATCAAATACTACAAATCATAATCAAATCAAACGTTAACTTATTTAAAAGATTGTTTGAGATTATCTCTAACAATCTCCCCCATAATCTCAAACACCGCAGCAATCTCTCTGTCGTTCAAATGCAGTGTCGAGTTCATTTTTGCCCATATGGCAACTTCAACTTCTTTATCAGCCCGTATGGCTTTTAAACTGATCCCGTATGGCTGATTCGACTGAGCCCGTATGGCTAATCCGACTGAGCCCATATGGCTATTAAACTGAGCCCGTATGGCTAATAATCTGAGCACGTATGGCTACTACTGTGCTCATCTCGTTCTGCATGACTTTCTGCCACTCTATCTCGTTTTCTGTCTTCAGCAAGCTTCTCCGGCATCGCCTCGTCTTTCTCGGCAGCCCCATACTGCACATGCATCCCATACTACACATGCAGCTTTGCCACCGTCCTTCTACAACGCCTACCTGAAACTACCTCCTTCCAACAATCTGCACACCATCTGCTGCAACAAAAAAAAAACGAGTTCCTCTTCTTCAATAACAAAATCATTCTTCTTGAACCTCCTCCATTGCATAACAGCCTCTAACAAATATGAACGGAACAGAAGACAATACACTGTCTCTTGTTTCCAGCAGCTCTTGGAACAACTACTACACCCAGATTATGTTCAACAATGGAATCTCCTGCCCTAACGAACACAGGATGACACTAAACAACCAAAAACTTGACAAAATAACAGATTATCTAACTGAGACCATTGATCAAACACTTGGCGTGCAGAACCAATGATAAAAGCTCAAGAACAACATCAACAATGGCGGAAACAAACGGAACGAGGTCCTCGAGAATCGCCCGCCCTGATACCAAATGTAGAAAATAAAACGTATATAAGACACATATATCTATATGTGTATGTACATGTGAAGGAAAAAAATTAAAAGACTACATTGTATTCTCTTCTTCACATTTTATTACTGCAAACACCTCACAATATATATTGTAATACAAGGAAACTGCAAGCTAAAAAACAGAACACGACACACACTACTTTCCTAAACAAACTCTAACAACCCATGACTTATTCCAATCTAGGAAACAGACATCCGACCAAATCAAATCAAATACTACAAATCATAATCAAATCAAACGTTAACTTATTTAAAAGATTGTTTGAGATTATGTCTAACAATATTGGTTGGAAGATTAAAAAACATGGACAATCAAAAGTATTATCACAAGCTCATGCCTCGTAACAAAATGATCATTGATAAGGTATATCAGTCTTAAACAGTGTTCCAGAAATCGCTAGGCGGCCCAGGGCGGTCGGGGTACCGCCTAGCGATTAATCGGGTAGGCGGAGATTAATCGGATGGATTAATCGGAGCATTAATCGGTTATATTTAAATATTATTTTAATTATTTTTATTTATTATATATTTTTGTCAAATATTTTTGTCGATTTTTTAATTTTTCAACATATTTTATTGATTTTTTCCGATTTTTTACCGTCTAGGCCGATTTTTTGACCGCCTAGACCGATTTTTGACTGCCCAAACTGATTTTTTGCCGATTTTTAACCGCCTAAACCGATTTTTTGCCGATTTTTGACCGATTTATTCAAAAAACGTTTTTTTACCGCCTAGAACCAAGTCGGGGCGTTTCAATGACGCCTAGCGCCTAGGCAGACGCCTAGGCCGATTTTTACAACAGAGGTCTTAAATGGTTGTCCTGATTAATGTATTGTGGCTTGCAGTTGTATTCTTTGTCACGAATCTATTCGACAGAAACCGATAGCTCCACTTGTCTTAACACTTCTTTCCTCGTTACATCAAAGAGACCGGTAAGTGACGTTATTCACACAATTTAATATTTTAATTTCAATATAGGAGACTGGAACTGTGATTCAAAGAAAACTAGAAAACGCAAGAATAATATGTTTTGTATGTGATTTTTCTTTTTTTGTGCTACATATGTTGTATGTGAATATAATGTGCACAAATTACATATCGCGTGAAAAAAATTCAGAAAATAACTCTTAATATTTGTTTTTTAGTACAATTTTCATTTCAATTAGAGTTTACATATGCGCCGGAATTTTTTAAATATTTCTTATTAAGAGCATCTTCAATGGACCTGGTTAAAATTGGTTGACTAAAATAATATTTGTTGAACCTGTAAGGTATTTGTTGAACCTGTAAGGTGTTATACTCCAATGGGGTTGACTATATTAATAAAATTTATATGTACAACTTTGTTACAACTCTTGATATTGGCCAACGTGCAAAGGTTGGCTATAATTATAGCCAATGGTTTTGTATGGTTGGAGATTCAATATTTATACAAATTATCTAAAATATTTGCCACGTAGGATTTTTTCGCTAAGGGACTCTCCCATTGGAGATGCTCTAATATTTATTTTAAATATTCTTGTTAACTATTTCATTTTTAAAAAAAAAATATTACATGCCTATGCAATTTTATATACCGAGTCTATTTTGATTTTGTGTTTTTTATATTATTTTTCTTCTCTTTTTGTTGCTTCAGTTAAGCTTTATCTTATTTAATTCATATTAAATATACTCTTTTAATAATGGGGTGATTGCTATTTTTATCCACTTTTTAAATTTCTCTCACCAAAATACCCAAAATTCGCGCTGCGCGTCCAAAATACCCAATAAATACGCGAATGGAAAAGGAGTATCCTCGGATACGTCTATGTGAGAGGAGTAAAGGGTAGGATACGTCTATGTGAGAGGAGTAAATAACCAGTTACGCCAATGGAAAAGACGTATGTGTATGGGATACGCATTTTGATCTGACGCATCAGGTGACACGCAACTGTGACCTGTGTGATGACGTCAGCTGACGTCACTTTCCCCTCAGATTTTACGCGAGCTCTCATTGAAAGGCGATTTCGCCGGAAAACACAAAAAACCAGCCATGTTCCGTTACAGACATCTTCCCATAGCGTGTAATACACCAATCAAATCGTCTTTCGACGATCTACACATTCATACCCATATCAACCCATTTGGTTTGCCGGAATTTCAACACCCACGATCTTAGTTTGTTTTTTTCGATTTATTCATAGTTTTCCGATGAGCTTCATTCACCCTCTCCGTTAAACCTGCGTTCATGTATTATACGTCAATAGAATCGCCTTTCAACGATCTACATAGCCACACCAATTTAAAATCATTTTGTTCACTTGATTTGAAACACATTTGAACAGTTGTGGAGTGAGAGAGATACGGGAAGAATGACGTGAACAGTAGAAGGGGTATGCGCCGTTCCAAACGACGTATCCAAGAGGTCTTTTGGACGCTGTTTTGAAATCTGGGTATTTTGGGCAGTGGGTAAAAAAAAAGGTGGATATTTTGAACGATTTTGTGCAAAGAAAGAAAACGAAATTCAATCATCTTATTAGCAAGTGTGATTAGTCGATCCTACGATCTCAGTGTCGATGGGTACTAGTTAGTTGAGCTTTGCGAAAACTGCCGTGAACACAGAATTATTAAGAGTTTGTTTGAGATTTATTTTTTATTTTTCAGAAATAAGTTACTTATTTATGAAAAAAGTAAGTAATTATGTACTTTTTCTGAAAATAAATGACTTATTTCTACAAATAAAGAATGTTTGCTTTTGAAAATAAAATAAAGAATGTTAAACATTTTCTACATACTAAATTTTAAAAATATTACGTAAATATGAAAAAAAAATCGTAATCAATACTATTATATTAAAGTCAAACATTAAAAATTTGGTTGATCGGTATGGTAGCTGTTGATTTTACTTATTTATCCTTAATTATAGATAAAATCCATCCATAAAATCCATTCTGTTACTTTCAACGCCGCCAAAGCCAACCTCATCTCCTTTCGAAAACTATCCTGCTCCTCTCTCGATTTTACCATACTCGTCTCCATACTCTTCATTACTTGCTCAACAGTCGACGATAGAGTGTCAACCATCGTGTTCTGTATCCCTATCGCCGCCCGATTCACCGCAACGGTGACCCTTTCGTCCATTTCTGCTCGAAATTCCTCCATACTTTTCTCTAACAACTCAATCCTTTGTTCATTTGCTGTCGGCGCCACCATCGTCCATCATATCTCACTGCTCTGATACCAACTACTGTAGATTCAGCTCGAAAATTAACAACAAATACGGAAATGAACTGGAATTGATAAATAAAATGCTACACTTCGAGAAGTAGCTGTCTTCACAAGTCACCACAATACAATTAGATTATTCAATAATGATCCAGTCTCTACCCCTTACACATATTACCCTAATTTCCCCATTGACATGTGAAAATACTATTTTGCCCCTTACAATACGACCTATCATTAATTGGGCTTCTACTACTGCCTTGGATTGGGCTTCTTCTTAATTGGCTCTATTTGCTTTGGCCCTTCTTGTGTACATAAACTTAATTGGTGGATCAGTCACGTTCACAGCAAATTCCAAGTTACAAAAGAAGCGCTTATAAGTTGAAAATTACCAGAATGCAAACTAACATAGAATCTAATGTAGAATCAAAGTCAGAAACGCAATAAAACACATCAAATAGAGATGTTAACGATTTTCTATTCAAAATAAATAAAACAAAGCTGTTTATAGAATCAAATGTTATTATCATACAAATTTCAACACTTTATATACAGAACCCTTAACAAAAATGAAATTATAAAAGTTGGAAGTAGCTCATAACAGACAGAGTAGAATCTAGCATAGAATCAAATTGTAATAACATCTAAAAACGATAAAATTCAATTTATACCCCATAAAAACATATTTGATAAATTCAACAACAAAGCTAAAAACTTACAAACCTGGAGCATTCAATCATATTAGTTACAGTAAGTCCATGATTAGGCAATAGAGCATGATTTGAAGAAGAATCCATCACGAAATATCGATAAATTCAACTTAATTGCTGATGATGAAGATAGAGTTCAGAAGGCGACATCGATCTATACAAAGAGAGATCGATAAATTATGCAATAACTAATTACTCCGTATATGGTTGATTAACAATTATAATCACATGCGTTAGATTAAAAGTAAAATGAACGGTTCTGATTAGAAATAATTGTTCTTTATTGTTCTTTATATAAGGGTGTTCTGTATGGAGCAATGGCATATATATATATATATATATATATATATATATATATATATATATATATACAATAAAAAGAGTTCCTAAATGAACCAAGACCTATATATATATATATATATATATATATATATATGGTCTTGTTCTAATAGAAACTAAGTTAGAATAAAAACTAGAAACTAAACCTAAATTAAATAAAAAGTATATACAGAAACTTATATTGAATTGATAAATGAATGATGATTTTGCAGTGATTCTGGAGGTGAAATGTAGGGTTGACGTGGAAGAAAAAAAAATTGTCTAAAGAGTGGGTTTAAAGATGAGTGAATCGAGCTCTGAATATATTGTAATGTGTATTGTCTATAATGTATTAATCCTTGAAATTCATGATAATTACAAAATTGTCATTAAGGTCTCAATTCTCATTATAAGGAGGGTCTCATTGGAGCAACCCCCTATAGTGGGGACTAAGTTCTCATTTTAAGAGTGGTTATATATATATATATAGGGTCTTGTTCTAATAGAAACTAATTTAGAATAGAAACTAGAAACTAAACCTAAATTATATATTTCAAGCTAATCTAATGACCAAATTAGGGGTACCCTAATACAAAAAACGTTTAAAATTATTGGCTCTATTCAACAAGAAAATAAAAAAAAAGTTATTGTTCACGTGATGACATGGCACGTGAACAATAACCATTTTTTTTATATATATTTTTGTTGAATAGAGCCAAGAATTTTATAAGTTTTTTGTGAAGGTGCCCCTAGCGGGGCCATTAAAATAAATGAAATATAATTTATTTAGTGTAGGTTTCTAGTTTCTATTCTAAGGTTGGTTTCTATTTGAACGCTAGCCTATATATATATAGGGTCTTGTTCTAATAGAAAGTAACTTAGAATAGAAACTAGAAACTAAATTAAATATTTCAAGCTAATCTAATGACCAAATTAGGGGTATCCCAATACAAAAAACATTTAAAATTATTGGTTCTATTCAACAAAAAAATAAAAAAAATAAAAAAAAAGTTATTGTTCACGTGATGACGTGGCAGTGACGTTAGCACGTGAACAGTAACTTTATTATTATTTTTTATTTTTTTGATGAATAGAGCCAAGAATTTTATAAGTTTTTTGTGAAGGTGCCCCTAGTGAGACCATTAAAATAAATGAAATATAATTTATTTAGTGTAGGTTTCTAGTTTCTATTTTAAGGTTGGTTTCTATTTGAACGCTAGCCTATATATATATGTAAAGCTGAAATCGTCTAAATTATATTTATCTTTTTTTTTCTAAAACTCCTCTAATTTAAATATTAAAAATAAAATTTCCCTTTTTATTGTCCTTATTTTTAGGGATGGAAATAATTATTAACATATTCGAAATTGAAAAGGTTTTCGAATTTTTAGGAACGGAGAATTCGAATTTTTCTCTAATTTAAATATTAAAAATTAAATTTCCTTTTTTTAATGTTCTAATTTTTAGAGAAGGAAATAATTATAAAAGATAAGTATTTAAAAATATGTTAAATATATTTTAAACATGTTTGTAAATAATGTATGCACCAAGATTTCTTGTGGCCTTGTGGGTCAGTCAGCCGTTTTAATTTGTTCAAAAGCTTCAGGTGTTGGAAAAGCCAAGCAATGCACCAAATTATTAAATTAACAACGCCATGTCATCTATTTTTCTACTGCACCAAATTCACCCTCAAATTATTAGCATCCAAAGACGGCTAACAGAAATACGTAGGAACAGAAATATATGAGAAACTAGTGACGATTATTCAGATTTGCGTAGTATATAAAATGCAGCTTCATATCCTTGCATACTACTTGGGTAAAAGATTAGCACCAAGGATGTTGGGACAGAGCATCCCTGCCCGGCTGCCCTCGTTTCCATTAAATTGCGGAATCAGTTTCCATGCTAATTTATTTATTTTTCTCCAATAGATTCCCGAAGTCACATATCATGTTCTGGAAGAACCACCTAGCTTATATGAAATTAAAAGAGAAGATGAGATACCACAGTCTTTAGATGAGTTTGTCGCTGAAATGAAGAAAGATAGTGTGTCAGATGCTAAGACATACAGCCTGTTTGGCTAAGGGAGCTTAAAGGAGAAAGCTCCTTTAAGGAGTTTTTGTAGTGTTTGTGTAACTGGCTTTAAGTCGTGCTTTAAGTTAAAAAACTGCTTAAAGTCATAAGCTCTATTTAGGTACTTTTGAGTTATGACTTATGACTTATGAATTTTTTTTTTTCACAATTCTTTTAAAGCTTAAATATGATGAGTTTAAAATTTTTTAAGTCAAATTTCACTTTAAGTCAAAATTATTAAACTCCCATTTAACTTTAAGTAAAATTACCCAAACACTTTCATCCAACTTAAAGCAAACAATTTTACTTTCTCCTTTAAGTTAAAAATACCCCCATTAAGTCAAAAGTTACTTATTTTAAGCAATCCCAAACACCCTCATAAATACATCACTCCTCTACTATATCCGTCACTCAAATACATTGTGTAATTTTCTAAGATCCACTTGCATGGAGTAACTAAGTATCATGACTTGATATATTCTGTTGCAGAACTTGAAATCAGACCTAAGTTTGTGGCAACTTGGAACTTTACCACCAGGCTTAATAGCTTTCCATGGCCATGTCAAAATTATTGACCCCTTCTGGCACATGCTAGGACTTGGTTATCAGGATAATACAAGCATTGCTGATGCTGGAAGTGCTGGTGTCATACATTTTAATGGTCGTGCCAAGCCATGGCTAGACATAGCATTTCCACAACTTCGAAAACTTTGGACAAAGTATGTAAATTCATCTGATTAGTTTATAAAAAGTTGTCATATCAGAACATGGTATAAAAAGCTTTGAGAGGGCAATAATGAGCTGGCTTATAATTTATAAAAAGATTTTAGAGGGCTATAATGAGCTGGCTTATAAAAAGAACCTGGACAGAAGGGGAGATAATTCTTCAGCAACATATTAAGGTTTTTGTATTTTATGAAGAGGGACGACACCAGGCCTCATATACGTTCAACTCTCCTTGGTTAGAGTTGTGCTCAGCAAATTACCTTAATAACGTAACATATTGAAATTCAAACAAAACTGTATAACTGTGACTAAACTTTAATCTCCTTAGATCTGATTCTGGCTGGAAATCTCAAATCAAGAAACGTTAGAACCTTGAAAATCACCACTGAACTTCTAAAATATTTTTTTAATAAGCTTTGGTAGTGAAACATATCTCACCCTCCCTGAGGCAGGAACCAAATTATAAATTATTTATAAACTATGTTTCGTCGGTCTATTATAGAAGAAGAACTTCTTTCTGTAAATGTTCTGGATTCTATGTCAGACTCGTGAACAAAAATAAGCTAGTAATATTCTTTTTAGGTGCTATGTGGTATAATCAGACTCGTAAATTCTGTATATTTTTTTTGCCACAAGAATAAGCGATTTCATTAGCTTCTTAAATCATACGACAGTACATGATGGAACTCGGAGTGGACATCCCCCACTCTCCAAGTACGATCAGCTATTGAACAGCTATGTCTCGCTAGGAAATGAGACACTCTATTCGCTGAACGTTTAACAAATCTAATAAGCACATTTTTGGCTTTTAAACTCACTAACAAGGCCTTACACTCTTCAATAACCCTGCCTAAATACGAGGAACTTTTAACAGATGATTTGATAAACTGAACAATCTAAAGACAGTCTGTTTCAAGCTCCACAGTCGAGTACGACATCTCTTTGATCCAGCTTAAGGCCTCTCGAACTCCATAAGCTTCAGCTAGCTCGGGAGAGGGATTACCTGGGAGGCATTTCGACTTTGCTTCTATTAAATAACCGTGATGATTTCTAGCTACAAAAGCATGGCTGCAGCAATTAGATTGTTCGAATATAGCAGCATCAGAATTAACCTTAACTCCATCATTCCAATTACTGCTGATCATGGCAAACCCAATTACTGCTGATCGAGTATTGCATAACCACGTAACACGCATCGTCAAATAAATACCATAAAGTAAAAAAATGCTCTAAAATTTATGAAATTTTTCCGAGGACTTTGAAATATTAAAAAAAAACCGCTTACTCAAAATTTGGTCAAATTTCATTGAAGTTTGGTCAATCGTTTAATTTTTCTAACATTTGAACGTAAAATATGTTGAAATCAAAAAATACTCTAAAATTTATGAAATTTTTCCGAGGACTTTGAAATATTAAAAAAACCGTTTCCTCAAAATTTGGTCAAATTTCATTGAAGTTTGGTCAATCATTTAATTTATTTAACGATACGTGTTTTAGCACATTTTAATTTTAGCAGAGTACAATTGTACAAGTATATAGCACAGCTGCACAGTCCCTAGACCTGGCAATTCGTTCGTTTCGTATACTTTCGTGTCGTGTACTTTCGTGTTTCGTGTACGTAATGCTAAATCCAAAACCGACCCGCTAAGGATTCGTTTCGTTTCGTGTTCGTGTACCTTCATTTCGTGTACGTTTCGTATAATTTTTGAACAAAAATAAAAATATTTAAATATTAATTTTTTACTAGTCGAGTCTTAAGCCAATATGTCATAAGGAATGAAGTGTGCTTAAGTCTTGTGAAACTAAAATTTGAAACTATTTTGCATTTATCTTATGTAAAGATTATATATAAAATATCATTTTAAAATATGTATTCATATAATTTTAATAAAATTATTTAAATATTTATTTATTTCGTGTATTTTCGTTTCGTGTCGTGTACCCAAGGGTAAACCCAAAACCGATACTAAATTCATCCGTGTAATTTCGTGTCTGTGTACTTTCGTGTTCGTGTACCACAAAGGTCAACCCAAACCCGTAATTTTCGTGTCGTGTACGAAATTGCCGGTTCTGTCAATCCCTTGATCTTGTGTATGCATATGGAAAGGAAGGGCATTCTGGTAGTTTAAGCACTTGTAATTAACGGTGTTGAAAAAAATTAACGAAAATACACACTTTGCTAGATTTTGGGAAACCTTAGCATGCATTTTGCTAGTTTGGTAAGAGCATCTCCAAGGCTAACAATCTGTTAGCTATAATAGTGACGTGGCAGTATTTTTAGCTAATAGTTATTTTTTTTTTCTTCTCCAACCATGCACACTGTTAGGTAAATTTTTAGATAATGAGTTTCACATCTTCTATATTTGGCTAATGTTTATAAATTAAAGATAATATCTAAAATTCACATTATCCACTTATATCATGACACATCATCAATCTCATATACTTTTCTTTATATTTATTAATAAAACTAATTATTTTATAACATAGCTAATCATTATAGCTAATCCCGTTGGAGTATAACACCTTATAAGTTCAGCAATTTTTACATAAACATTATTTTAGCTAACCATTTTAGTTAATACCCTTGGAGATGCTCGTGTACACATAGTGCAAGAAGAGGTAAATGCAGGTACACATACTGCATTTCAGTATTTCACTCAAATTTAAATTTTGATCAAGTTGTGCATCAAAAGGGCTGACCAGTTGAGCATGTTATGGAAACTTTAACAATTGCCAAACCCAAGTGAAATTCGGTTAAGTGAAATTTTACGAATTTCAAAAACAAAAAAGAGGACGGAGTACTCAATCGTTACTAATTTACTATCTAAGATTGAATATTCGATAAATATGCAGACCACTGTAGTTTATTCAATTTGATTACCAAAATTCCAAATTAAATCATACAAGCACAATTAGGTTCAATCTCCAGAAGCCCATCATAAATCTAGATTTAAGGATGAAAATAACTAAGCAAGCCAGCAATGGTTGCTACAAGTCTCCCAGCCTGTTTCATTAAGAATTGAACAAAACAGTGACTGCTTGTCTCTTCCTCCTTCAGTTCTGCATGTAATTTTCCATTTCTTTCCAACCTCATCTTTTTCCGCTTGAACAAACCGAGAAAAAAGTTATGAAAATGTTTATAGTTTTGTAAGATGCAGCAGCGGCGATCAATTTTCAAAATTCTGCTTAAACAAGTCCATACTTTGATTCCCAAAGTTCGTAAACAAGGCCTAATTCCACTTCTACAAAACAGTGCTATAACTGCATGACGTTTAACTACACATCTGTGCAAACATAAATAAATATAGAGAGGGGGATGGTGCTTTTGCAGTCTGCCCAGCTTACTTTTGCAGTCTGCCAAGTGCCAAGCATTGATATTTGATACTCTGATGGACTGGCCAACTCATCCTTTCACTAAATTAGAATGTTTCAACAATTTCAACATACTTGTCACAAATCATACTCCCCAATCTGTCACAAAATCATACTCCCCAACCTATCTCTCCAAACGTCCCCAACTATTATTCATTATCCAACTGTAATTTGTCTTGTCACTCAACCTTCCTACCCCTATCTACACTGTTCACGATAACTTTATATCAACAGTACCCTGTAGCTTGTTTTGATAGGTTTGATAGGTTTCGGACGTTGCCTTCTTCAAGTTCTCCCACCGTTGTCAATTTCCAGTCAGTCATGAAAGGCCTTTCTGGTTTGCTATGTCAGGATCTCCTCCTCCTCTTCTTCTTCTCTTCTTCTTGCGTCTCTCTCTCTCTCCCCGTCCCTCCATCCTCTTTTCGATCTCTCTCCCTCTCCCCTTCTTCTTCTCTCTCCGTCCTCTCTCTCCCTCCCTCCCTCCATTCCCCTCTCTCTCTTTTCCCTCCCTTTCTATATGCTGTGTTTTAACACATTTTGTATATTTAATAGGTGTGCCAAGGCGACGATCAGCCATCTCCATCACACAACCTCAATCATGGGCGCCAAGGACATCCAACGCTGGTACGTACAAGTTATTTTCTTTTTCATCTTAACCTCTATGTTTTTCATTTAAGGTGTTTAGTATGTATAGTTGAATCTTTAGACCTCTATGATTTTCGTGTTCTTGTTACTTCAGATGTTACATGTTTACTTGGTTCTACTAACACTCTTGCTTAACACCAACTATAGGAACCTTCGTTGTCGTTTTCGTATACATTTTTTATTCCCACTGTGAACAAAAATGACCAAATGACCTTGGTCCCAAGCCAAACTATATCACAATGCACTTAGTTAACTCATCAAATCACACTACATAAAATCACTATTTTTTTCGAAAAAAGACAATCCATGGATGGGAAGCAAATTTTGAGGAACTCCCAGAATAGTGGGAAAAACCATGGACCTCTGTGAAAGCTGAAACAAACAGGTGGAAAAAAAGATAACATTAATAATGATAATATTAGGCAGTTCAACACGAGGCCCAACTCAAGAGTCATGCTCAGATCAAAGAAAGAGATCAGTGAGGGTAAATTGTCTAGAGAGTTAATTTGTTAGTCTATAGATACAGAGTGACGGGGTCTGTATGAAAAGGATACTATTACGGAGCACTATATAGATGAATCTTTAGACCTCTATGATTTTCATGTTCTTGTTACTTCAGATGTTACATGTTCACTTGGTTCTACTAACACTCTTGCTTAACACCAACTATAGGAACCTTCGTTGTCGTTTTCGTATACATTTTATATTCCCACGAACTGTGAACAAAAATGACCAAATGGCCTTGGTCCCTAGCCAAACTATATCACAATGCACTTAGTTAACTCATTAAATCACACTACATAAAATCACTATTTTTTTCGAAAAAAGACAATCCATGGATGGGAAGCAAATTTTGAGGAACTCCCAGAATAGTGGGAAAAACCATGGACCTCTGTGAAAGCTGAAACAAACAGGTGGAAAAAAAGATATAGTGGTATTTTGACTACTCAGAAGATAAATATTTTTATTGCCAATTAATACAATCTAAGTAAGAAAACTTTATTTTGGGAGATAAAAGGAAGCAAAGAAAAATTTTATTTTAAGCAAAAAATTAACATTAATAATGATAATATTAGGCAGTTCAACACCAGGCCCAACTCAAGAGTCATGCTCAGATCAAAGAAAGAGATCAGTGAGGGTAAATTGTCTAGAGAGTTAATTTGTTAGTCTATAGATACAGAGTGACGGGGTCTGTATGAAAAGGATTCTATTACGGAGCACTATATATAATGAGGTACGTCTCCAATTGCTGGGTTTAATTAGGGTGAGTAATATTGAGAAGAGAGGAGAGGGAGTGATGGAGAAGTACAGTCATGGTTCTGGGTTGTTTATCAGTATATGTTCATTTGCCGGGTTCAATTCGAAGGCGGGGAAGATTCAAGTTACTGGGCTCTGTTCGAAAGGACAAGTATAACCTCAGGGTATGTTAAGAAATTGGATATTTGGGCTAGTGAAAGATGTAGTGTTTCTTTTTGGGGGTCTTGTGCTAGTGGGTCTAGTGGGCTTACTGTTTAAGCTGGTTATCTGGTTGGTTGTAATGGCTGGGCTTGGCCCTTTTATTCTATGACTCCTCTTTAAAATCTCTTTTCTTACTGGTTCATATATTATGTATTAGTTTTGATGAATGTTTACTTTAACTAATTTAGTGTTTAGTACGTGTGGTGTTATATAACGGCTGTTTAATAACTACTCCATTTTCAATTGTTGAATTGTTAGCCATTTACCGCCGCTGCCCACAAGCTTTGTCATACAAAGCTATCACTGCTGCCCTCCCAGTCCCTCCCCTTCCATCTTCTGGGCCCCCAAAGGATGCTTTGATTCTGGACTACAAGCAACTTGGCCCAGTAATGCTCCCCACTACAGTTCACCCACATGACAGTAAGTATTGTTAAATATTTTTTTATTTTTTGTCCGTACTTGTGAATCTTGTATACTTGTATTTATATTTTTGTTTGAAAAGTTAGTTATTAGCTTATTTCAAAATCCTAATTATTATTTATTAACCCCTAATTAAAAATAAATGTAGATCTTTGTATGGAATTAAGATTGGCAACTTATCAACAAGAAAGCCCATTACCAATCCAATCCAGAAGAAGTGGAACAAACCCCATAAGAGGGGTACTAAAAATTCATGGGTTGTGGGCCGCTTGTACTATGCTTTTTTATGGAGCTCATTTCCGCAACACCTCCGGTTCATACATGTATCCCCAAAAGCAAGATTTCAAGCGAGCATCGAAACAATGTGAACTGGTAATTATTTCTTTTATATACTCTCTCTCTCTCAAATATCAATTTCATCTCTTTTTATTTAGTCAAATTCTGTGATTATTGCTGTGTATGTGTGTGGATTGTAATTCTCTAATTCACAATTATGTTTTGGTTATTATTTCTTTTATATACTCTCTCTCTCTCTTAAATATCAATTTCATCTCTTTTTATTTAGTCAAATTCTGTGATTATTGCTGTGTATGTGTGTGGATTGTAATTCTCTAATTCACAATTATGTTTTGGTTAATTTATTCTCAGGATATCTGCAAACAGCTTGGGGGTCAGGAAGTTGCTGATCTTGAAACTATTTGGTTTGAGCCTACCCTCCCTGCCACTGAATTCTGGGCTTCTCAGTGTGCTAAGCATGTCAACTACCACCTGGGCTTCGCGATACCAGATTATTTTCGGACGGTGTATGATTTAGCCCTTCCATTTTTCAATGGAAAGGAGCTTGACATTAGGAGAATTCTTCAAGAGGCTGGTTTTAATGTTGGGGAGTATCACAACATTAAAGATTTCCAGATGGTGTTGAAGAAAGCTCTTGGAGTGGATGTGAATTTGACATTCAAGCTTCATCAGGGTCATCCAATACTAGCGGAGATTGGCATTATGTTTGATATGTCTGGTAACCTCATCAATCATCCCTCCGCGGCACAAGTTCCGGAAGGAAAGTTTCTTTTTCACACCACCCCAATGTAGCTCGTATGTAGCTGGCATCATATCACTCTTCGTGATTATGAGATTCATGATGGAATGGGTCTCAAGCTTTACTCTAATTAGGACGCCCCATCTTGTTCATGTGGGGTATGTTTGTTGTCTGACTCTTCTCTTATGCTTGATTTTCTAAATTTGGAATCGTGTTATGTGAATCGGGGTTTGTTTAATTTGAATTTGATGAACTGTGTTTTGCTTGGATTTGAAGATAGTAAACTGGGTTGTGTTTTAATTTTGTTTTTGATGAATTGGGTGTTTCTATTGAATTATGTTATGTTTGCTGAATTATATACGCATAAAAGAGTGATCGAGAGAAAGGAATTGAGTCGGTTGCGATTGATTATGTTATGTTATGTTTTGATTAAAATTTTGGAGTCAAACTTGTTTCTTTTTTAAATCTTGCACATGAGTAGTAAATTGTTTCCAGAATTGAGCTTTCTTCATATTTGCCTCTGTTCTTTCATTTAGTTGGTTCTCAGTTTGGGTCATCTTTTGAAAAAGATGAATTTTGTGCCATGAATATTGATAGTTCATGGGGGCCATAAAAGTTTAAGAACAATATGTAGACACCTTCACAAAGCAATAAGAGGTGGCAATTTCCAAAAGTTCCACGAGTTAAAATCTTCCTGCAAGCCCCAAGAAGAACTTACTAAGTAGAACATGAGGCAGTCAAGTGACAAACAAACCAAATAGACTTGACGGTACTATACTAAGATTAGACTAAAGTACTGGTACATCCAAGTGACATAATATAAGAACCTGATATGTAGAAACCTTCACAAATCAATATAATAACCTGATATGTACACTATGATGTAATATAAGAACCTGATACACTCTACAGCATACTACACTACTAACCTACTCTTAACTGAGACTATATTGTGCCACTATCCTAGATTACAAAACAGTGTCTTAGCCGATGTGTCTTGAGTGAAGTTACACATATTCCTATGAAATAAATTTCCAAAAAAATAACGATAGGGAAACATGAAAGTCTAGAGTCACAAACCTGTTCGGACGAGAGTGTGAGAGGAAACATGCCATTTACAAGATCATGTAGGGAAGTATATGATTGGTTATCACATCGATTCACAACAACCTCACCCTAATGAATTCAGGATAACTAGTAAGTACAGTATTTGATGGTAAAGTTGCACCTTAAAATTTATTTATATACTTTTTATATGTTACGGGTACCTTGGGATTAATTATGAAGATTTTTCCTATTGGAATTCTTACTTTAAGGTATCTAAACTCATCAGTGTCTCTGATTCCAAAACCAGCATAAAATGGGTTTCTGTCAGATGGAAAGCATGCCCTTATATCCTGCAAATTTAGAGAACCACATCTGTCTCAAATGTACTATTCAGTAATTTAGTCTTAAAAGTGCCAGAGTCACGCACATGCACCACCAGTTTTGTAGTGTGCTCCATCTAAAGATATTCCTATTTTTAACATTTAAAGAGTTTCTCCAATGCGATAGATTTCCAGATTGCATATAGAATATGTGTTACAAGAAAAAATCACATTCCATATGAAGATGTCTATATAGGTATGTCTCTCTGGTTGTTTGTGCAAGCAAGCAAATAGTTGAACACTTCCGCGTAATCAAGTGAATTATTAAGATAATAAATTTCTGTCAAGCAATGTTAAATAGAGTCCCACTCTATGGAGAACCATCTTACGTGGAGAACCGTGGAGAACCACTTAAAATGCATTAAAATTGTCCTTTATATAAGGCCCATGGCGGGGCCCCTTTACAAAAAAGTCTTATAATTCTACCCTCTATCCATTTGTCAAAGAAAAAAAAAAGAAAAAAAATTCACTGTTCACGTGATGACGTGGCAGTGGATTTCACTGGTTAACGGTGCTTCGCACCTTCTTGTACGGCGCTTCGCGCCTTTATCATTCTAAAGTTGTAAGGAATGACAATCAATGGTAAAGGCAATAGACGATTGACGGGTGTGTCGAGAGCCTTCGGCCCTCATGACTAATTAACTCATCCGTTTACTGTCTTAAATGCTTCGCATTTCCACGACAAGTTTTTTTTTTTTTTTTTTTTTTTTTTTTTTTTTTTTTTTATGGATAGAGCCAATTATTTTAAGCATTTTTTGTGAAGGTACCCTTGGCGGGGTCCTTATATATAAAGCAATTTTAATGCATTTTAAGTGGTTCTCCACGGTTCTCCACGTAACATGGTTCTCCATGGAACAATGGCCATGTTAAATAAGCCTTTTGCATCATAGTATTTCATTATTTTGGCACACACTACCCACCTTGCATTTCACATGTACACTGTTTCTCTTTTATATCTTTCAAAATATGTTGTACTTAGTTGGCATAACTCAATAACTAATTGGTGCGTACTCTACTTAAGAAATCGAGTTAGTCCAAGTAGCATAATAGGTCCTCACAATGAGGATAATACATTTTACATGCTCATTTCCAATAGCTTGTGTCATCACATCTAATTACTTGATCTCTTCTAAAATCAGCAACAGTTTTGCATATATGGGAGTAACATGGAACTACCTCCAAGCAACACTACAACAAAAACGGCCATTTCCTACCGCGCAATTGGTAGGAAATGGCCATAAATTGGTAGGAAATGGGGTCAATTCTTACCAACTGCGTTGGTGAGAATTGCTCCGGTCTGAAATGAGGGTTGGTAGGAAATGGAGGTTGTATTCAAAAGAGGTCCCACATGCCATGTGGCTGCCCATGTGGCGAGCCACATGGCATGCCACATGGCGGTGGACCCGGACACGTCATCGGCCACGTCAGGTGCCACGTCACCTAAAATGTGGTCCCGAATTGTGACATGGCAGTCCACGTGTCGTGGGGGCCCACCTCCACGTCACTTTTCCACGTCACATGTTGATCCCAGAAAATCCCTTATTTCCTACCAAGTTTGGTAGGTTTAAAAACAGAAGCATGTAAAAATTGTTATTTCCTACCAAGTATTTCCTACCACGTTTCTATTTTCGAATGGTAAGTGTGGTAGGAAATATGCAGGTTGGTAGGAATTGATGGTTTTTAAAATTTTTTTTTTTTGATTTTTTTTCATTTCCAGTACAAACAATTGTACACCCACAATTCATTTACAATTTACCAAATTCAATTGCAACCTGCTATATATATACTATCAAATCATGACTACGAACTAAATTTAAATACAAAAATATTAAAAACCAATCATATACACAAAATAAACCGACTAGTTCTACCATTCATCATCTTAACATAAACCATACATCAAATCCAATACAAATTCAATTCCGGACAGTTTCCGGAAGCTAGTACTTAGTTCACAACAAGTTCACAAGCAAACCACAAAAACAGCTTCAAGCAATCCACAAAAACAACCAACATAAAGCTGATTGGTAGAAACAGAGTTCCCATACATCTAATTTAAGATACTTAAAATTTAAATTTGAAAGCAAAGTCTAATCGACCTCACCATCAGAGCCTTCACAACTAACATCGCCTTCAGATTCACCACCATCATCTTCACCTTCAGATTCACCGGCATCACTTTCACCTTCAACATCTTCACCGTCGGCATCACTTTCACCTTCAACATCTTCACCGTCCATAGCAGCAGCTTGACCTTCACCATCAGCCTCAACATCGTCTTCATCATCGGATACGTCAGTCACATCGTCCTCATCATCAGAACTATCACCCATGACCTATAATTGCATTAACAAAAAAAACACAAATGAGACATTATTCAGATTAAGGTAAAAAAACAAACTAACACAAATGACTAACAGAAAATACATCAAATGGATTTACCTCTTTTGCCTTGGCCTGGTACCTTTTGAACATATCATCCACAAGGTCCGCCACAAGATTAAGTACTTCCTTTGAAATGAACTCAGAGAATTGAGAGCGGTTTCCCGGATCACCAAGATCAAGTGCAGCTCGAGCAAGATTTTCAACTTCCTTTTCATCAAGTTCACGCTGATATTTAGATGGATCAGCTTTAAGGATCTCAATGACTCCCCCTACCACATCGGAGAATATCTGGCTCGGGATGTTACCACTGTTATGAGCACCTCTATTACGAGCCGCACCTGCTACTGAACTTTCAGCCCTGTTCTCTTCTTCAACGTACTGAATTGCCAAGTCTCTAATTAGCACGCGGGGTGGAATCCTCGGGTAGCCAATAAACCTGCCTTTCTTCGCCTTCTCACTGTCAGGTTCTGTGGCCATCAACCACCACTGAAACGGCTCCGCGACCTTCTCAGTTTGAGATGGATTAAAGTTATTATCCTGTAGTACCTTGGCATACCTCAACTGTAATAATGGCCATACATCAATTATTATGGATTAATAAATTGGCTTAACATGACTGTAAAAATATAAATATATAGAGATATATGTATTAAATTGAGATTACAAAGTAAATACCGCAATTTGTTTTGCAGCTTCAGTTGTGTAAACTCGTTGTCCATTTTCATCAACTTTTTTGCGAGTGTGGGTTTTATCCCACACTTGAAGACGGGTTGGAGGAACACCGTTCTTCTCATCAGTTAAATTCTAACAAATGATTTAATTAGTACACAGTTGATCTTTATAAAAAAAACAAGAACACTAAAGCTAAGTTCTAATATACAAGACGATTAATCGATTGTTACCTTCTCCACTTCCTGAAAAGATTTTGCACCTGAACTATGCAAGTTTTGCACCTTCTTCCGATTTTTTACACCAGCTTCAGATCGTTTGATATGATCTTCGTGGTTCCATCGCGCAACCAACCCTTCCCACACTGGATCCTTCAAATAGCTAGGTCTTAGCTCCAAGTACGATTTTTTCAACTCCTTGGACCTTTTCTTAGCTCGGCTTTTCTCTTCATTAACAGTTCTCTTAATCACCGCCTTCACATGCATTGCTATAGTGTACTTCGAATCTGAACGGCTTTGACCCTTTTCATGGCGATAAAATTTCTACAATAACAAAAATAGAAGAAACATCAAGCAATAAAAATTACGGAATCACGCCAAAGTATAACAAATCAAGCAAATCAAAAATGACACATACATAGAATTCCTCAGTCACTTTCTTCTCTACCCAGTTAGGATACTTATCATTTATTTCAGTCCATGTGTAAGCTCCCACTGGCCAGAACCCGCGAACCATGCCCAAGAGTGTCTTTTTTGCCTTATTATGCATGATGCTACAAAAACAGAACTATTATTACTAAATGATCTCACACAACTGCCATGTAAATAAAAAATGCAACTATCTAGTATCTACAAACGTATATGTATTACTATAAACTTACACTCCATTCGAAATATCAATACGTTTCGGCACTGGTGGGGGTGTGCTACCAAAAAGTCCAGTGGAATTTGAACGCTTCTTTGGCCCCATCCATTCAGCCAGCTCTGCCCTTGTCTTTCCTCGAGGATAAGATTGTTTTATCGCTAGAACTTTGTCCTTAGCACGAGCCGCAACCAATTTCCCTTTGCCTTTCCCTTTCCCTTTCCCTTTCCCTTTGCCTTTGCGAGACTGAACTTTCTTTGATTTACTAATCTTTGAAAGCTCATTCACTGAAATTGTCTTGCTTTTCTTGCCTTTCTTTGCAGGTCCAGTTTCAACAAGTTTGTCCTTACCCTTGTTGGTGTCCTTACCCTTGTTGGCACTAACTTTTCCCATTACGGAGACCCTACAAGAAAATCGATCAATATATATATATACTTAATACTTAAAGCATTGAAAACATATATTAATTGTATGACAAAATCCCCTTTATAAAAAATCATACTACCTGGTCATCGATTCATATACACTCTAAACTCTTATATTAAATACAAGTTTTCAAGTTGTTAAACACGAATGACAGAACCATGTTTGATCGGACTTATAGCAAAATAAAAAGAAGCACAAAAAACAAGCAAAATCCCCTGTATAAGACCTATATTTAACACAATATATGCAAAAAACATATCAAATTCATGAAAAAAACACAATCGCCTGTATTAAAAACACATATAAACCAAAAAACCCCTGCATATAAATACATATTACAGCATATGAAGCCAGAGTTATAATATGCATATGCAAATTCAAATTTAATACATATTTGTACAAAAACAGTCTATAAACCTTTAATTGATGCTAGATAAACACACAATAAGCATAGATATGATCTTATAAATACATATTACAGCATATGAAGCCAAAACCCCTCTACATAGCATGCATATGAAGCCAGAGTTATAATATGCATATGCAAATTCATATTTATCACATATTTGTACAAAAACAGACTATAAACCTTTAATTGATGCTAGATAAACACACAATAAGCATAGATATGATCTTATAAACACATATTACAGCATATGAAGCCAAAACCCCTCTACATAGCATGCATATGAAGCCAGAGTTATAATATGCATATGCAAATTCATATTTATCACATATTTGTACAAAAACAGTCTATAAACCTTTAATTGATGCTAGATAAACACACAATAAGCATAGATATGATCTTATAAACACATATTTGTACAAAAACGAATCAAAATGATCTTATAAAGACATATTTACACATATTTTATGAATAATAAAGATGAAAATAGAAGAGTTTAATAGAAGGCTTACTAAAAAGAGGATGAAAATCGAAGATGATGATCGAGATGATCGAGATGGTCGGAGATGATGAGAGGAGATGGTCGGTGATGATGAGAGGAGAGAAGAGAGCGGCAGACTGAAATGAGAGTAAGTCGGGTAAATGGGGTAAAAGGTGTCTATATCATACCCTAATTAGTTTTTTATTATTTTTATTATTGATCAAAACCTACCAATATTGGTAGGTTTTATGTGGGCGGTAAATTTAATTTTTTTCGTGAAATTTTGGCGGAAATTGGCAAAAAAAAAAGAGGTTGTACAGATTGGAGCATTGGAAATTCAATTTTTTTGTGAAAATTTTGGCGGAAATTTTGGTAGGCTATTTCCCACTAATATTGGTAGGAAATAGCCCCAGAGGAAAAAAAATTGTTTGCAAGGATTCGATCCTTTGACCACCCAGATAACGTACTAGCTTCGTACCACCGAGCTGGTATACAATCTGTTAATATGGACACAAATTATGTATAAGTATATTCCCACAATATTAGTAGGTACAAAATTTAATCGATAGATTTCCTATAAAAAAAAATAGGAGTTAAAAATAAAAAAAAATCTAACATTTTATATATACCATTGACATCAACATATTTAATCAACCGTACGGTTGGATCGTTGATAAAAAAAAATTTAATTTGAAAAGTGTAACCCTGAACAATCTCTAAATTATGAGTAGAAATCCTAACTCAAACTTCGAACATTTACGGTCTCTCGCTTTCTAAAGGACTTTAAGTTTTTATATATATTTTTTTGCCCAATTTTTTTCATAGATTCCTCCCACTATAAAATGACATTTCACAATAAAAAATTTAATTTATCGATATATCCTTTTATTTATTATTTTTTTTCGTTATAATTATGTTTTTACCGAAAAACACAATAACATAACAATACAAGTCCAAATTAACTAATTTTTATCCTACAATAATAAATTGTATAGATCTTTACGGTCGCAGAGTTTGATCAATAAAAATCATGATAATCAACCAAAAAAAAATTAAGAAAATTATTAATTTTGGTGTTTGGGCTTTTTTTTTTTACCATTTTGAGCCTATTTCCTACCAATATTGGTAGGAAATAAAGCTATTTCCCACTAATATTGGTAGGTTATAGCCTGAGAGGAAAAATAAAATTATTTGTAAAGAATCGAACCTTCGACCATCCCCCACAATGTACTACCATCAAACCACCAAGCTAATGACCAATCTGGTTATAAAAGTACAATTTCTGTATATGTATATTCCCAAAATATTAGTAGGTACAAAATTTAATCGATAGATTTCCTATATAAAAAAAAATAGGAGTTAAAAATAAAAAAATTCTAACATTTTATATATACCATTGACATCAACATATTTAATCAACTGTACGGTTGGATGGTTGATAAAAAAAATTTAATTTGAAAAGTGTAACCCTGAACAACCCCTAAATTATGAGTAGAAATCCTTACTCAAACTTCGAACATTTACGGTCTCTCGCTTTCTAAAGGACTTTAAGTTTTTATATATATTTTTTTGCCCAATTTTTTTTCATAGATTCCTCCCACTATCAAATGACATTTCACATTAAAAAATTTAATTTATCGATATATCCTTATATTTATTATTTTTTTCGTTATAATTATGTTTTTACCGAAAAACACAATAACATAACAATACAAGTCCAAATTAACTAATTTTTATCCTACAATAATAAATTGTATAGATCTTTACGGTCGTAGAGTTTGATCAATAAAAATCATGATAATAAACCACAAAAAAATTAATAATTTTGGTGATTGGGCTTTTTTTACCATTTTGAGCCCATTTCCTACCAATGGAAATAAAGCTATTTCCCACTAATATTGGTAGGTTATAGCCCCAGATGGAAAAAAAATTATTTGTGAAGAATCGAACCTCCGACCATCCCCACAATGTACTACCATCAAACCACCAAGCTAATGACCAATCTGTTTACAAGATTACAATTCCTGTATATGTATATTAGCAAAAAATATATTTTTCGTGATAAGGCTATTTCCTACCAAGTGCGTTACTTTGGTAGGTTTTAAAACAGAAGCATGTAAAAACTGCTATTTCCTACCAACTATTTCCTACCAACTGCAATATTTTGATTTAAGATTCACCATCAATATTGCAATCAATATTCACCATCAATATTGCAATCAATATTGCAATCAATATTGCAGTCAATATTGCAATCAATATTGCAATCACCTAAACACACATAAACAAATAGCTTATACCTATACAAAATTGATACAACACACATAACATATTATAACAATTTAAAATCATTTTATTTCAAAACTGCAACAAGGATGCTACTAATAAATTGTCATTTGCATCACAATACACCAAATACAAAACCAAATCATCGCCTTATACAAGTAGCTATGATACCAATCTTGGATTTCGAGGTAGAAAACCATAGCTTGAACAATGATAAGTATTAACAAATTCCAAATCCAAAACCTTGGATCCATGTAGCCCTTGTTCTCTCTCTTCTTTCTCTTCTTTCTCTTCTTTTCTCTCTAGCCTCTCTTTTCTTTGTAAGAGCTGCTAGGTTTCCTTCAAAAGCTTAACACAAAAAAATACATCTTAATGTATTTATAGGGAGAGATAGAGATGGGCTTAGCAGCCCATGGGCTTAATTTAACAAATGTGATTGGGCTTACATTAAATGTCCAACTGTTATGTACAATTAAAATCAACTAGCAACAATTTGATTTAAGATTCACCATCAATATTTAAATTACTAGCATAAACAAAATTTAAAGTACGAGTACAATTAAAGTTTGAAATGTACCTATCAATCAATATCTTCATAACCGTCGGTTTCTTCATCCTCTTCTTCTTCGTTTCTTTCTTCTTCTCCCTCATTTTCTTCTTCTTCTCTCTCATTTTCTTCGTCTTCATCTTCTTCTTCATATTCTTCCCCTTCTTTGTCACGATTTAGAGTTCGAGTGATTTGAATGGGATCATATTGTGCAAAATCAATGAAAAAAGAGGATGAAGATGCATTTGATACATTCTCTTGAAAGGCATCTTCATTTGGTTCATTGGTAGTTTCATCAATGGGACGGTTTTTACAATTCACAACCGTATACAAATTGCTCTGAGGATTTAACACGCTAGGAGCATAGTATACTTGAATTGCTTGACTAGACAAAATAAATACCTCATCCGACCTTAACTTTGATTTTACATCAATAGTCACAACACGATTCTTATCAACTCGAACACCGTTTCCAATACTATCAAACCAATGACACCTAAACAAATATGCAAAATTCCCTCCTCCATAGACGAGCTTAATAATTTGCTCTAATCGACCATAGTAATTAACAAGAACATCATTGTGAAAAGTGCCTTTAACAAAAACTCCATCATTAAGATGAAACTTGTATCCATTAACCTTATTGCAACGACTCTTATTGCAAATGTCACAAACAACTTTTTTTTCGTCGTTACCATAAAACAACATACAATTGTTCTCACACACATCAATCTTATCATATCCCAATTTCAATTTTACTACCATTTTCTTCACCGCATAGTAAGTTTTCGGTAACTTATGATCTTTTGGTAACACGTCACCAATAATATCCAGTAACAAATTAAATGCTTTCACACTACAACGAGATACATCTTTGAAATGTAACAAACTTGTACTAAAAGAAAGTTTTGTGTAGTCTTTGTTACCCGGATATATGGGAACGGACGAGTCGTTGGCGTCGGTGTAAAATTGAGAAGCATCATGATTTGGAGGTTCTTCATCATCATTGTTATTATTACCCTCCGTATTGTTGAAGCTATAATAATCTTGCCCGGCACCATCTCGTAACAACCTATACATATCAATCGGAGGTTCCTCAATTGATGGTGCTTTGCGTTTACGACGACGAGGTGGTTGTCGAGACTCCCTTATTGGTTCTTTCTCACCATGCAAAGTCCACACCGTATATGATTCAAAAAATCCAAAAGCACACAAGTGAAACTTGATGGTATCTAGATCTTCCCACCGACCATTTTTACAATTTTTACAAGGACACATTGTCTTATCTTTGCTCATCCCAATTTTTTTTGCCAAATCTAAAAACTCTTCCACTCCTCTTCTATACTCATCCGTTAATGAAATGCGATCACTTTGCATACGGCGAGACATCCAATCACGATTAACATTCGACATCTACAATATTGACAAATTACAATTCAACATCAATATACTTTTCTTTTTGATATTTATGAATAAACAAGGAATCAACATGAATATCATTTTTCAACTTTAAAAAAACACTAACAAATAAATTTCATACCTACACAAATTCACTAATACTATTTATTCACAAACTCCAATTCATGACTATACTACTACTCTACAATTGTGTGGTCTTAACTCTTAAGACACTTTAATAATTCATTTACAAACATAAAACTCAAGTTTTGTCATTTAAATCAAGGGCTACCTACTATATTAGTTGTTCGATCACATAATTAATTTGATAGGAATTAGTTTTATATGTTAAAAGTTGATGAAATGATATACACACAAATTATCCACAAAATGTATCTCATTTTCACAAATATTAAATATGAATGAATTAAAAACAACAAAGACATAATTTCTTGAATAACTTACAAATACATAATTTATTAATTTTAAACTTACAATGAGATTTGATGATTTAATCTTCTTCTTCTTCTTTCTCTTCTTCTTCTTTCTCTTCTTCTTCTTCTTCTTTCCCTTTCTTTCTTATCCACACATTTTTAACACCAAACACTATAAAAGCAAAAAGGTGATGGGGTCTGAAATTTGCTTCAGAGTCGTTTCCTACCAATATTGGTAGGAAATGAGCATAATTATTTGGTCCAATAAAAAATGTCCACGACTGATGGCGGGAAAATGTAACTCAAAACCTACCAACATTGGTAGGAAATAGCACCAGAGGAAAAATTAAGTTATTCAGTGGGATTCGAACCTTCAACCACTCACATAATGTACAAGAATCTTACCACTCAGCTGGGTATCAATTATGTTTATGTCCATACAAATTATGTATAAGTACTATTTTTCATGACAAGTCTATTTCCTACCAAAAGTGGTGGGAAAAGAACAAGGAAAAATGACATTAATTTTTATTTTTAAGAAATCGTTTATTTATTAATTTGAAAAATGTGAAGGATGATGATGTGGTAGGTGGGGTCTTAATTGGTCCCAGATGCTGCCAAAACCTACCAATATTGGTAGGTTTTGATGTGTGAAGGAAATTCAAAATTTGCACAATTTTTTGGCGGAAACTTCCCAGACCATTTCCTACCAATATTGGTAGGTTTTGAAGTGGGCGGTAAATTCAAATTTTTCGTAAAATTTTTGGCGGAAACTTACGTGGCTCCTTACGTGGATTGTGGGGTACCATCATAGTCAAAACCTACTAGTGTTGGTAGGTTTTGATTTCCTACCAAAATTTGGTAGGAAATGGCTCTAATAAAATTACATTATATTTATTTTCAGAAATTGTTTATTAATTTAAAATATATAAGGGATGATGATGTGGAATGTGGGGCCATTTTTCAATGAAAATGTGGTCAAAACCGACCAAAGTTGGTAGGTTTTAGTTTCCGACCGAAATTTGGTAGAAAATGCTGCTTGCGTGTACAAACTTTGGGCCCCACTAATACCATTTCCTACCAACTTGAACATTGGTAGGAAATACTCACTCATTTCCTACCAATATTTTTTGGTATGTTTTATGTGGTAGGTTTTGTCCATTTTTGTTATCACATCGATTCACAACAACCTCACCCTAATGAATTCAGGATAACTAGTAAGTACAGTATTTGATGGTAAAGTTGCACCTTAAAATTTATTTATATACTTTTTATATGTTACGGGTACCTTGGGATTAATTATGAAGATTTTTCCTATTGGAATTCTTACTTTAAGGTATCTAAACTCATCAGTGTCTCTGATTCCAAAACCAGCATAAAATGGGTTTCTGTCAGATGGAAAGCATGCCCTTATATCCTGCAAATTTAGAGAACCACATCTGTCTCAAATGTACTATTCAGTAATTTAGTCTTAAAAGTGCCAGAGTCACGCACATGCACCACCAGTTTTGTAGTGTGCTCCATCTAAAGATATTCCTATTTTTAACATTTAAAGAGTTTCTCCAATGCGATAGATTTCCAGATTGCATATAGAATATGTGTTACAAGAAAAAATCACATTCCATATGAAGATGTCTATATAGGTATGTCTCTCTGGTTGTTTGTGCAAGCAAGCAAATAGTTGAACACTTCCGCGTAATCAAGTGAATTATTAAGATAATAAATTTCTGTCAAGCAATGTTAAATAGAGTCCCACTCTATGGAGAACCATCTTACGTGGAGAACCGTGGAGAACCACTTAAAATGCATTAAAATTGTCCTTTATATAAGGCCCATGGCGGGGCCCCTTTACAAAAAAGTCTTATAATTCTACCCTCTATCCATTTGTCAAAGAAAAAAAAAAGAAAAAAAATTCACTGTTCACGTGATGACGTGGCAGTGGATTTCACTGGTTAACGGTGCTTCGCACCTTCTTGTACGGCGCTTCGCGCCTTTATCATTCTAAAGTTGTAAGGAATGACAATCAATGGTAAAGGCAATAGACGATTGACGGGTGTGTCGAGAGCCTTCGGCCCTCATGACTAATTAACTCATCCGTTTACTGTCTTAAATGCTTCGCATTTCCACGACAAGTTTTTTTTTTTTTATTTTTTTTATTTTTTTTATTTATGGATAGAGCCAATTATTTTAAGCATTTTTTGTGAAGGTACCCTTGGCGGGGTCCTTATATATAAAGCAATTTTAATGCATTTTAAGTGGTTCTCCACGGTTCTCCACGTAACATGGTTCTCCATGGAACAATGGCCATGTTAAATAAGCCTTTTGCATCATAGTATTTCATTATTTTGGCACACACTACCCACCTTGCATTTCACATGTACACTGTTTCTCTTTTATATCTTTCAAAATATGTTGTACTTAGTTGGCATAACTCAATAACTAATTGGTGCGTACTCTACTTAAGAAATCGAGTTAGTCCAAGTAGCATAATAGGTCCTCACAATGAGGATAATACATTTTACATGCTCATTTCCAATAGCTTGTGTCATCACATCTAATTACTTGATCTCTTCTAAAATCAGCAACAGTTTTGCATATATGGGAGTAACATGGAACTACCTCCAAGCAAGCAATTTTGAATTCATGAGGAGCTCTTCTTTTAACTGCATAAAAAATGACAGTTGGACAATACAGAGATGAGCATAGTCTATCTCAATTCAATTGGAACAATAACATATGACTGAGGACAAAAGACTTGTTTATTCAATGCATACATGAAATACTAGTAGGCTTGTGGCATAAATACAGGCTCTTTTCGTTTTTAGTTGAATTGTGTCCCTGTGTCACCAAGTCATTTGTTCAGAAATACAACAAATATATTTACTGAATTCTTCTTGCAAGGAATGTGTACGAATCCACAACCGTTAACATGAAAACATATGACCACGAATTATTATTTTTATATTTTTCACTTATTTCTCTTGTTTAGATGATGAAATTTCTAATATTGTTCGGGCAACAAATGCAAGTTCTTTTAGGGTTACAAAAAATTTAAGCTGTGTGAGTCAGAAAGTGGTTTTCTTCCCACTTCCTAACAATAGTTATTCAGAAAGGAACAGCAATCAAAATTATAATGTTCTTGCTTAGGTAAAAGAAATCGACAAAGCATTGCGTTGAAATCGAGATATTTTGATGTTCAATCCGGGAGTCTCTACAGAAACGACCTCTACTAGGTAAGGTTTGTGTACATAACCCCCTCCCGAATCCCTATTTTACGAATGGGAATAAAAAGTAACTCTCGTACATTCTTGCCAAAAGTACTTGCGGTCTGAATTTCTTTGTTTGTTTGTTCATATATTTAGCAGTGCCTTTTCCTTCCTTCATACCCACTCAAGTTAAATTCAAAAAAAGTTGAATTTTCACTATAATTTTATAGCTTTAACTTTAACTATTACGTTGTAGTAGACTCCACACCTTTTTTCATACAAATGAATAGGATGGAACTTGTGAAGGATTAGTAGAGGACGGATCACACGCAGTGAAGAAGATGGATCGAGAAGATTAAGAAGATTGTATATAGAAGTAGAGGAATAGAATGGGCGAATAATTTTAACAATGAAGGGTTGGAAGAGAGTAACAACAGGCCCCTGGTAATCCCTTTCCATCCTGCATAGAACTTGTGTATGAGGAAACTGATAAACAAATAGACGAAGAATGCAATGGACTCAAGGTACATGCCAATATGAACTTTTAACACCAAGACTCTGTTGTCATGCAACCTGTTGTCATGCAAGAGAAATGTAAGACAATATTAGAGTACCTGCTTAAGATTAAACAGAAATTGCATGGTAAGGCCAGCTTGAGAAAGTGCTCTCGCACTTAGAAAAAGCAACTGATAACCGTTTTCCTGAACATGCAAAAAAGAAAAGGAAGGCAATCTCTGGTCAAGGTATAAGAATATGAACTTATCTGAAGCTATCCACATCAGCAAAACCAGGAAAACATGATAACTGTCATGAATCTAGTCCCAATACTTTCACATCAGCAAAAAGACATATCAGCCTAAACACTAAATTATTCGCACACAATCTTATGCAAAAGTAGTTATCAACTAATCATATTTTTAAAGGATTGACACTCTAAGGACTGATAGTGAAACTGTTGGCAGAAGCTTCATAAATTTAAAGTTAGTAATTAACACTATAGAACATACTGTTCACATTCCTGTACAATAAGTTTACATGCAGTAATTATAATCACCAAATTGTAATCCTGTCTAGACAAACACAGTTTTAGAACTTTAAAGTAAGCCAAACAAAGTAATTTGTTTGCTAAAGGTGCCTCGGGTGATTACTTTCAACTTTCAAGAGTAGAACCCAGATCTTAAGTTGTTGAGTAATTATTAGAGTGTTTTATATTTTATACTCCGTAGTAGTTTAGTGTTTGTATTTTAGTGATTTTGGGTGTGTATTTTACTGATTCCAGGTGGGGCGGGGCGGGGCGGGGCGGGGCTGGGTGGGGTGGGGTGGGGTGGGGTGGGTGGGGGGTTGGGGTGGTGGTGGTGTTTGTATTTTTGTGATTTTGGGGGTGTATTTTACTGATTTCAGATGGGGTGGGGTGAGGTGGGGTGGTGTTTGTATTTTAGTGATTTTGGGGGTGTATTTTACTGATTTCAGGTCATGTGGGGTGGGGTGGGTTGGGGTGGTGGTGTTTGTATTTTAGTGATTTGGGGGGGGGGGGGAGTATACTGATTCCAAGTGGGGTGGGTGGGGGGTGGTGGATGGTGGTGTTTGTATTTTATTGATTTCAGGTGTGGTGGAGTGGTGGGGGGTGGGTGGGGTAGTGGCGGTGTTTGTATTTTTGTGATTTTGGGGGTTGTATTTTTGTGATTTTGGGGGTATATATAAATATATATATAAGATTTTACACGTTCGATTTAATATTTGTATTCTATCTTGAATTATTAGAATTGAATTTGAACGATTTTACAATTCACGTGAAATTAACAAAGTAATCTTTTATTTATTGATGGTTTAACAATTATTTTCCAATCAAATGAACGCAGAAACAAAAGAGAGAGGAAATTGATGATTTTTTACGGTACGCACTAGGCATAGCTGACAAAAGGCCTAGCCATGAAACCTTACCAAAAGATATAATACCCTGAAAGCTTAACACCCTGAAAAACTTACAACCCTTAGTCTGAATAGCAATGGTGTAGGGAATGATTAATGAATTTTGAAAAGTGAATTTATCATATGTCTTTTTAATATATATAAAATTTTAAATATTAAATTTAATTATGTTGTTGATGAGAGTCGAACCCATGACCTATGGTAGTACTTGCTTATTATCTCTTTTACTCTTATTATATAATATAGGATATAATTTTTCAATTAGTAGAAAAAAAATTATAAAACATAATAAAATACTATAACGCATATTCGATAATATTCTAAAAAATAGTGCTTAATTTGTTTGTATCTTGAAAATAGATAATATAAACTTTTAACTATAATATGTTGTTGATGATAATCGAATCTTGAATTTTTGGAATTGTTTATAAGATGCTATAAATGGATAATAATATTTTTTTTACAAGATTTGAACCTTAAACCTAGAGGAGTATTTTAAACATTAAAATGGATTATTTGTTTAGCATTACATCCAACGGTTCTAACTTATAATTGTTTTAAAATTTGACGACTGTTATTCAATGTACCAAATTTAGTGTATCAAACCAATAACAATCAAATATCCTGTATTATTCTTATAATAATATAGTATAGATAGATAAATTAGCTTAAAAATCAGTGCAAACTTAAATGTACTAAAATAATTTCTCACATGAATATGTATTCAAAAAATTTGGTAATTTGAAATACCATAAAAGATAAGATTTTGGTTTTATCTCATATTTTTACAGTATTGTATATCAATGTCATGAACCAAATATTTTAAAGTTTGATAAGGTTTAATAAAATTTGGATAAAATTCATTTGATGATATTTACATAAGTAGTTTTAATTGTTAAAATATTAATTTAACTTTCAATGCGTGAAATGAATTTTATTAAATTGAACAATTAAATATAAAATAAATAATTATTTTAGAAAAAATTTCCTTATATGTTATAGGTGTATGTAAATTCATATCATTTTAACGTAGTAAATATATATTTATAAAATTTTGTCTAAAACTATATATCGAGATATAGTAGAACCCTCTAAAGTGATACATTGGGATCAGGAAAAATTATCACTTTAAAGAGGTTATCATATAAAAGAGGTTATAATTTTTTTAACTTTATAATAAATAAAATTTATTTTACACAGAATAATATTTATAGTGTATTTGATTTCTTTGAATGTTAGAATATTTCCTAAAAATATGTAAATTAGCACTTTTACGTCAAAAAATTAGTTTTAAATTTAATATTATAATTTATTTTTATGAACATTTTCCATAATACGAATGTCAAAGCGACCAATTAAAGACAATAAAGATGATAATGGATGGTTTAAGAGTTCCCAGGTAAGAAAAAATATCTGCCAAATTTTTACCACAAATATTATTCATATTCATAAAATATATAAAATGTGTATGTTATCAAAAGTATCACTTTATGCGAAAGTTGGAACTGATATTTAACACTACGATTTTCTTAAAATATATTAAATATCACGATAAAAAGATTATCAAATTTTAATATTGGTCCCGAATTGGGACCAAAACTTTCAATCAATTTAGAGAAGTTACCACTTTAAAAAGGGGTAATTAATTCTAAGGCCCCTGAACTATATGTCATTTTTATCTAGGTACCTGAACAAAAAGAGTCAATAGGTAAGTAATCAAACTTTTAAAAATTTATGATCTAAATCCTCCCGTCAAATTCCGGCCAAATTCAAGAACGCCGTTGAACTTCGATTCCTCTGGCAATCAAAAATAAACTCAGAACTCGATCAAACAAGTACGAAATTAAAGTTAATGACATGACAAAACTATTTCAGTAAACAACATATACAATCAATCAACGCTACGCCTGCAAATTGAAAAACGGCGTTGGAGTAAAACTTTTCTGGCGAACATAAGCATGTACTTTAAAAATCAAAATAAAATACCTACGAACTCAGGATAAGTAGATCTATGCAACCATATAAACAAAAACATGAGAAATCAACAGTTCATAAACCCTAATTAATCGAAAATTAGAAAATATACTTATCCTTGAAATTGATAGCAGAGGGTTGTAGAACAGCTCGAGAGATTCGATCTGGTAACTAGAACTTTGGATTTGGACTACAATAACACGATCAAAAGTACTTTGATCTCCGAGAACACCTCAAGAACAAATTTCTATTTTTAATAACTTTTTACGGAATGACTTAGATTAGAAAAAATCAAAAGTTTAATTAACTATCAATTGACATTTTTAGTTCAAGGACTTAGATAAAAAATACCCAATAGTTCAGGGACTTTAGAATTAATTTGTCCCTTTAAAAAATATTAATTTATATGGATTTTACTGTATTACAAAATTTCTTAATAACATTAAAAATCATACATATGTTGTCTCGCTCCTTTTTCATTCACACACGTATACATATTCATTCACTTTCAAACTTAATTGTTCAGTTTTATCTTAATTATTAAGTTCTATTTATTTTTCAACTTAAATTTAAACTTTGACCCAAAAATTTTAATCTAATAATTAGACGATATTACTGACTTCTGCCTCTTCCATCCATTCATCCATTATATTTATTATAGACTAACAAGGCCTTTCAAGCCTATTTAGTAATTTACTAATTACCCTTCCATCATATTAATATTAAAAAAATATTTCTCATGAGAATTGAACTTATGACCTCTATGTCTAGAATGAATTATTTTCGCATCTCAAATCACTAACCAGGGAAATTTTTAGAACCTCTTTATAACTCATTAACTACGTACACCAAGAATTCATTTGTTATAATGTTCAATATTTTTATGAATTCATATATTTTATAGTCAAATCCGAGCTGAATTATTCATATTCAAACTTTTTTTTAAATAGGTTCAATTCGAACTTTCGAGTTACTTAATCTCGGCTAATAAAATTTTTGAATTCAGTTTGATAGTATTCAAGTTAAACTCGAGTTTTAGCTATTCAAGTACTTTATCGAGCAAAGTTCAAGTTTTAAATTACTCGATTATTCAGGTTCGCGAGACTAATCGAACTTTTAATATTTCAGGTTCGATGTACGATTGAGTTTGGTAGCGTTGGAGTTTGAGAACCTTAGAATTGGGATAGATTGACTTTTCGATAGATGTTAGCTGCGCTTTTGTAATAAGTACCCTTGTAATTAACTTTTGGATTAAAATATTGTTATTTGTTTTAGTTTTCGATTTAGAATTAATGGTGCGAAAAGTCGGGTTGTTAAAGTTGGTATCAGAGCAGGTTGTCTTTCGGATTGTAATAGGTACGGGACTAGTACATTCTCTTGGATGCGATCCTTTAGACTATCGTTAGGACTAGATTGTTGTGAATTTTGGGAACCAAATTCTTTTTAAGCAAGGTAGTATGTAATATCCCGTAATTTTTAAAATAATGGTAATAAAGTATAATAGAAAAAAAGGATTAAAATTATATAATGATTAGGAATTTAAAATTGAATTAGCTTAATTGGGCCTAAATTATGGATCAGACTGGAATACGGATAACTAATAAGTTCGAAATTAGGGTTTTGAAATTCTCTATAAACATCTTATTCTCTTTCCTCGTCCTATATAACAAAATTCGTAGGACTTTTTCACACACAAATCAGCTATCTTGTAAAATTCATAGTTAATTCATCGTAGGTTGGAATTCATTGATTCTGGACTTGTCGAAAAGATCTTTTCGTTCTCTACAACTTTCGTTCTTTAAGGTTTTCAAGAAAAAATCGTTCAATATTTCATAGTTAATTAGGTTTTGGAATCGTTTAAGGGTGAAAAAGAGTAAATACAGATCCAGTTAGATTCGGAATCATGGAAGCGTTCAATGTTTAAGATGGAATGTTTACGATTGGTTAATGTTTTAATGTGAATTCTTGATTTTCACAATCGAGGTAAGTAACTATTTGTTTCTCCGTATTAATTTGAAACCTGCTTTATAATATTTTTTACCTGTTTTTTGAATATTTATGTAAATAATTATCTTTTGCTCCGTATAGTTGTAAGTAACCGTCTGTTACTCTGTATTATTCTGAATCGTACTTTATGTAGTTTGATTACATGTTGTTAGATATTTATTTTAGTTATCGAAAATATAATATTGATATGTGATTGATAAGATAAGAACTTTGTTTTGATTCCCCAGTTTTAGTTGCGTGTCGAATCATAGAATCCGGTCACTGGATATTGTGGCTTATAGAACTAGCTTACACACGTTCCGGTACACATAGATACCATGTTGAGTGAGACTTGATAAGGGACGTAAACTGGCCCCCATGAACCATCGAAATTTAGAAGCTGTATCTGGCATAGTGTGATCGTAATTTAGAACTGTGGGAATTAAAATAAGAATTTGATGTTAAGATTTGTTTGTTCAATTCAGAATGAGTTATTGAAAATATGGTGTACATCGATTTGATATTTGTTATAGAATTTATTATTTGAATTTTTGTCGTTATTGTTATCGAGTATGTTGTGTGAAACTATGTGATAGTTGTTATGTGCTACATGTGAAAATCGTGTTTTTGAGAAATATAGAAATATTATTTTGAGTCGTCGGACGGTAGTTGCTTACTGGGCTTCGTACCTCACTCTTTTAATATTTCAGGTTCGGTGTACGTTGGAGTTTGAGAGCGTTGGAGTTTGAGAACCTTAGAATTGGGATAGATTGACTTTTCGATAGATGTTAACTGCGGTTTATAATAAGTACCTTTGTAAAAATCATATTTGAATGATTTTGTACTCCACGTGAAACTTACAAAATAATGTTGGGCTTTTTGTCTAAAAAAAGTAAAAAATTGCCAATTTACTTTACTTTTTTAAAATAATTTGCAAAAGTAGTTTAGGTAGTTCAGTTATTGCAAAAATATGTTCATATATAACTACCTCTATTCAATTTTTTGTTCACTTTTTCCGTTATTTTCTTCTTCTTATTACCGGATTTCTCTCTGTTTTTTCTGTCTCTCTCTCTCTCTCCGTCTCTGTGCGTATCTCTCCGTCATCTCTCCATCGTCTATCCGGCATCTCGTCGTCGTCGAGGTGAATCGATTCACCTTTATTATCTCTGTTATCTCTCCGCGTTTTTAGCTGAATCGAGGTGATTTTCATATTATTTGCCTTGAATTTATCGATTTTGATCTATATATATACATAGATTTTGTTATTGAGTATACAACAACGAAAGCAAAACCCAAAGCGAATAAACAAGAACAAGAAAATAAACGACAATCACAAATGCAACCTTCCAAGATATCCAAATATCCAAATATCCACCCAAATCTGCATCAGAGAACCCTTCCAAGATAACATCTTTCTTGCTGAAACATAATGCAACCTTGGACGTGCCTTTCAAGTAGCGCAACAACCACTTGACTGCTTCCCAATGCTCTCTTCCTGGATTAGACATGAACCTGCTAACAACTCCCACTGCATGAGCAATATCTGGCCTTGTACACACCATAGCATACATCAAACTGCCAACTGCAGATGCATACGGAACTTTAGCCATATCTTTCTTGCCTTCATCCGTTTTAGGTGATTGCTTCTTCGTGAGATTAAAGTGAGTCGCCAACGGTGTACTTCTGGTTTTCGCATCTTGGACACTGAATTTCTGCAACAATTTCTCAATATACTTCTCTTGAGATAATTTCAAAGTACCTTCAGATCTATCCCTTATGATGCTCATACCAAGTATCTGTTTTGCTGCACCCATATCTTTCATCTCAAACTCCTCAGACATTTGTCTCTTTAACCTGTTGATTTCCCTCATGTTTGATCCTGCTATCAACATGTCATCAACATACAACAACAATATGATATAAGATGAATCAAATTGTTTAAAATAACAACAATGATCCATAGCACTCCTAGTGTACCCATTCTTTATCATAAAGCTATCAAACTTCAAGTACCATTGCCTTGGCGCTTGCTTCAAACCATACAAGCTTTTTATAAGCTTGCAAACAAGGTTTTCTTTCCCAGCTACCTGAAATCCTTCTGGCTGTACCATATAGATGTCTTCCTCAAGATCACCATGTAAGAACGCGGTCTTAACATCTAGTTGCTCTAGATGTAACTCCTCTGCAGCCACAATACTTAGCACAATTCTAACTGTAGTCATCTTAACAACCGGAGAAAATATATCAGTATAGTCAATACCCTTTTTCTGTTGATAACCCTTGACTACTAACCTCGCCTTGTATCTCTTGCTGCCATCAAGTTCTTCTTTGATCCGGAACACCCACTTATTCTGTAAAGCCTTCTTTGCTACTGGTAATTCTGTTAAAGACCAAGTTTCATTCTTCTCAAGAGAACTCATCTCTTCTTCCATGGCTGATTTCCACTGAACTGAATCATCCACCTGAACTGCCTCTGAATAACACTGAGGCTCTCCATCCTCGGTCAATAACATATAATATGCTGAAGGAGAAAATCTTTGTTGTGGCCTCACAATTATGCTAGATCTTCTTACTTCAACCTGTGGAGTAACTGGAACTGTGTCATCACCATTCCCCAAACTCCCACTATTTCCTGCAAGATCTTCTTCTGTAATATCTTCAAGCACTGCTTTCTCTTTCTCAGGTTGTTCCTTTGCAAACTCAGAATCGACTGCAAGCTTATCCTTGTACACTGCACTTTCGTTAAAAGTAACATCTCTACTTCTAACAACCTTCTTCGTCAGTTCATCCCAGAAACGGTAACCCATATCATCTGAGCCATAACCAATGAAGATACACTTCTTTGATTTTAGATCAAGTTTGTCCCTGTCTGAATCTTTAACACGTACATAAGAAACACAACCAAATACTTGAAGGGTTTCGAGCATCAAACGCAGCGGAAAATTAAAACAAAAACAATAATTATCGAAACCCTACCGCAGGATCCATGCAAAAACATTATATTTAATTCGGAGATTGATGATTTACCTTAAAGAAGCTTTACGATTGTATGTCTAATGGAGATCCAAGCTTTCACAATCGTTGAGTGCTCCTCTTCGAAGCCTCCTCTACGGTATCCACACGAACACTCTAAGAACGATTCTTGATTGGAAGGGAGGTACTAGCCTCCAATGAAAATATGAGATCTTCTTTTTAGGTTTTTTTTAAGCGGCTGGGGATTATTTTTGTCGTACAAAATTAATTACCTTCTTTACCTATCATCATATATTTATATGATAGTGTAAGGTAAAAGCCCAACTAAAAACCTAGCCCAAGTTTGATTAATTAAATAATAGAATCAAATCCTATTATTTAAATAAATAATAATTAAGTCATACTTAATTATTAAAATCATATCTCATTTGTATTTTATTATATCTCAATTAAGTCCCACTTAATTAACATAATAAAATACAACTAATCATTTAATTAATTTAAATTCATAATTTAAATTAATTCTTCCTTAAAATGTTCTATGTGTGTGACCCTGTAGGCTATCATTTAATTGGCAATAATTTTATTCTCTAATAAAATTATAAACAATGAGTGGCATCTAGTAATACATCATTGCTACCCAATTAAATAATAATTAAATAGTGATTCGATAAAACCTTTTGTGATTAATGTTCCCGTGTAATATAATCCCTTTAACCAAATATTATAGATTAAACTCGAGGCATGTTTCATGTCATCCTCTTCATAATTTAATCCGGGTTTACTTGATCCATGAGTAGACTATTAAAACAAATCACTATTTGAGCACGGCCATGCATTTTATAGTCTCACTCAATCAAGAGGCCAGTAATATCTCTCCTACCTGATAAGAGGGTTAAATCCTTTATCTATCATTCATATTTCTCATACGATTCACAATATACCCGATGTCCACTTTTATCATCACCCGGTCAAAAGTAACTTTTAATGTAGTCAAAGTATATTATCCTCGTATAGAAATATAATGATCTCAAGTCAAAGGATCATTACACCATTATCACTGTGAGTCTTTCTTATGACTTTATTAACATGAAGAATCTCACGGTGGGTCTGTCCAGTGCCATGTACCCTTACATGTACCTATGTTTTGACTTTAGTATCTCCATACTTATAACCAATGAGATGTGGTTATCAGTCAACAACATACTAGTCTATTTATGTATTATTATTGTCCTATATAATAATACTCGACTAGGGACCTTTAAGAATATGATATATTATATAATCTCAAGTTCAAGTTAAATACTTAAACTATATAATGTGTATCATTATTCTAAGGACATTTATTATGCTAACAAATATATCGCAGTAATTAAAGTCATAATAAATACATTTATTAAATAATCAAATGACATAAAGGTTTATCAAAATAAACAATGTATTGCCTCTAGGGCACCTACACTAACAATCTCCCACTTGCACTAGAGCCAATCACCCATGTATCTAATACCCATGGAACTAGTGTGACCGTCGTGCTTCTGCTGCGACAAGCCTTTGGTCAGTGAGTCTGCTATGTTATCATTTGTGTGTACTTTACATATGTGTATATCACCCTTTTCATTTATCTCTCGAATGAGGTGAAATCTCCTGAGTATATGTTTGGATCGGGAGTAATATCTAGGTTCTTTAGCCTGTGCAATGGCTCCATTATCATCGCAGTACTTGTCTATGGGATCTGCGATCGATGGAACCACTCCCAATTCAGTAATGAATTTTCGAATCCAAACATCTTCCTTTGCCGCTTCACAAGCTGCAATGTACTCAGCCTCCATTGTAGAAACAGCGACTGTTTCTTGCTATGAACTCTTCCAGCTTACAGTACCTCCGTTTAGACAAAACAAAAACAAGACTATGATACAGTATCATCCCTGTCTATTTGGAAACTTGCATCGGTGTAACTTTTTACAACCAGTTTCTCCTCTCCTCCATACACCAAGAATAAATCTTTAGTCCTTTTCAGGTACTTAAGAATATTCTTGACTACCGTCCAGTGACCTTCACTTGGATTAGACTGGTGTATGCTCGTCATGCTCAAAGCATACGAGACATCAGGACGAGTACATACCATTGCATACATGATAGATCCAATTGCTGAGGCATATGGAACTTTCCTCATGTTGTCCTTATCATCCAATGATTTCGGACACTGGTCTTGAGAGATCGTTATCCCTTGAGAGACGGGGACATATCCCCTTTTCGCATTTTGAATACCAAAACGATGCAAAACCTTATCAATGTATGTACTCTAACTTAGACCGATCATCCTTCTAGATCTATCCCTATAGATCCTCATTCCTAGAATGTAGGATGCATCTCCTAAGTCTTTCATAGAGAAGTTGCTCCGTAACCAAGTCTTAACAGCCTTTAGAGAAGGTATGTCATTCCCCATTAGTAGTATATCATCAACATATAATACTATGAATGCCACATGGCTCCCACTAACCTTCTTGTAAACACAAGGTTCATCTTTGTTTTGAACAAAGCCATACTCTTTGACTATTTCATCAAAACGGATATTCCATCTCCTAGAGGCTTGCTTCAATCCATAAATGGATCGACGTAATTTACATACCTTGCCAATATTCCTTGGATCGACAAAACCTTTAGGTTGTGTCATGTACACATCCTCTTCAAGGCTTCCATTAAGGAAGGCTGTTTTGACATCCATTTGCCAGATTTCATAATCATGGAATGCTGCAATTGCAAGCAAAATCCTTATGGACTTGACCATAGCCACTGGTGAGAAAGTTTCATCATAGTCAATACCATGAATTTGTTTGAAACCTTTTGCAACCAGCCTTGCTTTGTAGGTCTGAACATTTCCATCCACGTCAGTTTTCCTTTTGAAAACCCATTTGCACCCTACGGGTTTTACCTCTTCGGGTGGATCAACCAAAGTCCATACTTGGTTTTCGTACATGGAATCCATCTCGCATTTCATGGCTTCTAGCCATCTCTTAGAGTCTGGATTGTTCATAGCATCTTGGTATGTGAGAGGCTCATCTTCATCTATGAGCATCAAATCACCACATTGAGTCAAGAGAAATCCATATCTCTCTGGCTCATGGCGAATTCTACCAGATCTACGAACAACCTGTGTTTCTTGAGCATTATCCTGCTCCTGTTCCACTTCAGGTTCAATGCTATTTTGCGGTTCTCGATCTTCATCGAGATCTATAGTTCTCCCACTGTTTCTTTTGGAAACAAAATCTCTTTCCATAAAGACAGCATCTCGAGCAATAAACACTTTCTGCTCAGAGGGACTATAAAAATAATACGCCTTTGTTTCTTTAGGGTATCCCACAAATATGCACTCTTCGGATTTAGGTCCAAGCTTATCTGATACTTGACGTTTCACAAACGCCTTGCATCCCCAAACTTTCATAAAGTTCATGCCTGACCGTTTCTCCTCCCATATCTCATATGGAGTCTTTTGAACCTTCTTAGTAGGAACACGGTTAAGTGTGAAAGCCGCTGTTTCTAGAGCGTGACCCCAGAAACTAATTGGAAGATCTGCATGACTCATCATCAATCGCACCATGTCCAACAGGGTACGATTTCTCCTCTCTGAAACTCCATTCCATTGAGGTGTTCCTGGCGGAGTGAGTTGTGATACAATACCACACTCTTTTATATATTCTTTAAATTCGGTGCTTAAGTATTCACCCCCACGATCGGATCGTAAGATCTTAATACTTGCACCTCCGCCAATTTGCTTCTCTACTTCAGCCTTATATTCTTTAAACTTTTCAAAAGAATCAGATTTATTCTTCATAAGATTTACATATCCATATCTACTGTAATCATCAGTAAATGTTATGAAGTAGTAGTAGCCTCCTCTAGCCATCACACGCATTGGGCCACATACATCACTATGTATAAGCTCCAGACGTTCAGTGGCCCTTTGACCCTTACCAGTGAAAGGGGCTTTGGTCATCTTACCAAGCAAACAAGATTCGCATTCTTGGTGTGATTCAAAATCAAATTTATCCAAGTATCCATCTTTATGTAATTTGGATATGCGTTTCTCATTTATATGGCCTAGACCACAATGCCAGAGGTATGTATGATTTGAGTCATTAATTTTAAGTCGTTTGTTTTCTATATTATAGACAGGATTATCTAAATCAAGAACATATAAACCATTAAACAAACGTGCAACACCACAGGTCAAATCATTCAAAGCAAAAGAACAACTGTTGTTCCTTATTATAAATGAAAAACCTTTCTTGTCCAAAGAAGAAACCGAAATAATGTTTCTGCAAATCGCAGGCACGTAAAACAGTTATCAAGTTCTAAAACAAGCCCAGAGGGCAAAGATAGATAATAAGTGCCTACAACCAAAGTAGCAACTTTTGCTCCATTGCCAACTCGTATGTCTACTTCTCCCTTAGCCAATGTCCTACTTCTCTGCAGCTCCCGCACATTTAAACAAATGTGAGAAGCACATCCAGTATCCAATACCCAAGATGTAGAAGTAGACATATTGACTTCTATAATATATATACCTGAAGTAGAAGCTTGTTGAGCCTTCTTCTTCTTCAGATCCTCCAAGTAAACTGAACAGTTTTTTTTTCCAGTGACCAGTTTTCTTACAGTAGTGACATTCACCCTTATCACCTGGTTCACTTGCCCCTTGTTTGCAATTAAAAATGACTTACTCGTGTTGATCCTTTCTTGACGAGTTTGGCTTGCAAACATGCTTTGCAAGTGCTCATAGGTAGTGTATGCATCCATATGCATATGCTGCCTTTGAAGCTCAGCACTCATAGTTGCCAACATAAGACATGCAACATCATTTGCATCATTCTTATCCTTTGTGTGGGCCGCTCGTTCCTCAACAGTAGCGCCCTCAGGAAGGGGACCTGGCGGAGGGATGTCAATGACATGAAGCTTGCGCTCCTGCCTGAGGACAATCCTCAAATTCCTCTGCCAGTCTAGGAAGTTATTTCCTCCTGTCAGTTTATCCTTCTCAAGGATTGATCGAACGGATAGAGAGCTTGTGTTGTTTGCCATTTCTTAGTATCTACAATGTTAAAAACACAAAATAAACATTAGATTGTCTGAGTTATCAATTATTATGTTCAAATGATTATGATATATTCATAATATATCTCCCACTATTTTTATCAAATTAATAGCCCTTACTATCAATTCGGAAAGTATATCCCATAATTCTTTCTAGTGAGCCAAGATCCATATTTCGTCATGTTTTAAGTCAACCACTGGAAGTCCTTAAAAATGATTATTTAGGTAGATAACCATTGTCAATTATATCATATATAATTCTTGGATAGTTTGGTGAACAACCATTGTTCTAATCTATCTAATAGATTTTAACCAAACTCTATGCTTCTAAGTTCATAATGGTCGAATATAACCGTTTATTTTCACCTTATTATGACGACTTAGTTAAGTTTGACCCAATGATCCAACGGCCGAATATAACCGTTTATATTCGTCGCATCTTACCACGATAGATAGGAGTCCCCTGCCACTGACAGCCCTTCCCCTTATTGATCTAGGATTCGATGAGTATTCATTCATTGGAAAGCATCTTATTAAAACTTAATATTTTGTTAAGGGATTTAGAAAAATTATAACGATCATGATCACATCATAAAGAGATCCTCAATTTTTCCTTGAACCAAATATTTCATATTGACATCCTAAATTGTTCATTTCCCAGGTAGATGGAGGATACCAAAGGTCACACTTAAAACCCATCAACCTTACGAATACGCATATCCGCTTTTGTCAGAAAATCCCAAATTTTAGATATCAAAATCCATATTTAGTTCCGTGCTTTAAAATCCATATTTTAAAAACACAAGAATCTCATGATCGTTTGTTAACTTTAAAATCTTGAATCGTTACAGATTTTATCTTGATTAAGCAGGCATGGCATGGGTGATGTATCTAATACATTCATTCATACATGATTAATCTAATTAAAGCATGCATTTCTATGTATCATACACATACATTCATACATCATATGTAAAGTAAGTGCATTATGTAAACGTGATTGGTTATGGCCTTTATCCTATATGATCCTTTCAAGCTAATGAAAGGATCAAGGACAATCTATGGGTGGTTTAAAATACTATACTATTACATGTCTTCTTCTTTGCTGCTACAATGCCTCCTTGGATCGCCTCCTTGCTTGCTTGTCTTCATGTATTCATGTACATTACATAAACAAAACAACTATACTAATATACTTACAAGGAGAACTCGAGTTACATTCGAGATTTAATCATTACAAAGAATGAACCAAACCATAAACAAAAACCTCTATCCTATGGGTCTCAAGGCCATAACCATCCACCATGCTCAAGTAACAATTAAATAACATGTCATATTATCTAATCATGTTATACCATATCATATTTCAGATGATCCAATCAAAGAAATCATATAACGCAAAAATCAGAAAATTAGAATCAAATTCTGAAAACAATAAATCGCGTTTTTCATGCACTAAACGGCGTCAAACGCCTTACAGACGAGTCGGTGATACCTATGGTATCAGTTTTGTTCAGATGCTCGTTTCCAGTCAGAAAACACATATCGTGTGCGAAAATCGGACACTGGACATAGATTTCAACAGATCTGCGCAGCGTATACAGAAATCGTATCGTATACAATCCCCATATCATGAACAAACAAAAATCATGTATATATCAATATACATACAGATTATATGATCATCATATGATCATCCCAATCATCATTAACATACAGTTTATACATATATATCAAAATCAACGCATCATACATGACAATCATCAAACATGCTGGTATATATGTCAAAACTGTAACATATAACCGAATTAAAACGTTTTTGCAAGTAGCTCTGATGCCATTGAAGGGTTTCGAGCATCAAACGCAACGGAAAATTAAAACAAAAACAATAATTATCGAAACCCTACCGCAGGATCCATGCAAAAACATGATATTTAATTCGGAGATTGATGATTTACCTTAAAGAAGCTTTACGATTGTATGTCTAATGGAGATCCAAGCTTTCACAATCGTTGAGTGCTCCTCTTCGAAGCCTCCTCTACGGTATCCACACGAACACTCCAAGAACGATTCTTGATTGGAAGGGAGGTACTAGCCTCCAATGAAAATATGAGATCTTCTTTTTAGGTTTTTTTAAGCGGCTGGGGATTATTTTTGTCGTACAAAATTAATTACCTTCTTTACCTATCATCATATATTTATATGATAGTGTAAGGTAAAAGCCCAACTAAAAACCTAGCCCAAGTTTGATTAATTAAATAATAGAATCAAATCCTATTATTTAAATAAATAATAATTAAGTCATACTTAATTATTAAAATCATATCTCATTTGTTTTTTATTATATCTCGATTAAGTCCCACTTAATTAACATAATAAAATACAACTAATCATTTAATTAATTTAAATTCATAATTTAAATTAATTCTTCCTTAAAATGTTCTATGTGTGTGACCCTGTAGGCTATCATTTAATTGGCAATAATTTTATTCTCTAATAAAATTATAAACAATGAGCGGAATCTAGTAATACATCATTGCTACCCAATTAAATAATAATTAAATCGTGATTCGATAAAACCTTTTGTGATTAATGTTCCCGTGTAATATAATCCCTTTAACCAAATATTATAGATTAAACTCGAGGCATGTTTCATGTCATCCTCTTCATAATTTAATCCGGGTTTACTTGATCCATGAGTAGACTATTAAAACAAATCACTATTTGAGCACGGCCATGCATTTTATAGTCTCACTCAATCAAGAGGCCAGTAATATCTCTCCTATCTGATATGAGGGTTAAATCCTTTATCTATCATTCATATTTCTCATACGATTCACAATATACCCGATGTCCACTTTTATCATCACCCGGTCAAAGGTAACTTTTAATGTAGTCAAAGTATATTATCCTCGTATAGAAATATAATGATCTCAAGTCAAAGGATCATTACACCATTATCACTGTGAGTCTTTCTTATGACTTTATTAACATGAAGAATCTCACGGTGGGTCTGTCCAGTGCCATGTACCTATGTTTTGACTTTAGTATCTCCATACTTATAACCAATGAGATGTGGTTATCAGTCAACAACATACTAGTCTATTTATGTATTATTATTGTCCTATATATTAATACTCGACTAGGGACCTTTAAGAATATGATATATTATATAATCTCAAGTTCAAGTTTAATACTTAAACTATATAATGTGTATCATTATTCTAAGGACATTTATTACGCTAACAAATATATCGCAGTAATTAAAGTCATAATAAATACATTTATTAAATAATCAAATGACATAAAGGTTTATCAAAATAAACAATGTATTGCCTCTAGGGCACCTACACTAACAATACTCGCAAGTGTGAAAGATTTACCTCTTTTTTCTGCCACTCTTCTTCTGGAATCTTGAACCCCAAAGGAACTGAAGGTCCTCTATTTATGAGATACGCTGCTGTGCTAACTGCATCTGCCCAAAAAATCTTTGGCAACCCTGCATACAACCTCATACTATTGGCCCTCTCATTCAAGGTTCTATTCATGCGCTCTGCAACACCATTCTGCTGCGGTGTCTCTGGAATAGTTTTGATCATTCTAATCCCATATTCTGCGCAATAGCTTTTAAACTCATCATTATTGTACTCACCACCATTATCTGACATCAGACTCTTAATCTTCAAACCGGTTGATTTTCAACTTCGGTCTTCCACTTCTTGAAAGTAGCAAACACATCTGATTTATTCTTCAAGAAATAACCCCATACCTTTCTAGTGGAATCGTCAATGAAAGTGACATAGTAGCGAGATCCTCCCAACGACGCAACTACTGTTGGACCATATACATTTGTATGAACTAGCTCTAACCTCTCAGCCTTGGGTGTCCTCCCTGATTTTGCAAAAGTAACTCGTTTCTGTTTTTCAAGAACACATGGCTCACAGAACCCAACTTCTACATTCTTCAGCTCTGGAATCTTTCCCTTCGAAGTTAACAGCTTCATACCCTTTTCACTCATATGACCAAGTCTTTGGTGCCACAAAGTTGAAGACCCAATCTCATCAGCAACTGCATTTGCTTCATAGCTAGATTGTTCAACTATGTACAACGTCCCCTTTTTCTCTCCACGAGCAACAACTAGATTCCCCTTTATAACCTTCCACTGTCCGTCTCCAAAAGTAACTCGATACCCTTCATTATCTAACTGGCCCACAGATATCAACATCTTCTTCAGTCCAGGAATGTATCTCACATATTTCAACGTCCAGCTAGTCCCCAAAGAGGTCTTGAGATTAATATCTCTCATGCCCGTAATGTCCAAAGTCTCATCATCAGCAAGACAGAATTTACCAAAATTTCCAAGTCTGAAATTTAACATCAAATCCTTGAAAGGGGTAGCATGGAATGATGCACCAGAATCCATAACCCATGATTCAACCGAACATTCAACACAACAATTCAAAATATCGTCATCCGCCACTTCTTCAACTACATTAGCTGAATTATCCTCTTTCTTCTTTCCTTTAGGAGTTGTGGGAGCCGTACACTGATTTCTGAAGTGACCTTTCTTCTGATAATTCCAACAAACAATCTCCTTGCGATCTTTGGACTGTCATCTCTTCTATGACTTCGATCTGCTACGCCCCTGATTCTGCCCCCTATCGGACTTTCTGCCTCTACTCTCAGTACTCAACAAGGAACCTGACGACTCTCCTGAGTTTCTCCTACGAATATCTTCTCCAAGAATCGCATCTCGAAATCCATCAAAAGTCATCTTACTGCTCCCAGATGAATTACAAATAGCAGTGACAAATCCTGACCAACTGTCAGGTAACGAGGATACCAACAACAAGGCTTGTACTTCATCATCGAATTTAATATCCACTGATGTCAATCTTGATAGGATAGAGTTAAATTCGTTCACATGATCAGCAACACAATCACCTTCATTCAATTTTGTGGCAAACAACAAGCGACACAAATATACCTTATTCGAAGCAGACGACTTCTCATACATATTTGATAACGCCTTGATCAATCCATAAGTTATCGTTTCCTTGACGATATTGTAAGCAACGTTCTTCGCCAAAGTTAATCTGGTAACACCCAGAGCCTGCCTATCCAATAGATTCTAATCTTTCTCATCCATTGAATCTGGCTTCTTCTGCTCTAGCGGTTCGTGTAGTTTTTTCTGATACAAATAATCTTCAATTTGCATCTTCCAAAACGAAAAATCTTTGCCATCAAATTTATCGATCTTTACTTTCCCTTCTTCTGCCATTGCTCCCACTCGCCTGAAAATCTAGGCTCTTGATACCGGTTGTTGAGTATACAACAACGAAAGCAAAACCCAAAGCGAATAAACAAGAACAAGAAAATAAATGACAATCACACAAGACAAAGATTTACGTGGTTCGGAAATTCCTACTCCACAATCCGCACTAATTTTGTATTGATCTCTCACAATTATGTTGTGTTGTTGTGTTACAATTACATGAGTATTTATAATAGAAGAAACTGGGCCAAAACATATCAGAGTCTAATTCTGAAATTCCTAACTCTAATCCTAACTCTAATTAGAGTCCAATTCAGGAATTCCTAACTCAAATCAGAATCCAAATTCCAATTCTGAAACCCGATAGACTCCACAAACCCAACATTTGTTGTATCTACATATGTAAACCGTAATTTGTTGATTTTGTTTTCAATTGTCAATTATATATGCTTGTTTATGTAACAAACACCTTAATTCGTGAATTCTATATGTTCTGTGTTCTTTAACTATTTCTAGAATTATTTGATTGGCAAAGTCTTTAATTTTGGTAATTTTTAGTTGCAAAAGAGGTTACAAATTGGAATTGTTACAAATTTTTGAGCTAGTATGTTTGGTTTGTAGTTAAAAAGGTTGTTCTGAGTTGCAAACAGTTGTTCTCGGTAGTTGACAGAGTTTTGCAAAGTCATCTAAATTGCGAAACTAGTATTGGCTACTTTTGTCAAGTTTTGGTAAATTTTTGAGCTAGTATGTTTGATTTGTTGTTAAAAAGGTTGTTCTGAGTTGCAAACAGTTGTTCTCAGTAGTCGACAGAGTTTTGCAAAGTCATCTAAATTGCGTAACTAGTATCGACTACTTTTGTCAAATTTTGGTAAATTTTTGAGCTAGTATGTTTGGTTTGTTGTTAAAAAGGTTATTCTATGTTGCAAACAGTTGTTCTCAGTAGTCGACAGAGTTTCGCAAAGTCATCTAAATTGCATAACTAGTATCGACTACTTTTGTCAAGTTTTGGTAAATTTTTGAGCTATTATGTTTCGTTCGTTGTTAAAAAGGTTGTTCTGAGTTGCAAAAACAGTGGTTTGACAGAGTTTCGCAAAGTCATTTAAATTGCATAACTAGTATCAGCTACTTTTGTCAAGTTTTGGTAAATTTTTGAGCTAGTATGTTTCGTTTATTGTTAAAAAGGTTGTTCTGAGTTGCAAAAACAGTGGTTCTCAGTAGTTGATAGAGTTTCGCAAAGTCATCTAAATTGCATAATTAGTATCGGCTACTTTTGTCAAGTTTTAGAAATTTTTTTAGCTAGCATGTTTGGTTTGTTGTTTAAAAGGTTGTTCTGAGTTGCAAAAATAGTGGTTCTCAGTAGGCAATCGAGTTTGGCAGTCATCTAAATTACGTACCTAATAACCACTGGTGATGTTGGGTTGTTTATTGTTGTTGTTAGCTGCTAATGGATGAAAGAATCGGGGAAGAATTGAGTCTCTCCTAGTGCAATAATGGAATATTCATTTGGGAAATATCAAACCCTATACATTTCAAGATAGTAAAGCATCTACAAAGACCATTTAACATGAATCTGGATATTACAGAAATCCAAAATCGTTTTAACAATAACCTTCGAAGATCTCTAGGAATCCACAAGTGATGGATAAACTTCAAATTTTGGATTACTTTGACACCATCGGCTGAGAATTTTAAATCAAGATTCAGGCTTCATGTAATGAATTATTTAGATCAAATTGGAGTGATTTCAATTAACAATGTAATTAGTGCAGTTCAATATTTTATTTCTAGATATGAATGATATATTGTACAAATTGAGCAAAAAGAATCAATACAATTTTTGCTTTATTGAATTTAAGTGGTTCATTTGTTAATTTTATTCATTATTATTAGTTGCAACAGTTGTAACCTTTTTACAACATTTTCTTATAGATAAATGTTGCAACTGATTAAAATTGCTTGATTGTGCTGATAGAGATGGGTGCCCCTGCGGGGCCTATTGCACATAAATTCTTATTGGTGGTTAAAATTGCTTGATTTTGTTTTTGCATATCTTAATTCCTTTCTCTGGATAGAAGCGTAGGCATAGCAGTTCTTTGTGTAAGTTTAAACTTTTTGCAACATTTTCTTATTGATAAATGTTGCAACTGATAGAGATTGGTGCCCTGCGAGGCCTATTGTACATAAATTATAATGTGGAATATATTTTATCGATAAATGCTTCTGTTACTTTAACTAATTGTTATTGTTTTTTTTGTAGGAATGGACAATACTTTGAATAATATTCCTATTATAGTACAACACAGTGGGCATTGGGATGAAAGTTTACGTTATGTAAACTTTTAAGTTTTTGGTTTTCTCATCGCAAACAACTGCAACTATACCAACTTGGTGTCCATGATATACAATGAATTGAAGTTGCAACCAGAATCAATCGATTTGAAAATAGAATATCAAGTCAAGGAAGGATATCCAGCTTTTAAAATAATTGATGACCTGCACGTAAACTTCTATATTGAGCTAAAGAAGAAGGAGGCAGACTTGACGATATATCCTCTATGTCTCACAATAGAGGATAGAAGCATGCAACTAGTTTCAAATTCAAATCAGAATGGATTAACAGGTGATGATGTTCGTTTGCAAGTTGGAAATACAGAAGGTGTCTCATCTAATACGTCTGGAAACAATGATAATAATGTTGAAGACTATGTTGATTATTGTGAACAAATTTCCCTACAAATGATAGACATGTCACCTGAAGGAAGTGCAGATGATGAAATAATAGAATTTGAAGAAGATGCTGTAATTAACAACAAGAAGATTCAAGATTTATCTGCAAACCAAAATACTTTGGATTTGGGTGTATATGCTATTGACTTGGAATATAATGCAAGTGCTTGTACTTTGCAAATAATTTTAATTTTATTATATTATCTACAAATTAGTTCAACCAAACATGCAACTAGTTGCAACTATTTTCAACTACTTTCAACTGGTTTCAACTAGTTGAAACTATTTTCAACTACTTTCAACTAATTGAAAGTAGTTGAAAACAACTACATATTTTTTTTGCAAACAAATACATATAACGAAACTACATATCTGGTAGTTATGAATTTGCAGAGCACAAGCTATTGGCTCTAGCCGGATGGCTAATGTGTACAACTAATATGCTTTTTACTGATTACACAGTTTTACACCTTATGGGTCCCTTCCAAATTATTTTTCTTCTCCATTAAGTTACCTAATATATGGGCTTGGGCTTAAACTTCTGTGTCAAGTCGGTTATAGCCCAACTATTCTACGGACATACGAATCCCATGTTGCAAGTATTAAAGAATTATTAAGAAATAATCTCGTTTCTATTTTTCTAATTTTTGAATATAACTGTATTTAGGAAATAAACCTAAATTCTAAATGCCAACTTATTTCAAAAATAGAAGTTTAAAATTTTGATTTCAAGTTTTAGTTGAATTTGAATCATAAGTTATATAATTAAAATATTTCCTAAAAATGGTTCTGAAAGTTCATCTCGTTTCCAAACAATGCAAAATATTGATCAGTAAAGTTGTAAATACTAGAAGTTGACGAGTTAAGCCCTTAAAAATTCAATTCTACGAAAATTCAAATAATGTGAATTCCATTCTAAAGTCTGACATTCCATTTTCCATTTTCCTTACTACTCTAGAAATAGTAAGCAACTGCAGTCTACAGTATACATATGTTGCTGTATACATAACTTTCATAATTCGAGTGAATGGGCTGCCCCACGGGCATAGCTCCTCGGTACCTTTTTTCTGTTTAAAAATACCAAAAGTGAACCTTAAACGGCTATCATTGGCGTTCCAAACCCGATGGCCCATCCGATATGTTCTTGTGCATAAATTACAACTATTTGCAACTACATTGAACCACCAGTACTAACAACATAAAACAACAAAATATAATCAACATTTCATTTAAAAATTTAAATTGTACCTCAAGAAACATTACAGACAAGTCTAAATATCACAATATCATTCAAACTAAAACCAACTACGGCATCCAGTCTGATCATCAGAAACACACAAGTTTAAATCTTATCCAACTAAAGTTTAAAGTTCATGATAGAAACATAAGATTCTGATAGATCTATTCTATTTTTATTGGAGAAGCTTTTGCACCCTTTACGGCACCCTTTCTTTTTCTTGTTTGACGCTTTCCGACCCTTGTTCTTTTTGAGATAGCTTCCACATGTTCATCATGAAATACTCTTGCTCACTTTCATATGCATATATGTGCTTTGCCATTGCATATGCATAGAATGAAAAAGAAAGCTGAGATCTATAAATAGCAACATCAAAAAGAATCTCCGGGGAAGTTCTTCGCCAAAACAAAATACTCGGCAATTGACACCATAGCTACTAGACTCCACTATCACTGCTGCATGAAATAACATAAAAACAAATCATTCAAAACGTTAAAAAAACCAACAAACAATAAATTACATATTATCGTAATACTCACAGTGATTCTCTACAAACATAAGTGTTCTTCATAATTGATCTGAAACAATCAATCCTTGACTTTTCTGTATAGCAATTTGATGAGAAATCAATATATGTCCTCGAGTAGAAGTCGGTAAGGAGCAAGTAGTGAGGTAGAATCGTAGACAATGGCAGCATTGTCTTCCCCATAATCAGTGAAACTCCTTTGCCGGATAATGTATTTCGTACAGATATCAACCTTTCTTTAAAGTCTATGACATCAAGAACCCAATGTCGTGTTTCAGCCAACCAGATTGGGACAAGTACATAATCAACCAAGTACCACGGAGTACTAAAAGGCAACGATACTCCATTTAAAATATCTAAAATTCCTTGCTTTTCAGTAATTATGCTTTGAATTTTGTCTGATTCTGAGATATTCGAATATGAAGAAATATCTGAATATAAAGAAGCAAGTGCTTTCCGGAACTTGCAGTCAGGTGTAGTAAATTTCATCTGACACTGAGCATTGTGTTTCGACAACTTCCTCAGATAATAGAAAAAGACATCAACGTGCTAAAAAATAAAAATTAAAACAATCAATTACATAATACTATATTAGTCAGAATAATAAACATTTTTAAACATTTTTGTTTGAATTACTCGTATAATATTCTAGAGACTAGATATGCAAAAACTGTGTGGCTTCATAGACATGGCTGGTTCCATATTAAACATATGGGTGCCCCTGCGGGGCATATTGCACATAAATAGATAATTCAATGTTATGACATAATTAAATACTTCAATAAAAAAATAAGTGAACCATAGTAAGACTTACAGAGTTTTATAAATCAGTGCTACCATACTCAATGCTATGAAACCAAGTCTTTTGAGATATTAGCTCGCAACCCAACTTCATGGGAGGACTGATAACGTTGTCTTCTTTGGAATAAAACTTTCTCCTGACAGCAAACATAATAAAATTAGTACGTAAATACATATGCAAACAAGTTTTTAAAAATATGTAAATTTATATTTTTTTTTACTTCTTGTTCTTCAGTAGCCCTTTGTCTAGCCAAGTGTAATATTCCGAGCTTATATCCATATCTGGCAAGTCACCAATATTGCTATCCAATGGAGAAATTCCTTTAAAATGGTCAACGTTGGTAGTTTCAGTGGGTTCTTTTGAACTCGATCCATAGTGTTGCAAGAATGGTGAAAGCAAATAAGCAGGAAGCGTGATTGATCTTTTTGGCAAAGCAGGAGTCACTTTGCCCACGTCACTCGTACTGCTTCCACCAACTTTCATCTCAACATCGGCTGCTTTTTCAAAAGCGGTTTCCAGTTCATCCATTGGCTCATCAGGAATGGTAGACTCGTAAATCTCACATGCTACCTTCAATACAAAATTTTCTTCAACCTCTTTTGAATTTCCAGCAAATTCTTCACATTCAACAGACTCCTTAGCAAATTTATCCCCATGTTCGGCAACCTTATCTGCACCTTCTGCAATAGAAACTTCAACCTCCCCAACCTGTAATACAAAATTACATGTGAAAACCTAATTAAAAATAATCAACAACTGTATGCAACCAAAATCAACCAAATTGTATTCAAATATAGTATGTGAATTAAGTGTAAGTAAGAATGCAGGTGTAACAAACTAAATTAAGACATTAAGACTTCTATTTTCCTATGTGCTAAACAGCATATAGGTCTTCTCTGATACTATAATTAATTACCATTTTGCTCTAGTTTTAAACTAATGACATTTTTATTATTTTTGTACATTTTTATTATTTGTATTGCAAGTGCAACCAGATGCAACCTGCTGCATAGCCAAATACATATAGGTATAGCTGGTTGAATCTGGTTGCATTTGGTTGCAGACCATTTTTAAAATATGGTAAAATCACAAAACAACTTAGAAAAGTAGTATTTTTGATAAATAACCAAAAACTTACCATATCTTGTTGTTTTGTATTTGAATGACTGACATCTATGTTATGTAATACATTTTCAAGTTCAGCCATTGTGTTTGGAGAGAAGTCGGAGCCTTCTTGAACACCCACAGCTTCTGGAGTTCTTGTAGAAACCTGTTGTGCATTTGAAAAAATACAAAGTTAATTTTTAGGTTACAAAAATACATTTAAATTTCATACGAATTATTCACAAATTTAAAGTACTAAAATGCACAACAAACATAAGTGATATGCATGTTACCAACACTTTCAACTCATGACAAATATGCATGTTGACACAATTTAACCCTGACCCCTCCCCAACAAACGAAATACACTACATCTTAAAAACCACAAATAAAGTACTCTACGTTATTTAAACAAAATGATAAAAAATGTGTACCTGAGGAGGTGGGAAAAGGTCGGCAAGAAGCTTCAACTTCTTAGATTTCACCGGTGACTTCAATTTTCTTTTCTTCAACCTCTTTGCAGATACTGTTAATTGAAGTCTCGAATGAGAAACAGAGGCTTCCGAAGCAGAAAACAATCTTGTATGAACCATGATGTCTATTACAAACACAATTATCACAATTAGACAAATAAAATACCATATCATATAACAATCATATAACACACTCGTATACCTATATCAACTATAAACAAACACATGCAATTGATAATCGATACCGCATCTAGTTGATATTAATGTAATGGTAGACCATTACATTTATAAGCAACTGATCAACCAAGTTCACCAGGGGAAACAAGTACACAAACCAGCACATGTATAAACAAATATACATAAACAATCATATAACTATATCAACTATAAACATACACATGCAATTGATATTCGATACCCTAATTCGACAAATTAGGGTTTATACAACAAATACAAACTGTAAACAGTATTTTTCCCCAATTCATATTTCGGAAATTGCAAAACAACCCACTTAACAGGAAAACAGTTGAACACACACCCATACATGATTGAAGCACGAATTTAAAGAAGAAAGTGAAGAGAAATCGAGAAGAAATCACCAGTAAGTAGCAAAAATCGAGGAGAGGCAATGGAGACGGAAATGACGGACTACACGGAAAGAGACAACGGAGAGGGGAGAGAGAGAGAGAGAGAGGGTAAACGGAGAAAGAGAGAGGAGTAGTACAGAGAAAAAGATGGAAAACACAGTAACAAAAAGTAAGGGAATTTTAGGCATAGTTGGTTAAAGGTATAATTGCAAATTAAATGCTTTATTTTAAAAATATTAGTAATTAAATATGCAATTAATTAAAGAACATGATATTTTTGCAAAAAGAAACTTTAAACCTACTCCCTCTGTCCTTTGCAATTGTTAACATTTTTTAAGAGGTGTCTGGCACGAATTTTAAATGTGCATTTTAAGGATAGTTTCATAACTTATTTTTAAGATTTTTTTTCATATAAAAATTTAAACATTTAAATTTTTATACAATTTTTTTTAAATGTTTAAACTTTAATACAAAAAAAATTTTAAAAATAAATTATACAACTATCATTTCCTCATCTTTCAACATATTCGAAGTGGGAGTTTGATCTTAAAATCGATGGAGGTTACCACTGAATCGAATACCATGATTTATTTTCTTAATCTTTTCACCCTTCACAATTACCTGTTTCTCTTTTATTTTAGTTATTGGTTACTTCTCATTCCATTCATACCTCACTTGTCCAACAAAATTTAGACAAAAAGAAACAGCAACACGTTTATTGAATAATGCTTAAAAGGTGATTGCATTTTCCATGCTTCCTAACCAAATCCAAGCCTAATCACTAATGACGAGAGTTTTACGCACGCCATGAAGCAAGGTTGAATATTACAACATAATTTTAAAAGGTGAACGGTCCCTGGCAAACATTTGCCAGGGAACTGTTACACAACAAATGGTTCCTATACCGTTGGATCGTTGATCCAACGGCTGGGGTTTAAAAAAAAATTTATACCGTACCGCAGAAACTTTCCGCGGTACGGGGTAATTACAAAAATGCCCCCTGTTTTCACATTAAAAATCTACTGTTCACGTACCGCAGAAACTTTCTGCGGTACGTGAACAGTGAGGGCAATTTTGTAATTACTCCGTACCGCGAAAAGTTTCTGCGGTACGGTGTAATTTTTTTTAAATCAGGACCGTTGGATCGTCCAACGGTCTAGAAACCATATGTTGGGAAACAGTTCCCTAGCAAATGTTTGCTAGGGAACGGACCCCATTTTAAAATTAGAAAAGGCATAATGAGATTAGTACTTTGGTTGTGAAACATGATATATAGGAAAAATTGAATAAGCAAACATCTACATTAAAAGTACTTTTCTCAAATATGACTGGTCTCAAACGTTTTTGCCTGTGGACACTGTTTTTTTTTTTTTTTGACAAAATGCATTGGATTATATTACTGGATCAAACAACTGAATATAACAGCCGGACAAACCCCCGACTGTCAACACGACCAGATTGAGAAACAAATAAATTGTTTTCTGATCGTTCAACAAGATGGACATAAAAGTTCTTGAAACTAAAAACAAATTCGAAAACATCCCAAGCGATCCAAACTGCGCCAAAATCCCTGAAAACAGCGATATCACAATTGACCACATCACATAAGAACCGTTGATACCCCAGTGTTAAGAATCCTCGCTCCAGCTATCTACATGCCGGATACCAGCTATAGACATGCCGAACATGGAAACCCCCAAAGGATGAGTAACACCCCAGCTATCTACATGCCGGATACTAGCTATAGACATGCCGAAAGTGAAAACCTCCAAAAAATGAACCATCTTTGGTTGTGAGTGGTGAGCTCTTGCAATAATCTTCACCGTCCTATCTTCGATGCAGTCTTTCCGGATCCCCCAAGACATCAACAAAGTTATTCTCAGCAGATCCAACCACGAACATAGAAAAACATAATTAACTAAATACATAAAAACACTTCAAAACCACTCCAAAAGGAGAGACACACGCCAAAAGGCGAGACGAAAAACCAAAAATTCAAAATCCTCGGAATAACACCAAATTATGGAATGATGTTAAGGAGGAGAATTTGAAACTCAAGGTATTTTTTATTTTTGGAATCGGACTCAAAACCAAGATAGATCTGAGAAATAAATTCTAGAAGATTGGCTTTGGTTTGATTTTTATTTAAGCAAACTGAAAACAAAAACAAGAAAGGAGATTAGATGATTGGGGAGAGGATTGGAGGGTGGTTTGATGGGGGAAAATGGGGAGGAGGGGGAGGCAGATTGAATCTGAAAAAAACAAGAAAACGGAGAAGAGGAAGATCAGAGGAGGAAGGAGTGAGGAAGGAGGAGAGAGGCGGTTGAGGGGAGGAGGGGGAGGAGGGGGCGGAGAGGGGGGGGAAGGGGGAGGTGAGTCGACTCAGTCGACTCTCATTGGATACTCTTCGAGAAGTCTTTGAGAGATTTTGTTTATTGATCCTGTTAGGACCTAACAACTACAGATTATACAGTGAATTGATGGTACGATGCTAATTCATGGTCAATATTAATTTGACCTTCGAGAGAAATATGAATTTTGACCAATTCTCAGTCCAATCTTCGCCAGCTACGGTTAATTCTAGCCTCCCCATTTTATTTAGTCAGCAATTGAGTTCTTTTCGAATGTCTCGCATTCCATGTGGTCTTCATTCTTCATTACTTAATTTTTTCTGCATGTTTTTTTTTTTGAAATAGAAAATAATTGCTCTTTATATTCATTATTATTATTATTATTATTAGTTGAATTAACAAAAAAATACAGTATTTTAATTTTAATTTTTCCAAAATAAACTCGAGGATAAGTCATATTTCAAATTTAGAGAAATTACCAAAAATGCTATTTTTTATAAAAAAAAACATTATGATTTTAAATTTTTTTAAAAATATTTGCAAAAATAAGATTTATAACCAAAACAATCAAATACAATTTTTTTACTTATTTATGAAAAATGATTGAAGTAATATTTTATTTCATTTGAGTTTGCTTTGTTTGCATTTGATTTAACTTGTGCAATTTCTTAAGCAACTTATCATGCAACGAAAAGTGATTTTAATTACTAAATTTTTAAATTACATTTATTATTGATTTTGGTTGATGCTAGTTGCAAAGTTACAAATTGTATTTTTGTAAATATTCTTCTAAAAATTAATTTTTTAAAAAAATATTTTGACAAATACAATATTTTTAAAAAGAAGTTTGTGGTCTTAGGCATTTATGAAAAACTCAATTTTATTATTAACTCCTCGTGCAATCATTTTTTTTTTAAATAGAAATTTCATTAATTCAAGGAAATATCACACGCAATAAACTCCAACACACATGGAGGAGGGGAAAACATAGAGTTCACTGTTCCTACCAAACAAGGCAGCTTAGCCATACTATGTGCTACACTATTTGCTTGTCTTCGAACATGTTGAAACTTCAAATCCGTTCGTTGTCGCAGAATAGTTCTACAACAATCCAACGTGTTGCCAATTTCTGAGAAAAAGACCAAGTTCTTCACTATAGCATTCACCCCACCAAGGGAATCACATTCAATCACCACATTCCTGACGCCCAGTTCCTCCACCCAACATAAAGCTTCATAAACCCCAGTCGCTTCAGCCTCCATTACTTGGTTTTCGCCCTGCACGCATATTGTCCTTCCTTCCATGAAAACACCCTTATCGTCTCTGAGCACCATCCCTAACTTGAAGTACGAATTACCTGCAACGACAGAGGCGTCCACATTAATCTTGTACCACCCTGGTTCTGGAAGTTGCCATTTGACCTGTCGCTCTTAAACACTACTACTACTTGCTGGAGAAGTATTTTGTGTACTCTGCTGTGCTCCTTGTGAAGGAATTTACGGACGAGCGGAAGCGTGATATAACAATTATTCCGTAAAAACCATGTATCGTGCATATAGAAAATCATATATAAATGAAAGACCGGAGGAATCGTAACCATACCTTGAAAAATCGAAGCTTTATAATCTATGGTTTTGATGGTTGCTAGCAGTTGCTCCTCAGAGTGTGAAGCACTCTACCGGTATCCACCAAGATTAATTCTTCGACGAAGCTTTTTATAAAACTAAGCTTTTATAAAAATGGAGGTTTGATCTTTTTGAGAGAGAGAGAGAGAGATGAAGGTGGAGGCTACTAGGGTTTTCACAAAACCACAATTCTTATTAAAACACCTCTCATCTCATTCTTTATATAGGGCTCATGTAGGTTTAGTATAATTAATATATCATGTATATATTAATATATATAAATCCCACAAATTGTTTAAATAATAATTAAACTATTTTAATCATTATTAAAAACAACTTGCTCTCTCAAAATACCTTCATCAATAAATTAATCTTTTTATGGTGTGACCCTGTAGGTTCAATATTAAGCCGGTAGTAGAAATAAATAATAATAAACTTTTTATTTATTATTTATATGAATTCTAAAATTCATTAAATATAATTAACTGATTAATTATATTTATTCTACATCGTGAGTGATGCTTCTCAACATATCGCGACTATCCGGATAATATGAATTCACTGCTTAGAATACCAAGAACCTGTCAGTGCTAGTTACCGTACAATCAATTCCTTCTACCCTGCAATATCCCGATTAAATACAAGGCATGGAACTCGTGTCAAGCCTATCAAATTTAATCATATGATTCTTATTCATAATGCAAAGTTCATATTAATGCAAATTAGAAACTCATTTCTAATTTCATACACTCTGGCCAGAGATTCCGGAACTAGCATCATAAGAATAGCATAGGATATTCTCTTCCTTTACTGGAAGGGGTAGATCCTTTATTGACCGTTAACTATCTCCATACACAAATCCCTATGCCCAGAATAGACCTAATGGATGTCCTTGAGACTAAGGACTAAACCAAAGCACAGTTCATTATATACAAGATTACTCTAACGATCTCAAGTCTAAGGACACTTGTACAACTATCACTTAGTGAACAACTATCGACACGTGAGTAAACTCCATTAGTTGTTCAACTTATCGAGTCATGTTCAGTGAACTTATTTCCTAATAAGCACCTACATACTAGCTATAGTGTCACCACACAAATGCCTATGAGAACAGACATCCTCCTGAAAGGAGCAAGCATAGTATGTACCAATCTTTGCGGATTCACTAACTTCCAATTAGTTATCCTATGATCAGGAACTGTTTAGGTCTAGAGTTATCATCTTCTAGATCTCACTATTATAATCTCATTATAATTCTAGAAGCTTTACTCTAAACTATGGAACATCTTATTTAAGACACTTTAAATAGATAAAGCCCATAATAAAAACAAATAAGTCTTTTATTAATGTTAATGAAATCAAATAAGAGTACAAGAAAGTTCTTCCTAAATCATCATGCATGATTGGATTTTAGGACAAACTCTTTCAATCTCCCACTTGTACTAAAGCCAATCACTCTGGTATCTAATACCCATTCACTCATTATGACGATCGAAGTGAATCTGAGATTGCGGCTTAGTGAGTGGGTCTGCTATGTTGTTATGTGTGTCAACTCTCTCAATGTTGACATCTCTACTTTCAATGATCTCCCTATCAAAAGAAAGCGCCATAAAACATTTTTGCAGCGTCACTTGCATCTATAAACTCTGCTTCCGCTGTTGAGTCGGCCGTTGTAGGCTATTTGGAACTCTTCCAATTAATCGCTCCACCCTTCAAGGTAAACACGTACCCTAACATGGATTTGCTATCATCACTTTCTGATTGAAAACTAGAGTTGGTATAACCCTTCTATTTTTCAACTCAGATCCACTAAAACCAAGAAAAATATCCTTAGTCCTTCGCAAGTACTTAAGGATGTTCTTCACTTCTTTCCAGTGGTCTTCACCTGGATCCGACTGATATCTGCTCGTAAAATTAATTGAATGAGCAATATCATGCCTAGTACATAACATCGCGTACATGATAGATCCTATTGCTGAAGCATAAGGAATCTTACTCATACGCTCTCTTTCCTCAGGTGTCTTAGGAGACATCTTCTCGGAAAGGGATACTCCATGGCTCATCGGTATGAGACCTATCGTGGAGTTTTCATGCTAAACCTTTTAAGCACTTTCTCGATGTATGTACCATGGGTAAGACCTATAATTCTTCTCGATCTATCTCTATAGATCTTCATACCGAGAATCTAGGATGTCTTTCCCAAGTCCTTCATAGTGAAGCTCTTCGATAGCCACACTTTGACTGATTGTAGCATCGGTATATCATTTCCTATAAGAAGTATGTCATCCACATACAACACAAGAAATGTTACCGCGCTCCCACTAACCTTCTTGTAAACACATGGTTCATCTATGTTTTTGATAAAATCAAACTCTTTGATTGTCTCATCAAAATGGATGTTCCATCTACGAGAAGCTTGCTTCAATCCATATATGGATCGCAAGCAAAATCCGAATTGATTTGAGTAGGGCTACATCCAAAAAGTTTCATCAAAGTCAATCCTTTGCCTTTGTCTGAATCATTTTGCCATGAGCCTAGCCTTGTAGGTCTCCACCTAGTCATCTACTCCAATCTTTCTCTTGTATACCCATTTGCACCCAATAGGCTTCACATCCTCTGGTGCTTCAACCAAGGTCCATACTTGGTTGGCATACATAGAATCCATTTCGGATTTCATGGCACTCTACCATTTCTCTGAGTCAACACTATGCCACATAAGGTTGTTTAGTTTGAACAAGTGTTTCCTCTTGAACCGTAGTAGTTTGTGTTTCATGAACTTCTTTAAGTTCAATTTTGCTCCCACTGTTCCCTTCAAGGATAAACTATTTTTCTAAGAAGGTAGCATGTCTGGAGACAAACACTCTATGATCGGTGTAAAAGTGATACCCTAAATCTCTTTAGGATATCCCACAAACCTACATTTTACGGATCGAGATTCCTGCTTATCAGGGTCAACTTTCTTGACATAAGCTGGACATCCCCAAATCTTAACGTGTTTAAGACTCGATTTACTTTCTTTCCATATCACATATGGAGTTTGAGGAACAGATTTGGAAAGCACCTTATTCAGTAAATATGCCGAGGTTTCCAATGCATAACCCCGAAGTGATACTGGAAGATCTGCATAGCTCATCATGAATCGAACCATGTCTAACAAAGTTCGATTTCTCATTTTATTAGTATGTTCAATTTGTAGTAAATTATGCTATACGTCACATACATACAGACCATTATTTAAAATACCACTACCATAAAGAACATTATCTCTAAGATTTGAACATTTATTATTCTGAATAACAAACGAAAATCCAACCAAGTCTAACATGGGAATAGAAATAATATTCCTCACAATCGAGGGAACAAAATAACAATTATTTAAAACAATAGTCTTGCCCGTAGGCATATGTAAATCAAATGATCCTACAGCTTCAGCAGCAACTCTTGCTCCATTTCCCATCCGTAGAATCACCTCCTCTTCCTCAAGAGTCCTACTTCTCCTTAGTCCCTGCAACGAATTGCAAATGTGAGAACCATAGGTGGTATCCAATACCAAAGTAGAAATTTGATTTAATGACATATTCAATTTAATCATGAACATACCTGAATCAGAAGCGGCAGTCTCACTACCCTTCTTCTTCTTCAACTCTGCAAGGTAAACCTTACAGTTCCTCTTCCAGTGCCCCACTTTGTTACAGTGGAAGCAAACAGCTTTGCTCTTGGGGTCTTCAGCTTTTGGTGGAACCGGCTGTTTCTCACCTACTTTCTTCTTCTTGGGAGGGTTCTTCTTCCTTTTTTTAGGATTGGAACCTTCACCAATTAGAAGAACAGAACTCTTCTTAGAGGGAAAGTTCGATTCCGCAGTCTTCAACATGTTGTGGAGTTCAGCCAGGCTGACGTCCAACTTATTCATGTGAAAGTTCACAACAAACTGCGAAAACGAATCCGGGAGCGATTGCAAGACTAAGTCTTGGCTTAGCTGCCCATCCATGACAAAACCAAGTTGTCCAAGATGTTCAATCAAATTGATCATCTTAAGTACATGGTCATTCACAGATGATCCCTCTGGCATCCTACAGCAGAACAGCTCCTTCGATATCTCATATCGAGCTGTCCTCCCTGCCACATCATACAACTCTTGTAGATGCGTTAGGATAGTGTGAGCATCCATAAGCTCATGCTGCTTCTGTAGCTCAACGTTCATGGAAGCTAGCATGATACATTGAGCAACATTAGCATCATCTATCCACTTACGATACACTTCATGTTCATCATCATGTGCATCGTCAGCAGGTTCAGCGGGCTTAGGTGAGTCAAGCACATATTCCTTCTTCTCAACCCTGAGAACAATTCTCAAGTTTCGAAGCCAGTCAGCATAATTCGGACCAGTCAATTTGTGAGCATCTAGTATGCTCCGGAGTGATAGTGCAGAAGACATAATGTATATAGTAAATCTGTAAATGATAAACACATAACAACACTTAGCAAATATCCAATTTCATTATTAAAACACTATATGAATCGGGTCTTTATTCATAAGTGGCTCCCACTAGTTTATCTAATTTATACAACCCCCTAAGTGAATAAATAAGCATTCGTAATGCTAGTGGGAATAGGGATCCTACATTCCATCACACAACCTCGGCTGTAGCACGAAACGCCATGTGATGTTCAATAGGCAGACAACTCTTGTCAATTACATCTCATGTTATTCCCTAATAAAACTTTAGCCTCTTGAATAATTGAGTCACGGCTGTAGCACGACAAACTCAATATTCTAAGTCAAGTCTAACCCAACATTTCGTACAATTGAATCAGTCTCCAACGGCCCACGGCTGTAGCACGTAACGACCATTAGATTCTAATTCATTGTACACATCTCTATGTAATAGACAAGTATTTCTAATTTCGAAATCAAAGCCCTCGGCTGTAGCACGAAACGACAATGATTTAAAAATGAGAACTACTTTCTACCATGTTGGAAGGCTATGACCGACACAAGCCCGTTGTGTCATTGGCCAATTACTACTTGATATTTATAAAAGAGGTTTTTTTTAAGGTCACGAAACATTTTCGTATAAACCTATAAGTCTAACGTGTTTTAAGTTGAATAGATAATCTAAATCTATAACAAAAACACGAAAAATCTCAATATTATTAGTCAAGTCAAATCCAACATTTTGTACAATTAAATTAGATTCCAATAGCCCACGGCTGTAGCACGTAACGACCACTAAAATCTAATTTTGTACACATCTAATGTAACAGACAAGTATTTTCATGTTGATCGGTAACAAAGTCCTCGGCTGTAGCACGAAACGACAATGCACCGAAAACAAGAAATACTTTCTGTCATGTTGGAAGACCATAACCGACACAAAACTTTTTGTGCCTATGGCGGATTACAACTTGACATATATAATACATAGATCTCATCTTCTTTGTTATTAACCAATAATTAAAACTCTTTTAATTATTAATTCTATTTCTAAACTCTTTAGAAAATTAATCTCTCCCTTATTATAATTTCATAAATTAAATAAATAATTAATAATATTAAGATCACATCTTAATTATTTTATAATAAATTAAATCTCATTTAATCAATTAATAAAATTGCTAACTAATTATTATTTCATAAATAAATAATTATCAGCCATTATTAATTAACTAATATTATTTAACAATCATAATCATATTATAATGAGATTCTTTTCTTCAATTAAATATTTCAAATCAATAATCGATAATCAGATGATTCCCAGATCGGGGGGAGCATTGTCAAGAGGCGTCACTTAATACCCCTTTCTTACAGATCGAAATCCGTTTTTGACAGAATCATCCTTTCTCTCAATATTGAAAATTCATATTTAATTACGTGTTTCATAAACATAAGAATCTCATGATTGTATTCATAATATAAATATTAAGGCAAGAAACGATTCCTATTCTAGATTTTCTAGAGCACGCCTCATATTGATTTAAGTTCACCTAGATCTATCATCGCATGGTAAACTTAGGCATATATCTCATATATAAACATAAATAAATAAGTAAGCATGCAAGCAATATCATGTCACACATTGATATAATGATGTATGGATTTATTATAGCATTTAAAAGCAATTTAAAACAATTAAAATATGCTTTAAAACACTTCCGGTAATATAAATATTTCAAAAATATTATATAAAAAATATTTGACCACTCCATTAGATTCGTCTCGGAAAAACGAATCCAACGATATATTGCACGCCCAAAACGGAGTTACGAAACTCCCAGAAAATCAAATTTAATGTGGGCAGAAGGGCTGTAACGCATTTATGATATGCGTTACAACAATTAGCAGCTATTCAATTGTGTAACGCATTACAGTAATGCGTAACAGACCTGTCACGCATTCCCGGAATGCGCGACCACCCTCCCCGCAGTTGTCCTACACGCGCGCACAGCAGCTGCTTCAGTTTTTTTTTTTTTTTGTTTACGTTGTTTGTCAGAGCCGTTTGACACTTACAACAAAAAAACGTACAGGAATGTAACTGTTGCCACTTCAATACACTAATAACACCTCCTTTATTAATAATAACTTTTATTATTAATATTACAATTTTAATATTAATAAATTAATTAACAATTAACTAATTAATTAATAAACAAATTACAGGAATGTGATTTTGCAAAGCAGGCAGTAGCAGATAGAATACCAGGTGGTTATGGGGTCCTTATGCAATTTTAATTCCATATAATTCACATGCATAATTATTTTATGAATTTTAATTAAAACAATTTTAAAAAATTCATAACAAATAATCTAAACATCACAAAATTATGAAAAAAATATCTAGATGCTCCATAACACTTATAGAACCCAGATCAATGGTCAAAAATTCATGCAAATATTATTTTGAATTAATTCATAATTAAATCCAAATAAACTTGCAAAAATCATAATAAATCCATACATGCATAAAAAAATCTGAAATTTTTATATGAATCTCTATATGCAAGAACCTAGCTCTGATGCCATTGAAGGAATTTACGGACGAGCGGAAGCGTGATATAACAATTATTCCGTAAAAACCATGTATCGTGCATATAGAAAATCATATATAAATGAAAGACCGGAGGAATCGTAACCATACCTTGAAAAATCGAAGCTTTATAATCTATGGTTTTGATGGTTGCTAGCAGTTGCTCCTCAGAGTGTGAAGCACTCTACCGGTATCCACCAAGATTAATTCTTCGACGAAGCTTTTTATAAAACTAAGCTTTTATAAAAATGGAGGTTTGATCTTTTTGAGAGAGAGAGAGAGAGAGATGAAGGTGGAGGCTACTAGGGTTTTCACAAAACCACAATTCTTATTAAAACACCTCTCATCTCATTCTTTATATAGGGCTCATGTAGGTTTAGTATAATTAATATATCATGTATATATTAATATATATAAATCCCACAAATTGTTTAAATAATAATTAAACTATTTTAATCATTATTAAAAACAACTTGCTCTCTCAAAATACCTTCATCAATAAATTAATCTTTTTATGGTGTGACCTTGTAGGTTCAATATTAAGCCGGTAGTAGAAATAAATAATAATAAACTTTTTATTTATTATTTATATGAATTCTAAAATTCATTAAATATAATTAACTGATTAATTATATTTATTCTACATCGTGAGTGATGCTTCTCAACATATCGCGACTATCCGGATAATATGAATTCACTGCTTAGAATACCAAGAACCTGTCAGTGCTAGTTACCGTACAATCAATTCCTTCTATCCTGCAATATCCCGATTAAATACAAGGCATGGAACTCGTGTCAAGCCTATCAAATTTAATCATATGATTCTTATTCATAATGCAAAGTTCATATTAATGCAAATTAGAAACTCATTTCTAATTTCATACACTCTGGCCAGAGATTCCGGAACTAGCATCATAAGAATAGCATAGGATATTCTCTTCCTTTACTGGAAGGGGTAGATCCTTTATTGACCGTTAACTATCTCCATACACAAATCCCTATGCCCAGAATAGACCTAATGGATGTCCTTGAGACTAAGGACTAAACCAAAGCACAGTTCATTATATACAAGATTACTCTAACGATCTCAAGTCTAAGGACACTTGTACAACTATCACTTAGTGAACAACTATCGACACGTGAGTAAACTCCATTAGTTGTTCAACTTATCGAGTCATGTTCAGTGAACTTATTTCCTAATAAGCACCTACATACTAGCTATAGTGTCACCACACAAATGCCTATGAGAACAGACATCCTCCTGAAAGGAGCAAGCATAGTATGTACCAATCTTTGCGGATTCACTAACTTCCAATTAGTTATCCTATGATCAGGAACTGTTTAGGTCTAGAGTTATCATCTTCTAGATCTCACTATTATAATCTCATTATAATTCTAGAAGCTTTACTCTAAACTATGGAACATCTTATTTAAGACACTTTAAATAGATAAAGCCCATAATAAAAACAAATAAGTCTTTTATTAATGTTAATGAAATCAAATAAGAGTACAAGAAAGTTCTTCCTAAATCATCATGCATGATTGGATTTTAGGACAAACTCTTTCACCTTGCCACTCAGAAATCATCTTAGAGCTGATGTCCATCGTTATTATAGGAGACAATTGCTTCTCCTCCCGCACTTTCCAATTACGAGCAAACCAAATCCCCCACATAACCTTTGCCAAATTCACCATTCTAGCACCAGATTCTGTACTGAGCCTTTCCAGCACCCAAGTCGACAAAACCTCCACATCTGATACATCATATTCCCCCCACTGTGAGCCCAACATTGCCTAGCAAAAGGACATTCCAGAAATAGGTGTCGAACATGCTCAATATCAACATTGCACAGGGACAAATTATCGATGTTTTCACTCCTTTGCCACGTAACAAAGTCTTAACTGGTAAATTGTTTTTACATACCCGCCACAAAAAGAACTTAATTTTATGAGGAATCATAATTTTCCACAACCTACTCCACCCTTGTGATGTATTCCCAGAACCCTCATTGTTGTTCCTATCAACCCAAAAGTGATACCCCGATTTAACTACATACTTGTCATCCCTTGTGTGCATCCAAGCTATACGATCTTGAACTTGATTTTGAGGAATCCTTGTGTCTAAAATGCACCGAACATCAACATCATGAAAATTTTGTAATATTTTAGTCCCATCCCACTCCTTGGTGTTTGGACGGAAATAATCACTAACCTTGTCACTTCTGTTGCTATTCACATGGTGATTCTCCACACAAAAGTCAGTCTTCCCCCTCAGCCATTGATCATTGAAAATATTAATACTGCGACCATCACCCAATACCCACTTAAACCCTCTACAGAACTCCTATTTTGCTTCACATATCCCCGACCATATAAAGCTTGCATCATTTCCTTTTTATGTTTTCAGAAGATGACTCTTTGGATAGTAACGTGCTTTAATAATTCTAGCCACTAAAGAGTAAGGCCTGTTTAAAAAATGCCAAATCTGTTTGCCAATCAAAGCCAAATTAAATCCATGTAAGCTTCTAAAGCCCAGCCCTCCTTTGTTCTTTGCCATACACATTTTATCCCAAGACATCCAACGAATTCCCTTACTGTTATTCTTCCTAGATTTCCACCAATATCCATTTAACATTACTTCAATCTCATTTAGGAGGGTTTTGGGAATTAAAAAACATGACATACAATAAGAGGGAATCGACTGAGCAACGTTCTTGATCATAATCGATTTACCAGTAGGGCTGGAAAACGGATAATACGGATACAGATACAGTCATATCCGAATCCGGATCCGTTTCTTACAACCGTATCCGTATCCGTATTCGAATCTGGAATATCCGACAAAACTTTACCCGAATCCGAATCCGGCGGATATTATCCGGATACAGATAATATCCGGATCCGAATCCGTTTTGCAAAAAAAATAATTTTTTTTCTGAAATTTGCATTATTATAAAAAACAGGCATTTTTTTCACAAAAAAAATAAACATATTAAAGAGATACTCGGTTCTAATTTACAAATTACAAAAACCATATCCAAATTTGCATATACAAACAGTATACAAAACTATATACTATATGCCATATACAAATAATTAAAGACCATACTACTTTAGACTATACAAATAGTGAATTGGGTAGAATTATGGTAGATAGACTATACTACTTCAGAAATTAGAACGTGTTGGACTAATTTTTATTTCATTTTATATTAAATTCATTATATTTTATTTTTTAGAGTAAATGAAAAAAATTAAAAATGTATTAAAAATATATTATATATAATTATTTTCGGATACGGATATTTTCGGATACGGATGTACCCGTATCCATATCCGTATCCTAAAGTCTCGAATTCAGATACGGATAATATCCGGTTGACTCCGGATACGGATAATATCCGCTTTTTTCCGAATACGAATACAGATATTTCGGACGGATATCGGATTTTTCGGTTTTTTTTCCAGCTCTATTTACCAGCACTAGAAATTTTACTGTTGCTCCAACTCTGAACCCTTTTCCACACCCTTTCTTTGACAAAACTAAACACTTTCTTCTTCGAACGACCAATTAAAGATGGAAGCCCTAAATATCTACTCTCTCTTAGATCATTGTGCACCTCCAAGATGTTCGAGATTTCACTTTGTTTATCTCTCCTGACATTTGCACTGAAAAATATTCCAGGCTTTTGGAAATTTACAGCTTGCCCAGATTGATTTTCATATGAGATCAACAAGTTTTTAACAACATGAACTTCCTCCACATTTGCTTGAAAAAATAGAAAACTATCATCAGCAAATAATAAATGGGTAATTGCAGGAGCAGATGCACTAACCCGACAACCTGTGATGCCTCCACTCATTGCAGCAGTGTTCAGAGAATGAGACAATCCTTCGACACACAACAGAAAATGGTAAGGAGAAAGGGGGTCTCCATGTCTTAGCCCTCTACTAGGTGTAATTGGCCCTACATAATCCCCATTCAAGCACACCATATACTGCACCGTAGTCACACATAACTGCATCCATCTCACCCACTTCTCATTAAACCCCATCGTTCTAAGTCTGTGCCACAAATACTCCCAAGAAACTCGGTCATATGCCTTACTGATATCTAGTTTCAAAGCCACCTCTCCACCTTGACTGCCTTTCTTCCTTTTCATGTGATGGATTGCTTCAAATGCTATGAGCACATTGTCAGTGATACTCCTCCCTGGAACAAAATGAAAGAGTTTGTCCTAAAATCCAATCATGCATGATGATTTAGGAAGAACTTTCTTGTACTCTTATTTGATTTCATTAACTTTAATAAAAGACTTATTTGTTTTTATTACGGGCTTTATCTATTTAAAGTGTCTTAAATAAGATGTTCCATAGTTTAGAGTAAAGCTTCTAGAATTATAATGAGATTATAATAGTGAGATCTAGAAGATGATAACTCTAGACCTAAACAGTTCCTGATCATAGGATAACTAATTGGAAGTTAGTGAATCCGCAAAGATTAGTACATACTATGCTTGCTCCTTTAAGGAGGATGTCTGTTCTCATAGGCATTTGTGTGGTGACACTATAGCTAGTATGTAGGTGCTTATTAGGGAATAAGTTCACTGAACATGACTCGATAAGTTGAACAACTAATGGAGTTTACTCATGTGTCGATAGTTGTTCACTGAGTGATAGTTGTACAAGTGTCCTTAGACTTGAGATCGTTAGAGTAATCTTGTATATAATGAACTGTGCTTTGGTTTAGTCCTTAGTCTCAAGGACATCCATTAGGTCTATTCTGGGCATAGGGATTTGTGTATGGAGATAGTTAACGATCAATAAAGAATCTACCCCTTCCAGTAAGGAAGTGAATATCCTATGTTATTCTTAGTATGCGAGTTCTGGAATCTCTGGCCAGAGTGTATGAAATTAGAAAGGAGTTTCTAATTTGCATTAATATGAACTTTGCATTATGAATAAGAAATCATATGATTAAATTTGATAGGCTTGACACGAGATCCATGCCTTGTATTTAATCGGGATATTGTAGGGTAGAAGGAATTGATTGTACGGTAACTAGTCACTGACAGGTTCTTGGTATTCTAAGCAGTGAATTCATATTATCCGGATAGTCGCGATATGTTGAGAAGCATCACTCACGATGTAGAATAAATATAATTAATCAGTTAATTATATTTAATGAATTTTAGAATTCATATAAATAATAAATAAAATGTTTATTATTATTTATTTCTACTACCGGCTTAATATTGAACCTACAGGGTCACACCATAAAAAGATTAATTTATTGATGAAGGTATTTTGAGAGAGAAGTTGTTTTTAATAATGATTAAAATAGTTTAATTATTATTTAAACATTTTGTGGGATTTATATAATAATATATATGATATATTAATTATAATAAAAACCTACATGTGCCCTATAAATAGAAAGAGATGAGAGGTGTTTAGTATGCAAAAAGTGGTTTTGTGAAAACCTAGTTGCCACCTCTCTTCTTCTTCATCTCTCTCTCTCAAAAGAACAAGACACCATTTTTATAAAAGCTTGTTTTATAAAAAGCTTCATCGAAGATTATTCTTGGTGGATACCGGTAGAGTGCTTCACACTCTGAGAAGCAACTGCTAGCAACCATCTAGACACCATCTTCGAATTTTCAAGGTAAGGTTTCGATTCCTCCGGTTTATTCATTTTTATATGTTTTTCTATATGCCCGATACATGGTTTTTACGGAATAAATTGTTATACCATGCTTCCGCTCGTCCGTAAATTCCTACAATGGCATCAGAGCTAGGTTCTTGCATATAGAGATTCATATAAAAATTTCAGATTTTTTTATGCATGTATGGATTTATTATGATTTTTGCAAGTTTGTTTAGATTTAATTATGAATTAATTCGAAATAATGTTTGCATGAGATTTTGACCATTGATCTGGGTTCTATAAGTGTTATGGATCATCTAGATATTTTTTCATAATTTTGTGATGTGTAGATTATTTGTTATGAATTTTTTAAAATTGTTTTGATTAAAATTCATAAAATAATCATGCATGTGAATATTATGAAATTAAAATTTTGCACAAGGAACCCCTACTGAATTGATATTTCTGCTGCGGATGATTTTCAGAAATCATGTCCTTATGATTTTTTATTAATTTGTTAATTAATTGTTAATTAATTTATTAATATTAAAATTAAAAGATAATAATAATAGTTATTATTAATACTACACTAAATGGCTTGATCAGTTTTGTTTTGAACATTAAAGTACACGGCAACAGTTACACAGGCAGTATAACAACGTTGTTAAAACAAAAAAAAAAAAAAAAAAAATTTCTGCACCTGCTGTCACTCGCGCGTGGCAGGCCAACGAAACAAAGGGGTGTCACGCATTTGGAAAATGCGTGACAGGGATAAGGGCGTTAGCGCATACCTCTCATGCGTTACAGTATTAAATATGTTTAATTTGTTGTAACGCATTTCGTAAATGCGTTACAGCCCTTCTGCCCACATTAAATTTGATTTTCTGGGAGTTTCGTAACTCCGTTTTGGGCGTGCAATATATCGTTGGATTCGTATTTCCGATACGGATCTAATGGAGTGGTCAAATATTTTTTATATAATATTTTTGAAATATTTATATTCCCGGAAGTGTTTTAAAGCATGTTTTAATTGTTTTAAATTGCTTTTAAATGCTATAATAAATTCATACATCATTATATCAATGTGTGACATGATATTGCTTGCATGCTTACTTATTTATTTATGTTTATATATGAGATATATGCCTAAGTTTACCATGCGATGATAAATCTAGGTGAACTTAAATCAATATAAGGCGTGCTCTAGAAAATCTAGAATAGGAATCGTTTCTTGCCTTAATATTTATATTATAAATACAATCATGAGATTCTTGTGTTTATGAAACACGTAATTAAATATGAATTTTCAATATTGAGAGAAAGGATGATTCTGTCAAAAACGGATTTCGATCTGTAAGAAAGGGGTATTAAGTGACGCCTCTTGACAATGCTCCCCCCGATCTGGGAATCATCCTATTATCGATTATTGATTTGAAATATTTAATTGAAGAAAAGAATCTCTTTATAATATGATTATGATTGTTAAATAATATTAGTTAATTAATAATGGCTGATAATTATTTATTTATGAAATGAATAATTAGTTAGCAATTTTATTAATTGATTAAATAAGATTTAATTGATTATAAAATAATTAAGATGTGATCTTAATATTATTAATTATTTATTTAATTTATGAAATTATATTAAGGGAGAGATTAATTTTCTAAAGAGTTTAGAAATAGAATTAATAATTAAAAGAGTTTTAATTATTGGTTAATAACAAAGAAGATGAGATCTATGTATTATATATGTCAAGTTGTAATCGGCCATAGGCACAAAAGGTTTTGTGTCGGTTATGGTCTTCCAACATGACAGAAAGTATTTCTTGTTTTCGGTGCATTGTCGTTTCGTGCTACAGCCGAGGACTTTGTTACCGATCAACATGAAAATACTTGTCTGTTACATTAGATGTGTACAAAATTAGATTTTAGTGGTCGTTACGTGCTACAGCCGTGGGCTATTGGAATCTAATTTAATTGTACAAAATGTTGGATTTGACTTGACTAATAATATTGAGATTTTTCGTGTTTTTGTTATAGATTTAGATTATCTATTAAACTTAAAACACGTTAGACTTATAGGTTTATACGAAAATGTTTCGTGACCTTAAAAAAAAAAAAAAAAAAAAAAAAAAAAAAAAAAAAAAAAAACCTCTTTTATAAATATCAAGTAGTAATTGGCCAATGACACAACGGGCTTGTGTCGGTCATAGCCTTCCAACATGGTAGAAAGTAGTTCTCATTTTTGAATCACTGTCGTTTCGTGCCACAGCCGAGGGCTTTGATTTCGAAATAAGAAATACTTGTCTATTACATAGAGATGTGTACAATGAATTAGAATCTAATGGTCGTTACGTGCCACAGCCGTGGGCTATTGGAGACTGATTCAATTGTACAGAATGTTGGGTTAGACTTGACTTAGAATATTGAGTTTGTCGTGCCACAGCCGTGACTCAATTATTCAAGAGGCTAAAGTTTTATTAGGGAATAACTTGAGATGTAATTGACAAGAGTTGTCTGCCTACTGAACATCACATAGCGTTTCGTGCCACAGCCGGGGTTGTGTGATGGAATGTAGGATCCCTATTCCCACTAGCATTTTGAATGCTTATTTATTCACTTAAGGGGTTGTATAAATTAGATAAACTAGTGGGAGCCACTTATGAATAAAGACCCGATTCATATAGTGTTTTAATAATGAAATTGAATATTTGCTAAGTGTTGTTATGTGTATATCATTTGCAGACTTAATATATATAGATATATACACTAGGTCTTCTGCACAATCACTCCGTAGCATACTAGATGCTCACATATTGACTGATCCCAACTATGCTGACTGGCTTCGAAGCTTGAGAAAAGTTCTCAAGGGCTAAGAAGCTGGGATATGCTGTTTGTTTTCACTGTAACAAGGTGAGGCACTGGAAGAGGAACTGTAAGGTTTACCTTGCAGAATTGAAGGTGAAGAAGGCTAGTGAGACTGCCGCTTCTAATTCAGATATGTTTATGATTGAAGTAAACATGTCACTAAAATCAAACTTCTACTTAGGTATTAGATACTACTTGTGGTTCTCACATTTGCAATTCGTTGCGAGGACTAAGGAGAAGTAGGGCTCTTGGGGAAGAGAAGGCGATTCTACGGATGGGCAATGGAGCAAGAGTTGCTGCCATAGCTGTAGGGTCGTTTGATTTACATATGCTTACGGGCAAGACTATTATTTTAAATAATTGTTATTTTGGTTCCCTCGATTGTGAAGAATATTATTTCTATTCCAATTAGACTTGGATGGATTTTCATTTATTATTCGGAATATTAAACATCCAATCCTCAGAGATAATGTTCTTTATGGTAGTGGAACTTTAAATAATGGTCTGTATGTATGTGACATAGAATATGTTTTACTTCATATTAAACAAAGAAAAAAAAAGGGATGATGAAAATCCTACCTACTTATGGCACTACAGACTTGGTCATATTAGTGAAAATAGACTTCGGACATTCCATAAGGGAAGGTTACTGGAACCCTTTGATTTTGAATCATATCCTACATGCATGTCTTGTCTATTGGGTAAAATGACCAAATCTCCATCTAATGGACATGGAGAGAGCGCTAGAGAGTTGCTGGTATTGGTAGACATAGATGTATGTGGACAAATGTCTACGCAAGCCATGGCAGGATTTTAATACTTCGTGACTTTCATAGATAATTGATCTAGATTCAGATATATGTATTTGATGAAATACAAATCTGAAGCCTTTGAAAAGTTCAAAGAATACAGTTATGAAGTAGAGAAATAAACTAAACATAGTATTAGAGCTCTTCGATCAGATCGAGGAGATGAATACTTGAGTGGTGTGTTTCTAGATTATCTCAAAGAAAATAGTATAGTCTCCCAGTGGACTCATCCGGACACTCCATAGTTGAGTGGAGTATCTGAAAGGAGAAATTGAACTTTGTTAGACATGGTTCGATCCACGATGAGCTATGCAGATCTTCCAGTATCACTTTAGGGTTATGAATTGGAAACCTCAGCATATTTACTGAATAAGGTGCTTTCCAAATCTGTTCCTCAAACTCCATATGAGATATGGAAAGAAAGGAAATCGATTCTTAAACACGTTAAGATTTGGGGATGTCCAGCTTATGTCAAGAAAGTTGACCACGATAAGCTGGAATCTCGATCCGTAAAATGTAGGTTTGTGGGATATCCTAAAGAGATTTTAGGGTATTACTGTTACACCGATCATAGGGTGTTTCTCTCCAGACATGCTACCTTCTTAGAAAAATAGTTTATCCTTGAAGGGAACAGTGGGAGCAAGATTGAACTTAAAGAAGTTCAAGAAACACAAACTACTACGGTTCAAGAGGAAACTCCTGTTCAAACTAAACAACCTTATGTGGCATAGTGTTGACTCTGAGAAATGGCAGAGTGCCATGAAATCCGAAATGGATTCTATGTATGCCAACCAAGTATGGACCTTGGTTGAAGCACCAGAGGATGTGAAGCCTATTGGGTGCAAATGGGTATACAAGAGAAAGATTGAAGTAGATGGCTAGGTGGAGACCTACAAGGCTAGGCTCATGGCAAAATGATTCAGACAAAGGCAAAGGATTGACTTTGATGAAACTTTTTGCATGTAGCCCTACTCAAATCAATTCGGATTTTGCTTGCGATCTATATATGGATTGAAGCAAGCTTCTCGTAGATGGAACATCCATTTTGATGAGACAATCAAAGAGTTTGATTTTATAAAAAAAACATAGATGAACCATGTGTCTACAAGAAGGTTAGTGGGAGCGCGGTAACATTTCTTGTGTTGTATGTGGATGGCATACTTCTTATAGGAAATGATATACCGATGCTGCAATCAGTCAAAGTGTGGTTATCAAAGAACTTCACTATGAAGGACTTGGGAAAGACATCCTAGATTCTCGGTATGAAGATCTATAGAGATAGATCGAGAAGAATTATAGGTCTTACCCAAGGTACATACATCGAGAAAATGCTTAAAAGGTTTAGCATGGAAAACTCCAAGAGAGGTCTCATACCGATGAGCCATGGAGTATCCCTTTCCGAGAAGATGTCTCCTAAGACACGTAAGGACAGAGAGCGTATGAGTAAGATTCCTTATGCTTCAGCAATAGGATCTATCATGTACGCGATGTTATGTACTAGGCATGATATTGCTCATTCAATTAGTGTGATGAGCAGATATCAGTCTGATCCAGGTGAAGACCACTGGAAAGCAGTTAAGAACATCCTTAAGTACTTGCGAAGGACTAAGGATATTTTTCTTGTTTTTGGTGGATCTGAGTTGAAAGCAGAGGGTTATACTGACTCTAGTTTTCAATCAGAAAGTGATGATAGCAAATCCATGTTAGGGTACGTGTTTACTCTGAAGGGTGGAGCGATTAGTTGGAAGAGTTCCAAACAGCCTACAACGGCTGACTCAACAGCGGAAGCAGAGTTTATAGATGCAAGTGACGCTACAAAACTGTTTTGTGGTGCTTTCTTTTGATTAGGGAAATCATTGAAAGTAGAGATGTCAACATTGAGAGAGTTGACACACATAACAACATAGCAGACCCACTCACTAAGCCGCAATCTCAGATTCACTTCGATCGTCATAATGAGTGAATGGGTATTAGATACCAGAGTGATTGGCTTTAGTACAAGTGGGAGATTGAAAGAGTTTGTCCTAAAATCCAATCATGCATGATGATTTAGGAAGAACTTTCTTGTACTCTTATTTGATTTCATTAACTTTAATAAAAGACTTATTTGTTTTTATTACGGGCTTTATCTATTTAAAGTGTCTTAAATAAGATGTTCCATAGTTTAGAGTAAAGCTTCTAGAATTATAATGAGATTATAATAGTGAGATCTAGAAGATGATAACTCTAGACCTAAACAGTTCCTGATCATAGGATAACTAATTGGAAGTTAGTGAATCCGCAAAGATTAGTACATACTATGCTTGCTCCTTTAAGGAGGATGTCTGTTCTCATAGGCATTTGTGTGGTGACACTATAGCTAGTATGTAGGTGCTTATTAGGGAATAAGTTCACTGAACATGACTCGATAAGTTGAACAACTAATGGAGTTTACTCATGTGTCGATAGTTGTTCACTGAGTGATAGTTGTACAAGTGTCCTTAGACTTGAGATCGTTAGAGTAATCTTGTATATAATGAACTGTGCTTTGGTTTAGTCCTTAGTCTCAAGGACATCCATTAGGTCTATTCTGGGCATAGGGATTTGTGTATGGAGATAGTTAACGATCAATAAAGAATCTACCCCTTCCAGTAAGGAAGTGAATATCCTATGTTATTCTTAGTATGCGAGTTCTGGAATCTCTGGCCAGAGTGTATGAAATTAGAAAGGAGTTTCTAATTTGCATTAATATGAACTTTGCATTATGAATAAGAAATCATATGATTAAATTTGATAGGCTTGACACGAGATCCATGCCTTGTATTTAATCGGGATATTGTAGGGTAGAAGGAATTGATTGTACGGTAACTAGTCACTGACAGGTTCTTGGTATTCTAAGCAGTGAATTCATATTATCCGGATAGTCGCGATATGTTGAGAAGCATCACTCACGATGTAGAATAAATATAATTAATCAGTTAATTATATTTAATGAATTTTAGAATTCATATAAATAATAAATAAAATGTTTATTATTATTTATTTCTACTACCGGCTTAATATTGAACCTACAGGGTCACACCATAAAAAGATTAATTTATTGATGAAGGTATTTTGAGAGAGAAGTTGTTTTTAATAATGATTAAAATAGTTTAATTATTATTTAAACATTTTGTGGGATTTATATAATAATATATATGATATATTAATTATAATAAAAACCTACATGTGCCCTATAAATAGAAAGAGATGAGAGGTGTTTAGTATGCAAAAAGTGGTTTTGTGAAAACCTAGTTGCCACCTCTCTTCTTCTTCATCTCTCTCTCTCAAAAGAACAAGACACCATTTTTATAAAAGCTTGTTTTATAAAAAGCTTCATCGAAGATTATTCTTGGTGGATACCGGTAGAGTGCTTCACACTCTGAGAAGCAACTGCTAGCAACCATCTAGACACCATCTTCGAATTTTCAAGGTAAGGTTTCGATTCCTCCGGTTTATTCATTTTTATATGTTTTTCTATATGCCCGATACATGGTTTTTACGGAATAAATTGTTATACCATGCTTCCGCTCGTCCGTAAATTCCTACACAAAAGCTGACTGATTCTCCGAGATAGTAACTGGCAACACATTCTTAAGCCGATTTGCTAGCACCTTCGCCAATATCTTATATAAGACATTGCACAGTGCAATACGTCTCACATCTGTTAATTTCTCTACGTTGTCCTTCTTTGGAATCAGCACCAAATTAGTATTACTTAACTCTGCTGGGAAAAGACAATCATCGAGCCATTGTTTACACTTTACAGCTATGAAAAACCTCCTTCCCCACCATGTTCCAGAAGTGCTGAAAGAAAGCAGGGCTGTATCCATCAGGCCCAGATGCTTTGTCTGGATGCATCTGTTTCAACGCAAGAGTAAATTCCTCGTAAGAGACTTGAGCTGTTAGCATCACATTCTGTTCATCAGTAATAACATTGTTTTCATTCATATCAAAAGGTGCAACATTACTCACTCCTGCTGTGAAAATTCCTTGAAAATATTCCTTAGTCATACTCTTCATTTGGTCTACATCATCCACTTTTTCACCATCTTTTGCAATCAAGTACCCAATCTTGTTCAATTTCTTCCTCTTGGTCGCTTGTGCATGAAAAAACCTTGAGTTAGTATCCCCCTCCTTAAGCCAGAACAACTTTGCTCTCTGCTTCCAATAAGTCTCTTCGTGCACTAACAACTCATTCAATCTCTCTTTTTCTTCAAAATATGCTGTTATCCCCTCCTCATCTTCACGACTGACAAACTCATTTAGTCTGTCCTTTTACTTCTTAACTTTGTCTCTGAATTTATGAAAAAATTGTCTACCCCACTTAGCCATGAACGTTAACATCGAGATGAGCTTAGGCAAAATATTCATTACTGGGAGAGATTTCCAATAACCTGAGACCTCCTCTTTAAAAGTTTGTTCCTTCAGCCAAGAGTTTTCAAAGCGGAATCTGAATTGCTTCTTTGTCATAGATGTGTCGAACAACCTCAACATAATTGGCTCATGATCTGAACTAATAGCATGATTTACTATGAGAGTGCACGAAGGGTATTTATGCCACCACCCTTCTGTTGCAAAGGCCCTATCCAATCTTTCTCTTACCCAAGTAGGCTTCCCTTTACTCTTTTCCCAAGTATATTCACCACCAACAAGGTCTAACTCCACCAATCTGCAATCCTCAACAGCTAACCGAAACCCATCTAGCAATGACTAAGGATGTGGATGCTCACCTTTCTTATCTGATGCGTATAGTAAGTCGTTAAAATCCCCAAAGACACACCAAGGGGTATTTCTATCTTTAGCAGCCAACCGGCGTAACAAGTCCCACGATTCTTGTCGTCTAGTCCTTTCAGGCAGACTATAAAAACAAGTTAGACGCCACATAGGTGAATTCTTTTCAAGGAAAGAAACATCAATGTGATTGTTAGAAGAATCAATCACGCTACAAACTACTGTTTGCCTCCACATAACAGCTAAACCTCTTCCTCTACCCACTCTATCTACTGCAAAATAATTTGAGAAACCATATTTAACACAAAGATCAGCTGTAACATCACCATCAACTAAAGTTTCCGACAAAAACAAGAAAACGGGTGATAGAGACTTGACTAAGTCTCCAAGAATACGAACTGTGCAAGGGTTCCCCAACCCTCGACAGTTCCAACTCAAGAGATTCATAATGGGCGGCTAGCTTGCAATGCAAGCGTAGCAAATTCAGTTTGTGGAGATGCTGAACAATCCGAAACAGAAAGTGCAGCTTCTAGTTGTGCAGTGCCTTCGTTCTTTGAGACTGAGCCTAATATAACATCATCTGTATCCATTACTATTCTTGTAGCTAGCCCACTCCTTCTACGTTTTCTATCCTCAAGCCCAAACCTAATATCCTCATCATTATCCGTGTCAAAGTTGTTTCTCTAATTTGTAAACTGTGATTTGAAATTATCCCACCTATTTCTCCCCTCCCACCAGTTTTACAAAAAAGATTCTTATCACGAACTACAGCTAAGCTTTTACCCTTATCTCCATAATTCTCTCCCGTGAAAGGTGGGCAGTTATTGTTCCCCCCAATTTTCACTTCCCATTCCGCATCACCCTCAACTCTCAACCACTTGCTCCGACCCTGGTTAGCCATCCTTCTTGCCGGTGCTCGCAGCCATAGCCCCCACTCTTTAGCACCTTCCTCTCCCCTTCTATCATGATTCCTCCTACAGAAACGTTCTGTGTGAGACAAGAGACCACATGCAAAGCAAAATTCACCCAAGGCGTTCATACTTGCACGACACTGTAAACTCAGAGCCATTCTTCCTTTTAATCTTCTTCTTCCTCTTAAGCGGTTTGCGTACATCCAACCTTATCTTAATCCTCATGTATTCTATCCAAATGCTAGCATTATTTTTAGCATCATACATTACGAATTCACCAAAAAAAATCACCAAGCTGCTTACCCACACTTTCAGACATAAAGCCTGTTGGCAAATCATGAATTTGAATCCAGATTTCTATGAACCATAACGGAACATTCAAAGGCTCCTCTCCTGGCTGGATTTTACTTAGAATAAGCATTGCATTATCGAAAGACCATGGCCCTCCATTGCACTCCCAAAGCATATCTTCTCGATGATAGAACTGAAAAATAAAAATACCAGGATCAATCTCCTTAATATTAATCCCCATTGTGGGCTTCCAAACATCCGCCATCTTAGAAAACATTGCTCTAGTATTGATGTTCTTCTCCGTTAAGAACCTCCCCACGAGACATAACTCACACTTGTTCACCTGTTCCTCGACACCATCATCAAATGTAAAATCCTCATTTTCCTCCTCTATATTCAGATCTGCTAGTTGCTCATCAAGATTTTGATAACGCGCCATCAGAAATACTCTTACAAAACTGTGTAGCAGTTTGAAGAGAAAACAAAACTCTCACTCAGTTTGGAGAGAAAATCAGCATCACTGACCACTATACTTAAAAGTTTGTCACACAATGATATTTTAATGTATGGATTTATTATAGCATTTAAAAGTTCTTCTTTTTTTCTTTCCCTATCATTTTTCTATAAAAAAACCTTTAGAATTCTAATCTTGTCAAATACAAAGGTGGATATCAAAGTAACTTTAACTATTAAAAAAATGATACATATAATTAATATATTCTACTTCAGTTGTACTCCCTCCGTCCCATTTTATGTGAACCACTTTCCTTTTATGGATGTCCCAAATTAAATGAACCTTTCTATTTATGGTAGTTGCTTTATGTACTTTCATCACCAATTTGACAATAATAACCTTGTGTTCATATTTGAACAAAACAAGCAAAGTTTGATTTTATTTACTCCATGTTCACGTGATCAACTTAAGAAATTAAAATTGGGGTGATTTCACATTAACTTAAGAAACATGTTTCTTTCGTCAAAAAAAGAAACATGTTTTCTGGACAACTTTAACACTTTAACTTTAACACGAGGACATCATTTTAAGTAAATATTCATGCAATAGTCTGGTGCCTTCCTTTACTATGCCAAAACTAGTGACTTTTACAAAAGGCTACTGTCACCTAACACCAAATCAGAAAACAACATTTACAACCAAAAATTTAACCAAAAGTTGATGCAGTTCCTTTTAAACGGCTACTGAGTCTGCAAGAAAGTTGTTGCCTGGTGAACTGCATTAGCATCACAGTTGAGAGTTAGAGGAAGTTTTCCATTACGTGCCAAATGAGCCTTACCAATATGAGGCAATTTATAAGAGTTGCTTCCGAGAGACTTAATCACTTCTGTCATGCATGATTGTAGGGACAAAAATACGTTGTTGAGGCAGTCTGATGATAATTCATTAAAAGCTTTATTTACCGAAGTTAGTAATTCATCAATATTCCCTGGAGCTTCTTGATGTTGGAGCGCTTGTATCGATCTAAAGAAACCAAGATCAAGAACATTTAAATCAGGGCTATTTGGAGGTTGACAAATCAACTTTATATCAAATCCTTCTTGTCTTCCAGCTCGTATAAATTCTTCATCATTTATGCTTATATGTGGTCGAGCGTTATCCTGCTGAATATATATTGTAGTAGAACAAAAAAGCGGCCACTTCCTTCGAATTGCAGGCAAGACTTCTTCAAGTAGACATGAACGGTAAACATCCTTTGTGATAGAATTGCAAGCTTTTGTTTCCATTGTACCAGCTGCCCTGTTTTTGCTACTTCTTTGAGCTGGCTCTTTATGGACAAATGGAAATATACCAATTTTGCCATCAAACTGGGTGTTGTTATCAGCGTCAAATCGAGGGCGCGCAACAGCTGCAAGAAACATTACTTTTGTGATAAACCTTTTGCTTTTACATGTTCGAATAGGATCGGTTTCTTCTCGAAGTAGATAATACCTCTATGACTCTTTGGTTTGAAAAAACCATTTCTCATCAATATGTACAACATTAAACATCTCATCAAATTCAGGATTTGTGTTTAATGATGTTTGTTTAAGTTTTTGCAAATAAAATGTTAGTCTAGCTTTTTTATTTTCATCAGTGAGAAAAGGTTTTATGGCACTGGTATGAGGTCGAATTTCATCACCTTCTTGGATGCGCCTATGAAGAGTAGATTTGGCCATGTTAAGAGCGCTTGCCATTGATCTTATATTCGTTCTGCGTCGTAATGGAACTTGTAATACCTCTGTAGGATCAAGTTGGACCCTTTTTCTTCCAACTTTACCTTTCAAATTTGATGAGATGTCAACCGGTAGCCCCCTCGTAAAAGTGGACTGAGCTTGAAGCCATATTCTTCTAATAGTGCTGGTTGAACAACAAAACTCTTTGCTAACTTCAAGTCTTGTGCCTTTTGTTAGTTTTCCATGTATTCTTCTTTCTAATAAATATTGAAAAATCACATGTCTCTCACTTTCGGTTAATCGTTTCTTTGTCATCTTCACATTCAAAGTATGAGAATTTTGTGATTTAGAACTGGGTTTGATAAGAGAGAATGGTTAACTTTACATTGTGCTTTATGTAGTGATAGAAAATGTTATGGAGTAGTAACTTTATGTGGTTGGTTTTTAAAGTACAGAGAAATGTGTGGACAAAAAACTTGTAAAATGGCGGGCCATATATACTCTAATTTGTTGATGATGTTTGAGAAATGGAGGGAAGTTTGGCGCCATTTTTTTCTACTCTAATAAACAAAGCCTATAATTTTCTCTTTCTGGACATCAACTTTTGAAGGGTAAAATGGTAAGCAAGATTGGTCAATTGTTAATTTCTTAAAATTTGTGCAAACTGGAGTGGTGCATTCATTCCCGGACAGAGGGAGTAGTATTTAGAGATTGCTAACTCTACTTAAAATAATAAGAATCACGCTACACATCCAAATTTTACTTTTTTACAAATGTTTTCAAATATTACATGATATCCTTTATTTTTTAAGATTTATGACAATGTATGAAAAATTCATTTCATTTATGAAAAAATTATTCCATGATAAATCGGTATTTAGAAAGGATTTGAGGAATTTTAACATTTATCAAGTAATAAAAATATTTTAGAAAATAATTCTTAACATATGTAATATATTATTTTTTAATCTTACCTATAAGCCAAAATGGGGGAAACATTTGACCTAACGATACCAAAAAAACAAGATAAAGATAAAGACGGTGTAATAATACCAAAGAATAAAAAGAGAAAACAGATGGGAGGGGAGAGGTGACAAAATTGATAAATATAAAAAAGAAGGAAAGGATGGCAAAAGTCCTAATCAACCACCTGAGCTGAGTCGGAAGGGACGGTTTGGTCGGCTGCAAATGGCCGCCACTATCAGGCCCTCTAAAATAAACAACTTTTACAACCTGTTAGTCTGTTACGAATGGACCAAACAGGCCTTATTAAATTGCAAATTAGCAAATACGACCCGCTTTTGAATCATCACGCTCACTTTATGTTACCGTAATAGTATGTCTTAACATCATCATCGCTGTTTGATGTTTCATGAATCATGACTTACTGTAAGAAACTTCATCATATGCACAGAACATCACTTCCACTGTAAAATTGGTTATATTTTATTTACTAGTAAAATTTTATAATTTTATAGTAATGAGTAAAATGTAAGCCAATAAACTTCCGGTGACAAAAAAATTTAGCTGTAATCTGTAACATCCCAGTCCACAGGATGAAATTTGCAGTTTTAGTTCAATATATAAGCAAAATTATAACTATTAAGTTCACCAATGATCATGAAATTTGCAGTTTTAGTTCAAATATGTAATCACAATTAAAATTATTAAGTTCATCAATAAATCATGATTTTTGAGGGTTTGTGGTATGTGTGGATAATCCAAGTTGATTGCATTTGGATCAACATGTTTTGGTTTATTTCGGATTCGGGAATCGACCCAATTTTAAAAAGACTCGTGATTTGATCCAGATCATCACATATGATATTAATCACATATGATATTAGAGTCGATTTTCAAAAGCTTGATTCATAAAGTTGTCTGAGATGGGGACACGAAGGCTGAATCGCATAATGGATAGAGGTTCGGAGATGGGGACACGAAACTAGCCGATATTATCCCATAATGGTTTGGGAGGAACGATGTTAGACGTACATATGGACTATCCGTTCAGGTCTGACGAGAACATCGGGAGTTTTTTTTTTTTTCATCGGGAGTTTAAGTGTGGTGGTTTGTAACATCTTAGTCCCACATCGAGAATATTTGGGATTTTAGTTCAATAAATAAGCAAAAATAATGCTATTAATTGTACCAACAAATCATGATTTTTAGGGACCTGTGATAAACTTGTAGTATTACTTCAATTTATTTCGAATTCAGAATCAAAGCTTGACCTCGAAAAACACTTTGAATTTAACTTAGGTTGTCACAACTCAGCCTAGATTTTAATTTATTTTTTTTAATGAATAACTTCGTACCCACAAAAAATAATGGGATATTCTCTTTGGTAAATTAGTGAAATTGGCTTTTACTAGTGGTACGATCACATTTTTTGTTTCTATACATGTTACATCTGACATATTGTTTCTCTCTTAATCATGCCCTTGTATTAGACAATTATTAATATTTCGGGTGCACCACGTATAGAATCCAAAAATATTGTTTCTCTCTTAATCATGCCCTTGTATTAGACAATTATTAATATTTTGGGTGCACCACGTATAGAATCCAAAAATATGATGTTATCATTGGTAAAAATCAATTCCACGAATGTACCAAAGAGAATTTCTCATAAATAATTATAGGGCGGGGAAAGCAATAGCGGGTAGCGATGTGATAAAATAGTGGGGAAAGACAAAGAACGGGGTGACAAAAATAGAAGCGGAGGGGCAGCTAAAAGTATAGGGCGGGGTTGGTGTTTAGGCAAAGGGTCCCTCTATCACTGTCAGCAGTCCACGCGAAGTAGTACTAAAACAAATACGCACCAACTCTCATTCTCTCTATATATCATTGCCCCGCTTAATACAATTTTTCTGTGCAAATTATTACTATCAAACCACCACTACTAGTTCCAAAAAGCAACTTCTCATTTTCATTTACAGACACACACACATAAAACTAAAGTACTACAAAATTTTCATACTCCTCCTTCAAGGTAAACCCCATATCTTCTTACGATCATCTTACTTGTCTATAAGTTTATCTTTATTGCATATGATATGATACATCATCTTATTTACTTGTTGGTTTGTGTATCATCCTTGTGTATGTTTGTGATTTGTTGATAATTAAGGTTTTGGTTAGATCTCTTCCGTTTGCTTTATCTGATGATGATGATGTTAATAACATTAATCATTTTGATTATGTTTTTGTAAGCAGATCGATGTGCTCTGTTTTTGTAGTAAGTAGATCTTCACTGCATACAAACGTATGCTCTGTTTTTCCATCATATACCATATGCTCTGTTTCCTTCTAGTAAATATAATTACTCGCAGACACGATCGCATTCGCATATATAGTTGTGTTTTTTAATTGTGCTGGTTTTAATCTTTCCGGTGATTGATCGACTATAGTTTTTTTTCCCAAGCTTCGTTACTGTTGCGAAATCTGTAACGTCAAATCTTATTATATAATACAGCTGTATCAGCTTTTTAAGGAAAACATTACAAAAATACTGTCACGGTACAGCTACAACCTTTTTTAAAGTTTCTACCACAGAATTATCAGTTACTCCGTATTAAAATAGCACCGTTTGTTAATATATATTTGGAGATTAATTTTTTCTAAAAGCTAACTTATGTGATGATATGCATTTCAATTTGTACGTATGTTAAAATTGTGAACGCTTGTTTTGTAAGTAAATTTTTTCATCTGTTATATCGGATATTGATCGAAAGCGTTGATTCCCCCCTACACAAACATATATCTTTAAAAAGAAATTCAAAGTACTTTTAATCGGTTTCGAAAAGAAAATGATTTATTTCTCTTGATATTATGCTAATTTTGACTGAGAGATGAATGTTTTTTTTTATAATTCGGTATTTGGACCAATTTTCGCGTATTTTGACTAATCCGGATACTAGAGAGATGAATGTTGGTAGTGATGTAAATACTAAATCGTGCCGTCCATAGCTTTGTCTTGGTAAGAAAGTGGCTTCTTGCCAACCTGTGGTGTCCACTACCTTTACTTTTTCCTCTTCTTCTTTATTTTTGGGTTGAAGTCCTTTTATTTGTTGACCATGTAAGATAATACACTTTCATATTCTCGCATGATTTTCTATTTTTATAATTTAGTGGTATTTAGTTAGTGAAGCAATCCGGAAACAAGACGACTAATTTTTAGATCGTTTATTTGTTTTTCAACCTGATTGCATGATCAGTTGGGGGTTTGTCCCGATTGAGTCGCCTTTAAAGTATTTATGAAATCACTTTAAATTTGGCAAAAAAAAAAGTATTGCACCATTGCCTATCAAGCGTTAGAGTAACTTCCAGGTTGGCAATTCTAGTTTAAGAACAAACATCAATTAAACATATTAAAATATAATCTTTCGGTTTTAATAATAACCCCATCCTTTTTGGCCAGCATTTAAAGTGAATGAAAAACATATAATATGGTATCATAGTATCCCTTCTGGTTAGGTATCATTCATTGACTGGGTTCTTTTAGTTTTCGTTGTTTTATTATTGGACGACCATAAAATTATTGTATGAAAGTTCTTAGATATGTACTGTGTAAATATATTTTAAGCTGAAACAATGTGATTTTTTTTTAAAGAAGCTGAAAGAATGTGATAATTTTAACAATTTTGTTACTGCTATTTAAGGATAGGTGTCATCAATAATTTGAGGGGTATTGTTATTATATGATCCTGTTTGCATTCGAGTTTTATAATGGTGTAGTGTTGCTTATTCCGAAACAGTACATTGATGCCATTGGATCCTCATTGAGTGCCATATGTTTCCAAGATCTGAAAACTAAATCAGCATCTATGTCGAGATCATGATCTTATATTTTTCTTTTTTTGAAAGGATCATGATCATGCACAACCATGTTATATAATTTTTCTACAGGACAAGGATACACAGTCATACATTGTTTGTTTTGTAATTTTTTTTTATCTATTTTCATCCTTGTGCTGTCGTGTATGTTTTCGATTTCTGACATCCGTTTTGTTTGTAATACTTGCTTGTCTTTGCTATATTAATTTTATTTGGCCAAAACAAATGTATTTATTAAGACTGTGACAAATATCGTACTAGAAAATATTCATCCATGTGATGGATGCCCTTCTAAAATTCAAGGTAAGCAACTTTTAAAACGATAACCATTGTTAGTGTAGGTAAATATTAAAAGCACATGATATTGTTCTCTTAATTTATTCTAGACTTGGTTTAACACTCCATTCCAAGTACTGTCCTGGTTTTACTAATTATTTGATGATACCTACAATTTCTATATAATAACTATGCTGTAACCTTTTTTTAACAAAATGTAAGAGTTATTTGTTTTCTTGTTCCTCTCTGCAGTTAAGTATAAATATCGACTTGGGAGGTAAAATTCTATAAAAGCGAAAAAAAATTCAGTCATGGAAGAAGAAACTGTAGCAAGTTCTGAGATACCAGTGGTGAAGGTTGTTGATGAGGTAGTGACCAATGCTGATCCTGTTAAGGTACGGACCTGGCTTGGCTTTGTACTTTTTTCTTGTATAATAGTTTCAGTATAATGAGGAGATAATAATCCAAAGAATGCACGTTCAAGGAAAGTGGCACAGATTTGTTTTTGCAAAAGCTCTCCTCTGGAGCGAAAAATATATTTTTGTAAAGTTAAAAATTGCATATTTGTTCTTGAAATTTGGTAATACAGGAAAGTGAAAAGAAGAAAGAAGAGTCTGATTCCAGCTTTGATGGGGAATTTATAAAAGTAGAGAAAGAATCTCTAGCAGATCAAAAGCCTATCGTTATCGAAAGAAGCTCAAGCAATTCCTCTTCTAGCAGGGAATTGCTAGAAGCCCAGGAAAAGATTAAAGAAATTGAGGTTGAATTAGTGAGATTAACAGGAGCTTTAAAGGATTCTGAATTGGAGAATACAAAGTTAAACGATGAAGTTTTGCGTACAAAGGAGAAACTGGAAGGCAGTGAGAAAAGTTACACCGAGCTTGAGCTCAATAACAAGAAATTGCAACAGCAGATTTCCGAAGCTGAAGAGAGATATACCCTGCAGCTTAGCACATTGCAAGAGGCCTTAGAAGCTGAACAGATGAAGCAAAAGGAGCTGACAGGAGTGAAAGAGTCCTTTGACAATCTTAACATTGAGCTGGAGAGTGCTAAAAAGAAGATGTTGGAGTTTGAGCAGGAGTTGCAACTTTCTGCAAGCGAGGCCCAAAAGTTTGAGGAGCTTCATAAGCAAAGTGGTTCACTTGCAGAGTCAGAGACAAAAAAGGCATTAGAGTTTGAGGGGCTACTTGAAATGGCAAAAGCTAGTGCTAAAGAAGTGGAAGATCAGATGATTGCTTTACAAGAAGAACTTAAGGGCTTGTACACAAAGACTGCTGAAAATGAAAAAGTCGAAGAAGCACTCAAAGTTACTACAGCTGAGCTCTGCACGGTTCAGGAAGAGTTAAAGGTTTCAAAATCACAACTGGCAGAGACAGAAAACAAGCTTGCATTGAAGGAAAGTCTTGTAGATGAGTTAACACAAGAACTGGATCTGAGAAAGGCTTCTGAAGCTCAGGTGAAGGAAGATATGTTAGCAGTAGAAAATCTTCTGTCATCAACAAAAGAAAATCTTCAAATTAAAGTGTCTGAATTGGACGATATCAAGTTGAAGCTGAATGAAGAAGTCTGTGCAAAGGAACTTGTTGAAGTAAGCCTAAAGAACCAGGAATCAGAAGTACTGATGCTAAAAGAAGAATTCAGAAAAGTAACAACAGAGAAAGAAGCTCTGGAGGCTGCTTTAGCTGATCTAAACAGCAATTTGGCACAGATGAAGGAGTTGTACAGTGATCTTGAAGCAAAGTTACAGGTCTCTGATGAGAACTTTGGTAAAGCAGATTCTCTTTTGTCTCAGACACTGGCTAACAGCAAGGAACTGGAACAAAAGCTTAAGTCACTAGAGGAACTTCATCATGAATCTGGTTATGCAGCAACAACTGCTACACAGAAGAATGTTGAGCTTGAGGAGGTTTTACAGGCTTCAAATGCTGCAGCAGAAGAAGCAAAATCTCAGCTGAAAGAGCTTGAGACACGTTTTATTGCGGAAGAACAGAAAAACTTGGAGCTGGGAGAACAGAAAAATCTTCTGGAATTGAAATGTAGTGATGCTGAGAGAGAAGTTAAAGAGTACTTAGAGAAGATATCTGAACTTACTGCTCTGTTGAAAAGTGTGGAAGAAGTAAATAAGGAGCTTACTGAGCAAAAGCAAGGATATGAAAATAAAATCACACTTCTGGAGTCTGAATTAAGCTCCACATCTGCTAGGAATTCAGAATTAGAGTTGGAATTGAAGAGTGCCACAGACAGATGTGCTGAACATGAAGGGAAAGTCAACTTGACTACTCAACGTGGTCTTGAACTGGAAGATCTAATTCAGTCATCGCATTCCAAAGCAGAGGATGCTGAGAAGAAGGTGAACCAGTTTGAGCTTCTTCTTGAAACTGAGAAGTACAAAATTCAGGAGCTTGAAGGACAGATAAGTAACTTAGAAAATAAATGCAGGGAGGCTGAAGAAACCTCGAAGAATCATTTTAATAAGGCATCAGAGCTTGAGACAGAAGTAGAAGCTTTGCAATCAAAAATATTGAGCCTTGATGCAGCACTGCAGTTGGCAACTGAAAAGGAAAATGAGTTGACTGAAAATTTAAAAATAACAACAGAGGAGAAGATAAACCTAGGAGATGCACTTAAAAACTCAACTGAGAAGCTTGTCGAAAATGAAAACATCCTTGACATCTTACGCAATGAATTGAATCTCACCCAAGGGAGATTAGAAAGCATCGAATCTGATCTTAAGGCTTCTGGAATGAGAGAAACCGAGGTCTTGGAAAAACTTAAGTTTGCAGAGGCGCAAATTGAGAAACATGGAAGTGCACTGGAACAAGCTACAACAAGAAGCCTAGAGCTTGAGTCATTACATTCAACTGTAGCTAAAGACTCAGAACTCAAATTGCAAGAGGCAATCGCAAGTTTCACCAGTAGAGATTCTGAGGCAAAGTCACTGCATGACAAAGTGCAGGCTCTCGAGGATCAAGTGGAAATTTATAAAGAGCAAGCAACCGAGGCAGCTGAAAAATATGCATCCTTGAAAGAAGAGTTTAATCAGATTGCATCAAAACTAGCTTCTCTAGAAGGCACAAATGAAGAACTCAAGAAGGTTGCGGAAGCAGAAGATAAAGCTGTACAGTCATTCTCAGAGAATGAACTGTTGGTCCAGACAAATGCTGAGCTCAAGAACAAGATATATAATGAGCTTCAAGGCTTACTAGATTCGGCAAATGCTGAAAAAGAAACCATTTCTCAACAACTTTTAGCTCACGTAAACACTATCGCAGAATTAAATGAAGCACAGACAAAGGCCACTGAGCTTCACTTGGCAACTGAAGCCCGCATTTCAGAAGCTGAGACACAGTTGCACGAAACACTACAAAGGTTCACTCTTAGAGATTCAGAAGCTAAGGAATTAAATGAGAAGCTGACGGCACTCGAAGAACAGATAAATTTGTATAAAGAGCAGGCTCATGAAGCATCTACACTTGTTGAAACTCATAAAGCTGAACTAGATCAGGCACTGACTGCATTGAAGGCACTTGAGAGCAAGTCTGCTCAATTTGAGAAGGAGAACGAAGGACTTGCTGAGGTAAATCTAAAGCTTACCCAAGAACTAAGTGTTTATGAGTCTAGACTGAATGATCTGCAAACAAAGTTGTCCGCAACATCTTTAGAGAAAGTAGAAGCAGTTGAACAGCTTCAGTCTTCCCAGATGATACTTGAAGAACTGAAAACGCAGCAGATTTCAGATGGCGAAAAGTTACACACTCAGGTTAGAGCTTCATGCTACATTGCGTAGAATATAACTAGGTTTCAGAAATGGTTATTAATTATGGTGAGTTCACTGTTTTTATTATCTGATTAATGTATGCCTGCAGATATCACTATTAATGGAAGAGAAGTACCTTCTGACCGAAACACATGAAAATGCCAAGAAGGAGCTACAGACCGTGATACAACAGCTAGAAGGACAGTTGGAAGACAAAAAGTCACACGAGGATACTTTAAAGACTGAAATTGACACTCTCAAGGCTGAGATGACTGAGAAATTTGTCCCCAAAGATAGTCTGAAGAAGTTAGAAGAACAAATAGCAAAAGCCGCGGCTGGAACAAAAGAAGAGGTAATGTTTTTTGTTTTATTCCTTTTTATGATATGATGCCAATTTTATAAAGAGTAATCATAGGTATTTTATCTAAGTAATCAATTTAGGATTTTTCAGTGTCGGATGAATCTAGAGTAGACAAATAAACAAGTTGTGCAATTCTATAGTACTCCCTCTGTTTCTTTATAGTTTTCCTATTTCATATGTCGGGACTGTTCATAACAGGAGACAAATTACTAATTTACGCATAATTTATAAGACCAAATATAGTCATGAGTGATCTTATTAGATTCGTATTTATGAGTACTTTAATACAGTGAAGTTTTTATATTTAGTACTAATACGAAATTGAAGATATTAACAATTAAAAGTGTGCGTTGGCAAACGTGTCCAGAGAAAAGAGGAAACTTATTATGGGACGGAGGGAGTAAGTTAACACCAAGTCATCAATCCATTACAAGGTCCATTACCCAATAAGTTATCCCTCCCTGGTCTTCAAATGCCTTGGATTTTCATCCATGTCTTGTTAAAAACACTAATAAAAGAAGAAGATTATAGTCCTTAAGCTGAACTGCTAGCCTCTTATAATATTTTTTGCAGAATGCTGGAGCTAGTGATGGAGTAACAGTGAAATCTAGAGACATTGGATCCCTTGTTTCAACTCCATCAAAACGCAAAAGCAAGAAGAAGTTAGAGGCAGCATCTACTCAAGTTTCATCTGCAGACACACAAACTCAAACATCAGGGGACTCTTCTGGCATAAGCTTCAACATTGTCTTGGGTGTAGCTCTGATTTCGGTGATCATTGGCGTAATTCTTGGAAAAAAATACTAGATTTGAATGGAAAGTTTTGGGTTATTTATTTTTTGGGTTTGATAATTTTATTGTCTGTCACATTCCAATGACTGTAATTTGTGCACAGCAGATTGGTATGTTTTGGTGGTATCTTATTTTTGGTGACCATTTGAAGTTGGTCAGGGACAGTTTTATTTGTATCCCCAACCTGGTTTGCATGACTAGCTAATATGAGTAGAGAAAAAATCTAGCTCATATCTGTATCATTCATAGTATTGATGTTTTTAATTTATTGGTTTGAAGTATTTTTGGAAGAATGGATTTTGTGTATACTATATTACTGTGTGACTCTTCTTCATATTTTCTTGACACGGTATGATAAAAGATGATTTTGATCAAGTGAGTGAGGTATACGTAGATCAAAGTTTGAATATTATTTTGTATGTATTTTCCAAGATTCTTAAAGCATGCTCCAAGTCAAAAAAAGTATGAATTTCCTTTCAGATGTAATAATTGAAGAGAAGATTAGCAAAATATCCTGTTTTGTTGTTTGCGTCTCCAAGCAATATATGAATTCACTGTTTTAGGAATATTTTCTAACACCATGTTCGAACTCTTTTAGAGCATGTACATTGCTGATGCCCCAATAATTTACTTCTTGATATAGCTATAACATCACTTACATAAACCAATATTACCTATCGATAATCGATATAGAATTGTAGATATCGTTGAATAAATACTTGTAGCATAAGATGCTGTTGGGACGGACACCTTAAGGTTTTAGATGAGCCGTTTACTTAACATGGTATTGGAAGTAAGGTGGTCAGATTTTATGAGAGTGTCTAGTTTGGTTGGTTTGAGGAAGGAATTTTCGGAGGGATGAAACATGTGATAATTTTTTTGGATGAAACAAATAGGTTAAGCTAAAGGGTTTTCATATTTGAGATTTTTAGAAAGATTTTGCGGGAGTCTATGGACCATGTACAGTAGTTACATTGCATGAGACAGCAAGGATGGTTTTGGTAGTGCATGGCCACTCCATGCCTCATTCATCCGTCAGATTGTAGGGACTCCCTTCCCTATGTACCCATTTTTAAACTATACATTCTCAATATACCCATTTCCATACAAAGTTTCCCAATATACCCAATTCTAATGACAACTTTTCAGAATTGTGACGAGATGGACCCCATTTAATATTATATTGGTGTCATTCATGTTTACTAATAAAAATATAATTAAAGAATTTACAAGCAACGTGCAAGGCACGGGGTTATAGGCTAGTATTAGTAATACATAAATACTATTATACATTGCATTACGATAATTCTTACACATTTAACATAAAAACATTACAAGCATTACATTAAAAGTATAAACAGTTGATTAGATATAAAGTGTATTTGGCTTGATGATAGGTCACAGCAGTGTTACTATATATATGTCACGGGCCAAGTTTTTGGAATAATATACATATAATAATAATGAGAACCCACTTGCTTCCATAATGGGTCCCATTTTTTCAGAATTCTAAAAAGCTGTCACTAAAATTGGGTATATCGGGAAACTTTGTATGAAAATGGGTATATTGAGAATGCATATTTTAAAATTGGGTACATAGGGAAGGGAGTCGATTGTAGGGACTAGGGAGACACCCTTTTTTACGTATTTGTGTTAGTCACGAGCATATCGTATAGCTCAGTTTTCCCTACTGCAGTTTGATGAATCTAGCTTCACACAACTAGTAGTATTTCTGACGTACATACTACGTGCTTAGCAGGAATATTACGAACTTATTTGCTAAACATCTTAACCTTCGTGAAATGCTATGTAATTTTATATCTTAAGAAAATATTTATGAATCCAGTCGTGAAATGACAAATAAAACCTCTATACTCCTAATTTTATATTTTAACCGGAGGTAATATTTATACTAGTAAGAGAGAGAGAGAGAATCCAACAACTGCAGAAGTGGATTAACATAATATAGTAGAATTCAAATCTCAAGATTAAAAAAATACACAATTATTATCAAAGATAATGTTCAACTAATCATCTTCATCATATCTTTAATCTTTTGTTTCGAAAGAATTACAAGGGGGGGCAACAAAACCAAAATAATCAGCCGGCCGGTGGTTGCCAAGCTGAAGCAGTCAACAATGACAAGTCCTTCCAACCCAATTTCAACGACCCATTTTCCTCCACCAATGTGTAGCCTTTCCAGGGAAACATTCCTAATAATAAGCTGGCCTGTGCTGCTGGATTACCTGCTAACGAAACCGTCCCGAACCCCATCCGTCTCAACTCTTCTCCCCATTTCTCTACTTTCACTTCACCTGTCCTTTTCGGTCCACCTACAGCCACGATGTTCCTGATTTCGCATCCAAACAATTGTTGCTCAACCGTGTGTCTTTCGATATTATCGTCACCTAAGCCATCTCCAACTGCATCGAACAAAGCCGAGTAATAATGCAATGCTTCCACGAATCTTCCCAGGAAACTTCCAGCATGACTTAAATCTTGCTCAATTATTGTGATTAATTTCGGACGGAGAAGTGATAATAGTCTTAGTGTGCCTAAGTCACTACCGGTTACATCGTATAGACAATGATGCATCCAGTGAACTACTATGGCTTCTCCAGCTAATCGCACACCCAGCTGAGTTAAGTCTGTTATGTTCCCGATTTTTCCTTCTAATGGTAAAAACTCGAAAGGCAGGCTTAGTGAACTAGCGAAATCAGCTAATCGACGACCTGTTGCTTCCAGGAGCTCAATTGACGAACCTACACCAGTGATTTTTATAGACCTGATTTTTCGAGTACGTGAGGCCAGGATATGAAACAATCCTGGCCACTGAAGACCTTGCATTATATCGAGATCGATGATGTGTACATGATCTTCCCCTTCCAAGGCCTGGAATATCGCCTGGTTCGCGGTGAAATGAGAGAATTTAATCAAAGGACTGATGGAATTGTAGGACTGAAGCGAGTTACATAATTTCTGGCATTGAGTTAGGGTTAGATTTTTGATGCTGAGAGGTGAATAAGTTCCTAAACAGGAGCTAATTATTCGAGCTTGTAGAGCCTCAGCAAAATAAGCAGCAACTCGTTCGGGGGAAGAGCCGTAAGGCGAAGAGAGCTCGGAGATTTCAGGAAGTAAATCACTAGCATCTTCGAGATTATCGACAGCTACACATTCAGCACATTGTAGTAATAAGCCTAGTAGACGAAGACCTGTGTATTCAGCTCCGTCGTCTTCGAGATGAGCGACTTTTTCGCCAGAGACTGAGGTTTCGCCGGAGTAGTTGAGACGCTTGTGAGAGGAGTTGTCTTCGGCAGTTGAAGCGATGTCGTGAGGGCGCTTGGATTTCATTGAGGTGGAGTTAGGGTCGGAGGTGTTGATGGGAAGGTGAGGGACTAGACTGTGAAGCATGATCGAAACTTGAGAGAGAGAGAGAGAGGGGGGGAGAGAGTTTGTTGTCAGGGAACGGAAGGGAAGAGAAGGAAATGGGAAAGAAAAGGGAGGGAGGGGAGGAGGAAAGGTGGATAGCTTTTTGGTGGTAATCGTCGTTGAGAGGGTCACCCTTTGTCTCTTTCTCATTGTTTCTTTCCAAATTCTTTTTTTAATTTCTGATGTGTATTATGAATTATGATATGATATACTATAAAAGTTTAAACTACACCGCAATTATTTTGATTAAGGACGACTAATGCTTATCATTCATTCACTATTATTATCTTCATCATTACATCATCTCTTCTAATCCTTTTCTTCACTTTGGTTTTTGTTGCCACTCCAGCTTAATTTAATTTAAGTTAAATAAATTATTCTATCATGCTCAATTTTGTTCCTTAGCATCGAAAATAATATTAAGAAGGGTCCTCGCCTTCTTAATATTTCGTCCTGGACGATCCAACGGCCAGGATCAAAAAAAATAATTCGACTTGTCCGCGCTTAATTTCCGCGGAACGCTATCTATCCGCGCTTATTTTCCGCGGAACAGTCTAATCATTCCGCGTTAAAAAACCGCGGAACTCCTGGAAAAACTGATATACTCGATTTAGCCCATTTTAACCCGTATAACCCGTAAAATCTGAACCCTAACTGTGTGCGATTGAAGGTGCGATTGAAGGTGTGATTGAAGGTGGTTTTGCTGCGATTCGAAGAATGGAGGGTGGAAGGAAGGATTATGAAGAAAGGTATTTCTAATTTACTGTTTGAATTGGGGTTTAGGGTTAGGGTTCTCAGTTGGGAACAAATTGGGGGTTTATGGTTAGGGTTCTTAGCACATTCGATTGCATTCATTTCGTAGTGCGAATGTATGTTAATTCCATTGCATTGGTATGAAATGTGGGTTTGTGTATGTATGAATTCGAATTAATTGTTCTAAAATTAAATGGAACGAATTTAGTAAATAATTATTGGAACGAATTTGTGTATGTATGAATTCGAATATATGTTCATATACTGTGATTTTGTAGTTAACAAATTTGAGTTAGTGTGCATCTAGATTGTTACGTTATCATATATGAAATGGAAAATGGCGAATCAAGCAGGGGATAGCATGACTTATCTATACAAATTTTTAGTATCCGTTCTAGGTTAGAACCTCATTTTCAAAAAAAAAATATATATACAAAATGTAGATTACATAAAACCCAAAAGGATATATAATTTGACGGACTATGTTAAATAAATGAAAATGTGACCCTCACTCGTAACCAGGTCATTGTTTAATTCCTCATTTTCACCTCTCCTACAAAAACTATATTAGAACTTATTTCTATAAATTATTTGAGAAATAGACAAGCCTGAATGGTCGGTCCTCAACGTGTAGTGCACAGTGCTATAAGAACAAGAAAACACAGATTAAAATGGTAGTCTAAGAACTATTCCTAGAAAATCACCACGAAATATTCAACTTTTACACAACTTTAATTTATTAAAAAAATAGTATTTAAAATAGCTTGCAAATTAATATATTAATATCCAACAGAAACTACATGGATATCTCAACTTCCAATTCACTTGCTTCCAAGCTTTGTTCAAAGTGTAGCAACAGAGCAAAACTTCCATTTATTTGCTTATGTTTTTTTTACCTAATGGCATGCTCTTTCTCAAGTATGTACATTTTTTTAGTCTATACCTTCTATATAAACCAAGCCCTGCAACTCAATTTTACACACAAACTCGAAACAAAATTTTTTTTCTGCGAAAATCTTTAGAGGATCACAAAAATCGCAGCATTGACGAAAAGTCCGTCCATCACAATATATATAATGTTTTTTTTTCTGTCAATGGTGGATATACTGCTCTGAAATGCTTGTTTTCCTATAATGTGATAGTGGATATTGTCTATTCACAGCATTTGTGTTGTTCTTTATGATACCCTGTTGTGCGCGCCATTAAAATCTTTATAATCACCTGTTGGACTTGGCTTTTATTTTTATTTATTTATTTATACTTATTTATTTTAGGAGGTTTATATGCTTTAAAATGAGTATCGAATCGGACAATCAGAGTTTTAAATCTTCAGACTAGCCTATGGTCAGTGGTGACAACAGAAAAACCCTTTTATCTAGTTTTCTGAAATATCTTTTCTCGTGTTAGGCAAGTTTTAGAGGTTTAGAGAAAAAGTATACGTGCAAGGTAGTAATTTAGTGCTTTCTTTGTTCGTAATAATCTGCACATTGGGATTAGATGGCAAATTACTAATCTGATTTTGTTTAAATTGTGGATGTTTCAGGTTGGAGGATGTATTGTCGGGCCCTATTAGTCATACGGTTATATTCAACAATGACTATCATGTGAGTCAGGATGTGTGGAGGGGTGTTGACAGGGGCACCTTACATTGTTTTTATGGTAATAGATTGATGCGCAGTTGGGTTTTGAATGATGCGCAGAAGCAACTATTGGTGATGACTGGATTTGGGTTGTTTGTTAATAATGGAGTGGTGCTTCAGAACGATACTGCACTCATCACAGCCTTTGTGAAGCGGTGGCGGCCCGAGACTAATACTTTCTTCATGAGGCAGGGTGAGATGACAGTGACATTGCAGGATGTCCATTACATTTTGGGATTGCCTACTATTGGTCAGCCGTTGGTTGGGCGTGCAATAAATAATCCTCCATCATATTTTGGTAGAAATTGGTTTGAGGAGCTTTCTGAGGCGGAGATCGAGAAGGCTTATGGTAGAGGAGGCATAAAATATACTTGGTTGCATTCTAGGTATGGGGGGGATCCTGGTGATGACCCGGACAGGATAGTTCTACACACACAGGCGTACTTGATGATGGTTGTGGGGTCAGTTTTGTTTCCTACTAGTAGTAGGAATGTGGTGCATCCGAGGTACATTGCGCCTCTCCTCTACTTGGATAGTATTCACACATATTCTTGGGGGTCTGCTGTCTTGGCATACTTATACCGGGGTCTTGAGCATGCATCGAAGAAGGGAGCCCAGAGTGTCAGTGGTTGCTTGCTTCTGTTGATGATATGGTCTTATCAGAGGTTTGATATTGGACGGCCTATTCCAGATCCTACATGGGATAATTTCCCCCTTGCTGAGTATTGGGCTAGTTCGAGGGTGCCGAAAAAGGGGGGAGATAATGTTACTGAGGAGGCAGAGGAGGAGGATGAGGAGGAGCAGCCTGTTCAGGGGAAGGGAAAGGGAAATGGAAAGGGAAAGGCGAAGGCGAAGGTGAAGGGGAAGTTAGTTGAGGATGACTTGCTTGAGGAGGCGGAGGATGAGTTGCTTGATGAGCCTGTGGTGTTGGGTAAACGGAGTAGACGTCATGTTAGTAAGGGGCCGCATCATAGCTTGCCACACTACCGGGGTAAGTTTGATGGAGTTGCAGGGGAAAGGGTTAACTGGACCCCTTATGATCATTTCTGGGATTCTGATGACGAGGGTCCAGATGAGGATTGGGAGGATTTTTATGCCGGCTCTGCTAGGGTTGCACTTCTTCATTATGACATTGTTGAGTATCAGCATGCTGACAGGGTTATGAGGCAGTTAGGGTTGAGGCAGGGGATTCCTAGGTCTCCGGTTGACATGACAGCATATAGGGGGCTAAAGTTAGTTTTGTGGGCCTTGATTGGATGGCTGTATGGTTTGCTGAGATTGGGGAGTGGTACAGATTTGCTGATAGGCCCGGCGATGTTGACTTGGATGATTCTCTTCATGTTTCTGAAGCAGACTATATGGCATGGTACCTTGACATATCCCGGATGCGGGTCGGGAAGCCCCAACCACATCCACAGGAAGAGTATGCTACTCGAGAGTTGTTTAACAACTTGAAGGCCTATGAACTTGTGAGTTTTGTTTCTTATATATATTTGTTCTCTTTGCACCTTTACTAATTGATGTTAATGTTTTAATGATGCTTATCATCTTGTGCAGATCATGAAGGGGTTGGAATTTGCACAAAAGATAGATTGTTCCATTCCTGAGGAGTACAAGAAGGAGTTTGGGAGGATTGCACCCACCTTCTTAGAGCCTTTCTGTAGGTTCATGAAGGAGGTTCGAGGTCCGGCCTATACAATGCCAAAGTTTGAAAATGTTCAGTTACGGGGTAAGGCGAAGGAGACTCCTATGACAGGCATCAATGATCATGATATCATAAAGCTAACACAGCCTTCCCAGCATCTGTCGCAGACTCCCATGGATGTAGATGAGCCATCTTCTTCGAGGCCGGAGAAGCTTGGTGCACGTCGTGTGGTGGAAAGGAAATGTGAGATCAATAAGCCACTCAAGGAGAATAAGAAAGACAACATCAAGTATACATGGGGATGGGGTGATGGGGTGGTCAAAGCAAAGGGGGGAATTTGGCATAAAAGTTTAATTTGAATGAGACTGCGATGTTATCTTTTGCACCCGGGAGTTGGATAGATGACCGGGTTATCTACACATACATGGTATTCATTGATCTTACACCCATTTTATATAGTAATATGCATTGATACTGCCATCTTGCTTATGCACTAATGTTGTTTATTTGCTTGTGTTCTTGCAGTGTTTGCTACGAGCCCGTGAGGAGGACATTTTGTTGGAGAACGTGTTCGAGCGCAAGCCTACCTACTACTTCATGGGCCCCTTTTTTATGAACTTTGCCAAGGGTGTGGACACTAGGCGTGAGAGTAAGGCACTAGCCAAATTTTATCTTCAGTGGGCCACTTGTGGTGTAGGTCCACCCATAAACAAGGCGGATTTCATTTTTGTCCCCGCCCATGTCACTGGAAATCATTGGGTATTGTTTGTTTATGCTGTGAAGAATTGGGGGGTCATTCTACTAGATCCACTGTACGAGGATGCTGAGTATCCGACGGAGGAGCGAGTCATGGTATTTATTCTTTCTTTATGTTCGTTTTTTTTATTTCCTTTTTATTTTTGTTTCTAATGAGTTGTACTATATTTTAGGTTCGAGTACTTCCGGGCATGTTGAGATATCTTGATATGAATTCCATGACCGTACCGAAGGAGGAGCCGAGTGTTCAAGCATGGAGTGATAGGCCGAAACAGAAGAATAGTACGGACTGTGGCCTCTTCGTGATGAAGTACATGGACTACCTCCTACAAGGCTATGAGATTGACTCATTGGTGTGGACGGACGAAGACATTGAGATTTTCCGTTATAGGATTGCCATTGAGCTTCAAAAGGGAAAGGCTTGACGAATTCTGGGCTTCCTTATGCGTCAGAGGATCGAAAATGCGTAGTTTAGTTCGTTTTCATTATTTTATTGTAGTTAGTTAGAACCTCTCTATGTTAATAGAATTGAAAACATTCATGTACTTGACTTAGTTGCAATGAAATACATGGTTTATTTGGTTTATATCGGTCGTTTATCGACCGTGTCCCTTCCCGTTTCCCCCATAATTTTTTGTAGTTGCATATTATATTTGGTTTATTTGTTTTATTTGGTTTATTGGTTTTATTTTCATTGGATTTGGAGGAGATGAAATTTTTCATGTTTTGTGAATTTTGGGCGATTTTGACAATATTTTGGAGCCTTCGTAAATTTTTTGGAAATTTTTTTTCTTGATTTTCTTGCAAAGACAGGTGCAGAATAGCTGCAGTATTTGTGTGACCTGTTTTGTACAGGTGGGAAGTGCAGGAAACAGGCAGGTTATGAAAAAAAAAAAACCAGGACGTTCCGCGTTTATTTTCCGCGGAATGGCATAGTGTTCCGCGATAAATATCCGCGGAATGGCAGAAACAGAGTAAAACAGGGGAAAACAGCCTGCATGTTTGGCTGATTTTGCACTAACTTTTGGAAGTTAGTGCCAAATCTGTCGAAAAAAATGTCATTCCACTTTGTAAAATCTTAAAATGTTATAATAAGTGAATTTTTGGAAAAAAAACATTAACTGTTTTAATTTATAAAAAAGTCAAAATTCCTTAAAAATTGCCTAAATTAAGTTTATTTTGGAATTTTTGAAATGACCTTTACACTCTTGAAATTTTTTCAGATCACTTTGTAAAATCTTAAAATGTTATAATAAGTGAATTTTTGGAAAAAAAAAACATTAATTGTTTTAATTTATAAAAAAGTCAAAATTCCTTAAAAATTGCCTAAATTAAGTTTATTTTGGGATTTTTGAAATTACCTCTACACTCTTGAAAATTTTTCAAAACACACCGTACATTCTTCAACCATTATGTTAAGATTTTATTTGCAATAAATTACATTCATTTCATTATAATTAAATATGACATGGAAATTTGGATATAAATTCAAAAATAAAACCACAACAATTCCAAATACTACAACATTAATTAGTACATCATAAGAGTTACAATTCCAAATATTACAACATAAAATTACTACATCATAAGTTCAAGAAAGTGTTCAAAAGAAAATGCCCTTAAAATTACAAATTTGCTTCATCTAACCAAATATGCCTAAAATATTGGAGAAGTCGGCCGACAAACGGTGAGTCGGAGTACCGGGAGGAGCATCCACCTTGACAAACGCGGCAACTTGGTACAAGACAACAACACAACCTTCACGGATGACGCCACTAGCAATGGCTTTGTGAGTGCTTGTGTCGTTCCAAAGAGAGACATGTATAGGGATTGATCCATCATAGAGATAAAATGTTGCCCAACAACGAGGATGATTACTATCCTTTACGTGGGAAACCCATCCCTTGACAAATGCCACACGCTTTTGATCACGTGTGCAACCTTCGCGAGGCCTGAATTTGTAAATCTCACTAATATTGTCACAATAGTCAAGAAGTCCACCATCCCAATCGGAAATCCTCCACTTGCCTTCGGTGTCCTTCCCCAAGTTTAAGACGGGGAAAAAGTAGGGCTCCACAGTATACGCTACCTTCTCCATCATTTCTTCGGTGGCCATCCAACGGCATGCTTCGGTCCAATTCTTTGACCTATAAGCCTCTTCCTCCGGAGGATATAACTCACTATCCTCCTCCTCAACAATCGGTGGGGGCTCAAGTGGTTCCCCCATTATGTCATAGTACTCTGGTAAATTGCGACATATTTCATCCGCTGTATTGTCCGACAGATCACTAACGTATGACTCACTTCCCCCGGAAGAAGCCGAGAGTGAATCACTAACATGCAAAACATCCGAAACATCACTACTATCCATGTTACCTATACATGACAATAAAAAGGATTTTGTTAGATACATAGAAAAGGACATAATGTAAATGACAAAATAGAAAAGTAGAGATTTTTAACAATTACAATTGACCACTTTGAGCTTTTTCTACATTTTCACCACTTTTTTGAGCTTTTTCTACATTTCCAACATTTTCACCACTTTTTTGAGCTTTTTCTACATTTTCAACATTTTGACCACTTTGAGCTTTTTTAAGATCTTCCTGTACTTTTGCACAAGTTCTAATATCATGCCCTTCCAATTTACAACGTTTGCATTTCCTCGGGGCCTTATGAAGTGTCTCTATTGGACTTTTGAAACGATGCTCTTTCTTCCTTCCTTTTGTTTGTGAGACAACGGGATCAAGGATTGCCTCATGCAAGTCATGACCACCTTCTTGAGTTGCTTTTGTGCCAACTTCACTCCTCACTTGTTCAATTCCATCAACTCCCATATTTTCAAGAATTTCGGTTTCCCGATTCATGACGGAGACGGCGTACTCGTAACGCTCCTTTGATGCCATGCTACTATGACAAAATGCCATAGTAAGTAAAGTCATGTTGTTGAATCTTTCGGTAGGAGTCAAATCATGGGATGATGTTTCTTCTCCGGTCAAATGGTAAGGCAACACACCATCAATTCTATTAGCATCCTTAGTCCACCGTCTTCTCAAAAAGGCCTCGGGTATTTCGGAAACACATCTCTTTGTCAACACGGCAATAATATGTCGACACGGGATACCCAAATATTCATACATTCTACACTTGCAACTACCACTTAGAGACATTTTGTTGAATGTAACAAGATAAGTAGTTCTTTTCTCGGGATCCACCAATTGCCTAAAGCATTTGTAGTATGTATTTTCATCTTCTTCCAATGAACGATCTCTATCTTTGTCCACGAAGTATGTTGTAGCTTCCATCAATTGCTCTTGAAATTTTCTAAACATGGTTTTGGTGTATATGGAAGCACCATGTTGCTCTAAAGCGGTCTTCATTTTTATCCCACGACAAGTTTGACGAGTCTTGTAATCCTCTTCTTTCTCCCGCATAAATTTTCTCTCCAAAGATTTTTGAGCATTTTCAACAAATTCCTTCAAACCCGTGCACGAAATAACATAGCTATCAAAAAATGCATTCATTCCCTCGCTCCTTGAAGTTGTGGTTTGACCCGCAGAGAAAGTGTTTCGAGTGAAGGCCTTGATCCATTTATGATTCAAATTGTACAATCCTTGTAGCCATGTATTATCTTCCGATTTGTACTTCAAAACCAATGCTTTCCATCTATCCTCAAACACATCTTCGGTCAATGAGTTGTATATGCAATTGTTGAAATCAACTTTGAAACTTTCCGGGTACTTGGAGTAGTAACTTGCAAGTTTTTCGGGGAATTTGTTACTAATGTGCCAAGTACACAACAAATGGGTGGTGTTAGGTAGTTGTGAAGCAATAGCCCCGGCCATGGCTTGATGGATGTTTGTTTCCGACCGCCTCGAGCCAACTACCTAATACCCATTCAAAACTTGTTTTGATTTCATCCCTCATTAGTGCAAATCCAAAAACAACTGATTGATAGTGATGATTTACCCCGGTGAAAGGAACAAATGGCATGGCATACCTATTGGTTCGGTAAGTGGTATCAAATGCAACCACATCACCAAAATTTTTGTATGCCATCAAAGAACGGTGATCAACCCATACTAGACATTTCAACCTTTGCTCTTCATCAAGTAATGTCCTAATGTAAAATTTGCCACCACTTTCTTCTTTCAACCGATTCAACAAGTCTAACCCCGCTTGAGCATCATTAACATCTAAATTATTTTTCCTAAACTCACGTACCACATTCCTTACATGTTGTCCATCAAAACCTACATGTTGTTGTCCACCTTTCAAATTGCCAAAAATGGACATTTGTTGCCTAGGAGGAACACCCGACATATATAATGTTTTCATTAGATTTCTTTGTGTCGCGGTTACATGTCTCTCCCTTCGAATCAAATTCATTTTAGAAGGTGTCACAACCTCGTGATTGTGCTCTAACTCTAGTGCGGTTATCTCCCAATGAGTTGTTTTTTTATTCATGACATACATTCTAACCTTACAACCACATCTAGGAAGAACTTCTCGACGCCGTTTACCCTTAGTACTACTACCCATAAAAATTTCATCGTCATTAACACCTCCTTTATCCTTATTTTCCCCCGCTAAATTACAAACAAATAATCGAGCATAAATCTTTTTATTTTTAACATGATTTTGTGTTTCTTGAATTTTAATTGCAAATCCATTTTTCAAGGCATACGCTCTAAACAAATTCTCCGCAGCTTCTAAATTATCAAACCTTTGGTGAAAATAAGGAATATTAACTTCTTCATCAACATTTTCATGCAATTTTTCATCTTTACCATGATCATCATCAACAAAATCATCATCAACAATATTAACATACTCTACATCATCACTAACATTAACATCAACATCAACATCATCTAAACCCTTAAACACATCAACATCATCAATTTTTTTTTATTTTTTCTTAGGTTTAAACTTAGCAAACATCTTATCCGCCATAATAATAAAAAAAAGAATTGCAAGAAATTACCCAATAAAAGGAATGAACTCAATCTCTCTAACTCTTCAATCTTCTCTTCTTTTCCCCCTTGTCAATGCCAAACAGATTTTTTTCAATCAAAAATGATCATAAATTGGTCTATTAGGTTACATATGGCGGGAGGGGTATTTTGGTCTTCTGCCATTCCGTGGAAAATATGCGCAGAATGCATTTTAGAATTTCCACACTACAAGATTTTTTGATTCAGACAACGCATTTAAACCGTCGTGTGAAGCCCTGATTTTCCGTGGTCTATTGAGATGCCGTCTGTTATGCGTATCAGACAACACCAGCTTAACCGTTGTATGTGTTGCAGATAGATAACATACGTGATTTCAAAACTGTGGTCTGAAAGCTGGTATAGACAATAGTTTAACAATAAACGGTTGTCTCATTTCACGTTGCTCAAGTGTTTCTTTTCTTGAATTCGTTGTTTAATTTCAACTACCTCCACGGTTTATAAAGGTTCCTTCTGTTGTATCTTTATGGATTAGACATTGGTTTTTTGTAACAGAAGCGTTGTGTGAAATGTAGTTAGACAGCGGTTTAGTTTTATTAGTATGTTGTATGTGTTATAAGTACACCACACTTTCTTTGTTTACTACATGTTGTCTGAATGTTTAAAACACTACGTTTGATTTTTTAAAAAGCATTGTGTAAATGTGTAACCTACAACGTTTTCATTTCGTTATTATGTTGTATGTGTTTTAAGTACACCACACTTATTGTCCTTACTACGTGTTGTCTGAATGTATAAGACACTACATTTTTAGTTTTGCAAAAGCATTGTGTAATGTTTAACCTACAATGTTTTCATTTCGTTATTATGTTGTCTACATACTAGAAAAATCCAAAATTACCAAAATTACAAATACACAACTTGTCCACAAAACAAAAATAAAAGGACAAAATCAATGCCCTGTCTATCATACTAGAACATGTCCATTGAACTGGGCAAAATAGAACAGAAGAATTACTCGTCAGTTACACTCAATCTCTGCACTTTGAAGCTTCCCGTCAAATGACTCACCATACAAATTCATCGACGCTTAAAGACAACTAATGTAAGTACTAGGTATGTACATAATACAGTCCTCTCTTATGTAAAAATCCGAGCTCCAAGGCTGAGAAGTAGCCGCATTAAAGAATGGCTCCAAGGCTGCACATAAATAAATTAGAAAGTAGTTAGCATTACAATGTCTATCTGAGTTATAGACCTGGTGACAACATATTGTATATAGATCAAACTAATAATCCTTAAACAAAACCAAGTTTAAAACAAAATTACTTACAAACACCAACCATTTTCGGATTATTTGTGAAGGATTTCATCAGGATTATTTGTTGCAGCCTCACTACTTTCATTCTGTAATTCATGAATAGTTTAATACTCAAAATTAATGTCAATAAATAATCAAAGTCCTTGAACTTGATTTAATCAGGGATACTAATACTAAATCTAAATGATAATGAATGAATGAGATAAACAGAAATTTTAAAAGTAATGTCATGAATTATTAGCATGACAAGACAAAAGTGGACATTAAATTTTAAATGTCTCAGAGATATAGGGAGGGCAGTTGAACAATTCTAAACAAAGCACTTAGTTGACGTAGATAAGCAACTCAAAGAACCACCAACTTAATGAAGCAAACTATTTGAACAATGTAATGACGTTTAATTCAATAGGACTGCAGAATGTGCCTTTCAAAAGTCGTGGTTTAATTGATAAACATATACTTTTTTGTTGTAAGTGAAGATCTGGGGTATTGACTCTAAACATTGACTGCCAGGATTCCATATGACTCTACGCGTTCTTACATATACATTGTGAAGTTGTTCACAACCCTGAAGGGACCTAACTGCCTATCTTAGAATCATGTGTGATTCGTTGCAAGGGCTAAGTATAATGCAGCCCTGGTCATCAATCTCAGAAACCTAAGCATGGAATGTAGCTCCAGTGAGCTGATGTTCATTAAAATTCAGTTGTCTTCACTATATATTCCTTGGCATGCATTATACATGATACAACAGTCATGGTTGAAGTGCTAACAATGATAAAATATGAAAGTTATAGTGGTTACCCAAGTATAACATCAAAGACCACTAAACGCAGGTCAGACCTAGCACTGTAATTGGAAAATTTATAACATTCACGAGACAAAAGTGGTTTTCGTGAATGTGACGCTTTAACAGATTCTTTGTCGTCGCCTGAGTAAAAGTCAAGTTCAAAGGCCCCAGAAAACTGTTTCAAACAAATGTAAGTGAAACTAGTTATAAAAAAGTACACTAAAAATTTTACTTAGGAGAATAAAATCACAGGACTAAAAACAGAGCCTCCTATCAGTCCCTGATTGATACTTACTAATTGAATACCACTCACTAACTTTTCAATCGACACTTCTTCCTTGCAGCTTTCACATGTAAACTTTGTTTCAGGATCCTCTATTTTTTCCAGCTTTGTAAATGATGCAAGAGCATCCTGCAAGGGCATAAACCCTGAAAATTTGCAACAATATTACAACTAAAAAGAAGATTTACTTAAACATTTCTGAAGTCTACTATATATATATAAACTAATCAATATGTTCAATAGAAGATGCTCTCTGCTGAGAAAGGCTCGGGTTTAAATTTAAAAATCCGTACCTGCAGTAAAAGAGAATATCAGGGAAGCATGGAACCTGTTGCTTCTCCACGCCCAAGACCCTTGTTTTAATACCCCGTAAACAGACCCAACAGTCAAGTGGTGGTAATCTAGATCCCCCTGCATTTTGTAGTACATTGAAAAGCAATAGCATAACTCTAACATTTGAAAAAACAAGCAATAGACTAATAGTCAAGTAATATGATGATAATAATAATAAGTGAGCTACCAAACAAAAATAAACCATTAAAAATAAACCATTATTAATAATAATAAGTGAAAACAATTGAATAAATTTGATCTTATTGCCACTCTAAAAACTAAAAATAAACCATTAAAACTGCTAATACAATTATACGTTGTACACTATATTCAAAAGAGCTCGTTTGCTTAAAATTACATTAAGGTATAGCAGCATAACAAGTACATCATTGCCACAGAACATAAGAAAGTTCCACCTATGAATACACATAGCGATCAAAAATAAGAACTGGAGTTCTCTTGTTTATTCAACAAAACCTTTTGATAGAATAGCATTGGTTAAAACCTTTCGAAATAAATCCACAAAAACAAGTAACAAGCACAGAGTATGAGATTAGTTACAGAGAGAGAGAGAGAGAGAGAGGGAGGTAGAGAGAAAGAGAGAGAGGATACTTTCAATACATTGCTGAGTGGTATTAAGCTTGGAGAGCTTGTCTGCAAGTATCTCTTCACTGCACACACAGATCTTCTAACTCCCCCCCCATCTCTTTGTCTCTCTCCCAATATTCTTCCTGTCACTCTCTCTCTCCCAATTGAACGCCCCAATTGAAGAAAGCCCTAATTTCACCTGCAAAATAAAAAAAAAAGAATCAAGCAATGAGCAAAGTTAATTTGGTCAAAACCAAGAAGATGTGTAAAGAAGAAGTTTAAACCAAAGCCAGATGTAGTTCGCGAGATGGTTGAGAGTTCAAGAGAAGAATTAAATCTAGGGTTTTGAGGTAGGATTTCAAGATAGAGGTTGTGTTAAGAACGATTAGTTCATAAACTTGGTTTTGTATTCGAGGATGGTGAGATGGGATATAGTAGTGAGAAGGGCGTGAGATCTGACTTGTGTGCGTGAAAGATGTAAAGATAGAGTACAGAGAGGCCTTTAGAAACAAAAAGGGGGAAGTGAAATGTGGGTCTTGGGGGGAAATGAAATTTCAAGAAAATTTGGGTTTGTTGATGAAACAAAGCAGGGAAAAAGAAGAGGGAACTTATCAAATGAAAATAAAACTTTGTATAAAATAATTTTTTTACTAACTTTTTAAAATAATTTTTATTTGTGAAATATTTAAATTAATTAGCTTTCAATTAAAAAATATCTAATTGAATGATATTTCCAAATTTTCAATAAATAAAAAATTAATTTGGTCGAAAATCTTAGTAGATCACTACTATATTGACTAATACTCGTAACTAGTACTTTGTCACGATTTGTTGTTTCTAATTTTTAAAACTATTTCTTGACGATCCAACCGTCCAAATGTCAAGATATATCTAATATAATGATATTCACAAATTTTCAAAAAATAAAAAATTAATAATGTTTGTAAATTTAATATTTAATAAACGAAATGGTCTTGCTAATCGAGGTGATTATTTGTCAAATACCGTTGTCTCGAGTGATACCAGACAACGATTTTGGACAAATTAACCATTGTCTGATAACAGACAACGGCATTTTAACAAATACAGTTGTAATGTGAAGTTTCAGACAACGATATGTTATAAAGAAACCGTTGTCTAACACTAGTTATGTTTTTTTAACACAATTTCAATTTTTTTAGTGATATATTCGACCACATTTCTCGAAAATCGAACCGTAAAATGTTAATAAACACTCATTTTAGTGTTGAAAAAAATTAATCAAAAAATAAAAAGGTCGGGTTGTACGAGATTTTAACAAAAATGTAGTTATAGTGATGCTTCCTTTAACGAGGCACGATCCAAATTCACTGAATAATTTTTTTGAATGATTTCTTCGACGATCGAACCGTACGGAAGTTAATAAACACTCATTTTAGTGTTGGAAAAAATAATCAAAAAATAAAGAGGTCCGGTTGTACGATATGTTAACAAAAACGTAGTAAAAGTGGTACTTCCTTTAACGAGGCACGATCCAGATTCACTGGATAATTTTTTTGAATGATTTCTTCGACGATCGAACCGTACGGATGTTAATAAACACTCGTTTTAGTGTTGGAAAAAAATAATCAAAAAATAACAAGGTCCGATTGTATGAGATCTTAACAAAAACGTAGTAAAAGTGGTACTTCCTATAACGAGGCACGATCCAGGTTCACTAGATAATTTTTTTGAATGATTTCTTCGACGATCGAACCGTACGGATGTTAATAAACACTCGTTTTAGTGTTGGGAAAAAATAATCAAAAAATAACAAGGTCCGACTGTACTAGATCTTAACAAAAACGTAATAAAAGTGTTGCTTCCTATAACGGGGCAAGATTCACTGGATCATTTTTTTGAATAATTTATTCGACGATCGAACCGTATGGATGCTAATAAGCACTCATTTAAGTGTTGAAAAAAAATAATCAAAAAATAAGAAGGTCAGGTTGTTCGAGATTTTAACAAAAACTTAGTAAAAGCTAATGTCAAATATCGTTGTCTCGAGTGATACCAAATTTTTTAGTGATGTATTTGGTCACATTTCTCGACGATCTAACCGTACGGATGTCAAGATATATATAATATATTAATATTCCCAAATTTTCAAAAAATAAAAATTGATTTGGTTGGAGATCTTAGTAGATCACTACTATATTGACTACTACTCGTAACAAGTGCTTTGTCACTGATTGTTGTTTATATTTTTTTAAAACTATTACTCTACGATCCAACCATACGGATGTTAAGATATATCTAATATAATGATATTCACAAATTTTCAAAAAATAAAAAATTAATTTGGTTGGAGATCTTAGTAGATCACAAGTATATTGACTAGTACCCATAACAAGTGCTTTGTCACGGATTTTTGTTTTTATTTTTTAAAAAATATTTATCGACAATCCAATCATAATGATGTCAAGATATATCTAATATAATGATATTCACAAATTTTGAAAAAATAAAAAATTAATTTGGTTTATAAAATTTAATATTTAATAAACGAATTGCTTATTTGTCAAATACCGTTGTCTCGAGTGATACCAGACAACGAATTTGGACAAATAAACCGTTGTCTGATAACAGACAACGGTATTTTAACAAATACAGTTGTAATGTGAAGCTTCAGACAGCAATATGTTATAAAGATACCGTTGTCTGACACTAGTCATGTTTTTTTGAACATAAATATAAATTAAGAAAATAAACCGTTGTCTGATAAGAGCTAATATTTTCTTAATCTAACGGCTATTGTCTAATCTTATTTCAATCAAGGGCTCTTATTTCGCCACCTCAGCAATCCAGGTGAAAGATTTCCCACCAATCACGTGTTGTCACATCACACAACGGTTTATTTGTAAAACGCTTGTATAAATAAGTTTATGACAACAGTTTTAATTTGGAAAAGCTTGTCTGAAAGTGTTGAAGACAACGGTTTTACATACAAACCCGTTGTGTGAACATGTATATATATTTTCTTAATCTAACGGCTAATATCAAATCTCATTTCAATCAAGGGCTCTTATTTCACCACCTCAGCAATCCAGGTGAAAGATTTTCCACCAATCACGTGCCGTCACATGAGACAACGGTTTATTTATAAAATGCTTGTATAAACCATTGTCTGATTACATTTTATACAACGTCTTTCCAAAACACTTGTCTGATTTTAACAACGCTTTTTGAAAGCATTGTCTGAAGTTTCTTCAGACAATGCTTTCAAAAACCGTTATTAAAATCAGACAATAGTATTTAGTCGCCGTTGTGTGACTACTTTTGAAGCAACATCTAATAAAAACAGTTGTCTAAGTTTTACAACGGTTTTGAGGACCATTGTAAGACAAACTGTTAGCCAACACCACTTTCAAAAACCGTTGTAAAACAGATGTCTATTTTGATCTGTCAGACGACACTTTTTAAAAATGTCGTTAAGTTCACTATCAGACAACACACAGAAAAGCTTGAATACAAAACCGTTGTGTGAAAATTTCAGCCAACGCTTTTTCGTCGAAGCGTTGTGTGATGAGTGTCGTCTGAAGGTAAAATTCTTGTAGTGCTAGGTTCCGCGGAAAAGAAGCGCGGAAGGGTAGAGCTCCGCAGAAAATATGCGCGGAATGGCTAATTTTTTTTTTAAATCCTGGCCGTTGGATCGTTGATCCAACGACCAGGAAGCAGATTGTTGGATAAACGGTCCCTGACAATTGATTATCAGGGACCAGGACCCTATTAAGAAACAAACATTTGAATGTACAAGTAACTCTAATTAACCTTGGCAGTAAGTAGTGAGATATTGCTTTGAATTTGACAAGTGTTGTTCCGACCTAGACTCCAACTCAAAATCGAAATTGATTATCAATTTGCCTCCCAGTTTTCGGTAGTGATCATTCTGCTACCCCTCCCAATTTCATCACGATCGTTTCGAAGAAATTTCTATTCTATTAAGTACTTGGTTCTTTTAAGTATTAACATATGTAAAATAGGTCATCGTTATAATGAATACTGAGATCTTTTGTACGATAAATTATATATTCGAATTTTTTTTCTTGCGTAATTTATATCATCATTGAATAATTTATTATCTATACTATACTATAATAAGTAAATTAGGGGATAATTGGTAGTTTAATAGTTTGGTTCAACCCTATTTTTTAGCCATAATTTTAGTTCAATTAAAAATAAATTTAATTAATATTTTATCTACCTAAAAACATTCTCGGGTAAGCAAAGATTTAGCCGAGAGTTTTGATCGAGAGGAGTGGCGTGTGTTTGTTTTTTTTAAAAAAAAATTTATTAACAGGAGAGTGTTTAACAGAAGAGTGTTTTGTGTGTTTTTTTAAATTTTTTTTATTATTAATAAACATTTTTTTTTATTAATAATAATAGAGATTTAAGCAAATCAAAGAGTGACCAAAATGAGTGACCAACAAAAGAGTACCAAACCGACAACCAAATATATCCTATTTCGCTTATAATAGTATTAAATTAGGGGATAATTGGTAGTTTGGTAGTTTGGTTCAACCCTAATTTTTAATATTAAAAAATATATTAAACAAATAACAAATTACACTATAACAAATTAAAATTAAAATTTATAATATTATATTACACTATAAACAAATTACAAAAAATTAAAAGCAACCCGTGCTTTGCACGGGTTATAAGCTAGTATTATTAATAGCACAACATGAAGTTTTGTGAGACAATTTATTCAACGTAAAATTACTAATTCACCTTTCCTATATTATATTAATGAAAAAAAATTGTTTCTAATGAGAATTGAACCCTTGACCTCTAAATTCTAAGTGAAAATCCTTACCACTATGCTAGACATGAGTTTTGAATATATTATAAAACTCATTATTAATATATCATGAGACAACCCTCATATATTATATTAATGATAAAAAAAAATGTTCCTAGAAGGAATTGAATCCTTGACCTCTAACTTAGAAAAAAGATTCCTTACCACTATACTCGACATCAATATTGGATATATTATAAAACTCATTATTAATATATCGTGAGATAATTTAATTATCATGAAATTACCAAATTATCCCTCCTATATTATATTAACGATAAAAAACGTGTTTCTAATGGAAATTTAATCCTTGACCTCTAACTTAGAAGTGAGATTGCTTATCACTATGCTAGATATTAGTTTTGATTATATTATAAAAATTTGAGAATAATTTGAATAGTACATAGTTATGCAGCATTTTTTTATTCAATAGTAGAAACAAGTTACTTGGATTGATAAGATAGATACTATAATTTGTGTTTTTTTTTACAATAAAGTACTTATAAGCTTATAAATGAGTATTCGTTCTAACAATTCTCAGGGGTGAGCCAGGGCCGAACTCATGACCTGGATCGACAAAGGATATATCTCTTAATCCGGGTCAAAATGCAAAAATAAGTTGTGGATGATCAGGCAGTCACTACTAATATAAATTCTTATATGCTCATAACTCAGCCATTTGAACATTCGTTCAACGAGACTAGCACATTAGAATTTACTTATTTTTAGTGGTACATACATCACTCATCATGAATAGATGATTTCTTAGATATGTTTTGCATACTAAGCATTTACATGTTGTAAGCACCATTTAATTACAAAACAATATAAATACATATTAACATGATTTTACTAGCAAAGCTTGAGCGGTAAATTGCATGTACATTAACCACCTATATATTAACATATTTAATTATAGTGGAATAGAAAACGCATCGATCCATTATCTTTTTCTTATGGCAATATGGGTTTGGAAAGTTCTTCTGTTAGCTCTCTCCATTTTTTAAATTTAGTTTAGCCCATTCTGGTAATATTAGCTCAAACAAAAAACATAAGCACTAATTTAAGGCACTTGGTTTCATGGTGCTTGGATCACACAGTTGATCCCCAAGCAATTTGGAGTCAGTCTCTCGTATAAATTCTTTAATCGTATTGACTTTGCTAATATGCAAGTTCAGAACAGTCAATATTTACGTTAATACTTGTATACTCCTAACTCAGACAAGTATTAATCCTTGAAATGAGATTAGCACATTGCAAATGATACCTTTTTTTAACTATATAGTTGATATACACCGTGAACGCATAATCCCTTTTGGGCTTATTTGCATTCTAAGTATCAATACATTGAAAATACTGTTTGATTATTTGAATATAGAGCAACACAAATACATATTAACATAATTTTGCTAGCACAACAAGGGGGTTCATGAGAAAATTTATTCGGAATGAAATTACTAAATTACCCCTCCACTTTTATATTAATGAAAAAAAATTGTTCCCAAAGTGAATTGAACCCTTGACCTCTAACCTAGGAGTGAGATTCCTTACCACTATGCTAGACATCATTTTTGATTATATTATAAAACTCATTGTTAATATATCATGAGACAATTTAATCATCATAAAAAAATTCTTCCTACTGGGAATTGAACCCTTGACCTCTAACTTAAAAGTGAGATTCTTTACCATTATCATGGACATCAATTTTGATTATATTATAAAACTCATTATTAATATATCGTGAGACAATTTAATCATCATGAAATTGCTAAATTCCCCCTCCTATATTATATTAATGATAAAAAATTGTTCCAATTCAAAATTTCAAAGCACTTCCAACTTACATATTTTACGAACAATATTCATTGGTAAAGTAAGTCTCGACTAAAAAAATAGAAGAAATTGCATCTCACAACACAACATATATTTCATATTCAAAGCATGTGCATAATTCAACAACATATGAGTTTAGAACTTGTTCGTGTCTCGTGTGGATTATAAATTTGGTTTTGAAAAAAATAGTCAAGAATGATTTATTATTGTAAAAATTACAAAATTTTATATATAAAAAGGATATGCCGTTAATACGAAAATCCACTAATGAACCTTTGTCCATACTCGATAACGTACATCTCTTACGAACAGTATCCATTAATATGTCAAGTCTCAATACAAATTTGAAAAAATTACATCTAAAAACATAATAACATGTTAATCTAAAGTATACCCGTGCCTCGCACGGGCTATAAAGCTAGTTTAAATCAAAAGGTTAACCTATAATTATGATAAAAAAGTACTGATCAGTTTTGTACCCATGACTCAACTAATTAAGTTCAGAATTTTTGGGATTTACCATCATGTGCGTAAAATGACCCGAATATCTGGTAAAAATTAAATGCGCAACAAAAAAAAGATTACTAATTAGTTGTTACAATAGCAGATCAAATTAAAGTTTGTAGGACTAGGATCCATCTTTCAATCATTTAATTAAGTGGGAGCAAAAATCTAAATAATTTCAAAACTAAAATCGAAATCATCAAAAACCGATCCATATAAAATCGAACCGAATTCGAAATCGACAAATTTAAAACCGAAACTTGTTGTTCGATTTCGATTATATGTTGGAACCGAAACGAAAAAAATTGAACCGATCCAAAATTTTAAAAAATAAATAATTAAATATATATCTTAATATTAATTTTTAAAATGAATAAAGAACATACGTTAATGTTAGAAGCAGGGCTGTAAACGAACCGAGTCGAGTCGAGTTTTTCCTAAACAAGTTCGAGTTCGAGTTTTTTTAAACGAGTCGAGCCAAACTCGTTAAGATTATCGAGCAGATTATTGTGTTCGAACTAGAGTTCGTTAAGAAGCGAGTCGAGTTCGAGTTGTTCACGAGCTTGTCGAGTCGAATCGAACTCGAGTCGAGTTCGAGTTGATCATCAATTTTTTTTTTGAACTTTGGCCTTGTCTTGATAATACCCATTACCAAATGTCCAAGTCCAAATGCATTCTAACGAGGCCCAGACCATAACATAGCTTTAAGCCCAACCCAAATCTTGAATTACTGAAGTAAAATAAAAAGTTAAAAACTCAAAACATGAACGAATATAATAAATAAAACATAAAACTATAAATGTATAAAACCAAAAGATAATTATTGGAGTCAAGATCTTAACTACCTACTACGCGAACGAACACGAAGCCACTCTTCAACAGCGATCAACAGTGCGACTTCTCCATGTATATATACTGAATACTGATTATATATATATATATATAGAGTTGCACTCCATAACAAACACCTCATATAACAAACAATAAAGAACACCTTAGATCTAATAGATCCAATGCTCCTGGCGGGGCCACCCAATACAAAAAGTTCTTATTTTTTTACCCTCTATCCATCCATCATCTCAAAAAAAAAAGTTACTATTCATGACGATGACATCATCAGTGACGTCATCATGAACGGTAATTTTTTTTGCTGGCTTGATAGAGGGTAAAAAAATAACAACTTTTTGTATTGGGTGCCCCTGGCGGGGCCAAAGGATCTAATAGATCTAAGGTGTTCTTTATTGTTTGTTATATAAGAGTGTTCTGTATGGAGCAAATGCATATATATATATATATATATATATATATATTACATACATATGATATATTCGATTGAATCAATTATTCAATTCGCTTTGGTTTAGTTTTTTGGTCTGGATGTTTTAACTTTTAAGTTAACTTTTATTGTCTTTCAATATTTCCAGTTGAAATGACATCAAAACCAAGAAAAAAATGCACATAAGTTATTCCAGAGGATGTTGAATTTGAAGAAAATATTAGAAGTTTCGGGGATGAAACTCCATCTGCACACGGGTGAACAACTGGAAATCTTTTATCGAAAAAGAAAGAGAAATGATACAGATTCTGGTTCTTCCAAAAAAAAAGTGAGTGGAGTAACAAGCGAACCAGGGGACAAGCAGAGTGAAGATGTTCAGGTTCCTTACACAAAAAGAAATTGAAGAAAAATGTCTCAATCTTGGAAATATTTTGTGCAAGCTGTAGATGGGGGCATGGACCAATTTTATATCATTTTGTGCAAGCTGCAAAGTATATATGTAATTTACAACTTATCATTCTAGGTTGAATTTGTCACCAAGTAATCACTCTAGTGCAGTTTCATTTTAATTTTTGTGGATGATGGTGTTTTCATGTATTGTAAATTTTTAATATATTATTTTTGTAAATATTCAAATTGTTTTAGCCTTTAGGGTTTCATCTTTTAATCGTAAATATACAAATCTGATTGAACTTTATATGAAATTGAACCTTTAATTTGTTCGATTGTTCATTTAATCATTTGTTCTTCTTAGTTCTTAGTTTTAGGATTTTAAATTTTAATGTTTTATTTTTGGTCTGGATGTTTTAACTTTTAAGTTAACTTTTATTGTCTTTCAATATTTCCAGTTGAAATGACATCAAAACCAAGAAAAAAACCCATAGAAGTTATTCCGGAGGATGTTGAATTTGAAGAAAATATTAGAAGTTTCGGGGATGAAACTCCATCTGAAGACACGGGTGAACAACTGGAAATCTCTAATCGAAAAAGAAAGAAAAATGATACAGATTTTGGTTCTTCAAAAAAAAAGTGAGTGGAGTAACAAGCGAACCAGGAAATAAGCAGAGTGAAGATGTTCAGGTTCCTTACACAAAAAGAACAAGAAGAAAAACGTCTCAATCTTGGAAATATTTTGTGCAAGCTGTAGATGGGGGCATGGACCAATTTTATATCATTTTGTGCAAGCTGCAAAGTATGTAATTTATAACTTATCATTCTAGGCTGAATTTGTCACTAAGTAATCACTCTAGTGCAGTTTCATTTTAATTTTTGTGGATGATGGTGTTTTCATGTATTGTAAATTTTTAATATATTATTTTTGTAACAAAAAAAATAGGTTTTTTTTAATGAGTACAGCTTATCGAGTCGAGTTCGAGTCGAGTTTTAACGAGTCGATTCGATTTCGAGTCAATCTCGAGTCAAGTCGAGTCGAACACTCTTAAAACTCGGCTCGGCTCGTTTAGCTTAACGATCATACTTTATGTTCGAACTCGAGCTCGTTTATATACCGAGTCGAGTTAAACGAGTCGAGTCGAGTTTAACGACCAGCTCGGTTCGTTTACAACCCTAGTTAGAAGGCTCATTACACCTAACATGACCTTAACCTTAATAATTTAGCATTTACATAGTTTCAAGCTTCCCCTATTATTTGAAGAAGCAAAACTTCTGATGTGTAAAAATTTGAGAATTCACCATTAATAATCAAATGCCTTTAAGAGTAAGTTACTTGGATGCAGTCATGCAGGGGTGAGCCAACCCGACCCGAACCGAATCGGATCCGAAAAAATCGAGAATCGAAAAGAACAATTTTTCAGAACTGAACTGGACCCGAAATTGTGATGGAACTGAACCGGACCCAAACCGTAAATCACGGTTCGGTTCTAACCCGAAATAACCGAAATGTATATATAAAAATATAATTAATAATATATATAATTAATTAATAATATATAATTAATAATATAATAATTAATAATATATATAATTATTAATAATACATAAAATTATTAATAATATATAATTATTAATATATATTAAGTATATTATTTAAATGTATTATATAATTTCGGTTCGGTTCGGTTCTTTCGGGTTTTGGATGTGAAGAACCGAACCGAACCGAGAACCGAACTTTTCTCAATTTCAAGAACTGAACCGGACCCGAATTATAAAAAATCCGAACCGGACTTGAAATTTTGGTTCGGTTCAGTTCGATTCCCGATTCTAACCCGAAAAATGCTCGCTCCTACTTGGATGTGTGATATATATTCATTTATACCGTAAGTTTGCGTTCGCCACCTTTTATTCTAGTTATTTGTCTAGCACATATATGTCTTCTTTTAATCTAATTGTGTATATACATCCACTACCTACATATCTCGCTTCCTGCTTGTTCGGCCATTTTATCACGATATACATATTTTAATATTTTTATTATTTTATACATTTTGATGCCAATAATATTGGAACATAAATGCAACATATTATACACAATTAACATTTTATAATAGGAACACTGTTGTAACACTTTATGATTGTCAAAGTTACGTGCAGCCTTTTAATTATGTGTCGTGCAACCTTTTTACTTTACAATACACAGAGCCAGCTTGTGTTTCCATCATGTACACATGTGAATAATTTGCTCAACTTGAGCCTATAAATAGATGCACTGGTTCATTATAAAAAGACACACACAAAACAATAAATAATAGCTTTGCTTTGCTTTCTCGCTTTCTTATTATACGACCTCTTGGAGTTCATTTTAAATTGCTATCTTTTAATAGCAATATTATATTATATTTATAATACGTTATCAGCACGAGTCTCTGCCCGAGTAAGTTTTGAAGTAAGGAGGTACTGCCCGAGTAAAAGTTTATTAAGAAAGAAGGTACTGCTCAAATAAGTTTAATTAACGAAGGAGGTACGCTCTATATTTTTTTTTATAAATATGGTTATAATTTCCTTGTTTATATTACTCTTTAATATATTGATATTGTTGCACCATGAATATTATTATTAAGTTTCTGGCTGGCTATGCCGTCGTAATTAACTTTTAAATAAACTGGCTGGCTATGCCGTCGTAACTTTTAAATAAACTGGCTGGCTATGCCGTCGTAACTATTAAATAAATTATGTCATCATACATTTTAATTATATTTGTATGTATGTGTTCAAGTGTTTATGTTTAACATGCCATATTGTTATACCATGTTTTAAATATTTATTTTGCATTCAGAATGGCGAATCTTGCAAAATTAGATTTTGTTGCTTTGGATGTGTATGGGGATAATTATCTGTCTTGGGTACTTGATGCGGAATTACACCTTAGTGCCAACGGGCTAAAGGATACCATAGAAACAGGAAAAACCCCAACTGTTGAACAAAATGCCAAAGCAATTATTTTTCTTAGGCACCACATTCATGAAAACTTAAAATCTGAATACCTCACAGTCAAAAATCCACTCACTCTTTGGACCAATCTCAAAGATAGATTTGACCACCAAAAACTTGTCCATCTGCCACATGCCCGTTATGATTGGATCAATTTAAGGTTACAAGATTTTAAATCTGTTGTTGAATATAATTCTACCTTGTTCAAAATAAGCTCCAAACTAATCCTATGTGGTGAGAAAGTTACTGATGCTGAGATGATTGAAAAGACCCTTTCGACCTTTCACCCCAACACTATGATCTTGGCACAACAATACAGGGAACGCAATTTTCAGAAATATAGTGAGCTGATATCTCTCCTTCTTGTAGCTGAGAAAAATAATGAGTTGTTGCTAAAAAAATCATCAAATACGTCCCACAGGCTCTGCCCAGTTACCTGAAGTACATAACACGTCATTCCGGAAGAATGAGCGTGGGAAAGGGCATAGAGGAGGACGAAATTATGGACGAAATCGTGGACGTGGAAATTTTCATGATCGATTTCGAAATAAGTATAGCTCTGGCCACCTGAAGTGGCAACGTGATGGTTACAACAACTCTAGTCACCACATGAAGGAGATACTAGAGATATATGTTTTAGATGTGGGGCTCATGGACATTGGACTCGTAATTGTCACACACCCATACATCTTGTATATCTTTACGAGTCATCCAAAAAGCAGAATAGGCAAAGGGTGGAAACAAATTTGGCTAGCTTTAATGATGAACCAATCAACAAAACCTCAAATGAACTAGACACTGGCGCTAACCTTTATTATGGCTTAGATGACTAGTTTTCATATGTATCTCTTTTGAATTCATGTTCCTTATGTATCTGCTTCAATTTCATGCTTTTATATACTTGTTTTATGTTCTTGCTTTAAGTACATGGTTTGCTTTAATAAAATTATTGTTCACTGATATATGTACACAACATAAAATATGGGAGATTTATGCATTGCTGATTGCGCCACCACTCACACAATTCTACAAAATCAGAAATACTTCTCACAGTTTACTAAAACCAGCTCACATGTTTGGACGATTTCGGGTACATCAGATATAATAGAGGGTTTTGGGAAAGCTAGTTTTATCCTACCAAATGAGACACAAATTCAAGTGCAGAATGCTCTTTATTCTAGTAAATCCACTAGAAATCTTTTAAGTTTTAAAGACATTCGTATTAATGGTTTCCACGTAGAAACTACTAGTGAGAATGAAAAAAGAATATCTTCTTATCACGTCAATTACCTCAGGCCATAAGAAGATATTAGAAAGATTACAATCAATTTCTTCGGGATTATATGCTACAAATATTAGAGTCATTGAGTCTCACAATATCGTAATTCCAAAAATCATAGACCCACAATCACTAACCCTTTGGCATGAAAGACTTGGTAATCCAGGAGTATCTATGATGCGTCGTATAATAGAAAATTCTATAGGACATCCTCTTAAGAATCAAAAGGTCATACCTCAGAATGAACTTCCCTGCTCAGCATGTTCATTAGGAAAACTAATTGTCCGACCATCTCCAGTTAAACTTCAAACCGAGTTTCCAAGTTTCTTAGAAAGAATTCAAGGTGACATTTGTGGTCCTATTCATCCATCATCCGTCCCATTCAGATATTTCATGGTTCTAATCGATGCATCAACTAGATGGTCTCATGTTTGTCTGCTCTCTACACGGAATACAGCCTTTGCCAAACTACTTGCTAAAATAATCAAATTGCGAGCTAAATTTCCTGACCATCCCATTAAATCAATTCGACTAGACAATGCTGCTGAATTTACATATGCAAGTTTCAATGATTATTGTATGTCAGTAGGAATCTCAGTCGAACACCCTGTAGCTCACGTACATACACAAAATGGCTTAGCAGAATCTCTAATTAAAAGGCTTCAACTTATTGCACGTCCCTTACTTCTAAGAGCAAAGTTACATGCATCTGTTTGGGGTCACTCAGTACTACATGCTGCAAGTATAATTAGGATAAGACCATCTGCTTACCACAAACAATCCCCTCAACAGTTAATTCTTGGTCGAGTTCATGATATTTCTCACTTTAAGGTGTTTGGTAGTGCTGTATATGTTCCCATTGCACCTCCACAGAGATCCAAAATGGGTCCACAAAGAAGAGTGGGCATATATGTTGGTTTTGACTCATCATCTATTATAAGATATCTTGAACCATTGACTGGTGATGTTTTTACTGCTCGATATGCTGATTGTCATTTTGATGAGTATGTGTTCCCTCCATTAGGGGGGGATAATGTTTTGCATAAATTAAATTCTGAACTATCATGGAATGCATCAGGATTAAATGCTATTGATCCACGTACTAAACAATGTGAATCTGAGGTTTTAAGGATCATTCATATGCAAAATATTGCTAATCAAATGCCAGATGCTTTTAATGATTCTAGACTTATTATAAAATCGCATATACCCGCCGTTAATGCTCCGACCAGGGTTGAAATCCCTATTCATAAATCAATTCATGAAGAATTGGTTGGTGATTCAAAACCACGCCAGAAGCTGGTAGACCTATTGGTGCGAAAGATGTTGTACCACGAAAACGGAAATTGAATAGATCTGCGCTTGAAGTGGTATCACCTCCTGAAGAGGTTCAAGCCCCTGAAGTGGTTGTGACAAAACCACCCGAAGTGGTATTACCTCCAGAAGAGGATATTGCCCTTGAAGTGGCACATGCTTCCATAGAAGCAAAGGTACCTGAAAATTATGAGATCTCAATGAGTTATGTACATAACGGAAAATTATTGGATCGTGGGAGTAGTGAGGTTGATGATGTATATGCCTTTTCCGTGGCATATGATATTATTATGAACTCCGATCCTGAACCACAAAGTGTGGAAGAATGTCGACAAAGAGATGATTGGAAAAAATGGAAAATTGCAATTCAGGAAGAATTGCAATCCTTGCGCAAGAGAAATGTATTTGGACCTGTAGTCCGAACACCAGCTGGTGTGATTCCCATTGGAAATAGATGGGTATTTGTACGAAAATGAAATGAGAGAAATGAAATTGTGAGATATAAGGCCCGACTGGTAGCCCAGGGATTCTCTCAAAGGCCTGGATTTGATTACCAGGAAACTTACTCTCCTGTGATGGATGGAGTTACTTTTCGTTTTCTTATGGGTATGGCTTGTATGGAAAAATTGGAAACAAGTCTGATGGACGTTGTGACAGCCTACCTTTATGGATCACTTGATAGTGATATTTATATGAAAATCCCTGAAGGATTAAAATTAGAGAAAACTAAGTCTCGACATTTATATTCAGTTAAACTACAACGATCATTATATGGATTGAAACAATCTGGTCGTATGTGGTACAACAGGCTTAATGAATATTTATTGAATGATGGGTATATAAATAATCAAGTGTGTCCATGTGTGTTTATCAAAAGATCACAATCTGGTTTTGTTATTATTGCAGTATATGTGGATGATTTGAATATTGTAGGTACTTCTGAAGATATTACGAATGCTGCTAACTATTTGAAAAATGAGTTTGAAATGAAAGATCTTGGAAAGACAAGATTTTGTTTAGGTATACAGGTGGAGCACTTATATTCAGGCATATTTGTTCATCAGTCAACCTACACAGAAAAGGTTCTTGATCGATTCTGCATGGACAAATCTCATCCACTAACAACACCGATGATTGTTCGATCACTAGAAGTTGAGAAAGATCCTTTTCCGTCCTAGAAAAGAAGATGAAGATGCACTTGGGCATGAAGTTCCATATCTTAGTGCAATTGGAGCTCTTATGTATCTAGCAAATAACACACGACCTGATATTGCATTTGCTGTGAACCTATTAGCGAGATTCAGTTCTGATCCAACTAAAAGGCATTGGGATGGAATCAAACATATATTCAGATATCTTCGTGGGACAATTGATCTTGGACTATTCTTCCCGAACAGTTCAAAATCGCAACTAATTTGAAGATAACTCAGCTTGTATTAAACAATTCAAGGAAGGCTACATCAAAGGGGATCGAACAAAACATATTTTACCAAAATTCTTCTACACTCATGAACTACAAGAAAATGGTGACATTGATGTACAACAAGTTCGCTCATGTGATAATCTGGCAGATTTACTCACAAAGTCTCTTCCCACTTCAACATTTGAAAAGCTGCGAAATAATATTGGGATGCGAAGATTGAGATCTTTGCTACAACAAGATGTCAAATTGTGAGACATTTGATTCAGGGGGAGATTGTACTCTTTTTCCTTCGTCAAGGTTTTTATCTCACTAGGTTTTTCCTTCAAGGTTTTAACGAGGCAATCAATCTTTGTAATAACTCACATTGACAATCAAGGGGGAGTGTTGTAACACTTTATGATTGTCAAAGTTACGTGCAACCTTTTAATTATGTGTCGTGCAGCCTTTTTACTTTACAATACACAGAGCCAGCTTGTGTTTCCATCATGTACACATGTGAAGAATTTGCTCAACTTGAGCCTATAAATAGAAGACACACACAAAACAAAAAATAATAGCTTTGCTCTGCTTTCTCGCTTTCTTATTATACGACCTCTTGGAATTCATTTTAAATTGCTATCTTTTAATAGCAATATTATATTATATTTATAATAAACACCATATTATTATCAATTATTGATAGTAGGTATATCCATTATATTGTAACATGTAGCATGACATTCATCATTAGAGTATAAGATAAGGTCATTTCTCACATTATAGCAACACAAATACATCTTTCTAATTATTACGATTACTTACTTTCATGTTTGACTACCACCATTCTCAATCAAATACTCCGTATTATTTTGCGGACACTAAATATAGGTGAAAACATTACGGAAACAATGAACGAAATTGATAAGCAGCCGTGAGAGTTATCAATGTGTCACACAGGATAATCCAAGACATGATTGCTGGATTCAAGTAATAAAGTGCAGTTTGCAAGCCAGCATTTTGTTTTTCCTAATTTGGAGAAAAGTCTAAGGGTCCGTTTGAGAAATCTTATTTTCAGAAATAAGTTACTTATTGTTAGAATGTACTTTTTTCTGAAATAAGTAACTTATTTTTGCAAGATAACGAATATTAAACTCCTCATACACATTTTTCCCTAAAAAAAAATTATGTAAATACGAAATTTTTTCCGAAATAAGTAACTTATAAATTGAAACTTAAAATTGCCAAACGGGCACTAAATGTCTACCTTTAATGTCTTTCATCTAAATTTCTATATTTCAGTTTCAAAATCGCTAATGCAAAAACTTGTTGATTTATAAATGTTACTCCCTCCGTCCCACTGGGATCTTTACGTTCCTGGTGGGCACGGAGGACAAGACAAGTGGGTATAAAGTGAGTGTAATATTATTAAAATAAATGAAGTAGTGGATATAATAGTGATTTTATTGTTAAAATAAGTGAAGTAGTGGGTGTAATAGTGATTTTATTGTTAAAATAAGTGAAGTAGTTGGTGTAATAATGTAAAGTATTGTTAAAATAAGTAAAGTAGTGAGTGTAATAGTGTTAAAACTTACTCCACTACTTTGGGAATGTAAAGAAATGAATGGGACGGCCCAAAATAGTAAGTGTAAAGAATCCACCGGGACGGAGAGAGTACAATATGTAATCTTAAATTTTATGTACTTTCAATCAAGTAAGTTATGCTTATTTTGTAAATTTTATTTGAGATCGTTTTATAATTGAAACCGAACCAATTATAATTGATTCGACAATTTTGAATTCAAAATCGAACCATCAAATGCAATTGCAATTTCAATTTTAAATTTTAAAAATAAAAAAATTTAGGTTTCAATTTCAATTTTACCATAAAATCGTTGCGATCCGATCCATGTTTTTCCCCACATTTAACACAACCCTCATTCCTCAAGTTGAACCTCAGTCCAAAAGCCACCCAAGCCATGTGTATATTATATTTAATTATTTATTTACATAAACATGAATATATAATCCTCCATGGATACGTCATTATTTTTTAATTAATTCGAGCAAGCTTTGAATACTTTGTCTAGTCACAATATGTGTGTACGTAGACTCCACAGTTTAAATTAATTATTGTGTTCTAAATCCTCTAATAAAGCTAAAACATCGTCATCGATGTATACAATAGAATGCTTCTAGTTTCTTTTGTCCTGCTCAATATAATTATGGCAAAATGACAAGACTGGAAAAGCAAGGTTATATTTTACACTGTACAAGACTGTGCGTGCGGTGTTAATATTTGATGTAAAACTGTTTTTGTAACCAACGATTGGAGGATGTACGTATACGTTTTTGCTCAAATACAAATCAATCATTAAATATAAATTATAAATCAACATAAAATATTTTATATTTTATTTATTTTAATGGTCCCGTCAGGAGCACCTTTACAAAAAATGTCTAAAATTCTTGGCTCTATTCAGCAAAAAATAAATAAATTAAATTACTGTTCACTGCTGACGTCACTGTCATGTCAGCAATGAACAATTTTTTTTTTTTTTTTTTGCTGAATGGAGCCTAGAATTTTAGACATCTTTTGTATTGGGATACCCCTAGTTTGATCATTAGATTAGCATGAAATGTTGGATTAGTGTTTAGTTTTTAGTTTTTAGTTAATTTTAGTTTGTAGTGGAGTATGACTCTATATATATATAGGGTCTTGTTCTAATAGAAACTAACTTAGAATAAAAACTAGAAACTAAACTTAAATTAAATATTTCAAGCTATTCTAATGACCAAATTAGGGGTACCCCAATACAAAAAACGTTTAAAATTATTGGCTCTATTCAACAAAAAAATAAAAAAAATAAATTTTTTTTTAAAAAAAGTTACTGTTCACGTGATGACGTGGCACGTGAACAGTAACTTTTTTTTAAATTTTTTTTTTATTTTTTTTTTATATTTTTGTTGAATAGAGCCAAGAATTTTATGAGTTTTTTGTGAAGGTGCCCCTAGCGGGGCCGTTAAAATAAATGAAATATAATTTATTTAGTGTAGGTTTCTAGTTTCTATTCTAATGTTGGTTTCTATTTGAACGCTATATATATTATGAATGGAACGGTGATAGGTTTATGATTTATTATCTTAAGTTTGGGATTCAATTTTCGATAAGTTTAAAAATTTATTTAAAAAAAAATATTATTAGCTTATAAATTATGGTAATTACAGTAAAATTAATCTATCATTTCGTCAAAATATTTGCTCCTAACTCTTTTCTTTTACATATATTTCTTACAATTTCTTTCTAGAAGAATTATTATCTCTTATTTACATTTCGCGAATATTTAAATTATAGAATTTGATCCATCAAAAACTATAATCACTCAGAGTAAACTTAAAACAAGGTTATTAATCGTAAGAGCATCTCTAATGACAATATGTATAATAGTTGACTAAAAAATTTTAAATTAGGAAATAAGTAAATTTTTACATATGGGTGACAAGTAAAACTCCAATGGACATAATTATAATGAAATTGTGTATATTTTTGCTAAGAGCATCTCCAACCATCCAAAACCCGTAGGTAAAATTGGATAATTAATACCATAAATAAAATTTATAAAAATTATGTAAAAAATTCTGCACTCCAATCATACATTAATGTTGTCTAAAAATTTAGCCAACCCCGTGATGTTGGCTATATTTGTCGAACCTCTAGAAACCTGTAAGAAGATTCCACATCATCTATTACCATAATAAAATAATACTTTCTATTTATAACAATTTGAAATAATAATAACATACCATTTTTAAAAAATAGCCAATCATTATAGCCAATACCATCGTAGCACAACGCCTTACAGGTTCTGTAAATTTTACATAATCAATATTTTATATCATTTTAGCCAACACCATTGGAGATGCTCTAAGGACTTATGTTGGTTCAACAAATATAGTCAACAAGTAGGATTGTCTATAATTTTTGCTAAGGGTAATTATGCATTGGAGTGTAATTTTTTTTTTACATATTCTCTATTTCATGCCACCTAATATGCCAACTAGGATAATATTGCTAAGGGTTTTTCTCCCTTGGAGATGCTCTAAGAGGGATGAAGTCGAATGACTAGAAAAATATTCGATGAATATTCGATCCAATTAGATTCGATTGAATTTTGTTAATCCCAAAAATTTGGATTTGGATTCATTTTTTAAACCCGAAAGAGTTTATGTTTGGATTTCGATATTAGATATTTCAATCCAAAACCGATCCGAAATCCAAAGAATAATCCAATTTCATATATATTATATGTAAATATATTTTAATATATTTTAACTATATTATTTACAATTAATGATCGACCTGTCCATAACTCAATACCTTATATTGAATTAAACAGTTATCGATTTCATCTTTACTAATTCTTATTATAATATATTGTATTTTCAATTTGAAAACTGAAATTTTAAATTTTTTGTTTTATTTGTAATTCTTGATAATTAGTAGTAATGTTTTTGATTTGTAAAGTTAATTTTTTGTTTAAAACTCGTGCTTCATGAATTTTAGGTTAAAGTAAAAAATGATACATATTTTTTTTGAAGCATTTTTAAGAGTTTTAAAATTCGTGTTTGAATAAATCCGAACCCGATACAAAATTCAATAAATTGGATTTGGAGTTTTATTTTAAAATTGAATTGAATATAGATTGAATTGAATTTAGATTTAACAAAAAAAAAATTAGATTTAAATTTGAATATGACATAAATCTAATTCAATCCGATCCGTTGCCATTTTTAGTCTTTGTTGATAAAAGTTGGCCACAATTACTTAGCAAAAAAAAAAAAAAAAAAAAGTTGGCCACAATTTAGCTATTGTTTTAATCGACCATAAAGAGTGCTTCACAAGCTGGAATCTTTGGTTAATTGTTTTTTCCCTTGGCTTTACTCAGACAAGTTACTTGCATGTAATTCCATTGTTTCTTTCCTCTTGGCTTTTTCTTTTCATTCCCCATCCTTTTTATCTTTAAATAATAATTAGTTATGTTTTCTTAACTTTAATTAATAAAAAACTTGGTCTCTTCTCTTGTCTTCGGTTTGTCGTTGCCCCTCGGTCTTCTTTTCTTGTAACTGATGTGAACTTAATCAACTTATGAATGAAATAGTACTACTTAGCATTGTTAATTAATTTTTTGAACTTGTTTTGTTATAAAAACAATGAAAAACGAAACACCGTGGGTACATCTGATAATCACCCATAAGATTTGTCAAGCAAGTACTACACTATGGAAAATCAGAATCTCACAAACTCTTTCGTTTGTTACTTTGGGAGCCCTGGCAATAATATCTCTCTTTTTTTGAATGAGGATCTTGAATTGTCTTGTCAAGTATCAAATCATAATATTAAAGAGTTGTACCTAGCTGCAAGATGCTACTGTTTAAGAAGTCGAATCTTAAAAGTTTTGATCAATATGAACTGTTAGCAATCTCTAAAAATTTCTCTATAACAGTAATGTAAAATGTGTAAATTATGTAATGATAATGTTGTTGGAGAAATTTCGAAAGAGATGGTGATCGACTTATTATGAGCCTGTTTGTCTCACTTTTTTTTTAAATTATTATGTACTTATTTTTGGGTAAAATTTTTAAATTTTGATATTTTTTTATACAAGTATTTAATGTATGTTTGAAATTCTATAAATTGCAAAAAAAAACTCACTTTTTTCAGTAAAAGTTAGGAATCTCTAACCTTATCTTAAGTTGAGTTATTTTAGAAAAAAAGTTTCCCAAACACTCCCTATATATCTTTTCGATTTATTTATTCCATTATCACAAATGATAGCAATAAATATTACTAGTTTTTTTTTAAATTTTGCGGGAACGGTGCAACTAGTAATTATAAACTTTCTTATAAAAAAAAGTAATTATAAACTTTATATAAAAGGTACAACTTGTAATACGGGATTAGTGAAAGAGAGAAGAATAATTTCTTGAAAACTGCTGCTACTTTGGACAACTACCTAAACTAGCTTCAGCTATTTTGGACCAACTACCTAGACTTAGCTCTCATTTCAGGAATTTTTACCAGTACAAACTACAACTCTTTCGAGAACTTGTCGACATTATATTGTGTAGCATGATCTCCTCTCGCAAAATCTAAAGCTACCAAGCTTGTGTCAAATACTAGATTGCGAGATATCATCTTTAATAAGAAATCTACAACTCTTGCTTTTTGATCAACCTGAATTTGCTTTACTAAACTTTATGAAACAACTCATACAAGCCAGTCAGAAACTGTGAAAAATATGTACAACAACATACTGCATACCCTTGGGTTTTTTAGAAGTTTGCACAACTTGGTCCTTTCACAAATCCAAACAGTTTAGAGTACTACTTACTGTTCGCATGTTTCTTTGCTGAGCATGTGATACTTTTAACCCCCATCATTAACTTTCACATAATTGTTGGTGAATCAAACATTCATGATCAATAATAGTACAAAGTGCCCAAGTTTAGTTGTTGTGCGTCAAGGAGGCCCAAGTTTAACTGTTGTGGGTCAAGGAAATCATTCACACGCGTGTGTACTGATTTGGGGAACCCGGTATGTTCTGGGATTAGGATCTTAAAGCAAAGCATACGGGCCTTTTGGTTCATTATATATGAACTCGATTAACGATAATCAGAACTTTAATCACAGAACATCTTTCACATCTGTAAGAGTTTGGATCAGAAATGTGAATACCGGAACATTAATCACATTTAGGATTAGGATCCTAAAGCATACATAAGGGCCTTTTGGTTCATTATAAATGAACTTGCTAACAATAATAAGAACATTAATCGCGGAACTTCATCCACATTTGTTAGTGTCTGTATAATAGGAACATTAATCGCGAACTTCATCCACATTTGTTAGTGTCTGTATAATAGGAACATTAATCGCAGAACTTCATCCACATTTGTTAGTGTATGTATGAGCAATGTAAATATGTGATTGATTGGAATGGGAACATCATCGTCATTAAGCGGATAAATCATTCCTTATCTACTCCTTTGGATTCCAAATCATTTAAATTTCCCTTGGCTCTCATGTCCATGCCATTCATTCTCATTTCTGATTGTCAGTCCCCATCAACAATCAAAATAGCCTGGTGCTGATCTAGTTCAGTCACAAGTAAAACAACTTTATTGAAATAACTATGTTTAAAAGTTACTACTGTATTGTTGTTACAAAGACAATATAAACACCACAGGCCACGTTTTACAGCAAGAAGACAAGGAAAACTGACAACACTCCTCCTCAAGGCTTTGTTTGAAAACTGCCAGACACAGCTTTATAGTATACCCATATGTACAAAGCAGAGAACACCATCTTTGACATGAAAATTTTGAACAAGTTTCTGAATCCTTTCTCTGTGTGGAGAAAAGTTGGCTTCAAAAAAAGATGTTTCAAAAAGAACATGGTTCCAGACACATACATGTCATAGACCCCGGGCAGTAGCACCATGTAGAATATACAGGAGCCACTACCACTTTTGTAAACTCAAACAATCATCACTTACATAATTCAAATTTCAGGAATGCCACTACCCTACAATCACAATGTACCAAAGTTTATTATTACTCACAGAACCAGGCAAATGATCACTCATGCTCCTACAGAGCTGGTTTAGAGTAGTACAATCACTACAATACCTTTAAGTAGCCCAGGTATTACTATAGTCTATAGTAGATAATGTGATTTCCTATAAAAAAAATTGAAAATTAACAAAAGTAAAATGAATTCAATAAAACTTCTGACCAAAAAATACAGAAACTACCGAGCTGGATCAAAAAAGTACACACAAGAACCTAGGCATTGCTATAGTACAAAGGTATTATGGATTACAAATTTATCAGTGCTAAGGTTTAGAATTAGGAATAACTAGAAAAGTTTAGCTTAAACATGTGCAAGTCAAAACTGTTATAATACTATTCAGTTTTGGGCAGATAATCAGAACCATCTATAAACTATACAGATAATCAGAACCATCTATAAACTATCAAAAAAGTAATTTACTTGGTTAAAACCAGTTCAGAATAGATCTCCCATGCAGATTAAGGTGGACAAGATACTCTGTTTCCGGGAAGGAGAGTAATTATTAGTAGCAGAAATCAAATAAGGTATATATACTAGCTGTGAATTTTTAGCAGATATAAGCATCTTAAAAGTGCGTTGATCTTGAAACCTTGTCTAAAGCTTTTTCATAGCTCAAGCAACAAAAAACCCTAATATCAGAAAACAAATTCAAACCAGTTGTAAATCAAAACAGATCCAATTCCCCGTTTAAAACAAAGGAACTTAACCATGTTTACACAATAAAACACAGCAATAGGGAGTTTGTAGGGCTGGTCTTACAAAAGATGATAGTTTAGCCCAAAAATGAATTAAGTTCCACCCTTCTGATAATGTGAATAACAAACCAAATGACATACTCTAATAAACTCAAGACCACAGTTAGCTTTGAGAACCTCTAAAGCATAGTTAACTCAAAACTGAGCAATAAAAATACAATACATTATACATACCAAGGAACTAACTACATATACTACTTAACTGCATGTAGGTAATAGTGAATAAAAACATCAAAAAAAGTCTCAGAAATTCAACCAGGCTCACTTCAACTATCTATACTAGCTTAAAGAAAACATAGTTTTTACTCGGTGAAGAGAGTGACAATCAATCTTTAGTTGAGAAATCATATAAAAGGTGCCTCTATACTATAAACAAAACAACTCAAACATACTAGGCACATCAATTGAGTTTTTTGTTTATAAAATGCAAAATGAGAAGTAAAATCCTACACACAAAAATTTCTAGAACATCAAAATTAAACCCCCCCACATCTGCCTCCCCAAAGGTAATAAAGATAAGAGTACACTGCATTGTGTGCATGCACTTTGACCAACATACCACTTAGTATTACTCCAAAACTACCACCTGTAATAGCAAAATTCACATTTTGTCCATATTAACTAATTTGGTGATGATTATAGCCTATTCCATATCTCAATGACCATATATCAGATATGTTGCCCCGACCCAAAAGTATAACCACTGAAATAAGAATTGGACCAAAAACCCATCCCCTTGTTGGATAAACAAAATGTGGACAAGTGTAATGGAATGAACATTCTAGTATTGCAAATGCTGGTTTGAAAAATATAGTATTTCAAGTGGTACACGTATATTGACCAGATTGGAAGTAAAGATAATGCACTTAACATCAGAAAGGTAATCAGATCAATCCCCAACAGCTAGAACAACACTATATGTGCAAACTGTTGATTATAGCTAACATATAAAGTTCACAACAAACTACTGAAAGATAGACAATAACATACTGTAAAACAATATGATCATATGCAATCGACAATAACAAAACACATACTGTCTACAACTACATTTGCTTCATCCAATAAGTAAGCTACTGAAACATGATCGAAAACATATTGCAAAACAATATAATTATCCCAATTTCATAAAATACGAAAATGTAGCAGGCAAATTCGACATAAAAACTACCCGAAAATCCGAGAAATCATTTGAAAACCAATCCAAAAAACTCCCAAATGACAATAAGCATGACAATCTAGAACCTAAGCTTAGTAAAAAACCATCGATTCTTCCCCGTCTTGAAGCGCTCCTCAAGCTTCGCCTTGGTGGCCTTGGCCGCAGCAACCTTCTCAGCCTTCGACTTCAAACAATCAGCAGTGACAACATCTTTCAAATCAACATCCAGCGTGTAACGAGTGGGCATTATGTGATTATAATTCACCAGCTTAATAAAAGCCTTCACCCGCGATTTCTTCGCCGTCTTTTTCGCAGAGTCCTTTCTGATGACTTTCTTCGGGTACTTTGATATTCCGGCGACTAAGCAGTGACCGTAGGGCCGGTCTCGAGTCCCTTCATCAAAGGCTTTGACTATCACGGCTTTACGGCCTGCGTATCTGCCGTTTAGCACGATTACGGCCTTGTTTGGCTTCAAGAATTTCACCATTTTCGATTAGTTGGGCACTCGACGAAATACCTAGATTTAGTTCAGTGTGTGTAAATAAAAAGAGTGTGTGTTGTTAAAACCCTAGTTTTTAGCCCATTTCATTTGTGTTCAGCCCTTATTTGACAAGTGGGCTTGGGCCGTAAGATTTTTATTATTAAAGATATTGTGTACAATCTTCTATATATCTGTCAGAATTTGGGGGAATCGCGATTTTTATCCAAATCATAAATCAAAAGATATTCCAAATAGTAATACTGTACAATTGACTTTTTCATTTGGTACAATCCACCATTTTTGACTTTCAAGTGATACCATTGTACATAATTTTGGCTTCATCCATTTTATATCATTCTGTCAAGCAAATGTTAATCAGACGTTAGATTATTCTTAATGGTACCACTATACAATTGATTTTTCCATATGATACCATTCAATATTTTTTTGACTTCATCCATTTTATATCATTCTGTCAAGAAAACGTTAATCAGACGTTAGATTATTCTTAATGGTACCACTATACAATTGGTTTTTCCATATGATACCATTCAATATTTTTGACTTTACGTAGTACCATTTTTCTCTCACTAAAATCAATTTTTTCTTGGAATTTTTACAACTTATCTATATGCTTTGTCTATAATAAGTCAAAAATGGTACCACGTAGAAGTCAAAAATATTGAATGGTACCATATGGACAAATCAATTGTATAGTGGTACCATTAAGAATAATCTAACGTCTGATTAACGTTTGCTTGACAGAATGGTATAAAATGGATGAAGCCAAAAGTACAGTGGTACCACTTGAAAGTAAAAAATGGTGGATTGTACCAAATGGAAAAGCCAATTGTACAGTAGTACCATTTGGAATATCCCTTTGGTTTATGATTTGGATAAAAATCGCGATTCCCCTAATTCTGACAGATATATAGAAGATTGTACACAATATCTTTAATAATAAAAATCTCACGGCCCAAGCCAAAAATTTGACCTAAGTGAGAGAAAAATGGTACCACGTAGAAGTCAAAAATATTGAATGGTACCAAATGGACAAACCAATTGTATAGTGGTACCATTAAGAATAATCTAACATTTGACTAACGTTTGCTTGACAGAATGGTATAAAATGGATGAAGCCAAAAGTACAGTGGTACCACTTGGAAGTAAAAAATGTTGGATGGTACCAAATGAAAAAGTCAATTGTACAATGGTACCATTTGGAATATCCCTGTTATGCTATAATTACGCATGCGCACGTAGTCACAAGTAATATAATTAAAGTTCGTTTCGAAGAGATCTGGTTAAGTTTTAATCAGAAAATATGCATGTGCAACAATGTATGGTTTTAATTCACTACTAAGAAAAGTAACAAATTGGGTTTGATTATCTAAATTAAACTAAGATGCAAATTATAAAACTAAGAATTAACTAATTGACAATGATTAAAATCGAATTACTTATACGAGATTAAACATGGAATCCTAGTTTCATTATCTACTTCACTTAGAGTTGCAGCCTTTAATCAATACATGTGATGGTTTTGATATCTGATCGGATAACACGAAACAAGTATACGCTACTTGTCAGCATACGCATACCAAACTAAACATACATCCACAAAAGAGATAGAAGATGAATAGACACCAATTATGCTTAGACCCTATATGTCTATAGAATTTGAAAACATAACGGTTGAAGAACAGGTTATCCATTAAGATCACACAGGGCAGTATAAGTATTTTCATCTCACACCACGAATCATATTGATAAACAATTATGAACCTATGCTAGCATGGCAATTTCTAAATCTCAAGATCCACTTTCACTTCACAAGAGATTAACAAATTAGATGTTCGCGATGCATCTATCAATTAAGCATAACCATACGAGGATATCAATTATTCACCACACATAAATCTTTAAGGCATGCAAACTACTAAGCTACATAGATAAATCCACTAGGATCCCATGACAACGATTAGTTCATAATCGAACCTTTCGTCACCATGGGATTATATGAAAGCATGGTATTAAACAAGATAATGAAGATGAATAAATCAGTAATAGAATAAGGTTTAGCGAACAAATCCGGAAAAGTAACAAGCATCCAAAAGATACGCCTAACAAAGGAATACAAGAAAACTATGTCTAGATCTTCTTGTCGTCACAATCCTCGCCTTGGCTTCTCTCTCTTGTGCTCTGAACGAATTATGGTGTATAGATGATGATTTTTCTGTGCCCCCAAGGTGTGTATTTATAGCCCCAAATACCTTCTTGTCCAAGCAATTACCGTCTTTGAATTAGGATAGAATTCCGGCAATTTCCGTTCTTGATTGAAATAGAATTGCTATTCCCATGTTTAAATTGAATTCCAGAAGTTTCTAGCCGACCAAACATCTTCCATAATGATTAGGAATTGAAAGCAAGGAAATTTTCCCATTAAGGATCGAATTTTGGAAAATTTCTGGAGTTTCTGCCACCAGGCGCGGCCGCGCACACCACCGGTATAAATCCCGCGCGCCCGCGCGCATTGTTTTTCTGAAATTTATTTGCCGCGCCCGCGTGCTAGCACAGCTTATTCTGAGCGCGCCCGCGCCCACCTTCTACTGCACAGACTGACTTCTGTTTTCTTGCTGGTTTCTTCTCAACTTTCAATTGCAACTTGAGGCACTTGTTCCTTTAAGTTTAAAAACACCTAATAGCTACTGGAGACTCCATCCTTTCACCTGGAAATGCATCCTACACAATTCTCATAAAAATAGATTAAAACACACCAATACTTAAGATATAAAACACCAATTTAAACCGAAATAGAATGATCCAAGTGGATATAAATCCACTTATCAATCCCTAAACCAAATTACATATGCCATTTAAATAATTTTTTTAAATCAAACCGTCCAAAATATAATTGGGAAAAAGAGAATTTAGTTTTATAAAATAAAAAATGCAATGTGTTTAAATCGAAAAATATAATTGATTAGTTAATAATAATAATTATAATGTAATTATTTTATTGGAAAGAATTGTCTGAAATGTTTTTAGAGAAGAATAAATTAAAGTTATATAAAATGTAAAAGATAATGTTTTTTACCTGAAAAGAAAAATTTATTAATTATTAAAAAGTTAAAAAAAGTAATATGTTTTACCTAAAAAAGAAAATTAATCAATTAAAAAAATTATAAAAGGTAATATTTTTGACCTGAAAAAGGAAATTAATTAGTCATCAGGACTTAATTTATATTATATCCTTATATATAATAAGCATAAGAGGGATCTTATACAAATTTTTGGTCAAGTTACTGTACTACCAAAATCATATGATCTGTTGGATTTAAAATAGACGATCAAGATTAGATCACATTAAAAAGAAATTATAATCAGATTGCATTAGAAGTGAATTTTAAAAAGAAATTTATAATCTAAAAGGATATAATTAAAAAAGGTTGTAAGGATATAACTAAAAAAAATAGTATTAGAATTAAAATTTTTTATTAGTGTTAAAAAAAATATATTTACTATTTAAACTCCATCTTGAGATCTAGAAATCATATTATGATGATTTTACAATCCATGCGAACCTCATAAAATTTTATTTAATTTAGTAATGATTTAATAATTATTATTCAAATGGAAACACTCAGAATCTAAAGAGAAAACATAATTACGAATTTTTACATTAATCCTATTCAATATATAAGTCCTACATTGATAATGTTATTCAGTTTAGAAAAACTAATTATATACTCCCTCCGTCCCACTCATTTCTTTACAGTTTCTATTTTGGGTCGTCCCTCTCATTTCTTTACATACCATAAATAGTAATTTTTAACAATAAAATACATTATTACATCCACTACTTCACCCCACTTTTTCATCACTTTACACTATTACACCGACTACTTCACTTATTTTAATAATAAAATCACTATTACATCCACTACTTCACTTATTTTAACAATAAAATCACTATTACACCCACTACTTCACTTATTTTAATCATAATCCTTGGTCTCCGTGAAAAAACCCAACGTAAACATCCACGAGGGACGGAGGGAGTATGATTTAAATCATTCACATATACACTCATAATCTAAATAGAAAATATAATTACGAATTTTACATATTAATCCTATTTAATATAGAAGTCCTACATTGATAATGCTACTGAGTTTAGAAAAACTAATTATATATGATTTAAATCATTGACATATATATTTTCAATTTTCAATATGAATAAACTTTTTAGTGTGTAACATATTAAAATATAAAATATTTTTTTATGCTAGATCCAACAGTTTTCATCTATCTATTTTAAGATTTTTGTCGTATGAAGGACCAAACTACCGATTATCAGAGTTTTTGACAAAATCCCTCTTACACTTATTATTAAAAATGTATTTGTTTATGAGTAGAACTATCTTCAAATAATTAGAAGGGTATTTTGATAATCAAAACGAATTATAAGTAGAATTCATAAATCAAATAGAAATTATAACGTAAAAATAGTCAATTTCTTCTCTTTTTTTGTTTCTACGTAGATTTAATTAGAAAAAAAAATTAAATCATCACTAAATTAAAAATTTTTTTAATTTCACGTATGCTGTAATTGTTCAAATCAAATTTTAAGAATTCAAGATAGAGTACAATTATTAAATCGAACGTGTACAATTTACTATATATATAATTTTTTAACAACAATTTGATATGTAAATTAATAACATGTAAAATTTAAAAAATTAATATAAGTATTGATATTAAAAAAGGAGCCGTGTGTTGGGGTTATAATAAACGTAAGAGTGATCTTATCATAATTTTGGTTTGGCCACTATGGTTTGGTCACTGTACTACCAAAATAATCGTAATCGTTGAATTTAATATTTTTTAAAATAGACGATCAAGATTATATCATATTAAAAAGAAAATTATAATCTAAAAATGATATAATAAAAAAAAAGTTGTATTAGAATTGAATTTTTTTAAAAAAATTATAATATGAAAAGAATATAATCATGACTGAATGTGTAAAACCTCATATATATCAATATTTTAACAACAATTTGATATGTAATAACATGTAAATATTAAAAAATTAATATACTTAATAGATACTAAAAAAAGGCCGTGGGGTTGTAAGTAAAAAATAAATAGCTGCCATGTGTCCATCAACATTGATGCATACAGATACAGATTCGTATAACCAAACAGAACAACGTTGTACGTAGATTAGATCCAAATTAAATTCATATGGAAATATTAATATCTTAATATTGATATTCAACTCTAACCACGCATAGCTACTACCGTGAAATATGTGTAAATAACTAAAATTAACTATAAATAAACAAATAAAAGAGATTACTAGAATGAATTGGGAAAAACAATTCCTAATACAATTATAGATAGAATTACAATTACACTATTCTATCAAGCAGAAATCTATACATACAAGATCCATTTGTTACAAATGAAAAACAAAAAATTGAAAGTAACAAGAGAAGTCGTAAACAATATGTTGAAGCTAAAGAAGAATAACGGAGCCAAATGAGAAAAAAAATATGCGAAGAAAATAATGAAATTTTTTTTTAAAGAGAATTGATTACTTATATTAGTTTTTTTTTTTGATAGGCAATTGATTTATAATTTTATAAGGGAGTTGGTAATATTACAAGATTAACTTGTAACCCAACATGTGGTACAATGGAAACTGCAGTACAAAGACCCACTGAAACTACAATCAGTACCCTAGAAAGGAATAAAAACATTGCACAGGAATAAGTGCACTGCTCGAGAAAGGAGGCGTGTCCGACCAAATAACACCAGTGGAAGAAATCAAGATCACGACGGGAAATTCGAGCACACAAACTGGCCCACCCCTCGAGAGTTATCAAATTCTGCCTTTACTACACGCGCCACCATAGGTAGCCCGCCGTCGCCGCAGTTCGACAGTCAAAGATAGAGCTCAAGAAAACCGGATAGTTGTGTCCACAGAAACCCAAACCGAGAGATCCCCCAACTTCGTCCAAAACTAATAAGCCGTGAATGAAGCCCAGATTTGACTCACTAAGTTGCCACTACCCCGGAATAAGTAATTATCAAGATGGCAAGCTAGTCGGAATAAAAAACGCAGCATGATCCAACAATGCGCCCCCTGTTCGTGCAGCAAACCATATTCCGTCAACAGGTGATTGTTGTTTGTTCACCTGACACCAAGCTCGCCTAAGCACCCCCTAGTGATAGCATTTCGACAGCGAGTAACTCTAATCACTGAAACCTAATCCGACCGGGCCTCGAACCTCCGATCGAAAACCTCTAATGCGATATTGACTCGCTTCCCCTATCAATGCCACCACCAAGAAAAGAACTCAGCTCGCTTGAAACCAAGGCCACTCACCGCAAAAACCCCATTCCCTTTCAAACTCCAGTCAACATCCAACCAAAACGTACATCCTCACATCCTCACAAAACCAAACTGTAGCATACCCTGCACGCGCCACCGAAGACCGGCAACACGTCGTCGCGACAGGGAAGCATGAGAAGATTATGCGCAGAGATGTAGAGATGTAGACGGCAAGACGGAGACCAATCGGTACCACTTGAGATTATATGTCAAACACATAGTGGCCAGTGATCCGCACCACTTCAGCTCAATCAGAGGTTCAACCACATAACATTAACAGATCGCCAAAGCCAAAAACGACAGTCTTCCAAGGCCAGGAACAACAAAGGGAACTAGAACAATGATAGACCCGAACTGGAGTGTTGACTCAAAACAACAATTTGCTGGTCGTGGCCAAAGTCGAAACCAAGCTGAGATGTCAAACACAAGAATAGATCTACATGTTACCAACAACAGTCGACCTGATAAAAAAGTTGTATGTAGATATTCCATGCGTTCAAACCATCTACAAAATGGCACAGGCAGTTCATCAAACAGCTGGTGGTCGTTACCGAATAAACCTCCGAAGAAATTAATGATAGAGCCGCCACCATCACAAGGTCTTATCAGATAACCACAACCCATACCGGATCTGTAAGCGGTCAAGGCCAAAATCTATTTCTTCTTCTGGATAGGATTCGTGTTAAAAAGCCTTACACCCAGCTATTCTCTCAAAAAACGATGCTGTGAGTCTCTGCACGCGCCACCAAGTGACGCGCCGTCGCGACAGAAGAACCCGTAGTAGTCGATGCTGAGAAGGGAACTGGGGTGTTTAAGCAAATTGTTGATGATGTTGTAGTACCTATTAAACTGGAGAGGCAGGGGAGGTCTTGAAATAAAAAGAGGAAAGAAGAAAGTGCTGGATCTGTAAAAGAAAACACCTCAAACAAGAGTGGTTAATTTAGATACATAGACTTAGCAAAGGGACCTCATTAAAAACCCCAAACCCTATGGGATAAATTGATGGGGGAAAAGAGTATCCCTGAAACTCCAATTCAAAGAGGAAGTGAAGTTGCTAGTGTATGAAAGAAATCAAAAACTCCGAAAATAGAGAGTGCTTCAGATCTAGCGAAGAGAATACTGAAAGAGAATAAAATAAATGAAGTTAAAACCTCCGGCCGGTGATGATTTTTACAAAATTTGAAATCCTTAACTTAACATTAAAAAAAATACAACGATTTGTCTTTATAAAATATTATTTATAAAATTTAAAATAGTGTTGTAAACTATTTACAATTTTACTCTCAAATGTAATGAAATAATTTCGATGACGCTATACTTAAAAATATCAATTTTTAAAATAAAACACACAAAAATTAATTTATTAAATAAAAAAAATTAAAAAAAAATGTATATCGCACGGGTTATAAGCTAGTATTATTAAATAAGGGTAATTATGTAAAAACATTAAGTACCGTAGCGACCAACCAAATTTTTAATGTTTTGTCTATTATAATATTGTAAGTATAAATATGTCAAAATTAGAAAATAATAGTGCTTGATTTCACTTATTTATTAAACTGATTTGCATTTAATTTTTTTTGAAAAATATTTTGTACGTACTTATAATTGTATAAGATATTAAAAATATTTTTGAATTTTACTTTTATTCATAACATTATATATTTGTTTTGATTTTAGTTTGTGTATGTCTACATGAAGAATATGTTTTGCGTGTTCATAAAAATCCTACTTTCCACTTTCGAGCCCACTTCACACATATTCAGCTGTTACCTGTCAAGTGGGCTTGGGCCGTAAGAGTATATATGTTGCTAGGTGATCTACTTGGTTTATTAAGAAGAGTAGGTTAGGACTTAAAAACATAAATGTTATATAAGTAGAGCAGAACTTACAAGTTAGTAAAGTGTTTGGTAAATCAGAACTTATAAATCAGTAGAGTATTTGGTAAATCAGAACTTATAAGTTAACTTTTTTTTTTATTATTATTTTCAAATAATTTGTTTTTTAATATTTTTTGATAAAATCGCACTTGCATTAAAATATCTCAAGGTTACAGATGATACAATATCGAGCAAAAACATTCCACTCCGAAAGACCTGACATAGAATATGTCGCCCTCGCTAAGCAATGAGCTACAATATTCGCAGACCTATGTGTGTAACTACTAACACTTCATCAAAGTGTTTATCCATATTATCCGTATAAGCCTCCAAGATAATATAATCCAGCACCAAAACTCACACAAACAGTGAGACAAAAGCAAACTCACACAAACAAGCGGTGAGACAAAATCAAACTCACACAAAGGTGAGACAACAAAACAAAATCGATCTTACAATCGGAAAAGGCTTAAAAACCTTAGATCCGAATTAAACTTAGATCAACTAAAACAAGCAATCCTTAGATCTAGAGCGAAACCACAAAAACAAGAGGAACCGAATATCCACCCGCTTCAATGAATGTCAATGGAATATGGATAGATCTCGATGAGTAGAGTAATTTGATATATACATATCAATTTTATAATGAACGGATCAAAAGATATATGGTTTTGAAGATTTAAAGGATATTATGTGGGTGTTTGGTTTATCATTTTGTAGGTAACTTATGGCTTATAAGTCCATAAGAGCTTATCGGGGTGTTTGCCTATTTAAGTTTTAGCTAAACTTATGACTTATATGTTGATAAGTTGAATGTTAAGAAATCCTAACATTCAACTTTCAACTTATTCTTATTTCTCGATACACGCAATATATAATATCCTTCAAATCTTCAAAATCATATATCTTTTGATCCGTTCATTAAAAAATTAATATGCATATATCAAATTTCTCTACTCATCGATATCTATCCATTGATATCCATTGATATATATTAAAAAACAAATATTTTGAAAATAGTAAAAAAAGTTAACTTATAAATTCTGATTTACCAAACATTCTACTGATTTATAAGTTCTAATTTACCAAACACTCTACCAACTTATAACTTCTGATCTACTTATCACTTATATGACACTTATGCTTATAAGCCATAAGCTACTCATTTTAAGGTAAGCCAAACGACCCTTATATATTGCGTGTATCGAAAAATAAGTTGAATGTGGATATCTAACATTCAACTTATCAACATATAAGTTATAAGTTAAGCCAAAATTTAAATAGGCAAACACCCCTCGTAAGCTCTTATGGACTTATAAGCCATAAGTTCCAACAAATATGAAACCCCAAACAGGCCCTATGTTTGCGAAAGAGTTTCATATTTTCAAATAGGTAATAACGTTATCACCTACTTTAGAAATTTAGATGAGATATTTATTTTTTAATGTAAATATAAGAAAGACATGTTTAAAATTGCCAGTTTATTCGAATAATTACAATCGTCAATCAATTAATAAATTAATACCTTTAGGTGTTCATCAATAAACCTCTCGTACTTGGGTCGAGTAGTTGATGAATGCAGAAAATTACTTGGTGATTTAGAGTCACGAAATGTGACTTTAAAATTTGTAAAACGGTCCGCGAACATGGTAGCTCACTATTTAGCGAGATACTCAAGTTCAATAGCTGATCGTAGTTGGAATAGGGAAAATGTCCATCCCGATTTGTTTCATGTTTTGCTTGATGATTTGAAAGAGTAATAAAATCATATTCTTTTCTGGCAAAAAAAATAAAAAAAATAAATTAATACCTTTTAATAAAAGAAAAGATGGGATGACCGGCTAGCGTACGCTGGTATCGAAGGCTTCTAACTTCTAACGATCGGGATAAAGATGTAATGTGTTTGATTATAAGTATAGTTGATATGCACGATTGTAATAAATATATGAGAGATGCTTGAATGCATTATAGTGATAAAAACAGATTGCTAGGCTTAAAATCCATATTAGTCTATAATAGATATAGGGGTGTTTGGATGGTATCGAAGGACTTCTAACTTGTAACGATCGGGATAAAGATATAATGTGCTTGGTTATAAGTACAATTGATAGGCACGATTGTAATCAATATATGAGAAATGCTTGAATGCATTATAGTGATAAAAACATATTGCTAGGCTTAAAATCCATGTTAGCCTATAATACATATACACTACGCCATAGATGACTTTACACAACAATTTTGCAAGGTGTTGCCGTTTGAAAAAGTGATGCCGTAGCTATTTTCATCATTACCTACTATAACACCAGATATTTGTGTTAGTGTAGACATGAAAAGTGTTGCTGTTGAGTATTGAACACAAAGAAAGAATACAGAGGGGGGGGGGTGAATGGATTCTTGAACTTTTCGTGCCTTCAGTCTGTGTAGCAAACAAGTATTGTGTGTGCAGAGATGTATATGCGGATAAAGAACAACACAGAACAAAATATCACTTTAATCTAATGTATTATTAGATAAAGGTTGCTACAATCTGTGAATACAAATGATAGTATTCTCAGCTTCGTTTTTCTCAGAGAGGTATAGCTTACAGTGTATGAAAAACTTGACTCGCACAAAGTTACTAAGTTATGAAGTGAGGCTGTGTCCTTATAGAACATGGATACAGCCTACTTACTGCAAATAAGGTAGCTAAACAAATTACTTTCTAGTCTGTCTATCCTTTTTGAGTAAGTGTCCAAACGGTTACAGATTTGACTTTGCAAAGCCTGTTTAGATCCACTTCTTTAGCTCCTTGTCTCTTCTATATCTCTCCAAGCTTCCTTATAGGCTTTCCAGAGCACGTTACAGATTGTGGTCCATAAAGTGCATTGGCTTGTTGCAGGTTTCTGACTTGTACAATTTCTTCAGTATTTTGTCTTCAAGAATGTATTCGAGAAGTGACTAAGTAAGTGATTCGAGAACTAGAATTGAATTGATCGATAACTCTGAGTTCTCGAACACTGTTATATTGACATATCGAACCACTTCTCGAATAGCTCTTTTCCATCAGGATTCCTTGAGTTGTCGAATAGAACATTTGACTTATCGAATCCTCGAGATATCGAATAGCTTTCTGAGTCCTTGAGATATCGAATGGAACTTTGACTTGTTGACTCTTTGAGAACTCGAATACCATCTTGACTTGTTGACTTCTTGAGTTCTCGAATAGAGTAGTAGACATATCGAATCTCTGAGATATCGAATGAGATATCGAACAGTGTATTCAGAGATATCGAATAGTGTCTTGAGATATCGAATCCCTGACTTCTCGAATGCTGGACTTCTCGAATAGACAAATATACTTCTCGAATTGGTACTTAGGCAAATTCTTCATTTCTTCAAATCCCAACTGTGATTATTTGACAGTCTTTAACTCCTTGCTTGAGGCATGAACCTTGGAACTTCTTTCAAGCATTATTCTAGACTCTATAAGTACAATTACACAACTAGGATTTGATGCCTACTACAAGTACAATACAAACAGAAACTCTACAACTAGAGGTTCCCTCAGTTAAGAGGTCATGTAAGTAATGCAAAGCATTACAAACAATTAGGCTTGTTATTAGATGTGTACAGGCATGCCTCTGTAACTAACAATCTCCCCCAAATTGTGAGTGAGACCCTTAGTCACAATTTCATGTCTGATAACAAGCCTAACATACATAAAGATAAGACTTTAAAAGTACAGGTATGTATATTGATTGAACACATAAATGGAATCACAAGATAAATACTCTTACAGTATGATGAGGTACTAGCCATCTTCATTTGATTGCATCTCCATTGCTTTGGCTTGTAGATCATCATATGCTTTCTGTTTCCTTTCTTTCTCCTTTCTTGCATTCTCATCTATTGCTCTTATGATTTCTGCCATAGCATCCAATTCTTCAATCATGATAGAGTTTTTGAAATCTTCAAGCACTGGCTTCAGAATGTTGGCAGGATAGTGACTGAGTAGGTTCATTCTTATATTGACATTGTCTCCATTTCTTCTCCTATACTTCACCACATAGGGATCAAACTGAACTCTACACAATCCCTTTGCCCTTAGCTTTTCTGCTTCAATCTCCAGTCTGTCAATTTCTTTCTCCCTTTCTAACCACTTCTCATAGCAACCCTTTCTCATCTTTTCAGCATAATCTCTCTTCATTTTCACAAAGTCAATCAATTCCAGCTTCCATACTTTCTCCACCTTGTCTTTAGAGTCCAGCAATGCAATGATTCTTTCTATCTCATACAATTTACCCCAATTTTGACAACCCCCTTGTTTGAATTTCATCTCTCTCCCATCAGTGTACTTGATTTCAAGGTGGTCATCCACAATTGCAGCATAGCATATCTTTTGAGCTCTTAGAAATTGCAGTTGCTCTTCATCAAAGTCTTCATCAAGTGGCTGGAGTTTCAATCCTGGAATGATTGTTAGGGCTCTTGACCTGGATGGCTTTACTCTCCTAGCAGCATGCTTGAGTTTAAACTTTTTCACTGGATTGTTTGGCAGAAGCTTCTGACCTTTGTTGGCTGACCATAGTAGTGTTCCATTAGCAGTTTGCTTTTTGAAACACACATATGGTTTCTTGACTTGAATCTCCTTCTCTTCTTGAGGTAGTAGAACATTTGCAGAGGCCAGAGATGTAGATTTTGATGAATCATTACTAGTGACATCCACCCTAGACATTGAGCCTTGTGTTGTGGTAGGAGTGTCATTAGTAATGTTCATGGCTTGCTGTTTTCCAATCTTCCTCTCATAGATTTTGCCTTGGTCATCATCATTCTTCTTATCCTTGTCACTCTTCTTCTTCTTCTTCTTGTCTTCATCACCCTTATCTCTCCTGTGATGTCTTCTCCTCCCATCACCTTTATCTTCAGAATCACCATCCTTATTTCTCCTAGGTTGAGCACTCTCTGGAGGTTCACCAGTTGCTATAAAAGATATGAGAATGTGCAGAGCTTCAATTTCTTCAGCATTTCTGGCTCCAACCTTCTTCCGTAGTTGATCAATGATAGCAATGACCAGTCTGTGATTTCGAGAAGTGAGATCATGGGGAATGACCAATTGCTTGATGTCTTCAATTCTGGTGCCAGACTGATAGATGATTGTCCATGGCTTCTTGATCACTTCTGGTAGCCTTGAAGGTTGGCCATTCCTCAAATCATCAAACAGACTTTTGTTGTTCTCATTCTTCTTCTCAATAAGCTCAAGTATGGCATCTATCTCTGAGTGTTTTAGGTCTTGTAGAGTCTTGTATGTTAGATGCCATATCTTTAATTTGGATATCATCACTATCTCCTTGATCCATAGATTATTGACTTTCTTGGGGATGACAGTGATGTAGTCAATCTGCTTCTTCAACTCCCTCAGATAGAACTGAGTGTCACCAACCTGTTCCCTCAGATAGAACTGAGTGTCACCAACCTGCAACCATTGTGGTAGTTATGGATTACTTTTGACCACCAGGAGTAGTAATGTGCACAGTTGGTAGAGTAACAACTGGCAGTAAAGTAGGAGGCTCATCAACTTTGGATTTGCCTTTGCCTGGCACATTGGTTGTAGATTGTGCTCTGTGATGACCTCCCTCATTTATCTGTATGCCCTTCTCCTTAGGTTTCTCCTCCTTTGGATTTGAGTTCCTGGACCTTTTCTCCCCCTTAGGCTTGTTATCAGGCACAAAGGCTGTAGAAATCACCTGTGGGTTGAAAGATTCTTCAGGTAGAGGGAGACCCATGTGCTTCATCATTGCAGCCAACATGGATTGCTGATGCAGAAGGACATTAGCTGTGGTGGTTGCTTGAGTGTCCAACTGATCATGGAGAAGGGCAACCTTGTCTGTAAGGTGAGCATTTGACTCAGTGAGAGTAGCCACCTCCTTTTCAAGAGTGTTCACCTTAGTGAATAGCTCATTTGCCTTGAAACCAGACAAAGATTGATCCTGCAGCCTCTTCACTTCATACTTAGACAGTTCATGCACATGGACTTCAGTCACTAGCCTATCTCCATAAAGATTCTTGAACATTGTCCTTAGCATGGCATTGGCCTCTGTAGTCTGGTCAGATAGATTTTGAAATCTACTTCCTAGGCCTGTGACTGTATCTTTGAGGAGGGCTAGGCCATTGTCCATCTTTGTGCAGGTGGTGTTGCAGTGTTTGAGATATTTGACCACACTATCTAGTTGAGGAAATTTAGCATCAAAGGCCCTCTTGACTTCTGCTACTGAAGTGGCTGTCTTGTCACACACCCTGTTGACTTCAGTTTTGACTCCCTTGCCAAGATAGTGTGCAGCCTTGAGGAAACCCTTGTAGGAATCATTGACAGCTTCATACACTTCACCAGGAGACAGGGATTTTGCATTGGAGCCCAGTGAAGTGATGTATTCCTCTCTAAGATATTGAAGTGCTTCACTGAGAGTTACATCATTCTTTCCTTGTAGCCAGGCATCTACATTGCCATCTCTCTCAGCATCATCAATAATCTTGGCCTTCTACATCTCCACATCATCCCCATGGCATAGTAAGATGGCCTCATAGTCTGGATTAGGGATATTGGAGGTGACAAGGTTCTGAGCTATCTTTACAAACTCAGGAATCTGATCCACAATTAAGCTTTGAAGTGCTTCAACCGTCAATGTTTATGGAACAAACCCTGATCCTGAATCACTGTCATGTTGCACAGGCTTCAGCCATTGTGACATAAAGTCAGAGCTAGAGCTAGGCAAGCTAGACTCCTCAGTTACAGATGCAACTTCTGTAACCGGATGGATTGACTCTACTACTAGTGTCACCACAGAAGTGGGATGAATTACACCAGCAGTTGACACAGGCACAGAGTCTCTAGTAAAGACTAGTGGAACCTCTGTGTTTATGATGGTGTCATTAGGATATGCCCCAGCATGCATTCCCTCACCATCTAAATGTGGGTCCTGGGTGGTGAACAAAGTGTCATGCACTAAGTCACTTGAGTCCATTGGCTCACCAAGAAAAAGGATTCTTGGTGATCAATGCCTTGCTCTTCAATTGCTTGAATTACAGGCTCCAAAGAAATTTCAGTGTTAGATTCTGGAAGAGAAGTGTGTTGTAGAGTAGATTTTGGCAACTCCCCCTGAGAGATAGAGGGAGTTTCAAGTGTGATGTGCTCTCCACTCAGTGTAGTGCCAGCCTTATCACTCCTATGTGCTGACTCTGTACAAGAAGGTGCATTGGGGAGGATGCTAGATTCTATAGGTGCACCCTGTTGAGAGGATACACCTAGTGAGCTGTGTGCCCCTGATTTTACAACTTCAGCCATTTGTGTGACTGAAGAGGTGGTCTTAGTTTTCTTCTTCTTTGGCTTTTGTAAGGGTGACTCAGGTTCCTCACTTTCTAGCCCTAGTTCCACAGCCAATGCTGCTTCAGATAATATATTCAGTGGTGCAGACATTACTTCCTTTCTCTTCTTTTTACTAACATCACCCTTTTGAGAGGATGATGCAGTTGGCTCAGTGTGTGGTAGAGTGTTTGGTTGAGAGGGTTGGTTAGCAGGTCCTGGGTTAGCATTTTGTTCTACTTGCTTGGGTTGTGCTAACTTAGATTTTGCATCAAATGTTGGCATGTTGTGGGGATAAGTTCTAAACAAACTCTCCATATGGGGAGTTATGTTAAGTCTTACATCCACATCATTCCTAGTCTCCAAATTACCAAAAATGAGTTTGGTCATGGACTTAGGATAACCTATTCTATTTTTATCAATCCCAGGCAATTCAATCAATGAAGAATTCTTAAAATTAAGTACAGATTGAATAAAGCGAGGGAAGAAAATATCAGTACCTCTCTTGGTTGTGTTCTTACCAAGTCTTCCATATAGTTCTTGGAGGATGATTTGGCCAACATCTATCTTCTTTCCATAGGCCAATGCATATCCAATTTGCTGCACAGGTGCACTGATTTGATCAAAGCTTGATTTCCTGGCAGTGAAGACTTGAAGAAGAGTTGCAAACACATAGCTCCACTCCTTTCTCAGATTCTTTCTGTTTAGCTTTCCAAGATTTATCCCATCTGAGTAGTTGATGAACTCAAAGAATTCCTCTAACTCTGCATTAGTGGCCAGTCTGTCAAATGACTCTTGTTGTAGGCCCAGTGCTTGATTCATGTCTGCAGTAGTGATAGTGATTTCCTGATCTTGAATCTTGCAATAGATGATATATGAGGTGATTGCGTTTTCCAGGGCTACAACCTCCACAATAGCAGTACCCCAAAACTGTTCCAGGATATCTAGATACAGAGTTGGGTTGGCAGAGAGTGTATCCTTGATGTATGACTCAGCCATCCATTTCACAAAGCACTTGAAATTGGCATTGGGTGCTTCAACATCACTAGTGAGAGCGATGAAGTTGGTGTTGAACTTTACTGTTGCCATTGGTGTAGAAGAGAGGAAAGAAATTGAAGGTTGAAGAAGAAATTTGGCTTTTCGTAGCTAGGGTTTCAGGGGTTTAGAGAGTGTAGATGCTTGAGAAATCGAATGAAATGAATCGAATAGATGTGGAATTGTATAAGTATGAAGAGCTTGAATTGTCGATTAGATGAATGTTTTGTATCGACAAGTCAGGCATTCGAGAAGTAGAAAACAACTATTCGATAAGTCAAGAAAGGCTTAATCGATAACTCAAGCAGATAGAAACTCACAGCTGGCAGTTATCTAACTCAGAAATAATTCTAAATTAAATAAAATGTGTTTTTATGAGTGAATTAAACTTTTAGACAAGAGTCCAAAATCGGTTAAAATTCAGCGAGAATTCAGCCTTTTCAAATGATTCGAGAACTCAAATATAGTGTTCGAGAACTCAATCATTCGAGAACTCAGTTACTATATTCGAGAAGTCAAGAATACCTCTATTCGATATCTCAGAAAGGCTCTATTCGAGAACTCAAGAGTACTCTAATGAGACTTGTTAGAGATGTCGAATAGTGAATCATTCGAGAAGTCTGACTTATCGAACTATACCCATCACTCATAAAAATTTGATTTTCACTATCTTTTAAAATTTACCAGACATATTCATTGAAGAATATTCTAGCAAATTAAATAGTGATTTTCTCAAAATTTCATAGAAATTTTAAGTTAATAGAAATATGATTTTCAACATATGCAACAGATTTGAAATATTTATAAATCATATTTCAGCCAACACTTACTCCAAAAATATTGAGAATTTAGATAAAGTAAGTGTTTACTGCTGCAACAATCTAGATGCTGTATTCACTTAGCCAGAATCTGAAGAATTCAGCATTCCAATCTCACTTACCAACCTTGTGAAGGTGGCTTCATCTAATGGCTTAGTGAATATATCAGCTAGTTGTTTATCTGTAGAGACATAATGCAACTCAATGGTTCCATTAGTTGCATGTTCTCTTATGAAATGATATCTGATGTCAATGTGCTTTGTTCTAGAATGATTGACAGTATTGGCAACTATAGAGATTGCACTTGTGTTGTCACACATGATTGGAATTCTTTCCAACACAAGTCCATAATCTCTAAGTTGATTTCTAATCCAAAGCACTTGAGCACAGCAACTTCCAGCAGCTATGTATTCAGCCTCAGCTGTAGAAGTTGACACAGATTGTTGCTTCTTGCTATACCAAGAAACTAACCTTTATCCAAGAAACTGGCAGCTTCCTGAGGTGCTTTTCCTATCCACTCTGCATCCAGCATAATCAGCATCAGAATAACCAACGAGATTGAACCCTGTGTCCTTAGGATACCATAAGCCCAAGTTTGGAGTGCCCTTCAGATATCTAAAGATCCTTTTTATTGCAATCAAATGTGATTCCTTTGGATTTGATTGAAATCTAGCACATAGACATGTAGCAAACATGATGTCTGGCCTACTTGCAGTGAGGTAGAGTAGAGAACCAACCATGCCTCTGTAGACTGAGATATCTACCTTCTTGCCTTTAGCATCTTCATCCAACTTAGTTGCAGTGGCCATGGGTGTCTTTGCAGGTGAGCAGTCTTCCAAGTCAAACTTCTTTAATAGATCCTTGATGTATTTGGTCTGACTGATAAAGATACCATCCTTCCTTTGACTGACTTGCAACCCAAGAAAGAATGTCAACTCTCCCATCATACTCATCTCATATCTGGTCTGCATGAGTTTGGAAAATTTCTCACATAGCTTCTCATTTGTAGACCCAAAAATGATATCATCCACATAAATTTGGACTAGGATAATATCATCACCATGCTTCTTGTAGAACAGTGTCTTGTCCAATGTGCCTCTAGTGAATTGATTTTCAAGAAGAAATTGTGATAAAGTATCATACCATGCTCTTGGAGCCTGCTTAAGTCCATACAATGCCTTAAGCAATCTGTAGACAAATTCTGGGAAATGTGGATCCTCAAAGCCAGGTGGTTGTTGCACATAATCCTCTTCTTCCAACTCTCCATTTAGAAATGCACTCTTGACATCCATTTGATAAACTTTAAAGTTTGAATGAGCAGCAAATGCCAAGAATATTCTGATGGCTTCCAATCTAGCAACAGGGGCAAATGTCTCATCATAATCAATGCCTTCCTGTTGAGAGTATCCTTTTGCAACCAGCCTTGCTTTGTTTCTTATTATTACACCATCTTCATCCATCTTATTCTTCAGAACCCATTTTGTTCCAACAATGGTTCTATTCTTTGGTGCAAGCACAAGTTCCCATACTTTGTTCCTTTCAAATTGATTCAACTCTTCTTGCATAGCAATAATCCAATCTGGATCCAACAGTGCATCATCAAGTTTCTTAGGCTCAGCTTGTGATAGAAAACATCCATAGAGGCACTCATTTTGAGTTGCTCTCCTAGTCCTTACTCCTGCATTAGGATCTCCAATGATTTGCTCTACAGTGTGTGATCTATCCCATTTCCTCGAGTGTTCAGCCTGACTTCTCATTCTTGATGTTGCTTCATCATCCACATCATGGTCATCCTCATTTCCTCCCCCTGTGAAGTTGCCATTACTCACAGGTGTGTCTTGGATGCTTGTTTCTCCACTATCGATTGGCACAAATTCTTCTCTTGTATCATTGTTCACTTGAGTTTGTTGAACTTGAGTTTCAACTCCAGTTTCAATCTCTTCATCAGAATCATCTAGATTATCAAACCTCAATGGATCTTTGTCTTCATCATTGGCTTCTTCTAGTCCAGGTAGTTTGCTATCATCAAATGTTACATCTGTGCTTTCCATAATTTTCTTTTGACTGATGACATAAACCTTGTATGCAATTCTTTCCATAGAATAGCCAAGAAAAATTCCTTCAAATGCTTTTGCATCAAATTTTCCAACATATTCAGAGTTATCCTTTAGTACAAAGCATTTGCTTCCAAAAGTATGAACATACTTTAGAGTAGGCTTCTTTCCAGTCATCAAGTTGTAAGGTGTCTTTCCAGTGTTTTTGTTGATGAGGGTTCTGTTCTGAATGTATCATGCAGTACTCACAGCCTCAGCCCAAAAACATGTAGGCATTTTTGCATCAAGTAACATTGTTCTAGCAGCCTCAATTAGAGTTCTATTCTTTCTCTCAACAACTCCATTTTGTTGTGGAGTCCTTGGAGCTGAGAATTGCTGAGAAATACCATTCTCTTTACAGAATGCTTGGAGTATGGCATTTCTGAACTCTGTTCCATTATCACTTCTCAGTGCAATCACACTTTCATTGTTTGCCTTTGCTTCCTTGTCAACTTTCTTTATATGCTCAATAATTACTTGTGGAGCCTCATCTTTTGATGCCAGAAATTCCACCCATGTATACCTTGAAAAATCATCAACCATTACCAGGGCATACTTCTTTCTTCCAAGTGACATAATGTTGACAGGCCCAAACAAATCCATATGAATGAGTTGTAATGGCTTGGTTATTGATGTCACTGTCTTTGACTTGTGGCTTGATCTTTTCATTTTTCCTTTTTGACAAGCCTCACACACTCCTTCTTGGCAGAATTCAAGTGTGGGCATGCCTCTCACTAACTCTCTTTTGACTAGAGAATTAATGGCCTTGAAGTTCAGGTGTGATAGTTTCTTGTGCCACAGCCAACAATCTTCATTTGATGCTTTTGAGTAAAAGCAACAAATTTTGTCCTTGTTTGCAAAGTCCATATTGGCTACAAACAGGCTTCCCTTCCTCACTCCAGATAGAGCAAAATCACCAGTCTTCTTGTGGGTGATCAAACATTCATCTTTGTCAAAATTCACTTTGAATCCTCTATCAGTAAACTGACCAACACTTAGCAGATTATGCTTGAGCCCCTTGACTAGTGCTACATCTTCAATGATGACATTTCCAACTTTCAGCTTGCCATATCCCAATGTGTTACCCATGTTGTCATCTCCAAAAGCAACCATTGGGCCAGCCTTTTCCTCATACTGTGATAGCAGGGCCATATCACCAGTCACATGATTTGAGCATCCACTGTCCAAAATCCACATGACCTTCTTTTCACTTTCTTTGCCCTGCAAACACAAGGTATTACTTTTCCTTTGGTACCCAAACAAGTTTGGGTCCATGTGACTTAGAGACAGTTTTATCATAAACAGCATACTTGTCAACTTTCTTAGAGTTAGTCTTCTTGTCACTGTTGGAAGTCTTAGAATCTGAAGTTTCAGACTTAGGTGACAGAGGTACCTTCCTAGCTTTAGGAGGACTTGAAGACTTTGACCTTGTGTAGTGTGTGTGAGAATTGTGACTGATTCAACCATCAATGAATTGCCTTCTTAAATTAAAACAACTAGTCATAACATTCATATTGCTCAAATTTATCACAAAAAGGTGCATCTCTATGACTTAGAGACACAGAACAATCATAGAAAGGTTTAGACACACTACCAACAGGTTTCTTGCATGCATGAGTTAAATGATTGGTACTGAAACAGTTCTGACAAGTTTTCCTAGGGGCATTAGGCATATAATCATAGTTGTTATCCTTGTTAATCCCTAACTTGCCATTTCTGTTCTGTTTCTTCTTAGTCACTTTCTTTTCTGATTCACTCTTCCCAGCTGAAGCAAACTTAACAAACTTCTTAGGTCTTGGCCTATCAACTACTGGTTCCTTAGTCTTTGACTTGACACTCTCACTCTTAGAGGATGCTTGTTGTTCACTAGATTGTGCCTCATCCTCATCATTCAACATTTGTTTGATGAGTAAGGCATCCTCATCAATTTCAAATGTTGATTCCTTAAAAATTGGATTTTCAGTCTTTCTCAATATGTGAGGCACTTTCTCATGAACAGCTGTGTCCTCTTCAATGACAGCATAGCCTTTCCTCTGTTTGAGAGAGTCATAGTCAAGTCCAATAGCTGCTTTGGGTTTAGCTTCAATTTTCTCACAGTAGGATTGCACTAGATCAGATGATTTCTTGAAAGTTTTCAGTTTGAATTCATTTTCAGCTATTTCATCCCTAAGAGCCTTCTCTACTTGAATAGCACATAAAACCTTGTTCTGCAAATATTCAACTTCTTTCTTAAGGTTTTCTACTTGCATAGCAGTTAGCTCAAGTTCCTCATTTTTTTTGGTTAATATTTCATTTCTAGTAGACAGTTTAGCAATCTCCTCATTAGCAGCAGTCATACTAGTATGAATATTAAACATTTCAACAGATAGTTGTTCGATCATGCATTTATACTCAGAAACAGACATGTCTATAGTAGTGAGAGATGGTACCTGAGAATCAGATGGAGATGAGTCATCCTTGGAGTTGGCCATCAAGGCATAATTGCAGAATTCTTGTTCCTCTCCATCACTCTCAGAATCATCCCAACACTTCCCTTCAGCTATGTAGGCCTTACCTTGTGTCTGCTTTTTCAGAAGGGCCTCATACTTAGCTTCGAGCTCAAGATAATCTCTATCCTTCTTTTTAGGCTTCTTGCATTCACTGGCAAAATGCCCTAGGTCATTGCATCTAGAGCACCTTACAGATGACCTATCCACATAACTGGTTTTGAATTTATTTCTGTTTGGTTTCACAGGTGCCTTGTTCTTGTTGGCTGAATGGTTTTGAGGTTTGGGTTTGAAGGGTTGATTTCTTTTAAATCTGATGTTTGGAAATTTTCTGGCCATGAAAGCATATGAAGTATTTTCCATCCCATCAAGTTCTTCCAGAGTGTAAAACTCTTCTTCTTCTTCCTCCTTTTCCTCAACAGGTTCACTCACCCCAGCTTCAGTTTCTTCATCATCTGCTACCTCCTCTATCCTTAGCTGACTTGTAGATGCTTCTAGGTCCAGAATAGATTTGTTGACAATCAAGGCACATGATGTGTTTATCATTCTACCTTGGTTGGCTTGGATAGCCCTTTTCTGAAGCAACTCAAGTTCATGAGTCTTTAGGACTCCATAGAGCACATCATAGGTGACTTTGTTCAAATCTCTCTCCCTTAGAGAAATGACTCTTTGCTCTAGATGATTTGGTGAAGACAACAGAAATTTCATATTTAACTCCTTGGTGCTGTAAACCTTGGCATTCATCTGCAACTCAGTAACTAGCTTGTGAAACCTTTCAAACATTTCAGTGATGCTTTCCTTGGGCTGTGCCATGAAAGCTTCATACTGTGTGACCAGTATCTGTTTCTTGTTTTCCTTAACCTCATCAGTCCCTTCACACAACACCTCAATGTGATCCCACATCTCTTTAGCAGACGTACATGATGCAGTGTTTGCAAACATTGACATGTCCATGGAATCAATGATAAGTAGCATGAGGTGGCTGTCAAGAGCAACCTTCTCCCTTTCTGATTCTGTCAATTTTGATGGATCCTTGGCCTCATAAGATCTTGGGATAGTTGTGGTTCCAACAGTCTTTTCTGGTATCTTTTGTTGTGGAACAAAAGGACCATTCTTGAGAATCTCAGGATACAAGGGATGAGAGGCTTTAATGAACAACATCATCTTTATCTTCCAGAGGTTAAAGTTTTCTTTGTCAAACTTAGGGACCTTCACCGTTCCTGTAGTCTTTGGTGTATTCGAACTCATGATCGTTTTTCTTTTTTTGAATAAACAGCCCGCTCTGATACCACTTGTTGAGTATTGAACACAAAGAAAGAATACAGAGGGGGGAGGGGGTGAATGGATTCTTGAACTTTTCGTGCCTTGAGTCTGTGTAGCAAACAAGTATTGTGTGTGCAGAGATGTATATGCGGATAAAGAACAACACAGAACATAATATCACTTTAATCTAATGTATTATTAGATAAAGGTTGCTACAATCTGTGAATACAAATGATAGTATTCTCAGCTTCATTTTTCTCAGAGAGATATAGCTTACAGTGTATGAAAAACTTGACTCGCACAAAGTTACTAAGTTATGAAGTGAGGCTGTGTCCTTATAGAACATGGATACAGCCTACTTACTGTAAATAAGGTAGCTAAACAAATTACTTTCTAGTCTGTCTATCCTTTTTGAGTAAGTGTCCAAACGGTTACAGATTTGACTTTGCAAAGCCTGTTTAGATCCACTTCTTTAGCTCCTTGTCTCTTCTATATCTCTCCAAGCTTCCTTGTAGGCTTTCCAGAGCACGTTACAGATTGTGGTCCATAAAGTGCATTGGCTTGTTGCAGGTTTCTGACTTGTACAATTTCTTCAGTATTTTGTCTCCAAGAATGTATTCGAGAAGTGACTAAGTAAGTGATTCGAGAACTAGAATTGACTTGATCGATAACTCTGAGTTCTCAAACACTGTTATATTGACATATCGAACCACTTCTCGAATAGCTCTTTTCCATCAGGATTCCTTGAGTTGTCGAATAGAACATTTGACTTATCGAATCCTCGAGATATCGAATAGCTTTCTTAGTCCTTGAGATATCGAATGGAACTTTGACTTGTTGACTCTTTGAGAACTCGAATACCATCTTGACTTGTTGACTTCTTGAGTTCTCGAATAGAGTAGTAGACATATCGAATCTCTGAGATATCGAATGAGATATCGAACAGTGTATTCAGAGATATCGAATAGTGTCTTGAGATATCGAATCCCTGACTTCTCGAATGCTGGACTTCTCGAATAGACAAATATACTTCTCGAATTGGTACTTAGGCAAATTCTTCATTTCTTCAAATCCCAACTGTGATTATTTGACAGTCTTTAACTCCTTGCTTGAGGCATGAACCTTGGAACTTCTTTCAAGCATTATTCTAGACTCTATAAGTACAATTACACAACTAGGATTTGATGCCTACTACAAGTACAATACAAACAGAAACTCTACAACTAGAGGTTCCCTCAGTTAAGAGGTCATGTAAGTAATGCAAAGCATTACAAACAATTAGGCTTGTTATTAGATGTGTACAGGCATGCCTCTGTAACTAACAGTTGCCGTAGATGTTTTATTATTTTACTTTTTTTATTTTATATTATAATGCTGACTGGGCAATGCTGACTTTGCGCTGACATGGCAGTGGACCTCACACATTGACTGGACTTTGCTGACATGGCAGTGGGACCTACCTGCCAACTTGGCAGGTGGGCCCCACCTCTGCTGACATGGCAGGTGGGACCCACTCTTGTGGACGTGGCATGCTAACGTGGTAGATGGGACCCACCTACTTACGTGGCATACTGACGTGGCAGTGGGTCACACCCCTTGCTGGCGTGGGAGCTGATGTGGCAATGAGGCCCGCATGACTATTTTTTTAATATTTTTTAAAAATTAAAAATAATTCACATAAAACATTTTACATAAAAATATTAATATTTTAAATTAAAAATAAATAATATTTTACATAAAACATTAAAAAATTTGTGAAATGAATTTATTTATTATATCAAAAATATTAATAAGAATAAAAATGATGATTTTTTTGAATAATCTAAAATTGAAATATTTTGTTAGAAAAAAAGTTTTACAAAATTCAGCTGATGAAATTAATAAATAAAAGCTGGTACAAAATTCCCCGCCCAGCCGCCCTAGAACATTTCCCCTAAATTACTTTCCCATCTTAAAACATTTCCCCCAAATTACTATAACTCGTCTTTCTCTCTCACTCTCGTTCACCTCTCTCTCTCTCTCTCTCTCTCTCTCTCTCTTATCTCTCTCTCACTCGACCCTCTCGCTCATCTATCACTCGTTCATCTCTCTCTCACTCGGCCCTCTCTCTCACCCGCATCTCTCTTTCTCTAAATTAAACCCTCACTTTTCTTTAATTAAACCCTAATTAATCTCTAAATCAAAATAGAGAAGAGGAAGCTCAAATCGTTATCTCTAAATATGCAATTAGTAAGTTTTTGTGTAAATTTCTTGTTTTTCTTGTAGATTTGTTTGTATTACTTGTGTGTGTTTCTTGTTTTTATTTTTGTTTCTTGTTAATTTCTTGTTTTTCTTGTAGATTTTGTTTGTATTACTGCAGTCCCAGATGCTTGTTAATACAAGAAGTGCCAAATGACATTAAATCAATTAACAAGCCTTGTTTATTTGCAGGTTGGCGCATTTTCAGTTCTAAAAGAACTTGCCATTGTCTTGCCTCACAGCATAGCTTACCATGTTGGATCTCTCATTCCTAGAATAGAGAAGGCCTTGCGTGTAAGTATAGCTTCTTTTGTAACTAGTCTAACTTGGGCTTGTTGTGTCTTACTTGTTCTGTTTTCTGTACCAGGACAAGTCCTCCACCTCTATTTTAAAAATCGAGGCTTTTATATTTACAAGATTAGTGTTAGATTCAAAATCTTCTACTATGATTTACCCTTACATTAAGGTAAATTTATATATTATATATATTTTAATTGTCTTCATCAATTATCACAAAAAACATTACTTTGTGATGTTTGCGCTATAGATCAAAATATTTCGGTCACTAAATTCGTTTCCTTTTTTGTTACAGGATATCGTTGGTCCTGTTGTATCAACTGTTGGTCAGAGATTTCACAAAGTTACAGCTTAGGCATTAAGAGTATGTAGGGAGATTGTTCTTTTTGTCCGTCGAAACATTGAGGCCCGACTACTTTCTTCTTATTTATTTGTGGTACTGCGAGGCCAACTCTTGAATGTAATAAACTCGTTCTCTGTTCGGAATACGCTTTCGATTTCAAACATATATGCTTTACCCAAATGACAATGTTTACTAATAAAAGAACAGGAAGTGAAGCAAGCAAGTTTCTCTTCTACTACAAGCATCGCAGCACAGAAAGCCTGTGAGAAGTGGCGCTTATTCGTTTTATTTGTCAAAATGTAATAGTAAGTTACTCCCTCCGTCCCAATGGATTCTTTACACTTACTATTTTGGGCCGTCCCATTCATTTCTTTACATTCCCAAAATAGTAAGTTTTAACACTATTACACTCACTACTTCACTTATTTTAACAATACTTTACACTATTACACCCACTATTTCACTTATTTTAACAATAAAATTACTAATACACCCACTACTTCACTAATTTTAACAATAAAATCACTATTATATCCACTACTTCATTTATTTTAACAATATTACACCCATTTTATACCCACTTGTCTTGTCCTCCGTGTCCACAAGGAACGTAAAGATCCCAGTGGGACGGAGGGAGTATTTGTCAAACTTTTAAATGTATTATGTATTGTTTCAAACTTTCAAATGTATTTTTGGTTCATCATCTGTCATGATTTTACAGATTGAACCAATCTGTGAAACAAGCTTCAGATGTTACTAGAGGGGGCTTCTTTGCCTAGGTATTTTTCCTTTACGTTTCCCTATTTCTAGCACTAGTGATTTAGCACATTCATTATAGATAATAAGCTTCCTTTCTATATATTTGATAATTGAAGGTCATATAAATATTTTGGGGATGTCTCCTACTACTGAAAGAAGTATGAAGTAGAGACACAAAATCTATAAATTGAAAGCCTCTGTTATATCACTTGGTCTTTATCTTAACAGTTTGTTTCTATACTTATTTCTGTGATGCATGTAGTTTTTTTGGCTCATTCTTTTCTCTTGAAAACCCAGCCTGCAGATAAATTTTCAGCATTATTTTCTCAAGAATCTATATTTGGGATGTAAAATTTTCTTTATTAATTTACTATAGTTTTATTTTTGAATTATAGATGTATCAAAATTTAGACCTTTATGCAGGTTCCCATACTTCTTACCCTGCTTTATTATATCACTTCTGGCACTAGTTGTCGATATCGCTTGCTTTTGGCTTCCGGTATGCTTTTAGTACACTATCCTTCTGGTAATATGAAATGGAATAAGAAATGAAATGAAATGGAATATACCAGGAGTTATGTTACTTACAATATGCAAGAAGTACTCTTGGTCTTATTGTAAGTAACCTAACCTGAAATGAAATGGGTCTAGTGAAGAAGAACATGCTGGACCTAACATGTATTAACTCCGAAAGCTCATGGTTAAGTGTTTTAATTGACAGGAGACACTGAACATGCCAGAGTTCCACAAGGTAACTCGTCATGACTCTTTGGAGAAGTTAGAGAGTACATATGTACCTGATGAGAAGGAAGACATGAGTAATAATCTGAAAACAGATTCTCACTGAAGTCTATATATGAACTGGCCCTTGATGTCATCAATCTTAGTCTATTGTGTTTTTTCACTTCACGATAAAGTTGCAATGACAAAGTTATACCTAGTTAACGTTGCAAGTTCACATTGATAAAACTTTTATGTGTATTAGACAATAAAAATATAAGAGCACACATAAAGGAGTTGTAAGTAACCTAACTCCTGGTTGGCTACTTCTCTCAGGTTCAAATGATATAAAGGAGTTGCTATGGATATGGTTATTAGCATCAAGCAGCAGAATGCAAAGAGGCAGAAGTAAGTAGTTTTTGTTTTTATAGTATTATAATCTAATTGTGTTAAGCATCATAAGATGTAAAACTATAAAAACTATTTAGAAAAAAATAAATATAAAAACTCTGTATAAAGAAACTAGAAGTGTTGGATCCTTGTGTACTTATGTCATAGAAATTCCAAAGATTCATTTGAAGAAGGAAGCATGTCAAGAAATGCTGGCAATAATTATACAAATTTTTTGAAATGACTTTATAATTATTAGCTACTACTCAAAGATTAATAACTATTATAATGGATGCATTTGTAATTATTTTTAATTGTTGTAGGTTCGTTTTTGATGGGAGACCAACTATGGAGCAGAGGATCACATCGAAATTCAGTGGAAAAGAAAAAGATGGCCGACCAATCATCGGACGCACTAGCTTTTAGTTAGATATCTAAGTTTTGATATTAGTATGATACTAGCTCTTATTTAGATATCCAAGTTATGATCTTAGTTGGTATTTGATGTTTATGATATTTATGTACTAGCTAGTTATGGTATTTTGTGATGTTGATCATATGTACTGAATTATGTTGGTATGTTGGGGTTGAACTGAAAACAGGAGGTTGTAAGTACCATTGTACTGGAAAAACTTATGTTTACAATGCACATTTTTATTTTGCATTAAAAAGGTGTTGTAGTAGTTTTAATAGAATGTTGCAGTATTTTATGATAAATGTTGTAATAGACTAATAAAGTGTTGAAATAGGTATGACAAAGGTGTTGCAATAGCCACATGTCAGTAGGTCCAGCCACGTGTCAGTAGGTCCAGCCATGTGTTAGTGGGTCCAGACACGTGTTAGTGGGTCCAGACACGTGTCAATGGGTCCTGCCACGTGTCAGTGGGCATTTACACCAAATGTGTATCCTACGGCAACACATTATATCATGTTGCTGTAGGTGTAAAAGTGTTGCTATTGACCCTACGTCAACATCGAAAAAGCTAACACCCGAAAAGTGTTGCCGTAGATATTTTTTAGGCTACGGTAACAGTTTTTAGGCCTTTGGCAACAGTTTTGAAGTGTTGCCAAAGGCCATCTATGGCGTATTGATAGGGGGTGTTTGGAAGTTAGAGGTTTGGGGTGAAATTAGAGGTTTGGCCAAATGAAACATTTAATGTGAGTGTTTGATTGTTAGATGTTTGAGTTAGAGATTTGGGATCAAAAAGTTAATTTTGAAAAAACTCATTTTAGGAGCTTTTTCAATTAGATGTCTGCTATGTGTCACAAAAAGTTACTCAAAAAGCTATTTACCAAACACTTTTATTCAAAACAGTTAATTTAAATCCGCTAATCAAAACAACCAATTCAATCCGCTAGTCAAAACAGCTAATTCAATCCGCTACAGTTAACCGCTATCAGCTAATTGCCAAACAGGGCCATTTTGGATGCTTGAATTTTCTTTTGGATAATGGTGTTTAATACTTAAATCCACTTCGTTTCTCTTGGTTGCTTTCACATGGATGCCCTATAATGTTGCAGTCTTGTTCACCAAGGTTGGTTCATGTCCTCATTTGCTTGTTAACTCATAATTTGTTACGTATTTACTTTACCGGTTAATCTCGTTGTAAATGTTTTGTTGCACAAAGGTTCAGGTGAATGTCTTGATCTCTTAGTACCTTTTTTTTTTGTCAGGTGATCTCTTAGTACCTTGGTTTAATGTATGTTTGTGAAATTTCTAATTTATTAAATTCCGAAAATTTGATCAAATTGACGTATTCCTTAATGCCTTGTCAAATATGGAATAAAAGTAAAATTGGAATGTTCGAATTTTGACAACGTTTATATACACTCATTTACATAGCACATCAATATTACATTTTAGAAATATCCATTTTCCAACCCGTATATAGGGTTGTCTAAAAGATTTTTTAAAGAGCAAAAAGTTACTACTCATCCAGGAATTTTATATATATATCACTACAAAAATTGAGGATATTCCAACGGCCATCATTTGTTGTATACAAAATATTATATATATATTTATTAGTGATTGAAAAATATGGTGTGATATTTTTTGAATATATATCAATGATTGCAAGAATATGTTTTAAATTAAAAGTATAACGTGTTTTAATTAAAAAAGAAATATTAATGATTGAAAGATACGATATGTATTATAAAGGGTAATATTTTCAGTTAACGATAAATGTCTTTTATTTAAAAAAGACAACTAGTTAATTTCCATCAATTATATTATTTTACTATTTAATAATTAAGATAATTGCACCAAAAACCAAACATCAAGACTTACACTATTTCGTATTTAATATAATAATATGGATATGACTGATTAATTTGTGATTTACGAGAACATCGAATCAAATTTTTTATTTTGTGGTGTGTGTCTTGAAAAAATAGTTTATTCCTTTGTATTTTTGTTTGTTTATGATTTTTTTTTTAAAAAATTGATGTGGTTTGAATAGAATGTGTTGATGCCGATTTTCGTCACGGAAAAAACATCAAATTAAGATTTATAATCGGGTATTTGTAGAGAGCTATAAAATTAGGGTTTATAATATTTGGGGGAAAATATAGGGTTTATGACATTTGGGGCTGAAATTGAGGGATTTATCTCATTTATAATAGAATTCCAGATCCCTTCTCAAGGTGCCTACGTATCCTTATATAGGAATCAAGCCCACGTAGTTCTTTTCATTATATGACTTTAATTAGGCCCAAACTCCTATTCTTTAGGAGCAAGTCACCTTTACATGGTAAGTTTCCACGTGTGTTATTTTGTCACACAAGGTACAGATTAATGACCTATCGGATCTCTTCTAATCCGTTAATAAGGCCCGATACCCATTATAGGGTCAAGTTTATATTTTGTATTAACAAGTCCCCAGTATTTACTGAAGGTTTGCCTAAGTGAATACTATTCAAGTATTTTTCCATCAATAAGTATGTTTTCACAATTTTTGATATTGAATTTGATTTGCTTCCCATGTCTATAAGCTAGCATAGTTTTCTAACTTATCATGGTAGTAGCTAGACATTTGAGGTTCTCATTCCCCCAATCTTTTGATTTAGGTCGACCTGTACAAAGGACTTTGACCTTAGGCTTTGTAGCTTTTCTATTTTATGCATATACATGTTTTCCATGGAATCTATAGGGATTAGTCCCCAGTTATAAGGTATTTAAATGTTTCAAGCATATAAATATTTGCAATCTGCCTATTTATGCCCACAGTCCCTTCTCTTGATCTAGAGATCAACTCCTGAATCAGATACTTAAATGTTTTAAGCATATGGAGTTGAGGATAAATCTTTTATATTTTTCGATATTTCTCCAATAAGCCTCTCCACAAGTTAACTTTCGTGAGAGGTTTTATGGTAAATCCCTTGCTTTCAAGCCCCAAAACAATTCGATTTGGGCCCAAATCATGCTTGAGTCTGCTTGCGCATTGTATGCTTCCAAGCGTCATGTATTTCGATTAATCAAAATTCATACTCGACTCTGCTTGCGCATTGATGAGAGGTTGTTTGTAAATCACAAAATTGTTTGAGAACTTTGCTTACCAATTTCTCATCTCCCGGTACAAAATCCCCGATATATGAACCATCGTAGCATTAAATGCATTTTTTAGGTTCAAATTGTGCTTCCAATCATCAAAGTCTATAATAATACCTTTGATTCAAATTGTGCACTAAAACTATATATTCATCTGCCCCCAAGTGATTTATTACTTCAATATCAGAATTGAAGTTGTACATCACTAGTTTATGACAAATAAATTTATTATCCACACGTGATCTTCAACAAATTACAAGTTTAGGATTCGGCTACTTTGATGCCCTCATATAATCATCGATAGATCACAAGTCAAGGGCTTGCCCAATTTTTCGCCTCTAATACAATTTTGTGGTAATAAGGACAACCCATCACTTGATAAGTATAAGTGAATCAGTGACCCCTAGTGATTTGTTGTCCGTTTTACTAGGCAGATCATGGTGCGATCATTGACTTTTGATTATCGCTCATTTGATTAAAGATTTATCCGTACTACTGTAGTACATTGAATTTTGTAGTTTGATTCGCCCAAACTACTATTTTGTCTTTTCAATCAGCTAGCATTTAGAACTTACTTTTTCAAATTTGATATTTTAAGTCACAATATGCAAAAATATTCAGAAAATAAAATAAGTGCATGTGCATCCGTGATAAATTTATGAATGACAAAAACATAAAGTGCAAACAAGTAACACTTATCTTGATTTTGCATCGACTCGATTATGATCTACGAAGGTTGGAATCCTCATAAAAACTCAAGTAGTTCATGAATTTGTTTGGATTCTCTCTTGCTTCATGATTCTTCGATTTTTTTTCACATTAAAAGGGAATGTAAAAGCAGGGTCGTAGCTTGATAGGTATTGCAGATACTCTTAACAGCAAACAAGATCATGTCAAGTTCTCTGCTCTACTGAAGAATTGTGTTTACGAGCCAAGGCTTCAGCTACTATGGTCCGTGCATGACAAGAACAACCTTGTTTTGCATAGTAACTTTGCCTCACTTGAGAAGGAGTTACCCCCAACATTTTGATATAAGTACTGCAGTTTTTTTTTTCTCGCCTGGCTTGAGCTTTACCGTGTTTAGGCTAGGGTTCTTGCTCGCCTAGGCTAGAGCTTCCACTCGCATGGGCTTGAGCTTTTAGCTTGCCTGGGCTGGAGCTTTCTCTTGCCCTCTAGCGATTGTTTTTCGCCTACGATAATTGCATTAGGCTTACTAACATATACGCCATGTCATGTTTTCTTCACCTTGTTATTTTAGTATTGGAACCATTTTTTTTCAAAGTTGTCATATGCTCTAACACGCTAAAGACCTAGTAATGTCCATCCCGAGAGTTTTATAATACAGGGTGCAGACCTTAAGTACTATGCACACAACCGGGTCAAATTTTGTCTGCTGTTTGTAGAGTTCAGAAGGTTAGTTAGAAGGGAGACGTAATCCTCTCTTCTACTTTTCACAGTTTGCTGTAAGAAGTAGCTGTTCTCCACAAGATATTATATTTCACCTTTTTTGCGGGAGATATATAACTCACACTTTGTACAGTTGCTCTGTTCTCCAAGGTAAAGAGAATTAGCCTTCTAATTGTATTCATTGTTTCTTGGAACAGACCAAAATTCTTAGATTGGTATAGCTTTGAGCTTTCTGAAGTGCTCAATTAAATTCTTCTCTGTGGAAGCTGGAAGTGGAAACATGCAGATTCACAGAATTGTCGCAAGTCTGGACAATTGTACATCCTTTCACTAAAAAATTCATAATTTTCTCTAGAAAATTTCTATTTACGAACCGTTTGTTGCATAAAAAACTGAACTCCGGCATCTTTTCAATGGCATATATTTCACTACCCAGAAATGCCTAGATGAAAATAGTTTATTCTGCAGATTTACGTCATATTCTCGTTCCAGATTTGATATCATGATCTTGCACTCTTTTGGCTATTTGCTTCTGACTTGTTCTCAGGCTCCGCATTTTTGATGGATTTTATACTGTAGATTGTATTACAGCTCAATAAAATTGGTTTAGGTTTTAGTCCTTAGCACAAATCTTTTTTTGGCTAAGTCTCCACTCTCACGAGATGCTGGTTGAGAAACTTGGTTGACACGCTTGACACTAGGTTTGTGCTCTTCCACGTTCGCATGAAGGTGATGTTTGAAGGCTTATACAAACTTCCCATGTCTTGCAAGCAGAGGTATGAGGTCTACACTAGATTCGTCTCCCATCTCCTTCCTGTAGTTTGACGATACCAGCTTTTTTTCGTTTTACTAAGACCGCTGCGTCAACCCATCGTTGTTGTACTTCCGGGCCGGGGCAACATCTACTTAAATTTTTGTTTTTGCTAACTTTCATACCCACCGAGACTAGTATGTAGCTACAATCCTTCCAGCTTTATTGATATGGTATGTGACAGTCCAGATTTTACAGGTAAGAACTGAAATAATCCCTGTCCTGATGTCAAATTTCGCTGAATTAAGCCACCAAGTGTGAGTCGTGACGACGCACTCGCTCCCGGCTAAGTTTTTGTTTCTAAGCTGGACTGGTCTGACCTGAAAGCTGTTGCATTTCTTTCTTTTCTTTTTCGTTTCTGCAAAAGCTTGAATCTCGGCTTCTTTAAATGGACCAGCCTGCAATATTGTTTGTCACTGGAGAGCATTCTTCCCGCAAATTGATGTTATTTCAAGGCTCACACAGTGTGCCTCAAATGCTGAGATTGAACACTTGACTGTTTCTTCCTAATTGCTGTCTTTTCCTTTCGAGTTTCAACTACTGCAATCACAAGTTTCCAAAATTGAACAAGAAGTTTTAACACAATTGTTGTATACTTCTTCTTTTTCAATATGTGATTTCTTCTTTTTTATTCATTAGTCACTCTCTGCTACATCCACCAACTGGTAGACTTCTAGCGTAAGACTTGATTTTTGATTATGTTTGTTTATTTGCTTTTTCCATCACGAGCTGCTGATATTTGAAAAGCTCACCAAGTTTACTCGTTTGCACCGAGTTCACTCGTTCGTGCCGAGTTGCATGGTTTGAGACACTATTTCCAATTTACAAACAAGAGTTCTCATCAGTGCAAGGCTGACTCATTTGCACCGAGTGTACTAGTCCATCTTGAATTGTTATGCTGAGTACGGAGATTAGGACGTGTCATTTTGGATTCTGGTCGCTGGTTTGTTGACTGAAAGTATTAGAGACATAATTCTCTTTCTTTTTTCTTTCATATAGTGTGGTAAGAAGATTCCTTTTTGAAGGCACTGGTCAGTTTTCTTTGAATTATTGTTAAATAGCCTCTAGAGTCCAGATCGAAAAGCTTGAATAGGATTTTACACCCAGGCCGAGAATATTTTCTTTAGACTTTATGTTCTTCCTGTCAATTTATTCAACCTTTTCGTTGCCTCAAATATCAGCACATATGTAATGTCAGTTGACAAAGGCTATAGGAAAAGAATGCATTGGCCCCCTTATTTTTATTCAGCTGTTGTATGCTTCCTCAAGATGTTAAGCTTCCAAGATATAAAGCCTTGCACCCCACTAATTCAGTATGTGCAATGTTGAGTTTCACAGTGCTAGCAGTTCGAGTTTACTGGCCTTCATGCCTACTCCACACTGGCTTTAAAGATCTAGAAATCAGGGTTTCAGTTCCTTGCATTTGTCAGTTGAAAAAGCAATATCTTGACCTACTACGAGGCACGTTCAAAGTTTATGCTACAACTCCACAGCTCCGCACTTTAGTGTCTTTCACGAACATTGAGTTGTGAATGAACTTTGTATTTCCCGGGCCTTCATAACTTCACAGCTATGGACTTTAGTGCCTTTCCTTTCTAGCCTATACTTTTTCCATGGTGCAAAAGAAGATGCATAATCCACGCTTAAAGATTTTTCTGCATAATAATAGATGTTGTTTTATATTTATATATAGAAATACACATATGCAAGAGAACTTAATTTGTAGAATTAACAAAACAAGGATTCACCCCTCACTGGATTGAAAACTCAAATTTTCATATTTTATTTTAGGTTCTTCCATCATGTTTTTTGATGTACTGAAAATTCGCAATACTTTATACACTACAGTAATGCAATAATCAAGTCAATAAAGTAAAACACTTATCTTTGTCATGAGAATTGGAGTTCTGCACGGATGATAACCTATCCTTGTTCATCAATTCTCAGTTAGGCTTCCGGCCTTGAACAATCACCACCCCTTTTAATTCCAACACGGGAGATTATAACTTAGTTAAACAGTGTTATTTTAATGGCTTCGATTTTCGTCACGGACAAAACATCAAATTAAGATTTATAATTGGGTATTCGTATAGAGCTATAAAATTAGGGTTTATAATATTTGGGGAAAAATATAGGGTTTATGACATTTGGGGCTGAACTTGAGGGATTTATCTCATTGATAATAGAATTCCGGATCCCTTATATAGGAATCAAGCCCACGTAGTTCTTTTCATTATATGACTTTAATTAGGCCCAAACTCCTATTCTTTAGGAGCAAGCCACCTTTACATGGTAAGTTTTCACGTGTGTTATTTTGTCACACAAGGTACAGATTAATGACCTATCGGATCTCTTCTAATCCGTTAATAAGGCCCGATACCCATTATCGGGTCAAGTTAATATTTTGTATTAACAGAATGTTAAAACGAATCGGTACGTGCATATATTATGTAATTGATTTGTAAACACCATTCTAATGTTTTAAAGTATCTACACCTCTTTTTAAATTGACTGTTAGGGCCTGCACATTATAATTACCTTAAGAAAGAATATGTGCCAAACACATTTTATTAAAAATATTTAAGAGTTTTTTTGAAAAATACCTAATGATTTTAAACTTTTTGCAAAAATACTATTGTTTTAATTTTGTTTTTGCAAAAATACGGACTATCTTAAAAAATTGCAAAATTACGGAGCAACTAAAATCAACCAATTGCAACTTAATTATTTCAACTCAAATCCACCAAAGCAACCCAAATCAACTGAAATCAACCAAAACTTTTGCATAATCAAGAGTAATGGTTGTAATAACATAACACTTGTCCAACATAACACTTGTTCGGATCAACAACATGATAAACAATGGAAAACACAGTAGACGAAAGGCTTTAACGAAACGGCTATTTCCGAGAACCCATCGAAGATTGTTCCTCTGCGGGGCCTAGACGAAGAAGCTTACTAGAGAATATGATGCCATGGGAAGGTCAAGGTCGTCGGAGCCTCGGAGGTGGATGACGAAATTGGAGATGGGGGCTATGATGGAGAACAAATTGGAGCTCGTCTGATAATGAGGTGGAGATCAAAATTGGAGGAGGTGATCGTGGTGGGTGTGGGAAGGGGAAAGGGAAAGGGAAGGGGAAGGGGAGGAGGAATGGCGGGACAGCGGTAGATAAGAGAGAAAGAAGAAGAGAGAGAGAGTAAAAAGAGATAAGGAAAGTTAATAGACCGTATATTTGCAATTAACGGAGAAAGATAGTAACGCTGTAAATGAAACCTTAAATTAACGTATTCTTGGTAATTTCTCTATATTTAACCGTTATTGTAATTGAAATATAAAACACAATGCCGACATACAGCAACCATTTTGGTGCGTATCACCAGAATAAAGTATAAAGGCTAGGACACTTTACAAGTATTGGTTTGCCGAAATTTATGAGCTCAACTATTGGTTTGCCGTTTTTAACAAGTAGCAGCTTGTTCATTTTCTGAAAACGATAAAACAATGCAGTGATGTTCTTGTCATTTGTCAAGAGTCAAGTGTCCGTTTATTTTGTTGGCCGAAATATTAGCCTTTGGAGTGACATGAATTAAAATAAAATAATAAGGGACCTCTCCAAACTTATATTATAATATTATTACCATATATGAGGTACTGGATAGCAATTATATCCGAGTTACATACTTACATTATTATGAACATTCATTTTATTACATGTCTGAGTACTTGAATAATATAATTTTTTTCAAAATTGTTTTTCAAAATAATAATAAAATAATTTTTTTATAATATAAACTATTATTATAACAATTTCAATAGAACATAAGACGTTATATAAATTCAACAAATTTTAAACAATTATTATTTTATTTTGTTTTAAAAAATTATTTAGTAAAATCATTGAAAATCAGTGTTGTAAAAAGCGGGAATCGGACTTAATCGGTGGACGCACCGTCCAGGGATTAATCGGGTAATCGGAATGATTAATCGGATCATTAATCGGAACTAATTTAATATTATTTTTAAATATAATTATTATTAATATACATAATTATATTATTATTTTGATTATACATGAATAATTATCATATATTTATACAAATATATTTAAAATATATAGCATTATTAAAGTAAATATAAATTTTAAGATCTAATTTTTGAATTGGGATCAATATGAGAGAAAAAATTGATAAAATTCATGATTTAATCGTTTAAAATATTAGTTTTGTATATGAGAATAATATTTTTCTTAAAATTTATTCAATTTTATATTTTTGAATTTTTTTAATTTTTCTACATATTTTTCAATTTTTTTATCAATAATGCCGATTTTTGACCGATTAATCCGATTTTTGACCGATTAATCCCGTTTTTTTGAAAAAACGATTTTTTGACCGATTTTTGTAAAATTAGTTCGGTTCCTTACTGAACAGCGATTAATCGGCGATTAATCCCGATTAATCGCCGACTTTTAGAACAGAGTTGAAAATGATATAAATTTTATCGTAAACGGTGGATCCAATACCGACACAACTAGCTTTAAATTACCAATAAATTACCAATGCCGCCTAGCTTTAAATCATAAATGCCGCCTAATGTACATTAATCGGTGTTTTGTGTTTTGGTTTATATGTAACAATTGTATTTTAAAATACTTACGATTTTCTTGTATGTATTCAATCATACATGTTAAGAATTCGTGCTTACTTATTTGTCAAATTTTAATTAGTAGAAATTTCATTAATAATGATGGACCCTCTTACATGTACAAAAATCTCCATCAATTATAATTTTCCAATTCATCAAACACGAATTCTTTACATGTGTTATTGGACATACACCAGACAAACCCTTTAAAATAAGTACTACTCCCTCCGTCCCTTAATATTTTTCCTGTTTTGATTGGACTCGTTTGCCAACGCACATTTTTGATCATTAATATCTTGAATTTCGTATTAGTATTAAACATAAAAACTTCACTGTTTTAAAGTACTCATAAATATGAATCCAACAAGATCAATTGAATATATTTGGTCTTATAGATTAAACATAAATTAATAATTTATCTTATGTTATGAAGAATCCCATATTTCAAATAAGAAAAACAAAAATAAGCAGCCCGCATCTTGCGTACTTATCTTGCTAGCTATTGCTAAAGCTAAAGCTAATTAATGAGCTCCCGGCTACCGGCTGCACAACGAATAGTTTACTTTACAACCAGCATTTTGCTGTCAGTGGACTCGGTTTTATTCAGATTCATTTTTCTTTTTATTTTATATATGTCACATGTGCCAGATTTATATTTGCGAATTGCGATGCTATTGAATGCATTTTATGCGCTTACGGTTGCAGCCTTAAATGATTCAAGGAGTACTGGCACGTTTATAAAAATCTGTAATGGGTATAAATTGATAAAATAGAAATGTTAAATCCAGATCAAATTTTTTACTTATAAAGCAATTTTATGCGAAAGGACAAAAACTGTCCTTATTTTAAATCAAATCTAGCCCCTGCATTTACAAAAACAAGGACAATTTGGTCTTTTCTTGGAAACTTGCTCTGGAAATAAAAAAGTTGCTCTGGATTTAACATTTCCCTTGATAAAAGTATCGATTTAAGATTAATTGGAAGAATTAATCGGAGTATTAATCGGATATTATAATAATATTTAATATATTAGTCTAATTTACAATTAAACATATCATTTTAAATAAATTCACAGGAATAATCGAATTTTAAAAATCGAATTGATTGGTTACCTTACAAAGAATTAATTGGGGATTAATCGGCTTAATTGGGAATTTTTAGAACCATGAGTACTAGCTAGAATATATTAATTAAGGATTGAATTTTTTTAGTGTGTGTTTAAGAATATATAATAAAAAATAAGTTATTAAATTTTGATTTGTTATTATTTATTAATCATAATGGGCCTGTACAAAAAATCAAATCAATAAAAAGAAATCACCTTATAAAATGTTATGAACTAATATATGCTTGGACATACCCATTAATTAAATTTGTATTCCCTTCATTTCATAAAAAGTTTTCCGATTTTGATTATTTACACTATTTATTATAAGTAGTTGACTATTAATTTAAGTATAATTTATAAGACAAAATATAGTAATGAGTGATTTTGTTTAATTCGTATTTATAAATATTTTAATATAATAAATTTTTTAAATTTAATATTAATATGAAATTTAAGAAAATAATAATTAAAAATATACGTGGCAAATGTGTCCAATTTAAATAGAATTTTTTTTGGATGAGGAGTACTATTTAATAATAATAGCATGCATTTCAGCATTTGTGTAGATACTGTATTAGTTTTTCACCAAATCCGCACTCAGTCGCCAAATTGAATTAGATTACACTTTATGACAAACATGTACGTCGTTTTAGAATCTTAGATATGTACATGCACATGATTGATAATCATGAGGAATAGTACTTCCTCCGTCCCTTAATGTTTTTCCTGTTTTGATTGGACATGTTTGCCAACGCACACTTTTAATTGTTAATATCTAGAATTTCGTATTAGTATTAAATATAAAAACTTCACTGTATTAAAGTACTCATAAATACGAATCCAACAAGATCACTCATGACTATATTTGGTCTTATAAATTAAACGTAAATTAGTAATTTGTCTCATGTTATGAATAATCCCGACATTTTAAATAAGAAAAACATATAGAAACAGAGGGAGTATAAATTTATAAAGAAATGCTCCTGGTAGCGTGGTTCCGTTATGGTCTCCTCATCAAAAAGAAGATGAGTAATGGTACATGCTTTGAAAAAAATTTAGCGTGACATAATTTTGTTTGTGGAATTCATATGTACGTACCAGATATCCATCTTATTAATTATAAGAGAATAGTCAATATAATATTTTGATAACTAAGCATTTGGAAACCGTTTGGGTACTCTGTGGGTGTTTGAAGGAACTTTTTTCCAAAATAAGTCAACTTATTTTAAGACAAAGTTAGAGATTCCTAACTTTCCAACTTATTTTCCAACTTATTTTTACAACTTATTGAATCTCAAACATACATTAAATATTTCTATAAAAACAAATTATCAAAATATAAATTTTTTACCCGAAAATAAGTTCATAAGTGCTAGAAAAAAGGTGAGCCAAACGGGTACTCTATCATTTCTCAAAGAAGAAACCAAACAAGTGGTCTAATTAATTTATGGAGTAATTAATTAAGATAATGATAAATCACAATTTTTAGTATTAATTTGTTATTTATTTTTATTCCTTTTACAATAATAAACTAATCTTGCATCAGCATATATGTCAAGAATTCATTACTTTCATTTACTTGTGATTTTTTAATTAATATTTATGTCTCACAATTTTTCATAAAATCTCGCAGATAATTAATTTATTTAATTACTTACTAATGTTTTAATTTGTTCAACTATATGTCCACTTTTGGTCAACATGTAAAACGTGATCACTGTACTCCCTTTATATGTTTCCTCTTTGCACTTTGGATACTGTTCATTGTAAGCGGTTGATTACTAATTTACGCATAATTTATAAGACAAAATATAGTCATGAGTGATCTTGTTGGATTCGTATTTATGAGTACTTTAATACAGTGAAGTTTTTATATTTAGTTCTAATACGAAATTCAAGATATTAACGATCAAAAGTGTGCGTTGGCAAACGTGAGAGGAAGCTTATTATGAAACGGAGGGAGTTGTAAATACTACTCCCTCCGTCCCTAATTAGTTGTTCAGTTTTATTTTTCAGTGGTCCAATTGACTAATTTTTGATCGAAGATTAAAATTAATCCGTTTATTATTTTAAAAAACTGAAAATCACATATTAAAATAGATTAGAAGTAGTTTACAATGGTGTAATTTTTAAAATATTTTTCATTATATAATATATATAAATTTTAGTCAAATTTGAGTTAATTTGACCAACAAAAATAGAAACTAGACAACTAATTAGGGTCGGAGGGAGTAAATTGTTGCTAAAAATTGCTGGTAGGAAGTACTTTCTGTCTAACAACAACTGTATTAATTTATAACTAGAAATCAACTGTTACCAGACAAGTAAGCATGCAGTTACGACTCACAATAAAAACATGGAGTAATATATCCTTAGAAGTCTATAAATTGAGAATGAGCCAAGTCACTTTCGTCACATATCTGTAAAACGTAGTTGCTTCTGGTACTTCAGAGGCCGGGCTACAATCATGACCAACCAAAAGAGGCCAAAAATCATACTAGTTCCATATCCGGCACAAGGGCATGTCACTCCGATTATTAATCTAGCTTCTGTTCTTTTTCGTCAGAGTTTCGAACCTGTAGTGGTCACGACAGAGTTTATTCATCGTTCGATTTCGCATCAAATGGGCAGGGGTACCGAGATTTCGTTTATTGGTATACCGGACGGGATAGAAGAAGGAAGTCCTCGTGACTTCTTTGCCTTGGAAAAGGCTATGGAAGATATTATGCCTATGTATCTGGAAAAATTAGTGGAGAAATCTCGAAGAGAAGAAGAAGAAGACGGTGGGGGGAGTGATTGCATGTTTCGTTGTAGATTTGTTAGCCTCATGGGCCATCAAAGTTGGCCGGCAGTGCGGAATACCAGTAGCTGGCTTTTGGCCCGCTATGGTAGAGACTTATCACTTAATCACAGCTATACCTGATATGATCCGAACTGGCTTTATTTCTGATACAGGTGAGTTTCTTTACTTGAGATAATAATGTTTGAATATTACTCGCATGCATGTTGTTGAAATTCTGGTCAACCCTTCTATTACATTGTTTATAAATTTCCACTTATTATAAACTCAATCAAATTAATGAGATGATAAGTACTCACATCACGATCATCGAAGCATTATGTTCTTTCCATACTCTTCTAGCTATATTCTTTTGTCTTCATTAATTTTGTTTATAATATTTTATTTCAATCTGGCTGAGTGAGCACAAACCAAGTGTATTACACCGAGCAAGGATGGTATGAATGAGTAATGCTAGTTGCACATAATTGATTACATAATTTTTGCATATAATGAGTTGAATTCCACTAAAATAAATTTTTATTGATTACTATTATTGTGAATGCAGGGTACCCATTGAATTATAACCGATGAAATTGAAACACATTTGTAAATTTTTTGCGAAACTTTATACAATTCTAGTATTTTCCGGTACCAATATCCTAAGAAAACCCATTAGTGTTATTTCATTATTTTATCTGGAAACTGTGCAAGTTAAATATGTGATAAATATTTGATTTCTACTGACAGTTAAAATGACAGGTATTCCACAATGTCAAGGTCTAATGTTCTTGAAATCAGTGGAGCCTAGTTTATGTTCAGAAGATCTGCCATGGTTAATTGGAGCATCAGCTGAAAGACAAGCAAGATTTAAGTTTTGGACCAGAACCTTGGATAGATCCAAGTCTCTTCAATGGCTCCTGGTAACCAGTTACCCTAATCATTGTCGCTACAATAATAACAAGCAACAAAAAGTGATCAATACTAGTAACGTGTGTGATGATCATCCACGAATTCTCCCAATCGGATTTACTAATGATGACCAAAGAACGAAAAATGTCAGCTTTCTGGAAGAAGACCACAGTTGCTTAAATTGGCTAGATAAGCAAAACGATGGTTCTGTTTTGTACATTTCATTTGGAAGTTGGGTTAGCCCGATGGAAGAAACGAAAGTGAGAAGTCTAGCATTAACTCTTGAGGCCTTGGCACAACCATTTTTATGGGTACTAGGAGCTAACTGGCGAAATGGAATACCAGCAGGATACATTAAAAAAGTGTCGCGATTTGGGCAGATCGTATCATGGGCACCGCAACTGAAAGTGCTACAACATAAGGCTGTAAGATTTTACTTAACACATTGTGGTTGGAATTCGACAGTGGAGGCGATACAATGCCAGAAACGGATGTTATGTTATCCGCTTGCTGGGGATCAGTCTCTAAATTGTAAGTACATTGTTGAGGTTTGGCGACTCGGCATTAGATTAAGCGGATTCGAATACCAAGATTTGGAAACAGGTATGGAAAATCTAATAAAGGATGAAACAATAGATAAAAGATTAGTGGAAATGAAAGAAAGAATGATGGGAAAAGAAGCTAGATTCAGATTGATGAATAATGTAGCTACATTTACCGATTCCATACTTAAGAAGTTGTAGATACACTCTTGTCGAAGTTTTATTTGATGGACTTCATCACTGAAATACTTTGATCTTGTCACATGCATGTTAATTAGTTCCTTGAGAAAGTTTCATAACTAATCAAGTTCATGAGAATATCACGATGCACACAATTACATTATTTTAATTTATTAATTATTGATATTCTTACAAATTTTGAACAGAAATTTAAAATAGATCAATGAACTGATACGCAAAGCGGTCTAATTAAACTGTTTTAATTTGGTTTTTGATGTCATGCATGACCTCTACCATTCTTGTTAATCTCTGTAGCAGACAAGATGAGCTTTGGGGGCATTCTTCTAAAATTAGTGGAGGCCGGGTACAGTGGACCACTTGTTAATTGGATCAGCATTGTCATCCACCTTTGTCTACGTTGTGTCTTGGTCATTAATTCAGTTTTGGATTTGGGCATGTTGATAATCAGTCTTTCCCTGCAGAAAACTGGAATGAATCTAGTGTTTGGTACATTCAAAATGTCTGCAACTTGCAACCAGGGTTGATAAAGAGATAGTATTTTATTGACTAAATAACCCATTTTGTAAAAGTTACATATTTTAAAAAGGCAAATAGCAAAGGTATAAAATTGCGTAAAACAAATTTATAAAATGACATATGTCGTATTTTGATTGATCACGATTCAATTAAATGTAATGAATTCACGTGCATTCATACTGCTATCAATCAATAAAAACATTTTTTCAATTTATATCACCGCTACCACATCATTTCATACCTACTTTTGATACCCAATTTTTGTATCCTTAGTAATATTACTCTTTTAAAAAACTTACTCTTAACAAGATAAATATATTTTGCATGTACATATAAGCATAAAAAAATCGATCATTAAAATTTTGGGCTATGTCATACTCGTACATGCCGCGTTAACAAAATCATTAATTGCAGTTGTAAACAGATTTAGCTGAGAGCAAGTCATTTATGCTAATTCTAATGATCGATTTTAGGGACACATTTTTTTTATTAAATAAGAAAATTAAAACTACATTAAAATACAAAAAAAAGAAACTAGGAAGTAGGAACACATTTTTTCCAAAATATCATCCAAAATAATTTAAGATATGAAAATACAGAAAAATAGATTATATTTATAATGAATACAAAATTTAAATTTAATTGGAATTTCAATTTCACACCACCCGCGTGAATGTTAAAACTTAAAACTAGTCAAACCGGGCAACATTTTCTTAGTGCTTTGACATGAAATTATACGACACCAACTAGAACCTTAGAAGTTACTACTCCCTCTCCCTCTGTCCAAACCAATTGTTTACACTTTCCTTTTTGGGACGTCCCAACCAATTCTTTACGTTTCCTAAAATAGTAAGTTTTAACAATATTACATCCACTACTTCACTTATTTTAACAATACTATACACTATTACACACACTAATTCACTTATTTTAACAATAAAATCACTATTACATCCACTACTTCACTTATTTTAATAATAAATTATTATTACACCCACTACTTCACTTATTTTAATCTTAATCCTTGGTCTTTGTGCAAAAAACAAACGTAAACAATCTGTCGGGACGGAGGGAGTAGAACTTATCAGAATCTCCCTGTTGAATGGTTTGTTCTCCCCGGTCAGAATAGGCTAGTCAATTTCTTTCCTTAGAACCGTACTTGAGAGATTTTTTGCTCAAGTTTTGTAAAATTAACTTTAAATCTACATACTAGTCTACGTGAAAGTGAAAATAATGATAATTAAATGGGTGCAATTACTGATATAAGGCCTATCACGTACGGAATCACATCTATACTATGTATGCAGTATTCTATTATATAAAAACAGAAATATTAAAAATTTGGTCGGTCGATCTATATATTAATTTTAATTATTTACCCATACTTAATTATAGATAAAATCCATATTTGAGAAGTAAAAAAACCAAGTTTTGAAAAGAATATATTTTAGTTAGAAAAGATAATAGTCGAAAAAGAAGTAAAAAAAGATAAGTTTGAAAAAGAGATATTTTAGTTTAAAATTATAGAAAAGATCTTACCTTTTAGCTGAAAAAGGTAATCAGTTATTTACTAATAATTATAATATTATTAGTTTATTTCATTAAATAGAACGACCCGTATTTTTGGAAAGAAGAGATTTTTGTTGGAAAATGTACAAAAGGTAATAACTGAAAAAGCTAATTAGTTACTTATTAGAAATATAAAATAAATAAAGAATAATTAATTAGGGGTAGCTGAAAAAGAAGTAAAAAAAAAAGCAAGTTTGAAAATGAGATATTTTAGTTATAAAATATAGAAAAGATATTACATTTTAGCTGAAAAAGTAATCAGTTAGTTATTAGTAATTATAATATTATTAATTTATTTCATTAATTCAGACGACCCATGATATTTTATATAACTAAAATTTCTCCAGTTTTAAAAATAATACGAGCAATTTTGTTTAATATAACTACTATTAATTAATCGATCAATTACATTTTTTAACCAAAATATGTTACCTTTTTTCTTTTTTCTAACTAAATCTCTCTTTTCAGCTAAAACGTATCATCTTTTCTATATTTTATAACTAAAATCCCTATTTTTCTAGAAATATCACGGGCAACATTAATTTCTCATTTTCTAAAAAAACTTTGAACAATTTTATTTAGTAAAATAATGTAATTAAATTATAATTACTATAAACTAATCAATTACCTTTTTCACCTAAAACATGCACATGATATTTTATTTAACTAAAATTTCTCCTTTTTTAAAAATACCACAAGCAATTTTGTTTAATATAATTACTATAAATTAATCGATCAATTACCCTTTTCAGCCAAAATATGTTACCTTTTTTCTTTTCTCTAACTAAAATCTCTCTTTTCATCTAAAACGTATCATCTTTTCTATATTTTCTAACTAAAATCCCTTTTTTTTCCAGAAACATCACGGGTAACATTAATTTCTCATTTTCTAAAAAAACTATGAGCAATTTTATTCAGTAAAGTAACATAATTAAATTATAATCACTATAAACTAATCAATTACCTTTTTCACCTAAATCATGTCACCTTTTTAATTTTCACGTTACCTTTTCTATTTTCTGTAACTAAAATTTCTCTTTTTCCAATTATATCACGGGCGATTCTATATAATAAAATAAAATATTAAAATTATAATACTAATAATTAATCGATTACTTTTTTCAGTTAAAACGTATAATCTTTTCTATCTTTTTTAATCCCTATTTTTCTAAACATATCACGCGTAACATTAATTTTCTCCTTTTCTAGAAACATTACGAGCAATTTTATTTATTAAAATAACATAATTAAATTATAATTACTATAAATTAATTAATTACATTTTTCACCTAAAACATGTCACCTTTTAAATTTTCACCTTACCTTTTCTCTTTTCTCTAACTAAAATCTCTCCTTTTCCAATTATATCACGTGCGGTTCTATTTAATAAAATAAAATAATAGTATTATAATACTAATAATTAACCGATTACCTTTTTCAACTAAAACCTATCATCTTCTCTATATTTTCTAACTACAATCCCCTTTTTTAGAAATATCACGGATAACATTTATATAATTATTATGAAATCATCTCATTGTAAATTTTAAGTCATTCATGTTTCAAAAAAATTAATTCAAATTAATGAAAAATATTCATATAATATTGAAAAAATCCCGTGCATCGCACGGGTTTTAAGCGTACTATGTTGTAACAAATTTAAATTTATTTTCAAGGTTAGAGCACCTCCGACCATATTAAATCCTTAGCTAAGTCTACGTAATTTTCTAAAAATAAAATTTATACATAATATGTATAAAATTAGTCATTCCAATGAGACAAAACTCTTGTCTATAATTATAGATAATCTCTTGATATTGACTATATTTATCGAATCTTTAGAGACCTGTAGTGAATTGGCACATCACTTATTTCTATATTAAAATAATATATTTTATTAGTAACAACTTGAAATATTAATAACATACCATTTTTAAAATATAGCCAATACCCTCGGAGGATAATGTCTTACATTCGACAATTTTTACATAATCAATATTTAATATAATTTAGCCAATCATTTTTAGTCAACGTCGTTGAAGATGCTCCATGTCAAGACCTATTTCACAATCAATGATTCCAACGTGATTGTAACAATAGTCAAATTTATATTTTTACATATATTTTAGATAAATTTATTCTCATATTTATTATATTTTACATTGATTTGAATATTTTTTTAATAAAATTTGATATTCTAGTGTAGGAAATAAAGAATTCATAATTTGGAGAAAAAGTGCTATTTTGGAGTCAAAATAGAAGAAAATTCTTGGGCTACATGAGCTACCTACACAGTTTGGACCTTTTCTTCAGTTTCGAATTTTAATGATCTTACAGTCCACACGAATCTCATAGAATTTTCTTTAATTCTGAGATGGGCCAAAGTGCAGAGTCCAACTGCATGGAAAAGCCCAGAAACAGAGGAGCAAAATCAGCTGCGAATTTTACATGAGAGTTCTATTCAGTTATGAATATCTATTTGTATATTGATTAAAAAAATTAGAAGACTAATTACTATTATTATTATTATTATTATTATTATTATTATTATTATTATTATTATTATTATTATTATTATTATAGAATATAAATAGGATCAAATTTTATTATTATTTTTAGGTAGAAGGATACACACGCTATTTTTACATACTGCTAGCTAGGGGTTGTCTTCTTCAGCTCTTGGATGTACTTATTAGCTGGATTCATCACCATTAATGTAAAGTTAAGGTATTTATTATATTCTCTTATTTATTAATGTATGCTTTATATGATGTTCTTCATTATTTTTGTTGCATTTAATCTTAGTATTAGCGAGTAGTTGTTTCTAGGGCATAAATGGGGAAGCCGTGTTTACACTAATCTTGGTATGATTTTCACAGTGATTTGATTTATTGTGACTGATTTTGATTGATTATGTTTTGATGTTTAATTTATCTAGTTGGCCGATATCATGAATTATTTCTGGCTGTGTTTTTCTGCCTCTTGTCTTCTTTACCATTAACAAGGCTAAGCTCTTTCTTTGTTAAAATGGGCCGCCCCTTTTTAACTCGGCCCAACATCATGCTATTTTCATCGTCCTGTAGAAAAATAAATAAAATAGTAGTAACTGACATCTTTAAAAAAAAAATCAATTAACAGACTTTACTCCATAAAATTAATGTATAAAATTAGGAGTTTAAATACAAAAATAATATATTTTTTAGACCATATCAGACGTGCAAATGCTTAGTGTGGGGATGTTTGACAGAATATATTTTTACATATATATTAGATGATTTTATTCTCATATTGTGTTTTGCATTGATTTGAATATTTATTTAATAGAATTTGACATTTTATTGTAGGAAATAAAGAATTCATAAATTGGAAGGATTTGGAGCAAAAAGAGCTATTTTGGAGTCAAGATAGAAGAAAATTCGTAATATTGGACTACACGGGCTGCCTACACTATTTGGGCCTTATCTTGAGTTCCAGAAGTCGAATTTTGATAATCTTACAGTCCATGTGAAACTTAGATAATTTTCTTTAATTCTGAGATGGGTCAAAGAGCAGAGTTGTTGGGATTTATGGGTGATAGCATAGAGACAACTTAACTAGATTTCCCTGTACTTAGTTTTTACTAAGTAGAACATACTGTCACAGCCAGAGTATGTTCATGTAATCAAATAATTGTTGTCATGTAATAATTGTATGTCTTGGAAGAAGTTCAGGCATTTGTTCACGCCTCAAGGAATACATCCAGAAGACAGCAAGAATAAAAGTTACTATCACACTCTTGACAGTAAGATTACAAGAAGACAAATTTTACAAGTCACGACAAAGGTTACATCTCATGACAGCAACATTGGTGAAGCACGAGATAAAAACATTCTCACACTTGATAGCAAGTCTGGAGTTCCGACAGCAACTTTGGCGGAAACTCGTACTGTCAATATCTGAATATTCCTTCGACAGCAGACTCGACGGTTAAGGTTACTATCCCAGTGAATTATTTGATTTGGGGATTTTCCTCAGTCAAACCTGTGACAGGCTAGATGTTCAAGAAATAGATTTGCTGCAACACTCCATTGATTGTAGCAGACCTGCAAAGACTACGACAGAAGCTTGAGAGGTCACAATACAAGGCTGGTCAATTCAAAGACTATGATATATCCACATCTACTAGAATTGTATTAGCTAGAAATAGAAAGAATCTAGGTTGCTTTACTTGTATTGTTTACAATGTCTATATAGCAATTTAGGAAAGTCACATGGGTGTGCAAATTATAAAGAGTTGCCACTTGAAAACGACAGCCGCTCTACAACCCATGCGATAGTGATAACAGAGTATCTTAGTCTACTTAGATACATGTCTTTAATTCTTTCTATATGCAACAACAACGAAACAACTTGTAACTCTCGAGATACCTGTTATTTCCCAGTAGCACACCTCAAGATTGTAGAAGGGGGGTTGAATACAACTTGTGAATTTCTTTCGATTTTAACCAAGACAACAATTAAAACTTCAATGGAAACATATGGATAAGTTGAAGACTAAAACGTAAAGAAACAGAAAACGAACAAACACACAACACATTTAAAAATTTCAGGTGGAGTTTTCTCGACTCCACCTGAGGGTTATATTGAAGAAAACTTCTATGTGTAAACAAGTACACAGCTGCGAATACAAAGCTAAAACTATTACAAGAGAACCTGATGCTTATAACTTTTTAGCTCAGTGTTTCACTTCTCTGTCTTAGCTATGCTACACTTGAAGTATATAAATACTCCAAGTTTACAAACCCTACAAAATAAACGAATCTTACAAGTCAAAGTATTCTGCAGAGTTGCTGCCATTCCTTGTCTCCATGTGATACAATTTTGTCTGGTTGTCTTGGACAGATATGCACTAGATTTACCAGCTAAATTTTTTGTGAGAAAAAGGAATGTTTCTTTTTCTTCTTCGTTTCCAATACTGGTTCCCATACCTCTTTTAAGTTTATCAACCCATGTGATCTATCAGGTATGTCAAGTCGCCATCAACCTCTAATCCCAAGACATTATTGGTTGAAGTATTTATCCGTTGGTGTAGACATGGATCGACAAGTTGATTTCTGCTTGTTGAGAATACCATATCCGTTGACATAGAATCTTCATCCGTTGATCACCACTTCACTTATACAGAATTACATAGCACAACCTATTTACAATTAGCTACCTTATTCTGCATATCCATTGATAGTCAACATGACTTTGGATTTCTAGAAACTATGATATTAACAAACAAACATAAACTTAAATACAAGGTATGCTACAGAATTATCAGTTAATAAGCTGCCTCATCAACGGATGTACATAGCTTGGATATCCGTTGATAAGTTACAAAACTTAATCTTGTACTCATATGATTTTCAAGGTGTTTTATGTGTGTATATCATCGAGGAAAACATAATTCCTAACAATCTCCCCCAATTTATGACTGATAGAACTACAGCCATAAATTAAGGACCTTGATGTCTTGATGATAACAAAACACCTTTGCAAAGATCATGATATTCTATAAAAACATATGAATTGTACAAGCTACAAAATTTTGAAGAAATTAACCGAGTTAAGTAAGAGAATCATACTTCTACAAGGGATGCTCCTCTAGACTGAGCATATCATTACTTTCTTCCCCTTGCAGTCCTCATACCATGGATTTTCTCTCTGTTTGCCTCAAGCTGATTTTCCATAGAACAGTAGATGATCTTTTCTTCTGAGTGGTTTGGATCCAGCATAGACATTAAGTATTGCAAGTACTCATTCATTAGTACAAAACTGATCTTTTACGTCGCCTATTATACGTCGGTTCCGCTTAAAGGCGACGTATATTCTACCTTTATACGTCGGTTCCGCCTAAAGGCGATGTATATTTGTGTTTCTCAGTACCCTTATACGTCGGTTCTACCTAAAGGCGACGTATAAGAAACTTATATACTTCACCTTTATGTAAGGCGACGTATAAGATTAACTTTTTACATCGGCTTTGTTTAGGCGACGTATAAGATGTATACTATATACGTCGGCTTTGTATAAGACGATGTATAAAGTGGATTTATACGTACGGTTGGATCGTTCAAAAATATTTTTTAAAAAATAGAAACAATAATCCGTAACAAAGCACTAGTTACGAGTCATATTGAAAATAGTAGTGATCTACTAAGATCTCCAATCAAATTAATTTTTTATTTTCTGAAACTTGGGGAATATCATTATATTAGATATATATTGACATCCGTATGGTTGGATCGTTCAAATTTTTTTTTTTTAAAAAATAGAAACAATAATCCATAACAAAGCACTAGTTACGAGTCATATTGAAAATAGTAGTGATCTACTAAGATCTCCAATCAAATTAATTTTTTATTCTCTGAAACTTGGGGAATATCATTATATTACATATATATTGATATCCGTATGGTTGGATCGTTCAAAAATATTTTTTAAAAAATATAAACAATAATCCGTAACAAAGCACTAGTTACGAGTCATATTGAAAATAGTAGTGATCTACTAAGATCTCCAATCAAATTAATTTTTTATTTTCTGAAACTTGGGGAATATCATTATATTAGATATATATTGACATCCATACGGTTGGATCGTTCAAAAATATTTTTAAAAAATAGAAATAATAATCCGTAACAAAGCATTAGTTACGAGTCATATTGAAAATAGTAGTGATCTACTAAGATCTCCAATCAAATTAATTTTTTATTTTCTGAAACTTAGGGAATATCGTTATATTAGATATATATTGACATCCGTATGGTTGGATCGTTCAAAAATATTTTTTATAAAATAGAAACAATAATCCGTAACAAAGCACTAGTTACGAGTCATATTGAAAATAGTAGTGATCTACTAAGATCTCCAATCAAATTAATTTTTTATTTTCTGAAACTTGGGGAATATCATTATATTACATATATATTGATATCTGTACGGTTGGATTGTTCAAAAATATTTTTTAAAAAATAGAAACAATAATCCGTAACAAAGCACTAGTTACGAGTCATATTGAAAATAGTAGTGATCTACTAAGATCTCCAATCAAATTAATTTTTTATTTTCTGAAACTTGGGGAATATCATTATATTAGATATATGTTGACATCCGTACGGTTGGATCGTTCAAAAATATTTTTTAAAAAATAGAAACAATAATCCGTAACAAAACACTAGTCTTGTCCCGAAAACAATAAAAACAGTAATTTTTAAAAAAATTTCCTGCATTTATTTGGTTTGGTTTGGTAATAGTCAAACCGGTTAAAGTCGACCTTCCTTTAAACTAGTCTTGTCCCGAATGACGAATCTATTTTTTAATTTTTTTTTTCGTCGTTCCAATCGCACGGGTGTCAAGATATAACGATTTCAGTGACGTGGTAATTTTTTTAAAAATTTCCTAGATTTATTTGGTTTGGTTCTATAACGGTTAAACCGGTCAAAGTCGACCTTCCTTTTAACTGGTTTATTCCCCAATGATGAATCTATTTTTTTAAATTATTTTTTCGACATTCCAATAGCACGAGTGTCAAGATATAACGATTTTAGTGACGTGGTAATTTTTTAAAAAATTTCCTAGATTTATTTTGTTTGGTTTTATAACGGTCAAACCCGTCAAAGTCGACCTTCCTTTTAACTAGTCTTGTCTTGAATGATGAATCTATTTTTTTTAATTATTTTTTTGACGATCCAACCGTACGGATGTCACTTTTTTTCTGTATATTTTCCACGAGTATTTGTCATGTTGAACAATTTATTTAAAATAGAAAAAAAAATTGTAAATCATATTTTTCAAAGTTAAAGAAAAAATAGAAATTACAACAATAACAACTCAAAGTGGTACATCACAGTTTACGAATGAAAAAATGGGCGGACAAATTCCCCCCAGAAATGAAAATTTAGCAATAGCTAATTAGCGATTCCCCAAAATCCCCAATATTTTTCCAAAATCCCCATTCTGAGGCTCCTAATATATCTCTCTCTCTCTCTCTCTCTAACTACAAGCTCAAATCACTCTAATTTGCTCTGGCTGTTTCCCTCCCTAGCGATTACTGGCGATTGGTCTCTCTACCTGGATCATCTCTCTACTTCTCTCTAGTTCATCTTCTTCGACTTGTCATTTTGGACTCAGAACTCTCTGTCTATCTGTCTTTTGCTTCGATTTGGTTCAAATCTTCCATGATTAGATATTTCAAGTTTTTGATTAATTGTGAGTGTCTCTAAGCATTTATTTGCTCTCTTTGTAGGTCTGTTAGACGAAGACGAAGACACCAGGGCTCAGGTCGCTCCGATTGTCCGTCTCGAACAAGTCTCCGTCACTACTGGTGAAGAAAATGAAGATACTCTTCTCGATCTGTACGATTCCTCATCTCAATCTATTCAAATCTTATTATTTTGCTTGCTTTATATACGTGTCTTGTGCTTTTGAGTTGAATTGAAAAGCTAGGGTTTAAGATTTTTGAATTGAAGCTTTATTCATTTGATGATTTTTTGTGTTTTAATTTGAAAGCTAAGGTTAATTAGGATTTATGAGTTATTGATTTGTGTGCAGAAACAAGTTATGGTTTTGCTCAGAGTTAGTTTTCTTTATTTTTTCAAGAGGAAATTTGAGTGAAAAATGAATTATAATTGAAGTTTGATGCTTAATTATGATATATTGGTCTGTTGTGTTGGTGTGTTTATTTATGTTCGATGTATTAGCTGTTACAATATCAGGTTTCGCCTTCTAAGGCTTGAGAAAGTTCTATCTGTACGTTCATTTCTAGGAATGTAGTTTGAAGTGTTCTATGTAATAATGTTCACAACAGCATAAATTTTTTCATCCCAGTTGTCTATCGGTTCGGCTAATATATGTTGTATGTTTCTAATTTGAAGTCGTTAATTGTTTTGTTCTGGGTGTATCTTTATGTTTAGAAGTCAAAATGTTAACATTAGGCTGATATACCATAGTTGTCGTTACCCTTCTTTGGTTAGAGAAGGTACTCTGCTTATTGTTCATGGTATAGTGATTTTGTACAATATACTATATTAGATTACTGTTTAACGTGGTATCATTGTGAACCTTAATCTCTGAAGGTACTTTAGTTTCAGTTAGTAAGGGCTTTAGAGAAAGCTTGTATTGAATGCAGTTTGATATACAATAGAGTTTTAAAAATGAAAGTTCTTCGGTGCTCGCGACTTGAGACTGATTTGCGAATTAAATAATCAAGATGTAGTTCTTCAGATTCTCTTTTGAAGAGTTTTCTTGTGCAGTATTGGAAGAACCTAGATCAAGATCAGGAAGAATGGTGATTGAAATTTGTGCTTTGACAAATAGGAGGAGCCAGTGAAGCCGAGGTTGGCGAAAAAAAGGACAGAGTTACTGATGCCTTGAATGCTACGAAGGCAGCAGTTGAAGAAGGAATTGTGCCAGGTAATCTCAAAGTTTTTAGTAGGAGTTTCTTACAATGGATGACTGCCATGAGCGCATATTTAACTGATAGTTTGCCTTGCAGGCGGTGGTGTAGCTCTTCTTTATGCCTCAAAAGAACTTGACAACCTGCATGCAACCAATTTTAATTAGAAGATTTTATTCAAATCATTCAAAGTGCTCTCAAGGTCTGGCTAGTGGCTATCATGTAAGTGCATTACTAATTTCTTTCTTTACCATTTAATCTGTTATTAGTTCATTCAAGAATAATATTCAGTTGTTGGATTCTCTTTGACATCCTTAAATAATACCCTAAAAACCACACTCCCTATATTTAAGTCAAACTTTTTTTAAGTTATCTAAACTTTCTCTTCAAGTCAACTCTTGTATTTATATTCATAAAATTAATTTGAATGATCTTTGGATATATATTTTTAGATCACATGTTTAACGATTTTCTTTTAGTTTTAAGTACATTTTTTGTTTCCTTTTGCAGGGTGCATAAAGAGTTGTGAAAAGATTAAAACACATTGAAGATCTGTACATATTGTGTAGCGATAAGGTGATATTCACCCTTTTTCAGAAATTTTCTTTGATAACTGATTTGATATTTCTTTTTTCAGAAATTTTCTTTGATAACTGATTTAGCACTTCACTTGCAAAAGTATCAGTCTCAGCTGGTGGTTCACAGAGTAAGGCACTACACAGTGCCATTTCTGAAAATTTAGCTATTAGTATGTATATTTGTTGTCATTTTTCCTTTTCATATTTCACTTCATTTTAAGGCTTAAGGCTTATAATTATGATCGCAAGGTGGTTCCTTTATATATCCTCTATGAAATTTTGTTAAAAATGAGAGATAGGATTGTTAAAGTATTAGACTGATGCATGCCAAACATTTCTTTTAATACAAGATTATAATATCCTAATGGCATCAATTTTTTTAATACAAGGTTATAATAGACATAGTGTTTTTTCTGTCTTGCAAGAAAAAGTGATTACTGAGGGATCTCAGCAAACTAGTTTTAAAAAATGTCTGTCTAACCTAAGTGATCTGAACATTGAGGTATGAAAATTACTGATACTTAACTAGGTTATATGCTCCTAAACTTAGAATATATATAGGTCTAAAGGAATATGGTTTTGATTAACGAAATCTTATATGAATTAATTTTCTTTTTCTTGCTGTTCGTATGGGGGATACCATAACCTCAGTTTGGTGATTCTGACTTTTGTTAAAGGACTGATTTATTTTCTTTTTTTATTGCTTGTTTTCTAATTCTATTATGTGATATATGAAGGGGTAGATAGCTATTTTTTGCTGAAGCAAACTTGTGGTACATTGTCATTTTTAACTTCTTTCACCAAAAAGAGAATTTGACGATTGAGTCTGATCACTGATGTGTCAGCTTTTTATCTGCTGATCTGGTCTACGTCATTTCATTTCACTTTGTGTTCCTTGCTATACACACAGGAAAAGTTAATATCGGAACTCAGAGCAGAAGTTTTGTTAACGAGGTTATTGCGTGAAAGGTTATACTCCAAGGATCTTGATATCGAGCAACTTCAAGCTGAGCAAGTAGCATATGTTAGAGGTAATGATATTCTTCAATGTGAAGTGTAAAATGCACTAGATACGGTCTCCTGCATAACACACAAGATGAAAGACCTTGAAATTCAGGTAAGCTGTTGATAAATACTTTAACTTTGGTACTTGGTATTTTGTTGATTTGGTTAGGTTCTGATAATGAATACTGAACTAGAAGAATAAATCGTCTTACTCATTTACTTTCAAGTTTATGTTATTATATTTATTTTCTTGAACCATCTTTTCAGTTGTACTATATTATATGCTTAAAACAATAGCCCTGGCCCTGAGCCGGTAAAAATTTCTACTGAAATCATAGAGAAGGACCATGTCTAACAATAACTGTAAAAACTAAGTAAATGGTGATTAGTAACATATGCAAAAATTAATCTGTATACTTTTTATTTGATGATTCAACTTGAAGATAGTCAAGTAGAGATCCAACTCCTTACATTTAATGGTGCTCAACTAGGATCCAACTCCTTTATTTTTATAATTTTTTAAACTGGTATTGATATAATTCTTTGGTACAGGGCACCTGAACTTTTATTGGGAACAAAACAGTATTCAACTACAATTGACATGTGGTCTTTGGGGTGCATTATGGCTGAGCTGTTGTCAAAGGAACCAATATTTAACCGGAAGACAGAAGTTAGTAAACTTAGGATTGGTTTAGTTAATGTTGGTAAGAAGAATATGTAAAACTGTTAAGTATTTTTGTTGGCAATGAATGTTAAGTACTTTTGTAGGCTGCATCATTGCCTTGTGGTTGGTTTTTGGACATTTAGTTGTTTGGATTGGACAGGCTGTTATTATATATGAACAAAGTTGCTATTTCAAATTTTTTATAAAAAATCGTTGCATTAGCATAGTTTTAATTTTGCATTAAGCATAGTTTTAATGTTGCATTTGAAAAGAATGGGGTTGCTTAAAATAAAAAATTTAGCGTTGCATTAGACTCAAATAGCGTTGCGTTAGATAGTGGACCCCACTGCTGACGTGGCATGTGGGTCCCACTGCTGACGTGGCATGTGGGCCCCACTGCTGATGTGGCATGTGGGCCCTACTGCTGACGTGGCATGTGGGCCCCGGTGTTGACGTGGCACCTTGGTGGGCCCCACTAATGACGTGGCATGCCCCCCATTTGTGACGTGGCACTTGTGGGCCACACTAATGACATGTCAGCATGCTGACGTGGCACCTTGCTTACATGTCAGCATGGTGACGTGGCACCTTTCTTCCATGTCAGCATGCTGACATGGCTGAAACATCTTATGCAACCCCATGAAGTGTTGCGTTTGCATGCTTTTGGTGTTGCATAAGGCCTCTTATGCAATGCTTTTTGAAGTGTTGCAATAACTTGGAAAAGCATTGCGTTAGGGGTCTTACGCAACGCCAGTATTGGTAACGCCCGGTCTTACGCAACGCTTTTCAGGCCTTACGCAACTGAAAATGGGGGTTGCGTATGTGCATTTATGGCGTAGTGATATACCTCTTCTTCCAAAATGCCATTTAGAAAAGCACTCTTGACATCCATTTGATAGACTTTGAAATTGGCATGGGCTGCATAGGCCAGGAAGATTCTGATTGCTTCCAACCTTGCTACAGGTGCAAAGGTCTCAACAAAATCAATTCCTTCTTCTTGATAGTAGCCTTTTGCAACCAACCTTGCTTTGTTCCTTGTCACTATGCCATTCTCATCCATCTTATTCTTGAATACCCATTTAGTGTCAATCACTGACTTGCCTTTAGGCTTGGGTACAAGCTTCCACACTTCATTTCTCTCAAAATGGTTTAGCTCCTCTTACATTGCTAACACTCAGTCTAGATCTAGGAGGACATCTTCAACTCTATTAGGTTCTTCTTTAGATAGAAAACTACTATACAAGCATTCTTCTTGAGTTGCCCTTCTAATTTGGACTTTTGCATTTGAATATCCAATGATGAGTTCAAATGGGTGATCTCTGGTCCATTTTCTTGATGGTGGCAGGTTTAACCTTGATGACGTAGCTTCATTTTCCTTGTGTTGATCATTCTGATTGGTTGTTGAGTGATGACTCTCAGAAACTCCCCCTGAGTGTGTGGCTCTTGAGGTTGGAGTTCTAACAGAGTTATCAATGGATAATTCTCTGTGACTATCAACGAGTGATTCAGAATTGTCTTCAACGGATCGGGTTTCCTCAGTATCAGCGGATGGTGTTCCACGCTCTTCACCTCGAGCATGCTGCGATCTTACACCAGTCGATACTGCTTCTACATCATCTTCACTGCCTTCACCACTCATATCATTTTTAAATGATAGATCTTCATGAAAACCTTCATCTATCAACCCTTGGATTTTCTTGTCATCAAAGACAACATGTATGGATTCCATAACAATGTTAAGTCTTAGGTTATAGATTCTATATGATTTCCCTACTGAGTATCCAACAAAGATAGCTTCATCTGCTTTGGTGTCAAACTTTCCAATGTTTTCACCTTGATTTCTCAGGACAAAACATTTGCAACCAAAGACATGTAAGAAGTTAACTGTTGGCTTCCTTCCCTTGAATAGTTGGTATGGAGTCAGTCCTTTTGCTTGATTGATCAAAGAGATATTCAACAAGCAGTGTTGACAGCTTATGCCTAGAAATAGGTTGGCAACTTTGATTCTTCAAGCATTGTTCTTGCAGCTTCAATGAGGGTCCTGTTTTTCCTTTCTACTACACCATTTTGTTGAGGAGTCCTAGGTGCAGAGAATTCTTGGATAATTCCTTGTTCTTCACAAAACTCTCTCATCATAGAATTCTTGAACTCAGTTCCATTGTCACTTCTCATCCTTCTTACTCTGAAAGAGGAATTTTTGTTGACTGTTCTGATATGATTGATGATGATTTCTCCTTCCTCATCCTTGGAGTGCAGAAAGAATGTCCACGTGTATTTAGAGAAGTCATCCACAATCACTAGACAGTATTTCTTCTTGGAGATTGACATTACATTGACTAGTCCAAATAGATCCATGTGAAGTAGCTGTAGAGGATGATCAATGGAGGACATTAACTTGGATTTGAAAGAGGCCTTCTTTTGCTTCCCTTTTTGGCATGCATCACACAATCCATCTTTGGAGAAATCCAATTTTGGAATACCTCTAACCAGATCCTTCCTCACCAAATCATCTATTGCTTGGAAATTCAAGTGTGACATTTTCTTGTGCCATAGCCAACCTTCATCTACACTTGCCTTGCTGAAGAGGCATGTAGCTGTATCTGCACTTGTTGAATTGAAGTCAGCTGTGTACACATTCCCTTTCCGGTTGCCTGTCATCACTATCTTGTTGTCGTTTTTCATGAAAACAACACAAGCTTCTGTAGTAAACCACACATTTTGACCTTTATCATATAGTTGACTAATACTCAACAAATTATGCTTAAGTCCATCAACTAGTGCTACATCCTCAATGACAACATTTACTTTTGAAATCAAGCCATATCCTCTAGTATATTCTTTGCCGTTGTCTCCAAAGGTAATGCTAGGGCCAGCTCTCTCCTCAAACTTAGTGAGCAGGGTAGAATCTCCAGTCATATGTCTGGAACAGCCACTATCCAGATACCAGAGGTTCTTTCTGTCTCCCTGCACACATCAAAACCAAATCAAGTTGATATTGGTACCCAAGTTTCCTTGGGTCCTGTAGTGTTAGCCTTTTTCTTGCCTCTCAAATCCTTTCTGTCCTTTGGTCCAGATTGAGTTAGATCAATCTTGATTCTGGGAGTGGGCCTTTGGAAGCCAGGATTTGAGCCTTGCTCAAATGCATTATAGAAATTGGAGTTAGGCATAGTCTGTGCATGCATGCTATTCATTATCAATGGCATCTAAGGCATATTGAAAGCATTGTAGTATGGATTATGCATGAATGGCATGTTTGCATATAGACTAGATGCATGAGCAGATTGAGCATTATTGTTAGGCATAACATACATGGCAGAAGTAGGCAAGTGTAAAGGCATAGGAGCATTTTTCAATTTTCTACAGCTAGCAGATAGGTGATTAACACTACCACAATTAACACATTCTTTTCTAGGAGCATATTTATCTGGTGTATAATTGTTATGTTTATTAATCCCTACTTTTCCATTTCTGTTCTTTCTCCTACCTTTAGCTCTTGTCTCAACTTTCTCTAACTTGTCCTTCAATTGCTTTTGGGACAAGTGACATATGTTAGCTTCCTTAACTGATTTTGTTTTGCTACATTCTCCTTTATCAAAGTTTTTGCTGACTGGACCATATTGATTATTCAATTTAACTAGAGTTGCTTTGCTGACAGTTTTGGATTTCGATGGATGACATTGTTCTGTATCCATCGATGGCTCAGTGTTCAACAGATAACTGCAGGCATCATCCATTGACACACTGTCTGAAGTAGTCTCCCCATCAACTCCTAACTTTGCTTCTCCTAACTTGCTAAGGGTGTCTAAACCTTGAGAACGACAGATTTCTTCTCTAGCATCCTTAGGTTTTCCCCATGTGGCTAATAGGTCCTGGTTTTTCTTCAACTGTTCTTTCAAACAATTCTCTTGTTTAAGAGCTTCAATCAATCCATCTTTAGCTTCCTGGCAATCTCTCCTCATAATCTCAAACTCGATTAACTGAGTTTCTATCAAAGATTCCTATCACTTAACTTTTCATTCAGATCTTTTATTCTCTTGTTTTCTTTGTTAAGCGATTTTAAGGAAACATGCATGTTATACAATTCAAGAGACATCTCATCAATTGTACTAGCACATTCAGCTTTAGATAGATCAGATAGGTTAGAAGAGAATACCTGGTTGCTTGCTGAACTATCTTCTTCATCTTTCTCATTTGCCATGAGGGCAAGGTTGACAAACTCTTCTTCTGCATCAGAATCTCCACTAGCAGCCCAATCACTGTCTCTAGACACAAATGCCTTTTCCTTCTGATTGAGAAGATCGAAATATTTCTTCTTGTAGTCAACAGTTCCAAACTATTTCTTCTCATTCTCAGCTTTAGGCTTTCTGCATTCATTGGCAAAATGGCCAGCAATTCCACAATTGAAACATTTGAACTTAGATATGTCAACCATTTTTTTGGATGATTTACCACTCTTTCTGAATTGCCTGCCTCATGCTGGATTCCTTTTGAACTTAAGCTTTGAGAATCTCTTTGACAAGAATGCTAGATAGCCATCCAAGTCATCAGATTCACCTCCACTTGATGCATCGAGTTCTTCAATCAACTTGCTTTTCCCTCCGCTAGTATCAGCTCCACCATCACAAGTCTCAGAACTTGGTGTGGTCTTTGTGCTCTCCATCTTCTCACTCACTTGGCTTACTGGAATGTTGGGCACTAAGGCAACAGATCCAGTCTTCTTCTGGATCTTCTCCACTTCCTCATCTTGTTGCATTTCAAGCTCATAGGTTTTCAGGAAACCATACAGTCTGTCAAGTGTAAATTCTTTGTAGTCTTGAGAGTTCCTCAATGAGACTGTCACTGGCTTCCATTCCTTAGGAAGAGATCTCAGAAATTTTACGTTGGAGTCCTTGGTTTCATATTTCCTCCCATACAATTTCAGACCATTTAGTAGCTTTTGAAATCTACTAAATATATCTGTCAAATTTTCACCAGATGAATAGTGAAAATGTTCATATTGTTGTATTAGGAGCTGCATCTTATTTTCTCTGAATTGTTCAGTTCCTTCACAGATTGTATTAATGGTATCCCACACTTGCTTAGCAGAAGTGCAGTTTATAACACAATCAAACATATCTTGGCCAATACCATTGAATAAGATGTTCATGACCTTCTTATCCTTATGTATCACTTCCAAGTCCTCATCTGTGAACTCAGCCTGAGATTTTGGAATCGACCTTCCAGCAGCTGTAGATGTGTCTGAAAAGGGATATAGAAATATCGATCTTATGTCCCCGTGTTTAAAAGATCTCGTATTTGCTCGGTTACTAGTCAAGTGGTGAGCGAGGTGCTTCCGAAGCCTTTCAGTGGTAGGGTTATTCTCTTTACAGAAGCACGAGTGGAACGCTTTCATGGCTTTATGGCCGTCTTCCTCTTTTTCTTTCACTGTGACTACTGGCATCTTTGAGCAACTTGGACCTGTCTTTCTTGTCCACCTATCTCTCTGGCCAAGAATAAGAGTACGTGTCTCTGGAAAAGGGTTTCATTTCAATTTGTTTGAAAGGAGAAAAAAGAAAACTACGACTAGTCAGGAATTGCGAAGAAACATCGTAAGTAACAATAGTGCAAATTCCGGATGATTGGATCGCCCCGAAAGTGGGGTTGCTCTAACTCAGATGACCCCGAGAAGCGTAGCACTCCGTAAGGTTTTGCAATTCTTGTGATAGTAATGTTAAGTTTTCGGTTGACACAATGAAATTCTTTTTGTAGATTCATCACCAACGCCAGAGTTAGGCTTCATAGGAACATGGGGGCTTTTCTCTATACAGTCAATATAACTTTCGTCTAGTGCTGAGAGATGAAGATGCATCTTTACCTTCCAATGAAAGTAGTTGTCTTTGTCAAGAATTAGAATCTTTACCCCTGTGTCCTTCTTTCCCATGGTGCTAGATCTTTAAACTTCTTGTATGTTAGAAGCTTGCTCTGATAACAATTGTTTTTTCCCAGTAGCACACCTCAAGATTGTAGAAGGGGGGTTGAATACAATCTTGTGAATTTCTTTCGATTTTAACCAAGACAACAAATAAAACTTCAATTGAAACAGATGGATAAGTTGAAGACTAAAACGTAAAGAAACAGAAATTGAACAAGCACACAACACACTTAAAAATTTCAGGTGGGGTTTTCTCGACTCCACCTGAGGGTTGTATTGAAGAAAACTTCTCTGTGTAAACAAGTGCACAGCTGCGAATACAAAGCTAAAAATATTACAAGAGAACCTAATGCTTATAGATTTTTAGCTCAGTGTTTCTCTTATCTGTCTTAGCTATGCTACACTTGAAGTATATAAATACTCCAAGTTTACAAACCCTACAAAATAAACGAATCTTACAAGTCAAAGTATTCTGCAGAGTTGCTGCCACTCCTTGTCTCCATGTGATACAATTTTGTCTGGTTGTCTTGGACAGATATGCACTAGATTTACCAACTAAATTGTTTGTGAGAATAAGGAATATTTCTTTTTCTTCTTCATTTCCAATACTGGTTCCCATACCGCTTTTAAGTTTATCAACCCATGTGATCTGTCAGGCATGTCAAGTCGCCATCAACCTCTAATCCTAAGACATTATTGGTTGAAGCATTTATCCGTTGGTGTAGACATGGATCTACAGGTTGATTTCTGCTTGTTGAGAATACCATATCCATTGACATAGAATCTTCATCCGTTGATCACCACTTCACTTATACAGAATTACATAGCACAACCTATTTACAATTAGCTACCCTATTCTGCATATCCATTGATAGTCAACATGACTTTGGATTTCTAGCAACTATGATATTAACAAACAAACTTAAACTTAAATACAAGGTATGCTACAGACTTATCAGTTGATAAGCTGCCTCATCAACGGATGTACATAGCTTGGATATCCGTTGATAAGTTACAAAACTTAATCTTGTACTCATATGATTTTTAAGATGTTTTATGGGTGTATATCATTAAGGACAACATAATTCCTTACAATACCGAAGCTGGAGAAATATTTTCTCTAGGTTGTAGCACCACTTTACAAGATAAATAAAACATTTATTTTGTGAGAAATCTTGATTCAATTGCATTTGCATATATCTACTGATAACTTGTAATCTTTATTATTGTTGTTGATTTTAAAGATTGAATTTTATCAGTATTGCATTCAACCCCCCCTTCTACAATACTCCGGGACCAACAAGAGTCTAACTGGAAAAGCATAGAAACAGAGGAGTAAAGTCAGCTGCGAATTTTACATGAGAGTTATGTTAAGTTATGGATATTTTTTTGTATATTGATTAAAAATATTATAAGACTTTTATTATTATTAAATATAGGATCAGATTTTATTATTAGATTATGAATAATTATAGGTAGGAGGATACTAGCTAGGGTTTGTAATCTTCAGCTCTTGGAGGATGAGATGTACTTATTAGCTTGGATTCATCACCATTAATGTAAAATTAAGATATTTACTATATTCTCTTGTTTATTAATGTATGATTTATATGATGTTCTTCATTATTTTTGTTGAATTTAGTCTTAGTATTAGCGAGTAGTTATTTCTGGGGCATAAAAGGGGAAGCCGTGTTTGCACTAATCTTGGTATGATTTTCACAGTGGTTTGATTTATGGTGGCTAATTCTAATTGATTATGTTTTAATGTTTAATTTATGTAATCGACCGATATCATGAACTAATTCTATGCGAATAGGAGTAATGAATCGCGAGATTTTACTCACTAGAAGCACACATACGATTAGCATAATTGAATTTGAGTGCGAGAGCATCATATAATTTATGAGAATATTGATACCCGAGAGAGATTGACACATGTTCTAATTACCTAACTAATCGAATTGCTAAAAATGGTTTATTGTGTTGAATGTTTTTAGAGTATTAATGCTTGAGAGAGATTAACATACTCTAGTTATGTGATCACAGTAATTGCTTTAGCTTAGAAGCTGGTTATTGTGTAAGTGGTGGACCTGATTGCCCTAGGTTTTAAAAAATTTATTAAGCATCTATTTACTTAGTGTTAATTTAGTTTAATTTGTTAGTTAATATTTCCCACATAATCATTTTTCTCTTGAAACAATTGATAATTACTGAATCGAAATTGATAAAACCCGTCTCCTTGTGGATCATATGACCCGCTCGACATTCAATACTGACAATAGACGTACACCGTGCGCTTACGGTTATATAAATAAACACATCAACACCGTTGGATCAGCCATCCAACGATGAGAAGCCGACAGATAAACGGTGAGAATGTGTTCCAGTAGGGATCTCTACATCCACGAATGCGGCTACATGGTACAAGACAATAACACAACCCACGTGAAGGACACCACTAGTAATGGCTTGTAGCAAATATGATATTAGATCTACTAGCAGTTAAATGCAAAAGTGAGCCAACCATGCCTCTATAACTTGAAATGTCCACTTTCTTTTCCATAGTATTCAATTTAAGTTTAGTAGCAGTGGCCATGAGTGTTTTTGCAGAAGAGCAATCGATTAAGTTAAATCTCTTTAAAAGATCATAAACATATTTTGTTTGACTCAAAAAGATTCCATCATTAACTTGCTTTACTTGTAAACCAAGAAAGTAAGTTCATTCACCCATCATGCTCATTTCATATTTACTTTGACTCTCAACAGATGCTTCAAAATGATTAACAACGGATGGTCTATTCTCAGTATCAACGGATGGTGAGTTTTGCTTTTCAACGGATGATTAATTCTATTTCTTACAATAGTTGATACCATCTCTTCATCATCTTCACTATCTTCATCCCTTATCTCATTCTCGAACTAGAGTGATTAATCATGAAAACCTTCATCTACAAATCCTTGAATCTTCTTATCATAAAAAACAACATGTATAGATTCCATAACAATATTAAGTCTTAGACTATAGATGTTGTAAGATTTCCCAGCTGAATATCCCACAAAAATAGCTTCATTTGCCTTTGAATCAAATTTTCCTAGATTTTCACCTTGATTTCTCAGCACAAACATTTGCATCCAAAGACATGCAGAAAGCTAATTGTTGGCTTCTTATCTTTGAACAGTTGGTAAGGTGTCATGCCTTTTGCTTGATTTACGAAAGAGATATTCTGAGTATAGCATGTAGTTTTGATAGCATCAACCCAGAAATATGTTGGCACTTTGATTCTTTAAGCATGGTCCTTGCAGTTTCAATAAGAGTTCTATTTTTCCTTTCTACTACACCATTTTGTTGAGGAGTCCTAGGTGCACAAAATTTCTAGATAATTCCTACTTCTTCACAAAACTCTCTCATCACAGAATTCTTGAACTTAGTTCAATTGGCACTTATAATCCTTTTCACTTTAAGGCTTGGATTGTTAATTCGAATAACTTGTAGAAGGGGGGGGGGGTTGAATACAAGTTATATAATCGTGTCTGATTTTTGCTCGAATAAATAAAACAAGAACAAATGAATAAATCAAAATTTTTGTATTAATAAGATCAAATACAAACTCTACCAAAGGTGTACAAATACCTTTAGCAGCTATTGACAATACAAATCTCTCTATGTTTGTTTCTGTTAGATATAATTGATGTGATTTAATGTCAGTGTTTAAGTGTTACAGGTAAAAAGAGTTTAACTTGTTGATTGAAAGCAGTTGTAACAGAGTTGAGTATACGCTGATAGCTGGAAGCGCAAACGCTGACAGAAGAAAGCGTAAACACTGTTAGCTGAACACATGGAAGCGCAAACACTGTTAGCTTGGAGAGCAACAGAGTTTGTTAAAGTCTGTCTACAGGAAGCGTCTACAAGTCAACAGAGTTTGAAGATTAATTTAATATTAATATGGAAGCAATATCTTTGAAGATTGGATAGTTGTCAAAGAGATTGAGTTGACTTAGAAGACGTGTAGCAATCGTAATTGATATCAATTGTATAGCTTAATTTTAGGAGAATCAATTAACGATTGTACGTAGCTGTATATCTTATAAATACAGTTAGGTTAACCCTAAAAGGGTATCCATCGTGAACGAATATCATTCATTGTAACCTAAGCAGCTCTCTGTGATATTTTACATCACTGAGAGAGGGATTATTAATTCTAAACAGTTTTAAGTGCTAAAACGTGTGTTCTTGTTATTTACTCATACAGTACTTGATTATATATATATTGTGTATTCGACCTAACAAGTGGTATCAGAGCCAATCTGTTACTTTATTACAGTTAAAGATCCAAAACACAATAGTAATCAATGGCAGAGATTCCTCCTCCATCAGGTTCTGAGAAAGCACCTACTACTGTTAGTAGGTATGAAACGATTAGGGTTCCAATACTCAAGCCATCAGAATATGCAATCTGGAAGGTAAAGATGACCATGTTTCTGGAAGCCACAGATCCAGAATATCTTGATAGAATTTATGAAGGTCCTCATAAACCTACAAAGTTAACTGTTGCTGCTGCTGGTGAGGAATCAAAGGTGGTTCCTAAGGAAAAGAAAGATCTAACTGCTGAGGATCTTTCATCTATTGCTAAGGATGCCAAAGTAAGGCACTTACTTCACAGTGCTCTTGACAATGTTATGTCTAAGAAAGTGATTAACTGCACAACTGCAAAGGATATATGGGATGCACTTGAGGTTAGATGTCAAGGAACTGCTGCAATTAAGAAGAAAAGAAGGAACATACTCGCACAGGAGTATGAGCACTTTGAAGCAAAGTCTGAAGAAACCATGACAGAAACATTTGATAGATTCTGTAAACTGCTCAATGATCTATCATTAGTTAACAAAGAATATGATCTGGAAGATTCAAATCTCAAGTTTCTTCTTTCTCTTCCTGAAAAGTGGGATGTGAAAACAACCACCATAAGAGACAACTATGATCTTGCTGACACTGAGATTGATGAAATCTATGGACTGCTCAAGACTCATGAATTGGAAATGGAGCAGAGAAATAAAAGATCAAGCAGGAAGTCAAAGACCGTTGCACTGAAAGTTGAAGAAAAATCTTCAAAGAAAGAAGCATCAAGGAAGAAGGCAAAAGGAAAGGCCTTGGTCATTCATTCAGAAAGTGAGTCATCAAACACTGATGTTGACTCAAACACAGATGGAACATCTGATTCTGAAGATGATGAGGAGATGATGCAAATGGCTGCATTGATGGTAAAGACCTTCAAGAAGATGGGATTCAAGAACTTCAAGAAGGGAAAGAGATTCTCCAAGGATTACTCAAAGTCTGACAAGAAAAATTTCAAGAAATCTGAGGGAAAGGACTTCAAATCTGGTAAGAAAGATAAGTCTGAGATTCAATGCTACAAGTGTAAGGAGATGGGTCACTATGCTCCTGAGTGCAAAAAGGGTAAAACTGAAAAGGCACTCTACACCAAAGGCAGAGATTGGGCAGACACCTCAGATTCAGATGAGGAGGTGAACTATGCACTCATGGCCTCTACTCAGAATGAAGATTCTGAACTAAAGGTACCTCCAACTACCTATGCTTATAATACAGATAATATAACTGAATTGAGAATTTATCTTAAGGCATTACACATGAGTTATAGGGATCCGACTTTAGAAAATGAGAGAATAAAAAATGAGTGTTCTCAACTCAAAGAAAGAAATAAACTTGTTGAGGAACAACTTGAAAACATGAATAAAATTCAGAAAGAAAGAGATGATGCTGTGTTTATAGAACAGGAGTTGCTAGGTAAGTATAAGCAACTAGAATCTGAATTGGAGGATGCAAAGCACATTATTAAAACTTGGACACATTCTGGAAAAGACACTCAAGAGGTCTTTCAATCAGACACAGTAGGTCTAGGTTATTCTGAGGATGATGTGCTTAGGTTTCAGAATACAATCAAGATTAGACCACCTCTTTCTTCTAAGAAATTTGGAACATTTGTTCATGGTACTGTTAAAACTGAACATGGAACTGTTGACCATGAGCCAGTAAAAACCTGTGTCAAACAGGTTAATATTGGTTCAATGACAGATAAACAACTTAAGCATAAGCTTAAAGAAATACAATCTGTCAACAAACAGAGAATGCTGATGTGTTAAATTATACCTAACCGCAAGCGCACGGTATCTATTGTAGTAGATATTAGCAAATACGGGTCGAATCCTCAAGGAGACAGTTTCAATTTCAATTCAATTTCTATCAATTGTTTCTAGTCACAACGATTGTTTGAGAATTTTATTAACTACTAAAGCAAATTTAACAAAGGTTTTAAATCAATTAATTAAGGGATCTAGGGCAATTCAGGTTCACCATGTTTACACCAAACAAATCACAAAAGTATAGCTTTTCAATGGGATTAAGTAATTAAAGCAATGGTTAATCTTTCTCAAGCATTAACGCTCTCAGAATATCTAATGATGTTCTCACACTCACCTTCAATTCTGCTAATTGTATGTAAGCCTCTAGTAGTAAAATCTCTCGATCTATTACTCCTATTGCAATCGATTAATCCGTGATATTGTGCAATTACACAAATTAAGAATTAGAACATATCAATCAGAATTACTCTTTACCCATCAATCTACTAATCAAATTAAACCCAAATCATGGTGCAAACATGACTCCCCTTAGTACCCTAGAATTAAACTACTCACTCATGGTAGAATAAAAACTAATAATAATAATAATAATAATGAAAGAAGCCATAATAAACATGTAATTAATAAAAAGGAGATAAGAAATACCTTAAACCTTTGAATAACGAAGAACAATAAAGATCCAAATTAAACCAAGTGCTTACAAAGGAAGAGATGAAGAGAGAAAAACCAAAACCCTAATTTTATGTAAAAAACGTCTGTCTATGTCTATCTATCTCTCTCCCACGTTTTCTCTTCCTTTTATAATAAAATCCCTTAATAAAATCTGATATCTATCTCCTAATAAAAGTATTTTTAATATCCTAATCAATTTACAAAAAGATATCCATAATTGAATAGGATTTTCTTGTAAAATTCGTCACTTCTTTTTCTCCTCTGTTTCTGGGCTCTTCCAGTTGGATTTTGCTTACTGGACCACCTCTGAATTAAAGATAATTCCACAAGCTTCGCGTGGACAGTAAGATCATCAAATTCTGACTTCTGGAACTCAAGATATGGCCCAAACAGTGCAGGCAGCCCGTATAGCCCAATAATACGAATTTTCTCCTATTTTATCTCCAAAATAGCTCTTTTTGCTCCAAATCCTTCCAATTTATGAATTCTTTATTTCCTACAATAAAACAATAAAATCTATTAAATAAAAATCCAAATCAATGCAAAACACAATAAATATGAGAATAAAATCATCTAAAATATATATAAAAATATACTCTATCAAACATCCCCACACTTAGCATTTGCACGTCCTCGGGCAAATAAGTGAAATAAAAACTAAGTCCTAACAAACATCAATTTCGTAGATGACACGATTGCATTGAGCATATGCAGCAAGCCGTTAAACCCCTAGGCAGCCCTAGTAGGACGAGTGTTGTCTCGTGAGGGTTTATAGTGAATGTACCCACAAAATTCATCTAACCATGCAAAAGATCAATGCCAACACAACACCACACACACAAGTCCTCTCATGCCACATCAACTTAAGAATCAAAGCAAACATACGATGTCTTGGTGTCGAAAGTGCAAGTATTCACGTAGTCTACTCAACCAACATGCAGAAGGTCATAAAAATTCATGTCAAGTGTAAAAATCGTTGGTAATCATGCTAAGCCCACAAGAAACACATCTTTAAGTCTAAACCCGGGATCTCCTATGCCAAAACAAGTAATAACTCACCTTTCACTCAAAAACGAATATTCACTCAAGAACAAGGTTAAGTGTATCACTCAATTCCAACAAAATCATAAACACAACTTGACACTCGCAATCAATCTCACTCTCAACACAACATACATCACTGATGACAATCAAAAGGTCTTTATTCGGGTTGTAGCATGGGCTAGGGACAAGGTATGTCAAGAAAGCTAAAGAAGGTTAAGTCAAAAGCTAGTACCCAACAATAATCATTATTCAATTCCCTTTCTATTAAAACAAATACTTCCCCACACTTGGATTTTTCAATAACCCTTACATAAATAACTTGACTAGTCGAATGAAGAAGGATCATACAAACATAAAAATGCTCTCAAATTTATTCATTTTTTTTTCTTTTTCTTTTTTCTGTTTTTTTTCTCTTTTTTTTCTATTTTTTTCTGAGAGCTAAGGAATAAGCACAATGATCCATAGATATTTTTATGAATTTCGACTAGCAAGCATCAATCCAAAATCAATATTCCCCAACGGTATGATCATCAATAACCCCCATTTTATGAACACCTTATTACTCCCTTAAGCATTGTTGTGACCAAAATTTGGCATGGGTTAAATTTAGGCCCACTAGAGGATTAGGGTCCAGATCCATGAAGAGGATGAGTAATCTGTCAGGTTTCCGGAGACCTACGGTAGCCCTAGGGATTACCATGAACACTGCAGCACGGGAACGCGTGACTAAGGGCCTCAAGGTATCCCCTTGAAGGTAACCTATAATTATTATCAGCCAATCCGGTAGGGCTCCCAGAGTAACTTCCATGATAGGGGTTACCGGAGGGGGTACCGGAGCCAGGCTACCGGGCGGTACCCCCAGCTTCCACCGGAAGCCTGATTAGGCTGCCAATACAGATAAGGCACGCCTCCTATTTTTTAGGAACACGTCTATATCATCTAAAAACACTCTCAAACGGATAAACATTCAGTTATTTGAGGATATATGTCATATATACTTGATAAATGATACAAAATCATGATAAATGCTAGAGATAATCATTCTATGTTACCTAAACTGCTTGGTAACCTGATTATACACATCATACTCGATTATTATCAGAAATAACAGTCATTATCCCACTGGAGAGAGGATAACTCATCATGAACAAACGATCATATCATTCAAGAACTACATTCGGGCTTGATCCACTATAAATAGTGGTATGTAGGCAGTTTACGGGATCTTCTTCGACACTTTACACTCCTTGAGTAGCTAGAGCACGTGCACTCTTGTGTGACACAGTCAAATTAGGGTTCTTGGCTGGCCAACATCTGGTCCTTGAGCTCTCATCCCGTAGATTCAGTCCGATCCGTCCGAGGAACCACATCCCGTGTTCTTCGGTAACCCTAGTCGTGTGCCTTCCCGGGCGGCTAGCCATTGATCATCAACCACGAGCCTTTCTGGGTGGTTGGACGATTCCTTGTTTATTAGCGCTATTCCAGCACGAGGCCTCATAATCTGTTGTGCTAAAATCCTCCCACAACAATTGGCGCCCGAAGGAGGGGCCTCAAAAGTCGTCATTTGGAATAGATATGGCGAGTGACAATTCTGAAAGTGATAAAACACCGTCTCAGGATGGTAATGGACGAAACAAAGGTGGTGATGATGTTAGTAACAAGGACATCATGGACTATCTGAAGACGATGAATGAAAGAGTCAACAACTTAGAAAAAGGTTCCGAGAAAATGAAAAAATGGCAAAGGAAGTGCAAGTCGAAGTCAAAAAAGAAGAATGTGACTCCGACAAGGCTGAATTTTGAGTCTGAGGACAATATTGAGGACAACACTGATCATGTCCCATCTGAAGAAGACGCAGAAGAGCCTGTGAAAGAAGAATATGAGGGTGACCAATCTGATATCCCGGAAACCCAGGGTGCCGAAGGTTCACCCACCAGAAGTCTAAATGTTTTTGATCGAGTTGGCAAAAAACTGACTAACAAAGACCTTCGTCACAAACTGATTCACACTGGAAGCAAAGATCGGAGAGATGGCAATGGGGGTTCCACAACTCAGGGTTCCCGAGAACGCCGAGAGAGGTCCCAAACGGTACCCCCAAAAAGCATTTCCAGGAGATCAAGATCTGATGGCAGAAGGAATTATAGGCAAAGCAGTCACTCTTCTTGGCATAGAAACAGGAGATCCCGCTCTACCGGAGTCCCTACCGGTGGGGGTACCGATCAGGATTCCGGCTCCCATCAAAGTTCAGTCCCTAGAAGAAGCAAGACAGCCAATGAAGATGATGATTCTGAAAGTGATACGCTTTCAGATGGTGAAAATGGACAGTTCAGGATGTCTGACTGGAAAAAAGCCTTGGAAAAGATCAAGGAGGAGAAAAAGTTTAAGTCCGGTATCACTGCCGGTTCCCCCTTTTCTGTGAAAGTGAAAAAGGCAGCCTTGCCAAGGTTCTTTAAGATGAATACTTACTTGAAATTCAATGGAAACTCAGATCCAGTTGAATACTTGAGCCGTTTTAATACGGAAATGGATGTCTACCAGGTGGAGGACTTAGCAAGGTGTAGGCTATTGGCATCTACACTAACTGGAAATGCCCACCAATGGTTCAAAAGGCTAGCCGAAGGGTCTATCAAATCCTGGAGGAGGATGGGAGATCAGTTTATCTCTCAATTCAGGGCTACAGTGGCCTATGCCCCACCGGTGAATACTCTGGCTAATATCAAGCAAGAAACTCACGAGTCTTTAAGACATTATTTCAAAAGATTTAATGAGCAAGTGCCAAAAGTGAAGAAGGCCTCTGATGAAACTCTGAAGAACTTCCTGATAGCCGGGGTAAGGCCTGGAACCGAGTTTTGGAAGGAATTGCAAACTAAGGAGCCCGGAACCCTGGCGGAATTTTACCAACAAGCAGAACGCCACAAAGTGATTGAGGAATCCATGGCAAAATTGTCCAAAGATTCCAGTTCCCGAGGTTGGAGCAGGAACAAAAGAAATCGTTCTTACAGCCCTAAAAGGGATTCGAACAAGAGGGCTTCCGGGAGTGGTACTGCCGGCTTAGGAGCCCCCCGGTATGATGACAAGACTGCCCCTATTGCTGTTAATGCAACTAAGGATAAAGTTTCTGCCAAGGACAGACTCACTCCAAAGGCAAATTTTCAGAAATACTCAGAGTATACTCCTTTGACTGTCCCAATCAGTCATATTCTCGAAGTGAATGAGAAGAATGGGCTATTCCGGAGGCCCTATCGGGCAGGGCCCCCAGGAGTGAAAGATCAAGGAAAGTACTGTGCATTCCATGAAGTGAATGGACACGAGACTGCTGATTGCAGGCACTTGAAAGATCAAATTGAAGAGTTGATTAGAGGTGGATACCTGACTGAATTTGTAGCCCAAGAGGCTAAGAAATATAAAGAAGGTAGAGATAACAAGGACAGGGCTCCTGGAAACCAAGAAAGGACTACCCGAGCTAATAGCATCCATACCATCTTTGGCGGCCCTTATTTGGGGGGTGCCAGTCGGAATGCCAGAGATAGGTATGCCCGGGAAGCCAGGGACAAACCCCTAACTAATGTGTTCCACCTTGCAGAAAGGCCCCCTAAGTTGTTTAAAGGGGAAACCGCTGATATTTCCTTTACCGAGGAGGATGCCAAGTGGGTTCACCACCCTCATAATGATGCTTTGGTGGTAACCGTGAGTATTGGTGGAATGAATGTGCACAGAGTGCTGGTTGATAATGGAAGCTCAGTAAATATCTTGGCATATACCACATTCTAGAAATTGGGACTTTTGGACAAAGAGTTACTGCCTACCAATAATGAGCTATATGGGTTTACCGGTAACCCAGTCCAAATCATGGGCAGGGTCAAATTACCCTTGACATTGGGTGTGGATCCCTGCAAGGCCACCCAAATGGCAGAATTCATGGTGGTAAATGAAGACATATCCCACAATGCAATTCTCGGTAGACCAGTATTGAAAGATATGAGGGTGGTAACCTCAATATACCACTTTTCAATGAAGTTTCCTACACCAAATGGCATTGGGTGTGTGAAAGGATGTCAACATGAGTCAAGGGAATGCTATAACAGAGCTGTGCAGGCTGCCGAGAAGGCAGACAAGCCTATTCAAGTTGAAGAAAAGGCTGATGGAGAAGCCTTAATGAGAAGCCATGGGCTTGAGCCACAGAAGTTTGAAAGAGCATCGTGTAATGCCATCATGATAGTGGAAGTGCCAGATGAACCTACTGAAGAGGTTCCTAATTTTCGGGGGGTAGTACCACCACAAAGCTTGTTGTTGGAAGCTGCCGAAAAAAATGATGAAATTCATAACATTTCACTGGAAGGCATAGTAAAAAGTGCCTCAGATGATGATCTAGATGCAGCAATGCTAGAGAATGAGAACCAGGGAGCGGAGAGAGGACTCCCGGTTGAGATTGACATTGATCCCAGGATGCCCGGTACCCTGGAAAAGGCAGGGGCTGCCGAGGATACTATCCCTATACTAGTGGATGCTGAAGATCCTAGTAAAATCTTGAAAATCGGGCAATAGCTAGAAAAAAATACAAGAGAAAGGTTGACTGCTTTCCTTAAAAGCAACCTTGATGTGTTTGCATGGTGTCATTCTGACATGGTGGGGATTGACCCGAAAGTCATGTGCCACCACTTGAACATCGACCCTGAGAGAAGGGGTATCCGGCAGAAGAGAAGGCCTGTCAGTGGTGAAAGGGCTACCGCCCTCCAGGAAGAGGTAGACCGGTTATTGAAGGCTGGTTTGATCAAAGAATCCTTCTACCCAACGTGGCTAGCAAACCCAGTACTGGTCCGGAAGCCTAATGGGAAATGGAGGACATGTGTTGACTTCACTGATCTAAATAAGGCATGCCCTAAGGATAGCTTCCCGCTACCCAGAATTGATCAACTGGTGGATGCCACGGCAGGTCATGCTTTGCTAACTTTCATGGACGCCTACTCCGGATATAACCAGATACCAATGTTTGAACCGGACCAGGAGCATACCAGCTTCATAACTGATAGGGGACTGTACTTTTATGTGGGGATGCCGTTTGGGCTATTGAATGCCGGGGCTACCTATCAGAGGCTGGTAAACATGATGTTTAAAGAACAGATTGGTAAGACTATGGAAGTCTATGTTGACGATATGTTGGTCAAATCAAAGGTGGCAGCCGACCATGTGTTGCACCTATCTGAGATGTTTGATATCCTAAGGAAGTACCGGATGAAGCTGAACCCCCAAAAGTGTGTTTTTGGGGTGGAGTCTGGAAAATTTCTTGGATTCATTGTGAACCATAGAGGGATTGAGGCAAACCCTGCCAAAATCAAAGCATTGCTGGAACTGAGATCCCCAAGGAATGTAAAAGAAGTCCAAGGGCTTACCGGAAGGATAGCAGCCCTAAATAGATTCGTATCTCGGTCTTCCGACAAATGCAAGGAGTTTTTCAAGGCTATCAAGAAGGGTCAAAACTTTGAATGGACCCCGGAATGTGAGGAAGCCTTCAAGAAACTAAAAGAACAGCTGGGAAGCCCACCATTGCTCTCCAAACCCTTGGAAGGTGAGGTACTCATTTTATATTTAGCTGTTTCTGAATACTCTATAAGTGCTGTGTTGATCCGGGAGGAAGAACAAGTACAATACCCGGTATACTATGTGAGCAAAAGGCTGCTTCATGCGGAAACCCGGTATCCCAGCATGGAAAAGCTAGCATATGCTCTAATATTGGCTTCCAGGAAGCTAAGGCCTTACTTTCAAGCCCATAAAATTGAAGTTAGAACATCCTTCCCGCTAAGGCAAGTGATGCACAAGCCGGAAGCCTCCGGTAGAATGATGAAATGGGCTGTTGAGCTAGGACAGTTTGAAATAGATTACAAGCCCCGAACTGCTATCAAAGGCCAAGCACTGGCCGATTTCTTACTGGAGTTTCCTCCTGATTTTGAGGTTACCAGAGAAGATTGTACCCCGGTAGCCCCAGTTACTGAAGGGGATGCCGAAAGCCCCCAATTATGGTGGAATCTGTATGTTGATGGTGCAGTAAATAATAATGGGGGAGGTGCAGGAATAGAGTTGGTAAGCCCAGAGGGGCACCGAATTCAGAGTGCCATACACTTTGGCTTCAGGGCTACCAACAATGATGCAGAGTATGAGGCCCTGATTGCTGGTTTGAAACTGGCTCTGGAAATGAAGGTAGAATACCTAAATGTGTTTAGTGACTCTATGCTGATTGTATGGCAAATTAAAGGCAGCTTCCAGAGTCGAGGCCCCCGCACTGAACTCTACATGAGGTATGCCCAAGAACTTATCAGTAGGTTCAAATTCCTAAATCTAAATCAAATCCCAAGGGTGGAAAATGCCAATGCTGATGCCCTTGCCAAGTTGGGATCCCAAAAAGAAGCTGTCCTGTTAGGGGTGATACCCCTTGAAGTGCAACTTCAACCAAGTATCCATCGAGAGGAGACTATGGAAATAGATTCTTCAATGGAAAGCCAATGGACAACCCCAATACGTGAATATATCACCAAGGGGACACTTCCGAAAGACAAAGATGAAGCTCGGAAACTCAAATATAAGGCTGCCCGTTATGTGATCTATGATGGCATCCTATACAAGAGGGGATTTAATCAACCTCTACTTAAGTGCATATCTGGAAATGAATGTGAATACATCCTAAGGGAAATTCATGAAGGCATTTGTGGCAACCACTCGGGGGGTACCTCCCTGGCCCACAAGATTCTCCGACAGGGCTATTACTGGCCTACCATGAAAACTGATGCTTATGACTTTGCTAAAGCTTGTGATCAATGCCAAAGGTTTGCTAACTTCAATAGCAACCCAGCTGTGGAACTAAGACCCATTGGAAGCCCCTGGCCCTTTGCAATATGGGGGATTGACCTGATTGGGGAGCTTCCCAAAGGCAGAGGTGGTGTGAAATATGCCATTGTAGCCGTTGACTACTTTACCAAGTGGGCAGAGGCGGAACCCCTAGCTACCATCACTGCTGGTAAGCTGAAGGAATTTGTTAAGCGAGCCATTATATGTAGATACGGGGTACCGTACAAGCTGATCTCAGACAATGGCAAGCAATTTGATAGTAGAGAAATGAGAAGTCTATGTGAGGACTTGGAAATAAAGAAAGATTTTTCAGCCGTTTGCCACCCCCAAAGCAATGGGCAGACGGAAGCTGTGAATAAAATCATCAAGCACACTCTGAAAGCCAAGTTGGAAGATAAAAAGGGAAATTGGCCAGAGGAGCTTCCAATGGTCTTGTGGTCTTACAACACCACTCCCAGGTCCACAACCGGAGAGTCTCCCTTTGTTCTAACCTATGGCTGTGAAGCTATGGTCCCAGTGGAAGTCGGGACAGGGTCCTATCGGAGAGACAATTTCAGTCAAGAATCAAATGAAATACATCAGAGGTTGGCCCTAGACATGGTAGAGGAAAACCGGGCTACCGCCCAGCTGAAACTTGCGGCTTACCAACAGAGGACCCGCAAATACTATAACAACAAGGTACGCCCTCGACCCCTCAAGGTTGGCGACCTAGTACTGAGAAGAATGATGCCCAATATGCGGGTTCCCGGGCACGGAGCCTTTGGAGCAAACTGGGAAGGGCCTTACAAAATAAAGTCTATCTTTTGGGAAGGCACTTACCACCTTGAAGACATGGATGGGAACACTATTCCCCGTGCTTGGAATGCCGAGCACCTAAAAAAGTACTATCAGTAAGACTCTTTTCAGAGCAAACGTAGGCCTCTTTCAGGCTTAGGATGAATAAAGGCAACCTACTAGTTGTGGTTGCACCATTTCCCTTTCAGTTCTTAGGATTTCATGATTTTCAATAGATGCCCGGGGGGTAGTGGATGCACACCCCGTCTGGATGAAATTTGATGTATTCGCACTCTTTGATTTTCAGTAAAAGTAGAAGTTGATTGTTTTCTTTTACATTTACCACTTATAAATATTTTCAGAAAGATATGTAAGACCTACAAGCATAGTTCTACATGGCAGTTAGGCTACCATCCAGAACTAGGGGGGTAGTAGTGGATACACCTCTCAGCTTAACAGGTTGAAATTATCAGAATTTCAAATTTTTGCCATTTCCAGACATGTACAGAACCTTGAGTGGTTCACATGGCTTACTTGGTTATCAGGGCTTGTGTGGTAACCTGATTGGCACACTTGGATCCCTTCATTACCAGACATGTACAGAACCTTGAGTGGTTCACATGGCTTACTTGGTTATCAGGGCATGTATGGAACCCTGTTCGGCATACATGGTTCCCTTCATTACCTGGGCTTGTGTGGTACCCTGATTGGCACACTTGGATCCCTTCAATACCAGACATGTACGGAACCTTGAGTGGTTCACATGGCTTACTTGGTTATCAGGGCATGTATGGAACCCTGTTCGGCATACATGGTTCCCTTCATTACTTGGGCTTGTGTGGTACCCTGATTGGCACACTTGGATCCCTTCAATACCAGACATGTACGGAACCTTGAGTGGTTCACATGGCTTACTTGGTTATCAGGGCATGTATGGAACCCTGTTCGGCATACATGGTTCCCTTCATTATTTGGGCTTGTATGGTACCCTGGTCTACCCACTTGGATCCCTTCATTACAAGACATCTTTGCAGGATTGGCCTACATGGCATCACCACACATGATTTATTAAATGACTGGGACTCCCGGAACAAAGGTTTCCAGGCTGAGCCTCCGGTACCCAGGCTACCGGATAGGGGCTACCGGCCATGGGGCTCCCGGAGTCAGGTTCCCGCCTTCGGGCTTCCAAATGGAATTGGGATACCGGACGGTACCCCCACACCCACAGTGACAACCAAGCAGACAAAGGTACAAGTAGTCTATCAGTTCTGTGGCCACCTATCCGGGTATGTGTTGCCATATTTACTCTTGTACTCTTCTACACTGCGATACCATTCTATCGTTCTTGTCTTAATTCATGATCTAATATCTATTTAATCAACATATATATGACGTATATCCTCTGAGAATTTGTACAAACTTGTTTTAGAATTAATGAGGAGAGTCATTTTACCGGATATAATTCGATGGTGGTGTTTAGTTATGCACTGTTTTAAGTTATCGTAGTACCTTTCTTACTCAGCATATTGGTACCCTAGAGAATGAGTACCATGGGGGTTCGATGAGTGAGGATTATTAAGTCCAAGTTGGTTCTCGTTGCATAATCAGAAATGATTCGACAATCATACCTACTACATAAAAAACCCAGATAATAAGATAAACATGCATTACGAAAGCAAATTCAAAAGTACCGGGCCCGAGGCCATAAGACGAACAGAGTTAAAAGATTAAATCCTTACATCTGTGGAGCGTTATAGGAGCCCACCCCCTTAGTTAAAACTATCAAGTTTGTAAACCAACAAAATATGAGTTCAAGATGATAAGGATGATTTAGGGAGATTGCTTAGGCAGAAGGAGCGTCTTTGGCAGCATCTGAACTAGGGGAGTCCTCGACAGGGTCATTCTTTTTTGAAGAATCCCCTGGAGCAACCTCAACCGTGAGTGCGGGAGCCTCAACCATAGTCTCAGAAGTGGGGATGAATTCGGCAGTACCCTTCTGTGTAACCAGAGGTGTAGTCGCAATATGGCGCCCGGTAGCCCCAACCTTCGTTGCTTTAGCTTTGAATTTCTCTACTTGATTCACTGCATCCTCACCTAGGAGCGACCAGTCTAAATTTGGCATCACCTCCCAGGTGGCCTTCAAATAATCATTAACTCCCTTGGAAAAACCAGTGTTGTACCTTTCTGGGAGGGCTTCCTTCAACTTCTTTACTGAAGCCTGCAACATGTCTACCTGCAAGGTCAGCTCCTTCACTGTGGTAGCATGGGCTACTGTCCTTTCCTCTTTCTCCATGTTTTGACTAGCAACCAGCTTAGCCAACCTGTCCTTCTCCCTAGTTAACTCGGACAAATCCACCTTCAACTTCTTACCAGCATCAAGCAGTTTCTTCTTTTCTTCCTCCATGGCTTGCCTATCCAACTTTAACTGCTTAATCTCATCCCGAAGCCTCATATCCCCACGGGTAGCCAATGCTAATTGGTTGGAGAGCCTAAGTTGATGGAAGAAGCTCTCACCTGATGAGAACAACATAGATTTTGCAGCATCAGAGGATCTCTGTTTGGCCCATCCGGTGATAATCTCTATGGGAATCTGGCCCCCAGACATTTGAAAGAACTGCTCAACATCACCCGCGGGGGTACCCTGCTGTGATACCTTAGCCTTCTTCGAGGATCTAGTCTCGGGAGTGGATTTTGAACCTCCGGCAACCTGAGAAAGTCTTCGCTTCTCGGCTGCAGACAGCTCAGTCTTAACAGACATGGAGGCAGGGAATCGGGAGACTGGAGTAGCGGCAATAGGGGTCTCCAACATCATTAACTCATCCTCAGGAAACAAGTCTTCATATTTTTCAGACGGCTTGATGAACGATGGCACTGATCCTGACATACCTGAAAAGATGAAGCATTTATAGGTTAAGAGACCGCAGTATATGTATCTATATGCAATCGCAAGGTAAAATAGCAGATACTATGAAATCAAATAACATAAAGAATCGTAAAGGAGTAAACAATGACAGGTAAAAGTGAACCACGTATGTGGAAGCAGCTATGAACATGGGAAGCGGAAGCTTGGGTCACCAGAGTCGTAGGAGACGGAAGCCTTACCAATCTCCTCGGATTGCCGCTCGGCACCCTGGGTTTCCAGTTCCCCCAGCTGTCCTCCCTCTACCTCGTCTCCCGGGATGGGGAGTAAGGGAGCCGCATGCCTAGAAAACCCTAACCTATCAAGGGTCTCCGGTGTTAGCAAGCTTTCACCATCACCCAATGAAGCAGCAAGTTTCATGACTTTCTTGGCCCTTTTCTCTTCAATTCCATCTAAAGAAGTTTGCATCGGGATCCCTAGGGGACATAGTACAGAAGATGAAGATTTAAACCTATGGTATAGTAAAGGGAATCACTAAAGGATTTAAGCAACAAAAGGCTTACCAGGGGTCAAGTTAAACTCCGTGTTAACTCCTTCACAATCGTAGAAGTACAAGAACTGCTCTAGCCAGTCATACATACCTTTCTTATTCCCCTTTATACACTTTCCTTGCCTATTATTCCAAGCAGTAAGGTAAAAAACACCAACCTTCCTTCCGACATCCTTTAATTGATAAAAATAACCTAACTCCCTAGCAGTAAGGGCGACGGAGAAAGCTTGATCATACAAAATATACATACACGCGACAACCCGGAAAGAATTGGGTGTCAATTGCATGGGAGCTATCTCATAAAAGTTCAGCAAATCTATAAAAAACGGATGCATTGGAAAAGAAAACCCTAGTTTGAAATAAGAAGCCGATACAACAGCATCGGGGATGGATTGATCTGCTTCGAAATTGTCGAACCTGTGACACCGTTCGCCGGCACAGGGTAGTACATGGTGGCAACCTGGATTGCAAATTTCCAGCAACCTGGCCAGTCTATCAGCATTCATGGTAGAGTCCTGGCCCTCACAAGCAGGGACATTGGAAGCCGGGACATGTGGCTTGCGTTCGACTTCTGATGGTAACTCGATATCACCCTCCCCCTCTATTGCATCATCATTACTGAAGGATAGCCGATTACCTCTTAACTGTAATTCATCTATCATTCTTTCCCCCTCATCGGTGTTAGAACTGATATCAACCCTCTCTACCTCTTCACCACCAGAGTTGGAGGAACCAGCCTCTGTGAGGAAGCTAGGGTACCGGTTGACGATCTCAGCAGATAGAGGATTGACTACTTCCACCCGAGAACGTGTTCGGGAGCTAACTGATGGCCTGGATTGGAGCAAAGGTTGAGAGAGCAAAAAAATCATTGAGATGGGTGGACCCTGAATCAGACGGTTCCCCAGACACAGGTGACAAGTAACCTAAACATTGGGAAGACTCCCTTGATGACGATGAGAAAGACATCTGCAACCACAAAAGGAGGGAGCAGATTAGTGAAGAGGGTTGAAGTCTAAATGAAAATTATGGACCGAAGAAGATAACGGTTCTTGATGGCCGACCCGGAGAAACCCAGGGTATAATGGGGCTACCGGTCCAAAGACGAAAAATTAGGACTCGGGGGGTGGCTATTAGTGTGGCATCCTAACCTAGTGGCTCCGGTGATTACTAAACAGAACAAGAAGAGGAATACGGAGATAAAGGCATTACAGACGTGCCCAAACAAATGGGTTACACGACCAAACATATTTAAAAACAACGATATTCATTGAAAACAAGCATCAAACGGGCGAGGTACATGCCTAGAAATAGTTAAGGGGATAGCCGGAGTGCCGACCACTCCGACCCACATCACAAGATAAAAACTTAAACATGCATCTATCAGTTGAGATGTAAATACACAGATCTAGCATGGCTAAGATTGAAGAGATACAAAAGCAAACATATGAAAGATACAATCAGAGGCTTACTTGAGATTTTTATCAAATAAAGAAAGTAAATCGTGGTCATTGGACACTTACTTGAATATCCGGGAGAGTCGAATCGACGGAAGTGTAGATGATTAAGCCTTCGCCGGAGAGATCTCGTCGGAACCTTTTAACCAACCCTTGCACACTTGAGAAAATGTCTTGTGAAGATGAAAATAAAAATAAAAAGCCTAAGAATGTTAGTATATTAAAACAAAGAGAAAATAGGCACAACCCCTGCTGAGTGAATGTGGCACAGAAAACGAGGCCTGGGGGGAAGCGTGTTGACATGGGAAATGAACCGCTTTTATCTTATCAAGAAAGAAAAGTGGAGTTCCAATTTAAATTACCCTCTCTTGATAATTATCTCTTTACTTACTAAGGATAAACGAGCTTATTTGAAATTTAAACGAATTAGCTAGGAGGCTTTCATTTTTATGGATTCATAATTCAGGCTTCCGTAGCCCAGACACAAGGGATTTCCAGATAAATACTCACATTATTCCTAGTGCCTAAAATCCTGAATTCTTAATGTCTACACACCCTGTCATATTGAGCTGATGAGAGTGTAAAGATATAGATTTTTGCAGAGGATACAAGAAAGCGGCACCCTGTGAATATTAGGTTCCCCTTGCACACAGTACTTCAGGGAACCGGGGGGTAGTTGTTGTGACCAAAATTTGGCATGGGTTAAATTTAGGCCCACTAGAGGATTAGGGTCCAGATCCATGAAGAGGATGAGTAATCTGTCAGGTTTCCGGAGACCTACGGTAGCCCTAGGGATTACCATGTACACTGCAGCACGGGAACGCGTGACTAAGGGCCTCAAGGTATCCCCTTGAAGGTAACCTATAATTATTATCAGCCAATCCGGTAGGGCTCCCAGAGTAACTTCCATGATAGGGGTTACCGGAGGGGGTACCGGAGCCAGGCTACCGGGCGATACCCCCAGCTTCCACCGGAAGCCTGATTAGGCTGCCAATACAGATAAGGCACGCCTCCTATTTTTTAGGAACACGTCTATATCATCTAAAAACACTCTCAAACGGATAAACATTCAGTTATTTGAGGATATATGTCATATATACTTGATAAATGATACAAAATCATGATAAATGCTAGAGATAATCATTCTATGTTACCTAAACTGCTTGGTAACCTGATTATACACATCATACTCGATTATTATCAGAAATAACAGTCATTATCCCACTGGAGAGAGGATAACTCATCATGAACAAACGATCATATCATTCAAGAACTACATTCGGGCTTGATCCACTATAAATAGTGGTATGTAGGCAATTTACGGGATCTTCTTCGACACTTTACACTCCTTGAGTAGCTGGCCAACATCTGGTCCTTGAGCTCTCATCCCGTAGATTCAGTCCGATCCGTCCGAGGAACCACATCCCGTGTTCTTCGGTAACCCTAGTTGTGTGCCTTCCCGGGCGGCTAGCCATTGATCATCAACCACGAGCCTTTCTGGGTGGTTGGACGATTCCTTGTTTATTGGCGCTATTCCAGCACGAGGCCTCATAATCTGTTGTGCTAAAATCCTCCCACAACAAGCATGATACTAGCCTTTGACAATTTAGGTTCAAATTTAATGTAAGGCCAATAGAATAAAAAGGATAATGGCTAGTAATGTGGTGTGTCACCGAAAGAATAGGATTAGGCTCAACGGGTTAACTAATTGATCATGTTTAAAAGGTGTGGAAATATGGGAAATACGAGGTTAAACCTAAGTGCCTTTATCATCTCATCATCAAGTAATGTCATGCATTTCAAGAAAGATCTCAAGTAAGTGCTAGCAATGTAAACAACATGTGGACACTAAAGCAAACGAAAAATCATGCAAAAGATATGCATATTGGCTCAAAACTCACTTGGTGTGACAAAACATAATCAATCCCAAGTAACAAGACTCTCTAACGCACCTACTTGTACTCAAAGCATGAAAACCAAGTCATCTTGCACATATTCATGTCATTCTAATCACTTACAACATCCAATTAACTCTACCAGCTTCAACTTGCTAGTGTAAGTGTGTGCACAAGAACAAAGCACGTCACTTCTCATACAAAAGCGTCAAGAACACAAGAATTCTATGCATGCATGGGTGTATCAAGCAAAATATAACTAATCAAATTGCATGGCTAGAATTATTTTTGGTATTTTTTTTTAATTTTTTAATTTTTTTGGATTTTTTTTTAAAACAAGTAATACACTACGTTGAGAACACCTCCCCACACTTAAGCGGTTCATTGTCCCCAATGAACTAATGAACAAGATACAAAACTACAACTAAAAACAAAATAAAACTACACTAAAAAGAAAAGAAAAGAAAACTCCCCTGGATTCCCGATGTCAGGTGTGAAAACCATCCCTCATTTGCTTAGGAGCCATCCACTCACCACTTCCGAACCACTCACCAATCATATGAACCAACCCAATAATTTTTTTTCTCGCAAAAATCCCCTTTCCTTAGCAATTAGCCTCACATCAACCGATTAAATTTAACCTCCATCGTCGAAAACGAAAATTTCCCAACATTAACACTATCTCTCCCATGCTTACAAGCCAAAAGAATCAATACCCAACTCACAAGAAGCTCCACCAAAAATTACCAAGCAATATCACACCAAAAATACCCCAATATATCAAGAATAATATAAATCCCAATTTACAAGAACACAAATTCGTAATCAAAATAAAATTTGAGAGAAGAAATAAACCCACTACGAATTAAAGAGGTGAACTTGCAATTAATTCCTCTTTAGAATTGAATTTTTGGAGATTTAAATAAAATAGAAGAGGAATTGGATTTGTATGGATATCTGTGTGGATATATATAAGATGATGGATAGGTTGAATAAAAATTTTAATTGTGTAGGAGAGATTTGGAGAGGTTAGGATTTGATGTAGGATAGATATAGGAATTAGGGATTGAAAGAATTTGGATTAGGATTGAATTTGGGGGAATTTTGTAGGTTAAAACACTAATTTTCGGAAAAAATTTCTGGTAGACAGGGGTGTAACGCATGAACAGTACGCGTTACAGGCTTCCGGCGCGGTACAAGGGTAACATGCAGGTTGAACCTGCGTGACTGGGCGCTCCTGCGCGGCCTTGGCGCCTGATGCGCAGGCTCCGTCTGCGTTACATGGCGCTTCTGCGCCATTCTGGTGCCTGATGCGCTGGATGCTTCTGCTGTACTCGTTTTTTTTTCCTATACTAATACATGGGTTGCCTCCCACGAAGCGCTTCTTTAACGTCAATAGCTTGACGTTACTTCCTCAACTCAAGGCGGTTTCAAAAGAATTACTGAACCATCCTCAACAGAAAGACCATTCCTACGAACGTTGACATCTTGATTGTTTGCTTTCCACAAAGCACTTCCATCAGACTTCAACTTGATTTTATTACCCAACGGCCAAATCTTCTTCTTTTTCTTCTTCACCCCCCTAGAGTGCTTCTTCGACTTAACCGGCTGAACAAAACTTTCTTCTTCCTTATCATTGGTTTTCCACCTTCGCAACACGTTATCATGCCCCTCTTCAAAAATCACTAGCTCATTATTGAAAAGGACATACCTCAAATATGGTGGAAGTTTCCCAAGCTTAATACTCGAGAAATCTCGAACTGAAGAACTGTCAATGGAATCAATGTTGTGATCATTCAACTCAAGAATCAATGAATCGACTTCAGCATGTCCTTCTCCTTCTATAGCTTCAAGCATGAGCACTGCTTCCAATGTATCATTCAATAGAATCTGAGGAGTATAATCTTGGACAATTTCATCTACAATATCAATACTGCAACAAGTATTCTCAAGCAAAGGGGATTTAAGAGCAGAGGTTAGAGTAAAAGCAATTTTATCATCACCAACACTCAAGGTGAGAGTCCCACTTTTAACATCAATAATAGCACCTGCAGTACAAAGAAATGGTCTACCTAAAATAATAGGTATCTGACTATCCTCTTCCATATCTAGAACTACAAAGTCTACAGGAATATAGAATTTTCCAACCCTAACAGGCACATCCTCTAAAATTCCAAGGGGATATTTTATCGAACGGTCTGCCATTTGCAAAGTCATCTATGTACATTTTAATTCTCCCATATTTAGTTTTTGAAAAATCGAGAGAGGCATGACTGAGACACTAGCGCCTAAATCACATAAAGCTTTATCAATGAACAATGCACATAAATGACATGGGATCGAAAAACTACCAGGATCTTTAAGCTTAGGTGGAGACTTATTCTGTAAAACAGCACTACACTCTTCAGTAAAAGCTACTGTCTCTACCTCACCAAAAGATCTTTTCTTAGTGAGAATATCCTTAAGAAACTTTGCATATGATGGAACTTGAGAAATTAAATTAGTGAAAGGAACTGTTACCTCAAGATTCTTGACAAGTGTCATGAACTTACCAAACTGCTGGTCCACCTTAGTTCTGTTCATCCTGCTAGGGAATGGGAGCTTTGGCACAAATGGTGGAGGAGTAACTGCAGTCTTCTCTTTGTCCTTTTTCTTGCTTTCCTCAGTTTCATCTTCACTTGCATCTTCAACAACTTTCTCTACCTTGTCTTCCTCAGAATTCTTTTCTTCTTTCTCAGTAGGAACATCGTCAGTAGGCATTGGAGGAGCATCATATATATGACCACTCCTAAGAGCAATGACATTCACATTTTCCTTTGGCTGAGTTGATTGTGCTGGTAGAGAGCCTTGTTGCCTTATAGATGAAGAACTAGCCATTTGAGCAATCTGAGTTTCCAACATCTTGTTATGAATCTCCATCTGGTTCATCTTTGTTTGCATTTGTAACAATATCTTCATCATATCACCTTGATTATCAGCCTGTGCAGCATGATTTGCTTGAGGAGCATAATTCTGAGGAGGCCTTTGGAATCCAGGGGGATTCATAGGTCCTTGCGGAGGCCTATACTGCTGCTGTGGAGGAGGCTGGTACGACTGCTGATATTGCTGCTGATTAGGAACATTTGAATTATGAGCATTATTGTTCCTATATGAGAAGTTCGGATGATCTTTCCAACCAGGATTGTAAGTGTTGGAATACGGATTGTACTGCTGCCTCTGTTGGAAAACATTTGCTTGCTCCATCTGAAAATTATGTGAATTTTGAGCATTGTATTGGCAATCATTACCATAGTGGCCTTGGATGCCACAGACTTCACAAACAGGATTATTCATAGGAGCCATGGATTCCAATGCATTGATGCTCATAGGTTGAGTAGAGGGCTGAGATGTCTTTAATGAGTGGATCTCTTGAGTCAATGCAGCTAGTTGAGATGATAATAAAGAATAAGCATCCACTTCAAGTTTACCCCCTTTCTTGGTTGCTCTCGGATTACTGAAGTGATTGGCAGCCAAATTTGAAAGAAAAGCATGTGCATCATCAACTCCTTTATCTAAAAACACGCCACCTGCAGCGTTATCAACCATACCTTTTGTCTCAGGATCAAGACCATTGTAGAAGCGTTTAAGCAGAAACCACTTCTCAAGACCATGGTGAGGGCATGCACGTTGAAGATCCTTAAATCTGTCCCAAGCATCCCGTAGAGATTCACCATAATCTTGCTTAAAACCCATCATCTTGTCGATCAAATCGTCGGTTCTGTTAGGAGGGAAGAACTCAGTTAGAAGGCTTGAGCAATCTCATCCCACTTGGTCAATTCAATATCGTTCAACCATTTTTTAGCTTTATCACGAAGAGAGAAACCGAACAACATGACTTTCAACTGGTCTGGAGTGACTCCCTGATGTTTAATTGTAGAACAGAGCTGTTGAAACCGTTGCAGATGATTTGTAGGGTCTTCAGAGGCAAGCCCAGCTAATTGATTCTGTTGGATCATAGTGAGCAAAGCAGGCTTGATCTCGAAATTTGCTGCTTGAATTGCTGGCATAGCAAGGCCAGTAGGTATCCAACTCGGAGAGGGCTGTGATTAATTCTTCAAAGATTTGGGAGGAAGGTCCGCCATCTCAATCTTTGGTTCAGATATCCTTTGCTGCTTCTCTTTCCTTTGTAGATCTATGTATTGTTGACAAGTAATTCCAGAATCTGGACTAAGAGGAGTTGTATCCTCTTTCGCTTGATCTTTTTTCGTTTGAGACCTTGTCCTGGGCATCAACAACTAAACAAGGAAAAGAAGTAAGATCTGTCTCAGTTGGAACAAGAGTTCCAAAGAGACAAGAGAAACAATCTAAAACAATCAAACTAAAATTATAGAAACTAGGCGTCTCCCCGGCAGCGGCGCCAAAAACTTGATGTGTCAAATTATACCTAACCGCAAGCGCACGGTATCTATTGTAGTAGATATTAGCAAATACGGGTCGAACCTCAAGGAGACAGTTTCAATTTCAATTCAATTGCTATCAATTGTTTCTAGTCACAACGATTGTTTGAGAATTTTATTAACTACTAAAGCAAATTTAACAAAGGTTTTAAATCAATTAATTAAGGGATCTAGGGCAATTCAGGTTCACCATGTTTACACCAAACAAATCACAAAAGTATAGCTTTTCAATGGGATTAAGTAATTAAAGCAATGGTTAATCTTTCTCAAGCATTAACGCTCTCAGAATATCTAATGATGTTCTCACACTCACCTTCAATTCTGCTAATTGTATGTAAGCCTCTAGTAGTAAAATCTCTCGATCTATTACTCCTATTGCAATCGATTAATCCGTGATATTGCGCAATTACACAAATTAAGAATTAGAACATATCAATCAAAATTACTCTTTACCCATCAATCTACTAATCAAATTAAACCCAAATCATGGTGCAAACATGGCTCCCCTTAGTACCCTAGAATTAAACTACTCACTCATGGTAGAATAAAAACTAATAATAATAATAATGAAAGAAGCCATAATAAACATGTAATTAATAAAAAGGAGATAAGAAATACCTTAAACCTTTGAATAACGAAGAACAATAAAAATCCAAATTAAACCAAGTGCTTACAAAGGAAGAGATGAAGAGAGAAAAACCAAAACCCTAATTTTATGTAAAAAACGTCTGTCTATGTCTATCTATCTCTCTCCCACGTTTTCTCTTCCTTTTATAATAAAACCCCTTAATAAAATCTGATATCTATCTCCTAATAAAAGTATTTTTAATATCATAATCAATTTACAAAAAGATATCCATAATTGAATAGGATTTTCTTGTAAAATTCGTCACTTCTTTTTCTCCTCTGTTTCTGGGCTCTTCCAGTTGGATTTTGCTTACTGGACCACCTCTGAATTAAAGAAAATTCCACAAGCTTCGCGTGGACAGTAAGATCATCAAATTCTGACTTCTGGAACTCAAGATATGGCCCAAACAGTGCAGGCAGCCCGTATAGCCCAATAATACGAATTTTCTCCTATTTTATCTCCAAAATAGCTCTTTTTGCTCCAAATCCTTCCAAGTTATGAATTCTTTATTTCCTACAATAAAACAATAAAATCTATTAAATAAAAATCCAAATCAATGCAAAACACAATAAATATGAGAATAAAATTATCTAAAATATATATAAAAATATACTCTATCAAATGCCTAGGAAAAACAGAAATGGTAAGGTAGGCATAACATCAGGAATTAAACCAATGCTTGCTACATTTGCACCTAGAAAAACTTGTTATAATTGTGGTAGCACTAATCATCTTGCTAGCTTTTGCAGGAAGAACAAAGACATTAATTCTTTACCCTCCAAATCTGGAGTGAAAAAGGATAATGTCAAACCAAGACCACAAACTCTGTGCAAACATTGTGGAAGTAGTTGGCACTCAATTTATAGTTGCAAGAATTATCATGCTATTTATCATAATTATTATGAACTGAAACCTAATTTGAAATGGGTTAAAGTTGATTCTGCAAGTACTAAGAATGAAAATGTTAGTTTAAACTCTGATAATGCTAAATCCGCTGCAAAAACTAACAGATTCAATAAAGCAAAAGGATCCAAGCAAGTCTGGACCCTTAAAACTAACAATCAGTGATTGTTTGTGATTGCAGGGCACCAGGGTAAGTACCCTAGTCGTGGACAGTGGATGTTCAGGACACATCATTGGAAATAAAGCCCTGCTATCAGAGTATGAGGAGAAGGCTGGCCCAAAAGTTTCCTATGGAGATGGCAACATAGGACATACTCTGGGATATGGCAATATTAATCTTGGAAGTGTCATCTCTGGTTCCAGGACTCAAGCATGATTTGCTTTCTGTGAGTCAAATCTGTGACAGAGGATATCATGTAGATTTTCAGCCTGAATATTGTCAAGTCATCAGTAAATCTACAGGGAAAGTTGCTCTAGTTGGAAACAGACACAATAACATCTATGAAATAAAATTGTCAACAAACTCGGATGGCAAAGCAGTGTGTCTGTCAACCAGAATGTCCAGTGAAGAGAGTTGGAAGTGGCACAAGAAACTCTCTCATTTGAATCTGAACAACATCAATGAGCTAATAAAGAATGATCTTGTAAGAGGACTACCAAAGTCTTTGTTGAATGTAGAAGGCCTGTGTGATTCCTGTCAAAAGGTTAAACAGAGAAAAGCCTCTTTCAAAAGCAAATCTGAGTCTTCAATTATTGATCCTTATCATCTCCTACATGTTGATCTTTTTGGACCAGTAAATGTTATGTCTCTTGGAAAGAAGAAATATGCTCTAGTCATTGTTGATGAATACACCAGATACACATGGGTGTATTTTCTAGCAAAGAAGGATGAAACTGCATTAACACTGGCAGAACATATAATACAACTGGACAAAGGGTCAGAGAATCAAGTGAAGATTATCAGAAGTGACAATGGAACTGAATTCAGGAATTCAACAATGGAAGAATTTTGCAAGAGTAAAGGAATCAAACAAGAGTTTTCTGCACCTGGCACTCCACAACAAAATGGTGTAGTGGAGAGGAAGAACAGAACCTTGATAGAAGCTGCAAGAACCATGCTAGATGAAGCAAAGTTGCCAACATATTTCTGGGCAGAAGCAGTTCAAACTGCTTGTTTTACTCAAAAGGCAACACTGATCAACAAGCATGGTAAAACACCATATGAAATGGTGAAAAAGAAGAATCCAAATCTAAAATATTTTCATATTTTTGGATGCAAGTGCTTTGTGTTGAAGACTCATCCTGAACAGTTGACCAAATTTGACCTAAAGGCAGATGAAGGAATTTTTGTTGGCTATCCACTGTCAACTAAAGCATTCAGAGTTTATAATCTGAGAACTAGAGTGATCATGGAGTCTATTCATGTGTCATTTGATGATAAGAAAATAACTGGACTTGAAGATGTTAATGAACATGATCAACTGCACTTTGAAAATGAAGATCTATTCACTGACAAAGTAAACTCTGATGAGACAGATCTGACAAACTCTGTTGAGGTAAATTCTGAACCTCTACTGGTAAATACTGAAGAGACTCTTCAATCAGAAACAAGGGAAGAACCAGTTGAGGGGGAGCATGAAGAATCACATCAAAGTGAAAATTCAAATACTGATAGTGACTCAGTTGATAACTCGGAATCAAACTCTGTTGATTCAAACTCTGATCGTTCTAATTCTGAACAAACACATTCAGGGGGAGCATCAGAAAATGAAGAAAGGCACCAAGAAAATCAGGAGAGCATGGATCAAGGGGGAGAATCACATGATGACAGAAGCAATCTGCCTTTTGCAAGAAAATGGACTAAGTCACACACACCTGATTTGATTATTGGTGATCCAGATGCAAGAGTAAGGACAAGAAGTGCAACAACAAATGAATGTCTGTTTCATGCATTCTTGTCACAAACTGAGCCAAAGAAAGTAGAAGAAGCTCTTAAAGATGCTGACTGGATAACAGCAATGCAAGAAGAGCTAAATGAATTTGAGAGAAATGAAGTGTGGACCCTTGTACCAAGGCCAAAGAACAGATCCATTGTTGGTACTAAATGGGTTTTCAGAAATAAAACTGATAGTGATGGTGTTATCACAAGGAACAAAGCAAGACTGGTAGCTAAAGGCTATTCACAGCAGGAAGGAATAGACTATGATGAGACTTTTGCACCAGTTGCCAGATTGGAGGCAATAAGGATGTTTCTTGCTTATGCTTCACATAAGAAATTCAAAGTGTTTCAGATGGATGTGAAAAGTGCATTTTTAAATGGAAAACTTGAAGAAGAAGTGTTTGTGGAACAACCACCAGGTTTTGTAGATCCAAAATATCCAGACCATGTCTACAGGTTAGACAAGGCACTCTATGGACTTAAGCAGGCACCAAGGGCATGGTATGAAACTCTTGCTAAATTTCTACTAGAAAGTGGGTTTTACAGAGGTACTATTGACAAAACTCTGTTTTACTTTCAATCTGGTAGTGACTTGCTCTTAGTTCAGATATATGTAGATGACATTATTTTTGGATCTACTAATGATAAACTCTGTAAGAAGTTTGCCAAGCTCATGCAATCAAGATATCAAATGAGTATAATGGGAGAGCTAAGCTATTTTCTAGGCTTACAGGTGAAGCAAACAGATGATGGAATTTTTATCAATCAAGCAAAATATACCAGAAATCTTCTCAAGAAATTTGGCATGCTTGACTGTTCATCTGCAACAACTCCCATGGCAACTGCAACAAAATTGGACAAAGATACAGGGTCATCAGTAGATATGACAAGCTATAGAGGAATGATTGGCTCTCTACTCTATTTAACAGCTAGTAGACCTGATATCATGTATGCCACCTGTCTGTGTGCAAGGTTTCAGGCAGATCCAAGGGAACCACATTTAACAGCTGTGAAGAGGATTTTCAAGTATCTCAAGGGCACTGTAACTTTAGGGCTGTGGTACCCAAGAGAATCAGATTTTAAGCTACTTGGTTACTCTGATGCAGATTTTGCAGGCTGTAAGATTGACAGAAAAAGCACAAGTGGAAGTTGTCAATTTCTTGGTGACAGACTTGTGTCTTGGTACAGCAAGAAACAAAAATCAATATCAACATCTACAGCTGAAGCAGAGTATATTGTTGCTGGTAGTTGCTGTGCACAGATTCTATGGATGAAGAATCAATTGCTGGATTATGGGTTGAGGTATAGCAAAATACCTATTTTCTGTGATAATCAAAGTGCTATTGCAATGACAGGTAATCCAGTACAACACTCAATGACCAAGCACATCAGCATAAGGTATCACTTTATCAGAGAGCATGTAGAGGAAGGCAATATTGAGCTTCACTTTGTGCCTACAGATCAATAACTTGCAGATGTCTTCACCAAGCCTCTAAGTGAAGCAGCATTTACAAGATTGGTCAATAAACTAGGGATGGTATCTGGTTTTGACTAAACATGTTGGTTAGACTCAAAATTTTCTTATAAAATGTGCTGCTCATATTTCTGTCAATTGCTAAAGTGCTATGTGAACCTTGTTAATTAAACTCTGTTATGCATACTCTGTTCACATGTTTCTATTCTCACACTGGTAAACTCTGTCAGCATGATTGTTGGTCATACATTGTTAATATGTTTGATAAACTCTGTGAATTCTGAGTTGATTTTTGTCTGAATGAAAATACCAATGAAGAAAAATGTATGAAGCATGATTCTCAATGAATAAATCAAGATTCTTTCTGAGTCACTGTGATCTAATCAGAAATTGTGCCGTAAGTTAACACAACATGATACTGTTTCATATTTAGAGCATCTCTTAGTTTATTTGATCCTAAACTCTGAATCTATGAATACTGTGTGCATTACCTCTCATGAATAACTTCTGATATTGATGAACTCTAAACTCTGATTAGTAACACTCTATTTCCAAGACATACATAGTTCTTGATGATTCCTTGTTTGCACTTGTGAAAATTTTAAAACTTGAGATGTGTCATTGTTTAGTTTGGTGAGAAACAGTTCATGTCTGCACCCTGTGAGATTTTGAGCCGAATAAGTGATTGATACATTTTATATCAATCAGATTTTATTGATGTGTGATGTTCATCAGTAAGTATGTTGCTCTAGAACTTGCATTAAACCATTTTGAGACTACATGAGATGTGTGTGCATGAAAATGATAAAGGCACTAGGATTTACCATCTTTCTTCAAATAATGTTCAAAACTTCTTTGAATACTGTTCATAAACACTGTTCATAAACACTACCCTTAGTAAACCCCTTTGAGCCTAATTAACTGCTCATTTTTCTTAAACTCTGAAGTATTAAGAGCAGTTATATTATTTTGATAAATCAACTGCAAGCAGGTGAGTGTTTCTCAAGAAAAGAAAAGTTTACTCGGTATATATAATAATAAAAAAAGGTATATATACTGATCATCTTGTACAAATATGTACTAACAGTTTGACTGAACACTTTGGTCTGTTAAAATGTTCAGTTCGAAATTCACTCATGTTAAAAACATCTCTTCTCACCTGTTTGATCTTACTACATTACAACCCTGAATAAAGTCCTTTTGATTTGTGCATATATGTAATCGAAGTAGTGTAGATCTGGTGGAAATTCAAGCCTATGGTAGTATCTGCTCTTACTGATTGAATTTGAGCGAAAACACTTCACCTAAACACTTGTGTGCTTTGAGAGTTTGTGAGGAAATCCTTGACATGTAACTCACTGAATGATGCTTTGATGTTTATCTCCTGATCTTTTTGTCTATAATAACTGTGTGCTTACTTGGATAATCATGAATATAAATGGGAACAGGGATATTCAGAATTCTGTATTTAAGGAACAATAGAGTTTAGCATTCATCATATACTCCGTGTTTAATATGAGAGTTTGTGCATTCAGTGTTTATTGATTTGATTTATGGATTTTATGAAATATTAGATGCTATAAAAATTGATTTGGTAAACTCTGCTACTCACACACAAAAATATCACGACTGTGCATTTTTGAAAGGGTTTTTGTGATAAAGTTTGAAAATTTGACAAACACTGATGGATTGTGTTGCGTACTCTAAGGTAAATTTTCATTAAGATAATTTGAAAATTTTGGAGTAAATGGAGTGGTTGACAACTGTTAATTAGTGTATTTTTTGATAAAGTGTCTTGATAAATGGAAAGACAGCAGTAATAATGGATTTTACTGCGCGTGAATTAAGTGAATCGCTGCATGTTTGACACGTGTCCCACTTTCACCCACTCACTCATCATTATGTACCACCTTCACACTTCTCAAGGGAACAGTTGCGTGTTTTCAAGTAAAAACGTTTGAGTTTAATTTTTAATTACTACTCAAATTACTTTTTGTTACAATTACTACTCACCCACTCATATTCACTTTACCAAATCACAGATTTTTCTTGTTTTTCACTTTGGCATTTTCACAAACACCTTTCTTGCATATCATTTTCACAGTCGATTTTTTGCTTATTTCTTGATCTAATGGCAACAAAACCTTTCACTTTGTTTGGTCTTCATTTTGTGCCTAACAATTATGCAGCTCTACTTGAGAACGACCGTGCTCCTGAAGCGTTTCACCTAATGCAAAACTTTCTTCGCGACTCTGAGATTGGGCAAGCGTTGGTTGAACCTGCTACTCTATCTGCTTCTCAGGTTGTCACCTTCTGGCAAAACTCAAGGTATATAGAAGGAGGGGAAAATGGAACTCCGTCTATCATCTTCTCTCATGAAGAACAAGAGTTTGTGATTACTCCACAAACTGTTCGTGAGACCATGGATTTCGACACATATACTTCGTATGCTGTTGTCTCTGAGCAAAATCTGAGAGAGATGTTAACAGAGATTGGGTATATGGAATCTCTTGCAAAGCTGGGCAGTGTAAGGAGGCCGAATCTTAGAAAAGAATGGAACTTTTTCTTTGACTATATCACCAGGACATTCCAGAAGAAAGTCACCAACTGGGATGCTATTCCAGTGGACAGTCTGCAAATTGGGTATTCTCTACTCTATGGCAGTAATTTTGATTATGGTCGTTATGTGTTAATGAATTTGGGTGATAAGTTGTCAGAGTCTACTACAGTTTACTTTGCTAGATTTTGTCAACTTTTGTTCAATGCATGTGTACCTGGGTTAGAAGTTGATGAAGCTGATGAGATTCAACCCTTTAGAGTCAATAAGAGAATTTTCTCTGATATGACTAATAAAGATGTTGGTAAAGACATACCTGCTTTTGTCTTGCCACTTGCCTTGCAAAACTTCCTCAACCAACCACAAGATCCCCAATCACCGCAACATGACCCACACCAAACACAACAACCAGAAACACAAAATATGACTGAACCTTTAGACACTGATCGTACTGAAACCATACCATCTCAACCTATACAATTACCTGAGCCAACACCAACAACCACTGTTAATCCTACATCACCACAAACACAACCTGAACCACTGAATCCTGAACCAACAAACCCTGTCACTCACCCACAACCAACATCTAAATCAAAAAGGAAGAAGCATACTGCACTCAACAGAAAACATTCTAAGGCTAAACAGACATCTCCAAAGGCTGTTTATTCTAGAAGATTCATTAAAAGAGCAAATAGACCTTCAACACCACCAGCTGAGGAAAGTTCTAGTGAAGATGAAGAACTGATTGCAGTGCCTCAAGCAAAGAGGAGAAGGCTCATTCTTACTGATTTTGATGATGAGCATGTTGATGAGGCTCAAGAGAAAATCTCTACTGATATTCCTACTGGTGAGACAGAGGTTATCATAGAACCTACTATAACAGAATCAGGAGCCAAGATTGCTGAACCAGAATCTGCTAAGGTTCAAGAAAATGAAGATGTTAGAGATGCATTGCCTACAATGGAAGAGTTTGATGAAACTCCAGTTTCTTTTAATAATGAAGCATCTACTCCAACACTCATGGAGGTTACACACTCTGTTGATACTGGTGTTGCTGATGGGCCTACTGTTGTTCTTGAAGACACTGAGGTTGCATCACACACTGAATTAAACTCTGATGCCCATCATGTTTCTGATCATGGTGAGGAGATTGATAAACCAGAGAAGGTTATTTCTTCAGAGCATATTCAAGTTGATAAAAGAAAACAGGTTGCTCAAGAACCTGTTGCTGCTCAAGATGAAGACGTTGCTTCAGTTGCACCTACTAATGTGTCAATGAGTGATTCAATTGAAGACAAGAGTACAGGAGCTGAAAAAGCACAAGCTCAATTTGATGGTCAGAAAACAGGAGAAAAACCAGATTTTGCTGGGCCTTCTGTTAATGAGATTGATGATAATTATTTGACCCAACAAACTGCTGATTGGTACAAGTCAGAGTGTATTTTTCCTCCTGGAAGGGCAGCTATGTTTCTCCAGGCAAATTCTTCGAAGATTACAAATCCAGATATTTTCACTTGTTTGCAGGGAACAGTGATTCAGATCAAGACCTTGAATCATAGATTTGATGATAATCAGAAAGCTATTGTTGTTCTTCGAACAGAGGTTGCTACTCATGAGGAGAAATCTCAACTAGCTAATTCTAAGCTTTTTCAACAATTCTCCAAAGCTCAAGAAAATCTAAATGACAGACTGAGCAAAGTTGAAAAGAATCAGCTTTTACTGACTGAGAAGGTTGATTCCATTGCAAACTCTCTTGAGTTAATCACCTCAATTCTGATTCAAGATGGTGATGATGTCAAAAAGGGGGAGAGAATTGCTAAAACCAAGTGTAAGCAAACTCAAACTCTGTTAAAGAAAGATCATCTGGATGAAGAAGGTGCCAATGCTGATAAGGGTTTAAGAAATGCAAATCCTAGACAAGGACATGAAAGGTCTACGAGGTCAAAGCCAAATTTGGTGATAGATACAAATATTCAGAGTACTTCTGGTTCAAAGCCAAAGGATTTGTCATTCACTGAAAATCCACAAACAGATGAAGAATTGGATGCAAAACTCTTTCGTGAAGAAAATGCTGAAGCTACACTTGAGGACATACAAGCTGAAGAAAAGCTGTTGCAGAAAGAGCATTTAAAAGCACAAAAGTCCAAGAAAGGGAAGAAAATTGTCAGAGCTTCAAAGCCTTCAAGGCCTGTAATGAAAGGAATTGAGATCAAAGAAAAATTTCAAGAAGAAGAAGAAGAAGAAGATAAAGGAAAGTTGATTAGAAAGTCTTCTCTTGATGCCAAGCTGAAGTTAAAAGGGGTGATGGGTGAAGAGAGCAAGAGTAATATGATAGTTACAACCTCTGTTGATACACATGTTGTACAGAAGAATGAAGACACAACCTCTGTTGCTACACAAGTTGTGACCACACCACTATTGTCTTCTCAGTTGAAATCAAAGTTTGGAAAAAGAGTTCTTCATGATCCAAATCTAGCATCTACAGCTCCAATGGATTTCACTGATGGTAGAGCCTTATCTGGTAAAATTGGATATACCAAAGGAGGTATAGGCTCACATAGGGATAAAAGACAACATGTTGTTCCCAGAGATCCTTCTTCACTGGCTGTTCCAGGTCGTGGTGTCACTCAAGAGAGTTTAGACAGACTGGAGTCAGTACAGCTTGTCTATCAGAAGAGTCTAGGGAAGGATTTTCTGCTATATTTCATGGCTGATGGAACAGTGTTTAAGATTGCTGAGAATGATATTGACTTAAAATTCTGGGAAGAACTAGAATATGTTCTGTATATTTTCAGAGTAAGAAATCAAAGAGCTCAGTCAGTTGCAAATGTGCTCAGACAAAAGATGATTCAGAATCTTGCAAGAAGAAATATGAAATACAACAGCAAGTATGTTCCGAAGTACAGAGACTGGAATGGGAATCTGATAGAAATGGAGAAGGGGACTACAAAGCTGAAGACTGATCTTGGGATTACTGTTCTAGATTTTAATGTGAAGTCTGAAGAAGTGAAATATATCAGGTTGGGAAATGAAATGAGAAGAAACAAGATCTACGATCTCAGAGCTGCTATCTTTCAAACTGATGAGAATGATCCAGATTTAAGAGAGATCAAGGAAGCTATGCAGATTGAACTTGAAAATGCTGAGAGGAGATTGTTGATTGATTATCTCAGAACAGCTCCAGATCTTGAGGAGGTTAGGTAGACAGAATTTGTAAGTCATTCGAATTTTCTGTAAATTTTGCTAAGTCAAGTTTAAACTCTGATTATATGTTAAACACTGTGTTTTTATTTGTTCGTTTTGACATCATCAATTACTGTGAACTTGTACATTTTTCTAATGAACAAGTTGGGGGAGATTGTTAGATATAATTGATGTGATTTAATGTCAGTGTTTAAGTGTTACAGGTAAAAAGAGTTTAACTTGTTGATTGAAAGCAGTTGTAATAGAGTTTGAGTATACGCTGATAGCTGGAAGCGCAAACGCTGACAGAAGAAAGCGTAAACACTGTTAGCTGAACACATGGAAGCGCAAACACTGTTAGCTTGGAGAGCAACAGAGTTTGTTAAAGTCTGTCTACAGGAAGCGTCTACAAGTCAACAGAGTTTAAGATTAATTTAATATTAATATGGAAGCAATATCTTTGAAGATTGGATAGCTGTCAAAGAGATTGAGTTGACTTAGAAGACGTGTAGCAATCGTAATTGATATCAATTGTATAGCTTAATTTTAGGAGAATCAATTAACGATTGTACGTAGCTGTATATCTTATAAATACAGTTAGGTTAACCCTAGAAGGGTATCCATCGTGAACGAATATCATTCATTGTAACCTAAGCAGCTCTCTGTGATATTTTACATCACTGAGAGAGGGATTATTAATTCCAAACAGTTTTAAGTGCTAAAACGTGTGTTCTTGTTATTTACTCATACAGTACTTGATTATATATATATTGTGTATTCGACCTAACAGTTTCAAACTCTCGAATACAAACCTTATGCTCTCGACTCACAATCGTTCGACTCTTTTAACAATGATATAGAGAGTGTATTTATAATGCTACCTATCAACTAATAACAGAAAGATAATCTATACATGACAATGTTCTGCCGTCCAGTTGATAGTTTCCATCAATAGAAAATTCTTTCCTTCATGATATCTTCTTGCTTGTTCTTCAAACAACGATCCTGTTTTATAGCACTTGCCAGTTTCTGTAGCATCCATAATGACATCATCAGTAACACGAATGATATCAGGATTCTATCTTGCATCATTTTCTGACCATCCCATCAGTACTTGACTTGTCATATCAGGATTTAATCTCAGTTCCTGACATGTAGTACTTGATGCCCTTTTCCTGGCTTATTCCTACAGATTACTGTCTAACACATATATCCTATACAAAGTGCTAAATCCTTTATAAAATCAGGATATACAAGAATTATAAGTAAAATTCTATTCTTAACATCACAACTCATGAATTATTCCTAACAATCTCCCCTATTTATGCTTTAAGATCTGAAGCATAAATCTGAGTTGTTGATGTCAAAACATACAACAGTACAATCAGAATAGAATTTATGAATTTAAGATCATGAAGTTAATTACCTCCCTCTTCAGATATAGACAAATATCTAGTACTTAGAAGAAAGAATTCAACTATTTGATGCTTCTTTTCCATTACCACTTCCCTGATAAGATTCACATCTGTCATCCTTAGTTCTTCTTTTATCTCTCCCAGTCTGTTTATCTCCCCCAGTCCGTTGCCTTTGAATTGTTTTTATCTCCCTTTTTTTGACATCAGCAACATTGATTCCAAGAGACTCAGTAACAGAACAAATGAGATTCATCAGAACTGCTTGATTTTCCATAATAGCGACTTGGTTATCTTCAAGTTTTTGAAGTCTTGATTGAATTTCAACTTGAGATTTCTGAATATCTTGTAAAACTTCAGAATTGACTTCAATGTTGGAAGTGTTTGGAATATCTTCAGATTCAAGTCTTGTAGAAGAAGTTGCCTGTGTAGAATGATATTCAAGTAATAATACTCGAGTAGAGTTACAAACATCTTCATCTTTCTGATTTGAAGCTGAAATATGATCATTTTGTCCTTCACTAGTATTCTGTGTACTAACATCTACAAATCCTGACTCCTTCTTAGAGTGATCAGATATTGTTGATGTCTCAATTTTGGCTGATATTGGAAGTACATACAAAGGAATACTAGGATCATTAGGAATTTCTTCTGGTACGAGTGGTGTAGAAGTTTGTCTTAGCCTTTCACCTATTCTGTTGATAATTCCTGCAAGCCTTTCTTTTTTTGCTTCTGAGCTTTAACTTCTGGCTTTGCATTGTGCTTTGCTAAGTCATTATTCTCATACATCTTGATAAAAGAATAAGTACCAGCATCCATACCAAGATTGTCAGACCAAGATTCAGGAAAAACCTGATCCCAGAAATCAAACGATGGTGGTTTCATAATTTTCTCTTCCTCACTATGGAGTTGATCATCCATACCCTCATTCTCACTTTGACTATCTAAGGTCAACACTCTTTCTACCTCTCCTTTTGCCTGGTCAGGAGCCCGCCTCTCAGATTGTGGATCAATGTCCATCTTTTCAAGTATATCACTCAAATTTGGATAAGTGCTCTCATGACCTACAGAAAAATAGGGTTTAGAAAAAGTTTTTATACCTGAACTCACATGGAGAGAGGGTTCCTCATCTGGCAAGGGGCTTGAGGTTTTCTCCAAGGAGTGAGCTGCTATAGTCTCTGAACCCTCACAAGCATCTTCTTTCCTTTCAGAGACTACATGCTCCAGTATGCCACTTTCAGGTTCTTTACTAGACTCTGATGTCTTCAGTAATACTTCATTAGAAACCATAGTTAATATGTCACCGTCTTCAAGTGTTGTTTGCTGAGACTCACCCTCAAGGTGGATAGACTTTGACTGAACAATGTTTGTTTGATTTTCAGTAAAATCAATCAAAGTTATTCCTCCCATATCATAGGGTTTCTCACTTGCAATTTTAGTCATCACAGAAGACCTTTCAACATCAGCTATCACATCTCCTGAGTCATCCAACCTCTGACTAGATGGTTCTTGTGTTGCAGTGACTGTGATCTGATTTGTCTTACTATTCACCACTGGTGCAATAGTACCTTCTGTTGACTGCATTCCTCTATCTACTTCCTCCTGTTGTTCACCTTGAGCTGAAGCATCTTCAATAATGACATCCTCGTCAAATAAATATGCATGAAGTGATTGAAGTGCAACTTGTTTTGAGAGTCCAAATTTCTTGACTAATTGTCTTCTAACAGATACATAGAAATACATCTTCATTAAGTCAAGTCTTTGATGTAGAAGTCCATATTCTTCAGGAAATAAAAGTTTTGGTACTCTTTCAACTAGAAAATCTAGAACAGGCCTGGATAGCTTCACTTTAATAGAAATAACTCCCATAGCCAGTCTGTATGATAATGTAGTTTCCCATGAAGAATCAATATCAAGATCTCTATTTTTAATTGCTGACTTGATTGTAACTTCATTTGTAGAGACCTGCATGATATAATTAGTTGGACTAGACTCTCTGTATGTAGGTGACAATTGAATCTTTCTTCTTGTTCTCCTGGTATAGTGAGCAAAAGATTTATCCTGAGAAGACTCAAGAGGTGTAGACACAGAAGTGATCTTGGGATGAGATCCTTTTTTAATAGACACAGTCTTTTGAGAGACAATATCCAGTAACTGTTTTCCTTTTTTAAGTACTACAGCCTTTTGAGAGACTACAGCCTGGCTGTGACTAGGTGCTTCATCTCTTTGTCCTAGCTTATAAAGTTGAATTGCAGCCTTCACTTCTTCTCTTTTAGCAAGAGATATATTATCATCATCTTCACTAGAACTACTACTACTACTTGACACAACAAATCTTCTCTTCCTTACAACTGATGTCTTTTGAGAAACACCAGAGGTTGGTTTCTTTGAAACAATAGGCTGTGAATCAATACTTTGTTATGTAATTGTTTCAGAGACTATAATGTTTTGGGCTACTTGGGTAGATAAAGGGGGGTTCTCCTCCAAACGAGATTCCTGATTCATTTCACCACAAAAGAAAGAAGAAATGTATAAAGTAGGAAGATGAGTTTTAAGAATTACCTGAACATGATTTGGATAATGAATTTCAGGTATTTCATCTAGATTCTTTTCATTGTCCTTCTTTGTAAGGTCATAGAAAATTCTATTTTGCTGTACATAAGAAGAAACACAATGTTCTCTACCAAATCTAGCTTCAACATCAGGAATAAAATGGTTAATAAACATTTGCATAAATTTATGATAATAAACCATTTTCCTGTCTTGATCTCTTGATCCAAGTTTAATACACATCTGACTTAAGATAATGTGACCAATATTTATTACTCTGTCATAAAGAAAACTATAAGCAATATGTGATGTAACATAAGTAATTTGATGAAAAGAACTATATTTACCAGTAAAACATTTAGCAATTTGATCAAAGAAGAAAGACCATTCTTTCCTAAAAAAAGATCTATTTAACTGGCTCATGTTGTCTAGAGGTCCATTATAACCTAGTGCAGACAACATAGTTATTACATCATCATCAGATGGTTCACTTGCGTAATTAACATTAACATGTAAGTGAAGTACTGAATTAACAACAGATTCAGTAATGTCATAAGTATCTTGTCCTAAATGTAGAATAATCTTACCTGATTGACTCTGAGTAGAATCAATTACTTCAGCATTCTCCCTCTAACCTCCTCAAAACTTGAGGATGAAGAATTTGGACAAGAGTCTGAGGTTGATCTTGATGGAGATGCTATTCATTCTCCTCAACAAGAATGGAGTTGAGTCTGCTGCTCTCATTCAAGTCACCTAGACAAGGAATCCAGGAGTAGATCATCAAGTTACTCTTGAGATGCTCCTTGTCCTGAAGTGACTTGTGAAGACTTGCTACTTTTGCAGATGTTAAAAATCTAGAAATTTAACATTCCTAACTCACTAACCAATCTAATGAATGTAGCCTCATCAAGTGGTTTAGTTAGAATATCTGCAAGCTGTTTGTCAGTAGGAACAAAATGAAGTTCCACAGTTCCATTCTCAATATGTTCTCTAATAAAATGATACCTGACATCAATGTGCTTAGTCCTTGAATGTTGAACTGGATTTTCTGTAATTTTGATAGCACTAGTATTATCACAAAACATAGGAATATTACTAAGTATCATACCATAATCCATCAACTGATTTCTTATCCAAAGGAGCTATGCACAACAACTGCCTGCTGCTATGTACTCAGCTTCTGCAGTTGAGGTTGAGACAGATTGTTGCTTCTTGCTTACCCAACAAATCAATCTGTTTCCCAAGAATTGACATGTACCTGTAGTGCTTTTCCTGTCTATTTTACACCCTGCATAATCAGAGTCTGAATAGCCAATTAGGGAGAAATCAGATTCTCTTGGATACCACAAACCAAGATTTGGAGTTCCTTTGAGATATCTAAAAATTATCTTCACAGCAATTAAATGAGATTCCTTAGGATCACTTTGGAATCTAGCACATAAATAGGTAGAAAACATTATATCTGGTCTACTTGTAGTTAAATATAACAATGAGCCTATAAGGCTTCTTCAACCTTCTTAGATTATATAATCGTGTAGAAGGGGGGGGGGTTGAATACAAGTTATATAATCGTGTCTGATTTTTGCTCGAATAAATAAAACAAGAACAAACGAATAAATCAAACTTTTTGTATTAATAAGATCAAATATAAACTCTACCAAAGGTGTACAAATACCTTTAGCAGCTGCTGACAATACAAATCTCTCTCTGTTTGTTTCGAACTCTCGAATACAAACCTTATGCTCTCGACTCACAATCGTTCGACTCTTTTTACAATGATATAGAGAGAGTGTTTATAATGCTACCTATCAACTAATAACAGAAAGATAATCTATACATGACAATGTTCTGCCGTCCAGTTGATAGTTTCCATCAATAGAAAATTCTTTCCTTCATGATATCTTCTTGCTTGTTCTTCAAACAACGATCCTGTTTTATAGCACTTGCCAGTTTCTGTAGCATCATTAATGATATCATCAGTAACATGACTGATATCAGGATTCTATCTTGCATCAGGATCTGACCATCCCATCAGTACTTGACTTGTCATATCAGGATTTAATCTCAGTTCCTGACATGTAGTACTTGATGCACTGTTCCTGACTTATTCCTAAAGATTACTATCTAACACATATATCCTATACAAAGTGCTAAATCCTTTATAAAATCAGGATATACAAGAAGTATAAGTAAAATTCTATTCTTAACATCACAACTCATGAATTATTCCTAACATGGATTGTTGTTGACTCTCTTGATGTGATTGATGATGATTTCACTTGCTTCATCCTTGGAGTGCAAAAAGTATGTTCATGTGTATTTGGAGAAATCATCCACAAGCACAAGATAATATTTCTTCTTAAAAATTGACAATACATTGATTGGTCCAAATAGATCCATGTTTTGTAGCTATAAGGGTTGATCAATTGTTGACATTGACTTGGATATGATTTGAAAGAGGCCTTCTTTTCCTTTCCTTTTTGACATGCATCACACAATCCATCCTTGGAAAAATCCAACTTTGAAATACCTCTAACCAAATACCTCTTAACCAATCATTCATTGCTTTAAGTGACAATTTTTTGTACCAAAGCCAACTTACATCTTCACTTGCCTTGCTGAATAGGCATGTAGTTGAATCTGCAATTATTGAGTTGAAGTCAACAATGTAGACATTTCTCTTTCTGTTGTCTATCAACACCACCTTGTTGTCATTCTTCCCGAAAATTAATAACACAAGCTTCAGAAGTGAACCAAACATTTTGTCTTTTATCACATAATTGACTAATGCTAAGCAAGTTGTGTTTAAGGCCATCAACTAGTGCTACCTCCTCAATGACAACATTATCTTGTGAAATCAAGCCATATCCTCTAGTATATCTTTTGATGTTATCTCCAAAGGTAATGCTAGGGCCAGCTCTCTCCTCAAACTTTGTGAAAAGGGTAGAATCACCAATCATATGCCTAGAGCACCTACTGTCTAGGTACCAAAAACTCTTTCTGTTTCTCTGCACACATTAAAACCAAATCAAGTTGATTTTAGTAGTCAAGTTTCCTTGGGGGCCTTGTTAGCTTTCTGATTGTTCTTCACACCCTTTTACACCAAAGGTTCTGATTGAGTCACAACCTTAACTCTTGGTGTGGGACTTTGAAGAACAGGATTTGAGATTTACTCACATGCATAAAAATTAGTAGTAGGATTAGACATGGCTTGTGCATACATGTTGTTCATTCCAGGCATCATCCATGGCATTTGAGGCATATTAAAAGTATTGTAATATAGATTTTGCATGAAAGGCACGTTAGCAAACAGATTTGATGCATGAGAATTTTGTACAAACAAGTTAGGCATGGTATTCATGGCAGGCATAGGCATAGCAGGCATAGGCATGATAGGCACAGAAGCATTTTGTACAATTTTACAGCTAGCAGATAGATTATTAACACTACCACATTTTACACACACTTTCCTAGGTGTAAACTTATCAGGTGTGTAGTTATTGTGTTTGTTAATTCCTACCTTGACATTTTTGTTTTCCTTCTTTTTACCCTCAACCTTTACCTCAATCTTTTCTAGCTTGTCCTTCAATTTCTTGTTGGAAAAGTGGCCTATGTTTCCTTTCTCAACTTTCTTTATTTTTCTACTCTCACCACTTATAAAGTTTTTATTGACTAGACCATATTGCTTATTCAATTTTTCTAGAGTTTCTTTGCTAACAATTTTGGTCTTCAACGGATACTTCTCATCTGTTGACTTGTCAACCTTCAACGGATGATCAGTATCCATTGATTAATCATTGTTCAACGGATAATCAACCTCAATATCCGTTGATTCACTATTACAAGTAACTTCTCCATTGATCTCTAACTTTTCCTTTCCTAACTTATAGAAAGAATCAATCCCTTGAACCTTGATGATGTTTTCAGAAACATCCTTTGATCCTTTCCACTTAGCAATTAACTCTTGTTCTTTTTTCAACTATTTTCTTAGAGTTTCTTCTCTTTTTAGGGCCTCAATTAATTCATCTTTAGCAATCTGGAAATCCCTTTTCATTGTCTCAAACTCAATGAATTGAGTTTCTAACACAACATTTCTATCAATTTATAAGGTATTTAAGTCTTCAATCCTTTTGGTTTCTTTCTTAAGAGATTTTAAAGAGACATGCATATTGTACAATTCAAGAGACAGTTCACTAATTGTACTATCACATTCATCTTTAGAAAGCACGGTTAGATTTGTAGTGAATACCTGATTGCTTGCTGAACTAGCTTCCTGTTCATTCTCATTAGCCATGATTGCAAGGTTGACATACCCTCTTCTTCATCTGTGTCACCTCCAGCAGCCCAATCATTGTCCCTTGTCATGAATGCTTTTTCTTTTTGACTTAGGAGATCAAAATATTTCTTTTTGTAGTCAACAAGTTCAAATTGTTTCTTTTTCTTTTCAGCCTTGGACTTTCTGCATTCATTTGCAAAGTGACCAGCAATACCACAGCTAAAACACTTGATTTTTGATCTCTCAACCACATCCTTATATAACATCCAAGCCCACAAACGAATGTATACCGGACCCAACAACCCACCACAGGTCAGTGCAAAAGTGCTAGCAAGTTGGTACATATTAGTTGTTGATTTGTCTCTATAAAGGCCCCAATTACTCTTATTCTAATCGATATGGGATGTTACAAACACCCCCTCTTATAGGGTCGACGTCCTCGTCGAGTCCACACACACTTACAAAACACACTTACGGAACCCGGGCAGTTCCTCTGCACTTCCAACCGGGCAGAGCTCTAATACCATTTATAACATCCAAGCCCACAAGCAAATGTATACCGGACCCAACAACCAACCACAGGTCAGTCCAAAAGTGCTAGCAAGTTGGTACACATTAGTTATTGACTTGTATCTATAAAGGCTCCGAATACTCTTATTCTAATCGATGTGGGATGCTACACCTTGTTTGATTGATAGCTCTTTCTAGGTTGCCTTGCTGTAGTAGGGTTCTTCTTGAATCTGAGTTTAAAATTTTCTTTGAAAAAAATGCTAAGTACTCATCCAGCTCATCAGATTCATCACCACTAGATGCTTCCATTTCTTCAACCATCTTGCACTTGCCCTTGCTAGTCTCAGCACCATCTTCACAAGTACTTGTACTTGGTGTGGTTTTCACACTTTCCATCTTCTCACCATCTTGGCCACTTGGTATATTGGCCACCAAAGCCACAATTCCACCCTTCTTCTGATTTTTCTCAATTTTCTTATCTTATTACAATTCCAGCTCATAGGTCTTTAAGATTCCATACGGGCTCTCAAGTGTAAAATCTTTCTATTCTTGAGAATTTCTCAGTGAGACTATCATGAGCTTCTATTCTTTAGGAAGAGACCTCAGAAATTTGAGATTGGAGTCTTTAGTTTGATATACCCTTCCATACAACTTTAACCCGTTCATTAGTTTTTGAAATCTACTGTAAATATCAGTGAGATTTTTACTAAACTTGAAGTGAAAGTGTTCATACTGTTGTATGAGAAGCTACATATTGTTCTCTCTAACTTGTTCAGTACCTTCACCAAGAGTTTGAATGTATCCCACACTTTTTTAGAAGTAATGCAGTTAATGACACAATCAAACATATCTTGATCCAAAATATTGAACAAAATGTTCATGGTTTTATTATCTTTGTGGATTTCTTCAATGTCTTCATCTATGAATTCTGCTGGTAGTTTGGGAACTGGCCTACCAGTAGCTGTAGTACCAGCTGCTGCTCTAATTGTAGAATTGGGCTTTATTGGCACATGTGGCCCTTTCTCTATGCAATTTACATAGCCTTCATCAATGGCTAAAAGATGTAAGTGAAGCTATACTTTCCAATGAAAGTAGTTGTCTTTGTCAAGAACTGGTATTTTCACTCCAAAATCCTTCTTTCCTATGGTGTTTATTGTTTGGTGATATTTCAACTTCTTGTATGTCAGAAGCCTGATCTAATACCAATTATTGAATCCCAACAATGTACCATAGGATTGTAGAAGGGGGGGTTGAATACAATCCTGACTGAAACTATTTTCGAATGGACTAAGGCTCAAACAGTTTTCTATTTAGAACAGAGGTAAAGATGCTAAGTAAATACAACAAATGTAAACACACTGTATTTAAAAATTTCAAGTGGAGATGTATGTTCCACCGTTTTGAGTTTACGAGAAAATCTAACAATTTCGAAGTGAGTGCTCAGTGTTTTCTCTAACTTAAAGCAAAGCTACACTCGGGTTATAAATATCCCAAGTTTACAAACCCTACAAAAAAAGAATATTAAAAAGTTAAATTATTTGCAGGTTTGCTACTTCATTCCTTGTCTTCATGTGATGCAAATTGTCTGATTATTTTGGATAAATAATAATTTCTTGATTTTATCATCGCGTTTTCTTGCTTAGAAAAGGAATGTTTTTTTTCCTTTTATTTGTTTTCAATACTGGCTACCATGTTGTTTTGAAGTCCATCAACGCACGTGATCTGTCAACCATGTCAAGACATTATTGGTTGAAGTGATTATTCGTTGAGGCTGTCATCCATTGATGGGTAGAATGCTATCCGTTGAAGTTGTTATCCGTTGATGTAGTATCTTTATCCGTTGAAGTACCATATCACTTATGCAGAATTACAAAGCAGAGCCTATTTATAGTTAGTTAACCTATTATGCATATCCAATACATAGAAAACTATCAACTAACACATCAACTTATAATTTATCCGTTGAGACTTCATAGCATGTTACATACTTATCCGTTGATAAGCTACCTCATCAACGGATGCTGATAAGCATGCCATCCGTTGATGAGTTACAAAATGACTTAAACAATTTATCTTTTTAGGTGTTTCGCAAATATCATCAAGGACAACATAACTCCTAACAAATATTCAGTAAGACACTCCTAGCTAGTATCCTTCTTTGGAGGGGGTTGTATAACTTACATACTTTTCATCTTGCATCATAGCCACAAACACATAATTTTTCCTTTTGTCAACAAATTTGGTCTATCTATCATCTGTATGTGCATAAGTTATGCTTCCAAAATTTTGGGAGTAATAACCGACCTCTATCTTTTCTATACTTCTACGATTCTCGTCGTACAACAATTTTGATAGTTAGGTAACTTTATATATCTTTTTGCTTATTTTTTAAATGTTCATTTGAATAGAAAATTGAAAAAAATAATTTAAGGAACTATCTTTTATATGCACTTTGAAAAACGTACAAATAGTTAAAAATAAAATTGTTTAACAATGGAAGGAGTATTGGTAGTTGTTTGAAAGATTTTAAAAATGTATGATAAATATTTTTCAATTGAATACTAGAGTATATCCAACTTTCTTGTCAAAGTAATTTCTACAACATGAATTTTTCATTTGAAAATTCGTGTGAATATATATAAAATTAGGGTGTTGGAGAACACATAAATGAAAACTAAGAAGCTGTGATTTATATTATTTATATTGGTGATTTGGTTATTTATCATCGCAATTATTACACCACCATCTACTTCCCACTTCACCCACCACTTCTAATCATCGTCTACCTAAACCATTTCCGACCACCCCAAATAAATGAGAACTAAATGACAACATTTGATTCATGTTTGTGATTTAATTGTTTATCATGACAATTATTCCACCACCATCTTATTCCCACTTCACCAACCTGATACTCCTATGGTTTTGATGATCACATTCAGCAAACTATTTTCTTGTAGTTTGATATAAAACATTGTGTTATGGTTGTACTAACTTGGTTTTGCAGGGTATATTAAGTCTACTAATTGTTTACAGAGAAAATATATACAGCAAGCCACTTGGTGTTACAACAGAGACAGTTTGGCAAGCCATTTGCACTGACAGACATAAACAGCAAGCCATTTGCAAACTGCCAGAAATCCTGAAGATATATATCAAGACAAATTTTCATGGATGTAATTCAGGAAATATATTGTGAGGACTCTTTATTATATAATACGTACACAATATATTCTAGAGCTCAAATCTTTTCAAATATCTTTCTTTAAATTATTTTATAAAACTTATAGGAGTTTCATTATTTAAAAGATTTCTTTCTACAAAATCTCCTATACGCGTTTTATATCTATACAAATCAGAAGGGTTATGTTTTCATCGATTTCTTTCTTCCAAACCCTCTGTCTAATGTTCACAAGAACGTTTGTAAAATCCCTAACCAACTGAACGTTGGAAATTGATTCTAATAGTTCGAATAAATTGGTGATTGATTTTCTGAACGTTGGTGTGAAGCTTTATAAACCCGTTCTTGTGTTCATTCGTTTCTAACAATCCAGAGAAAATATTCAAACACACAAAGAACACAAACAACTCAGTTTTCCATTGCTATATCTTTCGTTCTCTCGAGCTCTTAATATATTATATACGTGCTATATCTTAGAGAGTTCATAGTTTGAGTTGTATTCATCTATTGATTGTATTGTTCGATTTATAAGGTTTAGTTGTTGGACAAGTTGGCTTGGGAACTAGGGTTTGGTGATCGTTGCTAGAGAAGTATACTTGGGAAGTATAGCTTAGAGAGCAAGTTCAGAAACAGGAGTTCAGCACGCCATTTGTCAACAGCTGGGAATTAAGGGAGATATATTATTGTATCTTGTAATTGGTTTTATTTCAGTGATCAATAATATTTCTCTTACCAAGTTGGTAAGGGACCAGGACGTAGACCATAGGGGTTAGGGGTCGAACCTGGCTAAAAGTCTCTGTGTTCTTTATTTTCTGCTCTTTGCTTACTGCTTGCATTTAGCTTACTGTTTATGCACTTTACTGCACTCATTGTCTTTACATTCAACATACTGTTTGCAATCAGCTTACCATTTGTCTCTGCATAAAACGAAATCAGTAAGCTGTTTCTGGTAATTTTTAAAATCGGTTTTAGTTAAACATAGTTAGCCATTTACACCTATTCACCCCCTCTAGGTGTGCATTTTCATTTGGTATCAGAGCTTTGGTATACTAACAGTTCTGTAACAGGAAAGTATTCGATCATAATGGCTGAAAACTATCCCGAAGGAAAATCTGATTTTAGGCCTCCACTTCTTCATGGCACACACAACTACCACTGGTGGAAAAGCAGCATGAAAACTCACTTATCCAGAGATCCATTAGTTCTGAGAGTTGTGCAAAAAGGTCCATATGTCTTTCTTGACAAGGATGGCAAGCCAAAGGATGTTGATGATCTCACTCCGGATGAATTAATCAAACTTGGCTACAATTGAAAGGCAAGGAGTTATCTTATGAATGGTTTGAACCAGGCTGAATATGATAAAGTATCTTCACTCAAATCAGCAAAAGAAATGTGGGATGCTTTGGAGACTTATCATGAAGGTTCGAAATCTCTAAAGAAGGTGAAACTTAGCAAGCTAATGAATGACTTTGGAAACTTCAAGCTTAATGAAGGTGAAACTATCAAGGATAGTCAAGCACGGTTTCAAGTTACTATTAACTCACTGAAGAGGCTTGGAAAATCTATACCACACGATGAAATCAATATGAAGGTCTTAAGTGAAGTACCATTTATCTACGAAGCCAAAGTTACTGCCTTGGAATCCTCACCACTTATTGATACTATGGATCACTTGGCTGTATTTGCTCAGCTAGAGCAATTTGAAAGCAAGATAAATGGAAATCAGGTGGGAAGTTCAAGTGTTAAAGCTCCAACAGAAAAGATGAAGAATATGGCTCTCCATTCTAAAAACAGCAAGCCAATTGACTCTAATGATGAATCTGATTCAGATGAGGAACTTGCACTTATTTCAAAGAAGATCAAGAGGCTGATAGAAAAGAAGAACATGATGAAAAGGGAAAGAGGTGGCTACTACAACAACAAGAAAGGCTCAAAAGACTCTAAGGAGGAAACTTGTTTCGAATGTGGCAAGCCAGGTCATTATAAAAGGAACTGCTACAAACTCAAGTCAAAACAGCCTATTGTTTTCAAGGATAAGAAGAAATCAAAGGCTCTACTGACTTGGAGTGATGATGATTCAGATTCCAGTGATGACTCAAGTGAAGAAATGGTGAACTTAGCACTTGTTGGAATTGAAGATGAATTTACTCAAGGAAATTTAGAAGGAGTGTATGCTGAAACTGATTCTGAAGAGGATTCTAGTGAGGTAAACTCTTCTAATGATTACATTTCTTCAGATGATACATTGTTAGATTCACTAACCATGCAAGAACAAAATAGTGTTACAATTGAAGAACACATGGCACTAAAGGCTGAAATCAGCAAGCTGACTGATAAGAATGCCTATTTATCCAAAATGGTAAAAGATCTGTTGCCAAAAATGGAAGAATGGGATTCAACTTCATTCAGTAAAGCTACAGAGATCAAGGAACTAAATACTAAGAACAAACATTTTGAAGCTAATGTCAAATTACTTGAAAAGAGAAACAAGACCTTGACTGAAGAAATCAAAGAGCTAAGGTCTGATGTCAAAACTAAAGCTAAAGCATTGGAATCATACAAAATGAAGGAATCTAGTCAAGCCGAATCCTCAAAAACTGCTGAAAAGAGAGTTCAGCAAGCTGAACTCATCAAACAGCAAGCTGAAGTAATCACCCTCCTAGAAACAGAAGTTAAAGATCTCAAGAAGGGTATGGAAACTTTTGTTCAAGGTGAAGACACTTTAAAAACAATGATGAAGAAGGCAAATGTACCTTTGGTCAGAGAAGGTGTTGGTCTAAACTTCAACAAGAAAGATAAGGTGCTCAAATATGATGGAAGGAATGACATACCTTATGACTATGCTATGCCTTGGAAGACATGCAACAAATGTGGTACAAAAGGTCATCTGGAAAAACATTGTGTGGTTCAAGTAAATCATAAAGTGAAAACAGCTTACCAGAATGGACCAGTCAGGAGACAAACAGCATACCAGAATGCAAATAGCAGGAGACAAACAGCATACCAGAATACAAATAGCATGAGACAAACAGCTTACAAACAGAATGATCAGTCCCCAAAAGTGGTCCAAATGTGGATCAAGAAAACTGATTTAAATGCTTTATATATTCTTGCTACTAACCAACCTGGACCCAAACCCATATGGGTACCAAAACATTGAGGTATTTTTGTTTGTTTTGTAGATGTGCCTTGCTGCTAAGGTCAAGTCAAAGCAATGGATCTTGGACAGTGGATGCACAAGACATATGTATGGAGACAAATCTCAGTTTATGAATCTCAAAATGAAAAAGGGTGGAAGAGTGACAATTGGGAATAGCAAAACTCTTCAAATCCTGGGTACCGGTTCTATTGGTAATAGTAATATTTCAATTGATAAAGTTCAGTATGTCAAAGGTCTTTCTTATAACTTGCTGAGTGTTACTCAATTATTTGATGATGGACATCATGTTGAATTAGGCATTGATAAAGCTGTTATTACTATTGGTACTAACAAATTCCCCCTAGTTGCTAGAAAGGAAGGAAATATATATGTATTAGACTTTGATATGCAGGAAACAGCATGCTGTTTGGCTGCAGTGGATAATGACCCATATATTTGGCATAGAAGATTGGGACATGCACACATGGATTTGCTCAGAAAGTTATCAAGCAAGAAACTAGTGAGAGGGCTGCCCAAGCTAAAGTATGTCAAAACAGAAGTATGTTCAGCTTGCCAATTGGGAAAACAACTTCGAAGTACTCACAAATCAAAGAAAATGGTATCTACTTCTAAACCCTTAGAGCTTCTGCATTTGGACTTATTTGGTCCAGAAGCTTACAAGAGTATTGGAGGTAAACAATATGGTTTTGTGATTGTAGATGATTATTCTAGATTTACATGAGTATTATTTCTTCGTACTAAAGATTGTGCTTTTGATGAGTTTAAGAAGCTAATCAAATTAATTGAGAACAAGTTGAATACAAGACTTGTAGGTATAAGGAGTGATAGAGGAGGTGAATTTCTCAACAAAGACTTCATTGCTTATTGTGAAAAAAGAAGAATTACACATGAATTTTCTGCACCAAGGACTCCACAACAAAATGGAGTGGTAGAAAGTAAGAACAGGTCACTACAAGAAACAGCAAGGACTCTTTTGAAAGAAAGCAAGCTGCCTAGAAGTTTTTGGGCAGAAGCAGTGAATACAGCGTGCTATTTGTTGAACAGAGTCATAATCAGGCCTATTTTGAACAAAACTCTGTATGAATTGTTGAGGAAAAAGAAGCCAAACATTAGTTACTTCAAAATCTTTGGCTCAAAGTGTTTTGTGCTCAAGACAATTGATAATGATGGTAAATTCGATGCTAAATCTTATGAAGCTATTTTTCTTGGCTATTCTTTAACTAGTAGAGCATATAGAGTTTATAATTTAAATAAAAATATAGTTGAAGAATCTATTGATGTTACTTTTCAAGAACCTAACAATGATCTGCCAAGAGATGAGGAAGAATTTGCAGGTGAAACTGATAACATACAACCTCAAGTTACTGGAAATTAGCAAGCCAACAATTCTGCTGAAATTGGAAGTCAGCAAGCCAACAACACTACTGAGAATGGAAAACAGCAAGCTGGAACTCCAAAACAGCAAGCTGAAGTGGTCAGAATCACTTCACATGAAGAAATTGCTCAACATTCTCTACCAAAGGCTACAAGGACAGTAAAGAATCATCCTCCAGAACTTGTCATTGGAAATATTTCAGATGGAATCACAACAAGGAGAGGAAAAGCAAACTTTTGTGCTTATGCTGCCTTTTTAGCTCAAGAAGAACCCAAAAATATCAAAGAAGCATTAGAAGATGAAAATTGGATCATGGCAATGCAAGAGGAACTCAACCAATTCGAGAGATGTGATGTTTGGGAACTTGTAAAACCTCCAGAAGATGTTTCTATCATAGGAACCAAATGGGTGTTCAAGAACAAAGTGGATGAATTTGGAACAGTTACTCGAAATAAGGCAAGGCTCGTGGCTCAAGGATATAATCAACAAGAAGGAATTGATTTTGAAGAAACATATGCACCTGTAGCTCGTTTAGAATCAATCAGAATGCTTCTTGCTTATGCATGCTACAAGAAATTCAAGTTATATCAAATGGACGTAAAAAGTGCATTCCTAAATGGCGTGCTGGATGAGGAAGTCTATGTCAAACAACCTCCTGGATTCGAACATGAGAAGTTTCATGACTATGTTTACAAGCTCAAGAAGGCATTATATGGTTTAAGGCAGGCCCCTAGAGCATGGTATGAGAGGCTTAGTAAGTGTCTTCTCAAAAATGGATTCATTCGAGAAAGAGTACAAGTGGTGTTTGTACATTTCTTGGACAAAGCTTGGTTTCATGGCAAAGCAAAAAGCAAGCTTCTGTTGCTCTATCAACGGCCGAAGGAGAATATTTAGCAGCTGGTAGCTGTTGCTCTCAAATTTTATGGATGATTCAAACTCTAAGGGATTTTAATATCAAGTGTGGCAAGATTCCAATATATTGTGACAACACGAGTGCTATCAATATCTCCAAGAATCCTGTGAATCACTCAAGAACAAAGCATATCGACGTTCGTCATCATTTCTTGAGAGATAATGCAGCAAAAGGGAAGATTGAGTTGGTATTTGTCTCTACTGAAGTTCAACTGGCAGATATTTTCACAAAGCCATTAGCTGAAGAAAGATTTACAGCCATACGAATGGAGCTTGGCATGTGTACTGTGTAGTCAGCAAGCTGACAAGCACAGAATGGGTAACGTTGGCTTACCATTTGTATCTGAACAATTTATATGCCATTACTATGATTTGATTTTTTTAATTTTATTTCTCTATGCTTATTCCAGACCTGGACTAATATTCTTTTTGTTGAATTTTTTGATGGATTAAGGGGGAGAAATTTAGGAGAACCGTTTGGTCAAGATATTCGATTTGGATATGATTGATTATGCTTGTTTATCTTGAATCTGTTTTATATCAAAATGTACTAATATGAAGGGATTTAGGGGGAGTTCTTATTTCTCCTAAATATTGTGTAATCATCAAAAAGGGGGAGATTGATACTCCTATGGTTTTGATGATCACATTCAGCAAACTATTTTCTTGTAGTTTGATATAAAACATTGTGTTATGGTTGTACTAACTTGGTTTTGCAGGGTATATTAAGTCTACTAATTGTTTACAGAGAAAATATATACAGCAAGCCATTTGGTGTTACAACAGAGAAAGTTTGGCAAGCCATTTGCACTGACAGACATAAACAGCAAGCCATTTGCAAACTGCCAGAAATCATGAAGATATATATCAAGACAAATTTTCATGGATGTAATTCAGGAAATATATTGTGAGGACTCTTTATTATATAATACGTACACAATATATTCTAGAGCTCAAATCTTTTCAAATATCTTTCTTTAAATTATTTTATAAAACTTATAGGAGTTTCCTTATTTAAAAGATTTCTTTCTACAAAATCTCCTATACGCGTTTTATATCTATACAAATCAGAAGGGTTATGTTTTCATCGATTTCTTTCTTCCAAACTCTCTGTCTAACGTTCACAAGAACTTTTGTAAAATCCCTAACCAATTGAACGTTGGAAATTGATTCTAATAGTTCGAATAAATTGGTGATTGATTTTCTGAACGTTGGTGTGAAGCTTTATAAACCCGTTCTTGTGTTCATTCGTTTCTAACAATCCAGAGAAAATATTCAAACACACAAAGAACACAAACAACTCAGTTTTCCATTGCTATATCTTTCGTTCTCTCGAGCTCTTAATATATTATATTGTTAGAAATGATTGATGAGAACAGTGTTTGGAAGCTATAGTGAGAAAACAGAGTTTAGCTGGAAGCAGTCAGAGTTTAGTTAAACACTGACTGGAAGCGCAACAGAGGCTGGTAAACTCTGTAGCGGTATTGTCTGAAGAGTCAACAGTGTTTGAAGGTTGATGCAAGATAAGTATGGAAGCAATATCTTTGAAGATTGGAAAGCTGTCAAAGAGATTGAGTTGACTTGGAAGACTGGAGCAATCGTGATTGATATCAATTGTATAGCTTGATTATAGGAGAATCAATTACTGATTGTATGAAGCTGTATGTTCTATAAATACAGTTAGGTTAACCCTAGAAGGGTAGTCGAACATTGAGAAATTCATTGATTGTAACCTAAGCAGCTCTCTGTGATATTTACATCACTGAGAGAGGAATTGTTAATTCCAAACAGTTTTTAATTGTTAAACAGTGTGTTCTTGTTAAGTTACTCATACAGTATTTGATTGCTTATTGTGTATTCGACCTAACAAGTGGTATCAGAGCCAAATCTGTTACTTTATTACAGTTAAAGATCCAAACACAATAGTAATCAATGGCAGAGATACCTCCACCATCTGAGAAAGCCCCTACTACTGTTAGTAGGTATGAAACAATAAGGGTTCCTATACTTAGGCCATCAGAGTATGCAATTTGGAAGGTGAAAATGACCATGTTTCTGGAGGCTACAGATCCAGAATACCTTGATAGAATTTATGAAGGTCCTCACAAACCTACAAAGTTATCTGCTGCTGCTGCTGGTGAGGAATCAAAGGTCATTCCAAAAGAAAAGAAAGATCTAACTGCTGAGGATCTTTCATCTATTGCAAAGGATGCAAAAGTGAGACATTTACTTCACAGTGCATTAGACAATGTCATGTCTAGTAAAGTGATTAACTGCACAACTGCAAAGGAAATATGGGATGCACTTGAGGTTAGGTGTCAAGGAACTCCTGCAATCAAGAAAAACAGAAGAAACATACTCACTCAGGAGTATGAGCACTTTGAGGCAAAGTCTGAAGAAACCATGACAGAAACATTTGACAGATTCTGTAAACTGATCAATGATTTGTCATTGGTTAACAAAGAGTATGATTTAGAAGACTCAAATCTCAAGTTTCTTCTTTCTCTACCTGAAAAGTGGGATGTGAAAACAACCACTATTAGAGATAATTATGAACTTGGTGAAACGGAGATTGATGAAATTTATGGGCTGCTCAAAACCCATGAATTGGAATTAGAGCAGAGAAACAAAAGATCTAGTAGAAAGTCAAAGTCTGTTGCTCTTAAGGTTGAGGAGAAACCATCAAAGAAGGAGGCATCAAGGAGAAAGGCAAAAGGGAAAGCCTTAGTCATACATTCAGAGAATGAGTCATCAAACACTGATGTTGACTCAAACACAGATGGATCATCTGATTCTGAAGATGATGAGGAGATGATGCAAATGGCTGCATTGATGGTAAAGACCTTCAAGAAGATGGGTTTCAAGAACTTCAAGAAGGGAAAGAGATTCTCCAGAGACTACTCAAAGTCTGACAAGAAGAATTTCAAGAAAGCTGAGGGAAAGGACTTCAAATCTGGAAAGAAAGATAAGTCTGAGATTCAATGCTACAATTGTAAGGAGATGGGTCACTATGCTCCTGAGTGCAAGAAGGGTAAAACTGAAAAGGCACTCTACACCAAAGGCAGAGATTGGGCAGACACTTCAGATTCAGATGAAGAAGTCAACTATGCTCTCATGGCTACTACTCAGACTGAAAATGATGATCTCAAGGTACCCCCAACTACCTATGCTTATAACACTGATAATATAACTGAATTGAGAATTTATCTTAAAGCATTGCATATCAGTTATAGGGATCAGACTTTAGAAAATGAGAGGATAAAGACTGAGTGCTCTCAACTCAAAGAAAGAAATAAACTTGTTGAGGAACAGCTAGAGAACATGAATAAAATTCAGAAAGAAAGAGATGATGCAGTGTTTATTGAACAGGAGTTGCTAGGTAAGTATAAGCAACTAGAATCAGAATTGGAGGATAGTAAACACATCATTAAAACTTGGACACACTCTGGTAAAGACACTCAAGAAGTGTTTCAGTCAGACACAGTAGGTCTAGGTTACTCTGAGGGAGATGAACTTAGATTTGAAAATCAGGTAAAAGTTAGACCACATCGTTCATCTGAAGGTAATGTCATGGGAACAGGTGGACCTAAGACTGAAGCACAGAAAAAGGCTGTTAAAGAGTCATATGCTAAAACTTTTGTTAAAGAGGCTAACATTGGTTTAATGACAGATAAACAACTCAAGCATAAGCTTAAGGAGATAAAATCTGTCAACAAACAGAGATTGCCTAAGAAAAACAAAAATGGAAAAGTAGGCATAACATCAGGAATTAAGCCAATGCTTGCTTCATTAGCTCCTAGAAAAACATGCTTTAATTGTGGTAGCACTAATCATCTTGCTAGTTTCGGCAGTAAGAATAAGAACATTAATTCTTTGCCCTCTAAAACTGCAGTAAAGAGTGATAATGTGAGAACTAGACCACAGACTTTGTGCAAACACTGTGGAAGTACATGGCATTCTATTTACACTTGCAGAGATTATCATGCTATTTACTATAATTACTATGAACCCAAGCCAAATTTGAAATGGGTTAAAGTAAACTCTACAAATGTAAACTCTGAAAAAGTTAGCTTAAACTCTGATAATGTGAATTCCGCTGCAAAAGCTAACAGAATTAAGAAATCCAAAGGATCCAAGCAAGTCTGGATCCTTAAAACTAATAATCAGTGATTGTTTGTGATTGCAGGGCAACAGGGTTAGTACCCTAGTCGTGGACAGTGGATGTTCAGGACACATGACAGGAAATAAAGCCCTGCTATCAGAGTTTGAGGAGAAGGCTGGCCCAGAAGTTTCCTATGGAGATGGCAACATAGGACATACACTGGGATATGGCAATATTAATCTTGGGAATGTCATCATCACAAATGTAGCTCTGGTTCCAGGACTCAAGCATGATCTGCTATCTGTGAGTCAAATCTGTGACAGAGGATATCATGTAGATTTTCAGCCTGAATATTGTCAAGTGATCAGTAAATCTACAGGGAAAGTTGGTCTAGTTGGAAACAGACACAATAACATCTATGAAATTAAATTGTCAACAAACACTGATGGCAAAGCAGTGTGTCTGTCTACAAGAATGTCCAGTGAAGAGAGTTGGAAATGGCACAAGAAACTCTCACATTTGAACCTTAACAACATCAATGAGCTAATCAAGAATGATCTTGTGAGAGGTCTACCAAAGTCCTTGTTGAATGTAGAAGGACTGTGTGATTCTTGTCAAAAGGCTAAACAGAGAAAAGCCTCCTTCAAAAGCAAATCTGAGTCTTCAATTGTTGATCCTTATCATCTACTACATGTTGATCTTTTTGGTCCAGTGAATGTGATGTCTCTTGGAAAGAAGAAATATGCTCTAGTCATTGTTGATGAATATACCAGGTACACATGGGTATATTTTCTTGCAAAGAAGGATGAAACTGCATTAACACTGACAGAACATATATTACAACTGGAAAAAGGGTCAGAAAATCAAGTGAAGATAATCAGAAGTGACAATGGAACTGAGTTCAGGAATTCATCAATGGAAGAATTTTGCAAGAGTAAAGGAATCAAACAAGAGTTTTCTACACCTGGCACTCCACAACAAAATGGTGTAGTGGAGAGGAAGAATAGAACCTTGATAGAAGCTGCCAGAACCATGCTAGATGAAGCAAAATTGCCAACATATTTCTGGGCAGAAGCAGTTCAAACTGCTTGTTTTACTCAAAATGCAACACTGATCAACAAGCATGGTAAAACACCATATGAAATGGTGAAGAAGAAAAAGCCAAATCTAAAATATTTTCATATTTTTGGATGCAAGTGCTTTGTGTTGAAGACTCATCCTGAACAGTTGACCAAGTTTGACCTAAAGGCAGATGAAGGAATTTTTGTTGGCTATCCACTGTCAACAAAGGCATTCAGAGTCTATAATCTGAGAACTAGAGTGATCATGGAATCAATTCATGTGTCATTTGATGACAAGAAGATAACTGGACTTGAAGATGTAAATGAACATGATCAACTGCACTTTGAAAATGAAGATTTATTCTCTGAAAAAGTAAACTCTGATCAGACTGATTTGACAAACTCTGTTGATCTAAACTCTGAACCTCTACTGGTAAATACTGAAGAAACTCTTCAATCAGAAGCAAGGGAAGAACCAGTTGAGGGGGAGCATGAAGAATCACATCAAAGTGATAATTCAAACACTGAAAATGACTCAGTTGATAATTCTGAATCAAACTCTGTTGATTCAAACTCTGTTGATAATTCTGAGCAGTCACATTCAAGGGGAGCATCTGAAAATGAAGAAAGACACCAAGAAAATCAGGAGAGCATGGATCAAGGGGGAGGATCACATGATGACAGAAGCAATCTGCCTTCTGCAAGAAAATGGACTAAATCTCACACACCTGATTTGATTATTGGTGATCCAGATGCAAAAGTAAGGACAAGAAGTGCAACAACAAATGAATGTCTGTTTCATGCATTCTTGTCACAAACTGAGCCAAAGAAAGTGGAAGAAGCTCTTAAAGATGCTGACTAGATAACAGCAATGCAAGAAGAGCTAAATGAATTTGAAATAAATGAAGTGTGGACACTTGTACCAAGGCCCAAGAACAGATCCATTGTTGGTACTAAATGGGTTTTCAGGAATAAAACTGACAGTGAGGGTGTTATCACAAGGAACAAGGCAAGACTGGTTGCAAAAGGCTACTCACAACAGGAAGGAATAGACTATGATGAAACATTTGCTCCAGTGGCTAGATTGGAGGCAATCAGGATTTTTCTAGCATATGCCTCTCATAAGAAATTCAAAGTGTTTCAGATGGATGTAAAAAGTGCATTTTTGAATGGAAAACTTGAAGAAGAAGTGTTTGTGGAACAACCACCAGGTTTTGTAGATCCAAAATATCCAAACTATGTCTACAGGTTAGACAAGGCTCTCTATGGACTTAAGCAAGCACCAAGGGCATGGTATGAAACCCTTGCCAAATTTCTACTAGAAAGTGGATTTCACAGAGTCAAGATATCAAATGAGTATGATGGGAGAGCTTAGTTATTTTCTAGGCCTACAGGTGAAGCAAACAGATGATGGAATTTTTATAAATCAAGCAAAATATACCAGAAACCTTCTCAAGAAATTTGGTATGCTTGATTGTTCATCTGCAACAACTCCCATGGCAACTGCAACAAAATTGGACAAAGATGCAGGGTCATCAGTAGATATGACAAGTTACAGAGGAATGATTGGTTCTTTACTCTATCTGACAGCTAGCAGACCTGATATCATGTATGCAACTTGTTTGTGTGCAAGGTTCCAGGCAGATCCAAGAGAACCACATTTAACAGCAGTAAAGAGGATATTTAAGTACCTCAAGGGCACTATAACTTTGGGGCTGTGGTATCCAAGAGAATCAGAGTTTAAACTTCTTGGTTACTCTGATGCAGACTTTGCAGGATGTAAGATAGACAGAAAAAGCACCAGTGGAAGTTGTCAATTTCTGGGTGACAGACTTGTTTCCTGGTACAGCAAGAAACAGAAGTCAATATCTACATCTACAGCTGAAGCAGAGTATATTGCTGCTGGTAGCTGTTGTGCACAGATTTTATGGATGAAGAATCAACTGCTGGATTATGGATTAAGGTATACCAAGATACCTATTTACTGTGATAATCAAAGTGCTATTGCAATGACAGGTAATCCAGTGCAACATTCAATGACAAAGCACATCAGCATAAGGTATCACTTCATCAGAGAACAGGTAGAGGAAGGCAACATTGAGCTTCACTTTGTGTCTACAGAACAACAACTTGCAGATATCTTCACCAAGCCATTGAGTGAAGCTACATTTACAAGACTGGTCAATGAACTAGGAATGGTCTCTAGTTTTGACTAGAGATGTTGGTTAGACTCAAAAACTTATTGCTCATGTTATACAAATTGTTAAGTGCTATGTGAACCTTAGTATTAAACTCTGTTCTGCATGCTAATGTTTAAATCTTTTTAAACTCTGTCAGCATGTCTGTCTGTTAAATACTGTTAACATGTTAGATACACTCAGTGAATTCAGAATTGATTATTGTCTGAATGAAAACACCAATGAAGAAAAATGTATGAAGCATGATTCACAGTAATTAAATCATGATTCTTTCTGAGTCACTGTTATCTAATCAGACTTTGTGCAGTAAATCAACACAGCATGATACTGTTTCATATTTATAGCATCTCTTAGTTTATTCAGTCCTAAACTCTGAGTCTATGAATATTGTGTGCATTGCCTCTCATAAATAATTTTGGTTATTGATGAACTCTAAACTCTGATAAGTGACATTCTGTTTTCAAAGGTATGGTTCCTGATGATTCCTTGTTTGTACTTGTGAAAACCATAAAACTTGAGATGTGTCAGTGATTAGTTTGGTGAGTTCAGACTCATGTTTACACCCTGTGAGAGTTTGAGCCAAATCAGTGATTGATACATTTTCTATCAATCAGTATTTATTGTTGTGTGATATTCATCAGGAAGTATGTTTCTCTAGAACTTGCATTAAACCATTTTGAGACTACATGATATGTGTGTGCATGAAAATGATAAAGGCAATAGGATTTACCATTCTTTCAAACACTGTTCAAAATTCTTTTGAACATTGTACAAACACTGTACAAACACTGTTCATAAATTCTACCCTTAGTAAACCCCTTTGAGCCTAAATTAACTACTCATTTTTCTTATACTCTGAAGTATTAAGAGCAGTTATATTCTTTTGAAAAATCAAGCAGATGAGTGTTCTCAAGAAAAGAAAAATTTCCTCAGTATATATGCTAAATATATAAAAAATAAAAAAATAAAAAAATAAAAAAAAAGGCATATATACTGATCTTGTACAAATATGTACTAATACTGTAACTGAACATTTTGGACTATCAAAATGTTCAGCTGGATTCACTCATGAATAAAACATCTTTTTCATCTTTTTGATATTACCTCATTTAAACCCTGAATAAAGTCCTTTTGATTTGTGGATACATGTACTCAAAGTAGTGTAGAATTGGTGGACATTCAAGCATATGGTAGACTCTGCTATTTCTGATTGATTGTGAGTGTAAACACTTCACCTAAACACTTGTGTGCTTTGAGAGTTTGTGAGATTATCAAATTCATGACTGTTATTCACTGAATGATGCTCTGATTTCTATCTCTTGATCTTTTTGTCTTCAAAGACTGTGTGCTTACTTGGATAATCATGGACATCAAAGGGAATGGAAGTTTTCAGATTTTTGTATTACAGTAACTACAGAGTTTAGCATTCATCAAACAATCAGTGTTTAATATGAGAGTTTGTGCATTCAGTGTTTATTGATTTTTGTTATGAATTTTATGAAATATTAGATGCTCTAAAAATTGATTTCAGTAAACTCTGCTTCACACACACTCATATTCACAACTGTGCAATTTTTGAAAGGATTTTAGTGATAAAGTTGGAAAATTGATAAACACTGTTGAGTTGTGTTAAGTACTCTGAGGTAAAGTCTCATTGAGTTGATTTGACTATTTTGGAGTAATTGAGGTAGTTGACAACTGTTAATTAGTGTAAATGTGTCGTGATTAAAGGAATGACAGCGGTAATTATTAAGTGATCCATTGGTTGTTTGACACGTGTCCCATGATAGTGTCTCACTCACACACTACTCTACAACAGTTGCGCGCTTTTACTAAATAAACGATTGAGTTTAATTTTACTCTAATCGTCTTTAGTCTCTCACTCCATATCTATTCATATTCACCCACTCACAGTTATTTGCATATTCATTCACTTTCAAAATTCTCATACACTCTCCTTCACATTTTGATAAACACTTACAGTGCATACACATCTTTTCTCTGAATATCTTCGTATCATTTTTTACTAATGGCAACTAAAGCGTTTGATGCAGCAGGGTTAGTTTTTCTCCCTAGTAACTATGCAGCACCATTGGAGAATGCAAATGCTCCACAGGCGTTTCATTTGTTCCAAAATTTCTTGAACGATTCTGAGATAGGGAAGGCTCTAACAGCACCACCAACACTATCTGCTTCACAAATTGCTACTTTTTGGACAAACTCTGTATATGATGATGGAGAAGAGTCTGGCACTCCAACAATCACTTTCACCCATGATGAATCAGAGTATATCATTACTCCAGCTACTGTTAGGGATGCTCTGGATTTTGAGACACACACTTCTTACAGTGTTGTTGGTCATGATCACTTGAGGACAATGTTGGAGCAAATTGGATGTGCAGGAAACTTGAATAAGATAGGGTCTTTGAGACGGCCAAGTTTGAGAAAGGAATGGAGTTTCTTTTTCGATTGCATAACAAGGGCTTTTGGAATAAAGACAACAAACTGGGATGCACTTCCTCTTGATACTCTCCAAATTGGTCATGCTCTACTATATGGAGGTAACTTCGATTTTGGTAGACTAGTACTAATGAACTTGGGAGAGCGTTTGTCTGAACCTACTACTGTCTATTTTGCTCGTTTTTGTCAATTGATATTTACTGCATGTGTGCCTAACATTCCAATTGATGAAGCTGATGTGATTCAGCCTTTTCAAGTTGCTAAGAGAATGTTTTCTGATTTGACAAACAAAGATGTTACTAAACAGCAAATACCTGATATGTTTATGCCTTTAGCCTTACAGAATTATGTAAACCAACCACAAGACCCTCAATCACCACAACAAATGCCTGAACCATTAGACACCATAAACTCTGAACCAACACCTACAACACCCACAACCACTGTACCTACTACATCTCATCAACCACAACTAGAAACCTTAAACTCTCCAACAATAAACTCTCCACCATTAAACACTGAACCCTCAAACACTGAAACCTTAAACACTGAAACTTTAAACTCTGAGCCAGCACCTACTGAACAACCCATAACCAAGCCAAAAAGAAAGAAACACACTGCCCTAAACACTAAACACTCAAAGGCTAAAAAGACATTACCTGGAGCTGTTTATACTAGAAGAATGAAGCAACATGCAAACAGACCTTCATTTTCACCACCTAAAGAAAGCTCAAGTGAAGATGAAGAGGAGATTGTAGTGCCAATCAAGAAGAGGAGATTAGTTCTTTCTGATTCAGATGAAGAGAATGTTGTTGAAGCTCCAGAGGTGGTTTCACAGCAAACACCTACTGTTGAGGTTACAGTGAATGTTGAAATACCTGCAGAGGTTGACATGCCTGCAGAGAATATTGTGGATGACAAAGTTGACATACCTGCAGAGGTTGAAATGCCTGCAGAGGATACTGTTAATGCTGAAATACCTACAGAGGATAACATGCCTGTAGAAGAGGATCAAAGAGATGGTTTTTCACCAGTGTATGATGTTCCTGAATCAATTCTTGATCCTATCTCACCTATTGTTCATGTTGAAGCTCCTAGTGTAACTGATGTTCCTGCAGTTAATGTTCCTGAAGCTGCAGCATCACATACAGAACTAATATCTAATGCTTCTCCAATTCAAGACAAAGGTGATGAAGTTGATCAGGCAACTAAGATAATTTCTGTATCTATGCCTGTTGAAGATACAAATATAAACTCTGTTGCAGAGCCTGTGCAACATGAGGAGACTGTTGAAAAGACTGAAAAAGTTGTTGCAGAAACTGTGGCTGACACAGCTCAGCACAGTGGTTCTTTAAAGGATACTCAAGCTAAAGATGCAAGTGCTGAAGATGAATCTGACAGTAGTGCAAACTCTGATTCTTTTGTGAGTGCACCAGCACAGATAGATAATAAACATACACCTTTTGATCAGCCTTGTCCATCTCAAGCCATTGAACTAGAGCATCTTGCTAAATCTGCTGAGAATTGGTATAAACAAGACTGTATTTTTCCAAAAGGGAGGGCAGCTGAGTTTGTTAAGCAGACTGCAAAGCAAATTTCAAATCCAGAGATTTTATCCTGTTTAAAGGCAACTGTGGTTCAAGTCAAAACTCTGGATGGGAATTTTGCTGAAACAAAACAAGAAATTGCTTCTTTGAAGACTGAGATTCAGTCACGAGAATTGAAGATGGAAAGAGAGTCCAAAATAAAAGCTGCACAGCTATCAAAAGTTCAAGACACTCTCTTTGCCAGGCTAGGAAAGGTTGAAGAAAATCAGACTGCTTTATTTGCTAAGGTTGATTCCATTGCTAATTTCTTGGAGCTCATTACATCCATACTCATTCCTGATGATGTCAAAAAGGGGGAGAGAGTTGCTAAGTCTAAATGCAAAGTTTCTCAAACTCTGTCTCAAAAGGATGATGCTGGAGATGGAGGGGCAAGTGAAAAGGGTAAGGTTTTAAACTCTGAGACACTAACTCTGAGATCTGGCAAATCTCTTAAGTCACAGTCTGTTGGAATAAACACTGAAGCTCAAGGTACTTCAAAAACCAAGAGTTTGGAATTAATATCAAATCCAAAGACTGATGAGGAGTTAGCTGTTAAGCTTTTCATGGAAGAGAATGCATAAGGAGTTACCATAAAAGATGCTAAAGCTGAAGAGAAGAGTTTACAAGAAAAGCATTTGAAAGCTCTAAAGTCTGAAAAAGCAAAGAAGAATGTGAAAGTTGCTAAAGCTGCAAAGCCTGTTCTTAAAGGCATTCAAATCAAAGAACCAGTTGGTACAAATCAAAGAATGCAAGTATTCAGAAAACCAATAGATGCAGAAGCTAAGCAAAAGATGAAAAGTATAGTTACAACCTCTGTTGATACACATGTTGTACAGAAGAATGAAGACACAACCTCTGTTGCTGCACAAGTTGTGACCACACCATTATTGTCTTCTCAGTTGAAATCAACATTTAAGAGAGGTGCTCCTCATGATTCAAGACTGGAAGCTACAATTCCAATGGATTTTACTGATGGAAGAGCTTTATCTGGTAAAGTTGGATACAACAAAGAAGGCATAGGTTCACACAGAGATAAAAGGCAATATGTTGGTCCTCGAGATCCTTCTTCACTGTCTGTTCCAGGAGGTGGTGTCACTCAAGAGAGTTTAGACAAACTGGAGTCAGTACAGCTTGTATATCAGAAGAGTCTAGAAAAGGATTTCTTGCTATATTTCATGGCTGATGGAACAGTATTTAAAGTCTCTGAAAAGGATATTGAATTAAAATACTGGGAAGAACTTGAATATGTTCTGTATATTTTCAGAGTGAGAAATCAAAGAGCTCAGTCAGTTGCAAATGTGCTTAGACAAAGAATGATTCAAAACCTTGCAAGAAGGCAAATGAAATTTAACAGCAAGTATGTTCCTAAATACAGAGATTGGGATGGCAATCTGATAGAAATGGAGAAGGGGACTACAAAGCTGAAGACTGATCTTGGAGTCACTGTTCTGGATTTTAATGTGAGGTCTGAGGAATTGAAATACATCAGGCTGGGAAATGAGATGAGAAGAAACAAAATCTACGATCTTAGAGCTGCTATCTATCAAACTGATGAAAATGATCCTCAGTTGAGAGAAATCAAGGAAGCTATGCAGATAGAGCTTGAAAATGCTGAAAGAAGATTGCTTATAGACTATCTCAGAACAATGCCTGATCTGCAAGAGATTAGAAATTAAAGTCTGTAAGAATTTTCTTATTTTCTGTAGAATTTGTTAAGTAATAGCTTAAACTCTGTTTGTATGATTAAACACTGTAAACTTTGTATTTGTTTTGACATCATCATTTACTGTAAACTTGTACATTTTTTCTAATGGACAAGTTGGGGGAGATTGTTAGAAATGATTGATGAGAACAGTGTTTGGAAGCTATAGTGAGAAAACAGAGTTTAGCTGGAAGCAGTCAGAGTTTAGTTAAACACTGACTGGAAGCGCAACAGAGGCTGGTAAACTCTGTAGCGGTATTGTCTGAAGAGTCAACAGTGTTTGAAGGTTGATGCAAGATAAGTATGGAAGCAATATCTTTGAAGATTGGAAAGCTGTCAAAGAGATTGAGTTGACTTGGAAGACTGGAGCAATCGTGATTGATATCAATTGTATAGCTTGATTATAGGAGAATCAGTTACTGATTGTATGAAGCTGTATGTTCTATAAATACAGTTAGGTTAACCCTAGAAGGGTAGTCGAACATTGAGAAATTCATTGATTGTAACCTAAGCAGCTCTCTGTGATATTTACATCACTGAGAGAGGAATTGTTAATTCCAAACAGTTTTTAATTGTTAAACAGTGTGTTCTTGTTAAGTTACTCATACAGTATTTGATTGCTTATTGTGTATTCGACCTAACATATATACGTGCTATATCTTAGAGAGTTCATAGTTTGAGTTGTATTCATCTATTGATTGTATTGTTCGATTTGTAAGGTTTAGTTGTTGGACAAGTTGGCTTGGGAACTAGGGTTTGGTGATCGTTGCTAGAGAAGTATACTTGGGAAGTATAGCTTAGAGAGCAAGTTCAGAAACAGGAGTTCAGCACGCCATTTGTCAACAGCTGGGAATTAAGGGAGATATATTATTATATCTTGTAATTGGTTTTATTTCAGTGATCAATAATATTTCTCTTACCAAGTTGGTAAGGGACTAGGACGTAGACCATAGGGGTTAGGGGTCGAACCTGGCTAAAAGTCTCTGTGTTCTTTATTTTCTGCTCTTTACTTACTGCTTGCTTTTAGCTTACTGTTTATGCACTTTACTGCACTCATTGTCTTTACATTCAGCATACTGTTTGCAATCAGCTTACCATTTGTCTCTGCATAAAACGAAATCAGTAAGCTGTTTCTGGTAATTTTTAAAATCGATTTTAGTTAAACATAGTTAGCCATTTACACTTATTCACCCCCTCTAGGTATGCATTTTCACAACCCTTTCTAATTACCGTCTCTAGCTATCATTTTCCATCACCCCAAATAATCATCAAGAGTTCGCGAAAATCACCACAATCATATTGCGAATGATATTCGGCGATGATGAAGTGATTGTCGGAAGTGGCCCACACTGGATGTGGGACAATAGTAATGATAAACAAAAATCACCAATATGAATGATATAAATTACCCGTTCTCGGCCGTTCATTTTAAGATAAATTGTAATTATATTATATTTTAAATCCTTTTTCAATTTAAAACTATATATATACTAATTTATATATATGATATAACCAACTATAATATTCTTTATATTTTCAATACTATGTGATCTACTTTTAAAGTATTTAAATTTAAGATTTTATTTATTAATATTTTTATAAAATATTAAAATATAGATAATTAAACTTGTTTTATACGTTAGCATTTGTTACTAACCTTTTAGCATACTTTTTGTTATTAACCTTTAAAACCTGCCAATTTATAAAATTTAATAATGATATACAAATTTCTTTTGATAATTCATATAATAAATAAAAATAATATTTTTCATTATCGAAATATTACCTACAAATTCGAAAAACCTAGAATTCTTAACGGATAATATATATATATATATATATATATATATATGTATATATATATAACATGCAATATTAAATGATTAAAAGCTATTCAATAAAATTTGATGTTGTCAAATTCATATAAAATGAATTACAAAATATTTTCTAATTGACATCATATCATACATAATGAGGAGGAAGTGTCGTTCCTGTCTAGATCTAGCTACAATTGTCAATCAAAAACTATCTTGGTAAAAAATAAAAGAAATGCTAGCTTTTCAAATAAAAAAATTGAAAATTATCTCAAAAAGCTTAGTTAACATTGGATATGTATTTTAAAAATAATAAAGAGGCCCTCTTGACATTTTGAAATTGTGAGTAGCATTGCTATAAAATATTATATTCTGGCAACCCAATTGAAACAAAACAGTTATAATTCTACCAACAGTTATAACTCTACCACATCGCCAACAGTTATAACTCTACCACCTCGTACATATCGCCTTTACCAACAGTTTTGATTCTACCACAGTACCACCTCGTACATATCACCTTTAGCCATCCAATACTATTTTAAGTAGCCATTCAATACAGAATACTATTTTTCACTTGATTTGCAATTATGTCATCAGGAAAACAAGAAAACTCAAGATATAAAATCAAAGTACTTTTTCTAACCTAGATCTGAATTCATATATGCTTTTAAACAGTTGGATTTTCATTTATTATTTTTTGTTGAATTCATTTGATAAGTATTTGTGTTTATAGTATGTCAGGAGAAGTAAGCTAGTGCGGCCACAAATTGAAATGGAGCAGGAGAGCGATAGGCAGCAGCTAAATGGAAATATGCTTGAAAGGTACAATAATTTAAAAATAAGTAGTTGCTTGGTGATTAATTGAATATTTTATCAATATTGTGCTTAAATAAGTATAGGCATCACTTTGCACGTACCAATCATCTGATCCCAGGGATGGACATCATCTTGGTCTATCGGATCTCAGCAGCTGATAGATCTAGAATTTAGTCACCAAAAATATGATTATTTTTCGAGTAGTGCTAGGTAATTGGATACCAAACAAAAGTATAAAATGACATGACATGGTTGATTTGGTAGTATGGAAAGATTTAATTGGTGATGTTAATGTGTATAGGGTCCAGTTAATTATAACCAATTAAATTAAGTTACATGACATTTTATAAATCTTTTTATACCCAATTTCGGATTTGTAACATTTTTCTTATTTTTCTTTTTCGAAAAATGGGGTGGTGTTGTGGAATAAAAACTAGGTTTAAATTATTGCGGCTAGGGTTTGTGTATTTAATGCTAGGGTTCGTGAGCTTCGTGCTTTAATGGCTGCTTCTGCGTTCGAGACTTAAACGGTCCTCACAGAATGCCTACGTATCTCTGTATTAGAGAATCAAGCCAATAAAACGTAGTTCTAGGTTGAGGGGTCTGACCCTTTATATAGGCTGAGAAGCCTCAGAATTAGGGTAGGGTTAGGAGACTTGGTGGGCAAGTCAGCCTTGAGGAAGGTTCTAGACTCCTTCCTTGTAGGAGTCAGTTTCCTTGTATGACTGTGTGGCTTGGAGGCTACTCTTTGTAGAGATAACGTCCTTATCTGACTGGTATCTCCCAACTGTTAATTACCCCTAAATATTAATTACGAAATTAATATTATAATTGGAGTTTGGGCCCATTTGGTGGGCCCCACCTTTGGACCATTCTAGGTCTAATTAATGTCACATTAAATGTGTCTTTAGGGCTTACTTTTAGCCCATATCATTTGCCCCCCAACTTCTAGGAAAACTGATCAGGTTTTCCTTTGAAGTTATAACGGTCTTTTCTGAGACTTGGGTCAGGGTTTACATATGTATACTAGTGTCTTACATATATCGTCTTTTGTAAAGTGTGGAGCGACCTACACATTTACAACGATTGGCCCTGTTCGAGGCTAAGTGATTATATTCCATAACCTTAGTTACGGAATTTTTGTATATCTTTCTCAAGGAATTATTCACAAAATTCCTCGTATTTTTCACACTTATCCTAATTTTTTGGATTTTATAGTACCCCCAGGTATTTTTCTCATCAAAATTCTATGTCCATGAAGATTCGCTGTCAAAAAATCGATTTTTTATAACAAATTTCGACCAGGACTGGCAATTTTCGACCAGGAATTCGACCAGGAATTCGATCAGAATTCTGGTCGAATTAAGGCCTCATTTTTCTTCTGGTCGACAGACTTTTCGACCAGGATTCCTAGTCGATTCGACCAGGATTCTGGTCGAATTAAGGCCTCGTTTTTCTTCTAGTCGACAGACTTTTCGACCAGGATTCCTAGTCGATTCGACCAGGATTCTGGTCGAATTAAGGTCTCGTTTTTCTTCTAGTCGACAGACTTTTCGACCAGGATTCTTGGTCATTTCGACCAGAATTCTGATCGAATTAAGCATCAATTTTTCTTCTCGTCGAATGCATTTTCGATCAAGATTCTTGGTCATTTCGACCAGAATTCTGATCGAATTAAGCTTCAATTTTTCTTCTAGTCGAATGCATTTTCGATCAAGATTCTTGGTCATTTCGACCAGAATTCTGATCGAATCTAGGGCTACTTTAGCTTTGGGCTCCATTCCTATTGGGCCTTTTGGGCTTAGTATTATTTTCAAAAATTCGTATTATTTTTCTTTAAAAAAGAAAATACCTTCTTTCTTGGGCTTGGCCATATGGCTATAATGGGCCTGTCCGGGCCTTTTTCAGCCCAAGTTCTAGATCTTTCGATTGATCAACAAACCCTAGTTTTTCAAAAATATCTTTGATATTTTCTTAAAATATCTTTGATATTTTTCAAGATATTTTTATGGGAATGTTCCAGAATCGGGCTTATTTTAATTGGGCCGGTCCCTTGGGCCTTTTGTAGGTCACTTTCACCATTTTGACCGGTCACTGTAGGTTTTTTTACCGTTTGTAAGTACTTCAACCGGCTGAGAATTCCTATATAAGAGTGAGAGTGGAAAGTTCATTTCTCACTTCATATTTTCACTTCTCAAGTTTAAGCACACAGTTCTCTCTCAAGTTTCGGTTGAAGTTTTCTGGGCTACTTCCGGCCTTCTTCTCCGATCATCTTCTCCGTTCAAAGTCAAAGTTTTTAAGCTCTCTTCAATGGCGGACAAAGCTCAAGCTCGACTTATGAAGATGAACTCAGCCTCTTCCAAAGGTACTATCACCATTCGCTCTCCTTACACATCGTTATTAGATATGTTAAACGAGCGAGCAGATGACTACCCTACCTTAGCCGAGCTAGATGCATATGATTGTTGTAATACTTATCATGATGTTGAGGAAATTGCTAAGTATAATAAGTTATTTAAGATTAAAAAACCTTATAAACTCGTTCCAGCTGGGCCAGGTGACAGGCCTTGTCACTGGAAACCCAACTCTTTGTGTATCTATAGGGAGAGTTTAATAGCTGGTCTCCGTTTCCCTTTTCACGAATTCTTCCCACGTCTTTTGGCTGATATCCAATGCAGTCCTTGCCAACTACCTCCAAATGCATGGAGAATAATTCTTTGTTTTATGGTTTTATGCCTAAGGCAAAGTTTGCCTTTATCTGTAGCCCTATTTCGCAAAATTTTTCAAATCTATAACAGCCCAATTTTGCACACTGGTTGGGTGTACATCAAACTTCGCCCCAAAGTTCCTCCTATTTTCAATGGTAAATCAGTGCCAGATAACAACCCTGGCTGGAAAAAAGAATTTGCCTATCTTGAGTGGGAGGGTGGTGACTGGGGCACCCTTTTTAGAAAGACCTTTTCCAAGGTTTCAGACGGAAAAGCTAAGGGGATCGTCCTTAGTACAGAGGATCAAGCCGCCTTTGACACCTTGACCAAAGGTGATGGCATGTCTATAACCTGCCAGAGCCTTATAAACGAGGAGTCTCTGAGGGCAGTAGGCCTATCACCAGTTTCTGAACGGGGTAATTTCCTTTCTTATCTTTGTTTTTCTTGCTTTCATACTTGACTTACTTAATTGTACCTCTATCCATGTTAATGCAGTGGCAAAGATGCTCGTGGAGGCTTCTCCTGATCCTGATGACGAGACTTCCAGGATGGCTCGGGCAAAGAGGAATGCAGATCCTCGAGAGAAAGAGGTTGAGCCCTCATTCTTACGACCACACAAGGTTCAGAAAGGGAACCTTAAGTTTGGTGACATAGCTGACTTGGAGGGTAGCTCTCAAGTCAATGTACAATCTGCTGTGTTTAGGCCATCTTGGGGATTCAGGAAGCGAGATTCGGTGGTGGGCTCAACAAAGCATGCTATGGATTGGTCGTTGAACTCAATCACCCCTCCTGATTACAAGGACTTAGTTCTCAATGGAGGCATTGGGGAGTCTGAAGCACTTGGCTCTCAGGCCCTTGCTGCGGTAAGCCTTTCATCCTACTAGTTCCTTATTTCAAACACTCCACTGTCTTCATTATTAAAACTATGCTTTCTAAATGTAGGCCAATGTTCATTTCCAAAGCCTGATTTATCAATCTAAAGCTTGGAAGGAGAAGGCCAAGGGATTTGAAACTGAGTCCCAGAAGAGAAGCTTACATATCCACCAGCTTGAGGAACAGCTGAAGAAAAAGGATGAGGAGCTGGTGAGTGCCCATGCAGAGGTGGTAGCTTTGAAGGACGATAGAGAGAAGCTGATTGATGACTATCTTGACTCAGATGAGTATAAGAGTCTTATGGACCAGCACGATGAGATGCTTTTTCCCAGTCAGTTCACTTGAGGCTGTTCTTAGGAGCCATCCTGGCCTATTCCAGTCTTCTGCCTTTCCTAGCCCTCATCCTCCTAGCACCATGACTACTGTAGCTGAGGCTGGCTCTAGTGAAGAGTTATTTGGTGAGGATGATGCCTTGGTCAGGAAGCACACTGTAGCTAGGCCTTTAGATCCTGAGCAGCCTCTAGTTCGGGGTGGAGATGCTGACTCTGATGGGGGAGATTCCACCACAGCCACCAGTTCTGAGAGTGGTTCTCCTATCAAGGAGACCCCTGAGGCTACTTAGTTTATTTGTAGTATCTCTTGTTCAAACTTTCAATTTGTGTAACTTAACTTTTAATAGCCTTCGGGCTTTTATTTATGCAACTCTTTAACTTAGTTTCCTTTTTTGTTTTTACTTTCTTGCTTTTCCTTGTTGTCTGTTAAGTTTTAGAGTTCTTTTCGGTACTTGGCCCCTTGGCTCGTACCAAACTCATCACCACTTGTTTTATGTGTTTATAATAACAAACAACAGAAGCAAATCAGAGAGAAAGCAAAACAAACTTCATTAAGATGCCAAAGAATACTGATAAAATGGGCTCAGCCCTTACATAGATACTCTACCTCCTATATATCAAGTTTAAAACTTGGAATGGTTTCATCGACCTTATTTCTACTTCTATTATATAGGCAAAAAGCTAAGTCCTTTTCAGGAAAGCTTAAACATAATAAACTTTGAGGTTCAATGCATGCCAAGTCCGGGGCACCTCAACCCCGTCCAAGGTTTCCAGTTTGTAAGATCCTCGTCCTAGTGTCTTCTTGACTCGATACGGCCCTTCCCAGTTCGGGGCTAGCTTTCCCTTCTGACCAACTCCAGAAGCCTCGATCTTCCTAAGAACTAAGTCACCTTGTCGAAAGAACCTCTCCTTAACCCTGTGGTTGTAGTAGAAAGATGCTTTCTTTTGATGCTCCGCATTTCTGGCATTTGCCTCGTCCCTGACTTCATCAATCAAATATAAGGCGAGCCTCATGCCTTCTTCATTAGTCTCTGGCTCGAATGCTTCAATTCTAGGTGACGCATGCATGACTTCTAGTGGTACGACTGCTTCGGCTCCATAAGCCAGTAGGAAAGGAGTTTCCCCAGTTGTTACTTTGCAAGTAGTACGATATGCCCAAAGTATAGGCAGTAATTCATCCACCCAAGTATTTCTCGATCGTTCGACCCTCTTCTTAAGTCCATCAAGAATAATCCGATTGGCTACCTCAGCCTGTCCATTAGCTTGCGGGTGAGCTACCGAAGTAAAACGAAGCTCGATAGCATTTTCCTCACAGTACTTTCTGAACTCTTCATTGTTGAATTGTGTCTCATTATCTGTCACAAGGATTCGGGGAATTCCATACCTGCAGATTATGTTCTCCCAAAAGAACTGGGAAACTTGCTTGGTGGTTATCTTGGCTAAAGGCTTAGCCTCAATCCACTTAGTGAAGTAATCAATGGCGACAATCAGAAACTTCCTTTGTGCTGAAGCCATGGGGAAAGGACCAAGAATGTCCATTCCCCACATAGCAAACGGAATAGGAGAGCTGATTGAGGTTAACCTTTCAGGCGGCTGCCTTACAACAGGGGCATGTTTCTGACATCTATCACACTTCTTGACATAATCCTGGGCATCTGCTAACATCTCCGGCCAATAGAATCCCAGGCGGGTAATCTTGTGAGCTAAAGCTCTGCCCCCCAAGTGCTGCCCACAGATCCCTTCATGGACTTCTTCCAATGCTTCTCTTGCCTCTTGGGGCCTTAGGCACTTCAAGTACGGGATGACAAACGATCTCTTGTATAAGATGCCTTCAATCAAGGCATATCTCAATGCTCTCACTGACAATTTTCGTGCCTCCAAGGCATTGCTGGGGAGCCATCCGGTTTCTAGATGAGCTTTAATAGGATCTATCCAACAGCTTCCAACATTGATAGGTGCTACCAACTTAGAATTGATGGTCGGGGCCTTCAAGACCTGGAAGTAAACACTACCTGCATAATTCTCTATTTCAGAAGAAGCGAACTTAGAGAGGGCATCGGCCTTAACGTTCTCTTCCCTAGGAATGTGCTCCAGGTAGCACTCCTCAAACTGAGTCATAACTGCTTTCACGACTCTGAGATATTTTGCCATAGTTTCATCCTTGGCCTCAAACTCACCATTCACTTGCGAGACTACCAGTCTTGAATCTCCACACACCTTGAGGTTCTTGACCCTCATGACTCTGGCCAATCCCAATCCAGCTATTAATGCTTCATATTCAGCTTCATTGTTGGTTGTAGGAAAGTCCAACTTCAAAGCGTATTCAACTGTGAACCCATCGGGGCTTTGCAAAACCAAACCTGCACCACTAGATTTTGTTTTTGATGCTCCATCAAAATAGAGCACCCAATACTCTTTCTGATCAGGTACAAGTTCTTCATCCTTACTCTCAACTCCAGGGGTGGTTACTATCTCCTGCCCCCCGACTTCTTGATTGCCAATGGTACATTCAACCAAGAAGTCAGCTAATGCCTGAGCCTTGATGGCTGTTCGAGGCTTATATGTAATGTCAAATTCTCCGAGTTCGATTGCCCACTTAATTAATCTTCCACTGACCTTAGGGCTGTGCAAGATACTTCTCAACTGCTGGTCCGTCAGGACTTCAATCTTGTGTGACTGAAAATAAGGTCGTAGTTTCCTTGAAGCCGTTACCAATGCTAAAGCAAACTTCTCAATGGTGGAATAGTTCAACTCAGCTCCATGCAACACCTTACTCACATAGTATATAGGTTTCTGAACCTTGTTCTCTTCCCTTATGAGGACGGCACTCAATGCTTGCTCAGATACCGCCAGGTATAGATAAAGAGTCTCTCCGATGCTAGGCTTGGCCAACAGCGGGGCTTCAGCCATGTATTTCTTCAATTGTTCAAAGGCCTCTTGGCTTTCAGGTGTCCATTCAAAATTTTTTACCTTCTTTAATGTTTGAAAGAAAGGTAAACACTTATCACCAGACTTAGAGATGAACCTTCCTAAGGCTGCTACTCGGCCTGTCAACTTCTGCACATCTCTTATCGAACGTGGTGGTTCCATGTCTAAAATCGCCTTGATCTTGTCAGGATTGGCCTCAATGCCTCTCTTTGAAACCATCAGTCCTAAAAACTTTCCAGATCCAACGCCAAAGGCACACTTAGCGGGATTCAACATCATCTTATGGTGCCTCAGCACTTCAAATGCCTCTTCGAGGTGTTTAATATGATCAGCCTTGAGTAGGCTCTTGACTAACATGTCATCAACATACACCTCCATGGTTTTTCCAATCAGATGGGCAAATATCTTGTTCACCAAGCGTTGGTAAGTAGCTCCTGCATTCTTTAGACCAAATGCCATAACAAGATAACAGAAGACACCAAAGTCAGTTATGAAAGATACCTTAGGGATGTCATCTTTTTGCATCTTAATCTGATTATAGCCGCTGAATCCATCCATGAAGCTTAACATCTCATGTCCAGCTGTGGCATCTATCAGCATGTCAATCCTTGGAAGGGGAAAACAATCTTTTGGACATGCATCATTCAGATCGGTGAAGTCTATACACATCCTCCACTTCCCATTCGCTTTTTTGACCATCACAGGGTTTGCTAACCATTCGGGAAACTGAATCTCTTCAATGAAACCAGCTTCCAAGAGCTTATCCACTTCTTGCTTAATGGCCTCTTGCCTCTCCGGAGCAAAGTTTCTCTTCTTCTGCTTTATTGTCTTCCTCTTGGGGTCAACATTCAACTTATGAGTTATGAGTTGGGGGTCAATCCCTGGCATATCAGCTGCTGTCCAAGCGAACACGTCGCTATTCTTCTGTAAGAATTCTATCAACTTGCCCTTCAAGGGTTCTTTCAGAGATGCTCCAACATAAGTAACTTTTTCAGGATCATTCGGCTCTAGGGGTATGGGAATCAAATCCTCTGCCGGCTTCCCTCTATACTCTTCATCGTCTCGGACATCCATGTCTTCAATTGGAAGGACCTGCCCCCCGATTCCATCGGCCCTCAAAGCGGCTACATAACAACTTCTTGCCATCTTCTGATCACCCTTTTGTTCTCCGACACCATTCCGTGTCGGAAACTTAATCTTCATATGATAGGAAGAGGCCACAGCCTTAAACGCATGTAAACCGGTCCTTCCAAGGATTGCGTTGTATGTTGAGGCTGCCTTGATCACCAAGAAATTCAGCATCTGAGTCGTCTCCTTAGGCTCCTGCCCAATAGTTACGGGTAACTGAATAGTCCCTTCAACGTTGGACTCCACTCCGTTAAATCCGTATATGGGCATGTTTGTAGAGGTCAACTGAGAGTCGTTGTATCCCATCTTCACAAATGCATCGTGAAATAAAATATCCACAGAAGCTCCATTGTCTATCAAGACTCGTTTTACTTCTGAATTTCCAATCACAGGAGTTATGACCAGTGGGTCATCATGGGGGAACTTCACCCCTTCTAAGTCTGAATCATCGAAACCAATTATCATCTCAGTTTTAGCACGCTTCGGGGCCTCTCCCACAATGTGCATCACTTCTCTTGCGTATGCCTTTCGAGAGTTTCGAGTTGTACCGGCCGCTGTCGGGCCTCCCCAAATCATGTTGATAACTGGCCCTCGGGGCTGTGTGCTACGATCACGATCATTATCCCTCCTGTCATTGTTTCTCTTGTTGTAATCTCCTCTTTGGGTTCCATGATCTCCACCCTTTGTGAAATTGTTCAGCTTTCCTTTACGGATCAGGAATTCAATCTCGTCCTTCAACTGTCTGCAATCATCCGTGTCATGTCCTACATCTCGGTGGAACCTACAGTATTGATCCTTGTTCCTCTTTGCGGGGTCTCCCCTAAGTGGCTTCGGCCATCGGAAGTCTTTATCCTTCTCAATTTCCAACAAGATTTGACTTCTAGGGGCATTCAACCTTGCATAGTCGGAGAACCTTGGTCCCAAGCTCTTTTTTGGTGGCGAATCAGAGTCTTTGCTAGTTCGGGGATACTTGTCCCTAGCATCGTACTCCTGCCCTTGCTTACGCTTTTTTGTATCATTGTTCCCCTGACCATTGCCTAACGTGACTTCCTTCTTCGTGCTATCCTCGGCCTTGATGTACTTAGAAGCCCTTCGTTGGAGATCAGCCATATTCTCCGGGGGATGCTTTGCCAATGATCTCTTAAAGTATAGGTCGGTGGTACCATGCTCCAAGGCTACCATTGCAACTTTATTGTCCAGATCAGTGATGTTCAGAGTCTCCTTGGTGAACCTCTTAAGATAGTCTCTTAGACTTTCGTTCTTCCCTTGTACTATATACATGAGAGATGCAGAGCTTTTCTCATGCGTTCTTCCGCTGATAAATTGACTAATAAAAGCAGCACTCAGCTCCTTAAAGGAACCAATCGAGTTTGCAGGAAGCCGACTATACCATCTTTGAGCCATGCCTGACAAAGTTTGAGGGAAAGCCCTACACTTCAAAGCGTCGCTTGTAGGCTGCAACAGCAGTGCGTTTGAGAACGTTCTAACGTGGTTTGCAGGATCACCCATTCCATCATAAGCTTTGATTGTTGGCATCTTAAACTTTTTTGAAAAACGAGCATTCATCACGTCCTCAGTGAACGGAGGTGTGGGATCATCTGGGTCCCCAAGTGGCATCAGATCCTTGGGGTTGCTCTTAGGGGTTTCCACCCTTGTAGTTTTTTCAGGTGGGACAACAGTCCTTCTTGGCCTCCTTGGAGGCCTCTCCAGATCTATGAAAGGAACCGGTCCTGACGTGGGAGGTGGCAAAGTCTGATTTGATCTGGCTTGCTCCCTGGCCATATCCTCCTTTAACTTTAAGATCTCGGCTTCATAAGCCCTAATCCTTTCAGCAGTTGTTGAAGGGAGTCCATCATGGATAGTTCGAGTTCTCCCAATAGGCTCTTTACTTGCACGTCGCCTCCTCGGAGCTTCATCACGTTCGTAATCATCTTCAGAAGATGATTCGTCTGAATAAGGACCAGAAAAATCGCGATAATCCCGATCTCGAATATACAGGGCATGTCCACTCGGTCCAGCTCCGTAATTGGGCATCCCATACATTGGATTGGTGCTTATGGGGAGACCCGTAGTGTGGATCTGAACCCCTCGTGTAGGATTGTGAGGGCCTACAATCAGAGATGAAATCCCCGTATGAGGGGGGTTAGTCCCCGGAACTGTGTGGATGATCGGAGGTAGGGTACTCTCAACATGGGTAGTCGCCCCTAGGGGTTGAGAAACTTGGTACGGAACGATAGTCCCGGATGCCGGAGGTACTTGCTCAGATGTCGGAAGTACTTGTTCAGTAAGGGGCGGAGCAGAACTAAGAGGTAGAGCCTCGGTAGCTATTGGCTCTGTAGTGCTGGGTGCAGTTCTTCGTGTTTGAACCATGGTTGATGTCTTCTTCCCACAGACGGCGCCAAATGTTGTGGAATAAAAACTAGGTTTAAATTATTGCGGCTAGGGTTTGTGTATTTAATGCTAGGGTTCGTGAGCTTCGTGCTTTAATGGCTGCTTCTGCGTTCGAGACTTAAACGGTCCTCACAGAATGCCTACGTATCTCTGTATTAGAGAATCAAGCCAATAAAACGTAGTTCTAGGTTGAGGGGTCTGACCCTTTATATAGGCTGAGAAGCCTCAGAATTAGGGTAGGGTTAGGAGACTTGGTGGGCAAGTCAGCCTTGAGGAAGGTTCTAGACTCCTTCCTTGGAGGCTACTCTTTGTAGAGATAACGTCCTTATCTGACTGGTATCTCCCAACTGTTAATTACCCCTAAATATTAATTACGAAATTAATATTATAATTGGAGTTTGGGCCCATTTGGTGGGCCCCACCTTTGGACCATTCTAGGTCTAATTAATATCACATTAAATGTGTCTTTAGGGCTTACTTTTAGCCCATATCAGGTGGGTCAAGGTCACCCCAATAGTCAAGATCTTCACTTCAGTTTGATTCCACTTTTAACCAGCATACCTAATAATATTAAAAGAAAAGTATAAATATTTATGTGAATATTACAAATATTTAGAACATATGTATTATTACACATTTCAATTTATAATTCACTTCAATAACGGATTAAAAAACACTTATTAGAATATAATTTAAATTTACACTTATTTTAAACTAAAAAATAGCATAAGTTAACAAAAAAAATAATGAATACGTACTGCATATATTGTAATTATCTTATATATATATATATTTATATTCAAGCTGGTATATCTAAATTATATAAGTTGTGTACTTAAATTATATAAGTTGTATACTGTGATATTATAGTACTACAAATTCTTAATTATCAGATAATGAATAAATAATGTATCAATACATTTTTTTAAAAATATTAATAATTTCCCCAGCTAGGAGATTGGTATTGAGGGATGGAAAGGATGAAAATGATTCCTCATGATTCTTGAGGGTGGATTTGGAATTGGGTATTGGGGTGATGATTATTTGATTCATGGTAAAAATAAATTCTGTTAATGGCATTATAAATTTTATTATAATCTTGTACATGTAAAGCTTTAATTTTGATATTAGTATAGAATGTATTTGGTTTATGATAATAATCAATATAGTCCTTTTAAAATAATATGTTACTATTTGGATTACTAATTTGAATATATGAAATGTAAAAATAATTTCTTATACTTTAAATCATATTCTTCCTTAATTGGTATTGAATATCATTTCCTAGTACAATTACCTAGGCCAACAGTTATGGTTAAATTTTGAAATTATTTTTGATCTCAAAATAGAACTAGAACTTAATTGTGCTACAATTTAAAATTTTAAATTGCACCAAACATATCTAAATAAAATAATATTTAGCTGATTTAAATTTTAATTGCATAATTACATTTGACATCACCCATTTTCATGCTTTGACGATTTTAGTTTCTATATTTAACATTAATTAGAGTACCTATTTTACTATTTTATTCTATTTTATTATTTTGCATTTATGAATAACACATGAATAATTTTTCTGAATTTTTATATTAATTATAAATATAGCATCATTTTTAGCATCATTCTTAGAATTGCTCTAAGAATCCATAAATAAACCTATACATTCTATGTTAAATTACTACTAAATGTTCTTTTGTTTTTAGCTATATATATACCATAAAAAGGCTAATACAAAAGTCATTCAAGAAATGGATACAGATGCACTAAGACTAAAATCTCCACTAAGAAAACAACTACAAATAAACTGAAGGGGGAACTAAATGTTCCGGCGTATCCCAGACCCTAACTTTCAAAATTGACAGCAGGAAAATAATATCAGTGTGCTTTATATATTTTATTTTCAGTTAAAGGAGCTATAAATTAAGGTTTTTCATGTTTGTGTGAGGTTCATCATTTTAGACTTATTTTTTGGCTGCTTTGTATTACTACGATCACATAGTAACTATATATAGGTAATAATAAAAAGTTCAATATATGTGTATATGTTCATGTGCTATTTTATTACAAGTATACTTTGTATGATACACGTATGTGTGTTCATTTGCATGTGCAAGTAGTGAGAGCAAGGCTGAGATCCTTGAACAACATCAGAAACTAGAAGCCCCAAAATCAGAAGAAAAGCTAATGGATGAGAATTCTGACATGCAATCATTATCTGCTGATTACATGGCAGTACCATCAATGTGGCGAAAACCAGTTTACCACTTAGAACCTATGGACCAACTGATGAATGTGGAGGAGGTCCTCGCAGCAATGGCTGAGCAGGATCGTGGAAACAGTTCCAGTCAGGAGCATCGGCAAAAAAGTGAAAGATCCGTTCTTGTTTTCGATGAAAATTGTAATGACACGTCTCAGTGATTTAGTTCTTAGCACTAGTACCAGTATTAGGCACCTTTAGTAATTTTAGTTATGTGGAAAAGTGATAAAATAATGGCAAAGTCTCTTCTCCTTTTGCAGTTTTGCTTCATCATGTACTATGGTTTTATTAATATCAATCTATAGGCTTATCCAGAAAAAAGATTACCTCATTTCCCCTTTCTCCTACTAGAATTATACTACATATACAGTATTACATTCATCTATTAACTTTCACTCGAGCACTAGCGGCTCCACAAATCACAAAAATAGTAGGAGGAGATTCCTGAAATTAAAGCATTTCCTCCTAACCTTTTTTTGAAATTAAATGTGCTCCGTACTTGTTTTTTTAAATTAGAATGTTTAAGAAAAAATAAAACAACAGAGAATTAAGTGGAGTTATTTTTTTCATTAAATTAAGGTCATCATTGAATATCTCTTAGAAAATAAAAAATGTTATTAGTACAATTATTTTATATGTGTCAGCATGAGATCCATTCCATGTTATAAAATCTTTATGCCATCACAATCACCATTTCAATTTGTTAGAGGCCCAACTTCTTACTGGGCTGGACCGAAGGCCCAGTCACCGAATGAGGAATATTGGTTCGGAGGCTCCAGATTGGCGAAGGCCCATATCATTCGGCCTGGTTACTTGCAACGGTCCATTCAGTTGTGTGTCCCTGGGAACGTGGGAACGTGGAACACGTTCACCACTCACCTCACTCTCCGATAACTGCCAACACAGAGGATAAAGAGGTTAACAAAGGTTTGGGTTCATTCAATCACTTACACACAATTTACACAATACAAACACTCTACGTTTTATATTACTCATAAAAAACCAGTTAACTTATTCTCACACCGGAGGTGAATCGGGGGGCCACGCCCTCGCATTCTTCTTCAATTGCAGGTCCGACCGAACGGATACACTGACGGAAACTGGTTGTAACATTTGGCGCCGTCTGTGGGAAACGTAGAGTTGCTTTTGTGTTGAATTATACAGTTAGTAATGGCGAATGAAACCGAGATACCAACAGCTGACGATAGCACTATGGCCGGAAATACTCGCATCACTCCTCCCATCACCCCAAGGCTTTTGATTTTCGACGAAGAGGGGGACATACCGTCTCCCGAAGAACAACGGGAAATTCTGATGAAGTGGCGAGAGGAACAAAAAGCCAAGGGGAAACGGAAAGAGATGGAGAAAGAGAAAAGCAGCAGGGAGGCCTAACGTCTGGCCAAAAAGAGGGAGGCCGACCGTTTAAAGCTAGAGGCCCTAAAGCTCCAAAGGGAGGAGATCGAGTTACAGGAAAAGGCACTTCGCGAGGCTCTAGAAGCCGAAGACCCGGGGTTGGATGACCGAAGAGACAAGAGACCAAGAACCAGAAATGATGAAGATGAGTCAGGGGACTCTGAATCAAACTCGAGGAGAACCCGGTCAAGGGTGGTTTATTCCTCCGATTCGGAAGAGGAGGGTCCACATACGGACGATCGCATCCGAAGAATTGAGAAGGCCAGGTTTGGAGAGAGAAAGGTCAGCCACGAGCCAGTGGTGACCGAAGACGTCGAACACTTTCGACCGCCTCCCGGAAGGCAGTTCCCGAAGATGAATGAATTTAACGGAAAGGGTGACCCCGAAGATCACTGTGAGAAGTATGAATCGCTCATGACTGGGATGGGGCACTGCAATGTGATGCTCTGTAAGATGTTCAAGACCTACCTAAAGGGGAATGCATCCATGTGGTACAGGTCGCTAAGACCTAGGTCGATAGGCTCGTATGAACAAGTGAAGAAAAAATTCTTGAGGCACTACTCACATTTGTGCCGAAGAGAGAAGGATACAGAAGACCTGATCCACTGCAGGCAGGGACCGAACGAAGATTTGGGTGATTACTTAGCAAGGTTCAAAGAGGAAGCCGGTATGGTCACCAACTTGGACAAAGTCAAGGCGGCTGGATTCCTCGCAGCAGGCCTCGACCCTGTTAAAGGTAAGAAGCTTCGGTCTTCTCTTTATGATATGCCTCCCAAATCTTTAAATGATATATATGTGAGAGGAGAGGCCATTAGAAGAAAATTGGAATCAATTGGGGGGTACAAGGAGAACAAGAAAAATGATAGGTATGACAGGAGGGACGACCGAAGGGATGATAGAAGGGACGACCGAAGGGGTCGAGGAGATATTAAGAGTAGGTTGAATGATACGAGGCCCGACAAAGGGGCCGAACGAAGAAGAGATAGTACTGTGTTCACACCATTAAACACACCTATCTCGAAGATTCTCCATGAGATAAAGGGTAAACCTGGGTTTGTCAGACCACCCAAGTTGAAGACCCTTGAGAATAGAAGAAGCGACAGCAAATATTGTGATTACCATCGGGACAAAGGTCACAACACCGATGAGTGCTATCATTTGAAGAAGTTAATTGAAAGGATGATCAAAGATGGGGAATTGACCCAATTTGTGGGCGATTTGAGAGACAAACTCGAGTCCAGGGAGAAAAGGAAGGAAGCTGAAAGTTCCGAGAAGTACCGAGGGGAGGTTAGGACAATTTCCGGAGGAATAGTGCTTGATCGGGACAGTAAGACAACAAGGAAAAAGTATGCCAGACAGATCTATAACCTGTACCAATCAAGTTCAGCCAAGCAACCATTGCCTATCTCCTTCACAGAAGATGACTACGAGGACGTGATATGGCCGCACGAAGACCCACTTGTTATAAACCCAGTAATCGGGAAAAAAAAGATATGGAGAGTGCTGGTGGACGAAGGGAGCTCAGTCAACATTCTATATCACCGAACGTATTGCAAGATGAATTTGGGAGGCGAACAGCTGGAGCCATGCCATGAGGCACCTTTATATGGCTTCGGTAATTAGCCTGTACCGATAGAAGGGACCATCACTTTGTCTGTCATGATGGGAAAAGCGCCATACACTGTGGTGAAGGAAGCAAAGTTCTATGTCATTCGGGTCGATAGTCCATACAACGGAATTCTGGGAAGGCCAGCCTTATCTTTGTTCCAGGCTGTATCCTCTGTCCCTCATCTGAAGTTAAAGTTCCCAACAGAGCATGGAGTTGGAGAAATGAGAGGCGATCAGAAAGCCGCCAGAATAATCATGTTGGAGGATTTGGAAAAAGACAAAGACATCGAGATGACCGAAGCCGGAAAGAGGAGGAGAAATGAGACCGAAGCTGGGGGCAGCCACCAACTGCTGAATATTGAGTTGGAAAAATTTGGTGCCGACCTGTCAAGCCCGATTGCTGAGCCGGCTGCCGAGACCGAAGAGGTAGAGCTGTACGTGGGTCAATCGGGAAAGATGATCCAAATTGGAAAGAGCATGGAGCCAAAATTAAAAGAGAAAGTCATCCAGGTCATTAGGGAATTCCACGATGTATTCGCGTGGAATCCCGAAGATATGCCAGGTTTGGACCCCGCGGTAGCTAAACACTGCTTAAATATAGCTCCCGAAGCCAAGCCCGTAAGACAAAAGAAGAGGAATTTCACCATGGAAAGGCAGAAAGTAATTCAAGTTGAAGTTGAAAAATTGCTGGAAGCGAAGTTCATCGAAGAGATAGACTATCCCGATTGGTTGGCAAACGTAGTGGTGGTGAAGAAATCAAATGGCAAGTGGAGAATGTGTGTCGACTACACCGACCTGAATAAGCATTGTCCGAAAGACCACTATCCCTTGCCGAACATTGATCAACTGATAGATGCTACTTCGGGGCATCAAATACTCAGTTTCCTGGATGCATTCTCAGGATACCACCAAATTGCCATGAATGCCGAGGACGTTCCAAAGACAGCATTCATCACACCGAATGACACTTATGCCTACATAAAGATGCCCTTCGGCTTGAAGAATGCCGGGGAAACATTTCAAAAGATGATCAACAAAGTGTTCAAAGCCCAGATCGGTCGGAACATGGAGTGCTACGTGGACGATATGATTGTTAAGTCCCTTTTCAGGGATCATGCCGAGGATCTGAGGGAATGTTTTGAAACGCTCAGAAGAAACAACATGAGGATCAATCTGAACAAGTGTATGTTTGGAGTAAATAGTGGGAAGTTTCTGGGATACATGTTTAGTGCCAGAGGAATTGAAGCAAACCCGGAGAATATTAAAGCGGTCATCGACATGAAAGCGCCGAAGACCATCAGGGACATTCAAAAGCTGACCGGACGGCTAGCAGCCTTGAGGAGGTTCATTTCCAGATCGGCCGAAAAGGCCTTACCGTTCTTTGAAGTTCTTCGGGGGTCCAAGAATTTTGAGTGGGGGCCAAATTGCCAGAAAGCATTCGAAGAGGTTAAAGAGTACTTAGTGAAAGCTCCACTCTTAATGAGACCCGACCCGAAAGAAACATTGCAGCTGTACTTGGCTGTGAACGACCGAACACTCGGAGCCGTGTTGGTCAAAGAGCATGAAGGGAACCAGCATCCGGTGTTCTATGTTTCTCATATCCTCAAAGATGCAGAAACAAGATATCCAAATGTAGAGAAGTTCGCCTACGGATTGGTAATGGCCGCAAGAAAGTTAAGGCACTATTTCCAAGGAAGGACGATCAAAGTTGTAACCGATCAGCCGTTAAAGAAAATCTTGCAAAGGCCAGAGGCATCGGGCAGAGTGGTTGCTTGGGCGATCAAACTGGGGGAGCATGATTTGGAATATACACCAAGGACTTCGATAAAAGCCCAAGCACTAGCAGATTTCATGGTAGAATGCTCTTTCTCGGGGCCGAACGACTTGGCTCCTGAAGAACAAATGATTCAGACACCGGGAAAATGGAAATTATTTGTTGTTGGGTCGGTCGCCAAGGAAAAGTGCGGGGCAGGGTTAATTCTTACAAGCCCAGAAGGATTTGAGATTTGTCAAGCTATCAAGTTCACCTTCCCGTTGACGAACAATGAGGCCGAATATGAAGCACTCTTGGCAGGGCTAGACTTGGCAAGAAGTCTAGAAGTTAAGCACATTAGGGCGTTCAGTGATTCCATGTTGGTGGTAAAACAGTTCTCAGGAGAGTATGGACAAAAAGATCCCCGAACCAAGGCATACGCCCTTAAGGTACGTGAACAATCTTTGCTGTTTGAAACTTTCCAGTTAACTCAAGTAGCTAGAGAAAACAACAGTCGGGCAGACGCCCTCTCGAGGTTAGCTTCGGCAAAAACCCAGAACCTAAATGGGTCCATCTATCTGACCGAAGTAAAGACACCTACGATAGACAAAAAGCAGTGCATGGAAATTCATCAAGGGGTCAATTGGATGACTCCCATCAGGGCATTTTTGGAAAAAGGCACCCTACCACTTGACCGAAGGGAAGCACAGAAGGTGAAGTATCGGTCGGGGAATTATACTCTGGTCGGGGGCCGCTTGTTCAGACGATCGGCAAGCCAGCCATTACTTAGGTGTTTAGACAAAAACGAACAACAACTTGCTTTGGAGACGATTCACGAAGGGATTTGTGGAGAACATTTGGCTGGAAGATCGTTAGCCTTCAAAATTCTCAGGCAAGGGTTTTTCTGGCCAAAGATGAAAGAAGACGCAACAGGGTATGCAAATAAATGCAAGCAATGCCAGCTATTCAGCACAATTCCGAAGCAACCTCCCGAAGAGATGTCTTCAGTCCTTAGCCCGATCCCATTTGCTATGTGGGCGGTCGATATTGTGGGGATCCTACCCACCAGCACTAAGCAAGCGAAATACTGTATTGTGGCAATCGACTATATGACAAATTGGATAGAAGCAAAACCCCTTTCGGCCATTACCGAAGAGGCCGCGAAGAAATTCATGCTGGAACAGGTCATCTTGAGGTTTGGCATACCTATGGTGTGTGTGTCCGATAACGGTACTCAATTCATTGGGAGCAAGTTCAGAAAATTCCTGGCTCAATTCGGGATAAAACAGAAATTCAGTTCGGTAGGGCACCCCCAGGGAAATGGGGCGATTGAGGCGGCCAACAAAATCATTTTTGATGGAATCAAGAAAAGGCTAGGGGAAGCCAAGGGACTTTGGGTTGAAGAACTACCATGGGTCCTATGGGCTTACCGAACCACTACAATATCTTCAACCGGGGAAACGCCTTTCAAACTGGCCTTCGGAACTGATGCCCTTCTACCCGTCGAAGTTGGTCTGGAGTCTTACCGAACAGAAGTGTTTAACGTGGAGACAAATGAGTTCGGACTCCGAGCAAATGTGGACTTACTGGAAGAAGAAAGAGAGGCTGCCCACCAAAGAAACTTAAGGTACCAAATGCAGGCAGCCCAGCACTATGATTCGGGGGTGAAGAAGAGATCGTTCCAAGTCGGGGACTTAGTACTTCGGGAGTTAGCCACTTCCATGCCAGCCAAAAAGGGCAAGCTTACGCCCAACTGGGAAGGTCCATATGTGGTAATCGAAGTGGTTCGACCCAATCAAAAACACCTGGCATGCCGCTCGCCTTCGCCGTTTCTACCAGTAAGCTTACTGGACAAATTTTATTGCTTTTTACTTCAGTATTTTGTTTTATGCAACTTTATTCTGAATCCCATATGATAGCATCAATCTGTAATCGAATCTATGTAAGAGTTGCATGATTAATGAAAAGATCGTTTTGCTCAAATTTTTATCAGTTATCGTTAAGCTAAGTACATTTAAAGCCAAAAAGCTAAGTACACAATATCAAGCTTAATAGACCCATGTTTGGGGCCGACCGTATAAAACATGCGCCCTTTAACTTATTGGTAGCGTTCAAGTACATTGCGTTTTAAGCTACAAATACTTGTCTTAGTATTCAAGTTGCTTTGACATTCATTAAGGCCGGGAAGAAATATTTTTCACCGACCGGACGGGACCTTAATCATTTACAAAACCCCTTAAATACTTGGGGGCAGCTAGGTAACGACCAAAGAAGCACAAAAAGGCAAGAATTATGCTAAGGGAAAAATGGCCAAAGATGCATAAAACAAGTAATTATGCCAAGGCAATATAATGCCGAAGACGCATAAAAATAAAAATAAAATAAATTTGCTAAGGCAAAATGAAGCCGAAGAGGCATAAAAAAGAAAAATCATGCTAAGGCAAATCAAAGCCAAAGACGCATGAACAGAAACAGAAGCCAAATTAAGGCCGAAGCCGAAGACGCATAAAAAAGAATATTATGCTAAGGCAAACTTAAATAAAACAAGCCCGAAGGCAAAGTAAAGTATTACAATCCCGAAGGCACGAATAGAGAGCCCGAAGGCAAAGTTAAACATTACAAGTTCGAAAACATTAAAAATCTACAAAATTACAAGGCTTCATCAGCTGAAGGATCGTCGGAAAGAGATTCATCTTCGCCCGAAGAAACCTCCAAGGGTTGATCAGTTTCCTCCCGACCAACCGGATCCTTCATCCCGAGTGAATGATCGATCAGCTGAGTATGATCGAGGCCTAGGGAATGCGCCTTCAGCACAGCGCCGTCATATCCCATCTGATAGTATATTTCTTCGGTCAGCTCCAGGGTTTTCTTCAGCTTCCGAACGTTCTTCCTTGTAAGTTTGAGCTGTTTGTTTCTCCACTCAACCCTAGCCCTCAAGGCGTCCATCTCCTGCAACTTTTCCTTCAAGGAATCATTCTCGGCCTTCAAGGAGTTAGATTGGCCGGTGACCCTCTCCAAGTCAGTAGTTGCATTCCGGAGGTCCTCTTCGGCCTTAACTGCCCGAACTTCAGTTTGGTTGGCCGCCTCCAGCTTCTTCTGTATACCCTCCATCCGTTCGGTCACAACGGCTGACCAAGAAACCCCCTGGAATCAAATAAGGGAAAAAAATTAAACATTGAATACAAGTGGAAGAAATAATACCGAAGAAGAAAAAGCTTACCATGGAGAGCAAAGCCAACATCTCAGTACAAGCCTCAAGGTCGTTCGCCTTGGCAAACGTGGGCCTGTCGGCTGGCAGAATGAGACCCCGGCAGAGATCAGGACCTACTACGGTAGACAGTTGGGGGGCAGGGACAATGATTTGATCCGTCTCGATAACTCCCCAGGGAGGAGAGTATACTTTCAGTCCGGCATCTCCCGACCGGCCCCTTTTCCGGGAGTCGGCTGAGGGGGCCTGGACGATACCATCCCCCTGATCTCGCGGAGGAGAAGAAACCAATGGAGTTTCGATTCTCTTTCCTGGATCGGGAACAGATTCCAGCTCTTTGCCGGTCGATTGGGCAGCAGCATCGGCTTCGGCCGTAGCAGTTATTGAAAGTTCAGCATCGGCTTGCGCTCAATGATATCCTGAAGAGTAGACACTGCACAAAAAAACTAGTGTTAAACATGGGAAACTGGAAAGGAAAATACAGTAAAGGAAGCATTCGGATGGAAAAGAATAAGGTAAAGATAAATGTTACCACTACCCCAAAGGGCGACCAACCAATCGTTATCCCGGCCGTCCGATACCGGAACCCTATTCATATCGAGTTCACAGAGAAGACGATAATCATGCTTGTCCGCCTCCAACATTTCGGGATACTGCAACCTCGATGGGTCCAGATCCTGCCAGCGGCCATACTTCTCCATCTTCGGGCCCGAGATGAAAGTCCACCTCTCATGGGCCCCCCTGTTGTTGGAATTTGTTTTGAGCCCACTCGGCCTTGCCGGTTCGGCGAGCTATAGTGTAGAAGCCGTTGCTTTTGGAATTCCTCCGGAGCTCATAATGATGCCAGAACAGGGTTGTCCTTGGAGTCATCTTCCTAGCTAAGCATCGGGCTTGGAAGGCATTTATATGGAAAAAGCTGTTCGGATCTAGCTGCCCTATGGCGATCCCAAGTTGCCTCAGCAATTTTTTCAGTATCGGCAACATTGGCAGCCGAAAGCCGCATTTGAAGGCCATCTCGGATATGCCGGTAGCCACGCTTCCGCCGTAGAGGGGTGGAACCTCAGGGTTGTGCCAAATACGGTCTTTCTTCCTAGGTGTGAAGAAGTACCAGACATTCCTCTCCACTTGGTATTTGGAATGGAAGTCTTCTATTTTTTCCTCAGTCAGATGTGACCGGAAATTCGCCGCAGGATATACCTCGACGTCGCTAAACGGTGAAACCTCCGAAGGACCAGCACCTTCGATCGACCGATCCATGTCCCTGCATTCGGAAATGAAGAGACATTAGCCTTGTACTCTGACAAATGAGAAGAAAACAAAAAGAGGGGAGGCCGAGTACAGTGAGCCAAGATCGGTCGGAGAATCCTAAAATCTAGTCAAATTAAGGATCGTCTAAAAATTACGAGGGATTGGGACAGACCGAAGGGAGTTCTCAAGGTTTGAAGATCCCGAAGGACGTCTCTAACCAGACAACTCCCCAGCAAATCCCAAGATTCAAGTAAGGGGTTATACCAGGGTAACACAACCGAAATTAAAAGGAAAAGGCATGCGCGTGTTCTACTCAAAATGATAAAAATAAACTGCACAGGTAACTTTGCATATGTGTACATATAGATACATACATGTGTGTAAGGAAACGAAAAGCAGATGAATCGAAAAAGGAAGGGAAATAATGAGAACTTACTGGTTTGTTTAAGATCTCTGATAAGATCGAGTTCGCGGGGATAGACTTCTTGGACGTGAACGTCGACTGAAATCGGCGATTTGAGGGCCTCCGGTGATGAAACAACGCTCCCAATTGCTATTGAAATATCTCTGGAGGGAGTTTTTGCTTTGAATGTTAAAGAAATGATATGTGCGTAAAAGAAAGAAAGAAAGAAACTGTGGAGTTAAAATAGAGAAGATGTGACGTTTGGACAGAGCCGTTTCATATTCAACGGCGGGGATTGAAGCGCGAATCTCGAGGATAGACAGCTGTCAGCCATAAAGGGACACGGCTCCCTAGGAGGCGTCTCAGTCTTGTACATCGCCATTCTTATCCGAAGGAAACGTACGAACACAAAATTCTGAAGATGGACTTGGGCTTTAGCCTTCGTCCTGAGGATAACTCCGAACGAAGCCTAGGGACATGTTAGAGGCCCAACTTCTTACTGGGCTGGACCGAAGGCCCAGTCACCGAATGAGGAATATTGGTTCGGAGGCTCCAGATTGGCGAAGGCCCATATAATTCGGCCTGGTTACTTGCAACGGTCCATTCAGTTATGTGTCCCTGGGAACGTGGGAACGTGGAACACGTTCACCACTCACCTCACTCTCCGATAACTGCCAACACAGAGGATAAAGAGGTTAACAAAGGTTTGGGTTCATTCAATCACTTACACACAATTTACACAATACAAACACTCTACGTTTTATATTACTCATCAAAAACCAGTTAACTTATTCTCACACCGGAGGTGAATCGGGGGGCCACGCCCTCGCATTCTTCTTCAATTGCAGGTCCGACCGAACGGATACACTGACGGAAACTGGTTGTAACACAATTATTAATATATGTATGTATATATCTAACCTGGAAAAAAAGATATTGCCATTTCTTTTTAAAATCTCATTGAAATATAATTTTAAAATAAAAAGTGTGAAGGAATGGCACACTGCAGACTCAAATAAAATTTTATGTTTTATTTATTTATTACCAAATAATAAATTTCTCAAAACTGGGCAATAAAAAATACATTGATAATATCACAACGAAAGTTAGAACAGAAGTTCTTTTGAAATGACCTTTTCATATCATTCGTCTGCAGAACTCGTCCATTTCTGGCCTAGTACAACAATTATTTCTTCTCCGAATGAGTTACATTTTTTGAACATGATCAATATGATATGTCTCAAGTTGAGCCAATATTGTGTGACATCTTGTTTGCCAATTACTAGTAGTGAAGGGTCTTTCTCGTCGATGAAAAAGGTCATATGAGTGCTAATTAATTACTAGGCCTAATAAATTAAAGGAGTCATGTATGTTCAAAAGATTTGCGCGACGATTATCAAGTTTTATAAAATGCAACCCTGGAATTAGTTAGTAAAATGATTTATGTGCGTGTGTGCGCGCTTGTCTTTGTAGCATGTTTATGTTCGAACCGGAAGAAAGGCACCAGAACCAAAAGAAATTGAAACGTTGGGCACAACGGATGCCAGCCCCAAAATGAAATCCAGCACCAAGAAGCCGCCCAAAATGAGCCGCAACATGAAAATCAGCGCCTAGGTGAGATAATTTAGGGTTTCTAAAAATTTAATTTGACTGGGAAACTTTGGAATATGATAGTTGTTTCATCAATTTATCTATATTCACTACAAGAAAAAGGGGCATTTATGACGGTTTTTTTTAACTGAAACCTTCGTAAATGGGGTCAATTACGACGGAATATTTCCGTCGTTTTTGCTCGAGTAGTAAATTCAAATTTCCGTCACAAATTATCATTTTCGTCGCAAATTTAGTTTTTCGTCCTAAGTTCAAATTTCGTCGTAAGTTTGCCGTCGTAAATGGGGTCATTTACGACAGAATATTTTCGTCGTTTTTGCTCGAGTAGGAAGTTCAGATTTCCGTCAAAATTTCAATTTTCGTCACAAATTCAATTTTCGTCGTAAGTTTCAACAAGAGGTCCCACAATCATCAATAAATTATTAAAGTAATATATAACTTGCGACGCTAGTTCCGTCGTTAGTTAAGTCAACACATTTTAAAAACAAATAGCACCGGAATCTGGAAATTCCAGAAACCAGCACTTGACACACACACGGGATTTACACACACACGCACGCAGTTGACACACACACGCCACACTCAACACACGCCACACAGACACGCACACACGCGCTAATACAACGCACAACACAATCGTACACACAATCGGACACACAGAAGCCGGAAACAGGAACTGAGGGGAGGGGCGACAGACTTCTAAGATTCGGAGTAGAGTGTAGGCGGTGTACGGTGGTAATTGGTTGGAGAGGTGAAGCAACAGTTGGCGGTGATGGAAGAAGTATGGTGGACGGAACGGAGGTAATGGGTGGAGGCTGCACAGTGGAAGAGGAACGGAAGTGGAGGGAAGATCTCGCTAAGAACTCACAGAAAAACTCGACCAAAACAGACAGACCCGATTAACAACTCAGTGAACTAAACCAATTCTCAACTCGAAACTTGGTGGTAAAATCAGACAACACATAACTCGGACTGTCGACTCAATACTCAGCGATTCTACAACTCAATTCAACACAAACAAAACAAGACCAAGAACAGAAAATAAAGACAACAATAAATTCATCTTCAGCAAATCAACCAACAATAACCAAATCGTGAATTACGAAACTAAATGAACCACTCAGGCATTCTATCGAAAACAGAACAACGATTCAAACATTACAAAACACACAAGAAAAGGGGAAAGAGTGAGTTTTTTGAGAAATTAAAATGAAGGAATGGCATTTTTGTTTTGTTGGGGAATCGAAAGGACAACAAGAAAAAAAATAAGGAGTGGTGTTTGGTTTGTAAAGAAATGGAGAAGAAGAAGAACAGAAGGGTAGGTTTTGTTCGAATAGTAGAGAAAAAGAAAGCAGGGGAGGCTAAGTAGGGGAGGCTAAGTATGCTATGAATAAAAACATTGGAGCTGTAATACTAAAGCTTCGAATAAAAGGTTAAAAACGATACAGAAACAAGGGCTATAAATTGGGTTTATTGAGGACCATTGGATGTGTGTTTCTTTGTTTTAATCAAGGGCTATAAATTGATTGAAGAAGCACAATCCTTGTGCTATGCTGTCAACCAATACCACATTGACACGTGTCATCAAACAGAATTTTAATTTTCCACTCTTAATATAGATTAGAATAAATATTAAAAAATAAAAAATGCTCTAAAAATTATGAATTTTTTACTAGAACTTGGAAATATTAAGAAAATGGTTCTATCAAAATTTGGTCAAATTTCGTAAAAGTTTGGTCAACCATTTGATTTTTAAACGTACAAGTTTTTCGACTATAAATTCGACTCTGGTACAAATTATCAAAAACTTTCGTAAATTTTATCATGGATATAAAATATTATTTAAATGATACATTCCAAGTTTCAAGTTTTTCTAGCATATGGAAGTATTTATTTGAAATTGTCGAAGTTAGATAAGGATATTTTGTCCCATTTATGTTGACTATTACTCACCAGTCCTCCGTCTCATATTATTGTTTCTATATTTTAAATTAAATTTCTCGACAATCCAACTGTATGGATGTCAAGACATGTCTAATTTAATGATATTGCGAATTTTCAAAAAATAAAAAAATTTATTTGGTTGGAGATCTTAGTAGATCAATACTATATTGATCAGTACTCGTAACTAGTAATCAGTCCCATATTATTGTTTGTATTTTTTAAATATATTTCTCGACAATCCAACCGTACGGATGTCAATATATATTTAATTTAATGATATTTCCAAATTTTCAAAAAAAAAAAAATAATTTGGCTGAAGATCTTAGTAGATCAATACTATATTAATAAGTACTCGTAACTAGTGATCAGTCCCATATTATTGTTTCTATATTTTTAAAAATCTTTCTCGACGATCCAACCGTACGGATGTCAAGATATATCTAATTAAATGATATTCCCAAATTTTTAAAAAATTAAAAATTAATTTGGTTGGAGATCTTAATAGAACATTACTATATTGACCAGTACTCGTAACTAGTGATCAGTCACATCTTATTGTTTATATTTTTTTAAATATATTTCTCGACGATCCAACCGTATGAATGTCAAGACATGTCTAATTTAATGATATTGCCTAATTTTCAAAAAATAAAGAATTAATTTGGTTGGAGAACTTAGTAGATCAATACTATATTGAATAGTACTCGTAACTTGTGATTCGTCTCAGACTATTGTTTCTATATTTTAAAAATATTTTTCGACGATCCAACCGTACGGATGTCAATATAGATCTAATTAAATGACATTCCCAAATTTTCAAAAAATTAAAAATTAATTTGGTTGGAGATCTTAATAGAACATTACTATATTGTCTAGTAATCGTAACTAGTGCTTCGTCCCAGACTATTGTTTCTATATTTTTAAAAATATTTCTCGACGATCCAACCGTACGGATGTCAAGATATATCTAATTAAATGATATTCCCAAATTTTAAAAAAAATAAAAATTAATTTGTTGAAGATCTTAATAGAACATTATTATATTCTCTAATACTCGTAACTAGTGCTTCGTCCCAGACTAGTGTTTCTTTATTTTTGAAAATAATTCTCGGCGATCCAACCGTACGGATGTCAAGATATATCTAATTAAATGATATTCCCAAATTTAAAAAAATTTAAAATTAATTTTGTTGGAGATCTTAGTAGAATACTAATATATTGTCTAAAACTCGTAACTAGTGCTTCATCCCAGACTATTGTTTCTATATTTTTAAAAATATTTCTCGACGATCCAACCGTACAGATGTCAATATATATCTAAAATAATGATATTCCCAAATTTTCAAAAAATAAAAAATTAATTTGGTTGGAAATCTTAGTAGAACACTACTATATTGTCTAGAACTCGTAACTAGTGCTTTGTCACAGATTATTGTTTCTCTTTCTTAAAAAACATTTATCGATGATCCAACCGTACGGATGTCAATATATATCTAAAATAATGATATGCCCAAATTTTCAAAAAATAAAAAATTAATTTGGTTAGAAATCTTAGTGGAACACTACTATATTGTCTAGAACTCGTAACTTGTGCTTTGTCCCATATTATTGTTTCTATTTTTTAAAATATATTTCTTGACGATCCAATCGTACGAATGTCAAGACATATCTAATTTAATGATATTCCTAAATTTTAAAAAAATAAAGAATTAATTTGGTTAGAGATCTTAGTAGATCACTACTATGTTGACTAGTACTCGTAACTAGTGCTCTATCACATATTATTGTTTCTATTTTTTTAAATATATTTATCGACGATCCAACCGCACGGATGTCAATATATATCTAATTTAATGATATTCCCAAATTTTCAAAAAATAAAAAATTAATTTAATTGGACTAATAAAAGATTTTAAAAAATTAAATTCTAACTTACGACCGAATTCCGTCGTAAGTTATTTGCCGCTTTTTTTTTGATGAAAAAATTGAATTCACCGCCTATTTTTCGATGAAAAGTTGAATTTGCCGCCTGCCAACTTACGACGGATTCCGTCGTAAGTTCACTGCTAAACGAATTTACGACGAATTTGCCGTCGTAAGTTCACTACTATAAAAAGTAATTCATTTTGCAATTAAATTAAATTACAATAAATGAATTTACGACGGATAATTCGTCATAAGTTGGCTACAAAAACAACATCGTTCCGTTATCAGTAAAAATAATTCATTATTCATTTAAATTTAATTGAAAAAAATCAATTTACGACGAAAATTCCGTCGTAAGTTTGCTACTAACACCGAACTTACGACGATTTTCCGTTCCGTCGTAATCACTTATGACGGTTTTGTTGTCTCCGTCGTAAGTTGGGCACAAAAAACGACATTGTTCCGTCATCATTAAAAATACTTCATTATGCATTTAAATTTAATTGAAAAAAATCAATTTACGACGTAAATTCCGTCGTAAGTTTGCTACCAACACCGAACTTACGACGAATTTCCGTTTCGTCGTAATCACTTATGACGGTTTTGTTGTCTCCGTCGTAAGTTGGGCACAAAAAATGACATTGTTCCGTCATCATTAAAAATACTTCATTATGCATTTAAATTTAATTGAAAAAAATCAATTTACGACGTAAATTCCGTCGTAAGTTTGCTACCAACACCGAACTTACGACGAATTTCCGTTTCGTCGTAAGTTTGCCGTCGTAAATGACCAGATTTCTTGTAGTGATTCTCATACTCTCATATGTGCATATAAATTATAGTATAATATTTTAAGAAAAAAAATTAAAAACCAACAATGGAATGGAATTTTGTGTTCTATTTTTTAATTTTTTTTCCTGCCAGATTTTTTAATTAAATTGAGATAACAATCTCCTAGAGAACAAGAAAATGTTGTACATTTGTCTAATATGTCTTAGCATGAGATTGAATCTATGTTATAAAATTTTTGAGCGACCACAATCACTAATTATTTTATTAATAAAGAGAAAAAAGGATCTGAGATACATTTCACAGAAGTTTTCTGAGATAATTACAAAAATAAGTCTTAAATTTATTGGGCTAGCAGGACTAATTAATAAAATTTTAAATGAATCATGATTTTACAAAAATGCCCTCCATATTTATTATAAAATATGTATATCTTATGAAACTGGAGATGTATGTCAAGAAATAATCTCTCACAAAGTAGTTTTTGTTGGGTATAATTAAACTAGAGCAACAATGAGGCAGTGATATATATTAATAAACAAGAACAGGCAATAATACCAATTAACAAAACAAATCACGAAGGCAAAAAAATAAGAATATAATTAGAGACTGTAAATAACGAGAAAAGTAAGAAACAAACTTATCTCCCACAGAATCTTTTAGCAATACTGATAAGAGAAAGAACAGCTGAGTCAACAAACCCTTCGAGAGGACTTGACTGTTCTTGAAGAGATTATTGCCCCACTTACGCTGTATTGGGTTGCAGCAATATCACTTCCAGGATAAAACATCACAGATCAATGGGTTCACAAATACTCCAGTGATCAACAGCGACCAGCACCTCAGTTCGCCTGAGAACTATGTATATCGTCTGTATGTATGTATTGAGAGATAGAACAGAGAAGAATAATTGCGAACAAGGGTTTTATCCTTAACGTATATCTGATCCCAACGTTATATCTTTGATATATATAATACCTAAAATAAAACGTAAAAGATATTCCTTAAAAGGAAAGTAAATATTCTGATTTAATTGCATTAACAGCAGCAACATCAGGATTTATTTCAGTTACAGTAGCATCAGAATCTAATACTCGTCAGGATTTTATATCCATCAGTATCAGGATATAACCATTATCAGGATCAGGATTTGATCAAAATCAGGATCTGAATTCTGGCCTCTGTCAGGATTTAGTCCATCAGTATCTGATGTCTGACCTCCATCATGATTCGGCCCATCAGAGTCTTTGATGTATGACTCAGTCCATTAATCCAAGTATTGATTTCTCAGTATATCGCTGTAACAAATAAAGTCTGATTTCCTGTTAAAATAAATCAACAAACATCCTTCTTTCAACTCAATTTATTTATGGATTTCACTAAGAAAATGTCTTAGATCCAAACATGGAAGTTTAAGTCCTTATTACAAGGAACAACCTCCACTTGTTAGTTTCCGAAAATTTCATCAAGAACATATTAAAAGATATGCCTCAAACTTTCCATTTTCTAACAATCCCCCACAAATCCATACAGAAATGCATATCGGTTCTCATCATGACTTGTTTTTCAGAGTAGGTACCCTTCCAGGTTTGAACCCTCCTAACTTCTCTACTTCGATGGCTACCGGATTCATATGGAATATTTCACCTTGAATCTTTATCCGTTTGGTGTAACCACACTCCATAGACGATGACAAGTCAAAGGCTATGGTGCCAATCTACGGCTTTGAGACGTTAATGGACATGGCTCGATCCTGTTCGTCAAATGCTTCAAGGAATAACCCTTTGCTCTAATTGCGACCACACAATTACATTCGCTTAGCTGGGAATCTCCAGAGATGTACTGCTAGCATCTCGACATATGACTTGACCCCATTCAGAGTTTAAATAACTCTTGTTATTCTGGCAGTGGCAGTACCTTATAGGTTTACAGAGGATAGACTCCAGATACGTGAGTATCAATCTATGTAGTTAAAGATACAACTAGTTCACCATTACAACTTGTTATTACCACATTGAATACACTTTCAAGGGATCTCCTCTCATGTGTATTGGGTTCCTGCTGTAGATGAATCATTATGGGCTATCAGTCTCATCCCCAACCTAGACTTAAGGACAACAGCATGCTCAAGTCCCTTAGTCAAAGGATCAGCTAGGTTATCTTGAGTTCCAACAAACTCAACGGCAATAATCCTTTCAGACATTAGACCCCTTTGTTAAGTTTGTGGAGTCTAGGCTGTTCAGGGCCCCTGAGCGGATGCTCAGGGCCTTTGAACAAATCAGCCAGCATCAATATTTGTGCTCAGGACCATGAGCTCAAGCTCAGGACCCCTGAGTGTGTGTTTTTCAGCTTTTGCCCATATGTTGAGATAGGCCCAGTTTCTTCTATTATAAATATTCTCTTGTAATTGTAAAACCCTAACACAACACAATTGTGAGAGTTCAATACAAAATTAGTGCGGCTTGTGGAGTAGGAATTTCCGAACCATGTTAAATCTTTGTCTTGTGTGATTGTCGTTTATTTTCTTGTTCTTTTTTATTCGTTTTGGGTTTTGCTTTCATTGTTGTATACTCAACAACTGGTAGGTTTTCAGGCGAGTGGGAGCGATGGCAGAAGAAGGGAAAGTAAAGATCGACAAATTTGATGGCAAAGATTTTGGGTTTTGGAAGATGCAAATTGAAGATTATTTGTATCAGAAAAAACTACACGAACCGTTGGAGAAGAAGAAGCCAGAAAAGATGGATGACAAAGATTGGAATCTATTGGATAGGCAGGCTCTGGGTGTTATCAGATTGACTTTGGCGAAAAACGTTGCTTACAATATCGTCAAGGAAACGACAACTTATGGATTGATCAAGGTGTTATCAAATATGTATGAGAAGCCGTCTGCTTCGAATAAGGTATATTTGTGTTGCTTGTTGTTTGCCACAAAATTGAATGAAGGTGATTGTGTTGCTGATCATGTGAACGAATTTAACTCTATCCTATCAAGATTGACATCAGTGGATATTAAATTCGATGATGAAGTACAAGCCTTGTTGTTGGTATCCTCGTTACCTGACAGTTGGTCAGGATTTGTCACTGCTATTTGTAATTCATTTGGGAGCAGTAAGATGACTTTTGATGGAGTTCGAGATGCGATTCTTGGAGAAGATATTCGTAGGAGAAACTCAGGAGAGTTGTCAGGTTCCTTGTTGAGTACTGAGAGTAGAGGCAGAAAGTCCGATAGGGGGCAGAATCAGGGGCGTAGCAGATCGAAGTCACAGAAGAGAGGACAGTCCAAAGATCGCAAGGAGATTGTTTGTTGGAACTGTCAGAAGAAAGGTCACTTCAGAAATCAGTGTACGGCTCCCGCAGCTCCTAAAGGAAAGAAGAAAGAGGATAATTCAGCTAATGTAGTTGAAGAAGTGGCGGATGACGATGCTTTGATTTGTTGTGTTGAATGTTCCGTTGAATCATGGGTTATGGATTCTGGTGCATCATTCCATGCTACCCCTTGCAAGGATTTGATGTTAAATTTCAGACTTGGAAATTTTGGTAAAGTCCATCTTGCTGATGATGAGACTTTGGATATTGCGGGCATGGGAGATATTAATCTCAAGACCTCTTTGGGGACTAGCTGGACGTTGAAAGATGTAAGATACATTCCTGGATTAAAGAAGATGCTGATATCTGTGGGTCAGTTAGATAAGGAAGGGTATCGAGTTACTTTCGGAGACGGACAGTGGAAGGTTATAAAGGGGAATCTAGTTGTTGCTCGTGGAGACAAAAAGGGGACGTTGTACATAGTTGAACAATCTAGCTATGAAGCAAATGCAGTTGCTGATGAGATTGGGTCTTCAACTTTGTGGCACCAAAGACTTGGTCATATGAGTGAAAAGGGTATGAAGCTGTTAACTTCGAAGGGAAAGATTCCAGAGCTGAAGAATGTGGTAGTTGGGTTCTGTGAGCCATGTGTTCTTGGAAAACAGAAACGAGTTACTTTTACAAAATCAGGGAGGACACCCAAGGTTGAGAGGTTAGAGCTAGTTCATACAGATGTATATGGTCCAATAGCAGTTGCGTCGTTGGGAGGATCTCGCTACTATGTCACTTTCATTGACGATTCCACTAGAAAGGTATGGGTTTATTTCTTGAAGAATAAATCAGATGTGTTTGCTACTTTCAAGAAGGGATAGATCTGAAGGTACTTTGAAATTATCTCAAGAGAAGTATATTGAGAAATTGTTGCAGAAATTCAGTGTCCAAGATGCGAAGACCAGAAGTACACCGTTGGCGACTCACTTTAATCTCACGAAGAAGCAGTCACCTAAAACGGATGAAGGCAAGAAGGATATGGCTAAAGTTCCGTATGCATCTGTAGTTGGCAGTTTGATGTATGCAATGGTGTGTACAAGGCCAGATATTGCTCATGCAGTGGGAGTTGTTAGCAGGTTCATTTCTAATCCAGGAAGAGAGCATTGGGAAGCAGTCAAGTGGTTGTTGCGCTACTTGAAAGGCACGTCCAAGGTTGCATTATGTTTCAGCAAGAAAGATGTTATCTTGGAAGGGTTCTCTGATGCAGATTTGGGTGGATGTTTGGATACAAGAAAAAGTACTACGAGATATATTTTCACTTTGGGTGGCACAACAGTTAGTTGGATGTCTCGACTTCAAAAGAGTGTTGCTCTTTCAACCACAGAAGCAGAATATATGGCTATCTCTGAAGCTAGCAAGGAGATGATTTGGTTGAAGAATTTTCTTGAGGAGTTGAGCAAGAAACAGGCGGACAGTGTTTTGTATAGCGACAGTCAGAGTGCTATTCATCTTGCGAAGAATCCTGTGTTTTATGCTAGGACGAAGCATATTCAGCTAAGATATCACTTTACAAGAGAGTTGATTAGCAATGGTACTTTGTCCTTGAAGAAAATCCTTGGTTCAAAGAATCCTGCAGATATGTTGACTAAGGTGGTTACTAATGAAAAGTTGAAGCTTTGCATAGCTTCAATTTGCCTTCAGAACTGATTGATGAGAAGGCGCTGCACTAGTTAGAGTTATTGATCGAAGGATTGGGTGATACTAGACTTACAAGAGTGAAGCGAAGATGTGGTAAGACTCCAAGTGGGAGATTGTTAAGTTTGTGGAGTCTAGGCTGTTCAGGGCCCCTGAGCGGATGCTCAGGGCCTTTGAACAAATCAGCCAGCATCAATATTTGTGCTCAGGACCATGAGCTCAAGCTCAGGGCCCCTGAGTGTGTGTTTTTCAGCTTTGGCCCATATGTTGAGATAGCCCCAGTTTCTTCTATTATAAATATTCTTTTGTAATTGTAAAACCCTAACACAACACAATTGTGAGAGATCAATACAAAATTAGTGCGGCTTGTGGAGTAGGAATTTCCGAACCACGTTAAATCTTTGTCTTGTGTGATTGTCGTTTATTTTCTTGTTCTTGTTTATTCGTTTTGGGTTTTGCTTTCGTTGTTGTATACTCAACACCCTTATAGACTTTAGTCTAACTTGGATATGTCTTTTTATTTTCACATTATACTTCTTGCTGTTAATCTTATCGATAGTTGTACGGCTATCATAATGAATAGCAAAAGCAGGAAGTGGACGACTTACTACAGGTAACACTGACATAAGTCCATGTAACCATTCAGCCTCAATCCCCGTGGCATCTAATGCACACAACTCAGCCTCAAACATAGACCGAGTTATAACAGTTTGTCTAGAAGACTTCCAAGACACTACTCCACCCGCAAGGATAAATAGGTACCCAGTCACTCCATTGGAACCATACTTCTTAGCTATCCAACTTGCATCACTATATCCCTCTAGCACTCCAGGAAACCTCCTGTAATGCAAAACAAGATATATGGTGCCTTTCAGATATCTAAGTACTCTATCAAGAGCATCCCAATGAGTCTTGTTTGGACAGCTTGTATATCTTGCTAACTTAGACACCGAATATGAAATATCCGGCCTAGTACCATTAGCAAGATACTGCAAACTCCCAATAATCTGAGAATACCTTAACTGAGACACAGGTACTCCTGAACTATTCTTGGCAAGGGAAATTTTAGGATCATACTGAGTACTTGCGATTCTACAGTTTGAATAACCATACTTCTCAAGTATAGATTTCTCTATATAATGAGATTGTGACAAGATTATTCCATCAGTTGACTGAGTCAACTTGATACCAACAATCACACTTGCCTCTCCCAAATCCTTCATTTCAAAATGCCTTTTCAAGAAACTTTTTGTCTCGTTAATAATCTCAATATTGGTTCCAAACAACAAAATATCATCCACATTTAGGCACACAATAATACATTCACTTCCTTTAACCATGTAATAGACACACTTGTCACTTTCATTAACTACAAATTCTGATTCTAAAATAGTTTCATCAAACTTTTTATGCCAGTCTCTTGGAGCTTGTTTTAATCCATATATAGACTTGATTAACTTACATATTTTCTTCTCATTACCAGAGGCAACAAATCCCTCAGGCTGATCCATATAAATCTCTTCTTCAAGTTCACCATGAAGAAAAGCTGTCTTTTCATCCATTTGATGGATGATAAGACCATGTACAGAAGCCAATGCTATAAGCATTCGTATTGTTGTCATTCTAGCAACTGGAGAGTATGTGTCAAAATAATCAATACCTTCCTTTTGTTTAAAACCCTTAGCTACCAGCCTAGCCTTATACTTATCTATTGAGCCATCCGGGTTCATATTCCTTTTGAAGACCCATTTACATCCTATAGTTGAACACCCAGGAGGTAGATCAACCAACTCCCATGTTCCATTAGAGACAATAGATATAATTTCACTTTTTACAGCACCTTTCCAGTACCTAAATTCTGAAGAATCCATGGCCTGTCGGAAAGTTAAAGGTTCATCCTCGATATTGTAAGTGATAAAATCACTTCCAAAATCCTTGACTACCTTCGCACGACTCAGTTACTCCTTCTAGGTTCCTTTACTTCATCAAGAGTAGAGCTACTACCAGGATCTGCCCCCACATTTGTCATCCTTTCGACATGATCAGGAATGGAACTCGATGTGTGAGTGGGATCATCATCAGAAATACCCTGAGGTATACCAGTCTTCATAGGGAACACATCCTCAAAGAATGTTGCATCACGAAATTCAACTATAGTGTTAGCCACTATTCTGTCTATGTCAGATTTTAATACTAAAAATCTCATAGCAGTACTGGTTTCAATATAGCCCAGAAAGATGCAATCAACAGTTTTCGGCCCTAGTTTCTTTCTCTTGTGTTTAGGGACAAGTACCTTTGCAAGGCACCCCCACACACGAAGATATTTCAAACTAGTCCTTTTCTCTGTCCATAATTCATAAGGTGTTTTGTCCATATGTTTCAGAGGAACTCTATTCAGAATATGGCAAGCCGTATTCAGAGCTTCTCCCCACATGTACTTAGGCAACCCTGAATTAATCAACATACTATTGATCATATCTTTAAAAGTTCAGTTCTTCCGTTCTGCCACCCCATTAGACTCAGGTGTGTATGGTGGAGTTACCTCATGAACTATACCATTGCTCTTGCAAAATTCATTAAACAATGTACTCGTGTACTCACCACCTCTATCAGATCTCAAACGTTTAAGTACTTTACCAGTTTGTGTTTCAGATTCAGTTTTGAATATAATGAATTTATCTAGTGCTTCATCTTTATGTTTAAGCAAATAAACATAACAATATCTACTACAATCATCTATAAAGGTAATGAAATACCTATTATGTTCCTTGGTCAAAACACCACCAAATTCACATATGTCTATGTGCACTAAATCTAACACATTTGAATCCCTAACCACATTATGAAAGGATTTCCTAGTTTGTTTAGCTGTCACACATATTTGACATTTAGATTTCTTTTCAACGGCATATTTTGGAATCAACTCTAAGTTCATCATATTCTTTAGAGCACCAAAATTCAAGTGACCAAGACATGCGTGCCACAAATCAGATGATTCAACATAATTAACAGAAGGAGCAACATTAGTATTAATAAAACTGCCCAAAATAGGCTCAACATTTATTAAAAATAATCCATCCGATAAGTAACCTTTGCCAAAAAAATACACCAATATGTGTAATAACTACTTTATTACATTTCAAAGAAACTTCAAAACCATTCTTAACTAATATCAGGAACATGGTGCACTATAGTGAGGGATAGAACACGCCCAGAAGCGAACTTCAGGTCCACGTTTCATATTCCAAGTACTTGAGCCGCACTAGCATTCCCCATCGTCATAGTCATTCTATGAGTCTGTTGATAAGATAAAAATAGAGTAATATCAGTACAAATATGTACATTAGCTCCAGTATCAATCAACCATTCATGAGACGAATAATTAGAAAGCAGTACAGGGTTGTAGGTTACATACACGTTGTCAGTTTCAGAAGCAATAGCCTCACCAACAACCATGTTAACCATAGGCCCACCAGTGGTTCCAAGCATAGTGTTAGCTTGTGCTCCCACAATAGGTTTCTTATCTTTCTTTACAGGACAATCCTTGCTCCAATGACCAACCTATCCACAAGACCAACATGGTTTGTTTGCCTTTGGTTTCTTAGCCTTGTTCTTGTCCTTAGACTTAGTGTTTTCCTTCTTAGTGATAGACTTTCTTTTCTGTCCTGCAGTCACTACATTCACCTTCGAACTCCTAGCATGTTCAGTAGGCATCACATGTCCTTGCTTGGACTTGTGTTGCTCCTGCACAGAGATGTCCAACATCAGATTTGTCCAAGTGATCTCTCCTTTCTGTCTTTTTAGGGAGAGAGCAAACTCTTCCCAAGACTTAGGGAGCTTTTCAATCATAGACAAAACCTGAAACTTATCAGGTAGGTCCATACCAGACTCTCTCAAAGCAGGAACCAACATATCAAACTCATGCACCTGCTCAGTCATGGATTTAGTATCCACCAGTTTGATCAAGCTTCTCCCATAAGAGCTTAGCAGTGTAGGAGTCAGATGAATAAACATCGAATAGAGTGTTTGCTAAAGCTTCCACATAGTACAAGCCTTAAGAGTTTCAGCTTTCTCCTTAACCATAACTGGTTTCTTATACTGCACCACCAGCCATAGACCCTTTACCGTTAACCACAATTTCATCTTTTTCTGCCAACGAGAAAAACCAACACCCCCTCCGAATTTATCAGGCACTCCTGACAAATCGATAGGCTGTGGAAAACGGTACGTGGTCCAATCAATGGTGGGTACAGTAACACTAGACCCAGAACCAGTCTCAACAACAGGAGTTTCAGTTTCATTAACCATCTTGTTAATTAACAATATATAACACAAATAATCTCTTCAAGATTATTGGGTATAATTAAACTACAGCAACAATGAGGCATTGATATATATTAACAAACAAGAACAGGCAATAATATCAAATAACAAAACAAATCACGAAGGCAAAAAAACAAGAATGTAATTAGAGATTGTAAATAACGAGAAAAGTAAGAAACAAACTTATCTCCCACAGAAGCTTTTAGCAATACTGATAAGAGAAAGAAAAGTTGAGTCGCCAAACCCTTCGAGAGGACTTGACTGTTCTTGAAGAGATTATTGCCCCACTTACGCTGTGTTGGGTTGCAGCAATATCACTTCTAGGATAAAGCATCATAGATCAATGGGTTCACAAATACTCCAGTGATCAACAGCGACCAGCACCTCAGTTCGCCTGAGAACTATGTATATCGTCTGTATGTATGTATTGAGAGACAGAGCAGAGAAGAATAATTGCGAACAAGGGTTTTTTCCTCAACGTATATCTCCCAACGTTATATCTTTGATATATATAATACCTAAAATAAAACATAAAAGATATTCCTTAAAAGGAAAGTAAATATTCTGATTTAATTGCATTAACAGCAACAACATCAGGATTTATTTCAGTTACAGTAACATCAGAATCTAATATTCAACAGGATTTTATATCCATCAGTATCAGGATCTAACCATCATCAGGATCAGGATTTGATCAACATCGGGATCTGAATTCTGGCCTCCGTCAGGATTTAGTCCATCAGTAACTGATGTCTGACCTCCATCAGGATTCGGCCCATCAGAGTCTTTGATGTATGATTCAGTCCATTAATACAAGTACTCAGTATATCGCTGTAACACATAAAGTCTGATTTCCTGTTAAAATAAATCAACAAACATCCTTCTTTCAACTCAATTTATGTATGGATTTCACTAAGAATATATCTTAGATCCAAACATGAAAGTTTAAGTCCTAATTACAAGGAACAACCTCCACTTGTTAGTTTCCGGAAATTTCATCAAGAACATATTAAAAAATATGCCTCAAACTTTCCATTTTCTAACAGTTTTAACATATATATTGCTTAAGGATTTGGTTTTCAGGTTCCGGTAGTTTTTTGATTAATTTCTCTAAACTATTTTTTAGAGTTTTACATTCTAATGACGATTACATCATGGTAATTATACATATTTGTGTGTAATTTTTTGTTCAATTTTGAATATTCTTTACATGATTTATTCTTAGGTAATAACAACGGACTAACGGAGACATCTCTCTTTCAATGCATTAGTTGATATATTGTAGTTTTTCTGTTCTTACTATTGGAAAATGTGGGTTGTAGCCCTACATTGACAAGTCATTTTGAGCTAAGATTTGAGAAGGCCTTGTGTGCATGATCGCAACAAGTTATGCTTGGAACGTGTTCTACTCCGTGAGAACTTTCCAACGCACTTTAAATTACTCAAAATGATCAAGGCATGAATGAGATATGGTTATCCAAAGCTGGTCCCTTGAAGTGGAAATTTGAAGTTGATATTTTATATCCCACATTGAAATCATAAAGAGCCCTTTAAGGCTTTATATAGCAAAGCACTCTCCTAGTGTTTAAAATGAGTTACTAATGTATTGCTCCCTCTCCTACGTGCGCGCAGGGGGGGGTGCAAATCATGGGATTTCGAGGGGGATTTCGTGACTTCGCAAGCCTCGGGCTTTTCCGCGTGTGCGACCTGTGGACACGAATGCAGCAAAATTTGGGCCGAATAATTCCGGACTAGTTTTGCTGAATTATTTCCACTGGGCAGCTCAAATTGATTTTGTGTTTTTGTGAAATTAATTTTGATTATGAATTAATAATTCTGATTTGATTTGAATTAATTGATCATTGCCTTGATTAATTGACGCTTCTAATTAAGTGTGTAAATCAATTAACGTGTCTAATTAATTATTCAGTAGTACACATGGGTTATGGTTAGTCTATGCCTATATATTCATTGCTATAGAGTGTAGGGTTTTACATCGAACAACACAGCCTCTTTTATTTTCCCTTCCTCTTCCTCCTGGTGATAATTACTTGCTCTGTTCTAGCTCGCCGAGAGTGTTGCTTCGCTGCTTCACTGCGCCTTGTTTTATCCTGGGAAGCCTTCGTTCTTTCAATTACGGTGAGGACGAAATAAGATTTAAGGAGACAGTTTTTTGCACTGGACTCAAGGATTATTCTCTTATATCCTTCTGCTATTTGCCCTGTTATTCACACACGAACACGATTTTATTTATTTAATTGTTTTTGCGCAGATTGTTCTACAATCTTAAAGCTTATTTTATATATCTGCGACTAACAATATTCTGTTTGTTTGTTGGTTTTGTGTAACAGATTATGGAAAACATTAACAAAAGAGATGTTGTGACAACTACTGTGGCTATCTCCAACGCACCGGTCATACCAGATGGGGGTCTTTCGAACCCTAACTCACTGGTTATGTCGGATGGGAGTACGCTAGTGATTGGACATGCGCCTTCGGGGCATGTGCCTTTCCAAATGACCGTTGGACAGATACCCTGCTCCTTCGGACAGTTTTCGGGTGGATTCGTTCCTCAGACGTTGCAGGCTTCTGCTGTACAGACTCCACCATTTGTACATCTGCCTGTGATGCCTACTGCACCCGTGGCACCTGTGATGCCTATTGCACCTGTGGCACCTGTTGTGCCTCCGATGCCTCCCGCACATGCGATGGCAGCAGAAGATGCTATTCTATCTGACCACTTTGAATATGTCTCGCTACCTGAAAGAGGAGGCACCTAAGGTCACTACTGAAAGTGATGTGCAGACTGTGTATGATGTTGATGCATGGAAGCATGACGACTATATATGTCGGAATTATGTGCTCAATGGCCTGGCAAACTCGTTGTATAACGTGTACTGCTCAAAGCTGTTAACTCGAATAACTTGTAGAAGGGGGGGGGGGGTTGAATACAAGTTATATAATCGTGTCTGATTTTTGCTTGATTATATGAACAAGAATAAACGAATGAATCAAACTTTGTTTGTATTAATAAGATCAAATACAAACTCTACCAAAGGTGTACAATACCTTTAGCAGCTGCTGACAATACAAATATCTCTCTGTTTGTTTCGAACTTCTCGAATACAAACCTTATACAGAGCTACGCACACGAACTCACAATTTCGTCCACGCTCTTTACAATGATATTGAGAGAGTATTTATAATGCTACCTATCAACTAATAACATAAAGATATAATCTATACATGACAATGTTCTGCCTTCTAGTCAATAGTTTCCTTCAATAGAAAACTCTTTCCTTCATAATATCTTCTTGCTTGTTCTTCAAACAACGATCCTATTTTATAGCACTTGCCAGTTTCTGTAGCATCCATAATGACATCATCAGTAACATGACTGATATCAGGATCTGCACACTGCATCAGTATCTGATCAACCATCAGTATTGGACCGTCATCAGGATTTGCTCTCTGTTCCTGACATGTAGTCTCCGATACATTGTTCATTCCTGACTAAACTATACAGATAACTGTCTTACACATAAAACCTATATACAGTGCTAAATCCTTTATAAGATCAGGATTACAAGAAGTATAATGTGTAAATTCTATTCTTAGCATCACAACTTATGAATTATTCCTAACAATCTCCCCCTATTTATGCTTTAAAATCTAAAGCATAAATCTAAGTTGTAGATGTCAAAACATATAACAATACAACCAGAATAGAATTTATGAATGTAGAATTATGAAGTTTAAGTACCTCCTTCTCAGATGTAGACGTTTATCTAGTACTTAGAAGAAAGAATTTTAACTATTAATGCTGCTCTTCCTTTACCACTTCCTAGCTGAGATTCACCACTTTCACTCCTGGTTCTTCTTTTTACTTCCCTTTGTTTGATCTTTATCTCCCCCAGCTTTATCTCTTTCAGTCTGGTGGTGTTGTTGTTGTCTTTGAATTGTCTTTATCTCCCCCTTTTTGACATCAGCAACATTAATTCCAAGAGATTGAGAAACAGAACAAATGAGATTCATAAGAACTGCTTGATTTTCCATAATTGTGACTTGGTTATCTTCAAGTGATTGAAGTCTTGTTTGTATATCAATTTGAGAATTCTGAATATCTTTCAAAACATCAGAATGAACTTCAATGTTGGAAGTGCTTCTAGTATCTTCAGTATCAGAATCAGAAAGAATTGTATCTTCAAGTCTTGTAGAAGAAGTTGCTTGAGTTGTATGATATTCAAGTAATAAAACCTGATTAGAAGTATCAACATCTTCATCTTTCTGTTCTGGAACTGAAACATGATCATCATCTCCTTCACCAGTATTCTGTGTACTAACATCTTCAAATCCTGACTCCTCCTTAGAGTGATCAGAAACTGTTGATGTCTCAATTCTAGCTGATATTGGAAGTACATACAAAGGAACACTAGGATCATGAGGATCTTCATCTGGTACATATGTATCAAGAGATTGCTTTATCCTTGCACCTCTTCTGTTAATGATTCCTGCAAGCCTCTCCTTTTGCTTCTGAGCTTTAACTTCTGGCTTTGCATTGTGATGTGCTAGGTCATTTTTCTGATACATCTTGATGAATGAATAAGTACCAGCATCCATATCCAAATTTTCAGACCAAGATTCAGGAAAAACCTGATCCCAGAAATCAAATGATGGTTTCCTAATTTTCTCTCCCTCACTATGGAGTTGATCATCCATACCCTCATTCTCACTTTGACTTACTAAAGTCAACACTCTTTCTACCTCACCTTTTGCCTGGTCAGGAGCCAGCCGCTCAAATTGTGGATCTAAGTCCATCTTTTCAACTGTATCACTCATATTTAGATAAGTGCTCTCATGACCTACAGAAAAATAGAGTTTAGAAGGAGTTTTTATACCTGAACTCACATGGAGAGAGGGTTCCTCATATGGCATGTGGCTTGAGGTTTTCTCCAAGGAGTGAGCTGCTATAGTCTCTGAACCCATACAATCATCTTCTTTCCTTTCAGAAACTACAGGCTCCAGTATACCACTTTCAGGTTCTTTACTAGACTCTGATGTCTTCAGTGATACTTCATTAGACACCATAGTTAGTACATCACCGTCTTTAAGTGTTGTTTGCTGAGACACACCCTCAAGGTGGATAGACTCTGACTGAACAAAATTTGTTTGATCTTCAGAAAAATCAACCAAAGTCATTCCTCCCATATCATAGGGTATCCAGTGGCGGAGGCACTACCAGACCAGAGTAGGTCTGGGCCCTCCCTTGATTTGGGATCTACATAATTTTTATTCTTTTATCTTAAGGTCCAAGTCCAATTTTTTCAAAACCGTGACTTGTGATACTTGGCTTAAATAACAAATGTAGTCTGGTTCTTCACAACACTGCTATCTCCTATTATGACTCTACTTAATATGTCATCTGCCTTCTTAAATATTCGCCATTTTCAACTAATTTTATAACTTTGATTAGATATTTTAAACTAGGCATACAATCTGAAAATGAGTCATCCTAGTGTCAGCTTAAGATAGATTTTTTTTTTTTAGTGTTTTATATTTGTGCATCTTAATGTTTTCATTGTGGAAAAAAAATACGCAATGTAATTTGGCCCACCCTCGAGTTTAACTCTGGCTCCGCCACTGAGGGTATCTCACTTGCATTCTCAGTCATCATAGAAGACCTTTCAACATCAGCTATCACAGCTCCTGAGTCATCCTTCCTCTGACTAGATGGTTCTTGTGTTACAGTGACTGTGATCAGATCTTTCCTACTATTCACCACTGGTGCAATAGTATCTTCTGTTGACTGCTTTCCTCTATCTACTTCCTCCAGTTGTTCACCTTGAGCTGAAGCATCTTCAATAATTACATCCTTATCAAATAAATATGCATGAAGTGATTGAAGTGCAACATGCTTCGAGAGTCCAAATTTCTTGACTAATTGTCTTCTGACAGACACATAAAAATACTTCTTTATTAAGTCAAGTCTTTGATGTAGAAGTCCATATTTATCTGGAAATAAAAGTTTTGGTACTCTTTCAACCAGAAAGTCTAGAACAGGCCTTGACAACTTCACTTTGAGAGAAATTAGTCCCATAGCCAGTCTGTATGATAATGTAGTTTCCCATGAAGAATCAATATCCAGATCTCTCTTGTCAAATACTGACATAGATGTACCTTGATTTGTAGAAACCTGCATGATATTAATTGGACTAGACTCTGTGTGTGTAGGTGACAATTGAATCTTTCTCCTTGTTCTCCTGATATAGTGAGCAAAAGATTTATCCTGAGAAGACTCAAGAGGTGTAGACACAGAAGTGATCTTGGGATGAGATCTTTGTTCAATAGACACAGTCTTTTGAGAGACAGTATCCAGTAACTGTTTTCCCTTTTTAAGAACTACAGCCTTTTGGGAGACTGCAGCCTGGCTGTGACTAGGTTTTTCATCTCTTTGTGCTAAAGAAAGTTGAATTGCAGCCTTCAATTCTGCTCTCTCTGCAAGAGTTAAATCATCATCATCTTCACTAGAATTACTACTACTACTTGACACAACAAATCTTCTCTTCCTTACAACTGATGTCTTTTGAGAAACATCAGAGGTTGGTTTCTTTGAAACAATAGGCTGTGGATAAAAATTTGGTTCTTGAATTGTTTCAGAGACTATAATGTTTTGGGTTACTTGGGTAGACACATGTGGGTTCTCCTCCAATTGAGATTCCTGAGCCATTTCACCACAAAAGAAAGAAGAATTGTAGAAAGTAGGAAGATGAGTTTTAAGAATTACCTGAACATGATGTGGATAATGAATTGCAGGTATTTCATCTAGATTCTTTTCATTGTCCTTCTTTGTAATATCAGAGAAAATTCTCTTTTGCTGTTCATAAGAAGAAACACAATATTCCCTACCAAATCTAGCTTCAACATCAGGAATAAAATGGTTAATAAACAATTGCATAAATCTATGATAATAAACCATTTTCCTGTTTTGATCTCTTGACCCAAGTTTGATACTCATCTGACTTAAAATAATATGACCAATGTTAATTACTCTGTCATAAAGCAAACTATAAGCAATATGTGATGTAACAGAAGTAATTTGCTGAAAAGAACTACATTTGCCAGTAAAACATTTAGCAATTTGATCAAAGTAAAAAGACCATTCCTTTTTAAGAAAAGACCTATTCAACTGGCTCATGTTATCTAAAGGTCCACTATAACCTAATTCAGACAACATAGTTCTTATATTATCATCAGATGGTACGTTCTCATAACTATCAGTAACAGGTAAGAAAAGTACTGAATTAACAACAGATTCAGTAATGTCAAATGAATCTTGTCCTAAATGTAGAACAATCTTACCTGATTGACTCTGAGTAGAATCAATTACCTCAGCATTCTCCCAAGCTTGTGAAACAGCTACTTGATTAATCTGTGGAGATGCTGTCAATGCATAACTTAATGGTCCATACGCCAGAAAGTCCATGATTGGATGAAAATCAGATGATACTCCTTCCTTGTTGGTGATAGCTGCAACATGATTGTTTGTCATAAAATCAAAGTCACCAAACTTGAAGGCTACTGATTTAGGTAATCTTCTCTGAGCTGCCATTTTTGATCTGAAAAGAAACTTGAAAAATTCTTGAAATGGATTAGTGATTTTGAAAACTCAAGAGTGATTTTTGCTTTAGAGAATGTAAGATTAGAGAAAGCAATTATACGATTAGAGTTTCAAAACAAATATATTTCACAAATCTTTCAGACCACTATCTCACGTTGACACGTAAATTGACAGGTGTCAGTCCCTGAAAAATGCGGTTACCCACGATTTTTGGAAAATAAAATCCAAAATTGATTTTCATGAAATAAATCAGGGTATAAATAAGCAATACTGATCAGCTTCCTTTTCCTGATGACTTCTCATCAAATCCTGATGATCACACATGAAATCCTGACCAATATCTTCAGAGACTTAATATGGAGTTTCCACGTGGCATTTTTCTTTTATCTGAAAAAGAAAATAAACAATTAATCTGAACAGAAAATCAATTGGTTAGATATTTTCAATATTTCTTGAAACAAGAAATACAGTCTCATGCAATAATTAGCATTTGACTTCATTAAAACTTCCAAGTGACTGCTCAGCTTCTCACGTCTTTCTTTAAAAGAACCAAACGCCTTATGCCAGTCTCCATAACCTTTCAATTTCTTTTCTTCTCAACAATGCTTCTCAAACCAAAAATCCCTTCAAACCCATTTTCCAGATTTTTCTTGATCGATGAACATCCTGTTCTTGATCATCTCTTTGAACAAATGACTCTTCTCATCGAACTAATCATGAATGGATTGGTTTTCGATAATATCCAGAGGTTTCTCCTAGAACATCCATCTGTTGGATACAATCTTCCCCTAACCTCCTCAAAACTTGAGGATGAAGAATTTGGTCGAGAGTCTGAGGTCGATCTTGATGGGGATGCTATTCATTTAAGTTAGCTGCTCTCATTCAAGTCGCCCAGACAAGGAATCCAAGAACAAACGAAGCTTTCATCCCCTGATGGATTTCTTGAGATGCTCCTTGTCCTGTTCCTCAGAGTTCATATCAATAGACAAGTATAGAATAGAGAATTTAGACAAAAAGATGTATTTCATTTCCATGTAATGATTTCTATTAATGAAAATACAGTTTCTTGTTATCTGCTTGTCTTTTGATTTTTGAATGATGTATAAATTATCAGTATGCAAATATAAAAACTTGCTGGCATAGACTTAACACATCACAGAATCAGATTACTACACAAAGTAAACGTCAGGATTTGAAACAATTTTCATAATCCTGATACTGACACAATACTGATGACGTCAGCATCTTGATAACAAATCTAATCCTGATGATTATTAACAAGTCTATCATACTGAAATTTATCAAGGCAATGTGTTATAGCTAAAGCATTTAACAATCAAATATAGATCCTGACAGGAATATCAAGTCTATAAGCTAAGAACAACATACCTTGCTACTTTTGCAGATGTTAAGGATCTAAAAATTTAACATTCCTAACTCACTTACTAGTCTACTGAATGTAGTCTCATCAAGTGGTTTAGTTAGAATATCTGCAAGCTGTTTGTCAGTAGGAACAAAATGAAGTTCCACAGTACCATTCTCAATATGTTCTCTAATAAAATGATACCTGACATCAATGTGCTTAGTCCTTGAATGTTGAACTGGATTTTCTGCAATTTTAATAGCACTAGTATTCTCACAAAACATAGGAATATTACTAAGTGTCATACCATAATCCAGCAACTGATTTCTTATCCAAAGGAGCTGTGCACAACAACTGCCTGCTGCTATGTACTTAGCTTCTGCAGTTGAGGTTGAAACAGATTGTTGCTTCTTGCTTGCCCAAGAAATCAATCTATTTCCCAAAAATTGACATGTACATGTAGTGCTTTTCCTGTCTATCTTACACCCTGCATAATCAGAGTCTGAATAGCCAATTAGAAAGAAATCAGATTCCCTAGGATACCACAAACCAAGATTTGGAGTTCCTTTGAGATATCTAAAAATTCTCTTCACAGCAATTAAATGAGATTCCTTAGGATCACTTTGGAATCTAGCACATAAACAGGTAGAAAACATTATATCTGGCCTACTTGCAGTTAGATATAACAATGAGCCTATCATGCCTCTATAACTAGTATTATCCACACTCTTCCCCTTAGGATCAGAGTCTAGTTTAGTGGCTGTTGCCATGGGTGTCTTTGCAACTGCACAGTCTTGAAAGTCAAACCTTCTTAAAAGATCTTTGATATACTTTGACTGATTAATGAAAATACCAGTCTCAGTATGTTTGACCTGCAAGCCTAAGAAATAATTTAGTTCACCCATCATGCTCATCTGATACTTAGACTGCATAAGCTTGCTAAACTTAGCACACAACTTTTCATTAGTAGAACCAAAAATAATATCATCAACATAAACTTGAACTAAAAGAAATTCACCTTTTATCTTTCTAAAGAATAAAGTTTTGTCAATTGTACCTCTTGTGAAGCCATTTTCAAGAAGAAATTTAGACAAAGTCTCATACCATGCTCTTGGTGCCTGCTTTAGTCCATAGAGTGCCTTGTCAAGTTTGTAGACATGATTTGGAAACTTTGGATCAACAAATCCAGGTGGCTGTTCTACATAAACTTCTTCATCAAGTTTTCCATTAAGAAAAGCACTCTTTACATCCATCTGGTATACCTTGAATTTTGAATGAGCTGCAAATGCAAGAAACATTCTGATTGCTTCCAATCTTGCTACAGGTGCAAAGGTCTCATCATAATCAATGCCTTCTTCCTGAGAATAACCCTTGGCCACCAGTCTTGCTTTGTTTCTTACAATCATACCAGATTCATCTAGCTTGTTTCTGAAAACCCATCTTGCACCAACAATAGATCTATCTTTAGGTCTTGGTACCAGTTTCCAAACTTTGTTTCTCTCAAACTCATTTAACTCCTCCTGCATTGCAATTATCCAATCAGGATCCTGTAAGGCTTCTTCAACCTTCTTAGGTTCATTCTTTGAGAGAAAGAAACTATACAAGCATTCATTTTGAATTGATCTTCTAGTTCGAACACCACTATTTGGATCACCAATTATCAAATCTTCAGTATGATCCTTTGTCCATTTTCTAACAGGTGGTAAATCAACTCTGCCAGACTCTCCCCCTAAGTTAGTGGTATCTCTTGTAGAAGAATTCTCTCTACCTTAAAAAACTCTCATTTGATCAATAGAATCAGTAGATTCCATATTGCTGCTAGTTACTGATCTTTCCTCAGTAGACTCTGAAAGGTCAGTTCCTGATGGAGTAGACTCTGAAACATCAATTCCTGATGGAATAGATTCTGAAAGACTAGTCTGCTCCTGATGATCACTGTGTTCTCTCTGATTTATTTGCTCCCCCTCAACAGTAGCATTCCTTTGAGAAGCAATAGAAATTCCTTCTGGAGAACCTTCATCATCACTTGAGAGTATCTCAGAAATCTTCATATTTTCAAATTCCAATTTGTCATGGCTTTCATCAGTTTGCAAAATTCCAAATTTCTTATCATCAAATGCAACTTGAATTGATTCCATAACAATGTGAGTTCTGAGATTATAAACTTTGAAGGCCTTAGATGCTGAGTATCCTAGAAAAATTGCTTCATCCGATTTGGCTTCAAATTTTCCAAGTTGTTCTGGATGAACTTTTAGGACATAGCATTTGCATCCAAAGATGTGAAAATATTTCACACTTGGTTTCTTTCCTTTGATCATCTCATAGGGAGTTTTTCCATGACTATTTAGCAAGGTACAGTTCTGAGTGAAACATGCAGTGTTAACAGCTTCTGCCCAAAAGTAGGTTGGAAGTTTTGCATCTGCTAGCATGGTTCTTGCTGCCTCTATGAGAGTCCTGTTCTTTCTTTCCACTACACCATTTTGTTGAGGTGTACCAGGTGCAGAAAACTGTTGAGTGATTCCATTGTCTGCACAAAACCCCTCCATTGTAGAATTCTTGAATTCTGTTCCATTGTCACTCCTAAGTACTTTGACTTTGTACTCAGAGTTATTATGAATATTCTTGATGAGTTCAATGATTTGCTGAGGAGCTTCATCCTTCTTGTGTAGAAAGAACACCCATGTGAACCTTGTGAAATCATCCACCATAACTAGAGCATATCTTTTCTTGCTGATAGACATAATATTTACTGGACCAAACAGATCAAGATGTAGCATGTGAAATGGTTCAGTAATTGAATTTTCAGTTTTGCTCTTGAAAGTGGTTCTTCTTTGCTTTCCAAGCTGACATGCATCACAAAGTCCATCTTGCACAAAATTTGCCTGAGGTAGGCCTCTCACCAAATTGTGTTTAACAAGTTGATTAAGCTTCTTGAAATTAAGATGTGAGAGCTTCTTGTGCCAATTCCAGCTTTCATCATTTGTTGCTTTGTTGTATAGACATCTAACAATTCCTTTAGATGTATCACTCAAGCTGGCTTCATATATGTTACCATGTCTTTGACCAGTTAGAACAATGTCTCCATTCTGCATATTCAAGATTTTGCATCCTTCTCTGTCAAAGATTGATTTGTAACCTTTATCACCCAGTTGACTTATGCTTAAAAGAGTATGTTTCAAGCCTTCAACCAGTGCTACATTTTCTATGATGACATTCCCCAAAATAATTGAGCCATATCCCAGAGTTTCTCCTTTGTTGCCATCTCCAAAAGATATTACTGGGCCAGCTTTCCTCTCAAACTTTGTAAGCAGGGACTTCTTTCCAGTCATATGTCCAGAGCATCCACTGTCCAAGATAATTGAATGCTTCTTTCCTGTGCCCTGCAAACAAAAAGTAACTAGTTAGAATTTTTTAGAACCCAACTTTGATTGGATCCTTTCTTACTAGATTTAGAGACAACAGGCTTTGAAAATTTTGCTTTTATTTTACCTGTTGCAGAGTCAACTTTAGACTCTGATTTCAAAAACTGTTTGTGACTAGGAGTTTCAGATTTCAAAGAATAATAGTCATATTACAGTTCATGATATTCTCTACACATGTAAATGGAATGAAGTAAACTACCACAATGATAACAAGCTTTTTGTGGTTGGTATTGAATTTTCTGAGTCTTGGGGAATCTGGACTCAGTTTTCCAGGAAGGTTTTTGATTGCAGTCTAGGGCCAAATGATTATGATTTCCACACTTATAGCATTTTTTCCTAGGTGCATCAGGTACATTCTTGTAATTATTCTCCTTGTTAATACCTTCTTTTCCATTCCTATTTCTCTTGATTTTGCTAGACTCTGAAAGACAATCTAATCTCAGTTTCAACTGAGACTTATACAGAAACCCTATGTTTACATTCTTAGGTTTCTCTAACACTTTTTCATCTGAATTACTATTGTTAATCCTTTTGTGTACAACAGGGGTACCTTTTGAATCAACAAATTTAACATGATTAGGTTCAGAAACAATTTTCTTACCTTCAGATTTAGATGTGTTAGCTTCTACCTTACTATCATCATTGACAATAGCTACTTTTTCTTCTTGTCTAGCCTTATCAAAACCTAAACCATTAACCTTACCACGAATTCCACTCTCAAAGATTTCTATTGTCTTCTTACTGTAATTGTTAATGGTCTTAATCACATCTCTCTCTTCTTCTAGTTCTTTTCTGACATAGTCATAAGCCTCAAGAATTACACTATAATCATGCTTAGCTTTATCAGAACTCAACTTGTATTCTTCCATTTGAATTAATTCAGATTCAAGAAAATTATTTCTATCAACTAATTTATCATTCTTAACCTTAAGTTCATCTCTTTCACAAGTAAGAATTCTAAAATTAGTCATAAGATTCTTAAACTCAGCATGGATAGATCTAATTTCATCAGAATTTAAGCTATCAAATGAATCAAGAGAGTGAAGTGATACCTTAACAGAGGATGGAGAAGTTTTCTTTGGAGATCCAGGTTTGTCTGAACTATTAGCCATCAATGCAATGTTTTCATAATCCAATTCATCTTCAGAGTCACTAGAATCAGCCCAATCCTTCTGTGTGACCATAAGTGCATTACCCTTTCCTGAATTCCTATGCTTCTTACACTCACTAGCAAAGTGTCCAAGCTCGCTGCAGTTAAAGCACTTGATCTTGGCCTTATCAAGCTTGACAATTGTACTTTTGCTCTTGTCACTTTTCTTATCCTCCTTCTTTCGAAAAGGTCCTTTGCTAAATCTTCTTCTGTTGAATCTTCCTTTTTTGAAAGCTTTAGCAAACATAGCAAAGAGTTCTTGCATCTCAGATTCAAGATCATTGTTGTCAGAGTCCATATCAGTAGTCTCTGACTCAGAACTTTCTTTGCTTTTCTTCTTCCTTGAATTTTTTACAGCAATCTCTTCATGCTGTTCTTCAGGAAGCTTCTTAACTTCAGATTGAGCAGTAAGTGCAATAGTCTTCATCTTTCCTTCACTCCTGCTCTTCTTCTGCTGCTTGTCAAGTTCATAAGCTCTCAATTTTCCATATACTGCCTCTAATGAAATCTCATCCAGATCATTAGCTTCCTCGATCGCAGATATCTTCTCATTGTAAAAATCAGGCAAAGCTTTCATGAACTTTGTATTCATGTCCTCCAAGTCATAATATTTACCATGCATGGCCATCTCATTGATGAGTTTTGTAAACCTATCAAAGGTATCAGTAAGTGACTCACCAGACTTGGATTCAAAGTACTCATACTGTTGTATAAGTAATGTCCTCATATTCTTCCTGACAGGCTTAGTTCCTTCACAGTGAACCTTAAGATTATCCCATATATCCTTAGCAGTTTTACAAGAGAGAACATAGTTAGTGAGAACAGAATCAAGACTGTTGAACAATATGTTTCTCACTTTAGCATCTTTGAGAACATTCTCCTTGTCCTTATCTGACCATTCAGATTTTGGCTTCTCTGCTGTATGTTCTGGAACAACCACACCATCAACTGTTGCTTGTCCAATGACCTTTGTTGGAACAAAAGGTCCATCTCTGATTCTGTCAAGATAATCAGGATCTGTTGCTTCCAGATGATGCAACATCTTTACTTCCCATAGAGTATATTCGTTTCTCTTGAGCATAGGAATTTTGGTATTCCCATCCTTGTAACCAGACATGATTGCAGATCTTTATGATTACTCGAAATCAACCTGCTCTGATACCAATTGTTAACTCGAATAACTTGTAGAAGGGGGGGGGGTTGAATACAAGTTATATAATCGTGTCTGATTTTTGCTTGATTATATGAACAAGAATAAACGAATGAATCAAACTTTGTTTGTATTAATAAGATCAAATACAAACTCTACCAAAGGTGTACAATACCTTTAGCAGCTGCTGACAATACAAATATCTCTCTGTTTGTTTCGAACTTCTCGAATACAAACCTTATACAGAGCTACGCACACGAACTCACAATTTCGTCCACGCTCTTTACAATGATATTGAGAGAGTATTTATAATGCTACCTATCAACTAATAACAGAAAGATATAATCTATACATGACAATGTTCTGCCTTCTAGTCAATAGTTTCCTTCAATAGAAAACTCTTTCCTTCATAATATCTTCTTGCTTGTTCTTCAAACAACGATCCTGTTTTATAGCACTTGCCAGTTTCTGTAGCATCCAAAATGACATCATCAGTAACATGACTGATATCAGGATCTGCACACTGCATCAGTATCTGATCAACCATCAGTATTGGACCGTCATCAGGATTTGCTCTCTGTTCCTGACATGTAGTCTCCGATACACTGTTCATTCCTGACTAAACTATACAGATAACTGTCTTACACATAAAACCTATATACAGTGCTAAATCCTTTATAAGATCAGGATTACAAGAAGTATAATGTGTAAATTCTATTCTTAACATCACAACTTATGAATTATTCCTAACAAAAGCCAACAGCTAAGGACTTATAGGAGTCTCTTGAATATAAGTATAAAACCGAAGATGCTGGAGCCAAGAAGTGGATTGTTGGCCATTTTCTTGAATACAAGATGATGGACTCCAAGACTGTGGTCAGTCAGGTGCAAGAATTGCAAGTGATTATTCATGACATTCATGCTGAGGGAATGGTCATAAGCGAATCTTTCCAAGTTGCTGTTGTGATTGAGAAGCTGCCCCCTGGTTGGAAAGATTTCAAGAATTACCTGAAGCACAAGCGGAAGGAGATGACTATGGAGGATTTAATTCTGAGACTTCGCATTGAAGAAGACAACAGGGGATCTGAGAAGAAGGTCAATGTTGCCACTGAAAAGGCAAACATGGTGGAGCACACTCAAAGCTCCAAGAAGGCCAATTCTGGAAAATGGGAAAAGCGCACCCAAGGGAGGAGTTTCGAAGCCTTCGAAATTCCAAGGAAAATGCTACAATTGTGACAAGGTAGGTCATAGGTCTTCCGAGTGCAGGAAGCCCAAGAAGACCAACAAGAAGAAGGAAGCAAACATGGTGAACAACATTTCCAAGGATATGTCTGACATAGACCTATGTGCCACTGTCTCTGAGGTAAACCTGGTTGGCTCTAATCCAAGGGAATGGTGGATTGATACTGGAGCAACAAGGCATGTTTGTTCTGATAAGGCGATTTTCTCTAGCCTCCAAGCTTCTGATGCTGGTGAGAAGCTTTACATGGGGAATTCAGCAACTTCTACTATTGAAGGGGAAGGCACGGTGATTCTGAAGATGACCTCTGGAAAGAATCTGACTTTGAAGAATGTACTTTATGTTCCTGATATTCGCAAGAACCTTGTGTCTGGTTCTCTGTTGAATAAGCATGGATTTCACATTGTAATAGAGTCAGATAAATTAATTTTGTCTAAGAGTGGTATGTTTGTAGGCAAGGTCTATGTAACTGATGGGCTTTTCAAGCTCAATGTAATGTCTGTCAACGACAATAATGAAATGAAAAATTCTTCTGCTTACTTGCTTGAGTCTCCTAATTTATGGCATGCTAGATTAGGACACATGAATTATGACACTTTACGACGATTAAGTGTAAAAGAATACATACCAAAATTAAATATTGATCCAAAACATAAGTGTGAAACTTGTGTTGAGGAAAAATTAAAAAGATCATCTTTCAAAAGTGTGGAAAGAAATACCAAAGTGCTAGATTTAATACATAGTGATCTATGTGATTTGAAATTCGCTCCAACTAGAGGAGGAAACAAGTATTTTATAACATTCGTGGATGATTGTACAAAATACTGCTATGTATATTTGCTTAAGAGCAAAGACGAAGCTATAGATAAATTTAAAATCTATAAGGAAGAAGTTGAGACACAACAAAAGGAGAAAATCAAAACGATACGTAGTGAACGTGGAGGTGAATATGTCGAGCCCTTCGGGGAATTATGTTCACAACATGGTATAATCCATGAGATCACTGCACCATACTCACCACAATCTAATGGTGTGGCAGAGAGGAAAAATCGCACTCTCAAGGAAATGATGAATGCGATGTTGTTAAGCTTTGGACTTTCGCAGTCTATGTGGGGGGAAGCCATCTTAAGTGCAAATTATCTCTTAAATAGGATGATTCGCAAGAATTAGAATGAAATTCCTCATGAAATATGGAAGAAAGAGAAAACAAGTTACAAACACTTGAAAGTGTGGGGGTGCCTCGCTAAGGTACTGATCCCAGTGCCTAAGAAGGTGAAGATTGGTCCAAAGACGGTGGACTTTGTCTTCATCGGGTATCCACCACATAGCACTGCATATCGGTTTCTTGTATATGAATCGAAGATTCCTGAGATTCAAAAGAATACGATCATGGAGTCAAGGAATGCGTCATTCTTCGAGAATGTATTTCCTTGTAATCCTGGAATTGAGCGCCCTACGACGTCTAAACGACCTCATGAGTCTTTAGAAGAAGATAATGAGAGTGATGAAGGTGAAGACGAAAATGTGAGGGTAGTGAGAAGGAGCAAAAGACAAAGGAAGGAGAAATCCTATGGGTCAGAATTTCTGACTTATTTGCTCGAAGAAGGTGATCCGAAAACCTACAAGGAAGCGGTGACATCACCTGATGGACCTATGTGGAAAGAGGCCATTAAAAGTGAAGTTGATTCTATTTTGCAGAATCATACGTGGGAGTTATTGGACTTACCAACCGGAAGTAAGACACTAGATAGCAGGTGGATTTTCAAAAAGAAATTGAAACCTGATGGCACTATAGATAAGTACAAGGCCAGACTTGTAATCAAAGGATACAAGCAACAACATGGTCTTGATTACTTTGATACATATTCTCCAGTATCGAGAATAACATCTATAAGAATGATGTTTGCTATAGCTACAATGCAAAAATTAGAAGTACATCAAATGGATGTGAAAACTGCCTTTATAAATGGCGATATAGATGAGGAGATATATATGAAACAACCTGAAGGGTTCGTTGTCCCTGGTCAAGAGAGAAAGGTCTGTAAATTGGTGAAATCAATATATGGACTAAAACAAGCACCTATGAAGTGGCATGAGAAGTTTGATCAAGTCGTGTTACCGAATAGCTTCAAGACCAATGAATGTGATTGTTGTGTTTATTACAAGGATAACGAGAATGGCTATGTCATGATGACATTATACGTAGATGATCTGCTTATTGCCGGTAGCAATGATAAAGTGATCAAATCTACAAAGGACATGTTAAAGGCAAGGTTTGACATGAAAGACATGGGTCTAGCAAATGTAATTCTAGGAATTCAGATTTCTAGAACATCTGAGGGTCTTGCATTAAGTCAACCGCATTATGTTGACAAAATTCTTGAGAAATTTCTCAAGGATGATGTTGAGACAGCGAGAACACCTGTGGATGTGACTTTGCATCTATCCAAGAATAAAGGTGTAGAAGTCTCGCAACTGGAATACTGACGGATAATTGGAATTCTGATGTACTTAATGAGTTGTACAAGACCAGACATTGCATACTCAATTAGCAAGTTGAGTAGATTTACAAGTAATCCGGGAGCTGATCACTGGAAAGCGATCATAAGAGTACTGAGGTACTTAAGGGGAACTCGAGACTATGGACTGCTTTATGGCAGATACCCAGCAGTATTAGAAGGATATACTGACGCGAACTGGATATCGAGCAAGAAGGCATTTAAGTCTATGAGTGGCTATGTATTTATGTTAGCCGGAGCGGCAGTGTCATGGAAATCCTCAAAACAAACAGTGATAACTCATTCCACGATGGAAGCTGAGTTTGTGGCATTAGATATATGCGCACGAGAGGCGGAATACTTACGCCAATTTATGGAGGATGTTCCAAGATGGCCAAAACCTGTAACTGCAATAGGATTGCATTGTGATAGTCAGTCAGCTATTGGCAGAGCACAGAGCACGATGTATAATGGACAATCCCGTCACATAAGACGATGACATAGTTCCATTAGACAATTAATATCAACCGGAATTATCACGATTGACTATATACCGTCAAAGGATAATATCGCGGATCCGCTAACCAAAGGGTTATCAAGAGAACTGGTTGATAAATCATCGAAAAGGATGGGCCTTAAGCCTATTGCTTAAACGGCATCATGGTGGACACCCAACCTTGCTGACTGGAGGTCCCAAGATCTTGGTTCAAATGGGCAAACTAAATCATGATGACCAAATCACTGTGGGGGTAACCCCTGGCCTGTTCCTATGATAAGAAACAGTGAGACCCGTATGGTACGAGGGTAAGCTTTACGCTTTTAATGATCTTTTGGCGAACACATGGAGTTCAATAGCATTAAATGCATGGAATTCGGTTGAGTAAACGCGGGTTACTCTTTAAGATAAAGATCACCTATGTAGGAGAGAAGTGGGGCCGCTTCGAAGGAGAATTGCGAGGCACAATTCTTTAGAAACTCCTGCAGAACCAGGACGATGTTCCATGGCCAAAATGGACATACTCATGAGAGCTGAACAAGTCAGAAAGGATATAGTGATAAATATATCACCGCTTACACAAACGGTCGAACAGTTCAAAGAGCAAACCTCCACTGTCTACCAGTAAGGTCGATAAGCTTACTTAAGCGAAGGTTCAAGGAGCAAACCTCTACCTATCGTATGCTATATCTGATCGAAGAAATTATCGCCAAGTCAAACTTCGTGCCTGTCTGTCTGGTGTGTGCTACTGAAACATCAATCTCATCCATGTGGGGGATTGTTGGAAAATGTGGGTTGTAGCCCCACATTGACAAGTCATTTTGAGCTAATATTTGAGAAGGCCTTGTGTGCATGATCGCAACAAGTTATGCTTGGAACGTGTTCTACTCCATGAGAACTTTCCAACGCACTTTAAATTACTCAAAATGATCAAGGGATGAATGAGATATGGTTATCCAAAGTTGGTCCCTTGAAGTGGAAATTTGAAGTTGATATTTTATATCCCACATTGAAATCATAAAGAGCCCTTTAAGGCTTTATATAGCAAAGCACTCTCCTAGTGTTTAAAATGAGTTACTAATGTATTGCTCCATCTCCTACATGCGCGCAGGGGGGGGTGCAAATCATGGGATTTTGAGGGGGATTTCGTGACTTCGCAAGCCTCGGGCTTTTCCGCGTGTGCGACCTGCGGACACGAATGCAGCAAAATTTGGGCCAAATAATTCCGGACTAGTTTTGCTAAATTATTTCCACTGGGCTGCTCAAATTGATTTTGTGTTTTTGTGAATTTAATTCTGATTTGATTATGAATTAATAATTCTGATTTGATCATTGCCTTGATTAATTGACGCGTCTAATTAATTGTGTAAATCAATTAACGCGTCTAATTAATTATTCACTAGTACACATGGTTTAGGGTTAGTCTATTCCTATATATTCATTGCTATAGAGTGTAGGGTTTTACATCAAAAAACACAGCCTCTTTTATTTTCCCTTCCTCTTCCTCCTGGTGATAATTACTTGCTCTGTTCTAGCTCGCCGAGAGTGTTGCTTCGCTGCTTCACTGCGCATTGTTTTATCCTGGGATGCCTTCGTTCTTGCAAATACGGTGAGGACGGAATAAGCTTTAAGGAGACAGTTTTTTGCACTGGACTCAAGGATTATTCTCTTATATCTTTCTGTTATTTGCCCTCTGTTATTTACACACGAACACGATTTTATTTATTTAATTATTTTTGCGTAGATTGTTCTACACTTACAGCTGTTCTTATTGTTCTTATGTGGTAGAATTAAAATTTCACTAATAATCTGTTGATCTAACATCATTGATTCTTTGTGCATTTCTAGAAAACCCAAGTAGATGGTTCAATGTTGTCTGATGCTTCTGTGGCTCCTTTCCTAACAACGTTAATTAAGAAACACACAGTTGCTTATGTATGTTGAGTTCATGGCTGCTGCTAAGAACAGGCTCCGGGGAAATGATGAAGCTGCACAGATGGGACCAATATATACTTGTGGAGAATAGATAAATATTCTAACTATTCAACATTTGTACTTAATTTAGTGTTTGCTAGTACAATTACTTTTGATGCATGGATTTGTTCATGGAAATCTTTGATATTACAATATCACACATTTATATCCATATTTTTAATTCTATTCATTTTGTACCAAGTCAATTGCATGTTTCTAACGGATTTCAATATATTCTTAACCCAAATCTTACAGTTTCAGAAGCCAGTGGATTGGTTGTAGGGATGGCAACGGGTTGGATCGGATTGGATATCTAAGATATCCAAATTCAAAGCTGAATGTTTTTACTAGACCTGGCAATCGTGCCGTGTCGTGTACTTTCGTTTTGTGTACTTTCGTGTACTTGAAGGTGAAACCCGTATCCACCCGAAATGAATTCGTGTACTTGAATGTTAAACCCGTATCCATCCGAAATGAATTTGTGTACTTTCGTGTCGTGTTTCGTGTATATATTATATAAAATTAAAAATAAAATTTATTAGTAAATATTATATTCATTTGAAATATACATAAAATATTTTACATTTCCATATATAAATTTAAATACAATTACTCTATAAAAACTTATAAATATGTATATTTTTGTGTAAAATATATATACGTATAAAAATAATATTAATATATACATAAAATCTATAACTAGTAATTTATAAACATCTTTATTTCGTGTACTTTCATGTACCCGAAATGAAAACTCATATCCGATACTAAATATTTCGTGTAATTTCGTGTTCATGTACTTTCATGTTTCGTGTACCAAAAATCAAAACCGAAAACCGTATTTTTCGTGTCGTTTCGTGTTCACGTGTCACGTGTCAAATTGCACGGCCTAGTTTTTACCAAACCCGAACCCGATCCAAATTTAATTGGATTTTAAAAATCAAAATCCAAACCCGATCCATCGGGTTTGGATTGGGTTTACCGAAACCCGAATTTGTAAATAAGTAGGAATCTTTGTTTTTAAGCTAAATTTCATAAAAATTAAAATGCAATTTCAAATAAATATCCAGAAACATGAAAATAAATAAGTCAAAGTTACACCACATTAACAATAAATATGTCTCAAGTATACAGCAAAAGTGAAGGCATGGATGCTAACTACTAAGAACTAGACAACTTCCGAATTCCAACAAGACTTGTTGACAAAAGGGATCTGGTATCAGCCTTCCATGTAAACTTCTTAAGAACGGAAAACAACGTGGCAAGCTCAGGGATTCCAATTAAAAATCACAGATGCCAAGCCTTCTATAGTTAGCCTTGAGCATCCTTCTAGTGACAGAGATTTAACCTTCCCGTTTCAAATAATTTGAAACTTTATAGATTTATTCTGATGAAAATCTGATGCAGTAATTACGTTTAAATATTAGATATAAAAGATCGAACAAATTCTGACAAGATCACTAGAAACCGCACAAAAGTTCACCACACATAGTTTTGTTTCAGCAATCAATCCAGAAACTGGTTGTAATTGGAGTAATTGTTGTAGAATAATGAGTCACAAAGTCACAATGCAATAATGCTTCTACTTGTCAAACAAGTCCAGCCATTCTTGCAATACAAAGAGCATCAACTATACTTATTTGAACAACAATCTGCATGTATAAAATTGAATTACATACTAGTTGACACTACAAGAAAAACACGATCCTGCAACATATTTTCACCGTTGTCTGAGCTGCCAGTACGCCATAAACAGTCTACGGTAACACCACGACCGTGTTACCTTAGACCCTAAAAAATGTTACCAAAGGCCAAAAAAAAGGCTAAGGTAACACCTTAGCTGGGATAGTTTTGTTCTACGTAACCTTTGGGGTCTAAGGTAACACCTCGACACACATAAGCTAACATAGGCAAATTCGTTACCCTAGACCTATAAGGTAACACACTAAGCAATTCCTAAGCAACACCAAATCTATGTTACAATAGGTGTTATAATTTTTTAAAATTAATAATCAATTATCTGGGCCCCACAGACATTATTTGTTTTAAAATTAATAATTCAAATTTATTTATTTTTCTACCATTTCCTTCCTCTAATATTCATAAAAAATGCATAGATACAACAAAAAAATAAAAACTACAAATTGTAAATATCATTAATTTGAATAAAAATTTACAAATCGTACAACTGATTACATTTACTCAAGCATCTAAACAAAAACTAATATATCCCCCACAAATATTAACATTTTCACCATGTTAATAAGATCTAAATCCCATTGTCTTTTTTTGGTTTCAGCCTACATCATCAAATATTTGATTACTTGTCAACCATCAAAAATCTTCTCCATCAAAAATCTGATTACTTGTCAACCATGAAATCTTTTTGTAACTATGTTGGAGTGCATTTTAAAAGGAAGTTGCAGACTATACGGTCGGATAATGCAGCAGAGTTTAATGATGCTAACTGCAAGCAGTATTATGCTGATAATGGCATTGTCCACCAGATATCTTGTGTGAATCGTCCACAGCAAAATGCTCGTGTGGAACGAAGACATAGATATGTCCTTGAAGTGGCTAGATGCCTTCGTTTTCAAGCTGGCCTGCCTTTGGAACACTGGGGTGAGTGTGTACTTGCTGCTGTTTATCTAATTAATAGACTTCCAACAGAGGTTTTGGGAAACAAAACACCATACGAAGTGTTGTTTGATGAGCTACCTGATTATGATCGTGTAAAGGCTTATGGATGCTTGGCATTTGCTGCGAATCCCTCTCATACTGGTGACAAGTTTGGGCCAAGGGGAGTACCGTGCGTGTTTGTTGGATACCCTTTTGCTCAAAAGGGTTATACTCTGCTGGATTTGACAACAAAAAAGACCTTTGTCTCTCGTGATGTAATATTCCATGAATATTACATCAAATATTTGATGCATTGGAATCAAGGCAAGTATAGAAGTGAGGATCACTTACATAGCGTTTTTTTGCCATTCTGTAAGTACAGCTCTTAGATAGCATTTTCAGATGCGCTTTATAAGTAAGTATTTCCTAAGTACATGTTCTTCTATAGCTCCTTTTAAAACGCTATGTAAGTGACAATTTTTTTAAAAAAAATATATATATATTTATTTTTTGCCTTCCTTTTTACCTGTACTATTCTTACCATTTTCAATATAATAAACATAAAAAAACAGTAATATAGTCCGTAATATATTTAGCAAAAGGAAGTCATAAAATTTTGATCACCAAATGTATAAATAAATTCTGCTATTAAATGTATAAATAAAATTTTGATCACAAAATGTACAAATAACATACTTCCATTTTACTTTGTCTTTTTCTTCTTATCATTTTCAGTTTCCTCCTTGAACTGCATATATTGTTCAAGCAACTCCCTGGTTGTCCTCTGTTTCTGCTCTTCTTCCAAGAGCTTCATTGCTTCATTCTCGCGTTTTTCGGCCCCAACTATCTTCAAATATACTTCCTTTTCTGCTTGATATTTCTCTTCATAAGGCTTCTTCTCTTCTGCAGTCACAGTCTTCCATTTCGTGACCAACATGGTTGATGTCTCCTTAAATTCTGCATTTGGGTTTTCTTTCTTGACCTAGAAAGAAACACCAAAATCCCAACTACCGTAACAATCATATGAGATGCATTACTAAAAAAAATTAATTGCAAAAATATCAAAAGAGTATTACATTTTTGTAAAAGTTATTACCTCAGTCCACTGATCTTTCAACCACAGGGCATGAGGTGGAGAAGGCTTTTTCTTCTCGGGTCTCGCTAGGAATTAGATATCCTAATGACCCATATGACCATGCAAATGCCGACATAAATATGCATATCATGATTATTAGCACCATTGAACTAAGCTACACGGCTTGCCTCAACAAGCTCTCTGAATTCAGGTTCAACATTTTCAATACCACGAATCCTTTTTAGAACTATTTTGCCTTCTTCCAACTTACCACGCTCAGGTTCAAAGTATAAGACTCAACCAGTGCATTTGACACAGATGTGAACAAGTAGTGCTGCCCCAACCAGTATAGCCTTGAGGAAACCCCATCCACCTTCGATTATGTAGTTTTCAAAATATCAAAGACCATGCTTAGTAACATATACAAAAACTACTAAAAAACACAGATGTGAACAAGTAGTGCGCACAAGAGGTGAATAGAACCTATGTTATGTATCAAATGCTAATGTTATAAGGTAGAATTTAAGAATTTATTTCTTGCAGGGACAAGTGTAGGCTTACTTTGATGTCCCATAGTTAACAAGGTTGGCGAAAAGTATACCGATTGTGACCATTAGCTCGAACAATATGTTTAATTCTTTAACAGAGTTGACCTAGCCATGGAACAATAGTACTTGACCGAGACATGGAACAATAGTACTTGACCGAGCCATGGACTTTGGTGTCCGAATATGTTAAAAAGATGTCCCCCATCCTACGGGGTATGTCTTTCTAACTGGTATAGTAATGCCTGGATGTCACTTGGTGAGACATACGATCCCAGGACGGTGACACTTCACCAGGTCTATGTTGATGTAAGCCATCTTTATACCATCAGTATTTTAATAATCAATACATGTCATCATTATTTTAATTAATATGTAGTGATAAAAATTTGATAAATTCTTGGCAACAGGTAAAAGTACAACTATCTGACCAGACAATGATGCAGGTTATACCAATAATCTTCTACTTTAACTCTGATTCAGTATAAGCAACAGAATTATATTAGTGCAACTACTCAAAATCAAACTTAGCTAACCAATTCTTATTCAACACAATCTCCAAAAGAAAGAATCTTGTAAAAATAACCATATACCAAGCCCAGCAGAAAAACATATACTGATATACACATTCTATTTAGAGAAAAACCCAATTCATGTTGAAACTACTACTTCAAATTTAAAGGATTACTCTTTAGTAGTAATGAAACCTCTTTTGTGAATTAGCAAAAAATAAAATTAAAAGAATCACTGTATGTGTAAAACCAAACTTAAAAAGTAAACAGACCCCAGTTTCACATGCACCAAATAGCAATAGTCCGTCCTGGTACCAATCATGCTAGTAGCTAGGATTTCAGTTCCTGCTGGGCCAAAAACAAGAAAGAAAGAAAGAAAGATTATAGGAGAGAAAAATAGCAATAGTCAGTCCTGATCAATGATGAACAACAACAGACCATTTGGTACGCTAACAAGAAAATGAAGGATGACCAAAACTATATAATTAGGAGAGAAAGCGCATAACAATCCAGCTCCAGAAGTCATCAAAGCTACACTAAGAAGTCCTATCCTAGGCAAGGCAAATGAACACATATACTCCAATAACTATGAATGTTCACCAATCACAAAATTCAACTAAAAAGGGACTGGACTTCTAAAACAGGAATGTAATACCAAATACTACCGGCTAAAAGACATTGAAAGACAGATAAATGTAAAAAGGGTGCTCCTAAAATCTTAGTCTATTTGCAATCAAAAGGGTACCAGACTTGCCTCCTTCCATATTTATCTGAAATGACCCCCCATGAATATGCACCAATGAGCATGCCAGCAAAGACCACGATTGTTATTAGGCTTTCTTGAGTAGAGCAAAGATCTTATGATCCCCAACAATCTTAGTTCTCTTTCTAATCATTACTGGCTGGTACTTGTCACAATCATTTCTACATATCAAGATAAGTACTGGTTAGTACTTCTAACAATAATAGTCGAGATATCAAGATCAATCTTAAACATAACGAATTAATCAACAAAACCATGTAAATGAAACTATAAAACTGCAACCTGCATTCAATCAGGTTGATGAAAATGGCATATAATAATTTAATGTTACCCATGAAAATGATATATACATGTCTGATGTGTACATAATCACAAACAAGATAAAAACTTCCGAAGTTCAAACAATTAACAACAAAACTTTAACAATCAGTATACAATCAGTATACAAACCTCGTAAGCTTTAACAAAACTTTCCTTTGATTGAAGCAATCTATTAATAGTTCCTTGCAACTCCTTTTGCTTGTTATCAAGCAACTCATTGTCATTTTGAAGGTAATTTAACTGTAAACACAACAAAATCCACTGATTTTCCGAAAACAAATCTATTACTAAAAAACAAAAACAAGTGACGACAACGAGTAATATTACCTCACGCCTCAATTACACCAAATCGAATCATATATACACTTAGTCCCACATTTAACTACTAAAGCTGATATGAAAAGATCAAACACAGGTCACTCGGCTCAAAACCAATAATCATAGTTTATTGAACTATGATGGAACTAGGGACCTGAGAGTTGAGACACACGCCTATAATCATAGTTTATTGAACCCTAAAATTAAACCCCTAAAATTGAACCCTAAAATTGAACCCTAAAATTGAAGATCCCATTAATATAACAATTGAACCCTTAAAATTCACGGCTAAGCCCGTGTTCTCTTATATTTTGTATCGAGAGAGAGAGAGAGAGAGAGAGAGTGTTAAGAGATGAAACCTCAATCAAATTAATCTTTAATCCCAAATCGAACAGAGGTTGAGAGAGTGTTGAGAGTGGCGAGGGTGAGCGGCGACGCTGTGCGGCGAGGGCGAGGGTGAGAGGCGGCGACGCTGTGCGGCGAGGGCGAGAGTGAGAGGCTGAGAGATATGACCTAAAATTATTGACCTGGATGAATTTTTGTTCGTGTTTTAGTGTTAAAATTATATATAAAAAATAAATAAATATTTCTTAAAATACAGTAATTTATAGAGCGTGTAACCAAAACGCTATCTCAGTGCGAGTTACAATAGCGTTTTTTACTTAAACGCTATCTTAGTATAGATTTTTGATTTTTTGTTTAATTTTGATTTTTTATTTATTATCTTACACTATGCTTTTCTAAAAAACGCTGTTTAAGTAATGCACTCCGATAGCGCTTTTGGAAAAACGATATCTAAGTGATATATCCTAAGTTCAGTTTTGTAGTAGTGAATATAGCATCATCAAATGCAGCAAGTAGAACAGCCGAGCTGCAGCCTCCAGTAGACCAATAGACTTTATATAAAACTAACCAATTAAGCTGATGGAGCTCCTCCCCTGACAATTCCTTCATCTAATCCATGTAGCCTGCATTATTCTATATGTTTAACTCCCCTGGCAATTGTCTCTTGCCATGTGTCTAACTCGTATCAATTCATGCCGTGAGATCTTATTTTCCTGGAGAAAACATAAATTGCAAGGTTATTGCACAAGGTCAGATTAACAAAAGCTCAACAATCATATTAGAATATGTAGAACTTACAAAGCTAATATTCATAAGAACTTACCAAGGGAGAGAAGAAAAGCCGGTAAAGCAGCTAGAACTGCAAAGTTGATCTCGTTAGCCCTAAGTATTTGGTCCAGTTCTAGCAATGCCCTGTGTTGAGTATTGAATACGATAAAAGAATACAGAGGGGGGGGTGAATGGATTCTTGAACTTTTCTTCTTCGAGTCTATGTAGCAAGAGTGTTTGTGTGTGCAAGATTGAAGGTGCGGATAAAGAATAACACAAAACATAATATCACTTTAATCTAATGTATTATTAGATAAAGGTTGCTACAATCTATGAATACAAATGATAGTATTCTCAGCTTCATTTTTCTCAGAGAGATACAGCTTACAGTGTATGAAAAACTTGACTCACAAAGTTACTAAGTTCTATTGACTAAGGAAGTGAGGCTGTATGCTTATTGTACATGGATACACCCTACTTACTACAAATAAGGTAGCTGAACAAATTACTTTCTAGTCTGTCTATCCTTTTTGAGTAAGTGTCCAAACGGTACAGATTTGACTTTGCAAAGCCTGTTCAGATCCACTTCTTTAGCCCCTTGTCTCTTCTATATCTCTCCAAGCTTCCTTACATGCTTTCCAGAGCACGTTACAGATTGTGGTCCATAAAGTGCATTGGTTTGTTGCAGGTTTCTGACTTGTACAATTTCTTCAGTATTTTGTCTCCAAGAATGTATTCGAGAAGTGACTAAGTAAGTGATTCGAGAACTGGAATTGACTTGATCGATAACTCTGAGTTCTCGAACACTGTTATATTGACATATCGAACCATTTCTCGAATAGCTCTTTTCCATCAGGATTCCTTGAGTTATCGAATAGAACATTTGACTTATCGAATCCTCGAGATATCGAATAGCTTTCTGAGTCCTTGAGATATCGAATGGAACTTTGACTTGTTGACTCCTTGAGAACTCGAATACTACTTTGACTTGTTGACTTCCTGGGTTCTCGAATAGAGTACATAGACATATCGAATCTCTGAGATATCGAATGAGATATCGAACAGTATATTCAGAGATATCGAATAGTGTCTTGAGATATCGAATCCCTGACTTCTCGAATGCTGGACTTCTCGAATAGACAAATATACTTCTCGAATTGGTACTTAGGCACATTCTTCATTTTTCAAATCCCAACTGTGATTATTTGACAGTCTTTATCTTCTTGCTTGAGGCATGAACCTTGGAACTTCTTTCAAGTATTATTCTAGACTCTATAAGTCCAGTTACACAACTAGGATTTGATGCCTACTACAAGTACAATACAAACAGAAACTCTACAACTAGAGGTTCCCTCAGTTAAGAGGTGATGTAAGTAATGCAAAGCATTACAAACAATTAGGCTTGTTATTAGATGTATACAGGCATGCCTCTGTGACTAACAATCTCCCCCAAATTGTGAGTAAGACCCTTAGTCACAATTTCATGTCTGATAACAAGCCTAACATACATAAAGATAAAACTTTAAAAGTACATGTATGTAGATTGATTAAGCACATGAATGAAGTTACAAGATAAATAATCTTGCAGTATGATGAAATACTAGCCATTCTCATTTGATTCCATCTCCATTGCCTTGGCATGTAAATCATCATATGCTTTCTGTTTTCTTTCCTTCTCCCTCCTTGCATTCTCATCCATAGCTCTTATGATTTCTGCCATAACATCCAGTTCTTCGAGTAGAATATAGATTTTGAAATCTTCAAGTACTGGCTTTAGAATGTTGGCAAGATAGTGACTGAGTAGATTCATTCTGATATTGACATTGTCTCCATTTCTACTCCTATACTTCACCATATAGGGATCAAACTGAACTCTACACAATCCCTTGGCCCTTAGCTTATCTGCTTCAATCTCCAATTTATCAAGTTCTTTCTCTCTTTCTAACCATTTTTCAAGGCACCCCTTCCTTATTGCTTCACCATGATCTCTTTTCATCTTTACAAAAGCAGCTAGCTCCAGTTTCCAAACCCTTTCCACTTTGTCATTAGCATCCAACAGTGCAATCATCCTTTCTATGTCATCCATCTTGGCATACCTTTGACACTACCCTTGTCTGAATTTCTCCTATCTCCCATCAGTATATTTGACTTCTAGGCAATCATCAACAATGCCAACATGGTAGATTCTCTGAGCTCTTAGGAATTTCAGTTGGTCTATATCGAAGTCTTCATCAAGTGGTTGGAGTTTCAATCCTGGAATGATTGTTAGGGCCCTTGACCTGGATGGCTTTACTCTCATAGCATCATGCTTGAGCTTAAACTTTTTCACTCGATTGTTTGGCAGAAACTTCTGACCTTTGTTGGCTGACCATAGTAGTGTTCCATTAGCAGTTTGCTTTTTGAAACATACATATGGATTCTTGACTTGAATCCCTTTCTCTTCTTGATGTAGTAAAACACTTGCAGAGGCCAGAGGTGTAGATTTTGATGAATCATTACTAGTGACATCCACCCTAGACATTGAGCCTTGTGTTGTGGTAGGAGTGTCATTAGTAATGTTCATGGCTTGCTGTTTTCCACTCCTCTTTTCATAGACCTTTTCTCCACCCTTGTCATCATTCTTCTTTCTGCTTTTATCATCCCTTTTCTTCTTGTCATCACTGCCCTTATATCTCCCTTGATCTCCACCCCTGCTTCCACTTTTATCATGATAATCCTTGTCTTGATTTGACTTTCCACCTTGAGCAATAGGCTTAATGTCTGATTGAGAGTTGATAAACTTCACCAGAATGTTGAGAGCCTCCTTTTCAGATTCAGATTTTCCACTCCTTGAATGTAGAACCCCAGCCAGAAACTTTATGGTGGACATGTTGTTTGCCTTTAGATGTTGGATAAATCTGAATGCAACAATGTCTTGACCCTTTTCATATAGAATACAATGAGGCTGAGGAATTACTTAAGGCAGTTGAGATTTCATGCACTTGGTGAGAATCTCCTTGAGCATATCATTGTCTGGTGAGTTATTCCTTTCTATCTTCTTGATGATTGTTCCAAGTTCAGAGCTAGATAGAATTTGAAAGGCTTCAATGTGGATGTGAAAAAGGTTCTTGGCATTGTGAACTAAGACTTCTCTTTCATTAGAAAGAATGATGGCATGGGGATTGGTTTGCACAATTTCTCTTCTCATTACAGTGACTAGAAACACATCTTGCACAAGAAGCTTGATGTAGTCAAAGTAGTGGAAGTTGGCTCTTTTCCTTAACTCTTGTAGATGCTTCAGAAAGGCTATGTCATGGTATAGTCTAGAGTTTGCAGTTTCTTGACATACTCTTTGAGTAAGCACATTTTTGAATTCTGAGGGTTCAGCTTGAAGGGATTGTTTAGCAATGTCAGGGATGTCAAATTTATATTCTTCCTTGGCAACTTCATCTACAGCCACTTTCTTCAGCTTGTCATCCTTGGATGCTGGCTTAGGTTTCTCAGACAGATATGGGGGCTCATCAACCTTTGTTTTACATTTTCCTGGCACATTGGTTATAGATTTTGAGGCTCTTTGATGACCACCCTCATTTAACTGTATGCCCTTCTCCTTAGGTTTCTCCCCCTTAGTCTGAGGCTCCCCCTTAGATTTTGAGTTCCTTGATGTCCTCTTCTCCCCCTTAGGCTTGTTGTCAAGCACAGAGGCTGTAGTAGGAGCCTTTGGAGTTGAAGATTCTTCAAGTAGAGGGAGGCCCATATGCTTCATCATAGCAGTCATCATCTGTTGTTGAGTGAGAAGAACATTAGCATGAGCAGTTGCTTGAGTGTTCAACTTTTCATTCAGCAGATGGACAGATTCTTGTAGCTCAGCATTGAAGGCTTGTTGTGCAGACACTTACTTTTCCAACTTCTCTAGTGAGTGATTGAGATGTTCAGCTCTGAAAGATGAGAGTGATTGTTTCTGGAGACTTTCCACTTCATATGTACTCATGTTGTGCACAGGTACCTCAGAAAGGACCTTATCTCCATATTGATTCTGCCACATAACTTTCAGAAGGGCATTGGCATCCTGAGTTTGATTGGAGAGAGTGGCCATTTCACTTGTGAGCTTTGAGAGATTATCCTTCAAGGAGGGTAGCTCATGGTCCACAGAAGTGCAAGTCTTCTTGCATTCTCTTATCTCTCTGAGTGTGGATGCTAGAGGAGGGAAGTCTTTGATGAATTTACTTTTGAGTTCACTCACTTCTTTAGATGTATCTCTGCAGATATTGGCTAGTTCATTTTTCATCCCTTTCCCAAGATAGTGAAGGGCCTTTAGACTTCCCTTGTGGACCTCATTCATGGCTTCATAGACTTCAGTAGGTGAGAGAGTTTTAGCATTGGAGCCAAGAGCAGTCACATATTCTTCTCTCAAGTATTGCAGAGCCTCAGCCAGGGTGCAATCCTTTGTAGTGCTCATCCATGCATCTACATTCCCATCTCTCTCAGCCTCATCTGCTATCTTTTCCTGTTGTCTTTCAACATCTTCTTTGTGACAGAGCAAGATGGCTTCATAGTCAGCATTTGGTAAATTGGCTGTGAGGAGATGTTGAGCTATTTTAGAGATCTCATCAAGCTGTTCCACATTTAAGAAGTGAAGTGCTTCATCCGTCAATAGTGGTGGAACAATTGATGATCCCAAGACACTGTCATGTTGCACATGTCTCAGCCATTCTGATAGGGTGGCCTGAGCCAAGTTAGAGCTAGAGCTAGGCAAGCTAGACTCCTCAGTTACAGATGCAACTTCTGCAACCGGATGGATTGACACTACTACTGGTGTCTCCACAGAAGTGGGATGAGATACACCAGTAGTTGACACAGGCACAGAGTCTCTAGTTACAACTAGTGGAACCTCTGTGTTTGTGATGGTGTCATCAGGAGATGCCCCATCATGCATTCCCTCACCATCTAAATGTGGGTCCTGGGTGGTGAGCAAAGTGTCATGCACTAAGTCACTTGAGTCCATTGGCTCACCAAGGGAAAAGGATTCTTGGTGATCAATGCCTTGCTCTTCAATTTCTTGAATTACAGGCTCCAAAGAAATTTGAGATGAAGATTCTGGAAGAGAAATGTGTTGTAGAGTAGATTTTGGCAACTCCCCCTGAGAGATAGAGGGAGTTTCAAGTGTGATGTGCTCTCCACTCAGTGTAGTGCCAGCCTTATCACTCCCATTTGATGACTCAGTACAAGAAGGTGCATTGGGGAGGATGCTTGATTCTATAGGTGCACCCTGTTGAGAGGGTACACCTAGTGAGCTGTGTGCCCCTGATTTTACAACTTCAGCCATTTGTGTGACTGAAGAGGTGGTCTTAGTTTTCTTCTTCTTTGGCTTTAGTAAGGGTGACTCAGGTTCCTCACTCCCTATACCTAATTCCACAGCCAATGCAGCTTAAGATAATATATTTAATGGTGCAGTCATTACTTCCTTTCTCTTTTTTTTACTGACATCACCCTTTTGAGAGGATGATGCAGTTGGCTCAGTGTGTGGTAAAGTGTTTGGTTGAGAGGGTTGGTTAGCAAGCCCTGGGTTAGCATTTTGTTCTACTTGCTTGGGCTTAGCTAACTGAGATTTTGCATCAAATGTTGGCATGTTGTGGGTGTAAGTTCTAAACAAACTCTCCATATGGGGAGTTATATTAAGTCTTACATCCACATCATTCCTAGTCTCCAAATTACCAAAAATGAGTTTGGTCATGGATTTAGGATAGCCTATTCTATTTTTATCTATCCCAGGCAATTCAATCAATTGAGCATTTTTAAAATTAAATACAGATTGAATAAAGCGAGGGAAGAAAATATCAGTACATCTCTTGGTTGTGTTCTTACCAAGTCTCCCATATAGTTCTTGTAGGATGATTTGGCCAACATCTATCTTCTTTCCATAGGCCAATGCATAGCCAATTTGCTGCACAGGTGCACTGATTTGATCAAAGCTTGATTTCCTGGCAGTGAAGACTTGAAGAAGAGTTGCAAACACATAGCTCCACTCCTTTCTCAGATTCTTTCTGTTCAGCTTGCCAAGATTGATCCCATCTGAGTAGTTGATGAACTCAAAGAATTCCTCTAACTCTGCATTCGTGGCCAGTATGTCAAATGACTCTTGTTGTAAGCCCAGTGCTTGATTCATGTGATAGTGATTTCCTGATCCTGAATCTTGCAGTAAATGATATATGAAGTGATTGCGTTTTCCAGGACTACAACCTCCACAGTAGCAGTGCCCTAAAACTGTTCCAGGATATCTAGATATAGAGTTGGGTTGGCAGAGAGTGCATCCTTGATGTATGACTCAGCCATCCATTTCACAAAGCACTCGAAATTTGCGTTGGGTGCTTCCACATCACTGGTTAGGGCAATAAAGTTGGTGTTGAACTTTACTGTTGCCATTTGTATGGAGGAGAAGAAAGAAATTGAAGGTTGAAGAAGAAATTTGGCTTTTCGCAGTTAGGGTTTCAGAGGTTTAGAGAGTGTAGATGCTTGAGAAATCGAATGAAATGAATCGAATAGATGTAGAATTGTATAAGTATGAAGTACTTGAATTGTCGATTAGAAGTATGTTTTGTATCGATAAGTCTGGCATTCGAGAGGTAGAAAACAACTATTCGAGAAGTCAAGAAAGGCTTAATCGATAACTCAAGTAGATAGTAACTCACAGCTGGTAGTTATCTAACTCAGAAATAATTCTAAATTAAATAAAATGTGTTTTTATGAGTGAATTAAACTTTTAGACAAAAGTCCAAAATCGGTTAAAATTCAGCGAGAATTCAGCCTTTTCAAATGATTCGAGAACTCAAATATAGTGTTCGAGAACTCAGTTATTCGAGAACTCAGTTACCATATTCGAGAAGTCAAGAATATCTCTATTCGATATCTCAGAAAGGCTCTATTCGAGAACTCAAGAGTACTCTAATGAGACTTGTTAGAGATGTCGAATAGTGAATCATTCGAGAAGTTTGACTTATCGAACTATACACATCACTCATAAAAATTGATTTTCACTATCTTTTGAAATTTACCAGCCATATTCATTGAAGAATATTCTAGCAAATTAAATAGTGATTTTCTCAAAATTTCATAAAAATTTCAAGTTAGCAAAAATATGATTTTCCAACATATGCAACAGATTTGAAATATTTATAAATCATATTTCAGCCAACACTTACTCCAAAAATATTGAAAATTTAGATAAAGTAAGTGTTTACTGCTGCAACAATCTAGATGCTGTATTCACTTAGCCAGAATCTGAAGAATTCAGCATTCCAATCTCACTAACCAACCTTGTGAAGGTGGCTTCATCTAATGGCTTAGGGAATATATCAGCTAGTTGTTTGTCTGTAGAAACATAATGCAACTCAATGGTTCCATTAGTTGCATGTTCCCTTATGAAATGATATCTGATGTCAATGTGCTTTGTCCTAGAATGATTGACAGGATTGGCAACTATAGAGATTGCACTTGTGTTGTCACACATGATTGGAATTCTTTCCAAAACAAGTCCATAATCTCTAAGTTGATTTCTAATCCAAAGCACTTGAGCACAGCAACTTCCAGCAGCTATGTATTCAGCCTCAGCTGTAGAAGTTGACACAGATTGTTGTTTCTTGCTATACCAAGAGACTAACCTTTGTTCAAGAAACTGGCAGTTACCTGAGGTGCTTTTTCTATCCACTCTGCATCCAGCATAATCAGCATCAGAATAACCAACCAGATTGAACCCTGTGTCCTTAGGATACCATAAACCCAAGTTTGGAGTGCCCTTCAGATATCTAAAGATCCTTTTTATTGCAATCAAATGTGATTCCTTTGGATTTGATTGAAATCTAGCACATAAACATGTAGAAAACATGATGTTTGGCCTACTTGCAGTGAGGTAGAGCAGAGAACCAACCATGCCTCTGTAGACTGAGATATTCACTTTCTTGCCTTTAGCATCTTCATCCAATTTAGTTGCATTGGCCATGGGTGTCTTTGCAGGTGAGCAATCTTCCAAGTCAAAATTCTTCAATATATCCTTGATGTATTTGGTCTGACTGATAAAGATACCATCCTTCCTTTGACTGACTTGCAACCCAAGAAAGAATGTCAACTCTCCCATCATACTCATCTCATATCTGCTCTGCATGAGTTTAGAAAATTTCTCACACAGCTTCTCATTTGTAGAACCAAAAATGATATCATCCACATAGATCTGAACTAAGATAAGATCATCACCATGCTTCTTGTAAAACAATGTCTTGTCCAGTGTGCCTCTAGTGAATTAATTCTCAAGAAGAAATTGTGATAAAGTATCATACCATGCTCTTGGAGCCTGCTTAAGTCCATACAATGCCTTAAGCAATCTGTAGACAAATTCTGGGAAGTGTGGATCCTCAAAACCAGGTGGTTGTTGCACATAAACTTCTTCTTCCAACTCTCCATTCAGAAATGCACTTTTGACATCCATTTGATATACTTTAAAGTTTGAATGAGCAGCAAATGCCAAGAATATTCTGATGGCTTCCAATCTAGCAACATGAGCAAATGTCTCATCATAATCAATGCCTTCCTGTTGAGAGTATCCTTTTGCAACCAACCTTGCTTTGTTCCTTATAATTACACCATCTTCATCCATCTTATTCTTTAGAACCCATTTTGTTCCAACAATGGTTCTGTTCTTTGGTGCAGGCACAAGTTCCCATACTTTGTTCCTTTCAATTGATTCATCCTCTTGCATAGCAATAATCCAATCTGGATACAACAGTGCATCATCAAGTCTCTTAGGCTCAACTTGTGATAGAAAACAGCCATAGAGGCACTCATTCTGAGTTGCTCTCCTAGTCCTCACTCCTGCATTAGGATCTCCAATGATTTGCTCTGCAGTGTGTGATCTATCCTTTTTCCTTGAGTGCTCAGCCTGATTTCTCATTCTTGATGTTGCTTCATCATCCACATCATGGTCATTCTCATTTCCTCCCCCTGTGAGGTTGCCACTACTCACAGGTGTGTCTTGGATGCTTGTTTCTTCACTATCGATTGGCACAAATTCTTCTCTTGTATCATCATTCACTTGAGTTTGTTGAACTCGAGTTTCAACTTCAGTTTCAGTCTCTTCATCAGAATCATCTAGATTATCAAACTTCAATGGATCTTTATCTTCATCATTGGCTTCTTCTAGTCCAGGTAGTTTGCTGTCATCAAATGTCACATCTGTGCTTTCCATAACTTTCTTTTGACTGATGACATAAACCTTGTATGCAATTCTTTCCATAGAGTAGCCAAGAAAAATTCCTTCAAATGCCTTTGCATCAAACTTGCCAACATATTCTGAATTGTCCTTTAGTACAAAGCATTTGCTTCCAAAAGTATGAACATACTTTAGAGTAGGCTTCTTTCCAGTCATCAAATTGTAAGGTGTCTTTCCAGTGTTTTTGTTGATGAGAGTTCTGTTCTGGATATAGCATGCAGTGCTTACAGCCTCAGCCCAAAAACATGTAGGCATCTTTGCATCAAGTAACATTGTTCTGGCAGCCTCAATTAGAGTTCTATTCTTCCTCTCAACAACTCCATTTTGTTGTGGAGTCCTTGGAGCTGAGAATTGCTGAGAAATGCCATTCTCTTTACAGAATGCTTCAAGTATGACATTTCTGAACTCTGTTCCATTGTCACTTCTTAATGCAGTCATACTTGCATTGTTGGCCTTTGCTTCCTTGTCAACTTTCTTTATGTGCTCAATGATTACTTGTGGAGCCTCATCTTTTGATGCCAGAAATTCCACCCATGTATACCTTGTAAAGTCATCAACCATCACCAAGGCATACTTCTTTCTTCCTAGTGACATAATATTGACAGGCCCAAAAAAATCCATGTGAATGAGTTGTAGAGGCTTGGTTATTGATGTCACTGTCTTTGACTTGTGGCTTGATCTTTTCATTTTTCCTTTTTGACAAGCCTCACACACTCCTTCTTGACAGAATTCAAGTGTGGGCATGCCTCTCACTAACTCTCTTTTGACTAGAGAATTAATGGCTTTGAAGTTCATGTGTGATAGTTTCTTGTGCCATAGCCAACAATCTTCATTTGATGCTTTTGAGTAAAAGCAACAAATTTTGTCCTTGTTTGCAGAGTCCATATTGGCTACAAACAGGCTTCCCTTTCTTACTCCAGATAGAGCAAAATCACCAGTCTTTTTGTGGGTGATCAAACATTCATCTTTGTCAAAATCCACCTTGAATCCCCTATCAGTAAACTGACCAACACTTAGCAGATTATGCTTGAGCCCCTTGACTAGTGCTACATCTTCGATGATGACATTACCAACTTTCAACTTGCCATATCCCAATGTGTTACCCATGCTGTCATCTCCAAAAGCAACCATTGGGCCAGCCTTTTCCTCATACTGTGATAGCAGGGCCATATCACCAGTCATATGATTTGAGCATCCACTGTCCAAAATCCACATGACCTTCTTTTCACTTTCTTTGCCCTGAGAATCAGATGGAGATGGGTCATCCTTGGAATTGGCCATCAAGGCATAATTGCAAAATTCTTGCTCCTCTCCATCACTGTCAGAATCATCCCAGCACTTCCCTTCAGCTATGTAGGCCTTACCTTGTGTCTGCTTTTTCAGAAGGGCCTCATACTTAGCTTCAAGATCAAGATAATCTCTATCCTTCTTTTTAGGCTTCTTGCATTCACTGGCAAAATGCCCTAGGTCATTGCATCTATAGCACCTTACAGATGACATATCCACATGGCTGGTTTTAAACTTATTCTTGTTTGGTTTCACATGTGCCTTTCTTTTGTTGAATGAATGGTTTTGGGTTTTGGGTTTGAAGGGTTGATTCCTTTTTAATCTGATGTTTGGAAATTTTCTGGCCATGAAAGCATATGAAGTGTTTTCCATCCCATCTAGTTCTTCAAGAGTGTAAAACTCTTCTTCCTCCTTCTCCTCAACAGGTTCACTTACCTCAGGTTCAGTTTCTTCCTCTTCTACTACCTCCTCTATCCTTAACTGACTTGTAGATGCTTCTAGGTCTTGAATAGATTTGTTGACAATCAAGGCACATGATGTGTTTACCATTCTGCCTTGATTGGCTTGGATAGCCCTTTTCTGAAGCAACTCAAGCTCATGAGTTTTTAAAATTCCATAGAGCACATCATATGTAACTTTGTTCAAATCTCTTTCCCTTAGAGAAATGACCCTTTGCTCTAGATGGTTTAGTGAGGATAGCAGAAACTTCATGTTTAACTCCTTGGTACTGTTAACCTTGCCATTCATCTACAACTCTGTCACTAGCTTGTGAAATCTCTCAAACATCTCAGTAATGCTTTCCTTGGGCTGTGCCATGAAAGCCTCATACTGTGTGACCAGTATCTGTTTCTTGTTCTCCTTAACCTCATCAGTTCCTTCACACAACACCTCAATGTGATCCCACATTTCTTTGGCAAAAGTACATGATGCAATGTTTGCAAACATTGACATGTCCATGGAATCAATGATAAGCAACATGAGGTGGCTGTCAAGAGCAACCTTCTCCCTTTCTGATTCTGACAATTTTGATGGATCCTTGGCCTCATAAGATCTTGGGATAGTTGTGGTTCCAACAGTCTTCTCTAGTATCTCTTGTTGTGGAACAAAAGGACCATTCTTAAGAATCTCAGGATGCAAAGGATGAGAAGCTTTGATGAACAACATCATCTTTATCTTCCAGAGGTTGAAGTTATCTTTGTCAAACTTAGGGACTTTCACCGTTCCTGTAGTCTTTGGTGTATTCGAACTCATGATCATTTTTCTGTTTTTGAATAAACAGCCCACTCTGATACTACTTGTTGAGTATTGAATACGATAAAAGAATACAGAGGGGGGGTGAATGGATTCTTGAACTTTTCTTCTTCGAGTCTATGTAGCAAGAGTGTTTGTGTGTACAAGATTGAAGGTGCGGATAAAGAATAACACAAAACACAATATCACTTTAATCTAATGTATTATTAGATAAAGGTTGCTACAATCTGTGAATACAAATGATAGTATTCTCAGCTTCGTTTTTCTCAGAGAGATACAGCTTACAGTGTATGAAAAACTTGACTCACAAAGTTACTAAGTTCTACTTACTAAGGAAGTGAGGCTGTATCCTTATAGAACATGGATACACCCTACTTACTACAAATAAGGTAGCTGAACAAATTACTTTCTAGTCTGTTTATCCTTTTTGAGTAAGTGTCCAAACAGTTACAGATTTGACTTTGCAAAGCCTGTTCAGATCCACTTCTTTAGCCCCTTGTCTCTTCTATATCTCTCCAAGCTTCCTTGTAGGCTTTCCAGAGCACGTTACAGATTGTGGTCCATAAAGTGCATTGGCTTGTTGTAGGTTTCTGACTTGTACAATTTTTTTAGTATTTTGTCTCCAAGAATGTATTCGAGAAGTGACTAAGTAAGTGATTCGAGAACTGGAATTGATTTGATCGATAACTCTAAGTTCTCGAACACTGTTATATTAACATATCGAACCATTTCTCGAATAGCTCTTTTCCATCAGGATTCCTTGAGTTGTCGAATAGAACATTTGACTTATCGAATCCTCGAGATATCGAATAGCTTTCTGAGTCCTTGAGATATCGAATGGAACTTTGACTTGTTGACTCCTTGAGAACTCGAATACTACTTTGACTTGTTGACTTCCTGAGTTCTCGAATAGAGTACATAGACATATCGAATCTCTGAGATATCGAATGAGATATCGAACAGTATATTCAGAGATATCGAATAGTGTCTTGAGATATCGAATCCCTGACTTCTCGAATGCTGGACTTCTCGAATAGACAAATATACTTCTCGAATTGGTACTTAGGCAAATTCTTCATTTCTTCAAATCCCAACTGTGATTATTTGACAGTCTTTATCTTCTTGCTTGAGGCATGAACCTTGGAACTTCTTTCAAGCATTATTCTAGACTCTATAAGTACTGTTCCACAACTAGGGTTTGATGCCTACTACAAGTACGATACAAACAGAAACTCTACAACTAGAGGTTCCCTCAGTTAAGAGGTCATGTAAGTAATGCAAAGCATTACAAACAATTAAGCTTGTTATTAGATGTATACAGGCATGCCTCTGTGACTAACATCCTGTTCGGTATGCCAAGTTTTTGCATAACAAATGCAGGGGTAAACAACAATCACAAATATGAACCTTATCAATGAGAATAAACAAACAACAACAAGTAGAGGTACTCACGTCTTAATATCGAGTTTTAGCTTTTGAATCTGTCAAGGCGGAAGATAGTCATTTGTCAGACTTGAGTTTTACAATAGTTAAAGACCAAAATACAACAACATACACACCTGGATAAGTATAGCACGAACTAGCACTCCTCCCAGAAGATTCTGAATGGGATGCATAAGTTCCTTTTCATATCTAATTTAAAAAAAAAATCTAATTCCACGGACAAAGAAATGAACAAAAGAACTTCTTTATCTTGTTCACTTTACAATTTTATTTAATTTTGCTTGAGCTCCAGTTCATCCAATCATTACTAATATTGACTAACTAGAGCAATTGGACTACTGAACTATAAAAATTAGCCTGAACCAAGATTTATGGTTTTTATGAAGTGAATTAAGGAATTCAATGTCTCTGTTTCTTGATACGCACAGTAATTAATAGTAAATTTTCTTTACTAGCGGTACTGTTTGATGTTAAAGACGGGGATCGAAATGTTGAATCTGCTAAAGATGGGAAATGAAATGTCGAATCGAACTTGTAAATTTTCATGTACATAATTGTGTAAATATTCTATGATTCTAATATTTCTCACGTACGAAACAGTCAAGGATCTATCTTTTTTGAGTGTGAATACCTGAATAGTGATCTGAAATTTCCCCGCCCCCGATGAGTATGCCTGTAGAGAGGCTGCTAAGGGCCTGGTGTTAGAAAACAGAGTCAACCTAAGCTTTGTTTTGTTGAACCTCGAACGGGTCAGGCCCACAGCATGTTCGAGAACATGGATTATGTGTATTTTGATCTTCATGGCCTCAACTAATCGACCCTTGATTTATTTGCATGATTTTCTTTTATTTATCAAAATCTGGAAATGAGCAAAAAGAGAGTTCCAAATACAATTAGATCGACTAATCGAGTACCGATTTAGTACATGAAATCTCATATGAAACATATTGTCGGAGACAAATTATGTTTAACATGGTTTTTTTAATTACCCAAATTAACTGGATGCAGGCTAAAAAAAATTAATTAAGTTTAAACAATAACTGCACAAAAGCATATGTGTGGCTCAAGTTGAAAAGACTTGGTGAAATTGTAGGTTGATTCAGGATACATATAACAGTGGCCCCTTTCGAAGGACACAAACTACTTTTAATTCAAGAAAATAGGATAAAGTGAGAAAATGTGTTGTGCAAAGTCTACTCCAGTTCTAGTATAGTTTGCTCACAATTCTAATACTTATCCGCAAAGAATAAAACATTCAATCTATCCCCTTCTAAATACATTGACAATCAAGCATGACACAAGCAACATTTACTTTGTAATCATCACATGAAAAGCTCTGAAGTTGATAAAATAATGACAGTTGATTATCTTAAATTAGACAACTCTAATTTTTGGTCCACGAGATAAATCTTCAACAATTTGAACATACTCGTCTAAGGATAACATGTAATTTTAGTGTCAAAATTAGAAATTCCAGAGATTCGGGTGATGCAGGAGCCTAGTGCATTCAAACGACTTTATTATGTATACATGTAGTATTATGATCCGGAAGAACTAGAAGATTTAAAAGTAAAAACAATTGTACCTTTGCAAATACATAATGCGTTTGGCTTCAGTTGTCTTGCATCATAAAATAGATGTAACTATAAAAAAACTACAAGGGAAAAAGATATGTAAGCATAGGCAACTTGTAAGAGTTCACTTACCAATACTAACATCAGATTCACAAATTTCAATATGTACTTACCAATCGCCCTGAAATTTCGCTTAAAGCTTCTTCCCATCGGGATGTTGAATCTACCAGCATACTAACATCGTAGCCATATATCTCTGAAGTGTTCAACTATAGTGATCCCTGACATATCTATTTTCATGATTTAGAATGTTAGAGCTTAATCCAACCACCACAATCTCATAGTCATCTGAATATTTAATTCAAATGAAAGGTGTGAATATTTCGAGTAGCTAATAGGTGAATCAGAGCAAGTTTCAAGTGATTTTAGGAAAAAGTTAGCTTCCTCTCTTCAGCCTTTATACATATTCTCACTACAAAATGTTTAATACTGATTAGTGGCATAGATTTACTGATAAAAGAAACTAGCAAGCTTCGTGTGTCTAAAACCTATTGGTCCCATAATATATATTACCAACATTAGAGATTACCGAGAAGTAAGCATGTTGCTTGTATAAAATGAAGCCTCACGAGCAGCAACAAGCATGTTTGAAGTGTTAGCCACCAGTGTAGTACGTTTAATGACCGGCTCTTCACATCCATCAGGTAGAGTCATTGTCAATTGAGGAAAATCCATAAGGACCTGTACGCTGTTATATTAAACTCATTAGAACACCAAACAATAACCCAATGAATAAGTATGAAAGAAAATCAATAAACCACTATGCATCTTGGTTACCTGTCCTGCGAGAAGAGGAGTGTCAGCAGCAAGCTTTGATGCAACAGGCATGGGTGTTTGTACAGGTCAAGTCTGCAGATAAGTGAAATTCTCTATTTATATAATATCTTATTCTAGCTATTCATGTGTGTGGTATAATAATTAAAGTAAAAGTAACAACAAACCTGAAGCATAGTAAATTGCTTCTTGACGCCTTGGAACTCAAGCAGAATCAGACTCAGTATTATTTAATTTGATGTCTTTGACAAGACCACGACAAATTATAAGGATAAAGATGGAAAGAATCAGTATTATTTAATTCCTTTTTATCTGTGACTCCTAAGAACCCCTTCTTTGTTTCTACAGCAAGTCAGCAACTAAGCCATATCAAGGGTTTGTCTTAGAAAATCATCGATTAGCATAGGCATTTTTCATGTGATTTTTTTACAAATAAATTAAGTTCGCATTAGGAGAGGAATATTACAATTGAAACTCTTTAATGAAAGAGAGATTCATACATGAAATTGTTTGGTTCGACTGCAACATCCAAGGGGCTGCTCTGAATCAATTATACACATGTACTCGCTCCCAGGAATTATATCTCATGGGATTCAATTAACATAATCCACAATATTATCATAAAAATAAATTAGACACTTCACTTTCATCAAGTTGAAATAATAACATAAAGTTTTGAAATATTGTAACAAGCATGAGAGGGAGAGAGGAGGAGAAAGCAAATAGAGAGACAGAGAGAGGGAAATATACAAATACAATTACAAATCGAAAACAGAGAGAGAGAGACATATACAAATATAAGTACAAATCGAAGAACATAAGGAGAGACATAAACAAATACAAGTACAAATCGAGATATAGAGAGGGAGCAAATACCTAAATCGAAGTTGGAACACAGAATTAAACCCGAAATCAAACACTCAATTTGTACGAGGAACTCCAAATCGAAGCCCAATTGAACCCTAATTCTGTTGAACCCCAATTGAACCTGAGCCCCAATTGAAACCTAAAGCAGCTTGTAACGAGAGAGAGAGTGTGTGTGCGTGTGTGTTTGTTGACAAAGTGTGTTTCTTGAACCATGTGTGTTTCCCAATTGAGCGAGAGAGAAACAGAGAGCTGAGTGAGTTAAGAGAGAGAGAAAAGTGAGTGAGGTTCGAGAGAGAGTGGGTGCCCTAATTGTTTTTCCCCAATTTTGTTTTGCCCGCTTCCTCCCACTTAACAATTTTGACCAATTTTGATTTGCCGCCTCAGCCAAATCCTATTTTCAATTGCCGCCCAGCCAATTCCCATTTTTTTCAATTTTTTATTTATCGCTTCTTTTTATAATATTACAAAATTTTTTAATTTTTTTATAAAACTGTATGACAATAAATATTATCATTATCATATTAATTATTGAATAATAATTTAAATGTATTATACCCTGTTATTTTCTCCAATAATTTTATTAATGATTTTATTCAAATTTTAATAATTTTTGAATATTACTTTAATTTAAGATATTTTAAATAAAATTATTAAAAATATTGTAAAAATAGTATTCAATTATTTGATAGAATATTATTTTTATAATAATAAATTCAATGACTTGATTAAAATTATTGAATTTTAAATTTAAATAATTATTAAATCGTTAATTATAAATAAAATTCAAAAAATATGTTAATTATACTCTAAGGTAACACAGCTCATGGTGTTACTAAGTATAACACCTTCCAGAGCTATGGTAACATACCTTTAAGGATATGGTAACACCAAAACTAGAGTGTTGTGGTAGTTCCAAAATTTCATAGTTATGGTAACACTCGAGAAGGTAACACTCCCCCTTAAGTGTTGTATAAAGCCATCTATGGCGTAGTGTGCGTTTTTTTCGTTGTCTATCCGGCAGTTGTCTGTTTGAAAGCAGACAACGGTTATTTACCTGATGCGTAGAAGATGGTAATACAACAGTTCTACAGCCGTTGTCCAACATATTGCAAGATAACGTCCCATTTTTTGGACGTTGTTGTATAACACCTAGAAACAACAACTCCATGTTTTTGAAAACCGTTGTCTAAAATGAAGTCAGTCAAGTGTTTTAAAAATAACATCAGTTGTTGTTCAAGGGTTAAAACAATGGTTTCTTAATAGAAAGAGTTGTAAGAACTCTAACACTACAACATATATGCTATCAGATTTTTTGATACCCTTGTTTCCCGTTGTGAAGAGTCTCTACATACAACAGTTTTATATAAGAAAGAGTTATGTGAAAGGAGTTCTACAATGGTTTCTTCTGAAGCATGGCCATTGTCTCATATGATTTTTAACAACTGTTATGAAAAAAAAACTATGCTAGACAATACGATCAACACTCCAAAATTACTGTAAATTATACATTACTTAAAAAATGTCAACATTGTAGATTTACTACAATCATTACATAACCATCAGAAATGGTCTAATATCTACTAGACCAATTTATATACAAATCACAATCTTCATGTAATGTTAGCAACACACAACTAAAATTGTATTTTGTTTGGAACTCCTCTTCTTCAACAGCAACTCGTACTCTTTCAAGAAACTTGTTATCGTTGAAAGCTTTGACAGTAACTGGAAAACCATTAGCCATTATAAAATAAAGACGAGGAAGTAGAAGAATAAACTGTGCTAATACCCATGTATTAATACTAAAACTTGCTGCTTTGAGATGTAGGTAATAAAACAAACCTGATCAAAAAGAACCCTATAAGCATTCAAGTCATGATATAACGAATGACCTTCATTGCGACAATAATCCAAGGCGATTAAATTTTCAGTTGACTTACTGAAAATTTTGCACCCACTGCACAAGGAAAACTTATATAAGAAATGCATCCAAACAGCCATAATAATTTGACAAGAAAAACAAACACACATTTTTTGGATAGATACTCTCTTTAGATAGTTAACATCGATACAACAAATAAGCATATAAATAGAACTGCTAAATCAGAAATTTGTCCAACTAAATTAAAATGTTAGGCATGATCTTGAATAACTGATGCACAATAATTTTGATCCGGGAATAGGGCAGCAGCAAGTATAATCTGAAAATCTGAAATCAATATTGCCACAATACAATAATGTCAGTACACAGAACATAAACATATTAAGATGTTACATACTTATGGGTATTTTCTTGGATGGTTGATGAACATGGAGGATGCACAACTTCTTTCCACCGAAATTCTGCAATGCCCATTTCAAAGTGGATTCACTCTCCTTGACATCTTTACCCACCAAAACATAGATCATCTCTTCTTCCCTCACTGCTAGCTCTTACACAATTTCACTCATACTTCCCATGAGCCCTCCTAGTGCAGTATCATGCAACCTTGTCATCCTATGCGGAATATCGATAAACGGACTTGCCAAAGACAAAGTCATTGAAATTCACTAACTCCTCAAACTCATATCCCTCAATTTCACTCCTATCCTCTAATTGAACCTGTCAAACAAATTCAAGAAAACTTGTGAAATTATATTTACAATGTTATAATATCAAGATGCTTTAGGAAAACTTATCATCACTTGCAAAGTTATTTTGCAAGAAAGCCTCATGTATGCAAAGAACAACTCACAATTTACAAGGTTAAATTTATACCAAACAAACCAGGTGACCACCAAGAAGACAACCCTGTCACACACATGTTTTATCTAATAAAAAGAACTAAACGAAATTCACCCCATCATCACTATCTTTGTCTGAAGCTTCACTATCAACTGAATCTTCTTTCTAAGGATTCTCAAGTGTCACCTTTGGCTTTGCAGAGGTTCCCGGCTTGGTAGCAGCCTTGACTTTAGTAGGTACAGCTACTTCGCCATCAGCCACAGGTTTACCTGAGTAAGATATGAACATGTACCACAAACATTTTTAACCTTCATCGTCTAACCTCTTACTAAAATCAACATTTAGAACAATGGATATGCAAGAGATTCACAGAAACAGGACTATTACCATTCTATTCAACTGCTCAATCTCGGCATTGCTACTTATTGGGGCATTAGGAACTCCAGGAGTTACGTCTTGTGAGACAGAGTTAAGTGACGGCTTGAAATTGGTACAGCTTTTGGAGTTAAGGAGGTGAAGTTAAGGAGACAATCCACTATCCAATCGAGCCAATTAAGCTTCGATTTTGCCTAATTGAAAAATAATTTGGAGGATTCAGTGTTTGTATTTTTTTTAAGCCTAAAACTAGTGTTCTTATTCAAGGAGGAGATGGTTTGTTAGAGAGAGGGGGAAGTGAGTAGAGAGAGAGGGCTGGTCAGGTGAGCAACTAGAGAGAGTCGGAGATGGTGAGGGAGAGTTTGGAGAGGTGAGCAGCGAGAGAGATGTGAGAGTGAGGTGTTTATGTGAACAAAGGGGGAGATGTGAATAATTGTGGGGTGCGGCGGGGAATTGGGGGGGAAGATCTGAATAATTGGGAATAAGTTAGGGAGAAATTTTTTGGTTAACGGGAAACGTTTGGTTGATATTTTTAGAAAAGGTATAAATAATAATATTATTAAATATTATTGAAGATTAGATTAAAAAAATTTATTGTATTGGCACATCACTAAAATCAATATATATTATCATTCGTATGGTTTTTTTGTCAAAAAAATATTTTTAAAAAATTTATTACGTTAATTTGGGATGAGACTAGTTAGAAGTAGTAGTACTATTGGTGAGATTATAATATAAACTCATACAAGAATAATTTTAATAATTTTAATTTTTTTTTTGCACATCACTATATTCAATATATATTATCATTCGTACGGTTGGATCGTCGAAAAAAGAATTCAATACGGAGTTATTCCAAAATTAGACTTGTTTGACCAAATAGTACTTTTGATAGTTGACCATTAAAATATCAAACAAGAATAATTTTATGTTTTCTAAATTTTTTTCACATCACTATATTCAATATAAAACATCATCTGTACGGTTGGATCATCGAAAAAAGATTTTAAAAAAATAGAGTACGTTCAATCGGGAAGAGACTAGTTAGAAGGAGTGGTACTTTTGGTGAGCTTTTATTATAAACTCATACAAGAATAATTTTAAATATTTTAATTTTTTTGGCACATCAATATATTCAATATATAACATCATCCGTACGGTTAGATCATAGAAAAAAGATTTTAAAAAAATAGATTACGTTCAATCGGGATGAGACTAGTTAGAAGAAGTAGTACTTTTGGTGAGCTTTTATTTTAAACTCATACAAGAATAATTTTAAATATTGTAATTTTTTTTTGCACATCAATATATTCAATATGGATTATCATCCGTACGGTTGGATCGTCGAAAAAAGAATTTAATACAGAGTTATTCCAAAATTAAACTAGTTTGACCAAATAGTACTTTTGATGGTTGACCATTAAAATATCAAACAAGAATAATTTGATATTTTCTAAAACAATGTTCACATCACTATATTCAATATATAATATCATCCGTACGGTTGGATCATCGAAAAAATATTTTTAAAAAATAGAGTACATTCAATCGGGACGAGACTAGTTAGAAGGAGTATTACTTTTGGAGTATTTATATTATAAACTCATATGAGAATAATTTTAAATAAATTTTTTTTTGCACATAAATATATTCAATATATAACATCATCTGTACGGCTGGATCATAGAAAAAAGATTTAAAAAAAATAAATTACGTTCAATCGGATGAGACTAGTTAGAAGAAGTAGTACTTTTGGTGAGCTTTTATTATAAACTCATACAAGAATAATTTTAAATATTTTAATTTTTTTTCCACATCAATATATTCAATATAGATAATCATCCGTACGGTTGGATCGTCGAAAAAAGAATTTAATACGGAGTTATTCCAAAATTAAACTAGTTTGACCAAATAGTACTTTTGATAGTTGACCATTAAAATATCAAACAAGAATAATTTGATATTTTCTATTTTTTTTCACATCACTATATTCAATATATAATATCATCTGCACGGTTGGATCATCGAAAAAATAGTTTAAAAAAATAGAGTACATTCAATCGGGACGAGACTAGTTAGAAGGAGTATTACTTTTGGAAGGTTTATATTATAAACTCATACAAGAATAATTTTAAATTTTTTTATTTTTTTTGCACATAAATATATTCAATATATAACATCATCCATAGAGTTGGATCATAGAAAAAAGATTTTTAAAAAATAGATTACCTTCAATCGGATGAGACTAGTTAGAAGTAGTACTTTTGGTGAGCTTTTATTATAAACTCATACAAGAATAATTTTCAATTTTTTAATTTTTTTTGCACATCAATATATTCAATATAGATTATCATCCGTACGGTTGGATCGTCAAAAAAAGAATTTAATACGGAGTTATTCCAAAATTAAACTAGTTTGACCAAATAGTACTTTTGATAGTTGACCATTAAAATATCAAACAAGAATAATTTGATATTTTCTAATTTTTTTTTCACATCACTATATTCAATATATAATATCATCCGTATGGTTGGATCATCGAAAAAATATTTTAAAAAAATAGAGTACATTCAATCGGGACGAGACTAGTTAGAAGGAGTAGTACTTTTGGAGTATTTATATTATAAACTCATACGAGAAAAATTTTAAATATTTTAATTTTTTTTTTGCACATCAATATATTCAATATATAACATCATCCGTACGGTTGGATCATAGAATTTTTTTTTTTAAAAATAGATTATGTTTAATCGGGACGAGACTAGTTATAGTGATCAGTAATACTTTTGGGATGTTTATGTTATAGAATCATAAAAGATTAATTTGAGATTTTTTAGATTTTTGGAAACATCACTAAAATCATTAGATATTATCATGGTCGGGTTCGATCGTCGAAATGGACTTCATCTTCGCATTCGTTGTGAATATTAAAATATAAACTGTTAGACAACAGTTTAGAAGAACAAACCATTGTGTGACGACAAAGAGTACAATTGTTATTTTCTGAAAAGCTTGTATGAATGTGTTGAAGACAACAGTTTAATATACGAACCCGTTGTCTAAACATATTTATTTTTTCCTTAATCTAACTGCTAAAATCTCATCTTATTTCTATCAAGGGCTCTTATTTCGCCACCTCAGCAATCCAGGTGAAAAATTTTCCACCAATCACGTGCTGTCACACAGACAACGGGTTATTAATAAAAACTGTTGTTGTGCTTAACTATCACACAACATTTTTTTATCAGAAAACCGTTATCTGATTATTTATAATTTCCCACCAAATCCATTTCAAAATTTTCATTATTTCCCACCAAATTCAATTCAAATTATTTCATTATTCCCAACAAACAGACAACGGTATTTAAAACACATTGTCTGATGTTCCATACAACAACACTTCCAATAAACTGTTGTCTAACTTACACCACAGCTTTGTCCAAAAGCGCTGTCTGAGAATAATATGAAGTTGTCTACATACAACAGTGCTACACACTTGTATGAAAGGGTTCACAGAACACATATATTATAGAACTGTTGTCTGATTTTATCAGAGCATACCGCTCAGACAATGGTTGCAAAACTGTTGTCATAGAAAGACTCCGATAACAGTTTTACGAGGACAAAACATTCACCGTTGTTTATTTTTTCGGGACAACGGTTATTTGTTTAACTGTTGTCTGAAAGGTGTTGTCTGATTGAGTTTTTCTTGTAGTGTGATCCTTGATTAACGTATCTAGTACAACCTTAACTGGTAGTTATTTTAAAACCAAATCTTACACAATCATAACATTATTTGTTATACTTGTAAAACCTTAAATACGATCTGAACCAATTAAATGAAACTTCTAGATTAGTGTACCATACCTATAAATATGATCTAAAGCCTGCTATATTGATCCGTCCATCTGCACTTTAATGGTTCATAGCTACATGGCAAATACATAAAAGCAAAAACTAGTCAGTTTATTAAATCATAGAATTTCCAAAACAAGCTGCAAGTACTACAAATTACCTCCCGAGTTAAACACGAATTACCTCACCTATTCATTGATTATAAAATTACCAACTGATTACTAAGATAGAAACTAAAACAGAAATTACATTAATTATTTATACCTTTCATTTCAGCAACCTACATTAACCAACTTGAGCGCATATTAGTGCTTCTATTGTTTTTGGATGAAGTCTATTACTATGAGGACTCACCAATCTGTCGCTGGAGCTAAAGGCTGACTCGGAAGCATTTGTGGGCTTTGACTTAACATATAATAATAATATGTCAAGACAAGCAGCTAATACGTATATATAGAAATTGATATAGCCGTAACTCTAGTGAAAAAGTAAGAGATATCTTTTTCTTCAAAAAAAGGTAAGAGATATTTTTTTTTTAAAAAAAGGGGAATCAATTTATTAATCAAAAGTCATACGGCATCTATAAATACAATCAAAATTGAACAAACGCTTAAGCATATCGCTGTTGAATCCTTCCTTCTTGGAGAGGCAACCAAGCGATTTTTTAAAGACGATTTGAATGTATGTACTTGTTTTCACCCGACTGATATTTTGAGCAATCGACCGTAGATGCAACCCCATAAAAATCTTTATCACTGAATCAAACCCATGAAAATCATGCCGATCTATAATTTCGGACATGAAGAACACCAAATCGCAACAAAACAAAATCAAACTCTCACAAGGAGAGACTAAACAAAACTCAAATAAATTGGGAACTTATTGAAGAAAACAAGATCTTAAACAAGAAAAACGAAAAAAGATAAAGAATTGGGGCTTTCCACCGGTGAAAATCGATGGAAACCCCTTGAAAAATAGTAAGGAGCGACTGCAAGAGAGAGAGGGGGGCTAGGGTTTTCGGATTATAAGTAAGAGATATCTTTAATAAATTAATAGTTATGGTAAGATGTTAAAAAAATGATATCGAGGTTATAAGTGTGTTTGTGTACAAGTAGTGTGGAATTGTAGTTTATTCAAAAATTTACTTTTTACTAATTAAGATATATGTATGTAAAGGTCTAAGTCAAATCTGCAAAATAAAAAATCTATAGTCTTATTATTAATGTACATACAAATCAATCGAAACAAATGAAATTAGGTAAAATTTTAAAAATTATGTAGAAAAGAATTATGAGATGCCACTAAAACATATATGTTACTACAAGGAAAACTGAATCAGAACACTTATCAGATGCTAAGACAAAAATGTGTTGGCCGAAATTTTTAGATAGCAGTTAGAATTTAGCCTAACTATTGTATTGTTTGTACGGTGCAATGATCTAAAAATCATTGTCTAACAAATTGAATTGGATAAGAGTTTTTATTGCTGCATTGTGCAAACTAAGCGGTTAGCACAACGGTTTATACGAACAATTGTATAATTATATTTCAAATAAACCTGGAGTTAACCGTTGTCGAAATCAGACAAGTATTTTTTAACCTGAATTGTTTGAGAAGGATTTAAACAAAGATATTAGAGAGTGTTATAGGAATGACAGCTAATAGACAAGTGTTTTCACCGACTTGCATATTTATCTTTTAGACATGCCTTTTGTTGTTAAAACCATTGTCTGATTTAGAGTAAATTAAAAAAATAACAAAAAGAAGGCAAATTTACCAATAAAACAGAGAGAAACAACCAAATCATACAGCAAAAACAGAGTGAAGCAACCAAACCATACCAGCAAAAATAGAGGCAACCAACCGAGGCAACCAACCAAACTATACCAGGACAAAGATTAAGATGATCAATAGCAAATTAGAGTATAGAAGAACATACAAAATCCATGTTAACTAAAGTTGCACAAATCAAATCAAATTACATCGAGCAAGTTTAGTTAGGTCATCCACGTCTCGCATATAACTAGTCGTGTCCTCGTCAACAAAATCAACATCCGACAAATTTGGCACAAAACAGTCATTCTCAAGTTCTTCTTCGATGGATCCCTCATGTTCTTCATCGTCATCTTCGTACTACTTCTTCTCGGATAATTTCAGGACCACGGACCATAATCTTTCAAGAGAATCATCGATGTAACAAACTTGTTTAACATGTTATGCTAAAATAAATGATCATTCCAAAATCCAAACCTATTCAAATTAACCAATGTATATCCCAAGTCATCTACCTACATCCCTTGGTTTATCACCCACTTCCAAAACAAATAGGGACCCTAAAGTTGTTATAGTCCAACTCCCATATACTTTTTATAACTCGGTAATATGCATGTGATGTGTGTGAAATATTTTGATCCTTACCATTGTATCGGCTTCTACACACACACACCACTACAGTGAACTTGACGAGCATCATCATGATCCTTGGTGCTGAAGGTAACCCCATCCATTCCGTAGGCACTGAATATATGAACAAGCTTGTTGGGCTTATAAGCAATCCATCTTATCTCCTGCGGTACCTGTTAGTGCCAGAATTTTCGTATTCTGTCGACGAGTAAGATTGATATCGACGACTAGGTATCATGCTGACGACTACGAATAAAGTGGACGACTGTGATCTGGACGAGTACATGAGGAAGACATGTTGATATAAATAACTAATAGTTCATCTATACAACGTCTACAAGGCAGGAGAAGATTAAGTCAGATATTGACCCGGTCAAATAGGAACAGAAAAAGGCTCGACAGGTAGAAAACATATTTCCAAGAATGGAACAGCTATAAGTCTCAGTCAACTAGTCTATCAACTGTCTTGAAATATAGGAGAAAATTCAGCAACTATCCCTACAATGTAGCAACGTGAATAGATCCATTACCTGAAGAATAGAAACTGGAGAATGAAGATTGGCTACAATAAATACCATAGAAATGAAAGATAGAGCGGTTACACAATTTCCAATTACGACTACACTTCCAAAATACACATCTGCTACTATATACTCGTCCGACGGGCAGAGACTGCAGTGGATAGATAGGCTATATTATACTTGTATTTCATTTTTTCTTCACTTGTAGCCTATGTTCAATATATTCTAGTGGATCATTTGGCTGGGACATTCCCACCCGCGATTTTAACCTTTACAAAGGGTTTTCCGTGTCACCAAATTGCTTGTGTTCTTTTTCTTTATCACTTTTTACAGATTTGTTGACCTTGTTTTCTATCCACCCATAAACAAAGAAATCAAATAGCCTTAACTTTTAACCGTGCAAAATTTTACCAAAATAGTACCTCTTTTTCATCATCCAAATATGAAGCAATCTTAAAAAAACACCATAAATTATAAATTGATTCATGTGAGCTAAATAACTATGTAAAACATGCATAAAACTATTATCATACCTTATCTTTAAACCATTTTGGCAGTGTCTCATTTTGCTTTTTCTTAGCTCCATTTCATCATTTACATGGTACGAACATTTGGTAATTAAAAATGCCTTGTGTTCACTGTATTTAAGGAAAAAGGGACTATATGAATAATCAACTAATGACATAAAATATATATGCAATTTTCCAAGTGAAAGTATCATCGTTGTGCCGGATAATGGCCTGCAAATGACATTCATCGTATATTCGGACAACAGGTTGTAAACACAAGTATTGTGTAGAAATAACAGATACAACATACCGATAAAATAAAAATGATGTATCGAAGGTACTTAAACAATACATTGCAAATAGAAAACTATTGTCTAACTAAACTAAACACAAGGGTTGAGAAGAAGAAAACCCTTATATGTAGCCATTAAAACGATTCTTTCAAATTACTAAACCATTGTCCATGGAGAATTACGACAAGAGTTTCTTTAGATTGTAAAGTATTTTGTGCTAGCATAAACAACTATGATCTAGCTGATGCAAGGAGTTGCATGTTTCATAGAAGAACAAATGTGTTTGTTTCAAAACTATTATCTGATTCTTCTAAGAACAACTTCTTCATGTCAGGGAACACTTAAGTTATCTTAGTTGTAACTATAATTTTAATCCAAAACAGTTGTCACTATTGTTGTTACTAGGTGTTATACAACATTTACCAAACCTGAACCGTTGTATTTATAAACTCTCACAACGGTTTTGTGAATCGTTGTCTGATACACATAAAAGATAATGTCTCGATAGACGACGGAAAAAGAGGGCATCAGACAACGATTGCCCCATTGTATCCTTCAATTTTATTTGTAGTTTGTGTTTAATCGTATATTGAAGTTTAATAATGAAGCATAGTAACACGGGATAACCACTCTTGCTAAGAAGCCATCCTGATTCTCGAATATGCCTAATTAATTTATTGTCTTTAAACTCGGAAAGCATTCCCCCCATTGTACCAGAAAAGAAGCATAAGGTTGTACATATGTATTCCGAGAGTGACTTGGTCTAGGGAGGCAAGTGGTGAAAAAGGAATAGATAGGGTGCCAAAGGGAAAGTATACAAATTATTGCACAACTTAGTCGGAATAAGGATGATGGCTGAATAAAAATAGTGAGGTTAAGACAACCAAATGGGAGTAATCGTAGAATAGAAAACTGATCACTTACTATTTTTCTCTTATAATGTGCAAAATATGCAAAATGATATAACATGTGATAAGAGAAGGACTTGCCCAAGAACAAGTGATGAGCACCATGGAAACAGGATTGTAATGTATGAGCTATAAAATATGTCAAACACACAAGCTTTTGACAAATTCGTTGATGTGTGGGAGGAAATAGTCATAGAAGCCTAATTCTGAGGTTCTAAAAACCGACAAAAACATCAATCTCAACCCATTGCAAGCTAGGTAGAAAATCTCTGAAATACGAGTAAGAGAATGGTGTTAATTTAGTGAAAAATCAAAAATCCAAATATAAGTATATATTGTTGTTTTGAAAGATAAATTGAACTCAAAAGAATCATATGAGTAAAGATCCAAATAAATTTAAGCAAATATAGATCTGGAAACCCGACCAAAAATACACACCATGACCAAATGAACAAATAATTAAAAATTGAACAACAAATCAAATCCATCTAAGAAGAGGCAACCGAATTGATGAGTTGTTATAGGAAAAAATTTTTAAAACAATAATTGCGGAGGTTGTTGGAATCACGAAGTAAAATATAGATATTTTGCTAAGAACATGAGAATATAGGATGGAGATTGGCGTTTTTTGTGGCTGATCACATTTGTTGCTTCGTAAAATGTTAGAGAAAAACTATTTATTCTCACTTGCTACAAACTATCAATCAATCCTAACAAGAGGCCTACGTACCGTTTTTATAGGGAGTCAAGCCACACGTAGTTTTTGTAGAATAAGTTACCTAGACGGATTAGGATTTTGGAGATTCATTATGGCCCAAGTTCATTAGATGCTTGTGGGCTGGGGTAAATTACCCGTAACTGATCATGATCCGGAGACTATGCGAGGCTATCATGATGTTGGAGTGGCGAGGTCTCGTCGTGAGGCTAATAGAGATGATGGAGAACCTAATGGGGACCTCGTATGCGGTCCTATGGGTATTTTTTTTTTTTTTGAAAAGTCGAACTTGCATTAATACTCATCGGAAATAAGGTTACAAAGGATGATCACTTTCAAATACAAGGTTGCAGGATGAGTGACAAACCACTCTCCATAGCCTGACATAGAATTTGTGCAGCATTTGCAAGCAAAAGAACCACACGATTCGCAGACCGATAACCAAATTAGCACTTGATCAACGTGCTTTAATTGTATCCAAGACCAAGTTCCAACCTGAGCTTCCTTCCCATGAAGCAAAAACCAAGGTGCAGGCAACACACCTATCATAACAAAACTAAACAACCCAACCAAAAAACATAAAACCCAAAAAAATGGGGACAAAACACAACCTCAAACAATTGAGGACAACCCAAAAAAATGGGTAGAGAAAATCACTTCGAAAAATCAAAAATCTCTGATTGCCACCAAATATAGATATGATGTTAAGTAGGAGATTTTGAGTCTAAGAAATGTATTTATTTGATATTTCGAATTCTAAATCAAAATAGATCTGAAAAGAACTCGAATGGATTTTTCAAAATTTTTAGGAAAAAATTTCGATTTATGGATGGAATGAAGGGGGATTTTGAAGGTGGATGAATGCTTGGTTGGAGAAGGAGTCGGGAGGCGGGAGGCAGGCGGCGGGCGGCGGCGGCAGGCGGTGGAGATGGCGGCGGGAAGGCAAGAAGATGATTAGAAATATGAGGAGGAGGAGGAGGAGGGGGTCGAGAAGTATAAGGGAGGGGGAGAAGGGAGGGGGGAGGGGAGATTTAGATCCGGCTGCGGTAGACTCTCATTGAGAGAGAGAGAAGTGATGGAATATTTGATTCTTGTTGCAGCTACCCACATGTTCGGTCCTATGGGTATTAGGCATGCGAGAATGTACTAAGTAAATCGTGCATAGGGATGCCTCCTTTGAGCCTTCATATGGCGGTAAGAAACATAGTAGATCCAAATAAATTTAAACAAATATAGATCTAAAAACCCGACCAAAAATACATACCATGACAAAATGAACAAACAATTAAAAACTGAACAACAAATGAAATCCATAATCCAAGAAGAGGGAGTTGAATTGATGAGTCAATCCCACAACTTCAAGAACATTTTTTAAAATAAAAAAATTGAACAATAAATCAAATCCATCATACAAGAGGTGGCTGAATTGATATGTCAATCTCATAACGCATTTATAAGAACCAAAAACTGAACAATAAATCTAATCCATATAACAAGAGGTAGCTAAATTGATAAGTCAATCTCATAACTTGAAGCACATTTATCAAATAAAGGTCAAATGAAACACCATATATTTGGGAAATTCTCAATGGTACCCTTGTACTTTTGGCTTTTGTCAATGGTATCCTTTTCCCGTTGGTATCCTTCATTATTCAACTGACAAGGGTACCATTGAGAATTTCAGATACTAACATTTTGGTTGATATAGTGGTATTTCATGAAAAGTCAAAAATACAAGGGTACCACTCGTAAGTCAAAAATACGAAATGGCACCACTTGGAAAAGTCAATAACAGAGAATTTCCCTAAAAGTAACAAAATAGAGGATAAATCTTTAAAGATTAGTGGGTACCTTAAGAACAAATTAATAAACGAAAAATGAGACATCAATCCCATAACTTTAATCATATTTATGAAATATATGTGGAATGAAACACCAGGAGACTAACAAAATAAAGGTTACAGCTTTAAAGATTAGTGGGTACTAAAAAACATAAAAAAAACAAATCAAGAAATCAGAAATGAGATCCCGTGAACATAGTAGTGTTAATTTTATCCATTATCACTATTTCATAGAACATGAGATATTTTATGCTAGAAGTTTTGCATAACAAAATCTTTTACAATTTTTTGCAATTTGAACATAATTGATCTCATAGATCTCAAAGTTATCATAGAACTCAAAATTTTAATTCTATTTTATTTGTATAATTTTGTTTTTTAGGTTACTTATATATATATTAAATATGATTTTTCAATTTATAATTTAATATATTATATGTTAATTTTATTAATTTATTTCATATATATATATATATATTAAATTAAATATTGGTGTATGCTTGGGATGGTTGTACAATAGCCCTAAAATTCTATTAAAATTCTATAAAAAGAGAGTATATAATATATTTCTATTAAATTAAGAATATATTTTTCTATATATGATTGTTTCATTTAAAATTTATAATTTACATCCTAAAAAGTTTACTTTCACATCCTGTATAATTTATAATTAGAGGGGCCTGTTAGCCCAAGCCCGTATAGCTCTTAGGGATTACTAATTTTTTTATATATAGCCTAAATCATTTCTCATTTCTCCTAATTATATATTGTATACTCTAGTATATACATCTTTCCCGGTACTACTTTCACTTACCTTGCAATACTTTCACTTACCTTGCAATCAGCATGTCAAGCACTGCCGATAGAAATGAAAAAATATCCATGAAATTCCCAGAAATCAAAGTATTTCCTCTTGATCCTTCTTTAAATTTTCTTTAAATTTGAATATACTGGGTACATTTTTTTATTGTAAACACATTTCAAGTTTTATTTACTGCAATTCTGGAATTTAACCATTCTACATATCCTTTACTTTCTTAATTAATTAGTTAGTGATGTGATTAATTATATATGTGTGTGTGTCATTGTCTTTGTAGCATGTTTATGTTCGAAGAGGGAGAAAGGCACCAGTAACCCCCAAAGAGAATGGAAACGTTGGGCACAATGGATGCCAACCCCAAAATGAAATTCAGCTGCAACAAGAGCCCCAAAATGAGCCGCCACATGAAAATCAGCCCCCTAGGTAAGATAATTTAGGGCTTTTAACAAATTTAATTTGACTGGAAAAAAGTAGGAATATGATAATTGTATGTTTAATTTCATCAATTTATCTTTGTTCTCATAATCTCTTATGTGTGTAACTGTAGTAAGTGCTAAGTGGGTGACATTTATATATGTGATATAAGGCTAAAATCATTGTTATTATAATTTTCAAGAAAAATTAAAACCAACTACTGATTGGAATTATTATTTCATTTTTTAGTTAAGTTGAGGCTACTTATAATTACTACTGAAAATCTCCTAGAAACAAAAAAATGTTAAATATTCGTCTAATATGTGCTATCATCAAAGAGAATAAAAAAATCTTAATATATTTGTCTAGTACTATCATGAGATTCAATTTGTATTATAAAATTTTTGAGTCGCCACAATCACCAATTAAATTATCAATGTATATATGTAGCCTGTCAAAAATGTATTTACAAGTCTTATCTTCAAAACCTCAATTAAATAGAATTCTAAAATAAAAATTGTGTAGATATGACAGATTGCAAACTCAAGTTGAAGAATAAAAATAAATTAATATTAAAATAAATAGAAACAATTTTAGTCTATCATCTCTCCAGAGTAGCGTTAGGAATGTATAAAGTTTAAGGTTTTAATTTTTAGGGTTAGGGTAGGTTTTTGATTAATTTCTCTAAACTATTTTTTTTTAAGTTTTATATTCTTATGATTACATCATAGTAATTATTTAAAGTAATCTTGCGTGATAACAACATGGACATCATCTCTCTTTCAATATATTGGTTTTTCTGTTCTTACGGTTCTTACTTCATGAATGTGGTAGGATTAAAATTTTAATTACTAATTAGCTGATCTAACAATTAATATTGATTGTTATTGCATTTCTGGAAAACCCAAGTGTGAGAGATGGTTCGATGTCGTCTGATGCTTCCGTAGCTCCTTTCTTACCAACGTTAAGTAACACACAGTTGCTTTTGTACGTTGAGTCCATTGCTGCTAAGAACAGGCTCCAGAGAAACGATGATGCATAGTGGAGAATAGATACATGTTCTAACTATTCAACATCTGTACTTAATTTAGTGTTTGCTAGTACAATTACTTTTGATGGATTTGTTCATGGCAAATATTGAGCCTGTTTGGCTAGACTTATAATAAGGATTTATAGACTTATTTTCGGGTAAAAGTTTTATTTTTTGATATTTTTTTTAATACAAGTATTTAATGTATGTTTGAGATTTTAATAAATTGCAAAAATAAGTTGAAAAATAAGTTGGAAAGTTAAGAATCTTTCAACTTAAAATAAGTTGACTTATTCTGGAAAATAAGTTTTCCCAAAAACCCCCAATTGTGTGATACTACAATTTTACACAATTACACATTTACACAACTGTAAGAACCCTAATTTTTGGTAATATTTTATTTTATTTAATATCTTGTGGCAATGTCAATATGGAACCTTTCTGGTCATCCCTGTGATTAATAGGATTGATTGTCTGAGAAACTGTGTTGTTGTATTCCCTATGTAAGATAAAAAGGGAGATTGTGAAGGCAGGAGTCTTATTGTTAATGAGATTTATAAAACTTGGGATTAGAGAATGATTAGAGTGTTACAAGATTTATTAAGGATCATGACAAGGAATTATGGACATTAGAGGAATTTACACAATTAGTACTTAAGGAATTATAGGGGAAATCCATACGCGACAAAATATTATTGCGAGAGATTAATTAAGATACGATACGAATTAAAGATTAGATAATAAGCATTGGTGGGAGAATAATAATACAAGGAGTAGTATTGCATGCAAGCCCATGCAACCAAGTAGTTAGAAACCTAGCAAACTAGTTGGCCATTGGAAGATGAATAGTGTTTAGTTACATGCTTTTTGAAAAAGGAGGAGACATGTAGTACAAGAGCCATACCTATAGCCATACCTAGGTGTACCATGCTTGTACATACAATTATATGTATCACCCAATCAAACACACAACCAACACAAACACAAAAAAAAAAAAGAAATCAAAAGCTCTCCCCCCCCCCCCCCCCCCTTGAACACAACTCTCGGCCAAGAACAAAAAGTGAGGAAGAAAAATTCTTTCTCCCACTTCTCATCACTCATAAATCATAGTATAATTCCTAGGTCATCTACATCATCTAAGCAAGGTATGCTAGCAATTTCACTTCATTTCATCCATCCAATTCCAAGTTATAAATTGTTAAAGTTTGGATGAATAGTAACCAAGTTTGTTCTTCCTTTAGATCTTGCATTGTGAGTGTTGTAGGAGGCCATCTAAGGTGTCTTTAAGTTGTATAAAGATTGTTCAAAGTCTCTAGGAGCTCAAGAAGGTATGAAATCTCAAACCACCCTTGGTTATGTGTTGTTCATGTAGTATGGTAGTAGATCCATGCATTTTAGGGGTTATCTTGGATGTATATGTATTGGATAACATGGATCTTAGGTTTTGATGTTGAGATGGTGAATTTTATGACTATGGTGAACATATATATCTCCATGAGTGTTATGAGTCATGATCTAAGTGTTTTAAGTGGTGTTTATGTTATGGAAGCATGATAAATGGTTGATCTAAGTGATTTGAGCTTGCTGATTTTGTCCAGGAACTTTGACCAGTGTTGTAGCACGATTTTCAACACCCAAATGATGTCCCCTGATGTCCTACCTTATATTGTTGGAAAGATAATTGGATGTAGTTTCTGGATATGTAATATTCATAGCTAGGTGATGTGTGAATTTTTAGTTATGGCCGGAGGAGTGATTTTTGTTTCTGGACTATGGACTGCATAAAGTGACCCACTTGTGAACCTTGTTTAAACACCTTAAAAAATATTTGGGATCATGGAAAAATTTGAGAACGTAGGTAATGCAGTGGTGAAGACCACCCAAAAGGAATTGGATTAAAATATGAATTTTTGGATTTTATAAAAATGCTAGAGTAAAATTCGCGCAATGGAAAAAGGTCGATTAGTGGAACATTATTCTAGGGTTAGTGGTTATGGTTCGAACGTGGTAACTAAATTAAGTCGAGTAAGTGACGAGCGTAAACGAATGATGTCATGGACCTATAGTGGGGCTAGGGAGTCATAAGACGAAGTCGTTAAGTTAATTTCGTATCCCCTTAAAACCCCGTAATTAGAAAGAAATTGTTAAGGTACTAACGAACGATTATTGTTTATGTATAGATCGTTCGAATTCACACGCTCGACCACCCCAACCAAACCAAGGCAAGTTTACTTTTCAAAACTTATCCCTATACAAGGATTTTCACTGTTGTGTTTGTAGTTTTCAAATTATATCAAATGCTATGTTTATCGAAGTATTGATGTAATTGAGATTGAACAAGTACATGTATGCTTTTACCCCTTGAACTTAGATTGAAATGTTTTCTTCGGACAACGACTCTAGCAATAGAGGTCGTAGCGGTCCGTATATACTATTGACCGGGGAGCGGTATATTATTATATCGTATCTATATTGCGAAAACCCGAAGGGTCATTCGGGTGGTATCGCATATTCAAATAACTATTATTATATCTTCGTAAATACTCGAAACCCTATCTTGGATTAAAAGTTTATTTTATTAAATAATTATTTTATTAATTATTAATATTAAATCTTAAAATATCATTAATAATTATTGTTCACTATTTTAAAAACAATGTTAATCCAAGATACCTTTTAATACTTTCAAACTCGAACTTTTTCGAACTCAAAACATTTTCGAAAACCCCCGGTCAGGTCCTGCTTCTCGTATGATTTCAAGAATTATCGGTCGACTGATGTCGAACCACAACTACTCTGTTTTCAATCAAAATCTGGTTTTTAAAAGAAAAAGAAAAAGGGACTCTGGCAGGTGTGGGAACCGTTGACGAACGATTCCCGGGATGTGTAAGCGGTCGTGAGCCAGGCGGTCCATCACTTATTATTCCGGCCCAGGTGTTGCCGAAGGATGATTACGGATGTAGTTTTCATCAAGGGTGATTACGGATGTAGTTTTCACTCGGGGATAGTTACGGATGTAGTTTCTATCCTTCTACCGGTAGAGAAGACCCGCGGATTATTGAACTCGGATGTGGCGATTGATCATCGTCAATCCCTGTCAGGTTTTATGTTTTCTTTAAGTCCCATTCCTCCACTTTGGAAAAATGCTTTGACACTGCATCTTAGGCCTATGTGCCAGTTGCCGATAGTGTCCTATTTTGATGAGAAAGACGTTGACTTTATGCAGTAGCTAGAACTGCAAGGTTATTTTGAAAACAAGGGCACGTACTGGTGCACCTTTGAAACTTACCAATAATGACAAGTGATTTTATAACTGATTGATACAACGAGTTTAATGACTGTTATACATATGAAATGTTATATTGCTTATCTTATACCTATATTCTTGCTGAGCTATGGTTGCTCACTCTTGCTTGTTTTCAAATTTTACAAACACAACAGCTAAGAGAAATGGCAAGAACCTGTCAGACTGTTCGAAAGCAGGTGACTAGACCCCAGGCTGCAGTCGAGATCCCACCGGTAGGCCCCATTAGCCGGATTGGTTGGCAGCTTTTGTTAGTACGTTTTATTTATAAGTATGACCTGTGCAAGGCAGTGTACCGTAACAAACTTTCAAGCCGCCAACTTCGCTTCATATCGAAGTGTTGCTGGTAGCATAAATGCTATTTAATTCGGTCTGTAATAACTCTAAAATTCTTACTTTTGCTTATTCATATGTATGACGTTTCTGAGACTCTAACATGTGTGTGTGTGTATGTGTGCGGTGTGAGTTTATTGTGGGGTCGATGGCTGTTTATTTATATTATGTGCAAGAACAAGTATGTTATTAATGGAAAATGGACCGTGAGCGCCTAGATCTCCGACCCCGGATCTGGGGGCGTCACAGAAATGGTATCAGAGAGAAGGTTACAGTTCTCAGAAATGATGATAACTTAGGGAAGCAACCATAACGATACTAATAATAATAACAATAATAATAATCCCATTAATACCTAGAGCTCTCATCGAGTTCACAGTCGGGTTATCGGATATAGCCCTAACTTCTAAGGCCCGTGAGGGAACTACTCCTTAAACCCTTCTTTTTGGTTAGTAACCTAGCTTATTTCCCTTGTGTAGATGGAGGAGATACCAGACCCTGAGGCCTATGAGAGGGAGCATGATGAGGCACTACTGAGAGAGACTGAGGACCCTGTTGAGGATACTGATGCTGACCCTGAGCTGGGCCCCTGGATTACGATATTGGGGGATACTGATGATGAGGATCCCGAGGAGGAGCCCTTTATGGAGCCTGAGCCTGTTACCCCCTCCCCTGTGGCCACTGATGAGGAGAGTGTGCGATCCGGTGAGGTCCGTGTTGTGTCACCCCCACCCTCTCCACAGTCATTGAGCCTCACTTCTTCTGATGATGATGATCCCGAGGAGGATACTTCTAGCGAGGAGGAGCGTGACCCTACCCCTGCTCCTGCTCCTGCCCCTGTTATGCCACCCCCACCACTGGACCTACCCCCGGTGTCGGGCGCTGATCACGCCTATGTCGTGCAGTTCATGACCCGAGACTTACTTTCTGCGGAGGCCCGACTTAACGAGGCGAGGAGGGTGATAGTGGAGGAGCGCGAGGCGCGCTTGAGGATCCAGGCTGAGATGAGGACTACTGTTGCTAGGAGGACTAGAGCTCGACTCCACAGGATTGAGAGGAGGAGTCGCGAGAGGGTTCTCGGATTAGGGATCCGCGGGGGCGGAGTGATCCAGGCTAGGGATGTTAGACGTGTTGTGCGTCGTGCATTTGCCCGAGTGAGGACCTTGCTCCGTCGCGGTGCGGCCCCGTGATGTGTTACTGATAGCTCAGTCCCCTAGGTTCAGATGACATTAGTATGTCGATTTTGCGGGATAGTTGACTTGTGCAGTGGCGTCCTTTCTGACCAGTGGACGAGTAGACTGACCTACATATATATAGATGTGACTTCGGATAGTATGTACGGATGTAGCCCTACTTTTGTGTAGCCCTGACTATTCGGATTATGTACTTGTATTTGTTCCACTTTTGCTAGACTTTGACATCGGAACTATGTATTTGGCTCTAACATCCAAACTTTGTGACCACCCTTGTACCGTACTTATTTAGTTTCAGTTCCCTTGATATTGTCTCAACTGCTTTACTTTCCGATGCCATGCTCTACTGTTTTGATATACAACTGTGATTATACAACTGCTACAAGCCACAAATACAACCATAATGTTTCAAATTACGATATGTGATTTCAAATTGTTCTCCACATTTTCCAAAAATGTTCCTACAATTTTTCTAAAATAAACCTTTCAAAAAAAAAACGGTTTTAGTTATTTAAAATTTTGAAAATATTCATATAAGTTCGAAGTTTTGAAATCTTGGAAATTCCTACAAATGTTTTCGAACCACGTAACAACTTTCCCTAAAAAAAAAGGGGGGGGTTTTACAGTTTATCGCCATCATAAGGGCACTACGAGTTTCGAAATTTTAAACCCTGTATAAAGAGGAACAATACGTTCCTGACTTCTCTAAATACGGTCAAATAATCTGCAAACCCTAACCCATTTTTGTCTTATTATCAGAATCATGCCACCCAGAAGAATGAACACTCGAGCTCACCCGGCCAACTCAGAAGGCCAGGGTAGCCACCATGGGCCGGAAGGCCACCAAAACCGAGAGAGAGAGGATCAGAACCTGAGCGAGGATGAAGGTAGTGACTATAACCTGTTTGATAACTCTGAGTATGATGAAGAGGAAGCTGAAGATGATACCCTGGAGGTGGAAAACCCAAGGAGAGACCCTATGGAGCGATTCATGGACCTACTTAGGAAGAACTTGGACCGTCCCCCGGTTCAGCCACCACTCAACAACGCGAATGCCAATGCCTTTCGGAATTTCAAATCCCTGAAACCCCAGGAGTTTAAGGGAACTGCGGACCCAGTCGAGGCAAGAGCCTGGCTGAAAAAAATGGAAAAATCTTTTGAGATACTAGGAGTCGCTGAAGAGCAGAAAACTGTTTTCGCCACCTACCTCCTGAAGGGTGAGGCAAACTACTGGTGGGAAGCTAAAAAGAATTTGGAGAGAGGAGGTGTGGTGACCTGGGAGAGGTTTAGCGAGTTGTTCTTGGAAAAGTATTTCCCTAGGTTCATGGAAACACAAATGGAGCTGAAATTTTTGGAACTCAAGCAAGGTAACATGACGGTGGCCGAGTATGAGGCAAGATTTACTGAGCTGTCAAGGTTTGTGCCGGAATATGTGAACTCTGAGGTGAAGAGGGCCCGAAGGTTTCAATTGGGGCTAAAGCAATGGATTCAGAATCGTGTGGCGGTTCTTGAGCTGACAGACTATGCCACCCTGGTACAGAAAGCATCGATTGTTGAGGCTGGAGGTGAACAGATGCAGAAGGAGAGAGAAGGAAGGAAGAGGAAGTTTGATAGTCGAAAGGGGAACTCTGCGGGAGGTAGCTTTCCAAGCAAATTTAAGCGAGGAACAATGTCCCAACCCAGCGGAAACTTTGGAAACAAGAGAGCGGAAAGTTGGAGTGTGGGCCAGAGCGGCCGACCTCAGGGATCATCGTACTCTGCCCCACCCCGAGCCCCACTCCCGGAATGCAATAAATGTGGAAAGAAACATGCGGGCGTGTGTAACCTGCAAGATGTGAAGTGCTTCAAGTGTGGGCTGACGGGACATTATGCTAACACCTGTCGAGGGACTAGTAACAACACCAGTGCCGGAGGTAATTGCTTCAAGTGTGGGAAACCAGGGCACCGAATGAGGGAATGTATGTCCTCTGGGCCAGCTGCATCAAGAGTGAGTGGAACTGCTTCTAACAGGGCCCCTACTGCAAGAACTTTTAACATGACTGTGCAAGATGCCGTGAGGAACACGGATGTGATCGCAAGTACCCTACTACTCAACTCAGTTAATGCGAATGTTTTATTTGATTCGGGAGCTACCAAGTCTTTCATATCTCTAGATTTTGTAAGTCAGTTAGGCCTTAAGACTGAACCACTGAGAGACAGACTGCAAGTAGAGATAGCAAACCATGAAATTATTCCCGTTAACCAAGTATGCCCAGGTTGTGACCTAGAAATAGAAGGGCGACACTTTCGGGTAGATTTAATACCTTTTAAATTAGGAGAGTTTGACGTAATAATAGGTATGGATTGGTTGACAACCCACGGAGCTCAGATTGATTGCGTGAAGAAGAAAGTGAGTTTAAGATTGCCAGGGGATGAGGAAGTAGTGTTTAGTGGAAAACGACAAACCCAAAAGTTTCTGACTATGATTCAAGCAAAAAGGCTGTTACGTAAAGGATGCGAGGCCTATTTAGCCTATGTAAAGGATACCAAGAAGGAGGCGCCAAACCTACAGGAAATCCCAGTCGTTAATGAATTCGCGGACGTATTTTCGGATGATCTTCCAGGACTACCACCTGATAGAGACATCGAGTTCGCTATAGATTTAGTTCCGGGCACGGCCCCAATTTCAAAGGCCCCGTATAGGCTAGCCCCAGTGGAGATGAAAGAGTTGGCCACCCAATTGCAAGAGCTGTTGGATAAAGGAATGATAAGACCTAGTGTGTCACCGTGGGGAGCCCCGGTGCTATTCGTGAAAAAGAAGGATGGCAGTATGAGATTATGCATAGACTACAGGGAGTTGAATAAGGTGACCATCAAGAATAAGTATCCTTTGCCCAGAATAGATGACCTGTTTGACCAACTAAAGGACGCGGTTTATTTTTCCAAGATCGATTTGAGAACCGGGTACCACCAGTTAAGGATTAAGCCAGAAGATATACCAAAGACGGCCTTTCGCACCCGGTACGGACACTATGAGTTTTTAGTAATGTCGTTTGGGTTAACGAATGCACCCGCAGCTTTCATGGACTTAATGAATCGAGTCTTCAAGAAGTACCTGGACAAGTGTGTTATAGTCTTCATCGATGACATCTTAATTTATTCCAAGACGAAGGAGGAACATGCAGAGCACTTGAGGATTGTATTGGGAGCATTAAGAGAAGAAAAGTTGTACGCTAAGTTCTCGAAGTGTGAATTTTGGTTGAAGGAAGTTCAGTTTTTGGGGCATGTGATTAGCGAACAAGGCATCCTAGTGGACCCAGCCAAAATAGAGGCTGTATCAAATTGGGAGAGACCAACCACTCCGACAGAGGTGAGAAGTTTCATAGGATTGGCCGGCTACTATAGGAGATTTGTCCAAGACTTTGCCAAGATAGCAGCCCCTTTGACCCGGCTAACTCGCAAGACCGAGAAGTTTGTGTGGACTGAAAAATGCGAAGAGAGCTTTCAAGAGTTGAAAAAGAGGTTGGTGACAGCACCAGTACTAGCCCTACCCGATGATAAGGGAGATTTTGTGATTTATAGCGACGCGTCCCATAAAGGTTTAGGGTGTGTGCTTATGCAGCACGGTAAGGTGATTGCGTATGCATCCAGACAACTTAAGGAGTATGAGATAAGATACCCCACCCATGATTTGGAATTAGCAGCGATAGTCTTTGCTTTGAAGATCTGGAGACATTATCTTTACGGAGAAAAGTGTGAAATCTACACGGATCACAAGAGCTTAAAGTACATATTCACTCAGAAAGAGTTAAACATGAGGCAGAAGAGATGGTTAGAGCTAATCAAGGATTATGATTGTGAGATTCATTATCACCCAGGGAAGGCCAACGTAGTGGCCGATGCACTTATCCGAAAGGAGAAGCTTAAGATGATAACGTCAGTGGACGAAGTGATCAAGGACCTCGAAGGGCTGGAGATTGAGGTGAGGTTGCCAGGAATTGGCCAAGAGAGTCTAATGGAAATAAAAGTCCAACCACCGCTATTGGAAAAGATCAAGTTATGCCAGGAAAAGAAGATAGAAGAAGAAAAGAATTCCATGAAGAAAATTTTGACTGGCGAAGAAATTAGGTGTGAGAAGGACGGGAATGGAGTTATGAGGTACGCATCTAGGATATGGATTCCGAACGTTCGAGAGTTAAAAGACGAGATTTTGCAAGAGGCTCATAGTTCAAGGTACTCAATCCACCCTGGAGGCACTAAGATGTATAGAGATTTAAGAGAATACTATTGGTGGCCTAATATGAAAAAGGACGTGGCAGAGTAGGTAAGTAAGTGTTTGACATGTCAAAGAGTAAAGGTCGAACACCAGAGGCCCAGTGGATTGTTGCAACCCTTAGAGATACCCGAGTGGAAGTGGGAACAGATTGCGATGGACTTTGTGGTCGGATTACCAAGGACCAAGACGAATCATGATGCCATTTGGGTAATTATTGATAGATTGACCAAGTCAGCACATTTTCTTCCAATCAACGAGAGATACACCGTCGACAAGCTGGTGGATATTTACTTAAAGGAGATTGTGGTTAGACATGGAGTTCCTAAGAGCATTGTATCAGATAGAGACCCAAGATTCAACTCCAGGTTCTGGAGGAGTTTTCAGGATTGTGTGGGGACTAAGTTAAACATGAGTACTGCATACCATCCCCAAACAGACGGACAGAGTGAGAGAACCATCCAGACCATCGAGGACATGTTGAGAGTATGTGCCATAGATTTCAAGGGAAGTTGGGACGACCACTTGCCGTTGATCGAATTTTCCTACAACAACAGTTACCATGCAAGTATAGGCATGCCCCCATATGAAGCTTTGTACGGAGGAAGATGTCGGTCTCCTTTGTGTTGGGAAGAAGTTGGAGAGCGGAAGATTTTAGGGCCTGAACTGGTCCAACAGACAAGAGAAACTATCGAGCTCATAAGAGGACGGCTGGTAGCGGCCCAAGACAGACAAAAGAAGTATGCGGACCAGACCCGCAAGGACAAAGAATATGAGGTAGGAGAGTTTGTGATGTTAAAAGTATCACCGTGGAAGGGATTGATGAGATTTGGTAAGAAAGGGAAACTAAGCCCGAGATTTATTGGACCTTTTGAGATCTTGAAACGAGTTGGAAGTTAGCCTATGAATTGGCTTTACCTCCGAGCTTACAGCAAGTACATAATGAAGAAGTTAAGGTTCTTCTTAAAAAGGCATATACAGATTTATAGTAAGTGAAATAAAGAGGTTGAATAAATGGAAACAAAGAGATTGAATAAGAAATAAACAATGTACTAAAACGGAGTGAAGTTGAGGACTACATTGTTGATTGGTTCGGGTCCCTTACATGAACTGTTATGCAGTCTATTTATACATGATAGTGATGGAGACAAGCAACGGTCATGAACAACGGTATTGAGATACAACAAAGACAGCAGGTAGTGGAAGGCACTATGACAACTCAAGTGGAGCATCACTAGCATAACAAATGGCCTCACGTTGTTTCACTGACACACCATCATGTTACATGTTGTCTTCTCTGCAGCTGCACTTTATTCTCTGCAGTAGACTTTGTATATACTGCACCACATTGCACTACATCCTCAATACTTTCCCTCAAGCTAAGAAGCGGAAACGGATTGAAGCTCTTGGCTTGAAACTTATAAAACGGCATTGGCTCTTGTAATTTCTGGATATGAGGATTTGTCAAGTAGTATTGTTATCTTTTCACATTGAGCCAAGTCATTCCATACATTGTTGGAGACTTTCCCTTTTGTGCTCAAAGTAACGACCTACTGTGATCCTTCTTTTGATCGGCTCTGGTAGTGTTTGCATGACCATTTTCGAAGCATGAGGAATAAGTTCTGGATATGAGGATTTGTCAAGTAGCGTTGTTAGCTTTGCAAACAACTCCTACTATGCTCAGTGATCCTTGTATTTGCTTTGCCTCTTGGTACTTTGAGGATTTGTCAAGTAGCGTTGTTAGCTTTGCAAACAACAACTCCTACTATGCTCAATGATCCTTGTATTTGCTTTGCCTCTTGGTACTTTGATTCCTTCGACCTAAAAAAAAACACTTGTATCTTCCCATTGCCTTCACCCGTTCACTATTTTAAGATTGTTGCTTGCCATTGCATAAGATTCCCTCTTCTCTCTATGCAACTGCTACTGCAATACTTCTGTTTGAGGGAGAGAGGAGCTTGTTTCTTGAGGAGATGAAGAACAGCTTCAACTCTATCTCTATTATTCTGAAGCTTGTGACTGAAAATCTAGCTTTCCCATTCTTCACACGAATTTTTTTTTTTTTTTTTTTTTTTTTTTTTTTTTGTATATAGGATGTTTGGCAGCAGCTTTTACTCCATAATTACGATTCCTACCAATGATTGTCACCGGATCTTTGTGGTCCGCATATTTCTCCAGGAATGTCTCACCAAGCATTGACTCGGGAAGAATCTTAGCATACAGAGATTCATGTATGTGAGGTGACAGGTTGCACAAGTAATCTAGTGATTTTTCAGCTTCGAGCTTGGGCATGCTTCCAAAGCCTCTGTTTACTTGGATGAATCATTTGGACAGCAATGTTGTGCCATGTTCATCCCCACCTTTTCTGTATATTTGGTTCCGGATTTGGTAACGGTTCGATACTGAAAGGATGTCCTCTAAGTATTCTCCAGGGAACCACTTTACAATACTCTGCCCATACATCTTTATACTTCTCTGCACACCTTGCTTCATCTCTTCTTTCTAGCTTTGACAATTGCAGCACCACGTTGTTGGACAGTTTTAATGAATTCTTCATTCAGCCATTCATCATCAGCAACAAGCTCTCTGACAGGCTTTCCCCAAACGGATGCATGGTTGACATCAGGATACTGTGATGATGAGTGATTTCCCTAGATGATGGCATTCTTAACATCGGATACTTGAACATTCAGTCTCTCAGAAATTTGACCAAGTGCCCTGTTATGATCTAACCTTGTAAGACAAGTTATGTTCTTCTCTGGGATCGATGGAGCAAAACAACTTCTTTGGACTGTTGAGGGAGGTTGTATTCACTCCAGGACAGCAAAACAAGTGTTTTTCTTCTGGTTAAATGGGCGGCATGGCCGCAGAATGTGGGAAGAAAGGCGAAATGCACGTGGTTCCTGTGCAGCTAGCTCTTACATCGATATTGAGCAAAATCAGAATTTCAGTTCCTTCGGATCTTCGTCCAGCAGAAGTAAAGCAAAGTATTCTGCTTGCTGTACAGAAGCTTAGAAAACGTTTTCCTCAAGGCCTCCCTAAGCTTAATCCTGTGAAGGACATGAGTATTGAAGCACCTGAATTGGTTGAGTTGGTGAACCAGATTGAAACAATTGAGAAGCAAATGATGTCTCATCCACTATATAAGTCACAAGATGAAAATCAGATCAAGTGTTTCCAGAGAAAAGCGGAGGTGAATCATGAAACTCAACAACTAAAAACTTTCACAAATAAATAGATTTTGTGAGTGAGACCATTGATCAAACACTTGATGTGCAGAAAGTGTATTTTTCTGAACGTGATGAACAAATGATAAAAACTCAAGAACACAAGGATCGAATCTGTATATGGACTCTCTGATACCATGAAGAAGTTAAGGTTCTTCTTAAAAAGGCATATACAGATTTATAGTAAGTGAAATAAAGAGGTTGAATAAATGGAAACAAAGAGATTGAATAAGAAATAAACAATGTACTAAAACGGAGTGAAGTTGAGGACTACATTGTTGATTGGTTCGGGTCCCTTACATGAACTGTTATGCAGTCTATTTATACATGATAGTGATGGAGACAAGCAACGGTCATGAACAACGGTATTGAGATACAACAAAGACAGCAGGTAGTGGAAGGCACTATGACAACTCAAGTGGAGCATCACTAGCATAACAAATGGCCTCACGTTGTTTCACTGACACACCATCATGTTACATGTTGTCTTCTCTGCAGCTGCACTTTATTCTCTGCAGTAGACTTTGTATATACTGCACCACATTGCACTACATCCTCAATACATAATGTGTTCCATGTGTCCATGCTACGACCCTACCATACCGACTTCCGACATGTGATAGAACATGATCAAGTGGATCTGCAACCAGACTTAACATATGTGGAGCAACCCGTAGAAATTATGGATAGAAAAGAACAGGTGCTGAGGAATAAAGTTGTCAAACTAGTGAGAGTCTTGTGGAGGAACCAAAATGTCGAAGAATCAACATGGGAACTAGAAAGCGCAATGCGTGCAAAGCACCCCCAACTGTTTTCAACCTGATTCCGGGACGGAATCCTTTTAAGGAGGGGAGGCTGTAAGAACCCTAATTTTTGGTAATATTTTATTTTATTTAGTATCTTGTGGCAATGTCAATATGGAACCTTTCTGGTCATCCCTGTGATTAATAGGATTGATTGTCTGAGAAACTGTGTTGTTGTATTCCCTATGTAAGATAAAAAGGGAGATTGTGAAGGCAGGAATCTTATTGTTAATGAGATTTATAAAACTTGGGATTAGAGAATGATTAGAGTGTTACAAGATTTATTAAGGATCATGACAAGGAATTATGGACATTAGAGGAATTTACACAATTAGTACTTAAGGAATTATAGGGGAAATCCCTACGCGACAAAATATTATTACGAGAGATTAATTAAGATACGATACGAATTAAAGATTAGATAATAAGCATTGGTGGGAGAATAATAATACAAGGAGTAGTATTGCATGCAAGCCCATGCAACCAAGTAGTTAGAAACCTAGCAAACTAGTTGGCCATTGGAAGATGAATAGTGTTTAGTTACATGCTTTTTGAAAAAGGAGGAGACATGTAGTACAAGAGCCATACCTATAGTGTACCATGCTTGTACATACAATTATATGTATCACCCAATCAAACACACAATCAACACAAACACAAAAAAAAAAGAAATCAAAAGCTCTCCCCCCCCCCTTGAACACAACTCTCGGCCAAGAACAAAAAGTGAGGAAGAAAACTTCTTTCTCCCACTTCTCATCACTCATAAATCATAGTATAATTCCTAGGTCATCTACATCATCTAAGCAAGGTATGCTAGCAATTTCACTTCATTTCATCCATCCAATTCCAAGTTATAAATTGTTAAAGTTTGGATGAATAGTAACCAAGTTTGTTCTTCCTTTAGATCTTGCATTGTGAGTGTTGTAGGAGGCCATCTAAGGTGTCTTTAAGTTGTATAAAGATTGTTCAAAGTCTCTAGGAGCTCAAGAAGGTATTAAATCTCAAACCACCCTTGGTTATGTGTTGTTCATGTAGTATGGTAGTAGATCCATGCATTTTAGGGGTTATCTTGGATGTATATGTATTGGATAACATGTATCTTAGGTTTTGATGTTGAGATGGTGAATTTTATGACTATGGTGAACATATATATCTCCATGAGTGTTATGAGTCATGATCTAAGTGTTTTAAGTGGTGTTTATGTTATGGAAGCATGATAAATGGTTGATCTAAGTGATTTGAGCTTGCTGATTTTGTCCAGGAACTTTGACCTGTGTTGTAGCACGATTTTAAACACCCAAATGATGTCCCCTGATGTCCTACCTTATATTGTTGGAAAGATAATTGGATGTAGTTTCTGGATATGTAATATTCATAGCTAGGTGATGTGTGAATTTTTAGTTATGGCCGGAGGAGTGATTTTTGTTTCTGGACTATGAACTGCATAAAGTGACCCCCTTGTGAACCTTGTTTAAACACCTTAAAAAATATTTGGGATCATGGAAAAATTTGAGAACGTAGGTAATGCAGTGGTGAAGACCACCCAAAAGGAATTGGATTAAAATATGAATTTTTGGATTTTATAAAAATGCTAGAGTAAAATTCGCGCAATGGAAAAAGGTCGATTAGTGGAACATTATTCTAGGGTTAGTGGTTATGGTTCGAACGTGGTAACTAAATTAAGTCGAGTAAGTGACGAGCGTAAACGAATGATGTCATGGACATATAGTGGGGCTAGGGAGTCATAAGACGAAGTCGTTAAGTTAATTTCGTATCCCCTTAAAACCCCGTAATTAGAAAGAAATTGTTAAGGTACTAACGAACGATTATTGTTTATGTATAGATCGTTCGAATTCACACGCTCGACCACCCCAACCAAACCAAGGCAAGTTTACTTTTCAAAACTTATCCCTATACAAGGATTTTCACTGTTGTGTTTGTAGTTTTCAAATTATATCAAATGCTATGTTTATCGAAGTATTGATGCAATTGAGATTGAACAAGTACATGTATGCTTTTACCCCTTGAACTTAGATTGAAATGTTTTCTTCGGACAACGACTCTAGCAATAGAGGTCGTAGCGGTCCGTATATACTATTGACCGGGGAGCGGTATATTATTATATCGTATCTATATTGCGAAAACCCGAAGGGTCATTCGGGTGGTATCGCATATTCAAATAACTATTATTATATCTTCGTAAATACTCGAAACCCTATCTTGGATTAAAAGTTTATTTTATTAAATAATTATTTTATTAATTATTAATATTAAATCTTAAAATATCATTAATAATTATTGTTCACTATTTTAAAAACAATGTTAATCCAAGATACCTTTTAATACTTTCAAACTCGAACTTTTTCGAACTCAAAACATTTTCGAAAACCCCCGGTCAGGTCCTGCTTCTCGTATGATTTCAAGAATTATCGGTCGACTGATGTCGAACCACAACTACTCTGTTTTCAATCAAAATCTGGTTTTTAAAAGAAAAAGAAAAAGGGACTCTGGCAGGTGTGGGAACCGTTGACGAACGATTCCCGGGATGTGTAAGCGGCCGTGAGCCAGGCGGTCCATCACTTATTATTCCGGCCCAGGTGTTGCCGAAGGATGATTACGGATGTAGTTTTCATCAAGGGTGATTACGGATGTAGTTTTCACTCGGGGATAGTTACGGATGTAGTTTCTATCCTTCTACCGGTAGAGAAGACCCGCGGATTATTGAACTCGGATGTGGCGACTGATCATCGTCAATCCCTGTCAGGTTTTATGTTTTCTTTAAGTCCCATTCCTCCACTTTGGAAAAATGCTTTGACACTGCATCTTAGGCCTATGTGCTAGTTGCCGATAGTGTCCTATTTTGATGAGAAAGACGTTGACTTTATGCAGTAGCTAGAACTGCAAGGTTATTTTGAAAACAAGGGCACGTACTGGTGCACCTTTGAAACTTACCAATAATGACAAGTGATTTTATAACTGATTGATACAACGAGTTTAATGACTGTTATACATATGAAATGTTATATTGCTTATCTTATACCTATATTCTTGCTCAGCTATAGTTGCTCACTCTTGCTTGTTTTCAAATTTTACAAACATAACAGCTAAGAGAAATGGCAAGAACCTGTCAGACTGTTCGAAAGCAGGTGACTAGACCCCAGGCTGCAGTCGAGATCCCACCGGTAGGCCCCATTAGCCGGATTGGTTGGCAGCTTTTGTTAGTACGTTTTATTTATAAGTATGACCTGTGCAAGGCAGTGTACCGTAACAAACTTTCAAGCCGCCAACTTCGCTTCATATCGAAGTGTTGCTGGTAGCATAAATGCTATTTAATTCGGTCTGTAATAACTCTAAAATTCTTACTTTTGCTTATTCATATGTATGACGTTTCTGAGACTCTAACCTGTGTGTGTGTGTGTGTGCGATGTGAGTTTATTGTGGGGTCGATGGCTGTTTATTTATATTATGTGCAAGAACAAGTATGTTATTAATGGAACCAATTGGTAAAATATATTAATTAATTAATAAAAACATATTATTTAATCATTATTCAGAAAAAATATCTTCAATAACATATAAATTAACTTACATATAAAATTAATCATTCATCAATTCTTACCAATTGAACTAATATTAATATTATCAATCAATCACCAAAATATTTACCACCATGCAGAAAAGTTCAAAACCCTTTTTTTCTTAATTTTAGTTTTCATTCAATTTCTCTATATTGAGAATAATTCTATCAAGTTAAAAAAAAAAAAAATTACCCAAATTTTGGATTTTGTTCTTTTAAAAATTTGGTGCTAATCGGCACTAATTTATGCTAACATTGACCTCGTTTTAGTAATGAAAATCATCCGAGATTCGCTGAAAAAGTCGAGTTCTGGGACTGAAAATCATCCGAGATTAGCTGAAAAAGTCGAGTTCTGGGACTACAAACTACCCATGATCGGCCGGATCAACGGGTAGCTCGTGGTCGGCTAGCCCGTGATCGGCCGAAGGCCTCCCGAACATGGTGGTCGGCCAGCTCGTGGTCTTCCGACTCGTGGTCGGCCGGGTCGTGGTCTTCCGACTCGTGGTCGGCCGGGTCGTGGTCTTCCGACTCGTGGTCGGCCGGGTCGTGGCCGGTCTTCCGACTCGTGGTCGGCCGGGTCGTGGTCTTCCGACTCGTGGTCTTAAAAACCTGGACCTAGACCCATCTGTGATCTTAAAAGAAATCATGGATCTAGGATAAAAAATCATCCGTGGTCCTAAGGACCTAGAATCTTGATCTTGATCTCAAGTCATCCGTAATCTTAAGGATCAAGAATCTTGATCTCAAGTCATCATTTATCTTAAGGATCAAGAATCTTGATCTTGATCTCAAATCATCCGTGATCTCAAGGAGAATCATCCAAGATTCGCTGAAAAATTCAAGTTCTGGGACAACAAACTACCCGTGATCGGCCGGATCAACGGGTAGCTTGTGATCGGCTGAAGCTCCCTGAAGGGCCATGGTCGGCTGATCCGTGGTCTTCCACACGATGGTCGACTGCGGCCCTCCGGGTGTCGTGGTCGGCTACGGCCCTCCGGGTGTCCTGGTCGGCCACTTCGTGGTTAGCTAAAATGCCCGGACCTGAAAATCATCCGTGGTCTTGAGGATCAAGAATCTCGATCTTGATCTCAAGTCACTATTTTGGTCATTCGTGACTTCGTTGTCTTAAGGATCAAGAATCTTGACCTTGATCTTAAGTCACCAAGGATCTAGGATCTAAAATCGTCCGTGATCTTAAAATTTTGGATCTCGGACCTAAAATCATCCGTGGTCTTAGAAAGTCTCGTGGTCGGCTAATCGGTGGTCGGTCGAAGCCCCTTGAATCATGGTGGTCGGCCAGCTGGTGGTTGTAGCTATGGAACCCGGATCCAAAATCATCCGTGGTCTTGGAAAGAATCATGGATCTAGGATCTAAAATCATCCGTGATCTTAAAGATCAAGGATCTTGATCTCAAATTATTATCATGGATCTAGGATCTAAAATCATCCGTGATTTTAAAATTTTGGATCTCGGACCTAAAATCATCCGTGTTCAAACGGCGCTAATCGGCGCTAAATGGCACTAAACGGTGCTAGCGGCACTAACAACACTAAATGGTGCTAACGGCACTAATCAACGCTGAAAGGCACTAAACGGTGCTAGTCGACGCTAACGACACTAAATGGTGCTAACGGCACTAAACAGCGCTGAAAGGCACTAAACGGTGCTAGTCGACGCTAACGGCACTAAACGGTGCTAAATTTTAATTTTGGCTTCGTTCGTGCCTTGGCTCAGGATTGAAAATCAGTCTTGGTATGTTGATGGAGGTGTTTGTTATGCCTTGAAGGGTTTTGTGAACCTTGAACTCAAACGACTTGTTTCTTAATCTTCGTGACCTTCCGGGCTTTAACTTGTTTGCTGAATCCTTGGTCTTAAGGTTATCATCAACCCTTGACTCTCATCCTTGTGATGAAGTTCTTTAGTTCTTACCTCATCCTTGTTTCTCATGGAGGAGGTCTTCCTTAACTCTTGGTTGATCATTCAGGTAGTTCACTTGCTCCTTAGCGCTTGACCTTAGGCCTGGTATGCCTTTGTTGGTTTTCAACCCTTTAGCTTCATTCTAGGTTTCCAATATTATTCTTATGCTCATATAACCTTTCTTAGGTCTCAACTTGACTGACGACTCTTGATTCGAGTCCTTAAACTCAAACAACAAGCTCAATTGGAGGCATACAACCTTGTTGGCCATCAATGCTTAAATTTTATGTCGGGTTTTGAGATTCAAGATTTTAAGTATGGAATGACAAAGGACCTCTTATCTCAACATTCTCACTAATAGTTTCTGTGTTTTCAAAGCATTATCAGGGAGCCAACTAGTCTCAAGATGAGCTTTGAGAGGGTCTATCCTTCAGCTTACATCAACTCGTGCTACCAATTTCGAATCGAGGGTGGGGTCTTCAGGACCTGGAAGTAAAAACTCTCCACATAATTTTCTATCTCAAAAGAGGCGAACTTAAATAGGGCATCGGCCTTAATGTTCTCCTTTCTTGGAATGTGCTCCTCATAGCGCTCATCATACTGAGTCATAACAGCCTTCACAACTCGCAAATACTTTGCCATAATTTCATGCTTGGCCTCAAATTCATCATTCACTTGCGATACTACTAGTCTTGAATCCCCACAAACTTTGAGATTCTTGACCATCATGATTCTGGCCAAGCCCAATCCGGCTATCAAGGCTTCATATTCAGCTTCGTTGTTGGTTGTTGGAAAGTCCAATTTCAAAGCGTACTCAACTGTGTACCCATCAGGGCTTTGTAAGACCAAACCTGCACCACTAGATTTTGTTTTTGATGCTCCATCAAAATAGAGCACCCAATATACCTTCTGATCAGGTACAAGCTCTTCATCTTTATCCTCTCCTTTCAGGGGTGGTTACTATCTCCTGCCCCCCGACTTCTTAGTTGTTAATGGTGCATTCAACCACGAAGTCAGCCAATGCCTGAGCCTTGATGGCTGTCCGAGGCTTATACTTGATATCAAACTCCCCAAGCTCTATGGCCCACTTGATTAGCCTTCCACTGGCCTTTGGGCTATGCAATATGTTCCTTAATTGCTGGTCCGTCAGGACTTCAATTTTGTGCACCTGGAAGTACGATCGTAGCTTCCTCGAGGCCGTTATCAATGCCATTGCAAACTTCTCTATGGTCGATTAATTCAACTCAGCCCCATGCAAAACCTTGCTCACATAATAGATAGGTTTCTGAATCTTTTTCTCTTCTCGAATAAGGACAACACTCAATGCTTGTTCAGATACCGCCAGGTATAGGTAGAGAGTCTCCCCAGGACTTGGTTTGGCCAACAACGGGGCTTCAGCCATGTACTTCATCAGCTGCTCGAAGGCCTCTTAGCTCTCTGTAGTCCACTCAAAATTTTTCACTTTCTTTAAGGCCTGAAAGAAAAGCAAGCACTTATCACCAGACTTGGATATGAATCTCCTTAGGGTCGTAACTCGGCCAGTTAGCTTCTGTACATCTCGTATAGAGCGGGGTGGTTCTATATCCAAGATCGCTTTGATCTTATCAGGGTTGGCCTCTATGCCTCTCTTTGAAACCATCAATCCCAAAAATTTTCCTGATCCAACGCCAAAAGCACACTTGGCTGGGTTTAATATCATCTTGTGGTGCCTCCGCACTTCGAATGCCTCTCTGAGGTGCCTGAGATGATCTGCCTTTCATAGGTTCTTGACCAACATGTCATCCACATAGACCTCCATGGTTTTTCCAATTAGATTGGCGAATATATTATTCACCAATCGTTGGTAAGTAGCTCCTGCATTCTTTAGACCAAAAGCCATAACAAAATAGCAGAAAACACCAAAGTCAGTTATGAAAGATACCTTTGGGATGTCATCCTTGTGCATCTTAATCTGATTGTAGCCACTAAACCCGTCCATGAAGCTCAACATCTCGTGTCCAACTGTGGCATCTATCAACGTATCAATCCATGATAGAGGAAAACAATCCTTAGGACATGCATCATTTAAGTCAGTGAAGTCTATACACATCCTCCACTTCCCATTTGCCTTCTTGACCATCACAGGGTTAACCAACCATCCAGGGAACTTAATTCCTTCAATAAAACCAGCTTTCAAGAGCTTGTAAACTTCTTGCTTAATGGCCTCTTGCCTTTCAAGAGCAAAGTTCCTCTTCTTCTGCTTTATTGTCTTTCATTTAGGATTGATATCCAATTTATGAGTTATGAGTTGGGGATCAATCCCTGGCATATCAGTTGCTATCCAAGTAAACACATCACTATTCTCTTGTAAAAATGTTGTCAACTTGCCCTTCAAGGGGTTCCTTCAATTGGCTTTCAGGTTATGCAATATGTTTCTTTAACGGGTGGTCCATCAGGACTTCAACGTTTGTCTTGGTTCCATCTTTGTTTCTTGTTTTTCTTGATTCTAGGTCAAGGATTCAAGGTTGATTCCTCGATTTAGATTTCAAATAAGACAATCATGTGGGCTTCTTGCCTTTTAAACTCTTTAAGACGAGAGTTTGCTTGAACTTCTTGATCCTTGTTTAAGGTTCTCTATTGGTCTTCTACCTTAGATTCTCCATCCAAGTCATTTTTGAAAACATTGAAAAGTGGCTAGTCTTTAGCCTCCACAACCTTGCATGGCTTTGATTTCCAGATGTCTTTTATCCCGGGTCCTTCAAGGACTTGAAACACTTATTTGGTTGTGCTGTAACCTAACTCTCGACCCTTCAGAGTTTTATTTATGCGTTTGTTTATTTCCATTCGTATATTCTTTTATTTTCGGTACTTGGTCATCTTTGACTTACACACATCAGGTGCTTGGTACATAAATAGAATCATAGAACGAAAAGCAAACTTGCATTAATAACATAAATGGGTTCAACCCGTACTATTGTCCTACTCGGAGGGACATGCTCTGCATGGTTTCATCGAACCTTATTTATACTTCTACTAGATAAATATGAAGCTAAGTCTAACTTTGCAAGACCATGCATGGCTTGATTTTGTTTTTGATGCTCCATCAAAATAGAGCACTCACCACTCCTTCTGATCTCCTCATTCTTATTCTGAAGTTCTTTTCCTTCTTGGGGTACTATCTCCTGCCCCCCGACTTCTTGGTTGTCAATGGTACATTCAACCACGAAGTCAGTTAATGCCTTAGCCTTAACAGCTGTCCGAGGCTTATGTGTGATGTCCTCTGCTGGCCTTTCTTGGTGTTCCTTATCACTGCGGACATCCATGTCTTCAATCGGAAGGACCTGCCCCCCGACTCCTTCAGGCCTTAACGAGGCTACATAACAGCTTCGTGCCATCTTTTGATCACCTTTATGTTCTCCAACACCATTCCTGATTGGGAACTTGATCTTCGTATGATAAGTTGAGGCAACAGCCTTGAATGCATGAAGTCCAGTCCTCCCGAGGATAGCGTTGTACGTTGAAACCGCCTTGATTACCAGGAAGTTCAACATCTGGGTGGCCTCTTTTCCTTGGGCTCCTGTCCAATAGTTACAGGCAACTGAATAGTCCCTTCAATTTTGGTTTCTACTCCATTAAATCCATATATAGGCATGTTATTGGGGGTCAACTGAGAATCATTGTGCCCCATCTTCACAAATGCATCATGACATAGAATTTCAACGGAAGCTCCTTTGTCTTATCAAGACTTGTTTCACCTCTGAGTTTCCAATCACAGAAGTTATGACCAACGGGTCATCATGGGGGAACTTCACCCCTTCCAAGTCTGAGTCGTCAAAACCAACTATTACTTCAGTTTTTGCACGCTTCGGGGCCTTTCCCACGATGTGCATCACTTCTCTAGCATAAGCCTTCCGAGAATTCCTTGTTGTGCCGGCCGCAATCGGGCCTCCTGAGATCATGTTAATTACTGGCCCTCGGGGCTGTGGGTTGCGATCTTGATCGTCATCCCTCCTATCATACTCTCTTCTCTGATTACCACGGTCGTCGCCCTTAGTGAAGTGGCTCAGTTTCCCTCTATGAATCAAAAACTTGATCTCATCTTTGAGTTGCTTGTAATCATCAGTGTCATGCCCCACATCTCTGTAGAATCTGCAATACTGATTCTTGTTTCTCTTTGCGGGATCAACCCTGAGTGGCTTCGGCCATCGGAAATCCTTATCCTTCTCAATGTCCAACAAGATTCGACTCCTAGGAGTATTCAACCTTGCATACTCAGTGAACATTGGTCCTTAGTTCTTCTTAGGGACATAGTCAGAGTCCTCGCTAGTTCGGGGATACTTGTCCCTAACATCATGCTCCTGGTCATCACACTCCTGGTCTTGCTTTCGCTTCTTGGAGTCATTATTACCTTTGTCATTGCCTCCTCTAGCTTCCTTCTTCATGTTATCCTCAGCCTTGATATACTTGTCAGCCCTTCGCTGGAGCTCGGCCATGTTTTCAGGAGGATGCTTTGCTAATGACCTTTTAAAGAATAGATCAGTGATTCCGTGTTCTAAGGCTACCATGGCCACATTATTCTCCAAATCAGTGATATTCAATGTCTCCTTAGTGAACCTCTTGAGGTAATCTCTCAGATTTTCGTTCTTCCCTTGCACTACATACATGAGGGATGTAGAACTTTTCTCATGAACTCTCCCGCTAATGAATTGGCTGACAAAAGCGGCGCTCAACTCCTTAAAAGAGCCAATCGAATTCGCAGGTAGGCGGCTATACCATCTTTGAGCCATGCCCGACAGGGTTTGAGGGAACGCCCTACACTTCAAGGTGTCGCTTGCAGGCTGCAACAGCAGTGCATTTGAGAACGTCCTAACATGGTTTGCGGGATCACCCGTTCCATCATAAGCCTTAATTGTCGGCATCTTGAACTTCTTTGAGATACGAGCATTCATCCCCTCCTCAATAAACGGGGGTGTGGGATCATCAGGATCCCCAAGTGGCATCAGATCCTTGGGGTTGCTCCTAGGGGTTTCCACCCTTGTTGTTCTTCCAGTTGGGGCGTCGGCCCTTCTCTGCCTTCTTGAAGACCTCTCCAGATCTATAATGGGAATCGATCCTGAGGTTGGAGGAGGTTGAGTTTGATTCAACCTAGCTTGTTCTCTCGCAATATCTTCCTTTATCCTTAAAATCTCGTCCTCATGAGCCTTGATTCTCTCAGCAGATGTCAATGGGGGTCCATCATGAATAGTTTGTGTTCTCCTTCTTGGTTCTCTTCTAGCACGTCGCCTCCTCGGGGCTTCATCACGATCATCATCATCAGACGATGAATCATCAGTATAGGGGCCAGAGTAGTCAACATACTCACTAGTACAAAATAGGCTTTTAGCGTCGGTCAAAATAGGCATTAGGCATCGGTTATTGGGCGTAGTATATGAAGGCGACACTATAGATATAGGTCTATAGCGTCGGTTAATTTGGAGACGCATATAATATATTAATAGCGTCGGTTGCGTAAGAACTGACGCTTAAAGTCCTACTATTGGTGTCGGTTGCTTACATAACTGGCACTTAAAGTTCAACTATTGGCGTCGGTTGCTTAAAGAACCGACGCTTAAGGTCCAACTATTGGCATCGGTGGCTTAAAGAACCGACGCTTAAGGTCCTAATATTGGTGTCGGTTGCTTAAAGAACTGACGCTTAAAGTTAGATTATAAGTGTCGGGTTTTTCAAGAACCGACGCTTAAAGTCAATTTTTTTAAAAAAAAAATAAAATTTCAATTTCAGTAATTTTAGTAATAAAAAAGATATTACATAATCATTAGTCACACCAAGAATATTACATAAACTTGCAAACAAGTATAATCTCATAACAAACAGCAACTGATAGCATAAGCAATATATAATATAAAAGATAACTGAAATCATGACAAAGACTCAGATGATGAACAGGCAACACAGCTTTCTTCCCCTTGCCTTGAACCTTCTCCTCAACTCTCCTGATCTTAGCAGCCAAGCTACAATATTCTTAAGCCTTTCTCCCTTCATCTGACAGCCCCTTCATATTCGCAACGTACCATATATTTATCCACCAGAAAATTAATTATGTCACAGTAATCCCATGTAGAGTACACTCCAATCTGCTAAGCAAGGCTGTGAAGTGCTTGAAAAGCATATCATCGGAGCCATCGTACATTGCATGAGCTAGAATTTGTATTTTCTTCATCATCACTTCAGCCTGAAATTATCACAACATAAAAAAAGCTTAAGCTTAAGCTGCAGATAAAAGAACTTTAAAAAATTTCCTATTCAAATTGATAGACGGCAGGTCACTGGTCAACAGGTAATTGCATAGTTTCTACACTAAACATGTACAAACAGAGAACAAAAATAAACAATTTGATTTAATACTTGAATTCACATAAAAACATAAACACTGAAAAAATAACGGCATTGCTAATGTGTCACGTCCTACAACATAATCATTTTATCAAACTCCTGTTCCAGTTGTTTCTTAGTAATTTAAGGAGTCGCTATCAAATCATGACTTCAAAAATAAAGCTAAAAATATTGGAATAAAAAAATGTAGATGACATATACCATTTCTGGCAGATTCACTAACATCCTCTTCTCATGCTCTCTTAAATAAATCATCAAATTGCACATATAACTAAGTCTGCAGAGACCAAATCACACAAAAGTAAGTGCATACATCTGATTCTGAAGAAAAATAAACTACAATGACATTGAAGCTTAGGACAACTAATAAATAGTACATGATTTACATGTTAAGAAATACCCACCAGTACCTATCCTTCCAATTAATTTGTAAGGATGCAAAGAAAGCACACACATGTCTCATTAAATATGATTAGCCACTTGTACCACAATTACAGTCAATAATCACCTTAGCATCAAATGTACTCTCCGGTTCACCTTGATCCCGATGAACGTTCCATGAGTGTAAATGTGCCTTCAAAAAGTTATATGTACAAAGGTTGCATATTTTGTATAACTGAGCTTCAGAGAGAAAGGACAAAGAGGGACACTAACAATTTTTGAGCAAAAAAAGGGAAACTTAACAAGATGGAAAAAAACACAATTGCCTTTCTAATTTAAAGCAAATCAGATATGTTTACCTTGAGGTTACCAAAATCCATTCGATGTTTAAAACTTGGCTGAAGGGATTGAGAGGCACCACCAGTGAGCACCTCCTGCACCCAATCCCCACTAGTTGCACCATAAGCAAGAATCCTTCCAATGGTTTAAGAATCATCCAAACCACCAGGCTAAAAAGGACGGTTGCTAATGCTTCCCCGAACAAAGTCCTTTGCAGGTCCAGAAATGCACGGCAAAATACCAGAATTCTCGGACCCTGCCATAAGATCTGCTACATCCACCTAAAAATAAGCCAACTCCATAATCAGGTTGAACACTTGAACATAAAAAGCTGCCCTCAAAGGTGTAATAACCTAAAGACTACGTACTCTGAATTCTCCGGGTATCATAATCATACCTATGATATTAATCTTTGAATATAATGAACTATGCATTAACCGCTAGAAAGTACTATGCAAAATGAAAGTAAAAATTACCACACATAATAAACAAGCTCATAACTTTTATTTTTTCCTAATTTTTCAATTAGATTGTGGATTATCAGTAGCACCTTTTTGGAGCTGGGACCCCAAATTTTTGACATATTGAACGTCTATAAGGTAACTCCCATGTTGGAACCAAGACCGATCGAGGTAATGATGGCTCCAAGTTAACTTTTGCTTTATCGAACCAGTCAAACTCCCACTACCTTCCATCTTTGTCAGGAGATAAGTCATTTGCATCTAATCTTGGCAGGAGATATTTCTCTTCAATATATACCACAATCCTTTGCAGATGCGTGCTCTTGTTATCCTGCACCTGTATTAAAATGCAAACAAGTTCTTATTGATAGAGTTTACAAGACTAAGACGCAGCATTTATAAAGAAATTCAATAACATGAAAGTATTTTTATCCCCTTGGTACTATACCACTATTCCGCTTACTGACCTAAAGTACAAAGTGGGGATGCCCTGAACATCAAAAGTGTCACCGGGGAAGAAAACACATACGTAATAATGTACTGTCCCTGTACATAACTTTTACATTACAACTCTATTTTTTTTTTGCTAAATCATTAAAACTCTAGTTAGTTGAGCTCTGTTATATGTAATAATTGTGTTGCATCACAAGCTCGATACATATTTCAAGGTCTATATAAACATCTAATACATCTTCTTGGGTGAATTTTATACCTGGTCTTATACCAGCCAAAGTCTATAATGAACGATACTCATGTGTGCCAAAGATGCGAATGCAGTTATTCAAGTATTTCATTGAAATTGTTGCGTACTAAATTTAAACGACTAATTAATAGACTAATAGTAGTTGTGCTTAATGTAAGCTGCATGCTAACAGTATTTTACCTTACTTCTTTTCATCCCACCCCAGCAAGATCAGCAAAACATAGCAATCAGATAAGCTAATGTCACCATGTCTTTACATCTGGCTGCTTGGGATATATTTATTTGCAAAAATGATATCAAATGGAGTATAAGACTGCTGGTGATAATAATTCTGCGTCTATCATCCGCCCCTCTTCTTTTTCTCTCTCTCTGTAACTCAGCCGCCCCTCTTCTTTTTTTCTTCAATCGCCGGGGCTTCCACCGGATCTCCATCGGTGGAAAGCTCCAAAACCTTTAATTTTCCTTGTATTTTCTTGCTTTCTTTATTTTGATTTCCCTAAAAATCTTCCTTTATTAGGTAAGATTGGTGTGTTTGTTTTTCGGATCTAAGGTTTTAAAACCTTTTCCGATTTGGCCTCTAGTTCTTAGATCTCAATTCCTCGAATCTCCAGATTTCTCGTTCTTCCCAAAGATTTTGGTCTCGAAAGTGGTCCGAGTTTTCGTGTTCTTGTGGTTTTGTTTCCCAGATCTAAGGATTGGCTTGGTTTTAGTTAATTTTATTTGTGCATTTGTAAGTTTGGTTTTTTATGCCTCACCGTTTGTGTGAGTTTTTGTATTTCCTCACTGTTTTGTGTGAGCTTTGGTTTTTTCTCACCAGTTGTGTGAGTATGGTGATTGATTTAGTGATAAAAGCTTTTAGGGGATTGCATTCTCGGTTGATAGCTCAAACTGGTTTCGACGGAAGCGGAAGTGGAAGTGGCGAAGTTTGTGTAAATACCATTTTCAATCAATCACGTGATGCCGTATGGCTTAAAATCAGTGATTGTTTCTGTATTTTGTTTGTTCGACTCAACTGTTTATGTAGATGCCGTATGGCTTTCTATTAATGAATTATCCCATTACTCAAAAAAACTACTGAACGTCTACCTATACATTCTAATTCTTTTAAAATACCATATGAATTATTTGATTTCACTTTTGAAATTATTATATATTGGTTAATAACCGTGAACTTTAGGATCAAACATTCCCTACTAAAAGCAATTTAGAACAATGAAACATAACTTGATAAAACTGTAAAATTACAGAAAATGAGTACTAACTTAAAATCACAGGCAAACATGATTTACTGTCCGATCTTTTCTTTCCCTGCTTATTTTATGGAGTCTTCTTTTCCTGAGAGGTAGATAATAATTTATAATTATAGAGGTAATATTTTCTTTCCATGTTATAGAATCTTCATGTAGTGGCAGCCAGTCAAATGTAAAGCTAATAATGTTGAGAAGTGAATGGCTATGATTTCATTCCACCAAATCAAAGACAAAACCCCTGTAAGTATAGTGTGTATACCAAAGCCACATAGGACATGTCAAAAGCCGTGCCAATACACTCACACAAACACTAAGCAATCCTACATAGGCCGGCTATTGTACTTTTTTTTTTGGTTTCATACTAACACATTATTAAGACATTTTTGGATTTGTCTACACAACTTGTTTTTTTTGCTTATACATTGTATTATTTAAGATTTGACAAACTCACAAGTTAATACAAACTCATCGAAACAACAAAAGAAACGCAAAAACTTCTTGCAAAGCAAACATAATTCAAATTCACACATAAATCAAAACCACAATTAGACAAGCAATTTATGGTCCAAATTCACAATATCATCCAAAAATATCAACAATAAGATGAAAAACTCCACACCCCAGAACAAAAATTCAAATCTTTATTCTACACTAGAATGCATGCTTAAATTATACACACATAAATACACACACAAAATAAACATAAAGAAGAAAAGGGAAAAGAAGGATAGAAAAAATACAAATGACTCTCGTCAAAAGCACGTCAAAAGCAGATGGAGGAACAGGTTCATCATTGTAGTGAGCAAGCAGAGTATTAAAGCAATACACAGCCATTTCTTGATTTGCAGTCACCATTTTCTGAGAATCAAATACACAAACAACAAAGGCTAGATTATACGTATATGGGTCTGTGTCTATACAATATATACATACACACACACGAAGTGGGAGTTGTAAAACATAAATTTATGAATTTACAAAGTTAACACCCCAAATTATTTTGAAGCAAAAATTAATTCAAAACCCAGTGTTGTACCAATCTGAACCCAATGATGTTTAACACTGAAATTAACATGTTTTATTTTTTTGAAATTAAACCCCTAAAATTAAAAATCCAAATCGAACCCAACCTTTTAAAGATGAGTTTCGAATTTACAGTGAAACCAAATCAAATTGAAACCCAAATCCAAAGGCGGAGAGAAGAATAGATGAATAGAACCCAAACGTCAAATCAAAGACAGAGAGAGAATACCTATTGCGAGAGAGAATAACTATTGCGAGAGAGAATAGCCAGAGACAGGGAGACATGAAGCCTAAGAGAACACCGATTTGGACATCGAATTGAGAACTAACTTCACAGCAGTGAGGGAGAGAGCAATTCATGTAGAGAGCAGCTAGGGAGAGATCAGTCGGTCATGAGCGGAGAGAGAAGTCTATTATTGAATTGAAGTGTGTATTATTGGATTGTATTCCAGGATCAGTGATATTTTAGTAGTTATTTAGGATTTGTTTTGTTTTTTAAATATTCATAGTATTTCATATTGTTACTTAAGCATCGGCATTTTAACAACCGACATTTAAATTAATATTTGAAGCATCGGCGTTTTAATAACTGACACATAAATCATTACTTTAAGCGTCGGTGGTTTAACACCCGATGCTAATACTAATTTTAATCGTCGGTTTTATTAATGCCCGTCGCATAAAAGCTTCATAGGTGTCGGTTAAGTAAAAAACCGACGCATAAAGTCCTGCAATAATGACTTTATGTGTCGGTTAAGATGGTACCTGACGCCTAAAATGATTATAAGTGTCGGTTCTCTAAAAAACCGATGCTATAGGGGCGACGCAAAAAGCACTGTTTGTACTAGTGACTCTCGATCTCGGATATATAAGGCGCGGCCACTTGGTCCAGGACCTTGAATAATTGGAGGGTAGTTAGGCAGACTATACATCGGGTTGGTATTCATGGGGAGATCCATAGTATGGATCTGTACCCCCGATGGTAACGGGCGATTGGGATCAACCAGAGGAGAAACCACCATCTGAAGAGAGCTAGTTTCTTGGCCTGGGTGGACGACCATGGGTAATGTTCTCTCAGCATGGGGATTCATCCCTGGAGGTTGAGAAACTTGAGTTTGGGTGATCGCCCCTGTTGTTGGGGGTACTTGCTCAGTGACAGGCGGAGCAGAGCTAATTGGTAAAGCCTCGGTAGAGCTTGGTGTTGTTCTTCGTGTAGTTACCATGGTTGATGTCTTTTTCCCACAGACGGCGCCAAATGTTGTGGAATAAAAACTAGGTTATGAATATTGCGGCTAGGGTTTATGTGTATTTAATGCAAAGGGGTTGGTGAGCTTCAAGCTTTAATGGTTGTTTCCGTGTTCGGGACTAATCGGTCCTCACAGAGTGCCTACGTATCTCGTATTGAGAATCAAGCCAAAACGTAGTTCTAGGTGATGGTGCCCTCGAGGCTATGGCGGCGAGAGCTCACCTAGGACGCAGTGGCTTCTATGTCCTTATTCGAGGATTAAGCTGAAAACATGGTGGGTGACGTATGGAGCTCTGTCCAACGTAGTTCTGAGAATGAGGGGTCATGCCCTTATATAGGCTGAGAAGCCTTAGAATTATGGTAGGAGTGGGTGTCTTGGTGGGCAAGCCACCGCCTCAAGGAAGTTTCTAGACCCCTTCCTTGTAGGAATTATTTTCCATGTTGAAATATGTATCTTGGAGGCTAAGCCAGGCAAGAGTTATATCCTTGTTTGACTCTTATTTGCTGAGCTGTTTATTACCTCTAATTTTAATTACGAAATTAATATTATAATTGGGGTTTGGGCCCATCTGGTGGGCCCCACGTTTGGACCATTCTATGTCTAATTAATGCCACATTAAATGTGTCTTTAGGGCTTACTTTTCGCCCATATCACTAAGTAAGGTACTTTTAGAGTTTATGGTGATTTAACGACAACTTAAAATGTGTATTTTCACTTTGGGAGTTTGTAAATTGAATTCTTTATTATTTTTTACTAAAACATGGTAAACCTAAATTTTTGTTTTTTTACTCGTAAAATAAGACATTTGAAAATGAGTATCACCAATCTTTTTTCTATTTGATTACTTTGGTAAAACCAGATATTGTCTATAAAACTAAAATCAAGTGTATAATATATAAACACGTAATCGCATTATTATATAGGTGTCCTTGTAATTTAATTATTGTTCAAATTCATTTAACAATATTGAGTATATTTTTCGGACATATATAAGAAGAAAGCATTTACGTAGCTTAGATAAATCATTTGTGTTGTGTATATTCATGTCGTGTATTTTGGGTTCTTGCACGAAAATGACATGAAATTAAATCATGTACCCAAAGCTCAAACACAAAATGACAATAAATTACCCAAAATTTTTCGTGTACATGAAACGAAATAAATACGCGAATAGAAAAAATGTGACAATAACGTGAAATATTACTCTATATCCAAGTTGTATAAGTATGTAACTAATAACTGAGAATAACATTGAGATGCTACCAAAAAAACTAATAATAGTATACACGATGTAAAAACACCCAAACAAAACGAAGCCCCCCTTTTTAATTTTAATCTTAATTTTACTTCTTGTTAATAAGTATCTCTCTTTGTGTAGAATCTTTCTACCAAGCTAGTAAGTTTTTTTACCCATATTTTAGAATTTGTTGATATTATAACATATATATCATCAACCAACCAAACAAATTCAATATATATGCTCTTTGATTAAAATATAAGAATTAATACTATTACTTGGATTCAAAAAAATTAAAATTAAAAAGGCACCTTTTTATTAAAAACAATATATAATTTTATGTGTATCGACCTGTTTAGTTATAAAATCGGTATTAATGATTTTTATAACAAAGTTTGTAGCTGCTGCTCTCCCTCCTCATCTCCCGCCAAAAAATACTAAACTAAACTTTAGGAGTTGATATCAGCATTTTGGTTGATGATAAATCCCTTTTTAGTTTTTTCTTGATTTTTCTTTATTTTTCAATAAATTTCCCTCTTAATTCGAAGTTTAGTACCCCGTTAGTGGTTTTAATATACCGATATATTGAATTTTGTACTATATCCTTGTGAATTGTGAATGATAAGCACCCGTCTTTTTTTTTATTTTACTTTTTTCGATAATTATCTCTTTTATTAAGAATCTAATACTCCGTTGGTGGATTTTGTCTGCCCATATATTGGATATAATTATATTACTGATTCATTATTTGGTTTGTATAGAATCGTAGTTATGGTCGGTTGTTCGAATACATTCAAACTAATCAGATATACATATTTCGCACGGCTACAACAAATTGTTAGATTATATTGTCAAAAAGATTTTATATTTCGGTGATATAAATGAAAGATGTACCAAGCCTCTCATTGGGATCATTGGGAAGGCCTTTCCCTCCTAAAGAGCCTCGCTCGCTTTGGCATTAGAATTATGGAATCTCCACAAAGCATTCATATGAGGATGTTGAAGATTATGTACTAGTATATCACCCTGCTAGGGGGCGAATGACGTCGTCACCTAGTGATTTCAAGGCTGGCACTTTGATTAATTATCTTTACTACGTGGTTCAAGGTATGTTTACTTCGATAATCTCAGGTCAATAATCGGCTTGGCCGCCATACTCCGAGAATATAGCTAGGCTCTAAAGGACAATAACGATTCCACTGGTCAATAATTAACTACCATAATTTCAGCAACTCTCCCAGAATTTGATTTCATCATATTTCTCGTTAACATAGATTATCTATTTAGTGGTACTTCTATTTATTGGTAGTCCTCTTAATTAGTTTGCTTTTACTTTTTTCGCTTATTATAATATTCACAAAAAGATAACTTTATTGATATTTTAAATGTTATGATTTTAATTTAGAAATAAAATATTAAAAAATAACTTTTAAAGTTATCTTTTATATGCATATTATGCATATAAAAATTAATGAAAAAAGTTAAGGGGATAATAAATTACGAACTAATGGAGTACCTAGTCAATTAAAATTTCATGAAAGGCAAGAAAAACTTATATAAAAAGAACAAAGGTATCTAAGCTAATTTGTTCTATGAATTTTCATTCAAAAATCTTATTTTATCACCAAAAATGTTTACTTTAAAACATGAGATATTATATATATATATATATATATATATATCATTGCTCCATATAGAACATCCTTATATAAAGAACAATAAAGAACACCCTTAAATCAATCTAAACCATTGATTCTATTATGATCTAATGGCCCCTCCAGGGGCATCCAATACAAAAAGTTCTAATTTTTCTACCCTCTATCCATTCAGCAAAAAAACAAATCCACTATTCATGATGCCGTCACTGAAAATGCACACCTAGAGGGGGGTGAATAGGTGTAAATAGCTAACTATATCCAATTTTAACAATTTACCAGAAACAACTTACTGATTTCGATTTTCACAGATGCAAATGGTAAGCTGAATGTAAACAGTATGCTGAATGTAAAGACAGTAAGTAAAGTGCAAGAAAATTAAAGAACACCACAAACTTTTAGCCAGGTTCGATCCCTAATCCTCTATGGTCTACGTCCCGGTCCCTTACCAACTCGGTAAGAGAATATATTATTGATCAAATATAATCCAATTACAAGATACAACAATATATGTCCCTCACACCCAGTTGTTGATACAAATGGCTTGCTGAAAGACCTGAAATAGATTACGCTCTCTAAGCTATACTACCCTAGTATACTTCTCTAGCAACAATCTCGAATCCCTACTAACCCAATCCAAGTATCCAACAACTAATCAATACAATGAATGATTAATACAACTCAAACTATAGATTCTCTAAACAAGTAACACAACAAATAAATAAATATATATATATATATATATATATATATATATATATATATATATATATATGAGCTCGAGAGAATCAAAAGGATTTTGCAAAGTAAAACTGAGTTGTGTGTTCTTGAAGTTCTTGTATTTTCAGCAACCAAAAACGAACCAGGAACAAGTGTATAAATACTTAACACAAACGGTCATAAACCAATCCAACAAATTCTCCAACGTTTGAATCCAATTCAACCGTTTAATTTGTAAAACTTGTTTACAACGTTAATGTTAACGTTAGAGAGAAGAAGAAAGAAAGAATAATTCGTACAAGACCAATTCTTCTGATGTAAAAAAGTATAGGAGATTTTGTTATAAAAGGATAAGACTTTTAGTTGAAAACTAACTCTTATAATTTAGGAAACTATTTTGAATGAAAAGATTTGAATAAAATAAGCTCATACATATATAAAAACGTATTCCTTTTTTAAATAACCCTTACAGCTGATTTAGAGTCTTTTCCTATAAAATCTCCTTCAAATCCGCATTCCTTATCTTTCTGTACTGTTGTCAAATAACTTGCTATTTGTGATCTGCTTCTGTGCAAATAGCTTGTTGATTGTCATTGTTTTTCAACTCTGGCTTGCTGTTTTTGACATACTGATTTTATAATCAGTAAACTATCTTACCCTGCAAAACCAAGTTAGTACACATACAAATAGCATGTTGTTTTATATCTACTATCAATCCAATTGGCTTGCTGATTATGATCATCAAAACCTAAGGAGTATCAATCTCCCCATTTTTTATGATTACATTAATTTAGGAGAATTAGAATAACTCCCCCTAAATCCCTGCATCTCAACATTAGATATAAAACAATAATCTAATTAAAAACACAACATATTCATAAAAAATACTTAAACATTAAACCATATTTAAAAACATTCAACCAGGTTCAAATCCAGAACAAATAAAACCACATAACCACATAAAGTACTAAAAACCAAGTAGCAACCAGATAACAACCACATAAAGTACTTAAAAAGAAAACATGATTAAAAATAAAATTCTCCTAATTATTCTCCCCCTTAATTCATCAAAAAAGTAGGAGTCTTGTCCACAGCATCCCCATCTGTCTTGGTTGCCTCAGTGTCACCATCCTGATTTTAACCATCTCATTCTGCTCCTTTTGCCAAGTTGTCTAAACCCAAGTCATCCTCCATGGCAGAATGAGTAGCAGAATTGATCCCAGCTGACTTAAGAAGCAATTCCTTCATAGTTCTTATCTCTGAAATAAAATCCTTCATAGCACCCTTAATTGTTTGATACTCTGCCTTAACATCCATCAGATAATTTCGAATCGCCTGAGTATCACTTCGAAGAGAAGTTAATTCACTGGACATAACAGCAATATCAGCATGTATAGATTGAATGAACAAGCTTGGAGCAACCGAAATAGGCTCAGCAGAAGAAGGTTCACCAAGTGGAGTAGAAACAGGAAACAGTGGAGGAGGTAAAATCCTAGTCACTTCCCCATTCTCAAACTGAAGATTGTTCTGACTCCAAGCTTTTTGATCAAAAATTTCCTTAACAACCAACTTAACAGCAGACTTCACATCAACTTTAAAAACTCAAAAACCTTAGTGAGTAATTGAGCATAGGGAATCCCAGTAACAGCCTTTTCAATTGTACTAGTCATCTTTTGGATTATAAGTGATGACACATCAAAAGATTTAGCAGACAAAATAATGGCAACAACAACTACATCCTGATTTGTAAAGTTGGACTTATTTCCCAATCTTGGACAAATATGTGACCTTACAAACTTAAACACCAAATGAGCAAGTGGAGTACCAACAGTTGTAGAGGGTGGACCAACTTCTGTTAGGTCCAATAAGATTGTAGAAGGGGGGGTTGAATACAATCTTTACCAATTTATCGAAATTGTCCTTTAAATAAAATTTAGTTTAGACAAATTTGTGCGGAATAAATTGAAACAAATTTCAAGTTGAATATAACATATATTAACTTGATGGGTGTTACAATTTCAGTACAGATTAATTATCGAGTTGATAAAAACAAATTAGAAAATTCGACATGAACTTTTCTATATTTGTTAATAAAATCCAAGATAAGTGCTAGGAGTAAAAACTCGCTAGTAGTACAAGAACAGCAAATAATCAAGTTCTACCGGATAAAATATTACAAAGGTTTAGAACTGAATTTTCTGTGCATTTTTGTTCTTGATGTTCTTGAGAGAGAATGGAACAGCTGGGTGTTTGTAGATATTATGTTGTAGTTACATTTTTGTTTGGCCGCCTCTTGATCTTTTAGTACACAAAGCTTCTGTCTTTCTTTTGAAGATTAACTCTCGAACTACCTTTGGAGATAAAACTCGGTACTACCTTTGCTGGACAAACCTTGCACTACCTTTTCAAGAAGCCTTACATTACCTTTGAACAAGCCTTGCACTACCTTCAGAACTTGGTTCGGCACTACCTTTGAGAATATAATTCCGGGAACTACCTTTGAAGCTTGGCGGTACTACCTGATACTCCTATGGTTTTGATGATCACAATCATCAAGCTATTTGCTTGTAGTTTGATATAAAACATTGTGTTATGGTTGTACTAACTTGGTTTTGCAGGGTATATTAAGTTTACAGAGAATATATATACAGCAAGCCATTTGGTGTTACAACAGAGACAGTTTGGCAAGCCATTTGCACTGACAGACACAAACAGCAAGCCATTTGCAAACTGCCAGAAATCCTGAAGATATTTATCAAGACAAATTCTCATGGATGTAATTCAGGAAATTTATTGTGAGGACTCTTTATTATATAATACGTACACAATATATTCTAGAGCTCATATCTTTTCAAATATCCTTATTTAAATTATTTTATAAAACTTATAGGAGTTTCCTTATTTAAAATATTTCTTTCTACAAAATCTCCTATACGCGTTTTATATCTATACAAATCAGAAGGGTTATGTTCTCATCGATTTCTTTCTTCCAAACCCTCTGTCTAACGTTCACAAGAACGTTTGTAAAATCCCTAACCAATTGAACGTTGGAAATTGATTCTAATAGTTCGAATAAATTGGTGATTGATTTTCTGAACGTTGGTGTGAAGCTTTATAAACCTGTTCTTGTGTTCATTCGTTGCTAACAATCCAGAGAAAATATTCAAACACACAAAGAACACAAACAACTCAGTTTTCCATTGCTATATCTTTCGTTCTCTCGAGTTCTTAATATATTCTATACGTGCTATATCTTAGAGAGTTCATAGTTTGAGTTGTATTCATTTATTGATTGTATTGTTCGATTTGTAAGGATTAGTTGTTGGACAGTTTGGCTTGGGAACTAGGGTTTGGTGATCGTTGCTAGAGAAGTATACTTGGGAAGTATAGCTTAGAGAGCAAGTTCAGAAACAGGAGTTCAGCACGCCATTTGTCAACAGCTGGGAATTAAGGGAGATATATTATTGTATCTTGTAATTGGTTTTATTTCAGTGATCAATAATATATTCTCTTACCAAGTTGGTAAGGGACCAGGACGTAGACCATAGGGGTTAGGGGTCGAACCTGGCTAAAAGTCTCTGTGTTCTTTATTTTCTGCTCTTTACTTACTGCTTGCATCTGGCTTACTGTTTCTGCAATTTTCTGTACTTATTATCTGTGCATTCAGCATACCATTTGTCTCTGCATAAAACGAAATCAGTAAGCTGTTTCTGGTAATTTTTTAAAAACGGTTTTAGTTAAACATAGTTAGCCATTTACACCTATTCACCCCCCTCTAGGTGTGCATTTTCATTTGGTATCAGAGCTTTGGTATACTAACAATTCTGTAACAGGAAAGTATTCGATCATAATGGCTGAAAACTATCCCGAAGGAAAATCTGATTTTAGGCCTCCACTTCTTCATGGCACACACAACTACCACTGGTGGAAAAGCAGCATGGAAACTCACTTATCCAGAGATCCATTAGTTCTGAGAGTTGTGCAAAAAGGTCCTTATGTCTTTCTTGACAAGGATGGCAAGCCAAAGGATGTTGATGATCTCACTCCGGATGAATTAATCAAACTTGGCTACAATGGAAAGGCAAGGAGTTCTCTTATGAATGGTTTGAACCAGGCTGAATATGATAAAGTATCTTCACTCAAATCAGCAAAAGAAATGTGGGATGCTTTGGAGACTTATCATGAAGGTTTGAAATCTCTAAAGAAGGTGAAACTTAGCAAGCTAATGAATGACTTTGGAAACTTCAAGCTTAATGAAGGTGAAACTATCAAGGATAGTCAAGCACGGTTTCAAGTTACTATTAACTCACTGAAGAGGCTTGGAAAATCTATACCACAAGATGAAATCAATATGAAGGTCTTAAGTGCAGTACCATTTATCTACGAAGCCAAAGTTACTGCCTTGGAATCCTCACCACTTATTGATACTATGGATCACTTGGCTGTATTTGCTGAGCTAGAGCAATTTGAAAGCAAGATAAATGGAAATCAGGTAGGAAGTTCAAGTGTTAAAGCTCCAACAGAAAAGATGAAGAATATGGCTCTCCATTCTAAAAACAGCAAGCCAATTGACTCTAATGATGAATCTGATTCAGATGAGGAACTTGCACTTATTTCAAAGAAGATCAAGAGGCTGATAGAAAAGAAGAACATGATGAAAAGGGAAAGAGGTGGCTACTACAACAACAAGAAAGGCTCAAAAGACTCTAAGGAGGAAACTTGTTTCGAATATGGCAAGCCAGGTCATTATGAAAGGAACTGCTACAAACTGAAGTCAAAACAGCCTACTGTTTTCAAGGATAAGAAGAAATCAAAGGCTCTACTGACTTGGAGTGATGATGATTCAGATTCCAGTGATGACTCAAGTGAAGAAATGGTGAACTTAGCACTTGTTGGAATGGAAGATGAATCTGTTCTTGGAAATTCAGAAGGGGTGTATGCTGAAACTGATTCTGAAGAAGATCAGAGTGAGGTAAACTCTTTTAATGATTATATTTCTTCAGATGATACTTTGTTAGATTCACTAACCATGCAGGAACAAAATAGTGTTACAATTGAAGAACACATGGCACTAAAGGCTGAAATCAGCAAGCTGACTGATAAAAATGCCTATTTATCCAAAATGGTAAAAGATCTATTGCCAAAAATGGAAGAATGGGATTCAACTTCATTCAGTAAAGCTACAGAGATCAAGGAACTAACTACTAAGAACAGACATTTAGAGGCTAATGTCAAACTACTCGAAAAGAGAAACAAGACATTGACTGAAGAAATCAAAGAGCTAAGGTCTGATGTTAAAACTAAAGCGAAAACATTGGAATCATACAAGATGAAGGAATCTAGTCAAGTCGAATCCTCAAAAACTGCTGAAAAGAGAGGTCAGCAAGATGAACTCATCAAACAGCAAGCTGAAGTGATCACTCTCCTAGAAACAGAAGTTAAAGATCTCAAGAAGGGCATGGAAACTTTTGTTCAAGGTGAAGACAATGATGAAGAAGGCAAATGTACCTTTGGTCAGAGAAGGTGTTGGTCTAAACTTCAACAAGAAAAATAAGGTGCTCAAATATGATGGAAGGAATGGCATACCCTATGACTATGCTATGCCTTGGAAGACATGCAATAAATGTGGTGGAAAGGGTCATCTGGAAAGACATTGTGTGGTTCAAGTAAATCATAAAGTGAAAACAGCTTACCAGAATGGACCAGTCAGGCGACAAACAGCATACCAGAATGCAAATAGCAGGCAACAAACAGCATACCAGAATGCAAATAGCAGGCAACAAACATCATACCAGAATGCAAGTAGCAGGAGACAAACAGCTCACCAACAGAATGACATCAAGCAAAATCAGTCCCCAAAAGTGGTCCGAATGTGGATCAAGAAAATCGATTTAAATGCTTTATATATTCTTGCTACTAACCAACCTGGACCCAAACCTATATGGGTACCAAAACATTGAGGTATTTTTGTTTGTTTTGTAGATGTGCCTTGCTGCTAAGGTCAAGTCAAAGCAATGGATCTTGGACAGTGGATGCACAAGACATATGTGTGCAGACAAATCTCAGTTTATGAATCTCAAAATGAAAAGGGGTGGAAGAGTGACAATTGGGAATAGCAAAACTCTTCAAATCCTTGGTACTGGTTCTATTGGTAATAGTAATATTTCAATTGATAAAGTTCAATACGTCAAAGGTCTTTCTTATAACTTGCTGAGTGTTACTCAATTATTTGATGATGGACATCATGTTGAATTAGGCATTGATAAAGCTATTATTACTATTGGTACTAACAAATTCCCCCTAGTTGCTAGAAGGGAAGGAAATATATATGTATTAAACTTTGATATGCAGGAAACAGGATGCTGTTTGGCTGCAGTGGATAATGACCCATATATTTGGCATAGAAGATTGGGACATGCACACATGGATTTGCTCAGAAAGCTATCAAGCAAAAAACTAGTGAGAGGGCTGCCCAAGCTAAAGTATGTCAAAACAGAAGTATGTTCAGCTTGCCAGTTGGGAAAACAGCTTCGAAGTACTCACAAATCAAAGAAAATGGTATCTACTTCTAAACCCTTAGAGCTTCTGCATTTGGACTTATTTGGTCCAGAAGCTTACAAGAGTATTGGAGGTAAACAATATGGTTTTGTGATTGTAGATGATTATTCTAGATTTACATGGGTATTATTTCTTCGTACTAAAGATTGTGCTTTTGATGAGTTTAAGAAGCTAATCAAATTACTTGAGAACAAGTTGAATACAAGACTTGTAGGTATAAGGAGTGATAGAGGAGGTGAATTTCTCAACAAAGACTTCATTGCTTATTGTGAAAAAAGAGGAATTACACATGAATTTTCTGCACCAAGGACTCCACAACAAAATGGAGTGGTAGAAAGGAAGAACAGGTCATTACAAGAAACAGCAAGGACTCTTTTGTAAGAAAGCAAGCTGCCTAGAAGTTTTTGGGCAGAAGCAGTGAATACAGCGTGCTATTTGTTGAATAGAGTCATAATCAGGCCTATCTTGAACAAAACTCCGTATGAATTGTTGAGGAAAAAGAAGCCAAACATTAGTTACTTCAAAATCTTTGGCTCAAAGTGTTTTGTGCTCAAGACAATTGATAATGATGGTAAATTCGATGCTAAATCTTATGAAGCTATTTTTCTTGGCTATTCTTTAACTAGTAGAGCATATAGAGTTTATAACTTAAATAAACATATAGTTGAAGAATCTATTGATGTTACTTTTCAAGAACCTAACAATGATCTGCCAAGAGATGAGGAAGAATTTGCAGGTGATAACATACAACCTCAAGTTGCTGTAAATCAGCAAGCCAACAATTCTGCTGAAACTGGAAGTCAGCAAGCCAAAAACACTACTGAGAATGGAAAACAGCAAGCTGGAACTGCAAATCAGCAAGCTGAAGTGGTCAGAATCACATCAAATGAAGAAATTGCTCAACATTCTTTACCAAAGGCTACAAGGACAGTAAAAAATCATCCTCCAGAACTTGTTATTGGAAATATCTCAGATGGAATCACAATAAGGAGAGGAAAAGCAAATTTTTGTGCTTATGCTGCCTTTTTAGCTCAAGAAGAACCCAAAAATATCAAAGAAGCATTAGAAGATGAAAATTGGATCATGGCAATGCAAGAGGAACTCAACCAATTCGAGAGATGTGATGTTTGGGAACTTGTAAAACCACCAGAAGATGCTTCTATCATAGGAACCAAATGGGTGTTCAAGAACAAAGTGGATGAATTTGGAATAGTTACTCGAAATAAGGCAAGGCTCGTGGCTCAAGGCTATAATCAACAAGAAGGAATTGATTTTGAAGAAACATACGCACCTGTAGCTCGTTTAGAATCAATCAGAATGCTTCTTGCTTATGCATGCTACAAGAAATTCAAGTTATATCAAATGGACGTAAAAAGTGCATTCCTAAATGGCGTGCTGGATGAGGAAGTCTATGTCAAACAGCCTCCTGGATTCGAACATGAGAAGTTTCATGATTATGTTTACAAGCTCAAGAAGGCATTATATGGTTTAAGGCAGGCCCCTAGAGCGTGGTATGAGAGGCTTAGTAAGTTTCTTCTCAAAAATGGATTCATTCGAGGTAATATCGATCCCACATTATTTACAAAGCAAAAAGGTAAAGATATTCTTGTTGTACAAATATATGTGGATGATATTGTATTTGGTGCTACTAATGAATCTATGTGTGAGTGGTTTTCTAAGTGCATGTACAATGAATTCGACATGAGCATGATGGGAGAACTCAACTATTTCTTGGGTCTCCAAATCAAGCAAACCAATGATGGTATTTATGTGCATCAATCAAAGTATACAAAGAATCTGCTCAAAAGATTTGGTTATGAAGATTTCAAAGCAAAAACAACTCCTATGACTCAAAACAACAAGCTGTTTGCAGATGAGAATGGTAAGGATGTGGATGTCAAAAGGTATAGAGGTATGATTGGAAGTTTATTATATTTAACAGCCTCAAGACCTGATATCATGTATAATGTTTGTGTTTGTGCTAGGTTTCAATCCAACCCTAAAGAGTCTCACTTAAATGCAGTTAAAAGGATTTTTAAATATTTAAGTGGTACTATCAATCTTGGTTTATTCTATCCTATCACAAATACTTTTGATCTCGTGGGGTATAGTGATGCAGATTATGCAGGGTCTCAAACTGATAGAAAGAGTACAAGTGGTGTTTGTACATTTCTTGGACAAAGCTTGGTTTCATGGCAAAGCAAAAAGCAAGCTTCTGTTGCTCTATCAACAGCCGAAGGAGAATATTTAGCAGCTGGTAGTTGTTGCTCTCAAATTTTATGGATGATTCAAACTCTAAAGGATTTTAATATCAAGTGTGGCAAGATTCCAATATATTGTGACAACACGAGTGCTATCAATATCTCCAAGAATCCTGTGAATCACTCAAGAACAAAGCATATCGACGTTCGTCATCATTTCTTGAGAGATAATGCAGCAAAGGGGAAGATTGAGTTGGTATTTGTTTCAACTGAAGTTCAACTGGCAGATATTTTCACAAAGCCATTAGCTGAAGAAAGATTTGCAGCCATACGAATGGAGCTTGGCATGTGTACTGTGTAGTCAGCAAGCTGACAAGCACAGAATGGGTAACGTTGGCTTACCATTTGTATCTGAACAGTTTATATGCCATTACTATGATTTGATTTTTTATGCTTATTCCAGACCTGGACTAATATTCTTTTTATTGAATTTTGATGGATTAAGGGGGAGAAATTTAGGAGAACCGTTTGGTCAAGATATTCGATTTGGATATGATTGATTATGATTGTTTATCTTGAATCTGTTTTATATCAAAATGTACTAATATGCAGGGATTTAGGGGGAGCTTTCTTATTCTCCTAAATATTGTGTAATCATCAAAAAGGGGGAGATTGATACTCCTATGGTTTTGATGATCACAATCAGCAAGCTATTTGCTTGTAGTTTGATATAAAACATTGTGTTATGGTTGTACTAACTTGGTTTTGCAGGGTATATTAAGTTTACAGAGAATATATATACAGCAAGCCATTTGGTGTTACAACAGAGACAGTTTGGCAAGCCATTTGCACTGACAGACACAAACAGCAAGCCATTTGCAAACTGCCAGAAATCCTGAAGATATTTATCAAGACAAATTCTCATGGATGTAATTCAGGAAATATATTGTGAGGACTCTTTATTATATAATACGTACACAATATATTCTAGAGCTCAAATCTTTTCAAATATCCTTATTTAAATTATTTTATAAAACTTATAGGAGTTTCCTTATTTAAAAGATTTCTTTCTACAAAATCTCCTATACGCGTTTTATATCTATACAAATCAGAAGGGTTATGTTCTCATCGATTTCTTTCTTCCAAACCCTCTGTCTAACGTTCACAAGAACGTTTGTAAAATCCCTAACCAATTGAACGTTGGAAATTGATTCTAATAGTTCGAATAAATTGGTGATTGATTTTCTGAACGTTGGTGTGAAGCTTTATAAACCTGTTCTTGTGTTCATTCGTTGCTAACAATCCAGAGAAAATATTCAAACACACAAAGAACACAAACAACTCAGTTTTCCATTGCTATATCTTTCGTTCTCTCGAGTTCTTAATATATTCTATACGTGCTATATCTTAGAGAGTTCATAGTTTGAGTTGTATTCATTTATTGATTGTATTGTTCGATTTGTAAGGATTAGTTGTTGGACAGTTTGTCTTGGGAACTAGGGTTTGGTGATCGTTGCTAGAGAAGTATACTTGGGAAGTATAGCTTAGAGAGCAAGTTCAGAAACAGGAGTTCAGCACGCCATTTGTCAACAGCTGGGAATTAAGGGAGATATATTATTGTATCTTGTAATTGGTTTTATTTCAGTGATCAATAATATATTCTCTTACCAAGTTGGTAAGGGACCAGGACGTAGACCATAGGGGTTAGGAGTCGAACCTGGCTAAAAGTCTCTGTGTTCTTTATTTTCTGCTCTTTACTTACTGCTTGCATCTGGCTTACTGTTTCTGCAATTTTCTGTACTTATTATCTGTGCATTCAGCATACCATTTGTCTCTGCATAAAACGAAATCAGTAAGCTGTTTCTGGTAATTTTTTAAAAACGGTTTTAGTTAAACATAGTTAGCCATTTACACCTATTCACCCCCCTTTAGGTGTGCATTTTCACTACCTTCAAAGTACTGATAAATGGATTTTATATCCACTTGGAGCGTTCCATATCGACTTAAATTGATTGTCTTGGACTCAAGTTTGTGGTGGTTTTGATGTGTTTTGTTTAATTGTGCAGATTTACGAGAATGTTGATTAAGGTTGATGCTTCTATCGTTTTTGGAGAATAAATTGATTAAAATTCGGATTTCTGAGACGGTTGCGCAGTCTACACTGTTTTGGACATATCTGGAGTTCTAGAAGTCCGTTTTCAGCGATCTTACTGCCCACGCGAAGCTTGGGAGATTTTCTATAATATGGGACAGGTGTTGCACGAGCAGGTCGTGCGTGGTGGGCGCAGGCTGCGTGACAAACAGACTGATGGGCGCAGGTTGCACGTGCGCGGTGCTGAAAAATTACAGTTTTTACTATTTTGGTCATATCTTGAGTTCTACAACTCCGTTTGAAGCCCGTAAGCAGTCCACGCGAAGCTAACGAGATTCTCTATCATTATAAAGTGGTCCGGATGTCCAATTACTACTGTAACGGTCCAGAAATACTGAAGAAAAGTCATCTACGAATTTTCCTTAAAAACAGAATCAGTTTAGGAAACGTATTTTGCAGAAATTCTATTTTAACTCTATTTTGGGTATTTTCTTGCTGGGCAAGAATTATAGAGCCTATATAAACACATCCAACCTTTGTAATTTGTATCATTAGGAGTAGAACCATTACATATCAATTACTTAGATTTATTTGTATTTTTTTCATACTTTGTTTTTATCATGGTTTCATCAGATCCCATGATGACGAGAGGTTCAATTATGAACTAATCGTTGTCATGGGTTTCTAACGGATTTATTTATGGAGCTTTAGTATCTTGATTGCTTTACAGATCTGTGTGTGATGTTTATTTGATATCCTCGTATGGTTGTGCTTTATGAATTTAGATGCGTCATGAACATCTAATTTGTTAATCTCTTGCGAAATGAGAGTGGATCTTGAGATTTAGAACTTGCCATGCTAGCATAGGATAGGTTGATGTTTTAACATTATGATTTGTGGCGTAAATATAGATATTATGCTGCCCTATGTGATCAATGTGGATAACTTGTTCTTCAACCGTTATGTTTTCAAATTCTATAGAGATATAGGGTCTAAGCATAATTGGTGTCTATTCATCTTCTATCTCTTTTGTGGATGTATGTTTAGTTTGGTATACGTATACTGAGAGGTAGCGTGTAGTTGTTTCGTGTTGTCTGATCAGATATCATAACCATTGCATATAGTGATTAAAGGCGTCAGATCTAAGCAAAGTATTTAATGAAGTTAGGATTCCATGGTTTATCTTGTAGAAGTAATTCGATTCCAATTCTCGTTAGTTAGTTAATTCTTAGTTTGTTAATTTGCTTTTTAGTTATATTTAGTTAATTAAAACCCAATTTGTTATTTGTCTTAGCAGTGAATTAAAACCATACATTGTTGCATAGGTACAATACTGAATTAAAACCAGATCTCTGTGGGAACGAACTTGACTTATATCTATATTACTTATGACCACGTGCGCTTGCGTGATTTTGTGTAAACAAGTTTTTGGCACCGCTGCCGGGGATCATTGGTGTTTTATTTTTGGTTTATGTGCTTGTCAATAGTCGTCGTTAGCGTTCACTGACTCGGATTTGTTTTTTCTTATCTATCTTGTTTAGTTTGGTGTGTTTCAGGTACTTGAGTGTTTGAAGATGGAATGCGAGGAGTTGCCATGGTGGGCATATTCGAGGACATCCATGCCTCAGCAATGTGAGCAGTGTTTGGGCGTTCATGATCCCTCACATTATTGTTACTACGAAGGAGTTGGTCCATATGTCACTTATGAGGAACAACCATATTTTCAATACCATCCTCAACAGTACCAGCAAGATGTTCCAGATATGTCATATTTCTTCGGTAGTGAAGAGTTTCAACATCAGCAACCTACTCCTACTTTTCAGTCAGATGAGGTTGATGCTATAGAGGATATGAGGATGCTTCTAAAGAGTACTGAGGATTCTATCAATTCTTTGGGGACACTAGTTGCTCAAGTTTTGAGTGCCTTGGAACAAGAGAAACACCAATTCATTTTAGAGGCAATTCCAAAAAATAACGGTGACTTGGAGCAAGGTACTGTATGCATAATTGAGGAAGACAAATTCCAAGGTGAGGTGAGTGATTAAAAGCCGTGTGAGGAATTTAATCATGCTAGTATGGTGGTTGATTTGGAAGGGGCACTATTTGAGACAGACACTAGTGAGTTGCATAAATTTCAAGAATTGGTATGTGCGTACCAAGAGGTTGATGATCATGGGAAAGATGCAGATCTTTTACTTGTCTCAGAGTGTAAAGATGGACGTAGCGCATTAGAGCCAAAGGAGGAAGTTCTCTTTGAGGAACAAAAGGCTTCAGCAACTTACATTTACCCTCCTCCATTATATTCAAGCGAAGCCCGCGAGTGTGTGGTGTTTTACAAATTGTCAGATTTTGGGTCGACAGATGAAGACATTGGAATAGGACATAGTTGTTACACGAATAGGCCAAGCGTGGAGAAGGGGCAGAAAGTGTGCCGCCGTGATGATGATGAAGTCTCACGAATAGAAGATCAGGCCAATTATTATCATCCTTAATGGAGGCTTGGAAGTAACGTCAAGCTATTGACGTTAAAGAAGCGCTTCGTGGGAGGCAACCCATGCCATTAGTGTAGGAAGAGAAAAAAAAGAGTGTTGTGAAAAAAAAAAATTGAGTGTTGTATGGAAAAAAAAAATTGTGCAAAAAAAAAACAAACAGTGAATTTCACGCGACATAGCGCCAGGTCCGCGCCATGTTTCTGTTCAGGGGGGTTTTAGCCGAGTATGTGATGTTTTGTTAAAAAAAATAAAAATAAATATTAAGCAGAAAGAGTCACGCGCCATGTCCGCCGGAGTGCGCCACATCCTATCCAAGTTCTGGCCATGTGAGTTTGTTGTCCACTTGTCCGTGTATATATATGTTTAACATATATTAAATAATCAATTCATCTCCCAATTCAATTCCAACCCCTTTTCTAATTATTTTCTCCACCTAAAATCCTAATTCTAGCCCCATATTAATTCCAAATTATTCCCAATCCATCTCATATTTCAATTTTTTTTCCCAAATCTATATACCCATCTATATATACACCTATATACACACAAATCCTACCCCATTCTAATTAATTTCAAGGCTTCAAGATTTAAGTTTGGGGGATTTTTAATTGCAATTTTCACCTTTCCGGTTCGTATTTGGGGTATATTTATTCCTTTTATTTTAATATTACGAATTGTGTTCTTGCATATTGGGGTTGTGGGTTCTTGATTATTTGGGGGTATTTGTGAATTCGAATTTTTTGTGGATTTTGGTGAATTTTGTGAGTTGGGTATTGATTTATATGGCACCTAAGAATCAACGAGGTAGTACTAGTACCCGTCCAGCCTCGTACGCCGTATCCACCGCCTGATTCATCCGAGGATGAGGACGAGAAGGTATGTTTTCTGATATCCCTTGTATTTACTTCCATTCAATGCGGACATTGAATATTTTAAGTTTGGGGTGGTTTGGGGGATTAGTAGTTTTTGTTGTATTATTTGTTCATGTAGGATTTCATGCTTTGCATATTAGTAGTAGTAAATTATGCATTTATGTTCATGTTATTTACGTTTGTTTCATATAGGACATTCTGTTTTTAATTTCGTATATCATGTGAGTTCATAATAGTTTGCATTTGCACCCATGCTTGATAGGAATTTTGTGTTGTTGACGCTGTTGATTGAGAAGTGATATGCTTTGGTATTGTGCACATACATACACTAGTAAGTTGAAGCTAGTAGACTTATTGAATGTTGTAAGTGATTAGAAGGACATGAATATGTGCAAGATGATTTAGTTTACATGCTTTGAATACAAGTAGGTGCGTTAGAGAGATTTTTGCTTGGGATTGAGTATGTTTTTCCACCAAGTGAGTTTTTGAGCCTTATTGCATAGTTGCAATTTATTCGTTTGCTTGAGTGTCCACAGATTGTTTGCATTGCTAGCAGTTGTTTGAGGTCTTTCTTGAAACGCATGACATTAATTGACGATTAAAATGATAAAGGCATTAGGAATAACCGCATATTTTCCCATATTACCATACCATGTTTACATGATCAATTAGTTAACCCGTTGAGCTTAATCCTATTTTTTGGTGACATATACCACATTACTTGCCTAGACCTTTTCTTGTATTGGCCTTACATTAATTTGAACCCACATTGTCAAAGGCTAGTAGAGTGCTTAAGGGAGTAATAAGGTGTGCAAGGAGGGGTTTATTGTTGGTCTTACTTTTTGGGAGAAATATTGAAAATTGGGTTTGGTTACTTGATAGTCGGCATGTGTGATAAAATTGTGGGATCATGGTTATTGTTTATATTATTGTTTTATTTAGCTCTCGGGAAAAAAAAGAAAAAAAAGAAAAAAAAAAGAAAAAAAGAAAGAAAAAAAATATACATTATGAGAGCATGTTTGTGTTTGTTGTGATCCTACTTTAGTCGACTAGTCGAGCGTTTTTGTTGGAAGAAAAATAATAGATTATGTGGGGGGGAAATATGGTGTTGTGTATGATTTATTATGGTACTTACTAGCTTTTGACACTTCACCTGTTTTGGCTTATTTGACATACCTTGAACCTAGCCCCATTACAACTCAAATAAAGACCTTTTGATTATCGTCATTAATGTATGTTGTGTTAAGAGTTAGATTGATACCAAATGTCAAGCATGCTTATGATTTTGTTGGTATTGAGTGATACACTTACCCTTGTTCTTGAGTGAATATTCTTTTGTGAGTGGATTGTGAGTGTTTGCTTGTTTTTGCGTATGAGATCCCGAGTTTTGTCTCAAAGATGTACTCTTGTAGGTTTAGCATGTTTACTAACTTATTCTTACACTTGACATGGACTTGTGAGAACTTACGCATGTTCGTTGAGTAGACTATGTGAATACTTGCACTTTCGATACCAAGACATTGCGTATTTACTTTGATTCTTAAGTTGATATGGCATGAGAGGATTTGAGGGTATGGTAGGATATTATTACTAGATTATTTGTATTTTCATTTAGTTGCATTCATGCATTGCATTGCATTAGATTGCATTGGATTTTGTGGGTACATTCGATATAGGCCCTCACGAGAACTTACTCGTCCAATAGGGCTGCCTAGTGGTTTAAAGGGGTTGTTGCATATGCCAAATGCAACCGTGATCACCTACGGAAGTGGTACTAGTTAGTTAGTTAGTTGTAATTGTTTATGCTTGAGGACAAGCATCGGTTTAAGTTTGGGGGTGTGATAAGTGGATTTTATATCCACTTGAAGCGTTCCATATCGGCTTAAATTGATTGTCTTGGACTCAAGTTTGTGGTGGTTTTGATGTGTTTTGTTTATTTGTGCAAATTTACGAGAATGTTGATTAAGGTTGATGCTTCTATCGTTTTTTGAGAATAAATTGATTAAAATTCGGATTTTTGAGAGGGTTGCGCAGTCTACACTGTTTTTGACATATCTGGAGTTCTAGAAGTCCCTTTTCAGCGATCTTACTGCCCACGCGAAGCTTGGGAGATTTTCTATAATATAGGACAGGTGTTGCATGAGCAGGTTGTGCGTGGTGGGCGCAGGCTGCGCGACAGACTGATGGGCGCAGGTTGCACGCGCGCGGTGCTGAAAAATTACAGTTTTTACTATTTTAGTCATATCTTGAGTTCTACAACTCCGTTTGAGGCCCGTAAGCAGTCCACGCGAAGCTAACGAGATTCTCTATCATTCTAAAGTGGTCCATATGTCCAATTACTACTGTAACGGTCCATAAATACTGAAGAAAAGTCAGCTACGAATTTTCTTTAAAAACAGATTCAGTTTAGGAAACGTATTTTGCAGAAATTCTATTTTAACTCTATTTTGGGTATTTTCTTGCTGGGAAAGAATTATAGAGCCTATATAAATACATCCAACCTTTGTAATTTGTATCATTAGGAGTAAAACCATTACATATCAATTACTTAGATTTATTTGTATTTTTTTCATAATTTGTTTTTATCATGGTTTCATCAGATCCCATGATGACGAGAGGTTCAATTATGAACTAATCATTGTCATGGGATTCTAATGGATTTATTTATGGAGCTTTAGTATCTTGATTGCTTTACAGATCTGTGTGTGATGTTTATTTGATATCCTCGTATGGTTGTGCTTTATGAATTTAGATGCGTCATGAACATCTAATTTGTTAATCTCTTGCGAAACGAGAGTGGATCTTGAGATTTAGAACTTGCCATGCTAGCATAGGATAGGTTGATGTTTTAACATCATGATTTGTGGCGTAAATAGAGATATTATGCTGCCCTATGTGATCAATGTGGATAACTTGTTCTTCAACCGTTATGTTTTCAAATTCTATAGAGATATAGGGTCTAAGCATAATTGGTGTCTATTCATCTTTTATCTCTTTTGTGGATGTATGTTTAGTTTGGTATACGTATACTGAGAGGTAGCGTGTAGTTGTTTCGTGTTGTCTGATCAGATATCATAACCATTGCATATAGTGATTAAAGGCGTCACATCTAAGCAAAGTATTTAATGAAGTTAGGATTCCATGGTTTATCTTACAGAAGTAATTCGATTCCAATTCTCGTTAGTTAGTTAATTCTTAGTTTGTTAATTTGCTTTTTAGTTAGATTTAGTTAATTAAAACCCAATTTGTTATTTGTCTTAGCAGTGAATTAAACCATACATTGTTGCATAGGTACAATACTGAATTAAAACCCAGATCTCTGTGGGAATGAACTTGACTTATATCTATATTACTTGTGACCACGTACGCTTGCGTGATTTTGTGCAAACAAGTACCAGTACTACCTTTTCTGAATTAATAAAACAATTCGGCTGATTTAAATTATGAACAAACTGAATTGTCATTTTCCTGAAGAAGACTCGCAGGACCCCAGAGTGCAGGACACGCACGGCTGTTGCTGGTTGTCTTTTCGGCGCGTGTCGTCCATGCGCGGTGTTGGAAGGTGAAAGATGTTGTCGGCAACTGCTTCACCACTTGCTTTGCTTTTCAATTGTTAATTTAACAAAATAAGTGACCTGTTGTAATTTGAATGAAACCGGGGCCTATTTTGTTTTACATGAAATGGGCTTCGTAGAAATGTTTTTTAACCCGCACAGCTTATAATTTTTAATTAATAAATAATTAATTTAATTTAGAAATTATAAAAATAAATATCTAATATTATTAGATATTTATAAATATAATTTTCTAAATAAATAAAATAATTTTTAATATAAAATTATCCTTAAACTCTATACTGCGGTTACCTGAGCATCTAGAACCGGACTCCTTTTGCTTAACAAAAAATATATCAATTCCAACCGGGGTTCCAGCTTTAAGAATATATCACTTTCCATATTCTTGTGATAATTCTATTTTTTCATAACCCGTCCAGGTGTAAGTTGCGGTCTCTTGAGGATGTGAAACATGACTCCTTTTGCTTAGCAAAAAATACAACAATTCTAACCGGAGTTTCAGCATTAAGAATATATCACTTAGAATTTCTTTATGATAATTCTTTTTCCTCGTAGTCAGTCCACTTGATAATAAAATCCTCGTGGTTAATTAATTTAGCACTTCTGTTGCTTGCACAATGATTTTCTCTTATACCAGTCTTGATAGCTTGAACCACTGAAGTTAATGACGAACAACCACTGTTTAATGTTGACACTCGATGTACTGTCTGGTTCATGAGTGACTAACCGCAATGACTGTTCTTCATATATTAACTTTAAAATCTGGTTCTTTTTCTTTTCTCATCTCTCTTCAATTCTTCTGTACTGTCTCTGTCACTGTTGAATCCCTGTCACTTTAAACGAATCCACTTCTTTAACGAATACTTCACTGAGGCTTGATCAGATGATTGAGCTTCTTTCAATGTAGTAATTCCCCAAGTCTGTAGATTGACCTTGATCTTTTTCTTCTGACAGATAATAGAATCTGAGATTCCTTGTGACAATCTATATACTATTTACAACTACAATTTTGTTTAAGTTGAGTTGTATCCTCGAAATACAAATAGGCTACATCATATGCCTTTCAACTTCCATAGAGTTATCAGATCCAAAAAACACAGACAATTGCTCAGCAACAGAAAAATCAGGTAAAGACACAGCACCCTGAGTTGTGTACACATCAACTTCAGAATTGGACTCAATGTGCAAAATGGAACTAAGCACAGGAGGATTTAATTGAATCTTTTTACCAAGAACAGTGGATATAACATTCCCAAATTTGTCAACTTGCAGATTAGCATAATACTCTCGAACAAGATCAGGATAGTAAATCTTAGGTAACTCAAGCATAAAACTCTCAATTCCGACATCTTGAAATAACTTAATGACTCCACAATTAACAAGAGATGAAACAAGCTTAATTGAAATAGGCGCACCATCAATAATTGCACGAGTACCCAATTCCATATCTATAAACCGAGACTCAAATTCCGGACCAGCAACAATAGGGAGGCCACGCATCCTCTTCGATTCCAGCGTCTGAGAAACCTCATCGGCGCTGTCGTGAGTCTTATCGTCTAAATCAACCACTGTAGTATCCTTTTGATTTGCAAAGAGATTTGATTTGCGAGCACGAGTTGATCTTGTCATGTTGAAAACCGAAAACCCCAAAAATTCTCGTGCAAAACCCTAATCGCCTTTTCAAGAGAGAGAAAGTGTGAAGAAGTAATGTGAAACTGAACCATCTACTCTCTTTTTGTTTTTAATAAAATTTTAGGGGAAAATTTTTAGGATTAAATCAAATCTAAAAATTCAAATAAAAATCTATCGTAACAAACAGATAAAATATTATAACAAATATGAAAGAGATAAGCACTTAATCACATTATCAAGTAAACAGATAAACAACAAAATAAAAATTAAAAAAATTAATTCAATTCAAATCATATGCATCGAATAGAACACCAATACTAACAAATGGTAAGCCAGATGTACATACTAGCAGTATACCACTTGTAACAAATAATAGAGACAAATGGTAAGCTAACCTGACCAGCTTATACCATTCAGCATGTTGATTCACATAGAACACATGCCAAGTTGCAGTCGAATGATTAAAAAACTTTCCTCTGCAAGAGGCTTTGTGAAAATATCAGCTAGTTGAAACTCCGTTGGAACAAATACCAACTCAATATTTCCCTTTGCAACATTATCTCTCAAAAAATGGTGTCGAACATCAATATGCTTCGTTCTTGAGTGATTCACTGGATTCTTCGAACTATTGATGGTACTAGTGTTGTCACAATTTATTGCAATCTTTCCACACTTGATATCAAAGTCCCTTAGTGTTTGAATCATCCAAAGAATCTGAGAACAACAGCTACCAGCTGCTAGATACTCTCCTTCGGCCGTGGATAAACCTACAGAAGTTTGTTTCTTGTATTGCCATGAAACCAAGCTTTGTCCAAGGAATGTACAAACACCACTAATACTCTTTCTATCAACTTGACAACCTGCATAATCTGCACCACTATACCCAACAAGATCAAAAGTATTTGTGATAGGATAGAACAAACCAAGAGAAACGGTACCACTTAAATATCGAAAAATTCTTTTAATTGCATTTAAGTGAGACTCTTTAGGATTAGATTGAAACCTTGCACAAACACATACACTATATATGATATAAGGTCTAGAAGCAGTTAAATTAATAAACATCCAATCATACCTCGATACCTTTTGATATTAACTCCCTTACCATTTTCGTCTGCAGTCAGCTTATTTTTTTGGGTCATAGGAGTTGATTTTGGCTTGACATCCTCATAGCCAAATCTCTTGAGCAGATTCTTTGTATACTTAGATTGATGCACAAATATTCCATCTTTAGATTGTTTGATTTGAAGCCCCAAGAAATAATTGAGCTCACACATCATGCTCATCTCAAATCCACTATGCATACACTTTGAAAACCACTCACACATAGATTCATTAGTAGATCCAAAAATAATATCATCCACATATATTTTTACCACAAGAATATCATTACCATTTTGCTTAATAAATAATGTGGGATCGATTTTACCTCGAATGAATCCATTTTTAAGAAGAAACTTACTAAGTCTTTTGTACCAAGCCCTAGAAGCCTGCTTTAAACCATAAAGAGCCTTCTTTAGCTTGAACACATAGTCTCTGTTTATGTTCGAATCCAGGAGGAAATTTGACATAAACTTCCTCTTCCAGCAAGCCATTTAGAAACGCACTCTTCACGTCCATTTGATATAGCTTGAATTTCTTGAAACATGCATAGGCAAGAAGCATCCTTATTGATTCCAAACGAGCAACAGGAGCATAAGTTTGATCTAAGTAAATGCCTTCTTGTTGATTATATCCTTGAGCCACAAGCCTTGTTTTATTTCGAGTAACGGTGCCAAATTCATCAAATTTGTTCTTGAACACCCATTTTGTTCCAATGATTGAAGCATCTTCTGGTGGCTTGACAAGTTCCAAAACATCACATCTTTCAAACTGATTCAATTCTTCTTGCATTGCCATAATCCAATTTTCATCTTCTAATGCTTCGTTGACATTTTTAGGTTCTTCTTGAGCTAGAAAGGTATCATAAGCACAAAAATTATCCTTTCATTTTCTTGTAGTGATTACATCTGTAATATCACCAATAACCAACTCTGGGGGATGATTCTTGACCGTCCTTGTTGACCTCGGTAAAGAATGTTGAGCTATTTCTTCATGAGTTGTCTTTCTCATCTTTGAAGGTGGTGAATGATCTTATCCATCATAGAGAGGTAATTTCTCAGTAGGCCTTGAACCTCTAGACCTTCCAAAGTCATTTTTGCCATTTTAGAAATTGCATCTTCAACTTCAGTTTGCTGATTTGAAGTTCCAGCTTGCTGATTGCTAGTGTCTACATTCTTTCTGGCTTGCTGACTTCCAGTTTCAGCAATATTATTAGCTTGCTTATTTGATCCAGTAACTTGAGGTTGCATGTAATCACTTTCACCTGCAAATTCTTCCTCATCTCTTGACAGATCATTGTTAGGTTCTTGAAAAGTAACATCAATATATTCTTCAACAATTCGTTTAGAAATATTATAAACTCTATAAGCTCTACTTGTTAAAGAATAACCAAGAAAAATAGCTTCATAAGATTTAGCATCGAATTTACCATCATTACCAATTGTCTTGAGCACAAAACACTTTGAACCAAAGATCTTGAAGTAACTGATATTTGGCTTCTTGTTCCTCAATAATTGATATGGAGTTTTCTATAAAATAGGCCTGATTATCACTCGATTCAACACATAGCATGTTGTATTGATAAGTGGATGTTATATCCACTTGGAATGCTTCGTATCGGCTTGAATTGATGACTTGAACTCAAGTATGTGGTGTTTTTTATGTTTTTTAGTGAATTTGTGCAGGAATAAGAGTTAGATGTGGGATGATGTTTTCCATGCTTAAATGGTGGGTTTTGAGCTTAAAGAATAACAGTACATCAAATTGCGAGAGAGCCGGAAGAAACGGAATGAAAATCGGAGTTAAAACGAAGAAAATAGAGCAAAATCAGCGAAATGAACAGTAACGGACGCGCATGAACAGTAGCAGTCAGCGGGTGAAAAATCAGCCAGAATTTCTGATTTTGTTTTGGCCATAGCTTGAGTTCTACAAGTCCGTTTTGGACGATTCAACTGCCCACGCGAAGATAACGGAATTTTCTATCATTCTAAGGTGGTCCGGAGTCCAGAATTATTGAAGAGAATTTCCTTCAAAATAGAATCAACAGAAATTGCCAGAATTCAATTCTAAACAGGAAATTTCCACAATTCCTACTTCTAATCGGTATGGTAATTACCCTGGGCGGCTGGTATTTTTCAGAATCAGTCTTATACATGGAATTTGCAAATCTTATCCCGTTTAAAGATGGAAATTGCCACAATTCTATTCCAATTCAAAGATGGCAATTGCTTGATGGAGAGGCAAATTGGGGCTATAAATACACACCTTGGGGGACATCAAAATCATCATCTAAGACACCATTACATATCAATTACTTAGGTTTATTTGTATATTTTCATACTTTATTTTTATCATGGTTTCATCAGATCCCATGATGACGAGAGGTTCAATTATGAGCTAATCGTTGTCATGGGATTCTAACGGATTTATTTATGGAACTTTAGTATCTTGATGCTTTAAAGATCTGTGTGTGATGTATATTTGATATCCTCGTATGGTTATGCTTAATTGATAGATGCGTCATGATCATCTAATTTGTTAATCTCTTGTGAAGTGAAAGTGGATCTTGAGATTTAGAACTTGCCATGCTAGCATAGGTTCATAATTGTTTATCAATATGATTTGTGGTGTGAGATGAAAATACTTATACTGCCCTGTGTGATCTTAATGGATAAATTGCTCTTCAACCGTTATGTTTTCAAATTCTATAGACATATAAGGTCTAAGCATAATTGGTGTCTATTCATCTTCTATCTCTTTTGTGGATGTATGTTTAGTTTGGTATATGTATGCTGACAGGTAGCGTGTACTTGTTTCGTGTTATCCGATCAGATATCATAACCATTGCATATAGTGATTAAAGGCATCAGATCTAAGCAAAGTATTTAATGAAGTTAGGATTCCATGTTTTCTCTTGCAGAAGTAATTTGATTTAAATTCTCGTTAGTTAGTTAATTCTTAGTTTGTTAATTTGTTTTTTTGAGTTAATCTTAGTTAATCAAAACCCAATTTGTTAATTGTCTTAGCAGTGAATAATAATCATACATTGTTGCATAGGTACGTCTACTGAATTAAAACCATAACCAGATCTCTTTGGGAACGAACTTGACTTCTATCTGTAGTACTTGTGACCACGTACGCTTGCGTGATTTAGTGCAAACATGTATTCACAGCTTCGGCCCAAAAACTTCTAGGCAGCTTGCTTTCTTGCAATAGAGTCCTTGTTGTTTCTTGAAGTGACCTATTCTTTCTTTCCACCACTCCATTTTGTTGTGGAGTCCTTGGAGCAGAAAATTCATGGGAGATTCCTCTTTCTTCACAATAAGCAATGAAGTCTTTATTGATAAATTCACCTCCTCTATCACTTCTTATACCTACAAGTCTTGTATCAAGCTTGTTCTCAAGTAATTTAATCAGCTTCTCAAACTCATTAAAAGCATAATCTTTAGTACGAAGAAACAATACCCATGTAAATCTAGATCGAATAATCATCAACAATTACAAAACCATATTGTTTACCTCCAATACTCTTATAAGATTCTGGACCAAAGAGATCCAAATGCAGAAGCTCTAAAGGTTTAGAAGTTGATACCATTTTCTTTGCTTTGTGTGAACTTCTAATCTGTTTGCCTAATTGGCACGCTGAACAGACCTCTGTCTTAGCATACTTGATTTTGGGTAGTCCTCTAACCAGTTTCTTGCTTGATAATTTGTTAACAAGTCCATATGTGAATGTCCCAATCTCCTATGCCAAATATAAGGGTCATTGTCCACTGCAGCCAAACAGCATGTTGTTTCCTGCATCTCAAAGTCCAATACATATATTTCCTTCCCTTCTAGCAACTAGGGGGACTTTGTTGGTGCCAATAGTAATAATAGTTTTATCAATGCCAAACTGAACAAAATGCCCATCATCAAACAATTGAGTGACACTAAGCGAATTATAAGTAAGACCTTTGACATATTGAACTTTATCAATTGAAATATTACTATTACCAATAGAACCGGTACCAAGGATTCAAAGAGTCTTGCTATTTCCAATTGTAACTCTTCCACCCTTCTTCATTTTGAGACTCATAAATTAAGACTTATCTTCACATATATGTCTAATGCATCCGCTATCCAAAATCCGTTGTTTTGACTTCACTTTAGCAGCAAGACATATCTACAAAACAAACAAACACCAACTCAATGTTTTGGTACCCATATAGGTTTGGGTCCAGATTGGTTAGCAACAAGAATATATAAAACATTCAAATCAGATTTCTTGATCCACATTTGGACCACTTTTGGTGACCGATACTACCTTCTTTCACTCTGTTGGTAAGCTATTTGCCTTCGGTCAGAAGCATTCTGGTAAGCTGATTGTTGTCTGACTGGTCCATTCTGGTATGCTATTTTTCTCTTATGATAGACTTGAACCACACCATTCTTTTCCAGATGATCTTTTCCACCACATCTGTTGCATGTCTGCCAAGGCATAGCATAGTCGTAGGGTATGCCATTCCTTCCATCATATTTGAGCACCTTATCTTTCTTGTTGAAGTTTAGACCAACACTTCTCTGACCAAAGGTACATTTGTCTTCTTCATCATAGTCTTTAAGCTGTCTTCTCCTTGAATAAAAGTTTTCATGCCTTGCTTGAGATCTTTGACTTCTTTTTCCAGAAGTGTAATGAATTCAGCTTGCTGTTTGATGAGTTTAGCTTGCTGGAATCTCTTTTCAGCAGATTTTGAGGACTCGGCTTGACTAGCCTCTCGAAGCTTTAGTGTTTTCAGACTCTCATCTTTAGCTTCAATCTCTGACCTTAGATCATTGAGTTCTTTCATGAGCACCTCATTCCTTCTTAGAATTACTTTGTTAACTCCTTTGAATTGAACAATTTTATCCTTTAGATCAGCAATAAGATCATTATGATTGCTTGTAGGAGCCTTCTCAGCCATTAGATCAGCAATAATTTTCCTCAAATGAGCATTCTTCTTTTCAAGCTCATTATTCTCATTTTTCAATTCCATTAACTCAATAATGGATACATTACTTTGTACCTGCATGGTTAGTTCATTTTGTACAGTAGGAGTAGAGGGTAAATCAGAATTAATTGAGTTTGCCTCACTAGCATCATCTTCTAATTCAAAATCATCACTATCCACATAATCATCTTTGATGGATCCTTGTGAAGTATCTTCATCATTTAGTCCTACAAGAGCCAAATTCACCATGTCTTCACTTGAGTCATCACTGGAATCTGAATCATCATCACTCCAAGTCAGTAAAGCCTTTGATTTCTTCTTGTCTTTGAAAGCAGCAGGCTGTTTTGACTTTAACTTGTAGAAGTCCCTTTTATAATGACCAGGCTTGCCACATTCGAAACAAGTTTGCTCCTTAGATTCCTTAGAGCCCTTCTTGTTTGAGAAACTTCCTCTTTCCCTTTTCATTCTGTTCTTCTTTTCAATCAGCCTCTTGATCTTCTTTGAAATAAGTGCAAGTTTTTCATCTGATTCTTCATCAGACTCTACCAGCTTGCTGTTTGTAGATTCTGATGACTTGCTGTTTGTAGAATGAAGAGCCAAATTCTTCATTTTGGCTAGAGGAGCCCGAACACCTTCAACCTGACTGTCATTTATCTTGCTTTCAAACTGTTCTAGCTCAGCAAATACAACTAGGTGATCCATGGTGTCAATTTTTGGAGATGATTCTAAAGCCGTGACTTTAGCCTCATAAATGAATGGTATAGCACTGAACACTTTCATGTTAATCTCATCTTGTGGAATATTCTTCCCAAGTATCTTTAGAGTATTTATAGTGACTTAGAACCTTGCTTGACTTTCCTTGATAGTTTCACCATCCTTGAGCTTGAAATTTCCGAAGTTTCATCAGCTTGCTGAGTTTCACCTTTCTCAAAGATTTAGAACCTTCATGATAGGCTTCCAAAGCATCCCACATTTCCTTTGCTGACTTTAATGAAGAGACTTTGTCATACTCTGCTTGATCCAATGCATTCATCAGAGAGTTCCTAGCTTCTCCATTGTAGCCAAATTTGATAACCTTCTCGGGAGTAAGATCATCAACATCTTTTGGCTTGCCATCTTTGTCCAGAAACTCAAAATTTCCTTTCTGCACAACTCTCAATACCAGTGGCTTCTTGGACAGGTATGTTTCCATTCTGCCTTTCCACTAGTTGTAGTTTTCTGTGCTAGTGAGGAGAGGAGCCCTGTAATCAGACTTTGCTTCGAGATAATGTTCAGCCATTTCGATCTATACTTTCCTGTTACAGAAATGTTAGTAAACCAAGCTTTGATACCAAATGAAAATGCACACCTAGAGGGGGGTGAATAGGTGTAAATGGCTAACTATGTCCAATTTTAACAATTTACCAGAAACAGCTTACTGATTTCGATTTTCACAGATGCAAAAGGTAAGCTGAATGCAAACAGTATGCTGAATGTAAAGACAATAAGTAAAGTGCAGGAAAATTAAAGAACACCACAAACTTTTAGCCAGGTTCGACCCCTAATACCCTATGGTCTACGTCCTGGTCCCTTACCAACTTGGTAAGAGAATATATTATTGATCAAATATAATCCAATTACAAGATACAACAATATATCTCCCTCACACCCATCTGTTGATACAAATGGCTTGCTGAAAGACCTGAAACAGATTATGCTCTCTAGCAACAATCTCGAATCCCTACTAACCCAAGCCAAGTATCCAACAACTAATCAATACAATCGAACAATACAATGAATGATTAATACAACTCAAACTATAGATTCTCTAAACAAGTAACACAATATATATATATATATATATATATATATATATATATATATATATATATATATATGAGCTCGAGAGAATCAAGAAGGATTTTGTAAAGTAAAACCGAGTTGTGTGTTCTTGAAGTTCTTGTATTTTCAGCAACCAAAAACGAACCAAGAACAAGTGTTTAAATACTTAACACAAACGGTCATAAACTAATCCAACAAATTCTCTAACGTTTGAATCCAATTCAATCGTTTAATTTGTTAAACTTGTTTACAACGTTAATGTTAACATTAGAGAGAAGAAGAAAGAAAGAATAATTCGTATAAGACCAGTTCTTCAGACGTAAAAACGTATAGGAGATTTTGTTATAAAAGGATAAGAGTTTTAGTTGAAAACTAACTCCTATAATTTAGGAAATCTATTTTGAATGAAAAGATTTGAATAAAATAAGCTCATACATATATAAATACGTATTCCTTATTTAAATAACCGTTACAGCTGATTAAGAGTCCATTCCTATAAAATCTCCTTCAAATCTGCATTCCTTATCTTTCTGGACTGTTGACAAATAGCTTGTTGTTTGTGATCTGCTTCTGTGCAAATAGCTTGCTGATTGTCACTGTTCTTCAACTCTGGCTTGCTGTTTTTGACATACTGATTTTATAATCAGTAAACTATCTTACCCTGTAAAACCAAGTTAGTACACATACAAATAGCATGTTGTTTTATATCTACTATCAAGCCAATTGGCTTGTTGATTGTGATCATCGAAACCTAAGGAGTCATCATGAACAGTGATTTTTTTTGCTAAATGGATAGAGAGTAAAAAAAAATAAGAACTTTTTTGTATTGGATGTCATGACGGAACTGTTAGATTAGATTAAATATGAGTGTTATAAAAGTATTTTTTAATATTGTCATGAAATGCAACTCATATGTATATATATAGGCTAAATCCTTTCTCATTTCTCTTATAAATTTTATCTAGTTATTATATGTACTTACTACTTTCATTACTTAACTTGTATCCAGAAATAAAAAATATATATATATCAAAGAGAATCCCTCAAATTGAAGTACTTCCTCTTAATTTTTAAGTCGTTGGCTTAAAAAAACTCATCTTCGAATTTGAATGTACAGGTATTTATTTATTTTGTTATTTGCAAACTTATTTCAAGTTCCTATTTGTAACCCCTAAATTTAATCTTTTTTATATTCTCCTTGACTGCTTGATCATCAATTAGTGTTAGTTTGGATTGTGGAATTTTTTACCGATTAAAAGGAACATTATAAGAAAATCCTATTTTATTAACAGAAATATTCGTTGGCATGTGAAGAAAATCTGTTAGTAAAACAACATGCCAACGTCAACGGACAATCTATTGGTATAAATGTCGTAGGAAAGTCTAACAACGGAAATGAAATTTTAATTCAAAAATGTATTAAAATCTTTTTCTCATTTTCGTTAATCATATTGAAATTTCATGATTCAAATCATCCTTAATAATTAGATTTATGCATATGTGTGATTTTTTGCACCATGTTTATTTTGAGGGGGGAGAAAGGGACCATGTTTATTTTGAGACGGGAAAAGAGGAACCAGTGCTGAAAAAAGTAAAATGAGTACAATGAAAGTTAGCTTCAAAATTAAAAATTAGTCCCTTAAATTTTCTAAACAAAAGTAGATTTTTTTGTGGTAGAATACTAATAAATTCATATAAAACTTGAAATCTTTTGGCTTGTACATGCCAAATTGTAAATATCTTAACGTTAGTAATGTTACAGTATTGCAAATTTCTGGCCTAATCCTAAATTTTAACACTACCTCAACTCTATTTTCCAATATTTTGTTATGTTGATCTAATAATATTACTATTTCATAAAATATAATTTCTTCAATAATTATCTTTTCATCATCTCATGCATTTAAGACCTCTTGTATGATAAATATATTAATATTATAGCTAGTTAAATGCTTACTATTGTTTAGACTTTAGATTTATTAAATATTATTATTTAGTAGCACAAAAATATGATTAGAAACAAAAATGTTCATTTCTAGTTTTTATGTATATATCCTCCGAGGGGGTTGATTCAAATAAGAACCACTATCTAAAAAGAACCGGAGAACCATTAGATCCTACTGTAGAACCTATTTTGTTTCGTAATAAAAATATAGTGTCCTGTTATTGAATTTCAAAGTTATGCACATGAAATTAAAATTTCTACAATTGAACTTGCTTCTTTTTCAAAGTTTTGCACATGACATTAAAAGTTCTACAACTGAACTTGCTTTTTCTACAAAGTTCTACGACTGAACTTACTTTTTCAACAAATATTCTGCTGTTGAACTTAAAGTTCCACTACTGAACTTATTAGAGTTCTCAGGTTCTCAGTTAGTGTGGTTCTCCATAGAGCGTGACCCATCCTACGAGTATATCATACTAGTGTTTTATAGTATGTAGACTTCATGCAAACTCATGAAAATTATTATTGTAGGGATCCTGGAGTTGATAGATAAAGTTTCTCGAAAATAAGGAACATAGTTAATTATTTTGTCCAAGACTCATATATCATCTACCACTTTCTACCATATCTTATGAAAAAATTAATTAACAAACAATTGAAAATATGTTTGAGCATCCAACAATGTCCATATCTTTGGAATTATAAAATAAAAGGATAACTTTGTAACTTTTAAATTAAAGAATGAGAGTAAAATAATAGTATAGAAAGGTAGATTAAAAATGAAAGATGCACAAAACAATCAAAACATGGATGTATAATGTGTCTACAAAGAAACTTGCTACATTGTAAAGGAAGGTAGATTAAAAATGAAAGAATCACAAAACAATCAAGACATGGATATATGATGTGTCTAGGAAAGAAACTTGCTACATTGGTATAATAACAAATAAATTAACTCCCGCTACGATACTAAATTAAACACCATATGAAATGATAGGAAAATTTAGTGTTGTGTTTGCCTTATGAGTACATGACACGAAAATACATGAATACGAAAATACAATCAAAATTTAGTATCACTTTGTATTTATCCTTTGGATACATGACACGAAACGAAAGTACAATAAATAAATATATATATATATATATATATAGGGGTTGATTCAAATGAGAACCATTATCTAAAAGAGAACCGGAGAACCACTGGATCCTACTGTAGAACATATTTTGTTTCGTAATAAAAATATAGTGTCCTGCTATTGAATTTCAAAATTATGCACATGAAAATTAAAATTTCTACAATTGAACTTGCTTCTTTTTCAAAATTTTGCACATGACATTAAAAGTTCTACAACTGAACTTGCTTTTTCTACAAAGTTCTACGACTGAACTTACTTTTTTCAACAAATATTCTATTGCTGAACTTAAAGTTCCACTGTTGAACTTAAAGTTCCGCTGCTGAACTTATTAGAGTTCTCCGGTTCTCAGTTTAGTGTGGTTCTCCATAGAGCGTGACCCTATATATATATATATATATATATATATATATATAAATTAATATTATATTAATATTAGACATATTAATATTTATATCAAATATAATGATATTTACTTATATGATTATACATAGTTTTATAATATTGTATATAAATATGAAGTGTGTGCATATATATATATATATATATATATATATATATATATATATATATATATATATATATATAATCATAATTTTTCCAAAAAATTAATATTTAAATACTTTAATTTATTTTAATATAATTTATGTTTTTAGTTAAAATTACACAAAAACATGACACAAAAAGTACACGACACGAAGGTACACGAACACGAACCCTAAATGGATCGTGATTGGGTTTAACGTTCAGATACATGAAACACAAAAATACAAGACATGAACGTATATGACACGAACAATTTTCCATGTCTAATTTAAGAACTAGATCTTAATTAAGGAGAGAAACATTACCCAGCACCAAGATCATAGTTGATGATTCATATATATGATGAAACATATGACAATTGATGTTTGATAAATTAAAAGGATCTTCTACATCTAAGAAACTAACGTATTTTAAACTCTTTTTTCATATTCACTATTTAGGAAGTGGATGATAACTTAAAGATTAAATTAGACTCTCTCTAAGAGCAAGTCCAATGCTAGATGCTAAATTGTTATTGCTATTGCTATAATATAGAACCAAAAAGTGAATTTTGGTGCTAAATAAAATTTCACCCTCGAAAGCTAGTTCTATAACTAGTTTCAAACTACCTTAAAAGCTTGTGCCAGGCACGGGCCTGTATAATTACTGAAATAATTTTATAAGAAATTGTATAAATATTGCAATAATTTTATAATTTTTTGACGAATTCGTAACTAAAAATACGATAAAAGATAATATTTCTATTTGATCTTATTTTTGTATAGCAATTTTATAATATTGCATCATCATTAACCAAATATTTTATAATTTAATTAGATCCCATAAAATTTGGACAACTATCCATATGATAATAATAACATGATTATAGTTAATTGGTATATATTAATTTAGATTTCAATGACGTGATTTAAATTTATCAATTTGAACACCTGAATATAATGTAAATAATCAATTTAGCATTATTTTTCGCGTACAACATTGACGTACGTAAACTCATTTGATTTTAGAGAAAATGATCAAAAGACCTCATTTTTTATGTATATTTGTCCAAAATATCCATTTTCAGAAACACTAACCAAAATACCCATTTCGATCAGAGACTCCATTTATAGTGGAGTATCAGAGGTGCTCCTCATCCAATGGAGCATCAGTAGTGATACTCCACTACCAGTGAAGTATCAGATGTTCAGATATTTCACTACGAGTGTAGTATCTGACCTGATACTCCAATATCAGCGGAGTATCCGACCTAATACTCCAATGGTAGTTAAGTATGTCCCTGATACTCCTTTGGAAGTGATGTGTCATCCTAATACTCCACTACCACTACCAGTGGAGTATCTGGTGGGTATTTAGGACCATATTTACTGAATATAGATATTTTGAGCATGTTTTGTAGAAAATTAAGTATTTTGGGACTTCATCCATGATTTTAACATCATAAAAATATTTTTGTAAAAAATAATCATATATTTAAGATTATAAGTTGAATCATTTGCAAAATCTCTTAATTTCATGTAAAAGTCATTCATGTGGTTGTCTCGTTCCCGTTTTTTCAGACATATATACATATTTATATACACTTTTAAAATCAACAATCTATTTTTAGCCTACTATTTCTTACCCAATATCTAAGTTTCTATTTTAAAATTTAGGCTCAACTTCAAATCAAAAAAATTAATCGTATGATTACACGAATATTAATAACTTATTCATCTATATAATATCTAAGATCATACTTTTTGTTCATCTTACATTGATTTTAGTATGTGTTATAGCTCAATTATTATACAATTTTTTGAAAGCCTAAATTTGAAGAAGGTCAATTTTCAGTCAAATTCAATTGAAAAATTGCCAAAAATACCCACCTTTTGCTCCTAACTGCATGAAATACCCGTTTTTACAATCATCTCCCCCCCCTCTCTCTCTCCAACGTCCAATCATCGATTGGGGGTTGTAATTCCGGCAATAAAACTGAGATAATATTGGTACATGATTTTAGATCGTCAAGATATAAATCTAATGGGCTATAAAACATCACTAGAAAGTTAACGGAGATGGTCGAATGGAGGAAAAATGTGTCCGTCGGAAAATCGGGTTAGGGTTCGAATTGGGGGTTTACAATCCAACAATAGAACTGATTTAGGTTTAACATAGGGTTGTAGATCGTTGCAATACAAATCTATTGATGTATATAACATCAACGTAAACTACCGTGAAAGGGAGAATAGAGAGAACGAAAGTTCGCTGAAAATTGCCAGCGAAATCGTCATGGATCGCCCAGAGCTGCTTCTCTGATAGTGGGCCTCGTAGGAGGATACGCCTTCTAAAGATGTGTATCTCGTGATACGCGGGTAGCTGAAGCGCATCCCTTATTGTTGCGATTTCGCCGTAGGCGTAAACCACGGCTTGCGTTTCATGTGCGGGCGTGATCCAGGATACTCCTTTCCCAAATATGTATCCCTTGGGTATTTAGGGCGTGCGCAACACACAAAATGGGTATTTTGGTTATGAAATAATAAAAAGTGGGTATTTAGGACACTCACCCAATTCAATTCTATATTTAAACTGTTTAAAGTCTAAATTATTATTCGATCAAAAATTCTAATTTATTCACACATTTAAATTTTTATAAATCTAAAAATTATGCATGGTACAATTATAATCCTTTTCAAAATACAATTTCAGTAAAATATAATCATATATATTATTTCATTAATCTAATATCTTATATCTACATAGAAACGAATGTTAACAAATTCAAATTTTATATGCGAACTTAGTTACATAAATGTATAATTTATAGTTTTATTTTCTATAAATAAAGGCTTAAGATTAGGGTTAAGAGCATGCCTTAAGGTAGCTCGTGACCTAGGATAGGCACATTACTTTAAAAAAGCACGAGCACGAGATTGGTAAATAATCCAACAATTTGTTTACTCAAAAGGTACAATAGAAGTGGTTATCTAATAATTATTTTTAATGCAATCTCAAAAATTAGTGTAGCACAATGGTCATGATATATAAACATTGTACTTAAAAGTCAAGGGTTCGATTCCTGGAATTAGCATAAATTTAACAATTTTTTGCATTAATTACAAAGAAATGATATTTTTGTAGTTTTTTCAAAAAAAAATAAGGGTAAAGTAGTAATTTCACAAGCATTTTTTGGGCATTTTTTACCCTTGTGTTGTCATTTAATATATATTACTCCCTCTGTGCCATATTGTTTTTCTCGTTTGATATGTCGGCACTGTTCATAACAAGAGACAAATTACTAATTTAGGTCTAATCTATAAAACCAAATATAGTCATGAGTGATCTTGTTGGATTCGTATTTATGAGTACTTTAATACAGTGAAGTTTTTATATTGAATACTAATACGAAATTAAAGATATTAACGATCAAAAGTATGCATTGGCAAACGTGTCCAATGGAAAAGGGAAAAAAATTTTGGGACGGAAGGAGTAATAGATTTAACCAAGTCTTCTAACTTTCACCTAACTCTTTTAATTCTATTGAATATTCTCAACAAACTCTTCACAAACAGGTTATCACCATTTTCATTTGCTGTCCACATTTCTATTTCAAAACTACTCCCATGAGCAACTTAAAAAAAAAGAATTCAACGAGGAGATTTCAGTGATAATTCCTCTGATGAAGATGAGTCCTCCATGGTGCAAGCACTAGTAGTTACCAACTATCATAACATGCATACTAGTTAAAATAAAGGAGGTCATACCTGATATGGGCTAAAAATAATCCCTAAAGACACATTTAATGTGGCATTAATTAGACCCGGCATGGTCAAGACGTGGGACCCACCAACAAGGCCCAAACCCTATTTATAATATTAATTTCGTAATTAATATTAGGGGTATTAAATAGCTCAGCAAATAAAAGTCAAACAAGGATATTACTCTTGCCTGACTTAGCCTCCAAGATATCTATTTCAACATGGAAACTGATTCTAATATGGAAGGAGACTAGAACCTTCTCCTAGGCGGTGGCTTGCCCACCAAGTCACCTAATTCTACTACGATTCTAGGGCTTCTCAGCCTATATAAAGGGTCTTGACCCCTCATTCTGAAAAGGAGGTTTGAGGCTTAATCCTCGAATAAGGACATACAAGCCACTACGTCCTTGGTGTGCCCTTGCCGCCATAGCCCCGAGGGCATCACCAAGAACTACGTTTTGGCTTGATTCTCAATACGAGATACGTAGGCACTCTGTGAGGACCGATTAGTCTCGAACACGAAAACAGCCATTAAAGCACGAAGCTCCCAAACCCTAGCATTAAATACAAATTCGTAACCTAGTTTTTATTCCACAACATTTGGCGCCGTCTGTGGGAAAAGACATCAACCATGGTGACCACGCGAAGATCAGCACCAACCTCTACTGAAGCCTTGCCTCTAAGCTCTGCTCCGCCTGTTACTGAGCAGGTACCTCCAACAACAGGGGCGATCTCTCAAACTCAAGCTTCTCAACCTCAAGGGATGAATCCCCATACCGAGAGAACATTGCCTTTGGTCATCCATCAAAGTCAAGAAACCAGTTCTCTCCAGATGCTGGTTTCTCCTTTGGTTGATCCCAATCGCCCATTACCACCGGGGGTACAGATCCATACTACGGATCTCCCCATGAATACCAACCCGATGTATGGTCTGCCTAATTACCCACCAATTACTCAAGGTTTTGGACCCAGTGGCCATGCTTTGCAGATCTGAAATCGAGATTATTACGACTACTCTGGTCCTTATACCGATGACTCGTCATCTGATGATGATGATCAAGATGAAGCCCCGAGGAGGCGACGTGTTAGTAGAGAACCTCAAAGGAGTACTTAAACCATCCATGATGGACCTCCTTTGATAGCTGCTGAGAGGATCAAGGCTCATGAGGCCGAGATCTTAAGGTTGAAGGACGATATTGCAAGAGAACAAGCTAGGTTAAATCAGACTCAACCTCCTCCAACATTAGGACCGATTCCCATTATAGACTTAGAGAGGTCTTTAAGAAGGCAAAGAAGGGATGACGCCCCAACTGGAAGAACAACAAGGGTGGAAACCCTCAAGAGCAACCCCAAGGATCTGATGCCACTTGGGGATCCTGATGATCCCACCCCCCCCCCCCCCCCCCGTTTACTAAGGAGTTGATGAATGCTTGTATCTCAAAGAAGTTTAAGATGCCAACAATTAAGGCTTATGATGGAATGGGTGATCCCGCAAACCACGTTAGGACATTCTCAAACGCACTACTGTTGCAACCTACAAGTGACGCCTTGAAGTGCAGGGCGTTCCCTCAAACTCTGTCGGGCATGGCTCAAAGATGGTATAGCCGGTTGCCTACAAACTCAATTGGCTCTTTCAAGGAGTTGAGCGCTACTTTCGTCAGCCAATTCATTAGTGGGAGAGTTCATGAAAAGAGCTCCGCGTCTCTCATGTACGTAGTACAAGGGAAGAACGAAAGTCTGAGGGATTACCTCAAACTATTTACTAAGGAGACACTAAATATCACTGATTTGGAGAATAAGGTGGCCATGGTAGTCCTGGAACACGGAACCACTGATCTATTCTTCAAAAGGTCATTGGCGAAGCATCCTCCTAAGAATATGGCCGAACTCCAACGAATGGCCGATAAGTATATCAAGGTTGAGGATAGCATGAAGAAAAAAACCACGGTAGGCAATGCCAAGGGTACTAATGATTCGAAGAAGTGAAAGCAAGACCAGGAGTATGATGCTAGGGACAAGTATCTCCGAACTAGCGAGGACGCCGACTCTGCCCCTAAGAAGAACCAAGGACCAAGGTTCACGGAGTATGCAAGGTTGAATACTCCTAGGAGTCGAATCTTGTTGGACATTGAGAAGGATAAAGATTTCCGATGGCCGAAGCCACTCAGGGGTGATCCCGAAAAAAGAAACAAGAATCAGTATTGCAGATTCCACAGAGATGTGAAGCATGACACTGATGATTGCAAGCAACTCAAAAATGAGATCGAGTTTTTAATCTGTAGAGGGAATTTGAACCACTTCACTAAGGGTGAAGATCGTGTTAATCAAATTAGAGATTATAATAGAAGGGATGACGATCAAGATCGCAACCTACAGCCCCGAGGGCCAATAATCAACATGATATCAGGAGGCCCTACTGCGGCTAGCACAACAAGGAATTCTCGGAAGGCTTATGCCAGAGAAGTGATACACATCTTGGGAGAGGCCCCGAAGTGGGCTAGGGCTGAAATCGCAATTGGTTTTGATGATTATGATCTTGAAGGGGTGAAGTTCCCCCATGACGACCCGTTGGTGATAACTCCTGTAACTGGAAACTCGGAAGTGAAGCGAGTCTTGATAGATAATGGAGCTTCCGTTGACGTTCTATTTCATGATGCATTTGTGAAGATGAGTTACAATGATTCTCAGTTGACCCCCAGTAACATTCGTATATATGGATTTAATGGAGTAGGATCCAAAGTTGAAGGGACTATTCAATTGCCTGTGACTATTGGACAGGAGCCCAAGAAGGCCACTCAGATGTTGAACTTCCTGGTAATCAAGGCGGTTTCAACGTACAACGCTATCCTCGGAAGGACTGGACTTCATGCATTCAAGGATGTTGCCTTAACTTATTATATGAAGATCAAGTTCCCAACCAGGAATGGTGTTGGAGAACATAAAGCCGATCAAAAGATGGCACGAAGCTGTTATGTAGCCGCGTTAAGGCCTGACGGAGTCGGGGGGCAGTTCCTTCCGATTGAAGACATGGATGTCCGCAGTAATAAGGAACACCGAGAAGGGCCAGCAGAGGACATCACACAGAAGCCTCGGACGGCCATTGAGGCTAAGGCATTAACCGACTTCGTGGTTGAATGTACCATTGGCAACCAAGAAGTCGGGGGGCAGGAGGTAGTACCCCAAGCAGGAAGTGAACTTCAGAATAAGAAGGAGGAGACCATAAGGAGTGGTGGGTGCTCTATTTTGATGAAGCATCAAAAATAGAATCTAGTAGTGCAGGCCTAGTCTTGCAAAGCCCCGATGGGCTCAATTTATCCTAGTAGGACTTAGCTTCATATTTATCTAGTAGAAGTAGAAATAAGGTTCATTGAAATCATTGCAGAGCATGTTGCTCCGAGTAGGACAGTAGTACTATATGTAAGGGTTGAACCCATTTCAAGTTATTAATGCGAGTTTGATTTCCATTCATTGATTGTGTGATTTTATTTATGTGCCAAGCACCTGATGAGTGCAAGTCAAGGATGACCGAGTACCGAAAATAAAAAATACACGGATGGAAAACAAACAAATGCATACCCCCAAGGGTCAAGAGTTAGGTTACAACGCGACCAAGTAAGAGTTTAAGTCCATGAAGGACCCTGGATAAAAGACAAGCAGATAAAAGCCATACGCAACAATCAAAGCCATGCAAGGCCGAGGATGTTAAGGACTGATTACTCTTCAATATTTCTTAAGTACTTGGGTTGAGAATCCAATAATGAAGACTAACAGAGAACATTGCATTATTAAGGGTCCTTGAACAAGGATTAAGAAGTTCAAGCAAGTTCTCGTCTTAGAAGTTTAAAAGGCAAGAAGCCCATGGGATTGCATTTATCAAAATCTAAATCGAGGAATCAACCCCAAATCCTAGGTTGAGAAGCACAAGTTATTAGCTATGAAGGCCAATATTAGCCATGAAGGCCAAGATTAGTTATGAAGGCCAAAATTGAGGGGGTCATGAACCTCTAATTAAGATCCAAAGGTTGAAACTTGAAAACTAACATGTAAATTTGGATTCTCGATCCAGAACGCCGACGTTGAATATCTGAACACCAGCGTTCAACACTTGAATATTAACCCTGAAATGAAGATTGAAAACCTCCTAGGGAAGGTTCAAGACCTCGTGGGGATGATTAGAGACCCCGTGGCCTTGGACCGGCAGCTCTGATAGATATTTCAGTGATTTAAAACACCCTTGAGATTGAAAACCCTTTATTTAAAACATTGACGTTCAACCTTCGAACATTGACGTTCAACACTCAAAGCCGAACGCATGCCAACCGAGAGGTCGCCTGAGAAGTCCAAGACCAAGACAAACATTGAAGCCATGACGGCCAAGCGAGCTAAGAAAGTTACTTATATAGGAGCTTCTCTGAAGGAACCCTTGAAGGGCAAGTTGATAGCATTCTTTCAAGAGAATAGTAATGTGTTTGCTTGGACAGCAGCTGATATGCCAGGGATTGATCCCCAACTTATAACTCATAGGTTGAATCTTGATCCTGAGCGAAAGACAATAAAATAGAAGAAGAGGAATTTTGCTCCTGAAAGGCAAGAGGCCATCAAGCAACAGGATGACAAACTCTTATAAGATGGTTTTATTGAGGAAATTCAGTTCCCCGAATGGTTGACTAACCCTGTGATGGTCAAAAAGGCGAATGGGAAATGGAGGATGTGTATAGATTTCATTGATCGGAATGACGCATGTCCGAAGGATTGCTTTCCTCTAACAAGGATAGATACATTGATAGATGCCACAGCTAGACATGAGATGTTGAGCTTCATGGACGGGTTCAGCGGCTACAATCAGATTAAGATGCACAAGGATGACATCCCAAAGGTATCTTTCATAACTGACTTTGGTGTTTTCTTCTATCCTGTTATGGCTTTTGGTCTAAAGAATGCAGGAGCTACTTACCAATGATTGGTGAATAAGATATTCGCCCATCTGATTGGAAAAACCATGGAGGTCTATGTTGATGACATGTTAATCAGAGCCTATTCACGGCAGACCACGTTAAGCACTTCAGAGAGGCATTCGAAGTGCTGAGGCACCATAAGATGATGTTGAATCCAGCCAAGTGTGCTTTTGGCATTGGATCAGAAAAGTTTCTGGGTCTAATGGTTTCAAAGAGAGGCATTGAGGCCAATCCTGATAAGATCAAAGCGATCTTGGACATAAAACCACCCCGCTCTATACGAGATGTACAAAAGTTGACTAGCCGAGTTGCAGCCCTAGGAAGATTCATCTCCAAATCTGGTGACAAATGCTTACCTTTCTTTCAAGCATTGAAGAAGGTGAAGAATTTTAAGTGGACACCTGAAAGCCAAGAGGCCTGTGAAAAGCTAAAGAAATACATCACTGAAGCCTCGTTGTTGGCCAAACCTAGTCTTGGAAAGACTCTTTATCTATATCTGGCGGTATCTGAACAAGCATTGAGTGATGTTCTCATTCGAGAAGAGAATAAGGTTCAAGGACCTATCTACTATGTGAGCAAGGTCTTGCACGGAGCTGAGTTGAATCACTCTACCATTGAGAAGTTTGCTAACCGCCTCGAGAAAGCTACGACCGTACTTCCAGGTGCACAAGATTGAAGTCCTGATGGACCAGCAATTGAGGAACATATTGCATAGCCCGAAGGCCAGTGGAAGGCTGATCAAGTGGGCAATTAAGCTTGAAGAATTCGATATCACGTATAAGCCTCGAACAGCCATCAAGGCTCAGGCACTGGCGGACTTCGTGGTTGAATGTGCCATTCGCAACCGAGAAGTCGGGGGGTAGGAGACAGTAACCACCCCTGGAAGAAAGGATAAAGATGAGGAGCTTATACCTGATCAGAAGGAATATTGGGTGCTCTATTTTGATGGAGCATCAAAAACAAAATCTAGTGGTGTAGTTTTGGTCTTGCAAAGCCCCGATGGGTTCACAGTTGAGTATGTTTTGAAGTTGGACTTCCCAACAACCAGCAACGAAGCTGAGTATAAAGCCTTAATAGCCGAATTGGGCTTGGCTAGAATCATGAGAGTCAAGAATCTCAAACTACGGCAAAGTACTTGAGAGTCGTGAAGGCCGTGATGACTCAATTTGATGAATGGTATGAGAAGCACATTCCGAGAGAATAGAACGTTAAGGCTAATGCCCAATCTAAGTTTACTTCTTTTGAGATAGAGAACTACGTAAGAAGTGTTTAATTTCAGGTCTTGAAGGCCCCGTCTATTATTTTGAAATTGGTAGCACCAGTTGATGTAAGTTGAAGGATAGACCCTCTTAAAGCTCATCTTGAAACTGGTTGGCCCCTGATAATGCCTTGAAGCACAGAAACTGTTAGTGAGAGTGTTGAGATAGGAGGTCATTTGTCGTTCCATACTTAAAATCTTGAATCTCAAATCCCGACACAAAATCTTAGCCTTGACGGCCAAAAAGGCTGTCTGCCTCCAATCAAGTTTGTCGTTTGAGTTTAAGGATTTGAATCAAGAGCCGTCAATTGAGTTCAAACCAAAGTAAGGTCCTTTGAGCATAAGAAAAAGGTTGGAAACCTAGAATCAAGATAAAGGGTTGACAACCAGCCAAGGCACACCAAACTTGAAGTCAAGTGCCGAGTGGCAAGGGAACTTCTTAAACGATCAACCGAGAATCAAGACCTCCACCATATGTAGCAAGGGGGGCAAAAACTAAGGGACTTCATCATTTTTACATCTTAGAATGAGAGTTAAGGGTTGATGATAACCAACAACCATGAATGAACTCAAGGTTCAAAACCAAGGATTCAACAAGCGAGTTAAGGCCCAGAAGGTCACTGAAGTTATGAAAGCCAATTTGAAGTGAAGGATGTATGTTTGGTCATCGACTTTAAATAATGACATTCAACGATCAATTATGATGTTGAGGTCCAAATATCGACGTTATATATGTTCGATTATCAAGAGATTCAAGAATACTCCAAGCATGAATCACATGATTCAAAATAGAGAAGGGTTGATAGTCAACGACCAAGTATGAATAACATGATTCAATGTTGATGAACATGATTCAATGTTGATGAACATGGTTGATAAAGAAGACCTTGTTTCAAGGTAAATGAAAGGTAGCACTCAACAGCCGAAAGTTAAGATCGAGATTCAAGGTTGAGAACGAGAATTCAAACATCGTGAGAGAGCTCCGAGAGGCACGACAAGGCGCATGAGGAAGGACCGCCAACCTCCTGGCAGTCGACTAGCTGTCCGGGAAGGGGTCTGGCCGACCTCCCAGCAGCCGTCAGCCGACCAGGATCACCTGGCAGGAGACCAGGACCTCCTGGCAGCCGACCAGCTGCCCGGGAAGGGGTATAGCCGACCAGGAGCACCTGGCAGCCACCAAAGAGCTCCTGTCAGCCGACTAGCTGCCCGGGAAGGGGTCTGGCCGACCAGGAGCTCTTGTCAGCTGACCTCACGCTGTTTGGATCATATCTTGAGCTCCGGGTATCAGATTTGGACGATCTTACAGTCCACGCAAAGCTCATGGAGTTTTCTATAACTTGGAAGGTCCCAGCCGACCAGGACCTCTTGGCAGCCGACCAGCTGCCCGGGAAGGGGTATAGCCGACCAGGAGCACCTGGCAGCCACCAAGGAGCTCCTGTCAGCCGACTAGCTGCCCGGGAAGGGGTCTGGCCGACCAGGAGCTCTTGTCAGCTGACCTCACGCTGTTTGGATCATATCTTGAGCTCCGGGTATCAGATTTGGACGATCTTACAGTCCACGCAAAGCTCATGGAGTTTTCTATAACCTTGGAAGGTCCCAGCCGACCAGGACCTCCTGGCAACCGACTAGGACCTCCTTTCAGCCGACCAGCTGACCGGAGGTGGATTTAACTTTCCCGAATCTCCTTTCGGTCGATCATTTAAGCACTGTTTAGCGCTGTTTAGTGCCGTCTAGTGTCGTTTAGTACCGTCTAGCGCCATTTCACACCGTTAGTGCCGATAGCACCGTTAGTGTCGATAGCACCAATAATGTCGCTAGCACCGATAGTGTCTATTAGCACCGTTCAGTGTCGTTTAATGCCGGTTGGCGTCACTTAACGTTGTTTAAGTGTCGTTTAAGGCTAGTTATTGTCGTTTAGTGCCGTTTTATGCCATTCAACGTCATTTAAACATTGTTTAAACGTTGTTAAGGCTTATTAGTGCCGATTAGCATCGAATTAACATTGTCGTGAACGCGTCGGTCGCTCCACGCTTTGCATAAAGACAATACTCGTGAAACACTAGTGTATAAAGATGAACCCTGACCCGAGTCTCGGAAAAGGCCGTTAAAACTTTAAGGAAAACCTGATCAGTTTTCCTAGAAGTTGGGGGGCAAATGATATAGGCTAAAAATAAGCCCTAAAGACACATTTAATGTGGCATTAATTAGACCCGACATGGTCCAGACGTGGGACCCACCAACAAGGCCCAAACCCTATTTATAATATTAATTTTGTAATTAATATTAGAGGTAATAAACAGCTTAGCAAATAAGAGTCAAACAAGGATATTACTCTTGCCTGACTTAGCCTCCAAGATATCTATTTCAACATGAAAACTGATTCTAATATGGAAGGAGACTAGAACCTTCTTCTAGGCGGTGGCTTGCCCACCAAGTCACCTAATTCTACTACGATTCTAGGGCTTCTCAGCCTATATAAAGGGTTCGACCCCTCATTCTCAGAAGGAGGTTTGAGGCTTAATCCTCGAATAAGGACATACAAGCCACTACGTCCTTGGTGTGCCCTTGTCGCCATAGCCCCGATGGGCATCACCAAGAACTACGTTTTTGCTTGATTCTCAATACGAGATACGTAGGCACTCTGTGAGGACCGATTAGTCTCGAACATGGAAACAGCCATTAAAACACGAAGCTCCCGAACCCTAGCATTAAATACAAATTCGTAACCTAATTTTTATTCCACAACAATACTGGATCTGTTCATGGTCGATCTTATATTCGTCATATGATAGATAGCTGCCAACGAAAGAATCCATTCTGATTATTGGATCTTCAGTGACACTCAAATAAGCTCGACAAATAGCTTCGTCTTGTTCGAGTGTGAATAATTTCCCTCTTGCTGATACCATACCACTTGAGTATCTTTTGTTAAAAGAAAATGCAGATGGTTGAAACTAGTTTTTGAGAACTTTTGTTTTAAAAAGAAAATTGCAAATGGTTGAAACAAGTCTGTGTACTAATTTATAGAAAGTCAGTGTCCAATATTGTATCCAAATACAGTTGAGATGGTTGTTGGAACATAAATATTCATCCATATTAGTTTGCAGTAGGTAGTTGATATGAGTTTAAGTCATTTCCCTCCGATTCTAGTTAAATGATGATGTGGCATGGATGCATAAATGCATCTTTGGTTTCAAATTTAGAACCAATGATGCATTTATGCACTTTTGCATCCAATTATAGCACTCCTTTGGAGTTGAAATTTTTAGCATTTGGTGCTATAATATAGCAATAGCGCCAAGGATAGCACCACATTGAAGTTACTCTAAGAGTCATCTCATGATTTATAATTTAGGATAACAAGGTTTACTTTAAAATACTTTTAGAATTATATGATTAAATAAAATAGAGTATAACAATTTATTATGGATATAATTTAACTTTGTAATATTAATTAATAAAATTATTAGTAATAATAATAGTTATTTAATAAATAATATGCATTGATTAGAACTAATAATATAAAATTTTAATGTAAATTTGTTGTTGACGGGATTCGAACCTTGGATCTTTAGAAGAGGGATTTAAATATAGAATATTCCTTATTATTAGATCTAACGGCTATCATCTATTTACTAAATATCTTACAGTCACTATTCTTTTAGATGGTTGAACCAAACAACCATATTATACCCTTGTTTGCTTATTATATAGATATATATAGTATAGACTTACAAAGAAGGGTAATTAAAATCTATAATAATCTTTATCAAAGAATTAAAATACTATCTTCATGTATCAAGATTATTCTAAGAACATCCCCATAATTATGTTACTGTTGTGTATATATGTCATTTATTTGATCTTGGAACTTCACATAGTTGAGCTTCATTCCATTCCTTGTACTCACGGATAAAATGATATTTTTTGTGATATGTTTGCTTTTTTTATGGAACGTCTGATTTTTTACCAAAGCCATTGCCAACTTGTTATCAATCAATCAAGATTTTTGTGTGCTCGTTTGAGGTATATTGAGTTCCTCTCCAAGACTTTCCTTATATAACCTTATGGCTTTATAAACACAAGAACATAAATTCTATTTAAAAATTAGATAAAATTATAACGGATTGTATTTTTATTCTCCATGTGAGAATGATGCATTACCCAGAAGAACACCTATATGTGGTACTCTTTTTATCATCAATGTCATCGACCCAATCACTATCATAATAATCAAAAAGTTTGAAATCATTAGAATGATTATTGCATTACAAGAAAAAGTTAAATAGACATCACACATTAGACATCGATTACTAATGCCAGTGATGTTAAAAGATGTAATAACATCACCCCGTGTAATAATTCATCATATTATTAAGATAACGAAGGACTTTTTAGTCATTGGTAGATGTGTTGTTGATGAAGCCTCCATATAGTGACTAACAAGTCCAACACGATAAAGTAGAATGGACCTTGTGCATGTCAAGTATTTTAAACATCTATAAGACTCTTGAGATAAGTGGGATCTATATATACTAGAAAAAGTAGAATAGACATCGTTTAAAGAACTGATGTCTATATACAATTAATGAAATGTTTAAAGAACTGATGGTTGTTACAATGTTTAACATCGTTTCCTTGTTATAGCTGATATTAATATGTATGATACACATCCTTTCCTAATAATTTATTGATGTAAATACATGTTCGTACCTTGTGTGTTATATTTTTCTAGATATAAATCTCGTATTGTACCAATACTGAATATCCACTAATACCTTACTAATTGAAATTCACTTTAAAGACATCAGTTAGTTGCCCCTAAACAATGTGTCAGACCCTCTTTGACATCGGTTAATAACCGATTTAAAATTTTTGGAGCTTTCTCTACAACCATGGTTAAAAATTTGTCGGATATCGATTTTTAACCGATCATATAGTATTCATCTTTATCTTGTGATCTATTGACATTTTTCTAATAGTGATATCTTTGCTTATTCTTCGGATTTCGCCAATTATGTTTCACATTCTATTGGGGTGTGTGTTAACGATTTGATAATTTTCCATCATGAACTTCTTCAAAATCTCTCTTTCACAACTTTTTTGAGAGAATAGTATTATTTCATTGGTTTATTTTATAATGTCAGATAGTATGACTTAAACCCAATGTCAATCATCTCAATAACTTTTACCCAAATTTTCTCAAATTTCTCAAACGTTAGGGGCTATCATCAAATTAAAATCAATTTACACATATATAGGCATGTAGGAACAAATTCTTCATTTTCGATAACCTTGGCCTCGGCATATGAAGCATGTTTACGAGTTTATGAGAACACAACACTCGTAAAATTATATTAAGTTGCGAATATAAAATTCTTAGTACTTGTTTTATACAATATAAAATGTATTTTAAGAATCATAAGCGATGAGATATGTTTGTGACGCTTTAAATGCACGTACATGTTTCAAATGTACGTGTATTCTAAGATATTTAGTATTACATTTAAAAAAAGAGTATCCTGGGCCTGAGGACATCCTCAGGGTTGTAACCTGAGGTTAAAACATAATATACTACAAGTCAGGGCTATTTTTGTAAATACAGTAAGATAGATTTTATTATTACAAAATTGCCATTCACTATTTGTACTAGAAAACACTTTAATCTCAGGTAAGTGGCCTGAGGTTAACCTCAGGGCCATTTTTCTCTTAAAAAAATTGTACATATTTTTTTTTTAAAATTTGTACATTTTTTTTACATTAAGGCCTTTGCTCGAATTTTTTGACATTCAGGGTCTTTGCCCGAATCAAATATGGTAATCTAACAAGTAATCCTGACCAAGACCAGTTGTTTTATTGTCATTTATTAGCCCAACATTCAAGGCCTTTGCTCGAATATTTTGACATTCAGGGCCTTTGCCCGAATCAAATGGGTCCGGATCCTCTGTCTCCTTTCTCCGTGTCCCCCTTGTGTCCCCTGCTCTTTTTAGTACAAAACGAGTGCCCCTGCAGGGCCCATTTTAATAAATAATAAAAATGGGCTCCACAAGAACATTTTTTTGTATTAAAAACAACAGGGGACACAAAGAAGACACGGAGGAATGGGACAAAGGAGACACGGAGGAAGGGGACAGAGTATCCCAGCTCGAATCAAATATGGTAATCTAACATGTAATCCTGACCAAAGACCAGTTGTTTTATGGTCATTTATTAGCCCAAGATCTAAATATGTAACTAGAGTGGTGGCGTGGTGCATGCAATTAATCTTAGATTCATACTCAGGCTTCCCTTGTATGTCTTGCACTCTTGCCGAAAGACAAGGCCTATACACACGTATATGCATGTGTAAAGTAAATCTGTATCTCTCTTTTATTTTCTCTCTAGCGATTTTCTCTGAATAATCAATCACTCGTCAATGGCTCTCTCTTTACTTTATCTCCCTATATTTTCGCTCCACTGTTTATCGTCGATTTCACTCTACCTTCTCCTCTTTTCTTTCATTATACTATATTCTCCTCACATCTCATTCATATATAAATATTTTTCTTCAAGTTCTATCTACATATAATCGTGCATTACTGCAATTTTAGAGTCTTCACTCTTTCAGGTAATCTACGTTAATTCATGCTCTTGATTAGCTTATGTTTTTGTCTTCCTTTTGTTGGAAACGCATATTGATTTTATTACTTGCATGTGCTCCGTTTTAATTTATGGTTTTCTAGCTACTTAAATTATTATGTACGCCTCAGTTTTTACAAATTATGTTTCAGTGCATCTCTATTCTCTCACATTTGATTTTCGTTTTGAAGATAGACATCTAGCTATGCCGATCTTCCGAGTAAATTTTTTTTTTTTTTTTTAAATGCATGTAAGAGATGTGTATCACCTCCTTCAGGCTATGCAAATGAGCAAATTCGAAATGTGGTATGGTATTTAGGGCCAAAACTTTAGATAGTGGTATGGTATAGGGCATTCATCAAACTTGGCATTATTGGTATAATATGTAATTTTACTAAAAAAAAAAATATATATTAAACAGCCAAATAGCTATTTGTCAGATTGCTTATAACCCCTTTTTCTGTTGCAACTACATACCGCGGAAAAAAAAATTATACACAAGCTCTTGCTGTATTAGTACTGATCATGTTTTGTCTTATAGTTTCAATGTTCTGTTTTGGAACAGTTTGTTAATTGGACAATAGAGACGTTAGTATCTTGTAGTGGAGGTCAAATATTTGAATATAGCTTAGTCAAATGCACATAAACTACAGCAAGAGGTCAATTTTATCCTCTATACTGATTGAGTGTTTAATCACATTGGTCAAGAAGCTTAGAGCAGTTCGATACTGGTATTCATTGACCGTACTAGCTTTAATGCTTTGATTTGTAGTGAGTTTATAAAAAAAAGAAGCTAAAAGCTCTTTTGGCAATAATATTGCAAGAGGACTAGGGGAGACAATGAAATATGCTTCAATGAGAAGATATTGGTGGATATCTCTAAGGCTTTCTACTTCCAACTGTGAAAATTATGTAGCAATGTGCTGAACTTGAATTTCTGTCCTTTGTAGCAACCTGAAAAGTTCACTTGTTGATCGATATCCTTTATACTTATCAACATGGATATTATGGACTCAAGACGAAGAAGCAAAATCTCGGGAAAACTTATGTTAACTGTTGGCGTTGCTACTCTTTGCATCATCTATCTCAAGAGTTCATCCAATCCCAGTAGCCCAGTACAGGTATTGGATATGTTATGCACAACTATGTCCATTAGTCTTTGTCAATGGAAGAAAGAACACGTGTGGACCTTAACTTTGTAGTATGCATGACTCCTTGTTTATATGTTTGATACTTTGATTTTATTTGTCAGTTTACCATTCATGAGGCTGGGGTGACACACGTATTGGTAACTGGAGGTGCAGGCTATATAGGTTCTCATGCTTCCCTGCGCCTGTTAAAGGAATCTTATCGTGTTACTATAGTGGTATGTACATGTCCTACTAAAAAAACCTTCTTTAATTTAATTTAATTTTAAAATAAGAATTGCTATGTTATGTAAAGTACTAAAAATATGCCTGTACATAGGATAATCTTTCTCGCGGAAATTTGGGTGCTGTAAAGATTTTACAAGAGCTGTTTCCTGAGCCAGGGCGCCTTCAGTTTATTCATGCAGATCTTGGCGATTCAAAGGCTGTATCCTTATTCCTTACTGTATTTATTATCTCAACTAGGTTTTTTACTATGCATCTTTTGTATATCCTACATGTGCCAATTTAGAAACCTTTTGTATTTAGCATCTTTTTCTAAGGCTGTATCTTTTGTATTTCCTTGGTTTTTTACTTTTTGTTGTCATGAACAAGATGAGAAAACTAAGTATGAAGGTCAAAGCCCTTAAGTCAGGAACTTTCCTTAACTTATATTTTAGGTAAACAAAATTTTTGCAGAGAATGCATTTGATGCTGTAATGCATTTTGCAGCAGTTGCTTATGTTGGTGAAAGTACTGCTGAACCTCTAAGGTACTTACACCCTGTTTGGTTGGGCTGAAAGGAATGAATATAGGAAGGAATGGAATGGCCCATTCCATTCTTAAAAAAAAAAACTTGTTTGGTTGGACCAAAGGAATGGAATGGTCCATTCTTAAAATCATTCCATTCTACTCTGTCTTTAAACATTTCAATCAGTCCAAAAACAACAAGATTAGCCCATTCTATTCTATCCGCACACTCTTCTCTCTCACTCTCTCTACACGCTCTCCCTCTCTCTCTTCACTATCTCTCTCTCCCCTCCCTTTCTCCCGGCTCTCTCTCTCTCCGCTCTCTCTATCTCTCTCTCTCTCTTTCTCTCTCCCCGTTCTCTCTCTCTTTCTCTCTCCCCTCTCTACGTTCTCTCAAATCTCAATCAACACTTTGAAGACGAATTTCAAATCTCAATCAACACTTTGGAGACGAATTTCAAATCTCAATCAACACTTTGGAGACGAATTTCAAATCGATCTATATACACAGGTTTGAAATCTATCGGTTCAAATAATTATTCATCAGATTTAAATATTTAAATATTTATCAGATTTATGGTGGTTTTTGGTTGTGTTTATAGCTTTTATGCGTGTATGTATACATTCTGTTTGTTTGAGGACAAGCCTAGGTATCGAAACAGAAAAGGTGAAATTACAACTAATGTCCTTGCTGCGGTTACACCAAATTAGTATGGTCTATCAATCATATTTCAAACCTATGAATACTTGTCCAAGTTTTAAACCAGACTGATGCACTATTCCTGTTGTGCTATTTGTTCTGCAAATATAACCTGCATTGTCTAAACCATATGGTAGTTAAATGTAGACAACCATTGTGATATACCATTTCACAACTGTGGCTTGTGAGCATTTAGCATATATTGAAAACTTACCCTGTATATGAATCAGGGTCACTCTGAAGTCTGAACTAGTCCCTGCAAATAATTTATTACTGTTGGATCTAATTCATTGTATATTTTCTCAGGAAATGGCTGGTGATAATGATATGGAATCAACTAATTCATTGGTAGAAAGAGGCGCAGGAAGAAATAAAAGGAAATGGACAGATGTTGAAGATGAAAAACTACTTGAAGCTTTGATGGAACTTGTGAATACTGGAATGTTCAAAGCAGACAATGGATTTAAAACTGGATATTTGACCTTTCTTGAGAATTCACTGCAAACCAAGCTTCCTGAAGCAGGTATAAAAGGAAAGCCTCATATAGAGTCTCGAATGAAAACATTGAAAAAAGGATTTTACAGCAGTTTATGACATGCGATATGGAGCAAACAGTTCAGGATTTGGATGGAACTCAGAAGACCATGTTGTCACGGCACCGAGGGATGTGTGGATTCAATATCTCAAGGTAACTTTAATAAATTTAATTTTCTGCAAAAAATCATGAAGTAGATGGATTTTCTGGCTTAAAGTTAATGGTTACTATTAGTTGTTAGTCAAGACTTATGTGATAATTGTGACTGACTTGTGTAATGTTTTTTAAATATGCATAATTGATACTACATTTGGTCGTTTACTTGTCAGAAAAGAAAGGGAATTCTTTTCCTGTAAAATGTATGTGATCTGTTTTTAAGAATTTTTCATCTATCTTCTGTGAAACCTTTAAATTGACTATGTGTGTACCTGTTCTCTTTTGTGATAATTATACATTTTGTTCCAAAACTTGCTGAATACAGCCTCCCAGTTAAGTTGAATGGTTCAAATATACAGCCTCTTTAAAACTCTGTTTTAGCATTAAAATAAATGTTTCCTGTGAGACAATGTACCCCCCTTTCTTTGCATAAGTTTAGCTGGTAGTTATACTCTGGACACTGTTTAGGTAGCTAGCCAGCACTTGTGCAGGTTATGTAATGTAATTTCTAAAACATTTTGAAATTTGTGGTGAGTTTTTTGAATCATGTATTTGAATACCAAATATTGGTCGACAACTTTGTCTTTGATATTGTTTTTTAAAGGCCTTCTCACTACTGAAATGCTTCCTTTCTCACATGTAATATACGTGGCTGCATAAGATGACCTCTTTCTATTCTTGGGGGATAGGGGAATGTAAAATATGATTTAGACCCTGTTTAATGATGTTGACAATGTATCATCTACATCTTTGGTAAGAGTATATCCCACCTCATGCATCAAGGGGGTTGGAAATAGAGTATAATGAGATTTATATCATTCAGATATGATCAATGTTTAAAAAATCTCCAATATTTTCCTCTGGATTGATTCTAGATGGTACTAGCTGCACAACATGATTGTACTCACTCTGGGAGATCAATCTGGTTCAGACTTCAGACTTCCTATATGCACAATATTTTTTAGTATTTCTTTGCTTGGCTACAATTAGCAGACATGAAAGATTTTGCATATTTCAGTGGCACCTCCTTCTCTCAGTCCCATGAAAGGCTTGTCTTAGAGTTGCATTATAAGTTAACATAAGTAAAAAGGCCTGTTCTTCAATTCAGTGAATACGAGCTTGGTATTATCAGATATGTATTTCAGTGGCACCTCCTTCTCTCAGTCCCATGATTTTATTGCAGATAACCAGTTTGGTTGTATTTTGGTTATACATAAGCATTCTATATATGTATCACTCCTGTGACTGTTATCAGATATGCAAACGTGGTTAAAAGATATATTTGTGAATGGATACAGGTTCATCCGGGAGCAGCAAAATGGCAGAATACCCCTATGCCCTACTTCAAGGAACTTTCTATTATCTTTGGAAAAGATAGAGCAACCGGAAATTTGGCTGAAAATCTTGAAGATGTGGTAGAAGAATTGAATGCAGAAGCTGCTGATGAAGTGTCTCTACAACAGGAACCAAGCACACATTCAGATGAGTCAACAAGCAAAAAAAGAAAAAAAGGAAACATAGATTCTTTGTTGGAGGCTGTTTATGCTGCTTCAGACAGAATTGCAAATCAGTTTGAAGCTTCCACCAAGTTACTCATTGCAGCAGAAGAAGATATGATGTCAAAAAAGAAGCAGTTGAATGAAGAAATCTCAAAAATTCCAGGTCTCAATGTATTGCAGAAACTTCAAGTTGCGAAGAAAATAGCCAAGGATGAAGATCTGATGATACTATTTTTTGCAGCACCTGCCGAGGAAAAAAGTGTGTTTGTTAATGGTGTGTTAAATGGTGAAATTTGAGATTAAATTCTGTTTCTCATGCTCTAATTTTTAGTTACATTTGGTACTAAAGTTATGTTGTAATAAGTGATGAAGATCTAATAACATTGTTCGTTTTTTTTTATTTGCGAAAGGAGTCTGTTATGCACTAGACACCATTTGTGTGGAAATTTGTCAATTGTCTAGTTGATTATTGGGAATCTTTTTTTGTTATTTTAAAGTTATATAGTATTTGTCTTATTTATATTTTAATTTATCATGTTACAAAAAGGTATCTATTATTGAAATTAAGGAAGATTAAAAAATTTGGAATCCATTCCATTCCTTTGGGTAACCAAACAAACTATTGAATGGAATGATCCATTCCATTCCCGCAAAAAAAAAAAAATGAACCAAACAAGAGCAAGGAATGGCCATTCCATTCAATCCCCTTTCCATTCTTCCACCATTCCATTCATACCTTGATTCCATTCCTAGCTAAATTCATTCCTTCCAACCAAACATAGTGTTACTTTTTAACGCTTTAATATCTATCTTGGCATTCTGTTTTTGATTTATTATCTGTTTTGATATCTATGGCTAATTAGGAATTTTTTTTATGTATCTATGCGCACACACCACGGACTCACTGAGGATCTGATACCATATATATACTGTAGCATTAACTCTTGATCTGCGTGAACATCCCCTAATTGTTATTCAAATTCAGCATAGTAAAATACACATATCGCGTGATCCTTCCCTTCATGGGAAACGCGTAGACCAACTGATATTATTAATTGCTCACTCTTCAACTTTCTAATGGAATTATAATGAGCTGTACAGGTATTATCACAATATTACGTCCAATACATTGGTAGTAATGGAGGCCATGGCATCACATGGTGTGAAGACATTAATATATTCAAGTACTTGTGCAACATATGGAGAGCCCAAAGTAATGCCTATTACAGAGGAAACTACTCAAGTAAGCATCTATTCAACAATTTCATTATGTGTTCCTTCTCATTAGATAGTATGGATGAAAAATTACCTAGATTTTTGTATTTATTGTTTATTTGTGACGATTTAGAGTTCACTTGCATGAATTAAACGGTTTGACTTAAACCTAATAGATGCATGTCCTGGGAAGCAGATAATTTGAGTGATTCTATATAGGATCTCCTAGTGGATCTGCAGAGTTTTCTATTTGATGAAACAATGATTCTCAGATTTATGTCTTCAATCAAATGTCAAATATTAGATATGCCACTAAATTCAAATAAACAAAGATAAATATAAGAGGTACAAAAAAGAGGGAACTGTAATCATACAGAAACTTGTTCAAACAATAAAAATGTGATGATAGTTATACAATTGATTTCTATTAACTCCTTTCAAATGTTATTACTGAAGGTTCCAATTAACCCTTATGGAAAGGCTAAGAAGATGTCTGAAGATATAATATTAGATTTTTCGAAGACTTCCAAGATGGCTGTTATGATTTTAAGGTTTGCATGCAGACTGATTTTTTTTTTCTTTTGCATTACAAACATCATAGTTAGATTACTAATAGTTGTATATATATGTTAAAAATGATGTAACCATAAATGTTGAAAGATTTTAATATTCTTTATGAATGTTATTGTGAATCACAAATAAGGTTTCTTACTTTGCTTATTCCGTTATTAAAAAACTGCAAATTAAGTATATATGTTAGATATTTGTAGGAGTTGTTTTATAATTAATGAAACTGATAACACTTCCACACTTCCTCCACGTCAGCTCATCAACTTGTAACGCAATGCTAGCTAGTCTGTGCACATTGCCAGTTGTCAAAGAGTGCCAAGTCAGCTGAAGTTTGTTAGAGAGTTAGTTAGGATTTGTAATGTGTGTTGTATATAAGCCATGAGCATTAGAAGTAGTAGCAACTAATTCATTTACACAGTTGGTTCTTGTATCAAAACAATGAGCTCTTCTATGAGCATTAGTCAATAAAACAATTCTGTTTTCTCTTCATTACTTTCAATACTGGTAGATTATCATGGTATCAGAGCTTCAAGATGAAGATTCTGTATTGTTTGTTCGTACGCTTTGCGTTTTCCGGTGTGTTTTCCGGTGTGTTTTGACGATTGTTTCTTGCATTTTCTGATTGCTTCCGCATTTTCTGGTCATTTCCGCCATTAAAGCTTCATACGAGAGGTTCTATCTTCTTCGTTCTTGTTCTTTGTTCTCAGTTTTCTATACGATTTCTGTGCAAAATTCTTCTTCGAATCTTGTTTTTTCGACGAATCTTGTTTTTGATTGTGATCTGTCACAACAATGGCTGAGTCAAGCACTTGGAATATCAATAATCGAACTAATACACAGTCTAATAATGACACTTCTAGTGTGTATTACATACATCCTTCAGATGCAAGTTCATCTCAATTAGTAACTGTGAAATTTAATGGAGTTGGATTTGCTAATTGGAAACGAGCTATGGTATTAAGTTTGTCTGCTAAAAACAAGTTAGGTTTTGTGGATGGAACAATTCCAAAGCCTATTGTCACATCTGTGTTAGCCTCTTCTTTTGATGTAAAAGCATGGGAAAGATGTAATGATCTAGTTTGTTCCTGGTTGCTAACAAATCTTAATGAGAACATTGCTAAAAGTGTTCTATTTTATAAAACTGCAAGAGAGATTTGGTGTGATTTAGAGGATCGTTTTGGTTATGCATCAGTTGCACAAATTTATGCTTTAGAACAACAGTTGACAGAGCTAAATCAAGGTCCTAAATCTGTTTCTGAGTTCTTCACTGAGATTAAGACACTTTGGGATGCAATGAATGATGCAAGTCCTTTGCCTTCTTGCACTTGCAATCACTGTACCTGTACTCTTACTCAGAAGGTTTATCAAAGAGAACAGGATCACAGACTTATTCAGTTCATGATGAAACTTAGTGACAAGTTTTCTGTCGTTAGAGGCAATATCTTGATGCAGTTGCCATTGCCTAACATTTCTGCAGCCTTTAGAATGTTTTCTCAGGAAGAAAGACATCAAGAAATCTCTCAGAATGGTTCTAACACAGAATCATTAGCTTTTCTGGCAGGGGCCAAGAATTCTTATGACAAAGTTACTGCAAGTAATAGCTTTCAGAGACAGACATCTAATGCTTCAGGAAATAGACCAAGTGATGGAACCAAAAGAGTGTCTAAATTCTATTGCACTCATTGTAAGATGAGTGGTCATAGTCTTGAAAGATGTTTCAAAGTGCATGGCTATCCACCTGGTTTTAAGTCTAATAAGGATAAGAAAGTTGCAGCATTGTCTACTGCAAATGTTGATCAGGCTGGTACCATTTCTGTTGCACAGTTATTGTCTTTTCTTAACAATCAGTCATGTGATTCTACTGACTCTCAAACAAAAGATAGTGCTGGCCATGCTTTGTTAGCTGGTAAGTTTTGTTTTCTGACAGACCATAATAATATCAGTAATTGGCTTATTGACAGTGGAGCTACTGATCACATGTGTTCAGATTTGAATTGTTTTGCTTATTACACAGAAGTAAATCCTATTGAGTTTATTACTATTCCAAATGGTAAAAAAGTTGCAGTAAAGCATATTGGAGTTGTTGAGTTATCTGGAGACTTAACTTTGCACAATGTTCTACATGTGCCAGATTTTCAGTTCAATCTATTGTCTGTTCAGAAATTATGCAAAGACTTTAATTGTAAAGTCATTTTTTCTGCTAATAAATGTACTTTACAGGACCTTTCTCAGAAAGAGTCACAGATGCCTCTTGGTGAGATACAAGGTGGATTATACAATATTCATAAAGTTTCTCCAAGTTCTCCAAGTACTTCAGTTCATACTTGTCATGTTGATGTTTCTGCTGATGTTTGGCATCTCAGGCTAGGGCATATCCCTTTTCAAAGAATAAAGATGGCTTTGCCTCACAATTCTTTTCAAGATTCAACTAAGGATATAGTCTGTAAGATTTGTCCATTGGCTAAACAGACTAGAGCTAGTTTTCCTGTTAGTTCAATCAAGACTACTTGTGCTTTTGAGATGATTCATATAGATATATGGGGTCCCTATCAAGTGAAGACACCATCTGGTTGTAATCAATTCTTGACTATTGTAGATGATTTTAGCCGTTTCACTTGGGTTCATTTGCTTAAACATAAGTCTGATTGTACTAAGATTCTTAATGATTTTCTACAATATGTTGAAACTCAATTCCAAGCTAAAGTTCTTACTGTCAGATCTGATAATGCAAAAGAGTTTACTGCTGGTTCAATGGCTGTTCTTTTCCAACAAAAGGGAATTATTCATCAGACTAGTTGCAGCTATACTCCACAACAGAATGGTGTTGTGGAGAGAAAACACAGGTTTCTTCTTGAAACTGCCAGGTCTTTATATTTTCACTCTAAAGTTCCTTCTCAGTACTGGGGTGATTGCATACTTTGTGCTACTTATTTGATCAATAGAGTCCCTTTACAGAGTATTGGTAATCTAACACCATACTTCAAATTGTATAAGGAGGCACCTGATTTACAACATTTAAAAACTTTTGGTTGTCTGTGTTTTGTGTCTACTCCTACTGTCAATCGACACAAGTTTGATCCTAGAGCTACTGAATGTGTCTTTCTAGGTTATTCAACCTTTAAGAAAGGTTACAAAGTGTTAAATCTTTCTACACAAAAAATTTCTATCTCAAGGGATGTTGTTTTTCATGAAAACAGTTTTCCTTTTCATTTCACAGAAAATTCTACTGATTTCTCTAATGAAATCTATTTACCATCAAATACTATTTCTGATTGTGGTACTTTTTCTGTTGATAATGCTAATGTTGTGGACATTAGTACTAATGTTCTTGACAATTTTGTCAATTCTGAGTACTCTGAGACTTCAGCAAGTCATGATAATTCTGAATTTTCTACAAATCATGAGAATTCTGCAACCTCTGATATTCCTGTCAATTCTGATATTCCTGTCAATTCTGATGTTTCTGCATCTTCCAATTCTACAAATTCTCAATTGTCTGTTGTTCATGACACAGTCAGTGATCACACTTCTTTAAGGAGATCTCAGAGAACACACACAAAGCCTAAATACCTTAGTTCTTATCAGTGTCATACTAGTCTGTGATGCTCGGACTCTCCCCTAGACCCCGCCGTACCCGTGTCGACACGACACGACACGGATACCGACACGGAATCCGGATCGGATCCGTCGATGGAAAATGGACTCGTCATCGCCGACGACTGAATTCCGGCGAAGAAGAAGAGGAAGAAAGTGAAGAAGAAGAAGAAGAAGAAGAAGAAGAAGAAGAAGAAGAAGAAGAAGAAGAAGAAGAAGAAGAGGAGGAAGAAAGTGAAGAAGAAGAAGAAGATAGAAGCACGTGAAGAGAGAAGAATGTTAAAAGAGGCCAGCTAATTTGATTACTTTTATTATAATATGTTAAAATATGTTAATGTAATGATTTCTAATGTAATGATTTCAAGATGCCAGCTGCTTTTATTATAATATTTTTTGTCCACTAGTACCACTTGAGAGGGAAAAACATAAATTTAGTACAAATTGACGTGTCCATATCCCAGTGTCGGATCCTTATTAGACGTATCCCCGAGTCCATGATTTTGGAATTTCAAGTGTCAGACACACGGATACGTGTCCGTGTCGGATCCTTCCCGGAGAGTCTGAGCATCTTAGATACTAGTACTAAAACTCATTGGTGTAATCTTGTACATTATACACCTCAAACTTCTATGTGTGACATTGTTGAACCTACTTCCTATGCTCAAGCTGCTGCAGATCCATTATGGGTTGCTGCCATGGAAACTGAAATCCAAGCTCTACATAATAATAATACCTGGGAACTAGTTCCACTTCCACCTGGTAAAAATGCCATAGGTAGTAAATGGGTTTTCAAACTTAAGTTGAAGCCTGATGGAAGTCTTGATCGTTGTAAAGCTCGTTTAGTTGCTAAAGGGTTCAATCAGAAGTTTGGCATTGACTATAAGGAAACATTTTCTCCTGTGGTTAAAATGGCTACTGTCAGGACTCTTATTTCTGTGGCTGCTAGTAAGGGTTGGCCTTTATTTCAGTTGGACGTTAATAATGCATTTTTGCATGGTGATTTAGTTGAAGAAGTATACATGAAGATGCCAGAAGGTATACCTAATCCTCATAATCTTGTTTGTCTACTTAAAAAGTCCATATATGGTCTTAAGCAAGCATCGAGAGTTTGGAATGACAAGTTGGTTTCAGAATTGATCAGTCAAGGTTTTAGACAGTCTAAGAATGATTATAGTTTATTCATTAAGAAGCATGATAAGAATATTTGCATTGCTGCAGTATATGTCGATGACATTATCCTTACTGGTACTGATCTAGATGGTATGGAGTCTTTGAAATCTCATTTGCACAAGTTGTTCAGTATCAAGGATTTAGGAAAACTTCGTTACTTTTTGGGCATAGAGGTGGATTATTTGGATACTGGTATTTTCTTAAGTCAACGAAAATTTGTAAAAGAGTTGTTGGCTTCTAGTATGTTTGATGTTTCAAAACCAGCTTCTACTCCTCTTCCTTTACATCTCAAATTGTCCACAACAGATGGTGAATTAATATCAAATCCTGCAGATTATAGGACTTTGGTTGGAAAACTGAACTACCTTACTAATACTCGACCAGACCTTGCTTTCACTGTTCAATCTTTAAGTCAGTTTATGAATACACCTCGTAGCTCTCATTGGTCAGCCTTGCATCATACTCTACGATATGTTGCAGCTACTTCTGATAAAGGCATTCTTCTTCAAGCATCAGATAATCTTAAGCTTCAAGCTTTTTCAGATGCTGATTGGGCATCTTGCATTGACTCACGAAGGTCTGTTACAGGTTACATTTTGCTGTTTGGTAACTCACCTATTTCCTGGAAATCTAAAAAGCAACCTACAGTTTCTAAGTCTTCTTCTGAAGCTGAGTATAGAGCAATGGCTAGTGCAGCTTCTGAAATCACTTGGCTAGTTCGTCTATTAGATGATCTTGATGTTCATGATCTCAAACCAGTCACGTTGCATTGTGACAATCAGTCGGCATTGTATATAGCTCAGAATCCTGTCTTTCATGAGCGTACCAAACACATCGAATTAGACTGTCATTTTACACGGGATAAGGTGCTAGAAGGCTTGATTCAATTGACTTATTTGCCTACTCGTTCTCAGTTAGCCGATGTGTTTACTAAGGTAGCACCATCACCTCATTTTAATTCTCTCCTTTCCAAGTTAGGATTGTTTCCCACTCCGAACTTGAGGGGGGATAATGAAACTGATAACACTTCCACACTTCCTCCACGTCAGCTCATCAACTTGTAACGCAATGCTAGCTAGTCTGTGCACATTGCCAGTTGTCAAAGAGTGCCAAGTCAGCTGAAGTTTGTTAGAGAGTTAGTTAGGATTTGTAATGTGTGTTGTATATAAGCCATGAGCATTAGAAGTAGTAGCAACTAATTCATTTACACAGTTGGTTCTTGTATCAAAACAATGAGCTCTTCTATGAGCATTAGTCAATAAAACAATTCTGTTTTCTCTTCATTACTTTCAGTACTGGTAGATTATCAATAATTTGCTGGTAATAATGTTTTCCCAATCTAATTCTGTAGCTGCTAATGTCTAACATGCTTCGGTGGTTATAGATAGCACACTAATGACATAGTAAATATCAGATACTTTAATGTGATTGGCTCAGACCCTGAGGGGAGACTTGGTGAAGCTCCCCGTCCAGAACTTCGTGAGCAGGGACGCATATCAGGAGCTTGCTTTGATGCAGCTCGAGGTATTATTCCTGGTTTAAAGGTATGCCTTTGTTGTTCTGAACTATAGCTTGTGTGTAACAAAACCAGCTAGTGTTTCAATTACTACAATAGTTAAAGATGTGGTTATTCAAGAAAATCAATAGTAAAATTTTGACTGGAAATTTTTGAAATTCCTCAAATGTTAGTATTGTTGATGAATTTGTATGTAAAGAGTGTTTAAGTAACATTAATGCTTAAGTGCCAAGAATGGAAGTAACTTATTATTAATTTTTACTCATTACAATTTGAAACATCATGTTTTTGTCAAATTTTTGCTTGAGTGCAGATTAGAGGAACAGACTATAAGACAGCTGATGGGACCTGTGTGAGAGACTACATAGATGTCACTGATCTGGTCGATGCACATGTAAAGGCTCTTGCACGTGCCGTGCCAGGGAAAGTTGGTATCTACAATGTTGGCACAGGAAAAGGTTAGCTTTAAACTTAACTGAAACTAGACATACAGACATCGCACCAGTTTCCAGTATGCTAATAATCTAATTAACATTTAGTGCATCTTAACAACACACATAGACCAAGTTCTGTATACCAGCAATTACACTTCCAATAACTTACACTAGCCAAGGTATAGTAAACTTCATCCACCACTTAAAAGTGAGCTGAATTTGCACTAGCCCGCGTATTAGTATTGATTTCGCCACACTGTTTTACAGAGAAAGTGCAAAATTTTGTTTTCTACGATTTTATTTGGCATAAGCTAAAGCTAAAGCTAACTATAAATTATTGTCACGACAGGCAGTTCAGTGAAGGAATTTGTGGAGGCTTGTAAGAAGGCAACAGGGGTGCCTATAAAGATTGAATATCTTAGCCGTAGGCCTGGAGACTATGCTGAAGTTTACAGTGATCCTTCCAAAATTAAGCGAGAACTGAACTGGGTTGCAAGATATACCAATCTTGAAGAGAGCTTGAAAACTGCATGGATATGGCAGAAGTCACACAGGAATGGTTATGGCAACGCCAGGAAAAGTGCTCTTTAATACCATTTAGCCAAAGCACTTTACGATATCAAAGGACGGCGTTTTTTGAATGAGTCCTGTAAATTTATGCCTTTATAGTTGTAAATGATATTTACATAAAATATATTATATAGAGCGCAATGAGATAACTCAAGTGGTAAGAGCTTATCTCTTGTCGTCCCAAGTCCTAATTTATTCGAGTCTCTAGATCCATATTAGGCTGGAAAAAATTGCTTCAGGAAATGGATGCAACTCTATTGGTAGAAACTGCACCACCTGCAAGTCCTAAGAGTGCTACGTGTCTCTAAAATATGACAAATATGACGATATTATTGTTATTGAAATTTTTTGTGTTATGATACTAATTACAATATTTCATCCTCAAATTTCAAATAAAAAGTTGATACCTTAAAAGTTAAATAAATGTGTGTGAAGATAAATAAGACTAGCAGCCCAGGAGCTTTTGAATGAAATGTGTTCTTGTCAAAGTAAAATTGTAAAATATTGTCAAGGTCGAATAAAATAACGGTGATGTTAAACACCTTCCACTTTAGAAGTATAGTAGTAGATATCAATGAAATCATTGTTTTTTTCCCATGAAAGCAACATTGAATTTAATTACTCGGGGAATGAATTTCATTAGTAAACTGGTAGAGAATACTTGAAAGATTCATTGCAGCAGAAAGCGCACACTACATTTTTTGCCCCGACTCTATCTTTAGCTTCTATCTAAAATTGCTACAACTGCTGCAGTCGGCTTCCTTCCCGTTGCCTCTATATATTCATTTGTAAAGACATACTTATACCGTTTGTCATGAAAGCAAACATTATAACTCATCATGAAGATTTGACTCTTCCGCATTTGAACTTTCCTCAGGGGACGCCTTTGAGTCACTAGTTGTTTCATCTCCTTGGGAACCAATACTATCTTGGGAGGATGAGTTGCTGCCCTCTGCTTTATCACCATTGCCTTCTGTTTCATTCTTGACAGCCTTCTCCACCTTTGGTTTTGGCTTGGGAATTTTATTAACACTTGCAACCTAGATTATCAATTGGCATCAGCTGATAGTATTACAGAACTTGCCATCTCTCATTTTCCCTTCTGATGAGTAATAGAGTGTCGGAATAATACCTTATCTTGAAGATCGAACACTTTTGCATATAGTTCTTCAGACGTAAAAGCTGGTTTGCTAAATACAGGAGTCCTGTTACAGATGTTTAATGGAAAGATGCAAAATCAGCAACTTATAACAATTAAGATGAGAAGACCTAACTGCCGTAATTTCTCAGTAGATGATTAAGACATTGAACAAGTAACAATAATAATTAAAGTATTCCATATAAAATTACTAATTACTATATATCTAAGAACAAAGGTTGTTTTACATGTTTAGAATACTGAATACTAGTTAAATAGATCAGTCAACCGTCAATTCTTCATATATGTAAAGCAGCAGTGTAACATATGCACTGAACTACTGATTTTATCATTTGTTCAATAATTTCCTTTTTGCGACCAAGACAAGATATATATTAAATGAATAAGATAGAAGTGTAATAGGCAGATATGTAACAAACTGCCAACCATGAGTTTCTTGTTTTAAAATGCACTATAAACAAACTTGTGCATCCTTGTAAATAAATAATGTATAAATATGCGCAAAAACATATAGTAATTAATAACATTTCAATTAAGCATAAACTAAGTTTGGCACAAAGAAATTCTGGGTGTAAGATGTTACCTCTTCTGTTCAGCCTCCTTGTCAACCAACCAACTCTTTACCTTTTCGGCATAAGTCAATACCTGAAAGAAAATTTTTATGCAATGAATTTCTTCAAAAATAAAATTTAAAGAAACCAGCTGAGATGGAAGGACCATTAAAGCACCTCATCTATTCTTTCTCTTGGAAGCCAAGATTTCTTTGTTTCCCATTCCTGTACAATCTGCAAATGGTCAAAAGAAACAAGGTAAAGATAAATATTATTGATTGCCTTTAGAGTACATCACACTTTGCACCCCTTATCTATGGGTGCTTTTTCGATTTGGTCATGTATTAACAGTATTATATTTCTTGGTACTTTGCACCTAAATGTTTAAAACTCACTTCGATTTGCACCGACCAAGTTCCTCCAAACTTGACCGTAATGCAAATCGAAGCGAGTTTTAAATGTTTAAGTGCATAGTGCCAAGACTCATAATACAGATCCAAATCGAAAAAGCGCCCATAGATAAGGGTTGCAAAGTGAGATTTACTCTTGCCTTTATTCATTGTTTACTTAACTGTCATATTCATTCTAGAATTAATTTCAGTGTAGACCTTCATTTTTCACATATAGGTTATTTTCATATAGGAGTTTAGCACCCTATTATAAATAATTTTACCCTCTTGCAAAAGCTTCAGCCTAATGTGTTATCTTCAAAAGCTCAGCGCTTAAAGTATAAACATAACTAGCTAACTTAATGTTATATCAGAAGTTATGTCTTAGGTCCACCTGTTGCAGTTCATCAAAGTATCTTCTAGCAAGTTGTGACGCTTCTGGTCGTGCAGTAAGCTCGTTATATCTGCATCAAGTATACGTACCTTCATGTAAGTGGGGTTTCCCAGATAACAAACTTTAATAGTTATAATTGATGAACACTAATGAAGGGTATACCTAAGAAATATTGGGTCGCCTATAGCTTTTAACGAATCTAGGCGCTGTTGAAATTCAGCAGCAGATGCATCTTCACCATCAGTGTAAAGCCAGTCCTGAACCTGAAACTCAACTAAATGTTTAGTCTGGAAACCCCATCAAAAGTGACCCAGACACTACCTAAACACTGAAATCTAACAAAAATTCATTAACCGGCGTTATTAAGAAATAAGGAAAGGTGAAACCCACACAATAAAAGAGGAACAACAAGGAGAAAGGTACAAAGAGTAAACCTGTTCAAGCTTTTCAAAGAAAGACTGTCGTTCCTGGGTGGATGATATTTTCTCAAATTCGTCTGAATCGAGCTGCCACCATGTATTATTTGTATTAGAAAGTAAAGGTCTAAAGAAAAGTCAAAAACCCAACAAAAACTGAAGAAGCAAAAGCAATCATTTGAGGTAATAGCTGTGTTGTGAAGCAACTCAAAAGAAAGGCGACTGTAAAACCTAGAGAGAATCCTAAGTTTAACTAAAAGCTGCAAAAATTGTGGGAGGCATAAAAAGAAAGCATAACGAACATTAAATATTTATGAGGGACAGTAGCTAAACGATTTGACATCAAATAAATATCCCTCCAGCATTATACATATGGTCATACACTTCAAAAATATTTACGATGTTGTACAAAATGCTGTGAAGTAATATTAAATGACAGATGTTAAATTTACACATGTATTTGTAAAAACGTTAAATGGACAAGCAAACTATGACTTCAGAACTCACGTTTATAAAACAAGTAAGAATTACAAGCAAACTTCTTATGATGAGCAACAAATAGTAGCTTAAATATACAAATCATAACAAACCTTTTCTCTAGTAGCATATATATATCCTTCCAAGTTATTTTTCAACTCTTCAGTTCTTCTCCTTTCTGCGTCTTTCTTGTCTAATATTTCCAGTTTGCTTTTAGCTTTAGCCAGAGATTCACTTGAAAATGATTTTCCTGGGAGCAACATCTTTTCAGTAATCTACAAAAGACAAACCAGATTTTAGAGATGCAAGGAATGAAAAACATAAGATTGCATTTCACTTCATCATTGTGTCAGGAGATGCTTGACATATCAAGGTTCACCTTAAGTGGAACTCTAAATGTCCTCTTTTTAAGCTTTTTTTCTGTAACAATATTTGTGCTATTCTGATCATTTGCCAATTCTGATGAGTTGCCCAACCCTTCACCAGTAGCAAGCACACTGTCATCACTTTCTTCTGATGCATTCTTGGGACTAGCTTCAGCTGACACGTTAGGAGATGCAAACGTTGAGTTCTCCACTGTCAGATTCTTTTTCGGAACTTCTACCCACTCAGATATTTCAATAACAGCATCTGCTCGATCTAACAAAAGTATACCGCTTCTACTAAGCGAGAAATGAAGGCTGGCCTTTACAGGTGAAGATAGATTTCGTGTTGAATACCTTAACAAATAGGAGGGAAATCACAATCAATATATAATTGGAAAACATTTTGAACCTCTTAAACTTTAAAAGTGAGAACTTAAATTGTTGGATGATTCTACAAATCGGTAATTCATACTTAGTACTAGCATCTGTGAGGCCAGACACAACATAATGTGCGAACTTTTGTGAAAGAACACCAGGTGGTAATAGGTCTTCAGTCTCATAAGCAAGTGAAACTTCAAAATCCTTGTTGAGAGCAATGGACCTGAACATCTATGAGACATATACATGACACATAAAAGTTAGAATCACAAGGGTCTAGTTTAGTATTTACTTGCCATTCTACAAGACAGACACTAAGTGATTCACCTTACAGGGCAGTTTCTTCAGACGTGGAACAAGCAACTGCCTTGTAGTTTCGTCTTTCGAAAGACCTGAACCGGTTAATTCAAACACATATCCGTACATGGAGCCATCAATCATCCCAAGCTTACGGTTCAATTTTATCCCATCACTCAAGTTGGCAGCATGCAAAGAGGCACCAAGAACTATAGCTTCATCAGCATCCAAATGCCTATCTAAATCTTTTCTTCCTAGAAATTCCTGGAGTTTAGCCTGTAAGGTAGGGAAGTAAGAATGATTTATAGTAAGACATTCGGCATAATTTTAATTAACCATGTTTCTTAAGCAAAAAACAAACATGCATGAACAAGTTTATAACAATATGAAGTAATGATCACAAGGAAATCTGAGTTACTTGATCTTTCCTTCCATTACATTTTAATGCTTGCAATTAATGCGGTCAAAAATATCAGTCAACAAAAAATTTTGGATGACCAAGTGTCGCACAGGCAAAGCTTAAAGTAAACAAACATGTGATGCCATTTAGACTGAAGTGTAAATTTAAAATCATAGTGAAGGCTCACATCAAACAATAGATATAAATATTAAAGACTGAGCTAGACATAAAGAGTTATCTTTGGGTGTATGTCCCAGATATTGAAAATATATAATAATTTTGAGTGTAAGTAGCCAAACAAAATTACAAAATGAAAGCATGTTACAGCAATAGGGAAGGGATGCAGCAAAGACCTGCAACTTTGGTACACGAGTTGCACCTCCAATCAACTCCACTGCATATAAATCATCAACCTGCAAACCAGAATGCTTAAGAACTTCCTTAAGAGGAATTAGAGATCTTTCCCACAAATCTTTACATAGCTCTTCAAACTTCTCACGGGTTACCGAACTCCTGGGCATCAAAGAAAGGGTGCAGATGAGTAGAATGTCCATTAACCTAAACTGGTCAGTCGACAAATTCACCTTGAAAATTTGTTGCAAATAAATAAACATGAACTCCAAGAAACAGAGAAGCCAAGGAGTAAAACTAAGATTAAAATCTGATTGGAACTGCCTTTTCAGCTAAACTCCATTTGAGCAATGATAATTGAGCATGTAAAAAACTGCATTGTAGAGTATAAGAGCTCTTAATTTTACATACTTAAAGTCACGATCGTCATAAATGGATTCAACTGAGATTGAGGCCATTGTGTTTGCACTAAGAATTTCTTTGGTACGCTTGACTTGTTTCTTTAATTTAGCCATGGATTTGGGAGACTTTCTCACGTCAATTCCATTGCCAACCTGTTTGTTAAATTCATCAGCAAAATACTCCACCAGTCTCAGTTCCATATCTTGACCTCCCAGTTTTGGGTCCCATCTAACATCCTTGACCTGCAATCAAAGCAATTATGCACCAGTTTACCTATGTTACTCTCATTTAGTTTTCTTTGATGAAATGCAAATTCAACAATAACAAAGTATGCAATGAGACCCAAAGCCGTTTATACAATTCCATTTCTATCATGAACCCAAACAGCTAACAAAATATGTTTAAAAATATTTTTTAAAGATTAATCAGTGTTTCACCAACAAAATGATGGGTTGGCACTTGGCACACAATACCATAATTTTGGAAAATTTGGGCATATTAGCACAATTCAATAAATAGGACTCAACATACATGTGGAAGCATTCCTGACGTGTATCTTTCACATTACGGAATAAATTGGGAGATACGCTCCAAGAAACTTCAAAGGTATATGACTAGCTCAAAGATGCGGCATCTTGAAAATGTGTATCCCCGCGCAATGTGCATCCCCGCGTAACGTGCAGTTATACTTTACTTATATACAAATATGCAATTATCATGTAGAGAAAACTGGGCCTGAGGACAACATCAGAAATCTCTCCTAAGGTTATAACATATATGTACCTAACATATAAAGTAAGGGGCCTCGCAGGTGCATTTTTGTAAATATCAAACTTTTTTCAATGATTTACCTAAATAGCCTTAAATTTGTATTGAAATTGTTTTAACGTTAGTAGAACCTAAGGTCACCATCAGGCACATGAAACCCTTCTCATGTATATGGTATTTCGATCATCACTTCATCAAAAAATAGAATTAAAGTATTTAGGGCATTTTTTTTCTACATACACTAACACACAAGCAGCCGAAATATTACCTGAAACTGATTCACAGAAACCGTCTTACCAAACTCCTTAGTCTTATAAGCCGAAAATTGGACAAGAGCAGCATAAGTACTCCCGGAACCCATATCATAAAAAACCACATTCCTAGACTCATTCGAAAAATCCTTATCAATCCCATACTGCAACGCAGCCCCCGAATGGTCATTAACCAACGCAATCACATTAATCCCCGCCATCTCAGCCGCCTGCATTATTCCCTTCCTCTCCGCTTGTCCAAAATAAGGCGGCACACTAATCACCACATCTTTCACCTCAACCTTGGCATGAAACTCCGCTAATCTCGAAGCGTAACTCAGTAACATCGCAACCAATTCCTCAACCGAATAAACACTCTCACCATCACCACTACTAATTGCAACAACATTTCTCTCGGGATCATCAACAATGTTATAAGGCACGTACATTTCAGCCAACGCATTTTTCGCAAAGTCATAAGGCTTAACAATCAAATCTCGAAAACTCGAAAACACTTCATTCGGGTACCGTGCAACTAAACCAGCAGCTTCTTCACCGATCAAACGATTACCGGAGTGAAACGCGACTAATGCCGGGGATTTCCGTTTCGACATTTCGTTAATTGCGATGGAAATGGGAATTTGACCTGGTTTTAGATTCACAACGGCTACTTTTAACGATTCGGAACCGAGATCAATGCTTGATACAGCTGATTCAATCACAACTGAATGAAAACAGAGGAGTGAGATAATTATATATAGCCCTAAATATAATGGAAATTTCGCCATTCTTGGAATTTTATGTGAATGTATGTATATATGTATGTATAGGTTAGAGGCTAGGGTTTATAAATTTGATGAGGATATTAATGGTGTTGCTATTACAAGAAAGAGTGAAGAGCGACTTGTGTGTGTATATAGGTGTGTGTAAAGTTGTTGAAGAGAGAGTACACGTGGGAAGAATTAAACGGATTTGGACTAATTACGGAATGACACGTGGGAGTAAGGACACGTGGACAGTTATAAGACCTTTGCTACGTTGTTTTTGCTTGTGACTGTTTGTCATATGTGTGGCTTGCTAAAGATCAATACATTTAAGTCTTAAGTCTTTGACAAATGGGGTAACAAATTTGTCAAAATCTTTTTCTGTAACATGGATTTTAGATTATCTTTTTGGATTTTATTCATTATTACTCAGTATTCAAAAAGAGATTTTGTATGACATTATTATCATTATTAAACGATAAATCTCAAAGAAAATAATAGTAAAAATTTGTGATTAGATAAAATATTAATTATGTAAAATTTGCTCAATTTGTAAGATGTTGTACTCCAATGTTATATTAGCTATAATATTTGGTTATATTGTAAATATAGTATGTCATTATTATTATTATTTCAGTTTGTTATAAATAGAATATATTTTTATAAGTTAATAGATAATATAAAAATTTCCTTACCTTTCTCTAGAGGTGAGTGCCCAAAATACCCACTTTTTTACTATCCACATACCAAAATACACACATCTCGCGCTGCGCGCCCAAAATGTCCATGGGATACGCTCATGGGTGAGGAGCATCCCTGGATACGCCTATGAGGTAGGAGTGTTTTTGAAGATACGTATGTGGGTTCGGAGTGAATAGTTGATGCGCTACCAGGAAAGGCGTAATTGAGCCTATGATACGCATTACTCTAAGGCGTATCCGAAGTTACGCAACTGCAATATGCGTGATGACGTCATCACTCATTTTCCTCAGATTTGACGCAAAATTCTCATCTGTGGCGAACTTGTGGCGATTTTGCCGGAAAATAGAAAAAACCGGCCATACTCAGTTCAAGGCATCTTCCCATAACGTGTTAGACACCAATAGAATCGTCGTTCGACGATCTACATAGATATGTAAATTTGAAACCATTTTTTTTGTCGGATTTGCAACGTTGACGACCTTACTTTATTTTTCCGATCTGTTCGTTATTTGTTCCGACTTCCGATCGACCTCTCCATTCAACCTCCATACATGTATTATACATCTATGGATTCGGCTTTCAATGGTCTACACAACGATACCAGTTTTAATCCATATCCATCCCTAGATTAGAAACCCTCAATCTTGTTTTTGTAGAGCTTTGACGGAGAAGAAGACGCTACAGTAGTTCTGGATACGCCTCTGGAAAGAGCGTGTCCCACGGGTATTTTGATCACCTGTTTCCCCGCGTGTCTATTTCGGTCAGTGGATACCCAAAAAGTGGGTATTTTGGGCATTCTTTCCTAGAGGTTGGCCAAATATAACCAACGAAAAGAGATTATCTAAATTTTTTGCTAAGAATAATGCCTCATTGGAGTGAATTTTTTTTTACATAGTCTCTATAAATTTTATTAATTGTATTATAGTATGTTTGATTTTAGGTAAAGAATCTTTTGCATCGGAGATGCTCTTAACTCTTCTTGAAACATAATTATTGGTAGAACTTACTGTAACTAAATTGTTTTGAGAATTTATAAAAAAATATTATTTTTTCTAGTTTATTTTGCAAATATACTATTGATGAGGAATATAAGTGGAAGCAAAATATAGTTATTATATACTTTATTCAAATATATTAGAAACAAATCTCTAACTCTGAATCTCCGAATGGAAAAACAAAATTCAAACTCTGAATTCATTCCTGAATTCGATTATCAAAACTACTGAATAATCAAAATTTTATTATCAATATCGTCCCCCAAAATATTACAAGACAAGGGTATTTATAGGCTACATAAATAACCTTATTCTGGTTGGAATCCAAAAAGGAAGTCAAGAGTAGCTAGAATTTAGCTAATACCTGAACCCAACTAGGAAAACATTAAAATCCTGGTCTAACTTGAAATTTAAAACTCTAAGTGCTTAAAACAAGAAAAACCCTTTCAAGCGAAAGGTAAAAACTTGCATGCCAAATAACTACTTATCAATAAAGTCCATAAACAGTTGGACTTATTGTTAATAAACTAAATAATTAGAATTCGTTTAACTAATACCTATAATATATTTTCTGAATACTAGATAGGAATAAAGTATATAATAACTCTATTTTGCTTCCACTTCTATTCCTCATCATTCTCCCTTTGTTGGAAAAAACCCGCCCACGAGTTTTGTAGAACGCAATGATTACCATGCACGACTTAGATGGATCCAGAAAATAAAATTCGCACATTTTCAAAAGTGACGGAGGTGCAAAGAACTGTGAAAATATGCTTTTAGGTGAAGGCGGCTAAATCAAGGATTCTGGAATTATAAAGTCAATATGTTCGATCTCAATGAAATCATCAATTTGTTTTTCTCGAACAAGGAAAACTTTCTCCACATTAGATTCTTCAACTTTATCAACATCAAGAACCCCTCTACTCCCGTGCTCTGCACAACTTAAAGATTGTGGTATGATCACATTATCGATATCTGATTGATTTTTCACATGTGTATCTTCAACTTGAACAATATCCCTTTCAACTTCATTACTCTTGACCACTTTATCTTGTGTGTACTCCTTTGGACCAAAACGATTATTCAATTGCCTTTTCATATCAGTCCAAGTTGTGATCCTAGGAGCCTCTTCCCTCATGAGCTTGAACTTCAAATTGTCAAACCATGCAGATGCATATCTTGTTAGCTTCATGTTTGCAATTTTATAAGACTTTTGATCATCGTAGCCTTTGCAATCAAAAAAAAATTCCATGTGATCCACCCATTATAAGAAATCATCGGCATTACCAGCCCCACTAAATTCTTGTGCATACCACTTCAAACTTGTATCATCATAATCATTATTAGTGGGTCGATAGTTTCTTATAAAGCTACCGCGAAGAGGTTTATTTTCCACCACCGTTGTAAAAACCCTCTCAATCCTCTCGTTTGTAGCTCGTAATTAATCCTCAATCTTATCGTTTGTAGCTCGTAAACTTGCCTTGATCTCTGCTTGTTGCTTTGCCATATAAGCAATTTGCTCAGTAATATTTTTAAGAGTTAACTTCAAGAAATCTCTATCTGATCCTTCAAGTTTTAAATCTTCATCCCCTGCCATTAATGTGCAACAGTGCCATGAACAGTTTTTTTTTGCGAAAACCCTGGATCTCCCAACAATTAAGAAATTGATGGAGAAACCTTGGCTCTGATACCAAATTGATACGAAACGTGATGTTCTCGTAATAATATAGTAAAGACAAATATAAAGTAAACTCTGAATCTCCAAAGATGGAGAAACAAATCTCTAACTCTGAATCTCCGAACGGAGAAACAAAACTCAAACTCTAAATTCACTCCTGAATTCGATTCTCAAAGCTACTGAATAGCTAAAATTTTATTATCAATATCTTCCCCCAAAATATTACAAGACAAGGGTATTTATAGGCTACATAAATAACCTTATTCTAGTTGGAATCCAAAAAGGAAGTCAATAGTAGCTAGAATTTAGCTAATACCTGAACCCAACTAGGAAACCATTAAAATCCTGGTCTATCTTGAAATATAAAATACTAAGTGATTAAAACAAGAAAAACCCTTTCAAGTGAAAGTAAAAACTTGCGAGCCAAATATCTACTTTATCAATAAAGTCCATAAACAGTTGGACTTATTGTTAATAAACTAAATAATTAGAATTCGTTTAACTAATACATATAATATATTTTCTGAATACTAGATAGGAATAAAGTATATAATAACTCTATTTTGCTTCCACTTCTATTCCTCGTCAACTATTTTTTCAAATTTATTGCAAATATACTATTTTATACTATCTTAAATGCAAATATACCGCATCTTCTCCAACCCCCATTTTTCATCCCATTCCATTATTAATAGCAAACACAAAGCAATTTTTTGATAGTTTCTTAACAAACGAGCGAAGTGAATGATGATTCCTAGCAGTATTTTGCTAAGAATCATAAATTATTATTGTGATTGAAAAAGGACCGCTTCAGCTGGCCTTATACGAATACATGTAACCCCGAAGCTTTCTTACTTCTTCAGAAGATTCATTCCGTAGATGGTCCACATATAAACTAACTCCAGTAGCGCTGCAATTTGAAAGCATGAATGGTCAGCAATAGTTAGACAGCAGAATAAGGTCAAGATTCAGGACATAGGCTTATAGCGATAAAAACAGCTAGGCTTTGATTTTACGTAACTGATTATTCATGGATTACAAGGAACATCATTCTGAACAGTAAATATCAGGAAAAGGACTACGAAGGAAAAGTATTAGGTTTGAACTAATTTATCTAATCCATTCATCTCTATTGATCATCGGGGTCGCAGGCCACCATCTTCGATATGTTCTCCGATCTTTTGGATTCCGGCGAGTTTCGATCTATTCTCCTATATGTTTTCTTAGTCGTATTTTTTGTTTTCGATGAAGTTGTGTTTGGTTGATTTCAGTTGTGTTTGGTCGATTTTAGTTGATTTGGGTTGATTTGTTGGATTTGGATTGAAATAATAAAGTTGCAATTAGTTGATTTTGGTTGCTTTCAGATTTACTAAATTGTCAAAAAAGTTGCATCCCGTATTTTTGCCATTTTTTCAAAAGATAGTATTTTTGCAAATAAAACTTTAAAATAACAATATTTTTGCAAAAAAAAATATATGCTAGGATATTTTTCAAAAAAGTCCTATTTTTTTCCCAAGAAACATACTCCTTCCATCCCTACATACATGTTCATTTTAACTTAAATTTATATATATTATATAATAAAAAATTAAAAAGTTACATTATTAAAGTACATATAATAATTTATATATAAGAAGATTTAAATTTGGGAGTCCTATATTTTTGGAAATTGTATGCAATCGCTCATTCTACTCCTCCTACGCCATCCCAAGTTCCCAACACATTAGTTGATGTGAAAACTAGTTGAAAACCCGCGCTTCGCGCGGGCGGGAATAATTCAAATAACTTTTTTCTAAAGACAATCCATAGTGGAAAATGTTGTCTCCATATCCAACAACAGTAATCGACAATATGCATACAGGAGGATACAGTTTATCCAACCATCTAAGACCTTAAACAAAATGCATAAGAATAACTCAACACTTATACAGAGAACCACAACTCCCAAAACCAACACCACCTTCATTCTAATCCTCATCCTCCCTTCTGATACCGTGTTACAAATCAATAAGATTACATAATGCTTCTCAAATAGATTTACACAAGCTAAAACAACTTTTTATTACTCAGGTCTCCATTACAAACCAAAGAAATAACAGAGATTACAAAGAGAAGATAAAGAGATATACATTGTTCTCTGAGAGAAATTACAGGTTAAGCTAATACATAGATTGAGAGTTAGTCTACAAGTCTAGTTGTCAAACATTCTATAACAAACTCAGTCTGTTATGTGTGTATGCTCAGCATTTTTTGTTAGTCCAACATCATCAGTATCTTCTATTTTTCTGTCCTTGCTATCATATTCAACACTATGATGGAAGCTGGGAATATTAAGGTGCAAGACCTTTGAAGTAGAAGTTTGGATCTTGTATACAGATATCTCCGAACTTTCGTCCATGTTTCGTCCATGTGTCGGGAGGACTGGCATTGTGAACAATCAATGTGCTTCATTTAGGGTGCTAAAGACAAATGCCTCAGTTTGATTATTAATATTTGTCAACTTTTCTATACCAGAATTTGATTTTATCGCATATTTTATCTTAGCTTTCTTCTTGAATCATTTATAGTATCATTTCTTTCTTGCTTTATTATCTTTCCAGTCTTTTGTGTGTTGAACTCGTTTCATACCCTAACTGAATGACAATTTAAACTTTAAAAGAAATCTCTCCCACACATCTGCCTACAACTTCCGTGAAAGGAATCTCCCGCACTCCACATTTTTGGATGAGAAAGTTGGTAACTTAACACGATATTATACTAACACGATATTATACGGAAATATTAGATCTCGTAAGTTTTAAATTCTTTTGTTTCTAAATTTTGTAGTTAAAATTCCGACGCTAAGATTTTAATTTTTTAAGGAGATGGAAATGTAGTGATCAAAGCTCCTGTCCCATTTATGGAAATTGGACCGACTTATCTTAAGCATTATATATAAACACAAAATGTACCATATTCTGCATTATCTTATCTTTGGCCAATATAATTATGTTAACATTAAATCTAATCAAAACTTAATCGAAGTCAAAATTAAAAAATAAAACTAACCCGTCAAGCAAATGCAGGTGAGCCTCCAGATTATAAGCACAAACCATATCAGCATTTTGTTTCAAGAACGGAGAGTTCTTGTGATCCAACGCTAGTTCGACTCCGACGTGTGAGTAACTCCACGGTGATCCTTTCACAAACTACATTAACATCGCAGGCGAAGCCTCATTAAAAATCATCCCATGAGCCTTTGGCACCATGTCATGAACATTAACAACTCTCAACAAGTCGGAGAATAAACTTGAGGAAGACGAAGAAAGGTCTTCATTATCCGACTCTGAAGTTGATTCATCGGGATCATGATTTTCTTTTCGAGAGAACTGCCCTTTCAGTTCTTCAATGGCTTCAGGAAGGGAAAATGGTTCCAGGATCAAAGCTTGAAAGGGATGATGTTCAAGCATCGGTAGCAGTGTAAAACTCTGAACTACTAGTTGAAGTAACAACTTGTTCTTGAACAGAATCTAAAGAATCAATCTTTTTGAATTGTGTATCAGAGGACTAATGTAGCACGGTTTTATTTTTAGGTGATCCAACCAGGTTCAGACAAAGAACTTTAGGATGCAATCTCTACACTGACACTATGTTGAACTATAACTCTTCCATGCAAAGTTTCTACTGTTGTCTGAGATGCCTGAAAAGAACAATTTTAAGCTTACAAAATCTACTGAAAGTTTACCATAGAAGTCCATCAAACGTAGCAAAAGAAAAAAAATACTCCGTCTTGGATAAAATGAAAAGCAATATTACTTAACCAATACAACTCAAGCCCACAAGTACTTCCAGAGTCCCACAAAACCAAGACTCACTGATACAAATTATAAATTGAATAGCTCAAGTAAAGAGTGACTAAATATATAATTATGATATGCAAGTTAGAACCAGCTAGTTAAATACCAACAATAAAAGCAAAAATGATAATACAATGACACATATATCATCGATATAATTCTGAACACGCATAAAAACCCTTTATCAGATTAAACAACCACAAAAGAGTTGGCACAACAGTACTTTACTTATAATTTGTATATTTTGTCCTAATAGCTTCCCTGCCAGTAGCGCATAACTATAATTCTATAAACCAACAATTTTGAAACATGCACCACTATAAACTGATAAAACTAATTTTGCAAGTCCAAGTTCTTCTAGAAGAACAACAGTATTCAAACATGCTGCAGTATAAACTGCTGACATCCAAAAAAAATAGGGGTCTGGTTCTTCAGCAACATGAACACATGAATTCCAATAGAATGTATTGATTCTTAAAGGTTCCGGGGGGGGTTATTATGCCTAAATGACCTGCATTTAAAATCACACCTATAAATTTAAAACCTTCTCTGATATAAAGAACTCACCGCTAACTTACTGAAGCTTATACATTTAGCTGCATTAGTTTTTGATCACATGCACAAAGCATGTCTTGATCATGAGTTCATGGCCTAATATTACAGGGGTATTACAGCAAACACTCTCACGATGGCGAAAACTATTCCTTATAGCTCCTAACTGTTCTGCTCAATATTATGTCCACTAACACATTATGTGGATAAAATCTTCAATGTTAAGCAGGTTTTTACTCCGTTGCAGGCTTTCAGAAAATGTAATTCTAAACTATAACATGTGAATGTTTTGGTTTTACAACATGTGCTACCCCTTTTATCAATGGGGTTTACTATGAAATTGATTACAGACCATTACCAGTACTATTATCGAACGAATCACTAATCAGTTAATTAAAGTCCTGCAGAAAACCAATATCTTTTGTAGCTTTTACAGTAAGTGCATATTTTTTTGATCTTTAATCAACATTTAATCATAGTATTAAGTCAATAAAAATCATACCTAATGAAAAACACATAGAGTTCGAAGCAAGATAATATATACACTCTTCGTAAACAATGGATGATCCACTAAATGTTTCCAGTTGTTCGAATTTTTGGAATTTTCTTCCTGCATCCAATGTTTCACCATAAAAATGAACTTTATAATTTATATAGTAAAACAACAGCTTTCACCACTTACTCTATCTTTGAAGTGCTTGCACTTGTGATTTGACTCCGACAAAAACTAATATTATTTGACAAAAATTAACATTATGATCTAAGTGTGAAGATCTACCTGGAAAAATGGAATATCGTTGTTTTAAGGAGAGAAATAGCGATAGCCATCCTATGATTCCCATCAAAGTTTAGAAGTGATTGACTCGAATTTTTGCCACTACTTTCATTTCCTTGTCCTTTTGCTCGTAAAGGATCTACACACACTCAGACATATTACAAAGAGAGAGAGATTCAACAAAGCACATAAAACCAAAGAATTAAACTTTCCTGTTAAAATTGATCAATATCAAAATTAATTTTCAATTATAACTTACCATGATGCCAATATCAATGATATACAGTAGCATAATAACAACATACATAGAGCTCGTACATAAAACCAAAGATTCAAATTTTCCAGCTAAAATTGATCAACATCAAAATTGATTTTCAATTATAACTTACCATGATGATGCCAATATCAATGATATACAGTAGCATAATAACAACATACATAAAACTTGTGTGCATAAATATGTATATAGCTTACCTTTATGTACAAACTTTTCTGTGATACATATATATAAATATACATACGAGTGATTGCAAGCAGTTCGCGAATTGCATTGGAGATGAGAGAATTTATATACGGGTGTGCAAACAATTGTGATGAAAAAATGAAAGGCCTTCCGTTAGGGAACATGGATAGTTACATGAGGAATACAGACAGACAGCTGATTAATCAATCAAAATTATAAAAGGCTGAAAAAATCAAAATGAGGATAAGCCAAGAATAGAGAATTAGAGATCCTGAGGGCTGCCACGTGATCCGCCCGAGATTTTACTTTATATAGATATATAGATTGATCTAATCTCGTTGGCACCGCCCTGCACATCAGTTCTAAGAATGGATGTAGCTTCATCCGATAAAGTAAGAAAGTTGATGCATCCATCTTAGCTAATCAAACAGTATATTCCTCCCGTACCATATTTCTTGACTGATTTAACTTATGCACACATATTAAGAAAGTCTATAATGCTTTTTAGTAAATTAATAAGGAGTCTCTTTTTTCTAATTTTAAACCCATTCCAATAAATGAATACTCTGGAATTTTTGTTTGACTTATTGAAACTAGTAAAAATTTATTAATGTGTTGATACAAAACTCTATATAAATACATGTAAGCACTTGTGTAGTCAGACAATCAAAAACTCCATTATTTTTTTTATACACACGTATCAAATGGAACCTGAGCAACCACAACTACAGGTACCAAAAAAGAGAATATATTTTGATCTCAATGAACCACCACAGGTACCTAGATATAAATTCAAGAAATTTAATCGAATACTTGAGGCTAATGAACCTGAGTAGAGCTGTAAACGAACCGAACTTGGACGAACTCGGACGAACTTTTAACGAACACGAACAAATTCTTAACGAACCGAACAATGTTCGGTAAGCTTATCGGACATTTTTTCTTGTTCGGACTCGAGTTCGATAATGAACCGAACCGAACACGAACTGTTCGCGAACATACCGAACCGAACCGAACACGAACAGATCGGTAATTATATATATAATATTGTATAACAAATTAATATAATAATATGAAATATGAAAAAATTAAAAAATATATAAATATTATTGTTTTTATCGAACGAACCGAACTCATAACGAACTCGGACGAAATCTTAATGAACTGAACAATGTTCGGTAACCTTAACGAACAAATTTTCTTGTTCGAACTCGAGTTCGGTAAGCTTATCGGACGAACTAACCGAACTCGAACATGAACGAACAAACCGAGCTTAACGAACAGTTCGGTTCGTTAAACAGCTCTAAACCTGAGCCTCCTGAAAATATATCTATTGAGAAGCAACAATTCATCATAAAATGGTTAAGTATACTTATACCTTGGTGTGATTTAATTCGGGCACTTCATTTTGTTTTTAAGTGTTAAGTTTCATTATCAAATTTTAATTTTAAATGTAGTCAAAAAAGTTTTACGTATAAAAATTATATATATATATATATATAATATATCGATAATAAAAATTGATTGAACTTTTTAGCAATTTGAATTATATATATATATATATATATATATATATTGTAAAACTATTTTGTCAATTCTTATATAAAATGGAGGCAAAAACCTAGGTTACCAGCACGTCATTCTTAAATAAAAATGGAGGTAAAAATATACCTACATTTTGTGTATACATCAATTATTAATGATATTGAAAATAAACAAGTATTTATGATATCTGATTTGATAACAACATGATCAAAAAAACTAGGTTATTAGCATGTCATTTGTCAAAAATAAAAAGAAAATCAATCAATGTTTTGGGACAACTAAAAAAGGTAAATTAACCAAGAAATATGGGACGGATGGAGTAGGATAAAATATCTTGATATATCGAGACATGTTTATATTTTGAAATTTTGAAAAATGGATGAGAAATCAAATTTAGTAGGCAAATGCCACTAAGATCTTTTTCAATAATTTTTCTATTAATAGGAAAAACAACTTCTGTGTTTTCGAAGAAAAAAAGAAGTAAATTTAGGTATATTTAATTTAAATAATAGGATTGATTAAATAAAAATTAAAAAAATACTAATAATTATTATCGGAATTGACTCAATTGAGCAATGTTGCAGATTTCGGAAATCGGAACTATTCGGTTGAGGTACCGATTTACGATTTATCGGGTGATTTGCTTGAAAAATCGGTGATTTATCGGCGATTTTTGCAAAATCGGCCAAATCGATTCCAAAATTTTGACCGATTTTTGGACGATTTATCGGTGATTTTTCAAAAATCTGCCGATTTCTATAAGAGCAATTGAGTAAGTACAGGTACAGCATATTGGCAGTCCACACTTCTTTAAACTGCACATTGGTTGATGTCTTGATGAATTGAAAATACTTGGGAAGAAAAATGGGTCGATCTCCTTTAGTTGGGATCGCCCTTGTTGTACCTCTCTTCTCTTTTTTATACCTCAAATTTTCTCCTTTCGATCTCCATCTTTCTCTCTACCCTTTTTCACCTTCCCAGGTAATCTATCTATATTTATCACCTTTTCTTTATATAATTTTCATGCCAATATAGTGTTTTTTCTTAATTGCTTTTATTTCATTTTGCTAGAAACTCTTTACTGTGCAAGAATTAGCTCTGTATAATGGGACTGATGCTGCCTTGCCAATTCTCTTAGCCATTCTTGGGTACCCTTTTTATCATGTTTTGTATAATTCTAGTATACATACATGTACCATTTATAAGTTGTAACTAGTAATTTCAAGTATGAATCAAGTTATCAGTTTTTTATGAATTCCTTTAATTTACTATCATAGTTACTTTTTTGCTATGCTTGGATTTGTTTCAGCTCTGTGTTTGATGTGACCAAAGGAAGATCGCACTACGGTTTAGGAGGGGGCTACAACCATTTTGCTGGAAGGTTTTTCCTTTGCCTGTAGTTCTTGTTTTTTCATACATACTGTTTTGAAGGTAGCTCTCTGTCTTCATTAAATGGAACTTGTTATGCCGTAAAGTTATATAAACCAATCAGATGATCAGTAGAAAAATCGGTGACACGGTTAATCTGGGAAAAATTATACCCAAAATATGATTTAATTGCCCTGTAGTCCAGTTGATATTGCTGGGTTGAGGGCTCGAAAGTGTGAGTATTTGAATTTCCGTAATTTACCATTTGCAAAATAATATGATAAATAGATGCCACCCCTGATCTCTCAAATCATTGTAAACTTTCATGTCTTATTTTCTGCCTCTACGATGCTATAAGTTAGTCCTAATCAATTTCAGTTTTAATTACTATTCTATTGTTGGTTTAGTCGCCATTAGCTATGTTTATCCATATATATTTATGCGTTTTTTTTTTGCATTTTCCCGGAACATCCATTTGTCTGAATATGTACTGACAGTAGGAACGATCTTTGATTACAGAGATGCATCCCGTGCATTTGTTTCTGGAAACTTTTCAGGTAAAATTGGTTGTTGGAATACTAGAGAATTTTAGCTTTGCATGAATGTTTTTGTATGTCATTTATGCTATCTTTGTGAAAGTAATTTTGATTAAAGGGTCAGCTTAGACTTCGTTTCTACTTCACAAAGGTAACTAAGTTCACCGGAATTTACTTTTTTTTTTATGTCCCACCTAGTAATATAATGAGCTAAAGTACTGTTCTTCTAATATGAACACAATCAAAAGACTCGAAATAACTCTTTAACCTTATAATGTCTTCATAGAATAAGAATAAAGGAGAAAACCCAGCTACTTCCTTTTTGATGGTTGAGATCACATTCGTGGCATCACATTCTAAAATCACATGCATATATCTTAGGCGACGAGCTATCTCCAGACCGAACAAAGCTGCTGCTACCTCTGCACAGCGTTCCACCTCACTCCTAGTTTTCAGCTGCCATAATCTGCCCTGATGAGTCCCTAACAACCACCCCATCCCTACATACATTTCTTCTCGTATATGCGCATCGGTATTGATCTTCAGAAAACCCACAGGAGGACAAATCCACGAAGTAGCAGACTTTAAAAAAGAAACCCCACTATTCCCAAAGACCTTTTTTTGCATAGATACGATAATCATTTACTAACCTTATGTAGCCTGCAGCAAGCTGAATAGCATTAGGATTAGTATGCTCATAAATCCTTATGTTTCTATTTGACCAGGCTGCCCACATCAAGGTAGCTACGGTGCATATTTCCTCTCGCGTAACTTTGCTCGCAACCCAGTCCAGTCTTTTTTCTACTAGGGACGTAGATGGAGCATCTGAAATAACTGCCAGTAAAGGGCTCTGACTCCATATCTCTACGGTGTGAGTACACTCGAAAAGTGCATGAATAATATCTTCCTCTGATGCCCCACAAATCTGACACTGCGGATTCTGAACAATGTGGCGATGATATAATCTCTCCATTACAGCCATACTCTCTTTACAGGCTCTCCATAAAAAATGATCAAGTTTTTACTTTAGACCATGTACTAGTCAATTTTGTCTTACAAACGTAAACCCTGGTTTGGCATGTGGAATGTCTGATGTTGCTACCACATTTATGTTTTTTTTGTTATAGTCACTTGCATGAATTTAATTACTTGCACACATGTCTCTACCAGGAGTTGAACTCTCGACCTATAATTTTGAAGTGAAAAGGGGTAACTGCAAGGCTATGCCTTGCATATGACTGTCTTTGTTGTAGAGTTATTACAAAATCAGGATCAAGAGGAAATACATTTGTGTCTCCTATATGCCGCCTATATCTTCCCATTATCCACATTTATTATCAGATTCCACGTCAATTAACAGCAGCTTCATGGCTACCCACTCCCTTTGTACTCTCCAAGAGACTCATATTTCAGATTAAATACCTTTGTCTACCCAGGTTCATTTGCCGCTCGTCAATATCATCACTGTCAAAAATAACAGCACCGTCCATAGACTTTAGTGTTTGTATAGTCATAAGTTAGGCACCGATCATAAGACTTTGGTGATTACTACTTCTATATATAGGATCTTCTCCTATGTAATACACACATCAGATTATATACAATCTCTAGTTCTTCTGTAAATCTCTCTCTATATGCTGTCATATAATTGTAACATGGTATCAGAGCTTTAAGATCTTACCTGTGTTAAACTTTTTCTTTGTGACAATTACACAAACACTTTGTGAGTGTCACAAACCCAGCAATCTCTTTCCCCATTTCGTTTTATACATTCCGTTCTTTCCTTTTCTGCAAACAACACAAATCCCTCTTCTTGCTCGTCTTCTTCCGCGTTTTTTTACTCGATTTGTTCAGTTTTGCGTCTTTCTTAATCTCTCCCGCAACCCATCTCTTATTCCCTCTGTTTCGCCGCCCCTGTATAGATGAGCGTGTTGCAGTCAATGGTACTGTGATTCGTGAATGTTTACAGGTGTGTGCGAGTATAAACAGCAGTGTGTGTGTTCTTGAGATGTGTGTGTGTGTGTGTGAATGGTACTGTATAGATGTGTGTTCATATTTTTCTGATAAATAATTGTATGTATATATGCATATATACATGTGTTTATTTTTAAGAATAGAAAAAGGGAAGAGGCTCAAGGGTTGAAGAGAGGAAAAAAAATAGTTGCTGGGTTATTTGAAAACAAAGAACAGACTAACAGAGGTCTGCGTGTGTTTATCTGTGTTCGTAATTATACGGGCTTAGTGTTACGGTGTTGGGCCTTGTTTATTGATGGGCCAGAAAGAAAAGAATAAACGAAGGAGGACAGCCTCTTTAAACTGGTGAAAAAAAATTCTTTTAAGTTTTTTTTTGGTTTACAAGAAATAAGTCAAGGCTTTTTTTTTCTTGTCTCTCTTAAATATTTCGGGTATTTTATTCCGAATTTATTTAGTATGATGAAAGAGGATTTTTCTGGAACTCACTCTGGCCTAACTGTTTCGGAGCTCAAGTTTTTTCGACAGTTGGTTTCCGATATAAAGTTAAAGACTTCAACCTCATTTGTACCAACAAAGACTTTTCATTCGAGCATTTCTTGTCATTCTGTCTCTCACTGTTCACCTGATTCATGGATTATTGACTCGGGAGCGTCTGAACATATGACTTGCAATTTCAATTTACTGCAGTCATATCACTACATCAATAAAACAGAGAGTGTTCGTGTTGCCAATGGAACTCATGTACCCGTTCACGGATGGGGCACTTCCAACTGTCTCCCTTCACTACCACTATCATCTGTCTTACATGTTCCTTCCTTATCAGTGAATTTATTATCGGTTCATAAAATTACTGAAAATCTTAATTGTTCAGTAACTTTTTTCCCTTCTCACTGTGTGTTTCAGGATCTGGCGACAGGCAAGGTCCTTGGCAGTGGTAAAGTGGTTGATGGCCTATATATTATGGAAGGGAATTCTGTTTCGCCATCGGCAAGTTATCAGGTTTCATCTAAATTTAATCCCAGTTTAGAGTCCTTGTATCAATGGCATAGACGCTTAGGTCATCCTTCATTTGGTGTTCTGTCGCATCTCTTTCCGAATTTAGCATCAAAATGTAAAAAGGATGAATTTTTTTGTGAACCATGTGAATTAGCAAAACATAAAAGGTCTCCTTATCCATCTAGAAATAAGAGAAGTCCTACTCTATTTTCTACTATTCACACTGATGTTTGGGGTCCATTTAGTCATCCTACACATGACGGGTATAGGTGGTTTGTTGTTTTTGTTGATTGTCATTCTCGACTTACTTTTGTGTACCTTCTTAAACACAAAAGTGAAGTATTTGGATGTTTTAAATCCTTTCACCAAATGATTCAAACACAATTCAATGCATCTGTTAAAATTCTGCGAAGTGATAATGGTACCGAGTATGCTGGAATGTTTACATCTTATTTGGACACATGGGGTATTATTCATCAAACTACATGTGTTAAAACCTCTCAGCAAAATGGAATTGCTGAAAGGAAAATTGGTCACTTACAACAGGTAGCACGGTCCCTCATATTAACTATGCATGTCCCTAAATATCTTTGGGGTGAGGCAGTCATGACTGCTGCATATCTGATTAACCGGCTCCCTTCAAGTGTACTACAATTCAGAACACCATTGTCCTTTATTCCTGCACCTTCATCTCATCCATTGCCTCTTCGGTTATTTGGGAGTGTATGCTTTGCTCATAATCATTCTCCCTCTCGGGATAAACTTGATTCTCGTGCTCTACGCTGTGTTTTCATTGGTTATACACCAACTCAAAAGGGGTATAAGTGCTATCATCCTCCCTCACATCGCACATATGTCAGTCACGATGTTACTTTCTGGGAGTCTATTTCTTACTTCTCTCCCGGATCCTCCTCCTTGCTTCAGGGGGAGATTAATCGACACAGTCTTGATAGTAAAGCGACAGAGGAGTCTCAATTCCTTCCATTTATTAATGTGCCCATTAATGTGCCTAGTCCAAACAGTAGTCCAAACACATCAAGTAATGATTCGGATGATCTGAATAGATTTGATCGGCAGGATTTGATCACATATTCTAGACGGAGAAATAATGATGTCACTACTTTACCACATCCAGAGACCTCTGACCTCGAGGCAGATCCTACGGCTCCTATAATTGAGCTTGATAACGTTAACACTCTTGATCCAACTCTTAATCTTCCTATTGCTTTAAGAAAGGGTACACGTTCTTGTACTAACCATCCTATCTCGAACTTTGTTTCTTATAATGCATTATCTCCATCTTCACTTGCTTTTGTGTCATCCTTGTCTAGTGTTTCTATTCCACATACTTGGCAGGATGCTTTATGTGATCCTAAATGGAAAGATGCTATGATTGAGGAAATGAATGCATTAAAACATAATAACACTTGGGAGTTGACTCATCTTCCTGCTGAAAGGAAGGTAGTAGGATGCAAATGGGTGTTCACTGTGAAGCAAAAACCTAATGGGCTAGTTGATAGGTACAAAGCAAGACTTGTGGCAAAAGGGTATACTCAATCTTACGGGATTGATTATCAGGAAACTTTTGCTCCAGTAGCAAAGATGGCATCTATTCGAATCTTAATATCATGTGCAGCAAATCTTGGTTGGGAACTTCAACAGTTGGATGTGATAAATGCATTCTTACACGGAGACCTGAAAGAAGAAATCTACATGGATATTCCACCTGGTTTTTCTACAGATGTGACCATTGGGAAAGTATGCAAGTTAAAGAAGACTATTTATGGATTGAAACAGTCTCCAAGGGATTGGTTTGGCAAATTTCAGAGAACAGTAGTTAAATTTGGCTACAAACAAAGCAACTCAGATAACACCATGTTCGTGAAAAGACGAGGTGTAAAGATCACAGTGTTGATTGTTTATGTCGATGATATTGTGATCACCGGCAATGACACATGTGAGATTACAAATGTTAAACAGAGACTTGCCTCTGAATTTGAGATGAAAGACTTGGGAAAACTACGGTATTTCCTTGGCATTGAAGTCTCCAGAAGTCCGGGTGGTATCTTCTTTTCACAACGAAAGTATACACTTGATCTTTTAAACGAAACAGGGATGTTGGGATGCAGACCTGCAGATTCTCCTATAGAAGCAAATCATAAGCTTTGTGGAGATGCTGGTGAAATTGTTGATAGATCCCAATATCAAAGATTAGTTGGACGACTAATCTACCTCGCACACACAAGGCCAGATATATCATATGCAGTGGGAGTTGTGAGCAGGTACATGCATGATCCACGCCAACCTCATTTGGATGCAGTTTATATGATATTAAGGTATCTTAAAGCTGCTCCCGGAAAAGGAGTGATGTTTACTAAAAACAATCATCTTGGGGTTGAGAGCTATACAGATGCAGATTGGGCTGGATGTCTAGATGATAGACGTTCCACTTCAGGATACTGTACATTTGTGGGAGGTAACCTAGTTACTTGGCGAAGTAAGAAGCAACCAGTAATTGCATTATCTAGTGCTGAAGCAGAATACAGAGCTATGGCTCGAGGAGTGCGGGAACTACTATGGGTTAGATTGTTGCTTATAGAATTAGGACTTGCATTACCCACTCCGATGAAGCTGCATTGTGATAACAAAGCAACAATTGCCATTGCACATGATCCAGTTCAACATGATCGAACCAAACATATCGAGATTGATCGGCACTTTATTAAAGAGAAGATCAATAATGATATCATTAGTATTCAATTTGTAAGATCAGAAGATCAAGTAGCTGATGTGTTAACCAAGGGATTTGGAAGAAAAATGCTACATCCACTTATTGGCAAGTTGGGCATGAGTGATATATATGCATCAACTTGAGGGGGAGTGTCAAAAATAACAGCACCGTCCATAGACTTTAGTGTTTGTATAGTCATAAGTTAGGCACCGATCATAAGACTTTGGTGATTACTACTTCTATATATAGGATCTTCTCCTATGTAATACACACATCAGATTATATACAATCTCTAGTTCTTCTGTAAATCTCTCTCTATATGCTGTCATATAATTGTAACAATCACCAAAGTGGCAAAGTTACCAGTTACCACCCATGAAATTGTTCGTTATTTCAACGTTATTGAATCTTATTTTTCGAACGAGTGGAACTGAATCGTTGTGATGAATTGTTATTCGCTTTACCTTTTCTCTTACTCACCTAAAATTTGATCATTTATTTTTACTTTAAACGATACATTGTGCTTTACTCTGCATTTCACCAGAAAAGGAAGAGTACATAGTGATAAGAAAAAACAACATTGATCAAACATTAAGAAATAGATTTATTAATGAAAATGATAGCTGCTAATGGTTCACTCTATGAGGGGTGACCTATCCGCCGCTGTATACAAATCAGACATAATCAAAATACCCTCACACCTCTCCCTCTAAGATTAGGTATTCCCCTCCCATGTGCATTAGAATCTTCCTTGAAACAAACTCCCTAGCACATATTCCCCATTCTGCTGTTCGGGTACCTTCTATCATGAGTCACTATTTCAGGTTGGCTATGTACATTCGTGGCGTTCCCACCATCCTAAATAGCCACCTTGTCCTCAAGGAGGAAATGAGGGAATCTATTGCAAATGGCAAAAGAAGAACCTATCAAGTAGCCTCAAAATCTTGGAGTCCTTTCCACTGTTCATGCCCTCTGTTAGGCAGCAATCATGCTGCCATGTAAAATACCCTTTTGGAATTTCATGAGAAGTGGTTGTATAAAGGTTGGAGCTGCCTCAAGGGCTAGTACACTATCTCCCATTTTCTGATCATACACTCCAGATGATTGAGTTCCACCATGTATCCCTGACCCTCTTTAGTTAAAATAGGTAAAGTTGCCTTTAATAAAATCATGGATCGTACAGTCTTGATCCCCTTCCAAAATATGCGGGTTACCATCCATCCCAGTCGAATCTCAATGTTTGTGTCTTCCAACTAGTAGTCGTTCCCAACCACCACTGTATGCCAAGTGTCAGATTTGAATTGCCCAATAATTCAGTGATAATGGAAAATAATCCTCTTTCACCAGAAGGTCATGTGCCCATGCCTTTCATCACCACGCCCTTGTGTTCCGACTTCCGAGGGCTTGGACTGTAGATTGGGAGATAAAATTGTGAGTTTCCCTCAGGTCTATCATCACTATCACAGCTTGACCGTTGATTATGTCAAGTTACCTGTTTTTCGGGTTTGAAGAGTGGGTCATAGGTGGTTCTTCCCTTTTTGGGCCTAGCGTCCGGTCCGATTCTCAATTACTAGGTGGGGATCTCGTCCCATATTGGGGCCTCCATAGTACACATTTTTCAGTTACCTGGTGGGGATCTCGTCCCATTTTTGTGCCCACCAAAAAACAACATTAATATTTTCATTAATAACTGAGAATATTGGGGGTAGGCGGGACTCGAACTTGAGACCTCCCACAAACCGAGTTCCGATACCTGTTCTCCTAAAACCTTTAGGTGTTAAGAATTGAGCTTACCAGGATCATACATTAGCTTAACAGAGTGATATCTTCATTCTGAGGGTTTTTGGATTCTAAAAATCGATTCTAATCGTAAGGAGATCTCTGGAGCTTGCCACTTCCCCTTTGTCTCCTTCTACCAGTTTATCATCCATTTTGCCCTCATCTTCCTCCTGGGTCACCTATACACTTAGTTCCTTCTTATTACTTATGTGACCCACCATCATTTTCCACCATGAGATCACAAGTTCACAACCCATTTTCCATCACAAAGAAAACACAACCAGTTATCCCTCTTGTACTGCAGTTTACTTGGGAGCTTTGATCCTCTGTTTTGGCAGCCATCGGGAGAAACATTGATGCTGAATCCCCGGTTTGGTGCGCAAATAGCTTGGAGAACTGCCTTCTTTTGGAATGTCAATATAATATATAATAGGGACTAAACTATGAGGGCTTACTAGCTCCAGTTCCATCTTGCTTACTTGGTCGAGCAAATTGATTATATCTTACACTTTACTACCAACTCCGTAGCATGGTCCAATGACCTGGGCCCAAGTAGCCCTACTTCATCTAGGATATGCGCTCTTGCAGCCCATTAATGAATTTTCCCACTAGCGATGTCCTCCGGTACACCCTCCATCGTTGTGATCAATCAATGAAACGCCTTACCTTATTTTTTTGCTCACTATAACTCATTTCACGGTTGGACTTGCTACTGCTATTCATATGCAATTTCAGCCATATCAGTCTGGTGAATATAGACCTGCTTATGTAGAATTCTTCCGTAGGGTGTAATTAATGTAATTGAACTTCTCTGCTAAAGAAAATTCTGTTCTAGCAACAATTGCTTGCTATATGTGCTTGGCTTATTCTTATTATTTAAAAGTTTTTTAGTCTTTTTCTAAAGGGTTATATGTAAAATTTACACAGGAGATGGTCTTACTGACTCATTACGCGGTTTATCCAGCACTGAGGTAATTTGTTGCTTGTTTTATTGTTAAGGTTTCGATTTTTTATTTATTAAATTTTAATTGAACGTGACATTAGTGAATGCACTAAAGAATATTTACCTATCTATAAGTATTGAACAACTTGGTTCACTTTGATTTCTCACCATCTGGACTGTGGAAATTCAGCATGCATTTTTGGTATGCTATAACTAAGAAGTTGGGGAAGGAAAAGTTGGTTGTTTTCATTATATGCATCAATACTTTTCTTCCAATTGCTTACTATAGTAGAATTATTATGTTATGCACAAATTTTCGGACAGAGACACTCCTCTAAACTGTAGTAGCTATTCTTATAAGTGTTGAACCATGCTACACGTTTGGTCTTTTGATGAGATTTCCTTGTCCTTCCTTGATTTGTCCCTTTTTGTACTATGTAACATATTTTCATTTATACCTCTACCCTGCCTCCCAGCTTCTTAGCCGAAAATTATAAAGAGAATTAGTTTTTCTATCTATATGAAGTGTTTGAAAAGTGAACATATCTTGTTTAAGTGACATGCTTCATGTTCTTACTCTTTCTAAACCTTCATGTTTCATATTTTGACATTTCTAGGTGAAGAGTGTGGTTGATTGGCGAGATTTCTATGTCAGAACTTACATGTGAGTATACAGCTTGCTCTTTCATTGATGCAAAATTGATATGTGGACGGTCCTCGAAGTACATAGAGATTGTAATATCTCTATTTTTCTTTAGGAACCTGGTTACCTGGTAAATGAATAAATATAAGAAAATGAATGCCAGCTTTAAGGATTTGAAGGCATGGGGCCTGCCTAGAAGTTCCTTTTCCTGGATAAGTAAACACGGATTGCTTAAAACTAACATTTTTATTACTGGCAAATTTCAGTCCTGTTGGTAAACTTGTTGGTCTTTACTACAATAGTAAAGGTAGCCCCACAAAATACTTGAAAGGAGTAGAAGCAAAGGCTGCTAGAGGTGCCCAGCTGATGGAAAAACAGAAAGTTGAAGAAGCTAAGGTGCCTAGCTGCAATTCAAGGTGGAGTCAGGAAGATGGTTCAGAGGTAAAGTTAATCTTAACGTTATACTTCCGGCTATATATATAAGCTTTGCTAGAAGTAATACAACAACAGTGCATGCTTGGTTACCAAATTAAGGGTATCCATTGTGACATTTGAAATTAGTTTGTTTCACGTAGGGCTGGCAATTTTGGACCCGCGACCCGAACCCGAACCCAACCCGCATGGGTCGGTTTCGGGTTTATATTTTTCGGGTTCGGGTCGGTTTCGGGTTGACCCTAACTTGACCCGAAAAAATCGGGTTGGGTTCGGGTCGGGTTCGGGTTACCCGAAACTGACCCGAATATATATATATAATTATTTTTAATATATAAATTATTTATATTATTAATAATATAAATTATTGTTATTATTATTAATATATATATTTATTTTAATATATATTATTTTTAATATATATTATTTTTAATAAATATATTATTTTTAATATATATATATATTATTTTTTAAATTTTAAAAAATTAAATTTCGGGTCGGGTTACCCGAAACCCATTCGTGTCGGGTTCGGGTTGAGCACCTGTACCCATTAAATTTTCGGGTCGGGTTCGGGTTGGGTCAAAAATGCGACCCGAGTCTGCTGACCCGACCCGCAACCCGAAATTGCCAGCCCTAGTTTCACGATAGTATTTTTTTCTTATTTTTATTTCAATTGTTTTTATAGTATTTGTTCATTAATCAATCCTAGGGCTTTGTTTGTCTTGCTAAAATTGTAGTCCCACTGTAGAACTTGTGCTTCCTTCAAATTAAGTTAAAACTAATGGTTCCAAGGAAAATCAAATAATTGTGTTTGGTTCAATACTATGTGTTTAAGTTACATTGTTAATTTTGGTGAATTAGATCATTTAATACTTATATAGACTATGTAACTTGTGGTGACTTTGAACCTAGGCAAGTAAGTTCTCATGTTTTGGCATAACCACAAAAATCTTGGTACTCAGAGGTTACTTTGTGCGACTTGTAATGCATTGAACTCACTATAACTAATTTGTGTACCGAGGAACGTGTTGTGGTTGCATCATTGTGTAAGATCAAAACATTGAATTTATTAATTTATGGCATTAATATACTAATTGCACAAAAGTTATATATTTAAATTTAATTTTAATCATTGTTGTTATTTTAACTACTTTTGTTTATTTTTTTATTACTCTCTTTGTACTGTTTTTGTGTTTTAGTACTGTTGCTTCTCAAATCAATTCTTTATGTTTGTCGGAAGAAACTTGAGTTACAAAAAATAGTTACTCAGTATAGATTTTGGCTGTCATTGCACGTGTATCACACAAATGTCTAAGCTGGTAGGGGAATGTTTGGATCTAGTACCCAAGAATCATGAAGCTCAAAATTTTCTTTTTGTCAGGTTTGGTGTGAGAATGGGTATCCAAGATTGGTTCAGAGGCCGCTAGAAATAGCTTTGACAGGGAAAATGAGCAAGCGCTGTGCTTGCTTCATGAAAGAGGAACTAGACGGTCCAGGATTAGAAGTGTATGAAGGATGTGAATATTTTTCAAATCTTTGCCGGCTCTAGTCATTACAAAAATATGGTAAAACAGCTCTATTTCTTTTACACAATTTTTTTTTTCTGGAGACGTTTGTAGTAGTGATATGGAAATATCGAGCCTGTAAAATCAGCAATTAGTTGTAATACCCTCGCAAAGCACTGGTCGTGTACTATTGTAATTAAGAACAGTAAAGTTTTTGGAATGAGGAAATTTCTACTCTTTACGTGTTAAATTGTATCATCTGAGGGTGAAGACTGAAGGCCCTTTCTAGTAACACATTTCACAGTTGAGGAAATTTTGGTTCTTTTAAATGAGTTGTGCGTTTCTTTTTTCTTTTCAAGTGAGTTCATGCATTTTAGTATTTGACACAAGTGTGACAATTGAAAAGATTGTGCTGTGCCATTATAGATTTATTGCCAGTCTTTTTTAAGAGAGAAGTCATTTTCACTACAGATTTTTATTCCAATACAAACGATTCCGAAAATAGTTACATTGTTTTCCCGATCAGTAATTGACCATGATCGATGCATACATAAATTTAGATTTTATCTTTGGAAATTACGTATCCCCATGGTTCTAAAAATTCCCGATTTAGTCGATTAATTCTTTGTAAGGTAATCAACCGATTCGATTTTTGAAATCCGATTAATCTTATGAATTTATTTAAAATGATATGTTTAATTGTAAATTAGACTAATATATTAAATCTAGGGAAATTCTTTTTGGTGCCATTATGAAATTGGCTTTTCCAGATGGTGTCATTTCGTGTTTTGGACTTACGATTGGCACCCCTAAAGTAACTGATTACCCTAATTATGCCCTTCTGTTAATCAAAACGTTAAGAAACGTTAACAAATTTCAACATTTATTCCATAATAAAATTTTATGTCATATAAACCACAAATTAAAAAAAGTTAATTGTGGAATTATGTTATTTTATGGTCAGAAAATGACTGAACACATATTTTAGATTAAAGCTATGTTAACTTATTACAGATTAATGTTTAATATTTTTCAATTAGTGGTACATTAATAATTATAAATTAGTATTTAATTTTTTTAACTAGTAATACATTAAAAAATTATAGATAATTATTTATTTTTATAGTTTTTTTAACGTTTCTTAACGTTTTGATTAACAGAATAACATAATTAGGGTAATCAGTTACTTTAGGGGTGTCAGTCGTAAGTCCAAAACACGAAATGGCACCATCTGAAAAAGCCAATTCCAGAAGGGTACCAACGAGAATTTCCCTCAAATCTATAACCTTTATTAATAAGCGAACCCTCTTTTAAATCTATAACCTTTATTAATAAGCGAAACCTTCTTTTAAATGTAACTAAAGTTTGGTTCGCACTATATTTTGGTTTCACCCGTTTTTGGTTCGCACTATATTTTGGTTTCACCGCTAAACTCCTATTTTCCTTATAATACTATGTTGTTTTTTTTATAAAAAAAATAGAATAAAAATAGAAATCCTATTATAATTATAATTCTTTTTTTAATTTTTATCTTATTATAATTATAATTCTTTTATTTGTAATTTTTTTTAAAAAATCATATTTCCCCTAAAATACTACGTTCCTTTAAAAAGAGTTAAAAATAGAGTTATTAGGATGATTATAATTCTTTTGTTTATAATTTTTTTAACTTGAAAAAACCAACGATCAAAAATACCAACAAATAGAGGGTAAAACACCAACGAATACGTATCCAGATCGTATAACATTTGATAAAACACTAACGAATCTATAACCTTTATTATCCAATTTCTGTTTAATGATATTTTCGTAATAAATTTGGTTTCACCCTTATTTCATCACAGATTCCTAATCCCCTAAAATTCATATTATTTTCTAAAACAATTATTTGGAATTTTGTTTTAATTATAATTATTTTACTATAATATTACTGAATTGTACAAATAACGTATATATTAGAACCAGAACCATGTATGTTATGTTTTCTTGATTGTTTAAAATATAATCTTAAATAAAATAATAAATAAATCTATATCTATAACGTGTATTAATAACAAAACCCCTTTTTAATGTACTATTTTATACCAAATTTGGTTCGTACCATATTTTGGTTTCACCCCAAGACTCCTATTTTCTCTAGAATTCTATGTTATTTTATAAAATAAATAAATAAATTATATTACAATTATAATTTTTTTTATTGCAACTTAATAAAAAAAAGACTACGAATACAAATGTTAATCTCCGGTGACATGCTTATCTATAACAAACAAAATATATTTTTAATGGTAATTCGGTACCAAAAATTGGTTCCAACCATAAGATTCCTATTTCTCCAAGGATTCTATATTATTTTTTATTAAAATAATAAATTGTTAATACTATTATAATTGTAATTTTTATTATAACTCTATTAAGTTCACAAATAACATATTTATCATAATCATGTACATTTTAACGTATATATCGGAATCATTTAGTTTTTTTTCTCGATTTTCTTAAATAAACTTAAATAAATAATATATAAAATGACCTTTATTAATAAGCGAATTCTTTGTAAATAACGTAATTTTTTATAATAAATTAATGATCAATTTAATTAAATTTTCTCGGGCCCTTATAATCTAATATCTTATTTGTAAGTGAAATCACGTTTTAATGATACTTACTTCTAAATTTGTGTCTGCTAGAAATATTGGAATTTTGATGTAATTACAATTTTTTTTTTATAAACTACTGAGTTCCATAAAGAGAAAATGCCTAAAATGCCTAGATTTGGAGTCCCTTGGCCCAAAATAAAATACTGATATGCGGAGACACCGGCCCTATTTACCGACGGGTCACGTATGTCAAAGATGCGTGACTTGAGACACGCATCTACGAAATGCGTATCAGGTGTAACGCATTAGCAGGTTGCGTTATGACGTCATCTGACGTCATTCTCGCATTTACCAGATCTGAGCTCTGGCAACCAAATATCGCACAAAAAGTCGCCATGCTTCGTTCTTGTTGGGTATATTACACTAAACACAACAATGAGGCAGTGATATATATTAAACAAGAACAGGCAATTGACCAAATAACGTAACAAATCACGAAGGCATAAACAAGAGTCTAATCAGTAACTGTAATTAACAAGAAAAGTAAGAACACTTATCTCTCACAATAGCTTAAGCCAAGACAACAAGAGAGAAAGAACACAGCTGAGTCACCAAGCCCTTCAAGAAGACTTGGCTGTTCTTGAAGAGAATATTGCCCCACTTACGTTGTGATTGGGTTGCAGCAATATCACTTCCAGGATAAAACAGCACCGATCAAAGGGTTCACAAATACACCAGTGATCAACAGCGACCAGCACCTCAGTTCGCCTAAGAACTATGTATTTCTCCTATATGTATCGTGAGAGAACAGAGAAAGAAGAAAAACTGAATCGTGTTGCAATCCTTAGGATGTATATCTTCACTTAACGTTTATTTACTTCTGTATTGTATATATAATACCAAAAATAAACGTAACTGATACTCCATAAAAGGAAAGTAAATATTCTGATTTAATTGCATTAACTGCATCATGATTTATTTTCAGTTACATAAGCATCAGGATTTGGTCATCAGCAATATCAGGATTTGGTGTCCATCAGGATCAAGATTTAGTACTCATCAGGAACTGATATCCATCAGGATTTAGCCCATCAGTATCTGATGTCTGACAAAGTCCATCAGGATTTTACTCCAAGTACTGACCCAAATTTCCATCAGGATTTGATCCAAATACTGACCCAAATTTCTAGTACTATTGTAACAAATAAATCTGAAACCTGTTAAAATAAATCAATATCTAATTTAAAATCAGTTACAGATCATGGGCATGAAAACTTCCTCATGGGCATGAAACCTTTCTGACCAACCAAGTATACATTCATGGACATGAAAACTTTCTCATGGGCATGAAAGGTTTCTGAATATCCCATCTCATTTGATGCCTCTTCATGATCATGAAATATATATCATGGCCATGATTTCCATCTGCAACCTGATTTCAAATCTCCTTCTTTCAACTCAATTTATCTATGGATTCCACTAAGAAAATGTCTTAGATCCAAACATGAAAGTTTAAGTCCTCATTACAAGGAACAACATCCACTTGTTAGTTTCTGGAAATTACATCAAGAACATATTATAAATATGCCTCAAACTTTCCATTTTCTAACAATCCCCCACGAATCCATACAGAAATGCAAATACATATCTATCCTCATCATGACTTGTTTTTCAGAGTAGGTACCCTTCCAGGTTTGAACCCTCCTAAGTCCTCTACTTCGATGGCTACCGGATTCAGATGGAATGTTTCACCTTGAATCTTTATCCGTTTGGTGTAACCACACTCCATAGACGACGACAAGTCAAAGGCTATGGTGCCAATCTACGGCTTTGAGACGTTAATGGTCATGTCTCGATCCTGTTCGTCGAATGCTTCAAGGAATAACCCTTTCCTCTAATTGCGACCACACAATTACATTCGCTTAGCTGGGCATCTCCAGAGATGTACTGCTAGCATCTCGTCATATGACTTGACCCCATTCAGAGTTCAAATAACTCTTGCTATTCTGGCAGTGACAGTACCTTTTAGGTTTACAGGGGATAGACTCCAGATACGTAATTATCAATCTATGTTGTTAAAGGTACAACCAATTCACCCTTACAACTTGTTATTACCACATTGAATACACTTTCGAGGGATCTCCTCTCATGTGTATTGGGTTCCCGCTGTAGATGAATTATTATGGGCTATCAGTCCCATCCCCAACCTAGACTTAAGGACTACAGCATGCTCAAGCCCTTTAGTCAAAGGATCAGCTAGGTTTTCTTGAGTTCCAATAAACTCAACAGCAATAATCCTTTCAGACATTAAACCCCTTATAGACTTCAGTCTAACTTGGATATGTCTCTTTGTTTTCACATTATACTTTATGCTGTTTATCTTGTCGATAGTTGTACGGCTATCACAATGAACAGCAAAAGCAGGAAGTGGACGACTTACTACAGGTAACATTGACATAAGCCCATGTAACCATTCAGCCTCAGTCCCCGTGGCATCTAATGCACACAACTCAGCCTCAAAGATAGACCGAGTTATAACATTCTGTCTAGATGACTTCCAAGATACTGCTCCACCCGCTAGGGTAAACAGGTATCCAGTCACTCCATTGGAACCAGACTTCTTAGCTATCCAACTTGCATCACTATATCCCTCTAGCACTCCAGGAAACCTCCTGTAATGCAGACCAAGATATATGGTGCCTTTCAGATACCTTAGCACTCTATCAAGAGCATCCCAATGAGTCTTGTTTGGACAGCTTGTATATCTTGCTAACTTAGACACTGAATATGAAATATCAGGCCTAGTACCATTAGCAAGATACTGCAAACTCCCAATAATCTGAGAATACCTTAACTGAGAAACATGTACTCCTGAACTATTCTTGACAAGGGCAATTTTAGGATCATACGGAGTACTTGCAATTCTACAATTTGAATAACCATACTTCTCAAGTATAGATTTCTCTATATAATGAGATTGTGACAAGGTTATTCCATCAGTTGACTGAGTCAACTTGATACCAAGAATCACACTAGCCTCTCCCATATCCTTCATTTCAAAATGCCTTTTCAAGAAACTTTTTGTCTCGTTAATAATCTCAATATTGGTTCCAAACAACAAAATATCATCCACATACAGGCACACAATAATACATTCATTTCCTTTAACCATGTAATAGACACACTTGTCACTTTCATTAACTACAAATTCTGATTCTAAAACGGTTTCATCAAACTTTTTATGCCAGTCTCTAGGAGCTTGTTTTAAGCCATATATAGACTTGATTAACTTACATACTTTCCTTTCATTTCCAGAGGCAACAAATCCTTCAGGCTGATCCATATAAATCTCTTCTTCAAGTTCACCATGAAGAAAAGCTGTCTTTACATCCATTTGATGGATGAAAAGACCATGTACAGAAGCCAATGCTATAAGCATTCGAATTGTTGTCATTCTAGCAACTAGAGAGTATGTGTCAAAGTAATCAATGTCTTCCTTCTGTTTAAATCCCTTAGCTACCAGCCTAGCCTTATACTTATCTATTGAGCCATCAGGATTCATCTTCCTTTTGAATACCCATTTACATCCTATAGTAGAACACCCAGGAGGTAGATCAACCAACTCCCATGTTCCATTAGAAACAATAGAGTCAATTTCACTTTTTACAGCACCTTTCCAGTACCTAGATTCTGAAGAATCCATGGCCTGTCTGAAAGTTAAAGGTTCATCCTCGATATTGTAAGTGATAAAATCACTTCCAAAATCCTTGACTACCTTAGCACGCTTACTCCTTCTAGGTTCCTCTACTTCATCAGGAGTAGAGCTACTACCAGGATCTGCCCCCACATTTGTCATCCTTTCCACATGATCAGGAATGGACCTCAATGTGTGAGTGGGATCATCATCAGGAATATCCTGAGGTATACCAGTCTTCATAGGGAACACATCCTCAAAGAATGTTGCATCACGAAATTCAACTATAGAATTAGCCACTATGCCATCTATGTCAGATTTTAATACTAAAAATCTCATAGCTGTAGTGGTTTCCCTATAGCCCAGAAAGATACAATCAACAGTTTTCGACCCCAGTTTCTTTCTCTTGTGTTCAGGGACAAGTACCTTTGCAAGGCACCCCCACACACGAAGATATTTTAAACTAGTCCTTTTCTCTGTCCATAATTCATAAGGTGTCTTGTCCATATGTTTCAGAGGAACTCTATTCAGAATATGACAAGCCGTATTCAGAGCTTCTCCCCACATGTACGTACTTAGGCAACCCAGAATTAATCAACATACTATTTATCATATCCTTAAAAGTTCTGTTCTTTCGTTCTGCCACCCCATTAGACTCAGGTGTGTATGGTGGAGTTACCTCATGAACTATACCATTGCTCTTGCAAAATTCATTAAACGAGTTACTCGTATACTCACCACCTCTATCTGATCTCAAACGTTTAAGTACTTTACCAGTTTGTGTTTCAGCTTCAGTTTTGAACATAATGAATTTATCTAGTGCTTCATCTTTATGTTTAAGCAAATAAACATAACAATATCTACTACAATCATCTATAAAAGTAATGAAATATCTATTATGTTCCTTGGTCAAAACACCACCAAATTCACATATGTCAGTGTGCACTAAATCTAACACATTCGAATCCCTAACAACATTATGAAAGGGTTTCCTAGTTTGTTTAGCAGTCACACATACTTGACATTTAGATTTCTTATCAATGGCATGTTTTGGAATCAACTCTAAGTTCATCATATTATTTAGAGCACCAAAATTCAAGTGACCAAGACGTGCGTGCCACAAATCAGATGATTCAACACAATTAACAGAAGGACCAACATTATTATTAATAAAACTGCCCAAAACAGGCTCAACATTTATTAAAAATAATCCATCAGACAAGTAACCTTTGCCAAAGAATACACCAGTATTTGTAATAACTACTTTATTACATTTCAAAGAAACTTCAAAACCATTCTTAACTAAACAACTTCCACTTATTATATTTCTACGAATATCAGGAACATGGTGCACTCTAGTGAGGGATAGAACACGCCCAGAAGCGAACTTCAGGTCCACGTTTCCTATTCCAAGTACTTGAGCTACACTTGCATTCCCCATCGTCACAGTCATTCCATGAGTCTGTTAATAAGATACAAATAGAGTAATATCAGTACAAATATGTACATTAGCTCCAGTATCAATCAACCATTCATGAGACGAATGAGTGGAAAGAAGTACAGGGTTGTAGGTCACATACCCGTTGTCAGTTTCAGAAGCAAGAGCTTCACCAACAACCATATTAACCGTAGACCCACCAGTGGTTCCAAGCACAGTGTTAGCTTGTGCTCCCACAATTGGTTTCTTAGCTTTCTTTTCAGGACAGTCCTTGCTCCAATGACCAACTTGTCCACAAGACCAACATGGTTTGTTTGCCTTTGGTTTCTTAGCCTTGTTCTTGTCCTTAGACTTAGTGTTTTCCTTCTTAGTGACAGACTTTCTTTTCTGTCCTACAGTCACTACATTCACCTTCGAACTCCCAGCATGTTCAGTAGGCATCACATGTCCTTGCTTGGACTTGTGTTGCTCCTGCACAGAGATGTCCAACATCAGGTTTGTCCAGGTGATCTCTCCTTTCTGTCTTTTCAGGGAGAGTGCAAACTCTTCCCAAGACTTAGGGAGCTTTTCAATCACAGACATAACCTGAAACTTTTCAGGAAGGTCCATACCAGACTCCTTCAAAGCATGAACTAACATCTCAAACTCATGCACTTGCTCAGTCATGGATTTAGTATCCACCAGCTTGAAATCAAGGAACCTAGCCACAGAATACTTTTCCAACCCTTGCGAGTCAGTATTATGTGTCTGGTCAAGCTTCTCCCATAAGAGCTTAGCAGTGTAAGAGTCAGATGAATAAACATCGAATAGAGTGTTCGCCAAAGCTTCCAGAATTGAAGCCCTAGCCACCCCATCCTTTTCCTCCCACATGGTATAAGCCTTAACAGTTTCAGCTTTCTCCTTAACCACAATTGGTTTCTCATACTGCACCACCGGCCATAGACCCTTTACCGTTAACCACAGTTTCATCTTTTTCTGCCAACGAGAAAAACCAACACCCCCACCGAATTTATCAGGAATACCTGACATATCGATAGGCTGTGGGAAACGGTACGTAGTCCAATCAATGGTGGGTACAGTAACACCAGACCCAGAGCTAGTCTCAACAATAGGAGTTTCAGTTTCGATAACCATCTTGTTAATTAACAATATATAACACAATTATTCTCTTCAAGATTGTTGGGTATATTACACTAAACACAACAATGAGGCAGTGATATATATTAAACAAGAACAGGCAATTGACCAAATAACGAAACAAATCACGAAGGCATAAACAAGAGTCTAATCAGTAACTGTAATTAACAAGAAAAGTAAGAACACTTATCTCTCACAATAGCTTAAGCCAAGACAACAAGAGAGAAAGAACACAGCTGAGTCACCAAGCCCTTCAAGAAGACTTGGTTGTTCTTGAAGAGAATATTGCCCCACTTACGTTGTGATTGGGTTGCAGCAATATCACTTCCAGGATAAAACAGCACCGATCAAAGGGTTCACAAATACACCAGTGATCAACAGCGACCATCACCTCAGTTCGCCTAAGAACTATGTATTTCTCCTATATGTATCGTGAGAGAACAGAGAAAGAAGAAAGTGTTGCAATCCTTAGGATGTATCTCTTCACTTAACGTTTATTTACTTCTGTATTGTATATATAATACCAAAAATAAACGTAACTGATACTCCATAAAAGGAAAGTAAATATTCTGATTTAATTGCATTAACTGCATCATGATTTATTTTCAGTTACATAAGCATCAGAATTTGGTCATCAGTAATATCAGGATTTGGTGTCCATCAGGATCAGGATTTAGTACTCATCAGGAACTGATATCCATCAGGATTTAGCCCATCAGTATCTGATGTCTGACCAAGTCCATCAGGATTTTACTCCAAGTACTGATCCAAATTTCCATCAGGATTTGATCCAAATACTGACCCAAATTTCTAGTACTATTGTAACAAATAAATCTGAAACCCTCTGTTATAGAAATCGGCCGATTTTTGAAAAATCGCCGATAAATCGGTCAAAAATCGGTTAAAATTTTGGAACCGATTCGGCCGCTTTTGCAAAAATTGCCGATAAATCGCCGATTTTTCAACCGAATCACCCGATAAATCGTAAATCGGTACCTCAACCGAATAGTTCCGATTTCCGAAATCTGCAACACTGCTGAAACCTGTTAAAATAAATCAATATCTAATTTAAAATCAGTTACAGATCATGGACATGAAAACTTCCTCATGGGCATGAAACCTTTCTGACCAACCAAGTATACATTCATGGACATGAAAACTTTCTCATGGGCATGAAAGGTTTCTGAATATCCCATCTCATTTGATGCCTCTTCATGATCATGAAATATATATCATGGCCATGATTTCCATCTGCAGCCTGATTTCAAATCTCCTTCTTTCAACTCAATTTATCTATGGATTCCACTAAGAAAATGTCTTAGATCCAAACATGAAAGTTTAAGTCCTCATTACAAGGAACAACCTCCACTTGTTAGTTTCTGGAAATTACATCAAGAACATATTATAAATATGCCTCAAACTTTCCATTTTCTAACAGTTCTATCTCCTCCGACCAGCTCCAGAAACACGGAGGACACCAAAACGATGGCCACAACTCCCTCTTCAATTTCCAATACTCGATTGTTTTGTTCTGGTCCCGCAGGGGCGTACACGAGGAGATAGGAAAATTGATCGGAAAAGTTATCTCGTTTTGGGTCTTTTCAATTCGGCCAAAAACACAAAAAACGATGATTACAGTGTTGTAGGTGGTGAAGAGGCGATCGATTTGGTATATGATATGTCAATGTAGGATGCCTGTAAAGAGCGTAACATTGTCTCGAAATTTGTTGCCGAAATAACAACGTCGACGGGGTTGGGGGAGATGAACAGTAACTTCACATACGCATGTTGTAGTTGCGTATCTCCTATCACGCATGTACAACATGCGTATCCTTGGCTGCCAGAAAAACTGTAACATCTGTTTTGTGAAGGAAACGCATTTGACAAAGGAGTGGATATTCCTTTCCCAAATGCGTGTCCAGTGGGTATTTAGGGCCATGTGTTCTGAAAATTGGTATTTTTGACCATTTGTTTTGGTGCTGGGCATTTAGGGCCATCACCCTTCCATAAATATCGTAATTTTCTTTTGTACTTTTATCATTTTTATAGTATTTTTTAATGATAAATAAAATATTTCTTATAAAATTTAATAAAAAATGATCAATTTTAATAAATTATTTCGATCCGTGCTTCGCACGGGCTATCATCTAGTATTATTATAATATTCAATTAATACTTTAATTAATTTGATTAATTCTCAATTATTTGTTTAATTTTAAATCAATACCTAAACGGCTTTATATCGATTACCGATTTTTAATGGTCCCTTACATGTAGGTTTACGAATAGGGATGGCAACGGGTTGGATCGGGTTGGATATGTGTGATATCCAAATCCAAACCCGAATCCTTAATCCAAATCCAAATCCAATCCAAATCCAAATGGATTTGGAAATTCAAAATCCAAATCCGATCCACCGGGTTTGGATCGGGTTCGGGTTTTATCCAAATCCGAAAATTTTAATTCTTTATAAAAAAGTAGTAATATTTTTTTAATCTAAATTTCATAAAAATCAAAATTATAATAGCAAATAAATATCTAGATTTCATAGACATGAAAATAAATAAGTCCAAGTTACACCACTATTAATATCTAAAGACATAAAAATTAAAATACAATTGCAAATAAATATACACATAGGCAGAGTGTAGATTAGAAGACTAGCAGTAGCACAGCATGTGTATCAAAATTGCCTGAACTAAGAAATTTCATAGTAGCACAGCATGTGTATCAAAATTGCCTGAACAAAATTACCTAGTGTAACTAAGTAACGGGTATTTATTTTTAAGGAATAAATTATAATATATATATATATATATTATAATTTATATATGTATATATATCGGGTTTTTTTCGGGTTTCAGGTTTGGATCGGGTTTGGATCGGGTTTTCGGGTTTCGGGTTTGGATCGGGTTGAATATAGCTAATATCCAAATCCAAATCCAAACTCTTTCGGGTTTAAAAATCAAATCCAAATCCAAAAAATCGGGTTCGGTAAGATCCAATCGGGTCAAATTGGATCGGGTATCCGTCGGATCGGTTTTTTTTGCCATCCCTATTTACGAAAGGAGCAGATGATGCAGTACGCAATGGCAGCTTTATGGCATGTTGCAATTACATATTCACATGTGGTTATCAAATACTCCCTCCGTCCCAGCCAGTTCTTTACATGGTGGCTGGGCACGGAGGTCAAGGATATTGGGTGTAAAGTGGGTGTAATATTGTTAAAATAAATGAAATAGTGGGTGTAATAGTGATTTTATTGTTAAAATAAGTGAAGTAGTGGGTGTAATAGTGATTTTATTGTTAAAATAAGTTAAGTAGTGGGTGAAATAGTGTAAAGTAGTGTTAAAATAAGTGAAGTAGTGGGTATGATAGTGTTAAAACTATTATTTTGGATAATGTAAAGAAATGGTGGAACGGCCCAAGAAGGAAATTGTAAAGAAATGGATGGGAGAGAGGAAGTAGTACAACAAGAGCTTATATTTGAGTATATTAAATTCTCACACCCACAAACCACAAAGGCTCCACTCCACGTATGCTTGAAAAAGAAAGATACCTGTATTTTGACTTAATGACAAAATGAAAAAAGTTGCACCATTTATTTTATTTGTAATTCGGTGATTGCTTTCATGAGTATTTAACCCTTAGGCTAGATATTCTCTCTCGCTTTTCCACCTTTTCCACCGCCTTCTTCTCTTCTTCTTCGGTTTCTCTCCTCCGGCGGTGGTTTATCCACCGACCGGAGGTCCCTTTTCCGATCTATTTTTTTTTTTCTTTCAATAACCATCCTCCTTCGATTAGGATTGTGAGCTTTTGGCTTGTTTACCCATTTATTGGGTTTGTTTGTCTCTCCTTGTGAGAATTTGTTTGTCTCTCCTTGTGAGAGTTTGTTTGGTTTGTTTTATGATTCGTTGATGAGGGTCTATATGGTGTCGCAGTTATGGTCGATGTTTCGAATGCGTTATAACAGATCCAACTACACCAAATCGTTAGATTGTCTCTCCAAGAAGGCTGCAAATCTCAGCGTTATAAGCGAGGGATGCTCCACTGCAAGATCTGATCAACGATTGTAGTTTAAATGATTTGATCTGTATTATGTGCTCGTTAATGTTTGATTATCTTTGTAGATGCCGTATGGCTTATTTTTAATGGATCCCCTTCCTTTCAAAAAAAAAAAAAAAAAAAAAAAAATCGTGTTCGAAAACTTATTAATTTTTTTTTTTTTTTTTTTTTTTGAAAAATCGTACTTGCATTAAAATATCTCAAGGTTACAGATGATACAATCTCGAGCAGAAACATTCCACTTTGAAAAACCTGACATAGAATATGTCGCCCTCGCTAAGCAATGAGCTATAATATTCGCAGACCTATACACTAACACTTCATCAAAGTGTTTATCCATATTATCCGTACAAGCCTCCAAGATAATATAATCCAGCACCAAAACTCACACAAACGGTGAGACAAAAAAACTCACACAAACAAGCGGTGAGACAAAATCAAACTCACACAAAGGTGAGACAACAAAGCAAAATCGATCTTACAATCGGAAAAGGCTTAGAAACCTTAGATCCGAATTAAACTTAGATCAACTAAAACAAGCAATCAATTACAATCAAAACTGGATCCTTCAAATCCAAAACAGATCCGAGAATAAAGCTCGATTGAAATCTTCGAGGTTTATGCAACACCCGATTTTATTGAATCAGAAAAACAAGCGACGGAGAGCGGCGGGGCGACGGGGCGGCGGGGCGGCGGGGCGGCGGGGCGGCGGAGGGGCGGAGGGCGGAGGGCGGAAGAGAGGGAAAGAGAGGGAAAGAGGGCGGGGGAAGAGAGGGGGATGGGGGGATGGGGGGATGGGGGGAGGGGATCCGGGGGACTAGCGGCGGACTCTCATGCGTGAGAGAGAGAACGTGAATGCCTGATGAGGAAGAAGTGGTGTAGGACTACTTGAACAACAGAAACTTATTAATTTGATACAATGTCTATTGTTGAAAATTGATATTATTAATTTTATTTTTCAATGCGTGAATCTTATCCACAGGAATGGTTTAGAACGTGGCAAAATAGAAAAGGATGTAGGTCCTTGTTTTAGTAGACAACAGATCACTTTTTTTTATTAAATAAAAACATGGCAAAATAAAATTCAACTAATCAACTAATTCAGTTGTGTCGTCTTATGTCGTCGAGAGTTCGATTCCCTTTTAATACATATGTTCTCTAAAACGAATCGACAATTCTATCGAGTGAACCAGTGCACGGGCTTTACAATGTTTTTTTCCACCAATATTCAAAGCGGCAAATCCCTCTCACAACATTTAGCTTATTTCTCACAATTCTTAAAGAAATAAATTTTTCTCATAATAGTGCAATGCATAATTATAAATACGAATTTATTTAGTTTATGTTGGATGGCATCCTTTTTTGAAAAATATGAATTCGCTCGATTGATCACAAATTTATATTCGAAAAAGATAAAAAGTAAAAAAAAATTCAAAGTAAACAAAATTTATTCTTAACACAATTTATCTTTAAAAAAACTCGTATTTGAAGTCAAATTGTGATGATCGTAAAATCTATTTTTTTTTTGATAAAATCGTACTTGCATTAAAATATCTCAAGGTTACAGATGATACAATCTCGAGCAGAAACATTCCACTCCGAAAGACCTGACATAGAATATGTCGCCCTCGCTAAGCAACGAGCTACAATATTCGCAGACCTAAGTGTGTAACACACTAACACTTCATCAAAGTGTTTATCCATATTATCCGTACAAGCCTCCAAGATAATATAATCCAGCACCAAAACTCACACAAACGGTGAGAGAAAAACAAACTCACACAAACAAGCGGTGAGACAATAACAAACTCACACAAAGTGAGACAACAAAAAACAAATCGATCTTACAATCGGAAAAGGCTTATAAACCTTAGATCCGAATTAAAACATAGATCAACTAAAACAAGCAATCCTTAGAGGAACCGGAATCTTCGAGTTTAAACAACACTCGATTTTATTGAATTAGAAAGCAAGCAAAGCGGAGGGGCGGCGGGCGGCTGGCGGCGGGGCGAAGGCTGATTAGAAAGATAAGAGGGAGGAGGCTTGAAGAGGAAAGAAGTGGGAAGGAGAGATCGGAAAAGAGGGAGAGGGAGGAGAGATCGGAAAATAGGGGGAGGGGTGGCCGCCGGTCAATATTTATGTTTTAATGGGTCGACTCTCATTGATGCTTAGAGAGAGAGAGTTTTTGTAATATGGTGTTGATTATTTAACCGGCGAAACTCAAAAAACAAAAGCGTTTACCCAGACAGACGTCCCCAAATTACAAATTACCGGCAAAAATAAACACACCACCGACCTTGTAGAAAAATAAATATCTTGTGTTCTTCTCTGCGCGCAAACTAAATATATTTATAAATATCCGATTGTGTTGGCTGATAAAATATTTATGCAGAGAAAGATCGACGAAAGATTGTTGATTTTGGTTGGGGATCGGTTTTGCATACGCATGAACTGTTTGATCAACCTGGGTTTTTCTTTAAATTATTTATCCATTCACTTCACCAACAATTTTAATAATTTTAATAAATTATTGTTGTTGTTGTTATTGTTAAGTGATTTTAAACCCTTCTTTAATCTTTTTTCCATCCTTTTATCATCATGGCTTCAAGGGCTGACAGCAAGACTAATCGTCAATTGAATCGAGGTTTGTTTAGTTTTTTTTTTGTATGTATTGTGTGTGTATTTAGGTGATTTTGTCTGTTTTTTTTTTTGTTCAGATTATGTAGTTTATTGGGTAAAGATCAAAGCTTTTTGTGTGAAATGTTGTTGGGTTATGTCTTAATTTAACTGGAAATTTATGTTGTATGTAGATTTTATTATATATTTGTGTTTTTGTTTGTAAGTTCTAGCTCAAATGATGTAGCATCTACTGCTTTGCACTTTGAGTTTAAGTTTTGATCCTGACCCTGTATGTATATGGATGAACTGCAGAAGATTAAAGTTCGAAGAATGGAAATAGACTAGTTGTGTTTGTTGTACAATGTACCATAGTTTTCACACATGTAGATGATGAACATGTTTTCGATATGGAAATTTATATGTTTTTGTTTATTTTTGAAGTATTAGCGATTGACCCTGATTATGTTTTACTTGTAGCTCTTTGTTATTCGAATACTCAAGGCAGGAATACAGCCTCACCATCTGTCATAGTCATAGGCGCTGGAATGGCAGGCATTGCAGCTGCTCGAGCTCTCCATGATGCTTCATTTCAGGTACTACTCGTATGGAACTGTTGAAATACTAAATTGTGTACTGCACAGTCTTTCTCTACATAAAATAATTTGACCGCTACAAAGGGTAAGCAATGTTGACAAAAGCCTGCCTATGGCCCGATTTAATATGTTAGTAACTTAGTATGATAAGTTAGATACTTGCTATCACTATAACTGTATCTAGTGCTTCTAGTAAAGATTTTCTTCTGTACTGAATACGTAAAGACTTTTGCATATTACTGCTGCTAGAGAACTGCTTCTTTTTTTTTTTATTATTATTTATCATTCAAGGCATTAGTGAAATTATTGGTATATTATAGCTTTGTTTTTCCTCAGGTTGTACTTTTGGAATCACGGGACAGAATTGGTGGTCGAGTTTGCACCGACTACTCATTTGGATTTCCTGTTGACATGGGTGCCTCATGGTAATAGAGAGTTGGAACATTTTTCTTTTAAATGCAAAATACTGCCACATAATATCTGCATCCTAAATCTTTGATGACTGCTTTTAGGTTGCATGGTGTGTGTGAGGAGAATCCCTTGGCACCTATTATTGGAAGATTAGGGCTGCCTCTATATCGTACAAGCGGGGATAACTCTGTATTGTATGACCATGATTTGGAGAGGTAACAATAGTTCTGCTGTTGGTAATTTACACTAAGTTTTAAGTAGATATTTAAATTTTGTTGATGTTAATTCAAGTCAGGTTTAAACATTTGTTCCAAAAGTGGACCTCCCAGAAACACTAAGATATTAGATACTCGACTAACGGGTAGTGACTTCATTTTATTTGTTCTTCAGTTTTTGTTTGGGCTATGGACATTAAGTTACTTTTCTTGTTGTGAAGGTGTTGTATCTTATTATGGATCATCCTTTCACTTTTCAACAATCATTTGTACTAACTACTAATTTAAAGGGTATATATACAGTAGCACGTGAGCGATGTTTCATCATACTTCTTTACATTTTCAGCTATGCTCTTTTTGACATGGATGGAAATAAGGTTCCTCAAGATTTAGTCACAAAGGTCGGCGAGGCTTTTGAGAGCATTTTGGAAGAGGCATGTCTCCTCTGTTGGTTTTGTTGTCTAATACATTTTTGTTTTTTTTATGCATTTTTTTAATTTCGGTGTTCTAAAGTTTATATCCTTTAAGCAGGCAAATCAAGTACGAGCAGAAAACAGTAAGGACATGTCAGTATCCCGTGCAATATCAATTGTGTTCAAAAGACGGCCTGACTTAAGGTTTTACATGTGCTGCGATAATTTATTCTTCTATTATCTGTTTTATTTTATTTTTGGAATATAAGGGTGTCTTGTTGCAGGCTTGATGGACTGCCTCATAAGGTGTTACAGTGGTACCTATGCAGAATGGAAGGTTGGTTCGCTGCAGATGCCGACACCATATCACTCAAATGTTGGGATGAGGCAAGTAATTATTTCCCTAGTTTATTTTCATTTTTTAATTTCCTTCTTCTTTCTTTTTATGCATGCCTTAACACCTGCAAAAATTGTGTACTACTACAAAAACTTGTCCTAAGTTATTAACTTACTATATGTGTTCCCACTGAATGTAAGATGTCCTGTAGGCACGTATGTTTTAACTCTCCCCCCATTCTGATGAGATAATACTTCATCTCCAATTATGTTGCTAAACATATTTCTATTGTTTTTTTCTTGTCTAATTAGTATTTCGGCACTATGTTATATCTTGGTATATTTTAATAGCGTTAACTTGTCCGCTGCAAGACATCATGTTTTCTTCCCGATACCTCCCAAGGAAAATCTTTCTTATTTCGCTTGTTTCCATACTCAGGAAGAGCTTCTTCCAGGTGGGCATGGGCTTATGGTCCGTGGTTATTTCCCAGTTATAAATACACTTGCTAAAGGCCTTGATATACGCTTGGGTCACAGGTAAGAATAGCTATTACTACAATGGCTCCTAATGTATTTAGCTATGTGTGATCAAGTGACTTACATTCAGTTCTTTTTGGTATTCTTCAAGGGTTAAGAATATAGTTAGACGAAACAATGGTGTGAAGGTAACTGTTGAAGACGGTAGAACATTCATTGCTGATGCTGCCATTGTTGCAGTCCCTCTTGGTGTTTTAAAATCTAATTGCATCAAGTTTGAGCCAAGACTGCCTGAGTGGAAGGAAACAGCAATTGCAAACCTTGGGGTAGGAGTTGAGAACAAGATAATATTGCATTTCAAAGAGGTATTTTGGCCAAATGTGGAGTTTCTGGGAGTGGTTGCAGAGACATCTTATGAATGCAGCTACTTCTTGAATCTTCACAAGGCTACTGGTCATGCAGTTCTTGTGTATATGCCTGCAGGACAGCTGGCCCGTGACATTGAGAAAATGTCAGATGAGGCTGCAGCTGATTTTGCTTTTACTCAACTTAAAAAGATCCTTCCAGATGCATCTGGCCCGGTAAGTTGCTACTCTTAATCTTCCGGTGTGCTTTGTTTAATTAGCTTGAATGGTCTACTCAGTATAGCACGTATATTCCCACATTTTGTCATATTCTGACCATTATTTTACTTCCCCATCCCCCTCCCCCTCCCCACACACCAATATGCAGATTCAGTATCTTGTTTCTCATTGGGGCACAGACGTGAACTCACTTGGATCCTATAGCTATGATGTAGTAGGAAATTCCCATGATCTATATGAGAGGTTAAGGATCCCTGTAGATAACTTATTCTTTGCTGGGGAAGCTACTAGTATGGACTACCCTGGCTCTGTACATGGTGCATATGCAACTGGAGTATTGGCTGCTGAGGACTGCCGAATGCGTGTTTTGGAGAGGTATGGGGAGGTGGACTTATTCCAGCCAGTCATGGGAGAGGACACCCCAGTGTATGTTCCATTATTGATTTCGCGAATTTAGTTTTAAGGGTGTATATGCCTAAGTTATTTAGGTAAGAACATTGTCTGGTCTTCCAATGTGCCTTATTATCAGTTGCACTGGTTGATGATTGTATTCTAGCTAAAGTGCCTTGGGTACGCCTTAGGTTACTGAAATGTACTATCTGTATTTGTAAAGAAATTAAATATGTATGATGTGACAACATAGACATCAGTTAAGTGACTGTTTGTTGTGCAACAATGTATGTATTAATATGTATTCATAACAATGTGTCCACAAAGCAAACTGCAAGCAGTTAAATTTTTTTTTTTTATTTTGTTGTACGCTGAAAACAACCAACTAGAATATGGTATTACTTGGTTATAAAGAAGTGTTTCAAATTTAAGGAGGATATTTGTCTTGATTTAGCAGCGGGATTATCACCCTAATCGGAGGTCCATCAGCTTATGTAATTAGAAGTGTCAACAATGCGACCTTTTTTATCACTTGTCGAAGTCATTCAGAGATGTAAGGGGATTCTACAAATGAAGGGCCAGTGCAAAGTTATAAAGTAATGTTTGATAAACTTTTCAATCTCTTGCATGACCAATAAAACCTTACCTTCAAGTGAAACATATATTATGATAATGCTAGTCTGTTGTGACCCCTTGAGAAATGATTTCATATATGTACTAGATTAAGCCTATAAGGAACTGCTACTATGTTCAGATTTAAGAGTTTTGATCATTATTATCTTTAACGTTTAATGTTTAATTCTTGTATGGGAACACACAGTAAATAGAGCTGAAATGTTAAACTTGATGTCTACATCTGGTAGGTGTACACGAAACCTTTGCTCGTATACAACAGTGTTATCAGCTTATGTAAATGCATCCGATATGGATGGAGCTGGAACACTCTTCGAATGATGGATTTGAACCTAGTGTTATTACATCACAGAAATCCAATCTGAGGGCATGCTAAGAATAATAAGAGGTCGTCCAGCGTTCAAGTTCAGTGCTGGCATGTGTGCATGCGTATTCAAATTAATGTAATAATTGACCCTTACCAAAAAGAAAAAAGAAGATAAAAATAATGGTTTGGAGAAGATAATCAAGAAGCATGAAGAAATGTGTGTAGTATATGTGTCAAATCCGGCTGTCTTCACAACAATGATGGATGCTTCTGGTAACAAGGACTTTGAAAGTACTGGTTCTTGGTTCAAAGAGATGGAATTGTGTGGGGTTCGTGCAGATCAGAAGCCAAAATTTATAGGGAAAATAAATTATTTCGTCCTTCAACTTTATGCTGTTTTTGGTTTAGGTCTCTGAACTATGAAAAATAATATATGGATACCTAAACTTTTAAAATTTCTGATTGACATCCTTCCTTTCGCGGAATTAAGTGAAAATTTAACATGTTAATCTTCGAGTGATTATAAGAACATGGGTGGTGAAAGTTTTCAATTTCGAGTTCACTAACATATGCAAATCTGCAGATTTTAATAAGTTTTTTTTCGTGTTCTTGAAATTAAAGTACAGATTTCTATATGTTAGTGAATTCGAAATCGAAAATTTTCACCACCCATGTTCTTATAATCACTCGAAGATTAACATGTTAAATTTTCACTTCATTCCGCGAAAGGAGGGATGTCAATCAGAAATTTTAAAAGTTTAGGTATCCGTATATTATTTTTCATAGTTCAGGGACCTAAACCAAAAACAGCATAAAGTTGAAGGACGAAATAATTTATTATCCCAAATTTATACTCCTACTACGTAATTTTTTGTTGCACTCACTATACAATAATTTTTCTAAACTACCCTTACTTTACACAATTGTTACGGCAAATCTTACGCAAACCTTTCATATCTATACTATTATATAAATTCCGAAACATTGAAAGTTTTGGTACCAGTTTTTTGGTACTTCGTGAATTTACTTATTTACCCTTTGTTAAAAAGAAAATAAATATATGATATTTATAAAACACCTATAATAAATAATATTATAATACAATTAATGGTAATTAGTCGCTTGCCTTTTTTCACATTTACTTTTAATTGAAGATATTACCTTTTATAAACACCTAAAAACATTAATGTATCTTCCAATCATAAATATTGAATTAAAACACGTTACATTTTTAATTTAAAACTAATCTTCATTAATATTTTCTTTTGAACTAAAACACGTTACCTTTTTAATTTAAAACTAATTTTACAATCATTAATATATACCCGAAAATATCACACCTTATAAACACCTAAAAACATCAATGTATCTTCCAATCATAAATATTGAATTAAAACACGTTACATTTTTAATTTAAAACTAATCTTCATTAATATTTTCTTTTGAACTAAAACACGTTACCTTTTTAATTTAAAACTAATTTTACAATCATTAATATATACCCGAAAATATCATACCATATTTTTCAATTGTTAATAAAATATATTAAAAATCTGCATGTGTTGTTTATAATAAGGAAATATTAGTATAATCCGTAAACATGAGTATATTAAAATTATATTAAATTAAAATTAATTAATAATTATATAATTGTCGAAACATTAAAAATTTTGGTACCTATTTTTTGATATATGTTTTTTGGTATTTCGTGAATTTACTTATTTACCCTTTATTATAAAGAAAAATATATATGATATTTATACTATTAAAACACCAAAAATAAATAAAACATAATACAATTAAAGGTAATTAGTCGATTGCCTTTTTCACATTTACTTTTAGTTGAAGATATTACCTTTTATAAACACCTAAAAACCTCAATCATATCATATTTTTCAATCAATTCATATCTAGCAATAATTAACCAAAAATAAATAATAACATAATACAATTAAAGGTAATTAGTCGATTGCCTTTTTCACATTTACTTTTAGTTGAAGATATTACATTTTATAAACACCTAAAAACCTCAATCATATCATATTTTCCAATCAATTCATATCTAGCAATAATTAATATATACTCAAAAATATCAAATCATATCATATAATCAGTAACAAAATATAATAATAATTCGTATTACGAATAATGACCATTAAATTTTAGTAAAAAAATCAGAATCATTAGATCTAATTATTAAATGTATTATATGATTAAATTAATTTACTAAAATTTCAAGTTTCAAATTTTATCAACGACATATTTATTTTAAAATTTTATAATATAAGTTTTAAACCATGCATATCATTAACTAATTTATATTAAATTATTAAAATTAAAATTATAAATAAAATAAAATATTTTAAATAATGATTATATAAAAATATTATTATGACATAAAATAAAATTTATTACATATCAACAAAAATCCGTGCATCGCACGGGTTATAAGCTAGTAATCAGAACTTTTGTATTTCTGTTTATCACTGTGACGCAAGAATAATTTAAATGCAATGTCATATTGTAAAAATTTATTTTTATTGGAGTATTATCTATAGGTCTTCTAACATAAATACAAACATCCTCGTGAATTATGAAGTAAGCTAATTATTTACGTGTATTTTTCTTACCTTATAAACAAATACATTTAAATTATATGTTGAAATAACTTATTTCTTTAAAATAATAATTTAAGTGTAAAATCAGTACAATCATTACTGTTCTTTTCAGAAAATAAATTATAAAATAATAATATCATTGAGATTTTTTTATCTTAATTCAATATGAATACGAATATATCCAAATGTATTTTTTTTTCCTAAATTTTAAGACTAAATCCTACTAGCATGACTAAATTTTAATGATACAAACAAAATTCAAGTTTTATAACTATTCCTTTAAATTATGAAAGAAATAAATCATACTTTTGGCTAGGTTGAGCGTGATTTCGTTTGAATAAAGACCCCCAATATCACAATTCTAGAATAATTGGTTCAAAATATCACAACTCTAAATATTAATCTCAAATATCACTCTAAAACATAAGATCGTGTAACGTTTTGAGAATTTTTTTTCCCTGTATAACGCTATAGCGTCTAGCGTTTTTACTATTAAAACAAAGAATAATCTAGAGTTTTGCCCCAAAACAATCATTTAAGTAGCGTTTTGTTGGGTCCAAAACAAAAGATCAACTTACGTTTTGACTGAAACAATACATTGACTAGCACAATACATTGACTAGCGTTATTAGCTCGCTTTTGAAAATTTGAAATAATCATAAAATAGTTGTTTAATTGGCATGTACTTGATTAGGGCTGAGCATTCGGTCGGTTCGGTCCAGAACCGAACCGAACCGAAAGAACCGAAAACCGAATTGTTATTTTTTTTGGAACCGAACCGAACAAGCCTAAGGGACCGAACCAGACCCGAACCGAAATATTCGGTTCGGTTCTTAAGAACCGAAATTTTCTGAATTTTCATTAATATATATATATATATATATATATATATATATATATATTAATATAAATATAAATATATTATATTTATTATATATATATTTATTATATATATATTTATTATATATATATATATATTATTAATATAAATATAAATAATATATATATATACATATAATTCGAGTGGTTCGGTTCTAACCAAAATTATTTATAGAAGAACCGAACCGAAATTTATTTCGGTTCTAACCAAAGGAACCGAACCGCCCGAAAAAGGAAAAAATCTGGACCGAACCGAACCGAAATTGTGTGGTTCGGTTCGGTTTTTCGGTTCCGGTTCGGTTTTGTTTACCCCTATACTTGATAGAGACAAGCCTTTATAAAGTTGTGTTTAAAATATAAAAATTATTAAAATATTAAAAAAAATTATATTATTTTTTCAATTTAATAATTAAAATTTTATCAATATTTCCATTTTGAGGTTCAACAATTAATTTTTGGGTTCAACGTTTTCATTTTGGGTTCTAGAAATATTCGGAACGACGAATAAACCGTATATGAATTTGGGGTTTAGGGTTGTTTACAACCCTAACCCTAGACCCTAAACCCTAACTTATCCTGATTTTTAAACGCGCTAGCGTTTAAAAATCAGGCCGTCGGATTCAATTTTTTAATTTTAAAAAATACAATTTCATTTAAATTTAGGGGTTCAACGTTTCCATTTTGGGTTTTAGAAATATTCAAAATGACGAATAAATTGTATTAGAACTTAGGGTTTAGGGTTAAAACCATAATTCATCTAGCGTTTTCAGTTCAACCCAAATTTAAAACATAATTTTAAATAGCGTTTTCTGAGAATACGAAATTTGATTTAGCATTTTTTTATAAAAATCTATTTTTATTTATTGAAAGAAGTGGGAAACGCCAATGTAGATTGTGTTTTCCATACACCAAACTTTAACTAGCGTCTTGAAATCTCCGGGATAGTGTTTTGACACTATCATAATTTTGGATTGTGATATTTTGGACCATTTAATTTAAAATTGTGATATATGCCAACATCGGATTTCATTTGGACACGATTTTTGAAAAAAAAAACGATCGAACCCAAATTGAATGGTATAAAATAGAAATATTTTGATTTTTTAGTTATCAAAATCAAAACAAAACCAAATTGATAAAAAAATAATACTGTACAAATTTTGGATCAACCGATTTAAATTGATTTTATCTAGGCATACTTTTGGCTTTTGTTTGTTAAAATATAAATATAAAAGTACAACAGATTTGAAAATTTCGAAAGTAATAAAATGAAAACATAAAATAAGATTGGAAGTTCTACTAATTCAGTCCAAATTTTAATTTATCCATTTAGCAATAGAAGAACAAACGGAAGCTACCAACTGGTGGTAGGCAGGACCAACGTGAAAGAGTACTAATAACTAAGTTCCCTAATCATATTTATGCAGATGACGAGATTGATCATGAAGACGACAAATCAATGATGATGACTCTGAAATTATTGTACTGTCTCATCCGTAATTGCAAAGGTGATTTGATAGTTTATTCTGACGGTATTTACAACTAAACATAAAGTCCTAGCTCTACATTTTTGAATGCTTTATTCTAAAGTTTATGCAACTGTGAAGAATAGGATTCAGTTTATAATCACATCATCCCATAGTTGCAGATGAACAGAATTGCACTGCTAACTTGCAGTAGGTAATATCGTCATGCCCCTTGTAAAAATGTCTTTTTGTTCTTCGAATTCATCTATATTGCCCTATAGAAATTTCGTAAAATTAATAATTTAGGACATTTGTGTAATCTGTAGGATTATAAGTTATAAGCGATTCGGTCCAAGTTTTCGAATTATAACATTAAGAAGTTTAATGCTTACTGTTGAACAGTCTCTTAAAAGGTCAAAACCAAAAATTGAATCATGCAGAATACACATCAACCAGATTTTCACACAATAAAAGATCATCAACAAGCAGGCTAGCTGGTAAATCACTGTACAAGGCCAATTGATAATGCATAAATGTCAGCCATCCCTATATCAGATGGTTATTTGATCATATAAACAACGCTTATGGAAATTTTAAGAGTACCAAACTATAAACAAGATAGATAACAGTAAATAGATAATATTGTTTTCACCTCACAGTGAAACGTTCATATTACATGTAAGGAATCTAATATTCTAGCTAAGCAACATATATTCCTAAAATGATCTCTCCACATGACAACAGATTTTGTAATAAGTTCCTAAACTTGCCCCCTTGTGAACAAACTTCGTATGCATATGCTAGTGAATTATTTTTTGGAGGCTCCTCTCTTAAAAAGCCATCTTTTCTCCAACAGCGTTTCCTGCGACACTAGAACAAACATCGCATCAACAAAAAGGCGACGCTTAATATTTTACAACTACTATATTAAACATATGAAGCATTCGTTTTTCCACTTAAGCAATAATTCACAGCTCAACAAAATTTTTGGCATTAGTGAATCAGGGGATAGGATCACTCTACTACAAGTACATATAAAAACATCACATGGCAATTTGGTGGAGCTATCTTTCTTATAAGACTTTCCTCTTTTTATGTGAAACCACCTAGGGTTTCATCCTCACACCAACACAGATTCACCTTTGTTCTTCAAATCTATGACGTAGAAGATGAAAACAAACGTACTAGCATCAACTCGTTGAAAATCCCATATCCACGTTAAAAATGTACAAGTTCACAGACTAATAAAATATTAGATGGACACTACTGCAACTGGTGTGCTCTTTGATAGGTTGTAAAGGTCATCGAATTTAAGGGCTTGATGAACAAAAAGGAAGAAAGAAGGCGGGACACCTTGTTCAAAAATAACTTATCCTCTAGCCACAAGAAACCCATAGAAAGGTTCAAGTCAATGCCTAACAGTCACCAAATTAAAATAGACAACAAGTCGTTCATACTTCATTCACAATGCAGGTTTGAAGTAGTGCACTTACAAAAGAACTATTCAGTTCTACCTCTAATGGAAATAAATTCTAACGGTCTTTTAGGTGAAGAGAGATGAGGGAACAAATTTACCTTCCTATAAGATTAGAAGATGCTATCGTCAAATTTGCCAAACCCACTAGACCGGGTTCTATTACTTGAACGATCAGAGCCTCCCAGGTTTCCAAAACCACCTGAACGTCCACCTGAACGTCCAGAATCTGAACCAAAACCTCCAAAACCACCCGAACGTCCAGATCCTGATCCACCAAACCCGCCGCTTGATCTAGATCCTGATCCACCAAACCCGCCGCTTGATCGACTTGAACTTTGTCCACCAAACCCACTGCTTGATCGGCCTGAAGACCCACCAAAACCGCCTGAACGGCCATATGACGAGCCTCCAAAACTGCCACCATAATTACTGGATCGGCCATAACCTGAACTACCAAATCGACCACCCTCCCTACTTCCAGATGATCCGAAACGGCTGCCACTACTTCCCATGTCTCTGAACATATCTCTGGCTCCAGCATCAACTTTAATACTCGATAGCTGATTACAAAGAACATATATCAGTATACTAACTTGAAGGATGATATATAATAAAGAGAGCAAGAGAGAGAGAGGGGGTGGGGAAAGAGAAAAACGGGTGCAATTAACTCAGCATATTTTTGTTACCAAATGTTTTCGCAAAGAAAATTATTTAAAGCAATGCCACCCAGGAACACCTCAAATAAATGGAATTAAGAGTAAAAATATACTTTACCACACGGATTCCACAAAGTAATCACTTGCAGCTATTAGTTCCAGAAGATAGGATGAAGAAAATGCAAACCAGAAGGGACATTAATATGGATTCTGTCTTACCTCTTGAAAACGGCACCCTACATCCCTTTCAATACCCTTAACATCCCTAGATTGGTTTGATGAATGAATAAGAATTGCCCTCCCTTTCTTCCCAGCACGACCTGTCCGACCAGATCGGTGCACAAAAATCTCTGAAGAATTTGGAAGTTCATAATGAATCACCTGAACAATATTACAGACAAGGTCAGGACAAGGAATAATCAGGAAACGATGACTGATTAAACAACACAGGAAGATCTGAACTAGGAAAAACTGATAGCTAATTTTGAAGCTAGAAAGTTCAGTTCTACCTCATCAATTAACTTCATATATCATTCTCCATTTCCCTGTAACAACTCAGATTCATTCTGTTTAAGACATGATTTTTTTTTTACTCTATTGCCTCAATGCTATTACAGAACAGTGATTTGTTTCTATCTTCTATCATTTCTTAATATTCAAAGAAGAAGACAGCTTTCACAAAAATGACATCAAAGATTCCAGATAAACTAAGAAACAAATGCACGGAACATGTTTGGACTCACCAAATCAACATTAGGTACATCTAGACCACGAGCAGCAACATCAGTAGCAATCAAAACATTAAATTTTCCATTACGAAAGCTTGAAAGAGTTATTTCTCTCTGAGCTTGCGTGATGTCTCCATGGAGAGGCTCACATGGAAAGCTCTTCTTCATTGCATATGCTAATCGATCAGCGTCACGCTTTGTTTGAGTGAACACAATACATTTACCCCCCTTTGCGTGTTCCTGAAAACACCAATTAAAAACCAAGATTAAAAAAGAAGATGTTATAATGTCATTGGTCTAAAATACAAGGATAAGAAAAATACAAAATCCAGTGCATTTATATACTTATATACTGTATACAGAAAAAGAGCACTGTGATCATACTGTTACTAGCGGTCCGAGAATTCCAGGTTTGTCATGCATATCTGATACAATTGAATATAGAGTGATTCCCTCTGCCAATTTCTGATCATCTTCCCCAACCTGAAATATAAGTTACAATTAGCAAGTTTTCAAGAATATATGTTAAGTGTTGACATTCTGAATATTTGATGTCTTCGAGATATTTTGACATAAGGAGATGTTCATTCATCTTGGCACTCACTAGATCAATAGTCAGCGGATTTTTTAGGTACTTCCGGGTAAGTTGAATAATCCATTTTGGCATTGTGGCAGAGAACATCAAGGTCTGACGGTTCAGTGGAAGATTCTTTAAGATTGTTTCAACATCGTCAGCAAACCCAACATTAAGCATTTGATCAGCTTCATCTAAAACCACAAACTGAACCTCCGACAAATTTAGTGCGCCCCTCTTAATCAAATCAATAACACGTCCAGGTGTTCCCACAAGTATATCAATGCCACGATCAAGTGTACTCATTTGGCGTTGAATTGGAGTACCTCCATAGGCACAGAGTGTGTCCAAATTGCACGACTCTCGGAATTCTTTATCAACTTGACAAGCAAGCTCTCGAGTTGGAGCCAAACATAGCGCCAGAGGATTCCTTCCTTGTCTGTCACAAAGAAGGAAGATCAGAGATAAAAATTATTGGTTTACAGAGTTATATATAAATTATTCACATGTAAAAAGAGTCCCGATAAAAGGAAAAAGGCGTACGTAGCCAATAACTTCAAACTAACATGTTAATTAACAGTATGAAAAGAAACACAAGATAGAAGAAAACAACAAACCCATGCTTCTTGTTGAACTGGGTAATCTTATCCATGATTGGAATCCCAAAAGCAAGAGTCTTCCCTGTTCCTGTTTTAGCTCGACCTATCATGTCACGCCCCTGCATTGCTGGTTCGAGCACAGCTTTCTTAAAAGGAAAAATACACCAAAAACTTCATCAGGCAAAGATAAACCAGAAGAACACAAAGACTATGTTTGTTTCAAGTCATTACCCAACAATATGACCACTTATTCTAATTTTATACTACAACACACTACTTATCACAATTAGTAGTACATTAATTTTATACACCATATTTTATACCACTTACTTGACTCGAGAGGAACTATGTAATCAATCCCACACGCTCAACATGATCACAATTAGTACAGTACATTAAATTTTGCAGTAGATAATCATACAGAAGGGTCATAATACCCCCACAATCCCACTCCGCAAATTCGCTATTTTATTACACACCAAGTTAAAAGATTCAAACTTATTCAGTACAATTAAATAATTACGCTATTTTATTCCACACCAACTTAAAAGATTAAAACTTTACCAGTAAAACTAAATAATTACAATGCAACGAAAGCAAAATAACATTTCGATCATACCTGAATAGGGAAAAGCTTAGTAATACCCTTCTTAGCCAAAGCAGTAACAATCTCATCCGCAATCCCAAGTTTCGATATTTCGAGACCCTCCTCATCTTTACTAGCCCCTCCTTTCTTCAAATCCTCATCCGAAAAATCATCCACCGCAGCCGATATTCGCGACACAGTAGAACTAGCCCTGACATTCAAAACGACATCGCTGTGAATATATCTCCTCGAATTGAACTCAGATGGTGGTTTGGTAGTGTTAGTAATAAAATTGTTGGTAAAAGTGGAGAAAGAGTGGGGATTGAGGGAGAGATTGGTGGGTGGGTTGAGAAGAGAGAGAGCTTGGTGAGTTAGAGAAGCGAGTGCGAGTGTGACTCGCTTTGATCTGTTGAGTGAGTGGAGGAGAAGGAGGCTGTTCATTTTGGAGTGAAAAAGGGGAAAGGGTTTTAATTAGGGTTTAAGGGACGAGGAGGATGAAATGAGTTTAGGTCGCAGACAAGAAGAAGAAATGAAGGGTTTTTGTAGGTTTTTATTTTTTCTTTTTAGTAATTAAGACATTTTCTTTTCTTTTCTTTTCTTTTTTCGACAAGAAGACCTTTTTTCCCCCTTTTTTTTAACGAAATGGGAAAAAAAATTATTTCTAAATGATAATATTTTTGGATTTCTAAATGTATATGATGTATACATGTAAGAAAAAAATTAGAATCTTTAAAGCATAGTAATTTTGTTTGAAACTTAAATGTATTTGATGCATGTTCGATCTTATTTTTTAATATTTTAATTTTATTTGTAATATAATTTATAATTCATGGGATGTACTGTATAAGGTTTTTTAACATTTTATACTCTTTAAGGTACACTAGCCTAAACCCCGTGCGATGCACAGATTTTTTTTAATATCATATAAAACAAATTCATTAACTAAAATTAATTTTTTTTAAACATGAATTTTGGAGTCTTACTTTTTTATATGAGATGATTTGATAATAAATATATAAATGTTATTCGTGATATTTCTAGAAAAGGAGGGATTTAGTTAGAAAATATAGAAAAAATTATAGGTTTTAGTTAAAAAGAATAATCAATTAATTATTAGTAATTATAATTACTTCATTTTATTAAATAGAATGCACGTGGTATGAATAGAAAAATAAAGAAAATAATTAGTGAAAATTAAAAAGGTTACATGTTCTAGGTGAAAAAGGTAATTGATTAATTTATAGTAATTATAATTGAATTACGTTATTATACTAAATACAATTGTTCGTAATTTTTTTAGAAAATGAGAAAATAATATTGTCAGTGGTATTTCTATTATAAAAGGGATTTTAGTTAGAAAATATAGAAAAGATGATATGTTTTAGCTGAAAACGGTAATCGGTTAATTAATAATATTATAATATTATTAGTTTATTTTATTAAATAGAATCGTGTGTGATGTAATTGAAAAAAAAAAGAGATTTTAGTTAGAAAAAATAGAAAAGTAACGTGCATGATTTATGTGAAAAAAGTAATTGATTAGTTTATAGTAATTATAATTTAATTATGTTATTTTACGAAATAAAATTCTTCATAGTTTTTAGAAAATGAGAAATTAACGCTATCTGTTATATTTCTAGAAAAAAAGGGAATGTGATTAGAAAAAATAGAAAAGATTATATATTTTAGCTGAAAAAGTAATCGGTTAATTATTAGTATTATAATATTATTATTTTATTTGTATTAAATAGAAACGCATGTAATATAATTAGAAAAATGGAGGTTTTAGTAAGAAAAAAGAAAAAAGGTAACGTGTTTTGCTGAAAAAAGGTAACCGTCCATGATATAATTGGAAAATGAGAGATTTTAGTTAGAGAAAATAGAAAATGTAACGTGTTTTGACTGAAAAAGGTAATTGATTAGTTAATAATAATTATATATAATTATGTTATTTTTAGCTGAAAAGGTAATTGGTTAATTATTAGTATTATATTATTTTTTTAATTAAATAGAAACGCCTGTAATATTATTAGAAAAATGGAGGTTTTACTAAGATGAAAGAAAAAAGGTAACGTGTTTTGCTGAAAAAGGTAACCGTCCATGATATAATTGGAAAATGAGAGATTTTAGTTAGAGAAAAGAGAAAAGGTAATGTGTTTGGACTAAAAAAGGTAATTGATTAGTTAATAGTAATCATATATACTTATTTTGTTTTATTAAACAAAATTGCTCGTAGTGTTTTTAAAAAGAAAAATTTTAGTTAGATAAAATGTAAAAGATGTTCTATTTTAAATGAAAAAGGAAATTATTTAGTTATTGAAAAATAGAAAAGGTTATATGTTTAAACTGAAAAAGGAAATTGATTAATAAATGAGAAATTTTAGTTAGATAAAATATAAAAGATACTGTATTTTACCTGAAAAAGGAAATTATTTAGTTGTTGAAAATAGAAAAGATAATACGTGTAACCTGAAAAAGGAAATTGATTAGTTAGTAGATTTGTAATTGAGGGTAATTAGGTAAATTCAATAGGTACCATTGAACCAAATTTTTAATTTTTGGCTTTTATATAATAGTAAAGGAGAAATTTTAGTTAGATAAAATGTAAAAGATATTATATTTTAAATGAGAAAGGAAATTATTTAGTTATTGAAAAATAGAAAAGAGTATATGTTTAAACTGAAAAAGGAAATTGATTAATAAATGAGAAAATTTTAGTTAGATAAAATATAAAATATATTTTATTTTACCTGGAAAAGGAAATTATTTAGTTCTTGAAAATAGAAAAGATAATATGGGTAACCTGAAAAAGGAAATTGATTAGTCAGTAAATGTGTAATTGAGTAAGGGAATTAGGTAAATTCAATAGGTACCGTTGAACCAAACATTTAATGTTTCGGCTTTTATATAATAGTATAGATTTTGAAATTTATATATATATTTATTATTAAAAAATTGTTTTAATTACCCGAGGGATTCCAACTCGTTCATTGACACAAATTCATTAACAAAAGATTTTATTATTTAAATTTTATTATTACGGATCAAACTATTTTTTATAAACCTATTTTAGTTAAAATACATATGATAATTTTATTTAAATACATTTTGAAACTTATTTAATAAAATAGAATCAATTTATTTAAGAATATTATGAAAAGTTGCCCAAAATACCCTATTATTTTGCCCCTCGGTGCCCGAAATGTCCGTTTGTAAAAATATCACCCGAAATACCCATGAGATACGCCATTGGGAGAGGCGTATCTCAATCACTGTTCATCGTCACTTTCGTACTACTGTACATCTTTCTTGATTTTCTTTGATTTTTCGTACCTCCCTCTCTTGATCTTCCACCTCTCTCTCTTGATCTTCCACCTCTCTCTTGTTCGAGACCTCCACCACAAATCTCTCCCCTGTACCTATCTCTCCCGAACCTAAATATCTTTTTCCGACCTCGCAGGAGCGTATAGAAGCTCATCGGAAAATTAAACTAGAACTAGGATTCTAATATGGGGTTTCTAAATCCGGCATAAAAAATCGAAAAATAAGGGTATAGGGTTGGGGGAGAGAGACGAATCTAATGGGGGTATGAAACAGGAAGGGAAAATGAAAGGATGGTGATGAACGGAGAGAAATTAACTCGTCGAGAAAAATGTCGACGACGTCGAAAGTGGAACTCGTCGTTGATGTTCAATCCACCATCAGAAATAGTATAAATTTGGTATAGAAGTGTAGATTGGCGAAAGACGAATCTAATGATTTACATAACATTATGGGAAAATGTCGGGAGAGGTTCGAACGGAGTTCGTCGAAAATATTTGAAAAATTGTCGCCAATCTCCCGAGTTGCGGTTTTTGGAGCTGGAGAGTGTGGCAGATACGCCACATAGTGATGTGTGTTTGAGACACAGGCCTACAAGACAGGCATATCCCCTGAGAGACTCCTTCTCCTTGGACGTAACTTGTTAAAATACTCCTTCGCTTTGGGCGTAACTGTTGGATTTGTGGAGTCTATCGGGTTTCAGAATTGGATTTTGATATGGGTTAGGAATTCTAGAATTGGACTCTAATTAGAGTTAGGATTAGAGTTGGGAATTTCAGAATTAGACTCTGATTTGTTCAGGCCCAGTTTTTTCTCTTATAAATACTCATGTAATTGTAACACAACACAACACAATTGTGAGAGATCAATACAAAATTAGTGCGGCTTGTGGAGTAGGAATTTCCGAACCACGTAAATCTTTGTCTTGTGTGATTGTCATTTATTTTCTTGTTCTTGTTTATTCGCTTTGGATTTTGCTTTCGTTGTTGTATACTCAATAGTAACTCACGAAATACTCCGGTCCTACTCACGGGGCTGTCATAGGCGTATCCCGTGGGTATTTTGGACTGTGCTTGCACGAGATGGGTATTTTGGTTATGAATTATTAAAAAATGGGTATTTAGGGCACTCACCCGAATATTATATAATTTAAAATTTTATGATAAAAATAAATACAAAACTATTAAAAGTAATCCTTACATTAGTATAATATAAATAATCTTTCTTTAACTATTAATGAGTTCGAATGATCGATTATAAATTGTATCATGATTATAAATTGTATCATGCGAATAATATTAAGGTGTAAAAATATTAGGGGATTTCTCATAAATACTCAAATTCAATTTTTTTTATAAAAGTATTTTTTTTTAAAAAAAAAGTTATTTCCAAAAATACACTATGCAATTCTTGCAACCATAATTACAATTAACATTAACCAAAATCAACCATAAATGCAAAATTAAAAATTTAAATAAAATCATCTTTAATTGGGGTGATGGCCCTAAATGCCCACCTCCCAAAACAAAAGGTCCAAAATACCTATTTTCGGAAGGGAGGGCCCTAAATAGCTACGAGACACGCATGTGGGAAAGGAGTGTCCGGACACTCCTTTGACACATGCGTGTCTTTCACAAAAAACAGATCTAGGTCGTGAACAGTGACTGAAGACACGCATGTTGAACATGCGTGACATCAGATGTGCATGTCCAACATGTGTGTCTTCAGTCAATGTTCATTGTCCTCACCATCGCCGCCGTCTCTTTTTTCGATCAAAAAAACGATCTATTCGTTAACCACTTTCCAGGCATCGTTCAGTACCATTGTATACACCAAATTGCTCGTATTATCTCCCTCTACAACCCTATGCCATTGGATTTGCATTTGTTTCGCCGGAATTAGAAGCCCCAAATCGAAGCTTTGTTTTCCGATTTACTTTTCGTTCAATTCGTATTCGGGGAAATAGGAAGAGGCATGCCTGAGCTTCACTTTGGTACCCTCAACAGCATTGGAGGTGGCCGTAGTTGGGAGAACAAAGAAGTGGCGATTTGTGGGCGATTTTGAAAGAGGGAGACGACGGTGGCTGTGATTGGAGTAATGACGTTAGTTGACGTCATCACGCATCTGCGAGTATTTTTATTAAATTACGCAAGCGCACGTAGTCACAAGTAATATAATTTAAGTTCGTTCCGCAGAGATCTGGTTAAGTTTTAATCAGAAAATATGCCTATGCAACAATGTATGGTTTTAATTCACTGCTAAGAAAAATTACAAATTGGAGTTTGATTATATAAATTATACTAAGATGCAAATTATAAAACTAAGAATTAAATTAACTAAAGAGAATTTGAAATCGAATTAATTATATGAGAATAAACATGGAATCCTAGTTTCATTATCTACTTCACTTAGAGTTGCAGCCTTTAATTAATACATGCGATGATTTTGATATCTGATCGAATAACACGAAACAAGTAAAAGTTACCTCTCGGCATACTAGTACCAAACTACACATACATCCACAAAAGAGATAGAAGATGAATAGACACCTATCATGTTTAGACCCTATATCTCTATAGAATTTGAAAACATAAAGGTTTAAGCACAAGTTATCCACTTAGATCACATAGGGTAGCATAATATCTCTATTTACGCCACAAATCATGATGTTAAAACATCAACATATCCTATGCTAGCATGGCAAGTTCTAAATCTCAAGATCCACTCTCGTTTAGCAAGAGATTAACATATTAGATGTTCGCGACGCACCTAAATTCATGAAGTACAACCATACAAGGATATCAAGAATTCACCACACATAAATCTCTAAGGCATGCAAACTACTAATCTACATAGATAAATCCGCTAGGATCCCACGACAACGATTAGTTCATAATTGAACCTTTCGTCACCATGGGATTTGATGAAAACATGGTAATGAACAAGATAACAAAGATGAATGAATCAATAATGTAACAAGGTTTAGAGAACAAATCCGTGAAAGTAACAAGCATCCAAAAGATACGCCTAAACAAAGGAATACAAGAAAACTATGTCTAGATCTTCTTGTCGTCACAATCCTCGCCTTGGCTTCTCGATCTCGTGCTATGAACGTTAACTCTGGTGTGTAGATGATGTGTTCTTATGTCCCCCAAGGTGTGTATTTATAGCCCCAAGTTGCCTCTTCAACAAGCAATTGCCATCTTTGAGTTGGAATAGAAGATTGACAAATTCCATCTTTAAACGGGATATAATTAGCAATTTCCATGATTTCAACTGATTCTGGAATGTTCCCACCGTCCAAAGTGATTGCCATATTGATTAGGAGTAGGAAACAATGAAATCTCCCAACAGAAATCGAATTCTGGAACTTTCTGTCGGGGTACGGTGCGGGCGCGCTCTAAATATATAGGAAACCAGCGCGGGCGCTCTCTACAGATTGCATCAGATTTTCAAGCACGGGCGCGCTCTCCTGTAGTATAAATCAAGCGCGGGCGCGCCCTGTGAAACTGTCCAGCAGAAAATAATCTTTGCTTCACTGATTTCTTTCCCGTCTTCTTTTGCAACTTCAATCCCTTATTCTTTTGAACTTAAAAACACTGTTTACTCAATGAAACCTCCACACCTACATAGAAACAACGACCTGCACAATCTTCACAAAAACACATTAAAACACACAAATACTTGAGTCTAAAGCGATCAATTCAAGCCATAACGAAGCGATCCAAGTGGATATAAATCCACTTATCAGCGAGATGCGTGACAGGTGATACGCATTCTGTGAATGCGCATCCCATGTCACGCATCTTCCAGATGCGTGACGCGTGGGTATTCTTGGCCAATCCTCCTGCATATCAGCATATCAGGCATTTAAGCTCCAAATTTAGGCATTTTGGGCATTTTCTCCTTTAATTGTATAATAAGTTGTTTAACCAGTTGTATCGGTTAAATTAAATGCAAGCTCAAGCTCGAATGTAGCCGAAATCAATTTCAATTTATTTTTCAAAAAAATGTAAAAACAAGTTACATTTGAGTGTAATTTTTTTTTTCTTTTGGCTAGTTGAACCCACACACCGATACTCTAACTAGAGTAGAATTCTCAACCTTCTTGGGAGGGGAGAAGAGAGATATCCAAGATTTTTTTTAAAAAATATTTTTAGAAAATGATAAAATCACAAATTTTTAAAAAAATAATGATGCTCTTAATAATTTTCCAAAATAACATATAGACAACTGAGTATTCGTATTATTATTATTATTATTATTATTATTATTATTATTATTATTATTATTATTATTATTATTATTATTATTATTATTATTATTATTATTGCCAGAAATATTCGTATTATGAATTTACCCTATACTCCCTCCGTCCCAAAATATATGTCCTTTTTGAAAAATGAATTTGTCCCATTTTACATATCCTTTTTTTTTTCAATACAAATTTAAGGTGATTTTCCAAAACTATCACTACATTTATTATATCTAAAATTTGACCTTTTTTTCAAACTTAACATTATTATCATTTTTTAATGTATTAATTAAGGGTATTAGTTGGAAAATATTATCCAACTAACCTTTACCTTAATATGTGTGTTTTTTTTAGAGAAGGTACATGTAAAATGTGACGGAAGGAGTAAAACGTTATCATTAGTATTAGAATTTATTGCACTTTGTAACCCTTAAGTATTTGCCAAAGTCACATAGGTACTTTTATTTTTTTGCTGGCACTTCACCTCCTATACTTCCTTTTCTCTTTCAGTTTGCAACCCCTGAACATGATTTTATCAAAATATCATTATTTGTGAGGGGTATTTTAGTCTTTTTATTAATAAATTTATTTATTTTACATGAAATATATAATTTACTTTACATAAAAATATTATAATTTAATTTTATATTAATAAATATAATCCTTTTTATTTAAAAACATTTATGCATTATTTGAATTTATTGAATATATAATGCGATAATGCAATTGTAAACTATTTTTTTCTTAGAATTAATATAATGTAGTTCAAGATTATTTTATTTAAAAAATTTACTGATTTCACTTCATCACGATTTCTCTTGGACGATTAAAATAATAAAATTATAAAAAAAAATTAAATAATATAATCTTAAATTGCTTAAAATTATTTCTAAGAAAAAAATAGTTTACAATTGCATCATTGCAATTTTCAATTAAATCAAATAGTGCATAAATATTTTTAAATAAAAAGGATTATATGTATTAATATAAAATTAAATTATAATATTTGTATGTAAAATAAATTATATATTTCATGTAAAATAAATATATTTATTAATAAAAGTCTAAAATACCCCTTACAAATAATGACATTTTGATGAAATAATGTTCAGGGGTTGCAAACTGAAAGAGAAAAGGAAGTATAGGAGGTGAAGTGCCAGTAAAAAAATAAAAAATACCTATGTGACTTTGACAAATATTTAAGGGTTACAAAGTGCAATAAGCTCAAGAAAATAATGCACACACGTGAATAAGACCACAAGTTGGAAGCAGTTGAAATGAGGATGTTGTGGTGGGCCTGTGGCCGCACGATGTTAGATAGAATCCCGAATGTGGTTTTCAGGAGCGAATTGGAGGTGGCGCCTCTTTCTGCGAAAGTTAGGGAAGGGAGGTTGAGATGGTTCGGCCACATTCGTAGGAGGCTTCCGGAAGCCCCGGTGAGGAGGGTCGAGAGTCTTTCGGTTGTTGGGGTGAGGAGAAGAGGCAGACCGAGGAGGTTATGGGAAGAACATCTGAGGATGAATTTGAAGGCCTTAAACTTGGATGAGAACTCGACCGCATATAGGAGTTGTTGGAGGCGCCAGATTAGAGTTGTGGATTCTCTTATAGGGAGTGGTTCTGTGGTTGAGAGCCTCAGAGTTGGGCTCTCTCGGTTAGCGTTAGCTTAGAAGCTTGACTTTTCGTTTTCATATTGTCTTCTGTTTTCTGGTTTTGCAGGTGCAGGGAGCTTGGTCAGAGGTCTTCCTAGATCAGGAGAGGAGTGCCCTTTGCTCGAGTAGGTAAGTCCCATGAGATGCAGGCCATGGGCCCATGTTCGGTCGACTACTTTACCCATCCTTATCATCCTTGTACAAAATTCACATTGCTTTGTGGTGCACTAAGCCGGGGGTCTTCACGGAAACAGCCTCCCTACTGTAAAAGTAGGGGTATTGTCTGCGTACATCTTACCCTCCCCAGGTGCTTCATGCGAGATATACTGGGTATCTTTGGTTTGGTTTGGTTTTAAATATATACAGTATTATTGTTTTTTTTTCGCTTTCTTATAAAAATTAATATCAATATACTACCTAAAAGGCTAAAAGGCTAAAAGAAGCTCTAATACCAAGAAAGAAGCATTTCTCAGCACCACTGTCATCTGACTCGTCTTCAAAGCAAAACACTGGTGAGGAATATTTTATTCATTCGTATTATACCAAACTAATTGTTTGCAAACCCATCTAATTATTTCAGGGGCTTTGTTTAACACTTGAACAGTGCTTTTGATAATGGAGGAGAGCTCTCTTGTTCTTGAACAAACCCATCAACTGTCTCAACACCAACCCCATCTCCAGGTCTTCTTCTCTTGTCCATCTTTTGCAGCTGAATGTTTACTTATATTTTTATTTATCTTTACATACTTTAATGATATTGAATGTTCTTGATTATGTTGAGGGAAAAAATAGTAATAAATCTGCACTTTATATATGAAAATAAAATTATATATGTTGTAGCTGTCACTGAATTTACATCTGACTTGGACCTGAATTTTGTTTGACTAATTAATTAGTACTACTTTTTTAATGGGTAATAGCTTACATGAAATGGTATCTGTTTTAAAAATACAATTTAGAGTGAGGGGGATTTATGCAGTGAACTGATGCTAAATTTTGTCTGCATATTACTCTTACCAGCAAAATGTGATAATTACATTTTAGTTTAGAGCCCATTTGTATAAGCTTTCAAGCCGTGGACTCGAGTGATTTTTGAATTCTGTAATAAGTTAGAAAGTGACTTTAACTCCAAAATAAGGCTTGAAGTTTGTAGCTAAGTTAGTAGGAAGTACTTTTCTGATCAACTTATCACAGTTTAGTAATTTTATTTGATGAAAATTTATACCATCATTCACGAATCATCATGTACAACTATAATTTTTTTTTTATATATTTTTAACAACTCATAAGTTACACATAGCAATTATTATCCAAACAAATAGTAACTTAGAATTTTCACTTTTTACTTCTCACTTTAAGTTGCAAAAGAATTTCTTGATTTTTCTAAAATGCTTTTTGTTGAATGGTATGGTAAATCAGAAAGAAGATGCAGAAGAACCTGAATCGACGTCAGTTCAGCAGCAACAACAATCTAGGCGACCCAATCTTTCATCCTTAGAAATACCTTTGAGGTCTATCGAAAATGCATTGCCTAGTTTTACAAGGATAGACATTCCAAGTCCTAGTTCGGCTAGAGCAGGATTGCCACCCAGACCACATTCAACCAAGCTTAGGCCGTCTATGAGAAATATAGTTTTCCAGAAGAGCCTTATCAAGGAAAAAAACTCAGTCCAGGAGGGTGAGAAGGCTGTTCTTATTGTCCCGGACACTCCACCTTCAGATAAGCCTACCACTTCCAGGTCATGCTCTCTCAACAAAGTTCTCTTCTCCACGCCAACAAAATCTGCCCATTCCTTACCAGTGACACCAATTGCAAATTCGGGTATTGACAGTGTACAGGAAAGGCAGCTGGATCATGATACAAAAACTTCTGTGAGTGTTTTATGTTCCTTGTAGATATTTTAAAGTTGTTTGTCTATGACTAATTCCACGTGTGCCTCTGTTTTATATATTTTTTCTTCAATTCTGTTTAATGATGTGCCCTTCAGCATCACATGACGCGCTCCTTGTCAGTTCCTATAAATGTTAAACTTCGAAGCTTAAAACGCATGGATTCTATGGGGGGTTTAATCCGTGTGATATCAGCAACCCCTCGGTCTACCTTGGCTAATAGCACTTCACTAGACATATCAGAAGCAGAAACGGGTAACTTCATTCTCAATGCATTTGTACCTACATAATAGATATTAATCCATCAGGGTAAAGAAAAGTCTAATCTAATGGTGCTTGTCAGTTCTGCTGTTTTGTGACCGGATCTTGTAGAGACACTAGGTAGCTGCATGCATGCATCTATTGTCTGACTTTGTAAGGAAAGAAAGAGAGGCATATGTAAAATGCTCACCAGCTAAACGTACATGTGCTTTAAAATAATGTACAATTTGCTCCATATATGTTTATTTGCATCAACTACACTAGATTCTAGATGGGAACTGATTTGACATGCTATAATGTTACTTCTGGTTCGAAATTGATCTTTTTAGGAATGATATGCCGTGTTTAAATGCTGCACTTTCATCTAGGTAGTGAAGATGCTGCTGAGGATATACCTGAAGAAGAGGCAGTTTGCAGAATCTGTTTCGTTGAGCTTGGGGAAGGAGGTGAAACTCTTAAGTTGGAGTGCAGCTGTAAAGGAGAGCTTGCACTTGCTCACCGAGATTGTGCTGTTAAGTGGTTTAGCATTAAAGGAAACAAGACTTGTGATGTTTGCAAGCAAGAGGTTCAAAACCTTCCAGTAACTTTATTAAAAATACAAAATCCTCAGACCGTTACTAGAAGGCCACCTACCGTAGTACAGCAGAGGGTAGTCTCTCGTTACAGGCAAGTTTGACAGACCATTAATTATTTTTTTCTACCAGTATGGTGATCTATTATAATTATTTGTTATTAGCGGACAATAGCGGTCTTCTTTTAAAATAAAAGGGTTATATTTATATACATTGTGATTGATTCAGGTCTTATGCTTACAACCCGTGCGGTGTCCAACATTTTTATGAAGCTGAACTTCTTCTACTCATTTTCTTTCCTATTATTCAGAAGCACATTATAAATAATTTGAGATAATAGAGAATTATCTAAGTTTAGGGGATACTAAGTCGCATAGTTCAGTTTGTTGTAGTGATCATAAAAAAAGTTCATATGCACACATTTATAAAGGGTGGCAATGAACTAATTAAGTATTGAAAATTCAATGTGTTTTTTTTGTAGCTGGCCTGTCAGAAATGAAACCCTTGTCCTTTGATAGTATATTAAGGGAAAAAAACAATCTTAATATATTACAGTGACACCTTTGGTGGTACAATGAGGGACCAACTTCTGGACAAGTCCCTCTACACTTAATTATATACAGGATATAAGATTATATATTATAATGTGTGTTGATTTGCCGTTACTTTGTATCCGAGGGATGACTGGATGAGTGGAATGTTAATGTAGCAGAAGATGTTAATCTACTTTCCTTTTGTTTATTCTGCAATACATCCTTCTGGAAACAGTGATGCAATTTGAACATGTTCTTCTCCTTTCTAGTTAATCTCAGTTAATTGTGTTAATGAATTCGCATTTTGTCTTTTCTTAATATGCTAGAAGGCTTGCAATATAAGTATAGAACCCAATGTTTATATGAATTCTTAGGCACATCTTATCTTTGTATTCAACAACATTTAAGTTTCCCTTAGTTCCCAATCCAAAATTACACCACAGTGGAAGTGAGAAATGATGTACAAAGTCCAGAAGATTTTTTAAGTCCCAAAAATTTGCAGGAAGATGCTAGCATATATGGGCGTTTTCCTGTGGAGCTGTATATTGATTTTGGGTGTATTTATATGTTAATTATTTCTTAATGTGATTGTGACATAATTACAATTTTGTCTTTTTTGCTTCACAGAGTCTGGCAAGATGTACCAATTCTTGTCATGGTCAGCATGCTTGCATATTTCTGCTTTCTGGAGCAGCTCCTGGTATTTCCTTGCACTTTTGGATGTGAATTGTTATATTGTTATGTACTTATTATTTTGTCCTAGGAGGGTACAATCGGTTCTTGCATGATTATTTTCATTGTTAAAATAGGGAGGGGTGCTCTCTGTGCCCTATCCTTATATGATCAGGACGCGTATTGCTCGCAGAAGATTGCTTCATTTAAAAATTTTGCCGAACAAATATTTTCTGCTGGATATCACAAGTACACATTGTTAACACAGAAATACACATATCACGATTTCATACTTGTAGTTAAATTTATGTAGTTGTTCGAAATTGAACAGGTGACTGATATGGGACCTCGTGCTCTTGCAATTTCCTTACCTTTCTCCTGTGTCCTAGGCCTCGTCTCATCCATGATAGCCTCAACTATGGGTAAGATTATTGACTTGCCTTACCAGCATAAAATTAAGAAACACAAGGTAACCGACATTTGTGATTTTATAATCAGAATGAGAGAATTGAGGTTGGTGGACCTCTATTTTGCCAAGATGATGAGCTTAACTAAACAGAAAAGAAATATGTGTATTTTGCAATGTCATCCCTAATAACGTACACATTTTACGTTGAATATACAGAGTTTGCAGTCATTCTTATTTATGCTAGAATAGCTGTATCTGACGACATGTTTTGGTGGCAGTAAGCAAGAGTTATATATGGGCATACGCTTCATTTCAGTTTGCAATTGTCATCCTGTTTGCTCACATCTTTTATACAGTGGTAAGAAGATGGCTGTTTATACTATGTTTCTGAATGACTGTTGGAAGATTATGCTTAACACTGGCCTTGCTAAGTGCAGCTAAATGTAAATGCAATATTGTCTGTTCTGCTTTCGTCGTTTACTGGATTTGGAATTTCAATCAGCACCAACTCGCTTCTTGTGGAGTACTTAAGATGGAAAGCAAGTAGAAATGCTCAGCCTTCTGGCGTAAATATTAATGGTATGGTCCAGCCACAACATCAACCACATATTTACCACCACAACCAGCACCAGCAATCCCAAGTCTAATCTTCATCATCAACAACAGTCACAACAACAATTGCAGATACAACTCCGCAATCTGCAACCCAAGGGTGCTATGCAGCTGACAACAATATTCCGCCACAAAGTGAATAACCCCAGAAAGGAACAAATTAATTTCAATCGATTCTAGATAGCACGAGGCATACTAAATTTCGACTCCTTGAAGGTGTGGTCTTGATTTTTGAAAACAAACTAGAGTAGACATTATACTTTTGTATGCGCATGTAGTCGGTAAATTTTTACTGGTATTCGGTCAGCTATTTGAGCCTATATCTAAATGAATTTTTATGTAGTATTGTAATGTACAGATTGACAGTTGAAATAGACTAAAGTTTGCCTTCTATATTTGGTCAGTATGCTTCAGTTTTTCTTAATTTCTTATCTGAAGAGAGATACATTTGTCTTGTAAAGAAAACAAAAACTACTGAGACTGACCTACTCCCAAAACATCTCCAAAACACTAGTCCATACTACTTTTTTAGATAAACTTTGTATGTTTATAAATTTGAAGTCCAAATTTTTATATAGATTTTTTTATATAATTATTTACAAGTGAAATCTCTTTCACGCTTTAAAGTATGCGCAAGAATGCAGGTAATAAAGATTGAGAAGGAAAAACTTTAACATACAACTGTTCAAAACCGGCAATTAGATAGGGATCAAAGGAGTAGAGGATTGCCTGTTGATAGGTAGGTATCTCTGGCATAGGCCTAATGACAAAAGCTGATGATCAACGGAGTAAAGGACTGCCTAGTGATAAATAGGTATTTCTAGCCTAGTAACAAAAGCGTACTATATTCCTACCCCAAGTCAAAAAACTAGGAAGAAAAGAAAGTGGTAAATGCCATTTGCCAAACTGCCTAGCAATTCTCCATCTCCTAGCTCAAAAGAGGTCAAGAATTCTTACAAAAAGCTGGCCACTTGCTAAGTTACTCTTGCGGCAAGTTCAATCCCTTTCTTACCTTTATAAAGTCCTGCATACTGAACCCTCTGACAAAGATATCTTCAAGCCCCGTCAACCTAAAAACCACATTAAAATCACAACAATTTTTTTTTCCTGTAATTTTTTTTAAGAAATAATGGATGTTTTTCTTTGAACATAATCAGGCATTTCCACAATCCATCTACACATTAACTAGAATAAAATGAAAGTAATTTAACTTTAACCAACTCCCGTACATAAATAGACAAAATCTTGTTCCCAAAAAGGTACTGCTTACATTAATCAGGACTACAATCTACGACTATATGATTATATTGTACTAGTTACATTGAAGAAAATAAACAAGAAAGGGATAATGAACTCAAAGTGATCTAGTGTCATGCGCCTTGGTGGTAGGTATTGTTAGGAAGCTAAATTTCATTATAACACCGGAATCCCTGCTACCGGAAAAGTTCCTAACTGCAAAGTTTCATGGAAATCTCCAAATTCATCTCAATACACTTCTAGCATTCGGTTTCATTAATACTTCAAGAAGTCTGTACATCCAACGATCTAGCATTCCTGCCAAGTAAAATTATAATCAATACATCAAAAAAAGAGAAAAAATGCAGAAAGAACTCAAAAGCAAGGTTAGCAAAGAGCATATTAGCAAGGTTAGCAATGAGCATATTGAACCCCACAACCTCACAACATTCAATTTATTGTTATAAAGTCCACCAAGTTCCGCATATGCAAATTTTTCACATTATTTTTCATTCAATTTAGAACTGCATCTGCAGCCATTACAGAACATTTAACACAAATTTGTTCTTAAACGTTCATTTACCATATCTTGCTTCATACTCTTAGTCTCGAACTTTTCACCAGTATAAGCTTTTACGAGATAAGAAACCGGTGAAGGCATTTGCTTGCCTTCTCATATTGTCTATCGTAAAGAGTTGCTCGAACTATAAAATTGGTATGAAAGTATTAGACCATTTAAAAGGAATGGCCTTACCTGTTAAAGCAAATGTACCCCCTAGAACTGCACAAAGCCTGGTTATGAAGTGAAGAAAACTGCGTCGTTCTTCTTTGATGGTCACAGTAATTGGCGACAAGTCGTACAAAAAGTAAACAGCTGAAAATACATAATAATAATAGAATAATAGCAAATAATTATGTTGTGAACAACAAAAAGGACAAAAGAATACTTCAAAAAAAAGGACAAGAAAATTTGACATAAACATGGTGGAACTGAAAAAGTACCTGGCCACGTCCTGTCAAAATCTTTCATAGGGGAGAAATATTCCGTGACTGAGAACTGATTAGTTGGAAGAACTTCTTTTGAGATATACTTGTATTCAGTAGGAACAACCTATTAACATAAAAGCATAAATGAGCATGTGGAAACACCAACAGGTTACTAAAACATTAAATTAGAGCTCAAATACCAAACTAGTGAGATTTAAAAGGAAAATCGGAGGAAGTTTTTACAATTTAAGCAAGTCAGTATATCCAAACAGATTGACGTCGCTTATGCAGGGTGATGAGAGGAGTTGTAGACATCCTGATCACGAAAGGTAAAATCATGGAAGTTTTTTGGTAGTTTATTTTAAAAACTTTACTGTTATCGATATTTAAATATTATTTTACGTTGGTTTTTAGGTAACTGGTAATTTCCTATACCAATAGTTGTTCTTTCCCTTCGAGCAACATGTTCTTGTTAATTTAAGCTTTCCTTTAGTTCACAATCCCAAAGTAGATGCTTAAAACTCATATAACTACCAATTTTACTCATGTGTACACCCATGAGTAGGGGTGAGGAACTAGTTTGGTATATTAAAACTAGTTTATAATATAGATAATAGTAGGGGTGAGGAACTTAACTATCTGTATATATATATATCATGTGTGGTGTCCAGTATAGAACTAGACAAAGGATTAATTCTAATAACACATGGTGGGGAGATACGTGCGCAGTTTACTTTACAGAAGAAAAGGTTAGAGATCAGTATTGGGAGAAATAAGATATAAATTAGATTAACCTTAATGTAATACTTGAAGGTTCCACTCGTTCCCCGGAGAATTCGAGATGTCCCATCAAGTGGGTTGTGAATGCCAGGGTATTTCGGCCCAAATGATAAATCATGTATGATATGGCTTACATTCACATGATTAGCCCCTTCAAAAATCTATAACAAAATGATAAAGGTATAAGAGCAACTGAACAGGCAGCACTTGCTACAAACATACACTTCCAACAAAAAAATATCTATTGCAAAATGTATCTTTAATGGTTTCTTTTATAATTATTCCAGTTCAACAAGTATAGGATGCAACTGGTAACGAGTTCGAAAGGCTTTCACGATGACTATAGAAGTATCTGAATACTGCCTTCCTCTTTTGAATAATTGTGATTTCAAGGTAAAAAATTGGGCAAGCAGGCCTCAGCATCAACATGTTTTGATGTGCTTAACAATCATGGGTTCACAGTATAATTTTTTCCCTAGAAAGATTAAAAATCACCAAGAACTGTGCTTGCAGTGTGATGCTTGCTTTGCCAACCACATATCTCAGAGACATGAATCAGTTTTTTTTAATTGCAATGTAATAGCTAAAACATTTTAAACAAAATCATTACATATACTACATATACACATGCTAGAAAATACAGCATTAATCATCATTTGCATCCCTGGCGCCATCTTAAGCAAGTATCATATTCCTCAAGTGCAGCTCTTGGACTTCTAGACATCTAAAAACTGCCTAGATGATTATATAATCATGCATCTTTGTTGGCATACACTATAATTAGGAAAATGGAAGTTACAGAAAAACTGACCATTTGTGCAACAAATATGTTCAATCCATGAACTGATATGTGAAAATTACCGGCAACCCTTTGGACATCTAACGTCCCGTAAACCTAGTTTAAAGAGGAATAGATAGTAAAAATGTGATTAGATAGCAAAAGTTCTATATAAAAAAAGAGCACACAAAGAGGTGAGTGTAAAAGCGCATACTCGACATCCTTCCCCATTAGTCAATGCTTGTCTGACGTTCTTGACCATATCTTCAGCTTCTTGATCAAAACCATGCAGATGCAGTTTTTGTACTTCCTGATGATCTTTGTCTTCATCTAGTCAAATGCAATCCATGAGAATTATGCATTCACAACCGATTATTAAAAGTAGCTTTACTTTCTTCAGATAAAATTTCAACTCGATAAACTTACTAGCCTCAAATTCAAGTCTCAATAACATATAATACAAAGGTAGACAGATACTGAATCTATACTCTTTATTAATAAGGAAACCCCTTATCATTGGAGCGAAATAGTACCGAAGTACCAAAGTACCAAATTTTGGTCAACTCCAAATTCAGGTTCGATTTCCTGCAACTACATAATTGAACGAGATTTATTTATTTAATTTTACTTATTTGGTTTCACCCCAATCTCCGAACTGGCCCAACTACATATTTAAACAACATTTAATTATTAAATAGTTTTGCTAGTATGGCTAAGAAATGGATTTGGTGTCTGTTGTATGTCAAGAGTAATCAGACAAACAACAATAAAAACAGAACTTCAGAGGCCAAAGCAGACGTTGCTAATTCACGAAAACAACTATCATTTTAAGCTAGTTGCCGTTGCAAAATATAAGTGGAACTGAATATATCAGATTCGATCAAATAATATTAAAATAATATACCATGACCATGAGCTGTATGTCCCTTTTCCACAAGGTCTGAAATATATTCGGTGCCTATTATCTGACCATCCTTATTTAAGCGAAGCTGCAGGAACACACAACTACTTAGCAAATCCACAAATGAAATAAAGGAATACAGCATAAAATCTAAAACTGAACTTAGCAAAGATGAGAAAATATATATATAGCTAAATAACAAATCACAAAAAAATTTCCATTGATTTAATTTTGCACGTAAATAAGAAATAGAACTAGAAATTTGGGGGAGAATGGGGGGGGGGGGGGGGCAAAATGACTGAAATTAAGTAACACCTTACTTTCCATATATTTGTATCAAGATCCACCTCATGTTTGCCAGACATATCGATAGCATCCACACTCACAACTTCACATGGTAAGGATGGGAATGTCATATTAATATGGATGGGAAGATTTTCCCCACGTTTCAAATCGACAGCCATCTGGTCAGACATAAACAATAAGCAAAACCATGGAGGAACTAAAACAGCGTCAGGAAGGATATTAGGGCTGCAGATTCAATATTGTCGCAACTTACAGAGATATGGGAATAGACTTTATGTCATCAGGGAAAGGGAAGAGATACAAACCTGATGAACCGTGTATGTTGTAAAATAATACTTCAGCTCGTGCAAGAACAAGGTGGACATTATCACCAAACCAATAACAGATACTGGTACATAAAAGGGAAACAAAGTAAATGTTACAACTAACTCAAAGAAGAATAAACATTAATAAAATACAAAAACGAAGTACTAAATCACATCATGAATATTGAATAAAACAAATACATAAACAGATATAACATATTGTTCATAAACAAGTTAGAATTACTAACAACGGAAGAAAAATCCTAGCAGCTGCACTCAAAATGAAGCTGAATGATGATTTCCCAAATAAAAGCTAATAATATTTAATATAATTCTCATTACTTATTAGTTGCACAAGTCACAACTGTATCTGCATATCACAACTCTCCTCTAGAATTGGTTAAACTGAGTCATAGACTGCCATAACCCTCCTCCAAAGTCAATAAACTTATCAAAGAATGCAGCCCAAAAGATGGGAAAAAGTTTCTGAGGCCTACTCAAGAACAGTGTGCATTCTCCATGGTAGTCAAGTAGGGTAGTCACTTTCTATATCGTTATTTCTTTGAAGCTTAAAAATTTGATCACTGAAATAGATTAGGAGCAAACCAAAGGATAGCACAAACAAAACTATAGTTCTTTCTGATTTCTCTGAAGTCAAAAAATCATCCGGAGCTTGAAGAGGTCTTAAATTTCTTTTACAGGTATTGACCTATTACATTAATATAAAACGTATTAAGATTCTGGATCACTAGCCCCACTTGGCCTTCTTGTTTGACAGGGATGCAATCTTCCATTTTTTGAAGTGGACACAACCTAAGAGTGCATCATTCCAATGCTTACAGGATCCTATAATTAGATCAACAAACATTTATTTAAGGTCCATCTTCACAAAGTCATATATTCTCAAGCATCCAACTGATGGTGTTGATTCTTGTTCAAACTACATACTTATACTCTTAATCTCATCAATTACCGAGATGGAAACCTTACTGGCAGGGTCTCCTAAGAATTTAATAAATCCTAGTAACAAATTAACACAAACACGGTGAAATTCACAAATTTTATTACGAACAATACAAATCTCAATAACCAATTTCATAAAAATCGATGACACGGAAATCACTAGATATACAAACAAGATTAAGGGGGTTAGTAAAATTAAACAGAATCACATACACAAAAATCACACAAGGCATATCAACACCACAAGTCGATTGTAATATTGGACATAAAAATAAAAATGGAAGAAATAAAGGAAGATGAATACCAAGAGCGCCAGATTGGGTGCGTTGCAACAAGTGATCTTCAGCACGAGGAAAGGCATCAAGATTTTTGATAACTTGTTTGACACCCATGCTTTTCATCCTTGAAACCCTAGATCAAACTGCCCCTATCAATGAATGAATGATCCTGGTTTCATATGAAGAATTAACAACAATTCTTGATTTATCTTGTTTGTTTCCAGACAACCGAGTCAAATATGTATGGGGTCACACAACTATTTCTTGTTTCTTCTACACTTCTAGGCCTGTTTGCCCCTCGCTGCTTATGTCCAACTGAGAAATTAATTCAGAATGTGAAATATATTTTTGTTTATCGCCGGACTTCAATTTTAAAATTATTTTCTCTTCAAAAAAAAAAAATTTAAAAATTGTTTTATTCCATAACTCATGTTTATTAATATTTTACCCATAGTAAGTAGGGTGAAAGCCCTAAATAACCAATTTTAGGAAATATTGTCCTAAATATCCACGCGCGAAAATAGTGTCCAAAATAATCGGAACTATACGCATTTGGCGTATGCGTATATGAAATACACATTCTAGGAATGCGTATCTGCCCATATTTCTTTTTTTTTTTTTCTAAAAAAAAACTTATTCTCCTATATACGCATTCCCCCGTTGCGCGGCCCTCATCAGGAAAGAGGGAGAAATGCATACTCCATCCATTAACCTTGAATCACTATAAGGCAGATAACCTGCCTTATGCTACTTTTCTTTAAAGGTCATCGTAAAATGATCGACAACTTCTCAATTCCTAATCTCCGAAAGCTAGATTCCACAACAGACCTCCTCACACTATCATAAACCTGCAAACATTCCATCACATATCCACCAAATATCATTCTCTCCGCAATACTCCTGAGATCAATAACAATCTCCATCAGAACCAAATCGAGTTCCATAATACTCAACATAGATCTATAACAATCATCATAGTTCGTAACGAAGAATGACTCGAATTCAATATATTAATATCTAACAACGCATCAATTTCAATCGGATTAGCATTCGCTAAGAGTATAGTACGAAATCCATCCTCAAATTCAATCAGATTAGCAAACATACAGATTTATGTGTATGAAGAGATGTGGGTATGGATGAGGTGGTGGAGAGGAGGGTAGAGAGAAAGGGTCAATCAGATTAACAAACATACAGATTTATGTGTATGAAGATGGTGGGTATGGATGAGGTGGTGGATAGGGCTGTCAAACGGATATTTCGGATACGGATATGCCAATATCCGAATCCGAAATCCAAAATCACTATCCGAATCCGAATCCGAATCCGAAGGATATTAAAAAATTATATCCGAATTCGAATCCGACGGATATTATCCGGATACGGATAATATCCGAATCCGAATATCCGAATTTTGAGATTTTTAAAAAAATCTGAATATCTCCTAAAATCCAAAAATCCGAATCATTTAAAAAAATTAAAAAATAACAATTTTTTTCAATTCAAACATAGTAAAATAGAGTAAATTATATATTATATTATAAATATTAAATTATTAATTATAAATTATATATTCTAAAAAGTAAATATATATATATATATATATATATATATATATATATATATATATATATATATTTATTCATTTATTTATTTATAAATTTTCAGATATCGGATATTTCGAATACGGATGTACCTATATCAGTATCCGCTATTTTTGGATACGAATTCAGATACGAATAATATCCGTTTTCTTTCGAATACAGATATTATCCGTTTTTTTCGGATTCGGTATCGAATTTTTCGGTCGGATATCGAATTTTTCTGATTTTTTTGACAGCCCTAGTGGTGGAGAGGAGGGTAGAGAGAGGGGCTGGTGGTAGAGAGAAAGGGGTAGCGAAGTGGGTTCTGTGATAGAGATGAGCGAGAGATGAGAGAAAGCTCATAAAGGGTAGAGATTAGAGAGAGTGGCCGATGGATGAAATAGTTTGATATACGTATTTTGTGAATGCATATAGCAGTGGGTAGATAGGCATTACACCATATATGCCCTATTGCAACACCAACATACCTTTGTGTTGCATAAAGTGTTGCTATAGACATGAAACTTGCTAGTCTATTGCAATAGTTTTAAAAAGCGTTGCATAATAGAAAAAAGTGTTACAAGCGAATGAATCATTTTTACAATTGTAATACTTTTAAAAAAGTGTTACAATACATGTAACACTTTTGATCAACTTGACTGAAATTTGTAGGCGGGAGTTTAATTTTTCAGCTGGGCGGGCTAAAAATTGCTACCAAAATGCACAATAACACTCTCCCTCTCACAAAATAAACTTTTATTACATAAAAACACTCTGACCTCACCCCTCTCTCACTTCTCTTCCTCAGACCTCACCTATCTCTATCGACCTCTGTCTCTCACACTGTCTCTCTTACTCATCTCTCACGCTCTTAAATCCCTAAAACCGATTAGGACACGCGAAACCCTAAAACCCCAAAACAGATGAGAGCTTCAATTAAAGTAAAAAAGATTCAATTAAAGTTTCAATTAGAGGTAAAAATTACCCATCTTTTTTTGAATATATGTGTATGTATAATTTCAATTGTAGTTGGGGTTTATAATCCAAAATTCATCAGGTTCGATTAGAGGTATATGCACCAGATTATCCGTATTCATATCGTTCGGTGAGATTATATGTTCTTAATTTTCTACAAATTGAAGTTGCTATTTGAAATTTTCGGTTTATTTATGGTAATTTTGTGTTGGATTAGACGACAATTGTCTGATTATATGTTTATGTATGTGTAAAAAAGAGTGTGTTCTATTCTTATATGGATGTTAAAATTATGTCTAGATTTTTATAAATCTATCACAAATTAACAAAATTATGTTGGTAATTTGTTTTTGTTAATTGTATTAATTTACTATGTATATGTGGTGTTTGATTATTTTGGATAGATATAGAAGAAGAAGAGGGGGAAAAAAAAAATTTATCAGCACTACAATTTATAGAGGTATATTTAACTCTCTTATTATTCCTTCTATGTAATTATAATTTTATCTTTGTCTCTGAAATATATATGAAATATGTCCTCTACTCTTTGTCCCTATGTGTAATATATGGAATAATTGAAAACCAACGATAGCAGTGAAACGGATAATCTGTACGATATTCACAAGGTAGCTTATTAGCTAGGCACTTCAGTTTGAGGTAGCTTATTTAAATCAAGTAAATAGTTCTTACTTATCTAGATATTAATATTCAAATGTAATATATAGTTCATTTTATTAATGTTGATATGCTATTAGTTTTTTTCCGTTCAGCTTGTTCTTCATGTTCTTGTGACACACAGGGCAGGACAAGCTTTCGATGCGATGTCTGGTATTTCAAACAGGGAGCTCAATCGTTATGATGGCATACTCGTTGTTGTTAGTAACAAAAATCCTACATGACATAAATATTTGTCTCATTTAGTGCAAGAATTTTACAGATATAAAGGCTTCAGCAACATGGGGAGTTGATGGAAAGGGATTGACTACTGGGGTTCCTTTGTCTATATGATAAACATCAACGATAGTCATTACAAGATCGACATAGCTTCCATAGTCATTACAAGACCGACATAGCTTCCAGGTGTGTGGAACTTGCGGAGAATTTTGCACCGAGCAACCATTGTTTATCCAGGTACAATAATGTTGTTGATTACGTATCATCCTTTCTTGAATTTCTGTTGACAACTTGTTCTTTTTTGCTCTACAGACCATGAATAAAGTCTTTGAACATGCTGGTGATTTAGTAAACATTAAGGTGGCACACAACTTGATGCGGTTGATTGCAGAAGGATTTGGGAAACTTGGGATTTCTTGAATGTCATCTTTTTGTTACAGATTCAAGCTTACTCTTAAGATCTGAGTAAGGTAGGAAAGACAACATGTGGGAGTATACATGGTAACATTAACATCTATCTCTGGCTATTAGGTTGATTCTTTCTTAGGTTAATATATATTTCATAGAGAACTCAAATTTGATTGCAGCTAATTTAATTAATTTTGTCTAGCTGAACTGTACCTCTGACTATTGGTCTCGTACAATATATGTTACTGTACTAATTCTTTGCTTTTTAATTTTAGTTACATCTGAGCATAATCTATCAATTGTTCATTTTGATGATAGAATTATAATGTCGTAGAGTTTCTGATGCCAGTACTGATCTTGCAGTATAAGTAGATATCTGTAGCTATACTCAGTGTACCTCTCTTGTGTTTAACGGTGACTGCATAATTTGGTGTATGGTATATTAAAATTTCAGAAAGGACACTGCAATATGGACTAATAAAAAGTGTTGCCAATAAAATTTAAAAGTATTACAATAGTAATTAAAATGTTGCTAAAAAACCTAAAAGTATTGTAAAAGGTATCAAAATGTTGCAGATAATTGTTGCAAAAAAACCAAAAGTATTGCAAAATGCATCAAAATGTTGCAATAAACTCACTTTGTAACATTTTAAGTCAATTAATGTTGCAAAAAAGTGTTGCATTATTCTGTTGTAACACATTAAAAATGTTGCTAAAACATGTAAAAGTGTTACAACAAACTCTTATAGTAATACTTTCAAAAGTGTTGCAATAAGTTCGAAAAGTGTTGCTATAGAAGGCATATGCAAATGCAACGCCGAGTTTTAGCAAAAGCGTTACATAAACATCTATTGTAACACTTTTGGGGCCTAATAATACACTTTTTTGGTGTTGCAATAGGCCATATTTGGTGTAGTGAGGGCATCAATCCCGCACTTGGTCATTTTGGGCACTTACCCACTAAAAATTGGTTATTTAGGGCATTTTCTCTATTAAGTATTTAATGAAATTTTTTTAAAATATATAAAAAAACATTTTTGTTAGTATATTTAAACATGAAATTATTTATGTTTGATTTATACAAATAAAATTAACATTATTATATTTAAATTTAAGCATAAAATTTATAAAAGAAGTTATTATTACATGAAATTATTATGTTTTATTTATGTGCTATTTATGTTCGTTATTTCTTGTCTTATCTTTCGTTTACATATATTTGATCATCGTTTAAAAAACTACTCATCTTGTTTATATCATTTATTCCGTCCATTGAAAAATTTATCATAAATCATGAGATAAATAATTGTTACAAAATTTCCCGATTTAATCGATTAATTCCTGATTAACCCAGTCAATTCGATTTTTAAAATTTTTAATTAATCTTTTTGACTACTTCTTGATCAAAGTATTTATAATGAATTAATAGAATTAAAATAATATATTAATTAAATATGAATTATTATATATATTATAATATGATAAATACATATTACTTAATAAATAATTAATGGAATCTTTATAATATTATAATATTAAAATACATCCAATTTTTACTTTGATTAATCCTTTCAATTAATCGCAAATTTAATAATTAATTCTTGAGATCTATTAAACTTGTCCGATACCCAATTTCTGTAATACTGAGATAAACAAGTATCTTTAATAATTATAATAATCACCACTATTAGTCTAGAAAGAATGCCCAAAATACCCACTTTTTTTACTACACACTTACTAAAATACACATTTTGAAAAACGTTGCCCAAAATACCCACGGGTCTCTCTCGCCTTTCAGTCAACCTCTCTCTCGCCTCTCTCAACCACCACGCACAACCATATCCTTTCCATCATCGTCGTTTTACGCACAACTACAGCTATCTCTCTCTCTCTCTCTCTCTCTCTCTCTCTCTCTATCTCCCGTCTATCTTCGTTGTCGTCTCATCGAAAAAAAAGTCGTTTTAGGGTTCAAATTAGGCGTTTGTAACCTAGCATTAGACATGGATTAAAAATGGTTTATAAATGTAGATCGTCAAGCAACGATTCGATTCATGTACAATACATCAACGTAAAATGACAGTTGGTGGTCGAACGAAGTAACATAAAACTCATCGGAAAATCGCAACTCTCTCCGATTGGGTTTTTTAATTCTGGCATTAGAAATGATATAATTTTGGTATAGAAATATAAAGAATGTAGGGACGAATTGATTGGTGTATAATAGATGAATGAAAATGGCCGGAGATGGTCGAACGGATCGTAAGGATTTCGTCGGAAATCGCCCTCGGAATCGCCAATGATGCTTCTATGATCTTCTCTGATTGTGGGCCCCGTAGGGGAATACGCCCTTCGATGATGCGTATCCCATGGTGATGCGCCCTTCAGTGTGGCATCTCTCTGTGTCACAGTTGTGCAATAGGCGTATGTGGTGTTGTGCAATAGGCGCGACATTAATATACGCCTATGTAAAAGGCGTATCACCACATGTACCCATGCCAGTGGCGTATGTGGTGGGCATTTAGGGCGGTACTTCCTGAATATGGGCATTTTGGTTATGAAACAATAAAAAGTGGGTATTTAGGGCACTCACCCATTAGTCTATTACACGCTCGTAAACTAAAATTTAACGTATTTTTGTTAGTAAAATTCATAGAGTATATGAATGCGTTCCAAGTGTTTTTGCAAAACACATGGCAAATATAGGGTCGTTTGGCTTACCTTAAAATCATTAACTTATTGCTTAAAGTGATAAGTGTAATATAAGTGATAGGTAAATCAGAGCTTATAAGTCAGTAAAATGTTTGGTAAATCAGAACTTATATATTAGTAGAGTGGTTGGTAAATCCGAACTTATAAGTTAACCTTTTTCTTATTTTCAAAATATTTGTTTTTTAATATATATCAATGGATAGATCTCGATGAGTAAAGAAATTTGAAATATACATATCAATTTTATAATGAACAGATAAAAAAATATATGATTTTGAAAATTTAAAGGATATTATGGGACCGTTTGGCTTACCTTAAAATTAGTAGTTTATGGCTTATAAGCATAAGTGGGGTGTTGGCCCCATTGATAAGTGGATTTTATATCCACTTGGAGCGTTCCATTTCGGCTTAAATTGATGTCTTGGTCTCAAGTATGTGGTGTTTTTGATGTGTTTTTAGTGAATTTGTGCAGGAATAAGAGTCGGATGTGGGATGATGTTTTCCATGCTTAAATGGTAGGTTTTGAGCTAAAAGAATAATAGTACATCAAATTGTGAGAGAGCCGGAAGAGACGGAATGAAAATCGGAGTTAAAACGAAGAAAATAGAGCAAAATCAGCCAAAATCAGCTCCCGGCAGCCAAAGGAGCGCAGCCAGCGCACAAACCAGCGCAGCCAGCGCTATGAACAGTAGCTACAGCGCAGCCAGCGCGCGTAAAAATTCTGCCAGATTTTGGATTTTTGTTTTGGCCATATCTTGAGTTCTACAACTCCGTTTGAGGCCCGTAAGCAGTCCACGCGAAGATAACGAGATTTTCTATCATTCTAAAGTGGTCCAGAGGCCCAGTTGCAGATGGAACGTTCCAGAATTAATGAAGGAAAGACAGCTGCGAATTTCCCTTTAAATCAGCATCAGTTTAGGAAACGTACTTCTATTATAATTCTGATTTGGTATTTTCTTGTTGGGCAAGATGTCTAGAGCCTATATAAACACATCCAACACTTGTAAAATTAGATCATTATCATTATTAGGAGTAGAACCATTACATATCAATAACTTAGGTTTATTTGTATCTTTTCATACTTTGTTTTTATCATGGTTTCATCAGATCCCATGATGACTGATGTGTTAAATTATACCTAACCGCAAGCGCACGGTATCTATTGTAGTAGATATTAGCAAATACGGGTCGAATCCTCAAGGAGACAGTTTCAATTTCAATTCAATTGCTATCGATTGTTTCTAGTCACAACGATTGTTTGAGAATTTTATTAACTACTAAAACAAATTTAACAAAGGTTTTAAATCAATTAATTAAGGGATCTAGGGCAATTCAGGTTCACCATGCTTACACCAAACAAATCACAAAAGTATAGCTTTTCAATGGGATTAAGTAATTAAAGCAATGGTTAATCTTTCTCAAGCATTAACACTCTCAGAATATCTAATGATGTTTTCACACTCACCTTCAATTCTGCTTATTGTATGTAAGCTTCTAGTAGTAAAATCTCTCGATCTATTACTCCTATTGCAATCAATTAATCCATGATATTGCGCAATTACACAAATTAAGAATTATAACATATCAATCAGAATTACTCTCTACCCATCAATTTACTAATCAAATTAAGCCCAAATCATGGTGCAAACATGGCTCCCATTAATACCCTAGAATTAAACTACTCACTCATTCTAGAAGTAAAAACAGTAATAATAATGAAAGAAGCCATGTAAAACATTTAATAATAAAACAAGATGAGATAAAGAGTACCTTAAACTTTGTATTAACGAAGAACAATGAAGATCCGAATTAAACCAAGTGCTTACAAAAGAAGAGATGAAGAGAGCAAAAACAAAACCCTAGCTTTTGTAAAAATATAAAAAAATACGTCCCTCCTCTCTATCCCTCTTTTCACGTTTTTATAATAAAATCCCCCAATAAAATCTGATCTCTATCTTCTAATAAAAGTATTTTTAATATCCTAATCAATTTACAAAAAGATATCCATAATTAAATAGGATTTTCTTGTAAAATTCGTCACTAATTTTGCTCCTCTGTTTCTGGGTTCTTCCAGTTGGATTTTGCTTACTGGACCACCTCTGAATTAAAGATAATTCCCTAAGCTTCGCGTGGACAGTAAGATCGTCAAATTCTGACTTCTGGAACTCAAGATATGGCCCAAACAGTGCAGGCAGCCCGTATAGCCTAATAATACGAATTTTCTCCTATTTTATCTCCAAAATAGCTCTTTTTGCTCCAAATCCTTCCAAGTCATGAATTCTTTATTTCCTACAATAAAACAATAAAATCTATTAAATAAAAATCCAAATCAATGCAAAACACAATAAATATGAGAATAAAATCATCTAAAATATATATAAAAATATACTCTATCAAACATCCCCACACTTAGCATTTGCACGTCCTCGGGCAAATAAGTGAAATAAAAACTAAGTCCTAACAAACATCACTTTCGTAGATGACACGATTGCATTGAGCATATGCAACAAGCCGTTAAACCCCTAGGCAGCCCTAGTAGGACGAGTGTTGTCTCGTGAGGGTTTATAGTGAATGTACCCACAAAATTCATCTAACCATGCAAAAGATCAATGCTAACACAACACCACACACAAAAGTCCTCTCATGCCACATCAACTTAAGAATCAAAGCAAACATACGATGTCTTGGTGTCGAAAGTGCAAGTATTCACGTAGTCTACTCAACCAACATGCAGAAGGTCATAAAAATTCATGTCAAGTGTAAAAATCGTTGGTAATCATGCTAAGCCCACAAGAAACAAATATTTAAGTCTAAACCTGGGATCTCCTATGCCAAAACAAGTAATAACTCACCTTTCACTCAAAAACGAATATTCACTCAAGAACAAGGTTAAGTGTATCACTCAATTCCAACAAAATCATAAACACAACTTGACACTCGCAATCAATCTCACTCTCAACACAACATACATCACTGATGACAATCAAAAGGTCTTTATTCGGGTTGTAGCGGGGGCTAGGGACCAGGTATGTCAAGTAAAGCTAAAACAGGTTAAATGTCAAAAGCTAGTACCCAACAATAATCATTATTCAATTCCCTTTCTATTAAAACAAATACTTCCCCACACTTAAGATTTTTCAATAACCCTTACATAATAACTTGACTAGTCGAATGAAGAAGGATCATACAAACATAAGAATGCTCTCAAATTTATTTATTTTTTTCTATTTTTTTTTCTATTTTTTTTTCTATTTTTTTTTCTTTTTTTTTTCTGAGAGCTAAGGAATAAGCACAATGATCCATAGATATTATTATGAATTTCGACAAGCAAGCATCAACCCAAAATCAATATTCCCCAAAAGTATGATCATCAATAAAACCCCTTTTATGAACATCTTATTACTCCCATAAGCACGATACTAGCCTTTGACAATTTAGGTTCAAATTCAATGTAAGGCCAATAGAATAAAAAGGATAATGGCAAGTAATGTAGTGTGTCACCGAAAGAATAGGATTAAGCTCAACGGGTTAACTAATTGATCATGTATAAAAGGTGTGGAAATATGGGAAATACGAGGTTAAACCTAAGTGCCTTTATCATCTCATCATCAAGTAATGTCATGCATTTCAAGAAAGATCTCAAGTAAGTGCTAGCAATGTAAACAACATGTGGACACTCAAGCAAACGAAAAATCATGCAAAAGATATGCATATAGGCTCAAAACTCACTTGGTGTGACAAAACATAATCAATCCCAAGTAACAAGACTCTCTAACGCACCTACTTGTACTCAAAGCATGAAAACCAAGTCATCTTGCACATATTCATGTCATTCTAATCACTTACAACATCCAATTAAGTCTACCAGCTTCAACTTGCTAGTGAAAGTGTGTGCACAAGAACAAAGCACGTCACTTCTCATACAAAAGCATCAATAAACACAAGAATTCTACGCATGCATGGGTGTATCAAGCAAAATACAACAACTAATCAAATTGCATGGCTAGAATTATTTTTGGTATTTTTAATTTTTTTGGAATTTTTTTTAACAAGTAATACACTACGTTGAGAACACCTCCCCACACTTAAGCGGTTCATTGTCCCCAATGAACTAATGAACAAGATACAAAACTACAACTAAAAACAAAATAAAACTACACTAAAAGAAAAGAAAAGAAAACTCCCCTGGAATCAAGGTGTCCTACTCAGCCTCGCTGTCACCCTCGTCATCCTCATCAGATGAATCAGGCGGAGGGTACGGAGTCCGAGCTCCAAATATAGGCCACTGCATAGGAGTACTAGGTGACTGAAACTTTGCCTCCAAAGCTATGCCCATATCCTCAGAATACTGGCGACTGCTAGCATGCATAGCATCCATCCGCCTAGTCATTCGACGAAAATAAGATTCAAAAACAGACATATCCACCTGACTCTGCGAAGAACCTGCCCTAGCCACCTTCGGTGCCCTCGAAACATATGGCGGAACGCCCGTTCCCTGACCACTAGCACCATCAACAACAAAGCCTAATCCCCTAGGATGAGGAGTGCCGCCCGACCACTCCTTCAACTTCAACCGATCAATGGTAGCATCCGTAATAGAAGCCATAGGTTTTTGCACCGGCTCACCGTGATACCCTTTGACTTTTGATGCATCACACAAATATGTAACAATAGAAGCATACGGAATATTCACCGACGAATTTCTTCCCAAAAACCGAAGAATATGTTGATTGATAAGATGCCCAATGTCGACATACTCGCCTTTTAGAATACCCCATAGCAAGATGGCTCTATCAACAGTAACATTGGTAACATGGTTTGTAGGAATGATATTAGAGCTTATAAAAAAAACCATGCCTTTGCAACACTAGACAACGATGAAGCCGGAAAATTACACTTTATGTCCGTACCCAACTTACATTTCCATTCCGTTCCCGGAACACAAAGCTCATCAATGAGTGCATCAAGATCAACATCATCATTAGTCTTTTGTCCCCAATCCGTAGCATCTCGAGGCTTAGGCGGTTGCCCAATCAAATTACGAATAGCACGAGGTGAATAATCCACCTTCCGACCCCTCACAATTGTGGAATTATTCCTTGCTATTGACGCATTAGCATAAAATTCCCGAACCACATCCAACAAAGCATCATTAGCAAATTCACAAAATAACTTCCAACCCCTCTCACTAATCATAGCTCTCATCTCTGTATACTTATGGGGCACAAGCCTCCGTTCCTGAATAACCCCCTTCGACACTAACCGAACATACTCCGCTTTAGCATCCTCATTCACAAATCTCTCCACTCCATCTCCCACAACATCATTCTCATTATAAGATGGAGGAGCACTACTACCACTACCCATTAACCGTTGCCTTTTAGGAGCCATAATCAACAAATATCAAGCAAGGCACAAAAATCTCCAAACAATTCACCAAATAAAGAACCCCCAAATTACACACCAAGAACCCTAATTTGCAAAATTCACAAATTCAAATAAAAGATAAGATAGAAAATTACCCAATTGAATCAAAGAGGTGAACTTGCTAGATAAATCCACAAAATTTCGAAATTGAATTCCCCTTGCACTTTGAATGGATGAAAGATTAAAATTTGGGATTTATATAGATGGGGTTGTGTATGTATAGGTGATGTGGGTGTATATATAGGAGATGTAAATAATAATAGAGATGAAATTAGATGTGGAAAAGGATTTTGGGTATGTTTAAAATTTGATTTGTAGTTGGGAGGATAGGTTTAAGTTTGAGAGATGAATTAGAAATAGGATAATAAAATAAAAGAGAGGAGAATTGAGGATTTAAGGGACAAAAACAATCCGCACAAACAGATCAAGCAGACATGTCTGGCGCCTCATGCGCGAGTGGGGCGCATCATGCGCGTGTAACTTCTGTCCAATCCTGGCGCATCAGGCCGCGTATGGCGCTTCACGCGCGGGGAACCTCTGGTCAGCTGGGCGCAGTTACGCTGGTTGTGGCGCCTCATGCGCTGCAGCCTACTGTTCGGAATATATATATATATATATATATATATATATATATATATATTTTAAAGAATAAAGAAGTAAAAATAATATACAACAAGACTTGGGTTGCCTCCCAAGAAGCGCTTTTGTTTAACGTCGTTGGCTCGACTCAGCTGGTTCAGATCTCCGTGGAGGGGTTGTCAAGGTAAATCACTTCCATCTTTCCTACGAATGCACCATCCACATACAATTTAAGGCGTTGACCATTAACATTAAATTTTGTTCCATCTCGTCCCAAAATTTCAATAGCACCATAAAATTTGACATCAGTGACCGTAAAAGGTCCAGACCATCTTGATTTGATCTTCCCCGGAAAAAGTCGAAGTCTGGAATTGAACAACAACACCTTGTCACCAACCTGAAAATCTCTTCTCTGAATCATCTTATCATGCATCTTCTTTGTTCTCTCCTTATAAAGCCGAGAATTGTCATAAGCATCAAAACGAAGCTCATCTAACTCATTAAGTTGAAGAAGTCTCGCTTGCCCCGCAGCCTTCAAATCCATGTTGAGTTCTTTGATAGCCCAAAAAGCGCGATGTTCCAACTCCACTGGAAAGTGACATGCTTTACCATAGATCAACCGATAAGGAGTGGTTCCTATAGGTGTTTTATAAGCCGTCCGATAAGCCCACAAAGCATCATCTAACTTCAAGTACCAATCTTTCCTTGACTTTGCAACCATCTTCTCCAAAATGCTCTTAATTTGTCGATTGGAAACCTCCACTTGGCCACTTGTTTGAGGGTGATATGCAAGAGCAACCTTGTGAGTAACGCCATATTTCTTCAACAAAGTTTCGAACTGTCGATGGCGAAAATGAGAACCACCATCACTTATCACTGTCCTTGGAACTCCAAAACGAGGGAAGATAATATTCTTGAAAAGCTTCATAACCACCTTGGAATCATTGGTTATTGATCCAACTGCTTCAACCCACTTGGACACATAATTGACTGCAACTAAGATGTATCTCATCCCACAAGAACTTGGGAAAGGTCCCATAAAATCAACACCCCATACGTCAAATATCTCGACTTCAAGAATACCAGTTAGAGGCATCTCATGGCGTTTAGAAATATTACCCGTCCTTTGACATGCATCACACGTCAAACAGAAAGCACGAGCATCCTTAAATAGAGAAGGCCAAAAGAACCCAGATTGAAGTACCTTAGCAGCAGTTTTTGAAGGACCATGGTGGCCTCCACATGCGAGAGAATGACAATGCTTGAGAATGTCATGTACTTCGAACTCAGGGACACATCTACGAAAAAATCCATCAGCACACTTGCGATACAAGAAAGGGTCATCCCAAAAATATTGTTTAGCATCATGATAAAACCTCTTTCTTTGCTGATAAGTCAATTTTGGAGGGTGAGATCCACTAACACAGAAATTTGCAAAATCTGCATACCATGGAGTTTGAGTAGCAACCGAAAACAAGTGATCATCTGGAAAAGAATCGTCAATAAGAGTGTTTGACGCAATATCTGATTTGAAACGCAACCGTGAGAGATGATCCGCAACCACATTCTCAGCACCCTTCTTATCTTTGATTTCTAAGTCAAATTCTTGGAGTAACAGAATCCAACGAATAAGCCTTGGCTTCGCTTCCTTCTTCTCCAACAGATATTTAAGTGCTGAATGATCAGTGTGAACAATGACTTTTGAGCCAATGAGATAGGATCGGAATTTGTCAAGAGCGTAGACCACAGCTAGAAGTTCCTTCTCAGTCATAGCATAATTGACTTGAGCTTCATCCAAGGTTTTACTTGCATAGTAGATGGCGTGCAATACCTTGTCTTTCCTTTGACCGAGAACTGCTCCAACCGCATAATCACTTGCATCACACATGATTTCAAATGGAAGATTCCAATCTGAAGATTGAATGATTGGTGCACTTATCAAAGCTTCCTTAATCCTGTTGAAAGACTCCAAACAAGCATCAGTAAACACAAAGGTGGCATCCTTAAGCAACAATTGAGTGAGGGGTTTTGCAATTTTTGAAAAATCTTTTATAAAACGACGATAAAAACCCGCATGACCAAGGAAACTCCTCACTCCCTTGACATTAACAGGAGGAGGAAGTTTCTCAATCACCTCAATTTTTGCTTTGTCAACCTGGATGCCACGTTCAGAAATCAAATAACCAAGTACCACTCCTTCATTGACCATGAAGTGGCACTTTTCCCAATTCAAAACCAAATTCACCTCTTCACAACGTTTAAGCACTTTAGAAAGATTATGCAGACATACATCAAAATCAGACCCATAAACACTGAAATCATCCATAAATACTTCCATGATAGACTCTATGAAATCAGAAAATATGGCAGTCATGCAACGCTGAAAAGTAGCAGGGGCATTGCACAAACCAAAAGGCACTCTACGATATGCAAAGGTACCATATGGGCAAGTAAATGTAGTCTTTTCTTGGTCATCAGGATGTTTAGGGATCTGAAAGAACCCTGAATATCCATCTAAATAGCAAAAGTACTTATGCTTAGCAAGTCTTTCTAACATCTGATCAATGAAAGGGAGAGGGTAATGGTCTTTTCTAGTAGCAGTATTTAACTTACGGTAATCAATGCACATTCGCCAACCGGTTACAATTCGAGTGGGAATTAATTCATCTTTATCATTCTTAATTACCGTTGTTCCTCCTTTCTTAGGGACTACCTGAACTGGGCTTACCCATTTAGAATCAGAAATTGGGTAAATGATGCCCGCATCTAACAATTTCAAAACTTTTTTTTAACAACCTCTTGCATGTTAGGGTTCAAGCGACGTTGTCCCTGTATGCAAGGCTTATGGTCATCATCTAAGTGAATTCTATGCATGCAAAAGTCTGGGCTAATCCCTGTAAGATCATCAATACTATACCCAATAGCTTTTCTATGTGCACGCAAAACAGTAAGAAGTTTAAAAACCTGGCTATCATCAAGACTAGAGCGAACAATCACAGGACAAGTCTTTTCATCATCAAGAAACACATATTTAAGATTAGATGGCAAAGACTTTAACTCTAATTTATTTACCTGAGGTTCACCACAAGAAGTGACAGTGTTGGTTACCTCACAATTCGGATCAGCTGCACCATCCAACTCAAGAATCAATGAATCAACTTCAGCATGTCCTTCCCCTTCTGAAGCTTCAAGCATGAGCACTGCTTTCAATGCATCATTCAATAGAATCTGAGGCGTCTCATCTTGGACAATTTCATCTATAACATCAATCCTGCAGCAAGTATTCTCAAACAAAGGGGATTTAAGAGCAGAGGTTAGAGTAAAAGTAATTTTATCATCACCAACACTCAATGTGAGAGTCCCACTTTTAACATCAATAACAGCACCTGCAGTACAGAGAAATGGTCTACCTAAAATAATAGGTATTTGGCTATCCTCTTCCATATCTAGAACTACAAAGTCTACAGGAATATAGAATTTTCCAACCCTAACAGGCACATCCTCTAAAATTCCAAGTGGATATTTTATCGAACGGTCTGCCATTTACAAAGTCATCTGTGTACATTTTAATTCTCCCATATTTAGTTTTTGAAAAACCGAGAGAGGCATGACTGAGACACTAGCGCCTAAATCACATAAAGCTTTATCAATGAACAATGCACCTAAATGACATGGGATCGAAAAACTACCAGGATCTTTAAGCTTAGGTGGAGACTTATTCTGTAAAATAGCACTACACTCTTCAGTAAAAGCTACTGTCTCTACCTCACCAAAAGACCTTTTCTTAGTGAGAATATCCTTAAGAAACTTTGCATATGATGGAACTTGAGAAATTAAATCAGTGAAGGGAACTGTTACCTCAAGATTCTTGACAAGTGTCATGAACTTACCAAACTGCTGGTCCACCTTAGTTCTGTTCATCCTGCTAGGGAATGGGAGCTTTGGCACAAATGGTGGAGGAGTAACTGCAGTCTTCTCTTTGTCCTTTTTCTTTCTTTCCTCAGTTCCATCTTCGTTTGTATCTTCAACAACTTTCTCTACCTTGTCTTCCTCAGAATTCTCTTCTTCTTTCTCAGTAGGAACATCGTCAGTAGGCATTGGAGGAGCATCATATGTACGACCACTCCTAAGAGCAATGGCATTCACATTTTCCTTTGGCTGAGTTGATTGTGCTGGTAGAGAGCCTTGTTGCCTTGTAGATGAAGAACTAGCCATTTGAGCAATCTGAGTTTCCAACATCTTGTTATGAATCTCCATCTGGTTCATCTTTCTGTTGGTATCATCCATACTCTTTTGCATTTGTAACAATATCTTCATCATGTCACCTTGATTATCAGCCTGTGCAGCTTGATTTGCTTGAGGAGCATAATTCTGAGGAGGCCTTTGGAATCCAGGGGGATTCATAGGTCCTTGCGGAGGCCTATACTGCTGCTGTGGAGGAGGCTGGTACGATTGCTGATATTGCTGCTGATTAGGAACATTTGAATTCTGAGTGTTATTGTTCCTATACGAGAAGTTCAGATGATCTTTCCAACCAGGATTGTAAGTGTTGGAGTATGGATTGTACTGCTGCCTCTGTTGGAAAACATTTGCTTGCTCCATCTGAAAATTTTGTGAATTTTGAGCATTGTATTGGCAATCATTACCATAGTGGCCTTGGATGCCACAGACTTCACAAACAGGATTATTCATAGGAGCCATGGATGACAATGCATTGATGCTCATAGGTTGAGTAGAGGGCTGAGATGTCTTCAATGAGTGGATCTCTTGAGTCAATGCAACGAGTTGAGATGATAATAGAGAATAAGCATCCACTTCAAGTTTACCCCCTTTCTTGGTTGCTCTCGGATTACTGAAGTGATTGGCAGCCAAATTTGAAAGAAAAGCATATGCATCATCAACTCCTTTGTCTAAAAACACACCACCTGCAGCGTTATCAACCATACCTTTTGTCTCAGGATCAAGACCATTGTAGAAGCGTTTAAGAAGAAACCACTTCTCAAGACCATGATGAGGGCATGCACGTTGATAATCCTTGAATCTGTCCCAAGCATCCCGTAGAGATTCACCATAATCTTGCTTAAAACCCATCATCTTGTCGATCAAATCGTCGGTTCTGTTAGGAGGGAAGAACTCAGTTAAGAAGGCTTGAGCAATCTCATCCCACTTGGTTAATTCAATATCGTTCAACCACTTTTGAGCTTTATCACGAAGAGAGAAACCGAACAACATGACTTTCAACTGGTCTGGAGTGACTCCCTGATGTTTAATTGTAGAACAGAGTTGTTGAAACCGTTGCAGATGATTTGTAGGGTCTTCAGAGGCAAGCCCAGCAAATTGATTCTGTTGGATCATATTGAGCAAAGCAGGCTTGATCTCGAAATTTGCTGCTTGAATCGCTGGCATAGCAAGGCCAGTAGGTACCCCACTCGGAGAGGGCTGTGAGTAATTCTTCAAAGATTTGGGAGGAAGGTCCGCCATCTTAATCTTTGGTTCAGATATCCTTTGCTGCTTCTTTTCCCTTTGTTGATCTATGTATTGTTGACAAGTAATTCCAGAATCTGGACTTAGAGGAGTTGTATCCTCTTTCGCTTGATCAATTTTCGTTTGAGACCTGGTCTTGGGCATCAACAACTAAACAGGGAAAAGCAGTAAGATCGGTCTCAGTTGGAACAAGAGTTCCAAAGAGACAAGAGAAACAATATAAAACAATCAAACTAAAATAATAGAAACTAGGCGTCTCCCCGACAGCGGCACCAAAAAACTTGATGTGTTAAATTATACCTAACCGCAAGCACACGGTATCTATTGTAGTAGATATTAGCAAATACGGGTCGAATCCTCAAGGAGACAGTTTCAATTTCAATTCAATTGCTATCAATTGTTTCTAGTCACAACGATTGTTTGAGAATTTTATTAACTACTAAAACAAATTTAACAAAGGTTTTAAATCAATTAATTAAGGGATCTAGGGCAATTCAGGTTCACCATGCTTACACCAAACAAATCACAAAAGTATAGCTTTTCAATGGGATTAAGTAATTAAAGCAATGGTTAATCTTTCTCAAGCATTAACACTCTCAGAATATCTAATGATGTTTTCACACTCACCTTCAATTCTGCTTATTGTATGTAAGCCTCTAGTAGTAAAATCTCTCGATCTATTACTCCTATTGCAATCAATTAATCCATGATATTGCGCAATTACACAAATTAAGAATTATAACATATCAATCAGAATTACTCTCTACCCATCAATTTACTAATCAAATTAAGCCCAAATCATGGTGCAAACATGGCTCCCCTTAATACCCTAGAATTAAACTACTCACTCATTCTAGAAGTAAAAATAGTAATAATAATGAAAGAAGCCATGTAAAACATATAATAATAAAACAAGATGAGATAAAGAGTACCTTAAACTTTGTATTAACGAAAAACAATGAAGATCCAAATTAAACCAAGTGCTTACAAAAGAAGAGATGAAGAGAGCAAAAACAAAACCCTAGCTTTTGTAAAAATATAAAAAAATACGTCCCTCCTCTCTATCCCTCTTTTCACGTTTTTATAATAAAATCCCCCAATAAAATCTGATCTCTATCTTCTAATAAAAGTATTTTTAATATCCTAATCAATTTACAAAAAGATATCCCTAATTAAATAGGATTTTCTTGTAAAATTCGTCACTAATTTTGCTCCTCTGTTTCTGGGCTCTTCCAGTTGGATTTTGCTTACTGGACCACCTCCGAATTAAAGATAATTTCCTCCTTTGGAGTAGAACCATTACATATCAATTACTTAGGTTTATTTGTATCTTTTCATACTTTGTTTTTATCATGGTTTCATCAGATCCCATGATGACGAGAGGTTCGATTATGAACTAATCGTTGTCATGGGATTCTAACGGATTTATTTATGGAGCTTTAGTATCTTGATGCTTTACAGATCTGTGTGTGATGTATATCTGATATCCTCGTATGGTTATGCTTAATTGTTAGATGCGTAGCTAACATCTAATTTGTTAATCTCTTGTGAAGTGAAAGTGGATCTTGAGATTTAGAACTTGCCATGCTAGCATAGGTTCATGATTGTTTATCAACATGATTCGTAGTATGAGATGAAAATACTTATATTGCCCTGTGTGATCTTTATGGATAACTTGCTCTTCAACCGTTATGTTTTCAAATTCTATAGACATATAGGGTCTAAGCATAATTGGTGTCTATTCATCTTCTATCTCTTTTGTGGATGTATGTTTAGTTTGGTATACGTATGCTGACAGGTAGCGTGTACTTGTTTCGTGTTATCCGATCAGATATCATAACCATTGCATATAGTGATTAAAGGCATCAGATCTAAGCGAAGTATTTAATGAAGTTAGGATTCCATGGTTTTTCTTGCAGAAGTAATTAGATTTCAATTCTTGTTAGTTAGTTAATTCGTAGTTTTGTTAATTTGCTTTTTAGTTAATTTAGATAGTTAAGAACCATATTTGTTATTTGTCTTAGCTGTGCATAATAACCATACATTGTTGCATAAGTGCGTTTACTGAATTAAAACCATAACCAGATCCCTGTGGGAACGAATTTGGACTTAACCTTATATATTACTTGTGACCACGTACGCTTGCGTGATTTAGTGCAAACAAGTTTTTGGCGCCGCTGCCGGGGATCATTGGTGTTTTATTTTTGGTTTATGTGCTTGTCAATAGTGGTCGTTAGAGTTCACTGACTCAGATTTCTTTTTCTCATCTATCTTGCATAGTTCGTTGGTGTTTCAGGTACTTGTCAGAGAGCATTGCCGTTGAAGATGGATTTTCTAAATTACTATGGAGTTCAGCAGGTGGTTAGTGTTTGTGAGCTATGATAAGTGGGTATTTTATCTACTTAGAACGTTTCCATTTAGCTTAAAACGATGGTTTGTACTTGAGTTGTGGTATTTTTGATCTCTTTTAAGGGTATTGTGCAGGGAAATCAATCACAGGTGTTAGAGGAACGAAGCATAGCAATCGAAGTGCAAAACGGAGTCAAATTCAGGGAAAGGAAAAATTTTGTGCTGGACAGTAGCTAGGGCGCCGCGTCGCCGGTTTTACACTAGAAGAGGGCGCCGCGTCGCCGTGGGAAAAGCTAGGGCGCCGCATCGCCGAGTTTGCACTTGAGGACGGCGCCGCGTCGCCGGCTCGGCTGACCCGTTTCCTGATTTGTTTTGTGTGATTTAAAAATAAATAAAAAAAACATTCTTTTGTACTAGCACCTGGAGGCCCATATAAGGGAAGAAAAGAAAACCCTAGGGAGGATAGTTGTTTTTATGTACGTAGTTTCTTTTAGCACAAACAAGGGAGGAAGAAGATAGTTTCCCATTTCATTCTTGTATTCTTCCTAGTTGTGGATGCTTGACTTTGGTGTATTCTTTAAAACCCTTGATATTTATCTTAGTCTTTATTTATTTTCTTTCTATCATGTTTTCATTGGTACCCATGATGATGATTAGTTCGATCATGAACTAATTCGTTGTCATGGGGGTTTAGTGGACTTATTCATGAATTCTATGCGTTGAATCTTCTTGATGCCTATAGTGTGATTGATGTGATATCCTACCATGGTTGTTTTAATTCGTTATAGGAGAGTAGCTAACTCCTGTAATTGTGTGTTAATTCTTGTTGAAGCGAAAGTGAATACAAGAGTTTAGAACTTGCCATGTTAGCGTAGGTTTATGCGTGATAATTATCATTCGTAATTAGTGTCGTAACTCTAACCGTTTTATGACGACTACGTGATCAATTGAATGCTTGCACCTCAACCATTATGTTTAATTCTTTATAGACATATGAAGACTTGGCATAATTGGGGGACTAAATGATTTCTATCTTTATTGTGGATATTGTTTAGGATGGTATTTGTTTAACGGAAGTTGGCTTATATCAGTTTCGTGTGTTCGATCAGGTGTTAATAAATCACATGAACAAGGCTAGGGATTTGGAGACCATAGATGGATTGTTTAAAGAAACTAAATTCCCATGTTTTATTTGCATAAGTAATTCGACATAAATCTCAGTTTAAGTAGTTGATAATTAGTTATATTTCTTAGATAAATTTTAGTGATAACAACAATCCACTTAATTAATTGTTTTAGCATCGGAAAACAATCATACATTGGTGAGTGAGTAGCTAGACAATACAACGAGTCCCTGTAGGAACGAACCTTATTTGCTATCTGTATTACTTGAGATCACGTGCACTTGCGTGTTGAGTTGGTCGTAACAAGTTTTTGGCGCCGCTGCCGGGGACGCGGTTTTATTTTGTTTAGTTTCAATATTTGCCATCAGTGGTCATTGAATTTCGGTGACTAGGACGTTTTCATAACATTTCTTGTTGGTGAATTTCAGGTACTTGTTGAGAGTTTATGCGTACACGAGCTCGTGCACGTAGAGACGAACTAGCACGTACAGAAGAACTAGCTAGGAGAAGACTTGATTTTGATTTAAAAGACAATCTTGAAGCAAGGGAAGTTATGGCTAATCAAGAACCAGCAGCGAAGGCTTTGAGTGAATTCTCTCAGCCGAAAGTGGAGGACATCCATTCTAGTATTGTTCGCCCAGCTATAGGGTCTAACAATTTCGAGTTAAGGCCAAACATCATTCAGATGATTCAGAACACAGTCCAGTTTGGGGGTAGTCCTGCTGAAGATCCCAATGCTCATATTAGGGACTTCCTGGAGATCTGTGATACCTTCAAATTCAACGGAGTTACAGATGACGCAATCAGATTGAGGCTATTTCCCTTCTCTCTTAAGGATAAAGCCAAGAGTTGGTTACATTCTATGCCATCAGGCTCTATTACAACATGGGCAGATTGTGCTCAAAAGTTCTTGACTAAGTATTTCTCCATGGCAAAGACAGCAGCTTATAGGAATGCAATTTCTCAGTTTGCTCAGCATTCCCAGGAATCTTTGGGAGAAGCTTGGGAGAGGTACAAGGAGATATTGGCACGTTGTCCTCATCATGGAATGCCAGATTGGATGATAATCAGCAATTTCTATAACGGGTTGGGAGTTCAGTCCCGTCCTATGTTAGATGCAGCCTCTGGAGGTGCGCTATGGGCAAAAAGCTATGAGGATGCTTATAATCTGATTGAAATGATGTCGGCCAATGAGTTTCAGAATCCTACTCAACGCTTGCCACCTGCCAAAGTGGCCGGAGTTCTTGACTTGGATGCAGCTACTGCTATTGCTGCCCAACTCAAAGCGTTGACAATGAAGGTAGATTCCCTTTCTAATCTTGGTACTAACCAGGTTGCTATGGTGTGTGAATTGTGTGCAGGGGCACATGACACAAATATGTGTGCTATCTCAGCTGAATCCGCACAATTTGTTAGTAATTTTCAAAGACCTCAGCAACCAGTGCCACAATTTTATCATCCCAACAATCGGAATCATCCTAACTTCAGTTGGAGCAACAATCAGGGAGGTGCTCAGCAACCACATAATCAGCAGTTCAATGCAAGGCCAAGTAATCAGAACTATCAACAACCCCCTTATGCTCCAAGGCAACCATTCAATCCACCGGGGTTTCAGCCACCTCAAGGAACTTCATTGAATCAGTCTGAAAAGTCGGAATTGGAAGAGCTTCGGATGATGTATAAGAGTCAGGCAGTGTCATTGAAAACCTTAGAGAATCAAATTGGCCAGCTAGCCAATGCCTTGTTGAACCGTCAACCAGGAACGCTTCCGAGTGACACAGAGGTGAACCCAGGCAAGAAAGATCAAAAGGAACAAGTTCAGGCAATTACATTACGGTCAGGAAGAAGTCTACAAGGTCAGAACGAAGAAAAAGCAACAGAAAAAAAAAATGAAAATTCTGAGCAGGAGGTAGGGCGCCGCGGCGCCGCCCCACAGTTCAAAACCGGCGACGCGTCGCCGTGCCCTCTGGAGGAAAAATCTGACTTTTCAGTTGAGGTCAATTATGGTTCTGATTTGCTTCCTCATGCTACTCCTTCAACTCCTATCATTCACAAGAGTGTTAATTCTCAAAAAGAAGAAGAAGATAAGGTGTTTCCACCTCCTCCATTCCCAAAACGAATTCAAAGGCAAAAGTTAGACAAGCAATTCGCTAAATTCTTGGATGTATTCAAGAAGCTACAGATTAACATACCATTCGCGGAGGCTCTTGAGCAAATGCCGAGCTATGCGAAGTTCATGAAGGGTATTCTCTCGAAGAAATTGAAACTTGAGGAGTTAGAGACTGTTGCCTTGACGGAGGAATGTAGTGCCATCTTGCAACAAAAGTTGCCTCCTAAGTTGAAGGATCCTGGAAGCTTCACCATTCCATGCATTATTGGAGACATCTCATTCAGCAAATGTTTGTGTGATTTGGGTGCAAGTATTAATCTCATGCCGTTATCAGTGTTCATGCAACTTGGTCTTCCAGAGCCAAAGCCCACTACCATGACTCTACAACTTGCTGACCGTTCTGTTACTTATCCGCGAGGGATAGTTGAGGATGTTTTGGTGAAGGTCGACAAGCTTATCTTTCCAGCCGACTTTGTTATTCTTGACTTCGAGGAAGACAAGAAGATCCCTATCATCTTGGGACGACCATTCTTGGCAACGGGCCGAACTCTTATCGATGTCCAAAAGGGGGAACTCATTATGAGGGTGCACGATCAAAACGTCACTTTTAATGTTTTCAATGCAATGAAGCTTCCAACTGACGATGAAGAGTGTTTCAAAATTGATATGGTCGACAAGGTGGTCAACTCTGCAACTCAACACTTGATAAAAGCTGATGTGTTGGAAAGAGTTCTTTCTAATGACTTGGAAGTTGAGACCGAAGAGGATGAAGAACAATTGCAATATCTTAATGCATCACCATGGAAGACGTTTCAAAGCTCTTTTGAATCATTGGGGTTGTCAGAATTGAAAAAGTCTCATGTTAGACTTAAGCCATCCATCGAGGAAGCACCTACATTGGAACTTAAGCCATTGCCTGAACATTTAAGGTATGCCTATCTTGGTGATTCTTCTACTTTACCTGTTATTATATCTTCTAAGCTTTCAGGAATAGAAGAGGAAAAACTATTGCGAATCTTAAGGGATTCCAAATCAGCCATTGGGTGGACTATAGCAGACATTAAGGGTATCAGTCCGTCGTACTGCATGCACAAAATTCCTTTGGTAGAGGGAGCTAATCCTACAGTTGATAATCAAAGGAGACTAAATCCTGTCATGAAAGAAGTTGTGAAAAAGGAAATTCTCAAATGGCTTGACGCGGGCATTATCTACCCAATTTCTGATAGCTCTTGGGTGAGTCCGGTACAGTGTGTGCCTAAGAAGGGGGGCATGACAGTGGTGACTAATGAGAAGAACGAGCTCATTCCTACGCGAACAGTTACAGGTTGGAGGATTTGCATGGATTATCGGAAATTGAACAAGGCCACTCGGAAAGATCATTTCCCACTTCCATTCATTGATCAGATGCTTGACAGATTGGCTGGACATCAGTACTATTGTTTGCTTGATGGGTATTCTGGGTACAATCAAATTTGCATAGCACCCGAGGATCAGGAGAAGACTACTTTCACTTGTCCATTTGGCACATTCGCATTCAGACGTGTTTCTTTCGGGTTGTGTGGTGCACCAGCTACATTTCAACGGTGCATGATGGCCATCTTCTCTGACATGATTGGAATTAATGTGGAAGTATTCATGGACGACTTCTCAGTCTTTGGGGATTCTTTTGATGAGTGCTTGGCAAACTTGAGTTTGGTTCTAAAACGTTGTGTGGAGACAGAATCTTTTCACTAGTCTCATTAGGTGCTTTTGGGCTAGGTTAGGGTCATGCCTGTTTGGATGTTTGAGTCTTAATCACTTGATTATAATTAGAATTTTCGTTATTCCCTTGATGGCGTAGGAGCAATAAAGTCTAAGTTTGGGGGACACCAAGGATTTCATGCTAGTTGTTAATATTTGTTAATATTGGCTAGGCGTCAAACGGCTAGTAGCCGGCTCATTTTTATATGAGTAGTCTAGGGTTGGAATTGAGAATTCTCGTTCCAGATTGCATACATTAAAAAAAAAAAAAAAAAAAATTTGAAAAAAAATGAAAAAAAAAAAAAAAAAAAAAAAAAGAGTCATGTAAATAATTTAAATGCAAAATTAACCAGAGTGAGCTCTTTAATACTCGAGTTATTAAGTCCGAGGGGACTTAGTCCTAGTGACCTAAGGCTTTTATAGTCTGGGATCCTGCTGACCTAACACTCGCTACATGGGTATTATTGTATAAGCCTTTCGGGGTCTCACTCATTGCACGGTTAAATAAGCATGTGTAGTGTATATAGTATGTAGTGTCGTAGTAATAAAGCATGAATTCTTGGTTAACTTGAATAAGGATGGTGGTGTTCCTAGGTTATGAAGTGTCTACAGTCTATTCTTTTTTATAAACCTGTGATTGTCTTGGCAAAGGATAGGTATGGTTTTTGACCTAGTGTTGGGAGCATTTCTGATGAGCATTGCACACACACACGTTTCTGTTCATGTATTGTTAGTATACGGGGGCTTAGTCGAGCTCTATTCGGATTTAGTTGCATTCTTTGAGGCAGCTGGTTGCTAGTTGGTTTTGGTCAGTTTAAAGGGGATTGTTGCATTTTCATATAGTTGCATTCATATAGTTAGTTGCATTGTTAGTTGCATTATTAGATGGATTTTGTGGGTACATTCACTATAGGCCCTCACGAGACCTTACTCGTCCACTAGGGCTGCCTAGGGGTTTAAAGGGCTTGTTGCATATGCCAAATGCAACCGTGATCACCTACGGAAGTGGTACTAGGTAGTTGTAAATATTTTGTTTGTTATGCTTGAGGACAAGCATCGGTTTAAGTTTGGGGGTGTGATAAGTGGGTATTTTATCTACTTAGAACGTTTCCATTTAGCTTAAAACGATGGTTTGTACTTGAGTTGTGGTATTTTTGATCTCTTTTAAGGGTATTGTGCAGGGAAATCAATCACAGGTGTTAGAGGAACGAAGCATAGCAATCGAAGTGCAAAACGGAGTCAAATTCAGGGAAAGGAAAAATTTTGTGCTGGACAGTAGCTAGGGCGCCGCGTCGCCGGTTTTACACTAGAAGAGGGCGCCGCGTCGCCGTGGGAAAAGCTAGGGCGCCGCATCGCCGAGTTTGCACTTGAGGACGGCGCCGCGTCGCCGGCTCGGCTGACCCGTTTCCTGATTTGTTTTGTGTGATTTAAAAATAAATAAAAAAAACATTCTTTTGTACTAGCACCTGGAGGCCCATATAAGGGAAGAAAAGAAAACCCTAGGGAGGATAGTTGTTTTTATGTACGTAGTTTCTTTTAGCACAAACAAGGGAGGAAGAAGATAGTTTCCCATTTCATTCTTGTATTCTTCCTAGTTGTGGATGCTTGACTTTGGTGTATTCTTTAAAACCCTTGATATTTATCTTAGTCTTTATTTATTTTCTTTCTATCATGTTTTCATTGGTACCCATGATGATGATTAGTTCGATCATGAACTAATTCGTTGTCATGGGGGTTTAGTGGACTTATTCATGAATTCTATGCGTTGAATCTTCTTGATGCCTATAGTGTGATTGATGTGATATCCTACCATGGTTGTTTTAATTCGTTATAGGAGAGTAGCTAACTCCTGTAATTGTGTGTTAATTCTTGTTGAAGCGAAAGTGAATACAAGAGTTTAGAACTTGCCATGTTAGCGTAGGTTTATGCGTGATAATTATCATTCGTAATTAGTGTCGTAACTCTAACCGTTTTATGACGACTACGTGATCAATTGAATGCTTGCACCTCAACCATTATGTTTAATTCTTTATAGACATATGAAGACTTGGCATAATTGGGGGACTAAATGATTTCTATCTTTATTGTGGATATTGTTTAGGATGGTATTTGTTTAACGGAAGTTGGCTTATATCAGTTTCGTGTGTTCGATCAGGTGTTAATAAATCACATGAACAAGGCTAGGGATTTGGAGACCATAGATGGATTGTTTAAAGAAACTAAATTCCCATGTTTTATTTGCATAAGTAATTCGACATAAATCTCAGTTTAAGTAGTTGATAATTAGTTATATTTCTTAGATAAATTTTAGTGATAACAACAATCCACTTAATTAATTGTTTTAGCATCGGAAAACAATCATACATTGGTGAGTGAGTAGCTAGACAATACAACGAGTCCCTGTAGGAACGAACCTTATTTGCTATCTGTATTACTTGAGATCACGTGCACTTGCGTGTTGAGTTGGTCGTAACAAGCTATGTGCGGGCGCACATGAGACGTATCAGTGCTGGAGCAACCAAGGTGGTATTCAACAACCTCAGCAATGTGAGCGGTGTTTGGGCGTTCATGATCCATCGCAATATTGTTACTACGGAGGAGTTGATCCATATGTCAATTATGAGGAACAACCATATTTTCAATACTATCCTCAACAGTACCAGCAAGATGTTCCAGATATGTCATCTTTTTATGGAAGTGAAGATTTTCAACATCAGCAACCTACTCCTACTTTTCAGTCAGATGAGGTTCCTACTAGGGAGGAGATTAGGATGCTTGTGAAGAGTAATGAGGAGTCTCTCAAATCTTTGGAGATTCTAGTTGCTCAAGCTGTGAGATCATTGGAACAAGAGACTCTGGAGGAGATTAGGATGCGTATAAAGAATAACGAGGCGTCTATCAAATCTTTGGAAACAATAGCTGCTGAAGTTAGGGATGCCTTGGATCAAGAGAATCAGCAATTCATACCAGAGGCAATTCCAGAAAATAACGATGACTTGGAGCAAGGTACTGCATGCTTAATTGAAGAAGACAAATTCCAAGAGGAGGAGAGTGTTCACAAGCCATGTGAGGAATTTGATCATGCTAGGATGGTGGATGATTTGGAGAGGGCACTATTTGGGACAGACACTGATGAGCTGCACAAATTTCGAGAAGTGGTATGTGCGTACCAAGAGGCTGAAGAACATGGGAAAAATGCAGGTCTTCTACTTGTCTCAGAGTTTAAAGATGGAGGTAGCGCATTAGAGCCAATGGAGGAAGTTCTCGTTGAGGAACCAAAGGCTTCAGCAATTTACATTTACCCTCCTCCATTATATTCAAGTGAAGCCCGCGAATGTGTGTTGTTCTACAAATTGACAGATTTTGGGTCAACAGATGAAGGCATTGGAATAGGACATAGTTGTTACACGAATAGGCCAAGCGAGGAGAAGGGGCAGAAAGTGTGCCGCCGTGATGATGATGAAGTCTCACGAAGAGATGATCAGGCAAACTATTATCATCCTTAATGGAGGCTTGGAAGTAACGTCAAGCTATTGACGTTAAAAAAGCGCTTCTTGGGAGGCAACCCAAGGTATGTTTTCTACTTTCCCTTGTATTTACTTCCATTCAATGAGGACATTGAATGTTCTAAGTTTGGGGGTGGTTTGAGGGATAAGTAGTGTATATATATGTGATTGTTAGTCATTGTGTTCATGTAGGATTTCATGCTTTGCATATTAGTAGTAGTAAATTATGCATTTATGTTCGTGTTATTTAAGTTTGTTTCATATAGGACATTCTGTTTTTATGTTTGTATATTATGTGAGTTCATAGTAGTTGCATTTGCACCCATGCTTGATAGGAATTTTGTGTTGTTGACGCTTTTGATTGAGAAGTGATATGCTTTGTTCTTGTGCACACACATACACTAGTAAGTTGAAGCTAGTAGACTTATTGAATGTTGTAAGTAATTAGAAGGACATGAATATGTGCAAGATGATTTAGTTCGCATGCTCTGAATACAAGTAGGTGCGTTAGAGAGATTTTTGCTTGGGATTGAGTATGTTTTTCCACCAAGTGAGTTTTTGAGCCATATTGCATATTTGTTGCAATTTATTCGTTTGCTTGAGTGTCCACAGATTGTTTGCATTGCTAGCAGTTGTTTGAGGTCTTTCTTGAAACGCATGACATTATTTGACGATTAAGATGATTAAGGCATTTAGGATTAACCGCATATTTTCCCATATTACCACACCATGTTTACATGATCAATTAGTTAACCCGTTGAGCTTAATCCTATTTTTTCGGTGACATACCACATTACTTTCCTAGACCTTTTTCTTGTATTGGCCTTACATTAATTTGAACCCACATTGTCAAAGGCTAGTAGAGTGCTTAAGGGAGTAATAAGGTGTGCAAGGAGGGTTTATTGTTGGTCATATTTTTGGGGGAAATATTGAAAATTGGGTTTGGTTGTTTACTTGATAGTCGGCATGTGTAATAAAATTGTGGGATCATTGTTATTGTGTATATTATTGTTTGTGTTATATTTAGCTCTCGAAAAAAAAAAGGAAAAAAAGAGAGAAAAAAAAATATGAAAAAAAAAAATTATGAGAGCATGTTTGTGTTTGTTACGATCCTACTTTAGTCGACTAGTCGAGAGTTTTTTTTTGAAGAAAAAGAATAAATTATGTGGGGGGAAAATAGGGTGTTGTGTACGATGTATTATGGTACTTACTAGCTTTTGACACTTCACCTGTTTTGGCTTATTTGACATACCTTGTCCCTAGCCCCGTTACAACCCAAATAAAGACCTTTTGATTGTCGTCATTGATGTATGTTGTGTTAAGAGTTAGATTGATACCAAATGTCAAGCATGCTTATGATTTTGTTGGAATTGAGTGATACACTTACCCTTGTTCTTGAGTGAATATTCTTTTGTGAGTGGATTATGAGTGTTTGCTTGTTTTTGCGTATGAGATCCCGAGTTTTGACTCAAAGATGTACTCTTGTAGGCTTAGCATGATTACTAACTTATTCTTACATTTGACATGGACTTGTGAGAACTTACGCATGTTCGTTGAGTAGACTATGTGAATACTTGCACTTTCGACACCAAGACATTGCGTTATTACTTTGATTCTTAAGTTGATATGGCATGATAGGATTTGAAGGTATGGTAGGATATTAGTAATTTAGTACTAGATTAGTTGCATTTTCATATTAGTTGCATTCATGCATTGCATTGCATTGGATTTTGTGGGTACATTCTCTATAGGCCCACACGAGACTTTACTCGTCCACTAGGGCTGCCTAGGGGTTTAAAGGGCTTGTTGCATATGCCAAATGCAACCGTGATCACCTACGGAAGTGGTACTAGCTAGTTGTATATAGTTATATTTGTGTATGCTTGAGGACAAGCATTGGTTTAAGTTTGGGGGTGTGATAAGTGGATTTTATATCCACTTGGAGCGTTCCATTTCGGCTTAAATTGATGTCTTGGTCTCAAGTATGTGGTGTTTTTGATGTGTTTTTAGTGAATTTGTGCAGGAATAAGAGTCGGATGTGGGATGATGTTTTTCATGCTTAAATGGTAGGTTTTGAGCTAAAAGAATAATAGTACATCAAATTGTGAGAGAGCCGGAAGAGACGGAATGAAAATCGGAGTTAAAACGAAGAAAATAGAGCAAAATCAGCTCCCGGCAGCCAAAGGAGCGCAGCCAGCGCACAAACCAGCACAGCCAGCGCTATGAACAGTAGCTACAGCGCAGCCAGCGCTCCGCCAGCGCTCCACCAGCGCAGCCAGCGCGCGTAAAAATTCTGCTAGATTTTGGATTTTTGTTTTGGCCATATCTTGAGTTCTACAACTCCGTTTGAGGCCCGTAAGCAGTCCACGCGAAGATAACGAGATTTTCTATCATTCTAAAGTGGTCCAGAGGCCCAATTGCAGCTGGAACGTTTCAGAATTAATGAAGGAAAGACATCTGCGAATTTCCCTTTAAATCAGCATCAGTTTAGGAAACGTACTTCTATTATAATTCTGATTTGGTATTTTCTTGTTGGGCAAGATGTATAGAGCCTATATAAACACATCCAACACTTGTAAAATTAGATCATTAAGATCATTATCATTATTAGGAGTAGAACCATTACATATCAATTACTTAGGTTTATTTGTATCTTTTCATACTTTGTTTTTATCATGGTTTCATCAGATCCCATGATGACGAGAGGTTCGATTATGAACTAATCGTTGTCATGGGATTCTAACGGATTTATTTATGGAGCTTTAGTATCTTGATGCTTTACAGATCTGTGTGTGATGTATATCTGATATCCTCGTATGGTTATGCTTAATTGTTAGATGCGTAGCTAACATCTAATTTGTTAATCTCTTGTGAAGTGAAAGTGGATCTTGAGATTTAGAACTTGCCATGCTAGCATAGGTTCATGATTGTTTATCAACATGATTCGTAGTATGAGATGAAAATACTTATATTGCCCTGTGTGATCTTTATGGATAACTTGCTCTTCAACCGTTATGTTTTCAAATTCTATAGACATATAGGGTCTAAGCATAATTGGTGTCTATTCATCTTCTATCTCTTTTGTGGATGTATGTTTAGTTTGGTATACGTATGCTGACAGGTAGCGTGTACTTGTTTCGTGTTATCCGATCAGATATCATAACCATTGCATATAGTGATTAAAGGCGTCAGATCTAAGCGAAGTATTTAATGAAGTTAGGATTCCATGGTTTTTCTTGCAGAAGTAATTAGATTTCAATTCTTGTTAGTTAGTTAATTCGTAGTTTTGTTAATTTGCTTTTTAGTTAATTTAGATAGTTAAGAACCATATTTGTTATTTGTCTTAGCAGTGCATAATAACCATACATTGTTGCATAGGTGCGTTTACTGAATTAAAACCATAACCAGATCCCTGTGGGAACGAATTTGGACTTAACCTTATATATTACTTGTGACCACGTACGCTTGCGTGATTTAGTGCAAACAAATATCACAATTTGAAAGCAAATGGCCCCAAATATCACAACTCAAAAACTTGGCCCCAAATATCACTCCAAAGCACACTTTGAAGTAGCGTTTTTGATTTTTTTTTTATATAAATGCTGATGCGTCTAGCGTTTTTTTTTTTGAAAACGCCAATTGAAATGGCGTTAACACTCAGAACACTTTCTAACATAGCGTCTTCCCCCCAAAACTCAACATCATCTAGCGTTTTTCTCAATTTTTTTTTTTTTGAAAACGCCAATTGAAGTGGCGTTAACACTCAACACACATTCTAAACTAGCGTCTTCCCCCCCAAAACTCAACACGATCTAGCGTTATAAAAAAAAATTCCTCCCCTACAAAACGATAAACGCAGTAGCGTTTTAAAAAAAATTAAAATAATATATAAAACGATACACGAAGTAGCGTTTCTACTAAAAAAATTAAATGCTACACGCTACTGTGTTATAGTGTGATATTTGGGGAAAAGTTTTTGAGCTGTGATATTTGGGACCATTTACTTTGAAATTGTGATATTGGGGGCCTTTTTTCGCATAAGTGTCATAAAAGTGATAATTAGATTAGAAATTATGGGGCCGTTTGGCTTACCTTAAAATGAGTAGCTTATGGTTTATAAGCATAAGTGTCATATAAGTGATAAGTAGATCAGAAATTATAAGTCAGTAGAGTGTTTGGTAAATCAGAACTTATAAATCAGTAGAGTGTTTGGTAAATCAGAACTTATAAGTTAAATTTTTTTATTATTTTCAAAATATTTGTTTTTTAATATATATCAATGGATGTCAATGGATAAATATCGATGAGTAGAGCAATTTGATATATGCATATCAATTTTTTAATGAACGGATCAAAAGATATATGATTTTGAAGATTTGAAGGATATTATATATTGCGTGTATCGAGAAATTAGAATAAGTTGAAAGTTGAATTTTAGGATTTCTTAACATTCAACTTATCAACATATAAGTTATAAGTTGAGCTAAAACTTAAATAGGCAAACACCCCTAATAAGCTATTATGGGCTTATAAGCCATACGTTACTGGCTTTATGAAACGCCAAACACGCACTATAAGTCAAGTGTTTGGTAAATCAGAACTTATAAATCAGTAGAGTGTTTGGTAAATCAAAACTTATAAGTTAACTTTTTTATTATTTTGAAAATATTTGTTTTTTAATATATATCAATGGATGTCAATGGATAGATCTCGATGAGTAGAGAAATTTGATATGTACATATCAATTTTCTAATGAACGGATCAAAAGATATATGATTTTGAAGATTTGAAGGATATTATATATTGCGTGTATCGAGAAATAAGAATAAGCTGAAAGTTGAATGTTGAGGATTCCTAACATTCAATCTATCAACATCTATAACCTTTATTAATAAGCGAAACACTCTTTTAACGGTACCATTTTTGGTTTCACGACTTTCATCCCTATTTTGGTTCCACCTTATTTTGGTTTCACCCCTATAATTCTATTTCTATTATAATTCTATGATGTTTTTTAATAAAATAGAAATTCTATTATAATTATAATTTTTTTATTATAACTTTAAATAAAAAAAATAGTTTCATCCCTAGAATCATATCCCCTTACAATTCTATGTTATTTTTTAAATAAAATAATAAAATTGAAATCCTATTATAATTATAATACAAATTTTTATCATAACAAATTGAAATTCTATTATAATACAATTTTTTTAATCATAGTTTAGAATCAAGAAATAATACGACTGATTCTTTAAAAGTTTTTTCAAGGAACACCCCTTTAACAATACCACTTTTGGTTCACACCACATTTGGTTTCACCCCTAAAATCCTATTTGTACTATAAATCTATGTTACTTTTTAATAAAATAGAAATCCTATTGTAATTTATAATTCTTTTATTACAACTTTAAATAAAAAAATAGTTTCATCCCTAGAATCATATTCACTTACAATTCTATGTTATTTTTTAACGAAAATAATAAAATTGAAATACTATTATAATTATAATACATGATTTTTATAATAAATTAGAATAAAAAAATAAAACGACCAATTCTTTAAAAAGATTTTTCAAGGAGAACAACTAGAACATGTTTCTATACACTATTCTAGAACATTCTTCCCTGCGATTGTTTGTTATTTTTTTAAAAAAATATAATAAAATCGAAATCTTATTATTATATTTCTTATATTGTATTAACAATTTTTTTATTATAATTATAATAAAAAAAGTTTACGATCAATTATCCTAAATATTTTCCAATGAAAACAACCGAAACGTATTTTCATGCACTTCTATTAAACAATCTAAGTTTATAGTTTGTTAATCATATAAATGTTTTTATGCAAATAACATAGTTCTTTTTATAATTTTTGTAATATAATTTTATAAATATTTAATTAAATAAAAATTAGTAATTATCTATATATATTATAATGCCTGGAGATCGGAAAGTTACCAGAAGCGTTCAAGGTATTTTTCTTGAATTTTCTTTTTTTTTGATTTATTTATTAAAATTATTTTTTTGCATTAAATACCTCTTAATGACATATTAATTAGTCATCAATTATACCTATATATTATAATGCCTGGAGATTGGAAAGTTACCAGAAGCGTTCAAGGTATTTTTCTTGAATTTTCATTTTTTTGATTTATTTATTAAAATTATTTTTTTGCATTAAATACCTCTTAATGACATATTAATTAGTCATCAATTATACCTAATAAATGTGTATTAAATTTGTTTATTTTATTTATTTACAAAATTATAAAACTTTATTTGAGCATTATAATTATTATTTTAATAAAAATATTAATTACATATATAATTAAGTTTGTTTTTAGGTAAACGACGAATAAAAATTGTTTACATTGGATCCTTTTTTTATTCCCTATCGAATACTGCTCCGATTTCTTTTCGGACAATTGCATTGTAGACGATCCTTAACTTCTTAATCAATTTTTATGATTAGTGATTATGGAAATCGAAATAAATTAGAGAAGTATATAAATCTATATATCTATATATATTATAATGGTGTATGACCAGACTAAACACATTTTATTTACAACTGCCCAAAATACCTTTATTCAAATCTGTCCGCCCTTTTTACCCACGGGCCGCGCACTTTGACAATGCGTACACCCTATACGCATTTCGAAAATGCGTAGTCCCCCTATACGCATCTCAACGATGCGTGAACTTCGTTAAATCTGATTGTCCAACACTGAAACAGTACCATGACTACGCATCGACTAAATGTGTGTAGGACTATACGCATCTCAAAGATGCGTATATGAACAGTTCTTCGTCGTCTTCCCCACCTGCTGCCGGAGGCGTTTTTCGACTAAACTTCGACCACTTCCACCGTTCTTTTCAAGCATCTATCCTTGGCATTCTATACATCAAAATGATCGTCTTCTCACGATCTACAAGTCTATGTTCTTCGACTTTTGTTTATTTCCCCGGATTTAAAATCCCCAAATCGAACATTTATTCTCCGATTGTTTTCCGTTTGCTCTGTGCACGCCCCTGCAGGGCCGGAAATCAACAAATGAAACAGGTAAAATGGAGAGGAAGGGTTGGGCTTTGTTTTGACACCATAAGCAGTACCAGAAGTAGCCGGAATGTCATGGACTGAGGTGTATAGCCGGAGAGGCGATTTTTCGCCTCAAAGAACCTCCGACCAGCAAAGTGAAGAAATGACGTATGATGACATCATCACGCATTTCCAGAATGCGTGACCCTCGATACGCATTTCCAAAATGGGTATTTCGGACAGTTTCCACATAAATGTGGTGTAGTTTTGGCAATTTCTCATATTATAATGCCTGAAGATCGGAAAGTTACCAGAAGCGTTCAAGGTATTTTTCTTGAATTTTCATTTTTTTGATTTATTTATTAAATTTTTTTTTTTGCGTTAAATACCTCTTAATGACATATTAATTAGTCATCAATTATAACTAATAAATGTGTATTAAATTTGTTTATTTTATTTATTTACAAAATTATAAAACTTTATTTGAGCATTATAATTATTGTTTTAATAAAAATATTAATTACATATATAATTAAGTTTGTTTTTAGGTAAACGACGAATAATTTCTTTTTTACATTGGATCCTTTTTTATTCCCTATCGAATACTGCTCCGATTTCTTTTCGGACAATTGCATTGTAGACGATCCTTAACTTCACAATCAATTTTTATGATTAGTGATTATGGAAATCGAAATAAATTAGAGAAGTATATAAATCTTCGCAAAACACCTGTAATAAAAATAATACAAATAATTTTTTATTTTTACACATGGCAGACGATCCTTAACTTCTCAATCAATTTTTATGATTAGTGATTATGAAAATCAAAATAAATTATAGAAGTATATAAATCTTCGTAAAACACCTGTAATAAAAATAATACAAATAGTTTTTTATTTTTACACATGAAAAAATTACATGGGTTATGACCAAACCGATTAAATTAATAAAAGCCCAGTTTTATTGGTAGATTAAATCGATAAAAAAGTTGTACACCCGTTGTTCATTATATTATATCAAAATAAATTAATATTCTAATTAAATAAATTCTTACACTACAACTGAACATGTATGTTATGAGAGGGGCGTCGGCTTTAAAAAGTGTTATTATATATAATATTTATAAATTTTGATAGTAAAGACTACGTTTTTATTATAATTGATAAGTGGATTTTATATCTACTTGGAGCATTCTAAATCGGCTTAAATTGATTGTCTTGGACTCAAGTTTCTTGTAGTTTTGATGTGTTTTGCTTAGTTGTGCAGGTTTACGAGAATGTTGATTAAGGTGGATGCTTCTATAATTTTTTGGGAATTAATTGATTAAAATTCGGATTTTCTGGGAAGGCTGCGCAGCTTACACTGTTTTGGCCATATCTGGAGTTCTGTAAGTCCGTTTTCAGCGATCTTACTGCCCACGCGAAGCTTGAGAGATTTTCTACAACCTGGGATAGGAAGCACGTGCAAGTAATGTGTTTAATTAATTCGCGCACGTATTCATTGAGGAGCATGGCTGGGAAATTACTGTTTTGCCCTTTTCAAGTTCTATTTATATTCCGGGCAGTTTTTAGCACCTTAATTAAATTCTAATTGTAATAGAAGATAAATTCTTGCTGGGCAAGAAAGCTAGAGCCTATAAAAACACATCTAAGCATTGTAATTGGGGATCACTTTTTATATATCATAGCATAGATCTGCAAGGGAGAACATTGATTTTCTTTGAAGATTAAAGGTTTTTCTCTTTTCTTACAATTATGTGTTCAATTTATAATTCTTGTTTTGTTAATTCAATTATGAGTGAGTAGACTACTAATCTAGGGTTAAGTTGAACCCTAGCTATGATTGATGTGTGAATTTTCCAATTCCCCCAATTTGATTGTTTAATTGCTCTTGCTTATTGAGTTGTTTTAATTAGCAATTACAAATCAGACGTGATTATGTTTATTGTTTGAACCATTGTCTATTTATCAGCGAGAGTTGGATTTAGACGGTTGTGATTTATCCAATAAGAACATGAAGTTCTCCATGAGAATAGGTAGAATGCATTGTTAGGAAATTAGGATGCTGTGACTAATGTCTCTAAATTGCATGATACCATGAGAATAGGTTTGATTGTACTTTAAGAGAAGCCATTAATACTTGAGAGGGGTTATTGGTATTTATAGGGCGCATCTTTCCTGTTGAGTAGTTTACGATTAATTGGGGAGAAAATTCACGATTGCATTAATTCATGCTAGTGGGGATACTTAATTCTGGATATTTTTAATATTTGATTAATACAAACACAATTCTTTTTAGTATATAATTAGTTTAATAATCTCTCAATATTTATTGTGTTACTTGCTTAGCCGAATTAAATCAGAAATAACTGGTGATTGATACGTTTGTCTCTGTGGGATCGACTCTGACTTACCCTACTACATAGTTAGAAGGATTTGTTAGATATTATTATTTGATAGGCACGCGACAGCCTTGTCAAATTTTTGGCGTCGCTGCCGGGGACAAAGCAGTGTTAGATTAGTTAATTTTTGAATTGAATTTAGCTAAGTATTTTAGTTGAGTTGCTTCGGCTATTATACCCTTGTTATTTAATCATTGTGTCTAGTTCTCTTGTTGCATGCATACTCGAAGTTCAGGTACTGAAAACTTAATTGAAATTGATCCTGAAATTGAAGCTACAGCAAGAAGGCAAGCAGGCAAGCGAAGGAAAAACAAGGATAAGGAAATTATGACTGATACAACAGCTAAAGCTCTCAGGGAGCATGGTATGCCAGATGCTACAGGTGTACTCTCCAGTATTGTCAGACCAGCAGTCACAGCTACACACTTTGAGCTCAAGCCTCAGTTCATCCAATTCATCTCCAATGATTCTTTTGCAGGATTGTCCACTGAAAATCCTGTTGATCATCTTGAGAGTTTTCTTGAAAAGTGTGATACAATAAAGCTGACCAATGTTAGTGATGATGCTATAAAGCTGCGCTTATTTCCATTCTCTCTTCGAGATACAGCAAAGGATTGGTTGAAAGATGAAGGACCAAATACATTCACTACTTGGGATAGTCTTGCGAAGGCTTTTCTACTTAAATTCTTCAGTCAGAAGAAGACCTCTAAGCTCCGGAATGAGATATCTAATTTTCGTCAAGATGATGACGAGTCACTTCATGATGCTTGGAGAAAATTTAAGCGACTTCAGAGACAATGCCCTCACCATGGAATTCCTGACTGGTTGTTGATCCAAACATTCTATAATGGGTTGACACAAGAATTCCGAAACTTTGTTGATGCTTCTTCTGGAGGTTCTATTATGAAGAAGAATACCGAGGATGCGAAAGCTTTGTTAGACGAGATAGCGTCCAATGACAATTATCCATACAGTGATCGAAATCATCCTAAGAAAGGTGGTAAGTATGATGTTGATGCTCTAACCATGTTGAATACTACTATGCAGGCTATGGTCAAAAAGATTGAGCAATTGGATACCAAAAGTTCTTCATCTACTGTTGCTTCATGTGAGATATGTGGTGTTGTTGGACACACCAAACTTGCTTGTCAATACAATCCTTCTGGAATGGCAGTTGAGCAAGCTAATGCTCTTTACAATCAGAATCAGAGGCCGCAGTATAATCCTTACTCCAACACGTACAATCCAGGTTGGAGAGATCATCCAAATTTCTCCTACAGGAACAATCAGGGTCAAGCTCAATCTTCACAAAATAATTTTTCTCAGCCTCCTGGTTTTCAGCAAGCTCAGCCGCAGAAATCCAACTTGGAAAGTCTTATGGAAGGATTTATCTCTACTCAATCGAAAAAGAATGAGCACTTTGATTCAAGCATCAATGAGATAAAGGCTCACAACAAAATGATGGAAAACACAATCACTCAAATTTCTCAACAGTTGAGCCAACTTAATAAGTCTTCAGGCCAACTTCCTGGCCAAACTAAGCAACCACCAAGGGGCCATATCAATGCTATAACTTTGAGGAGTGGTAAAGAATTGAACCAGCCGGAATTGAAGGTGAGCAAAAATGTTGTGAATGCTAAGGAAAGTGAAGAGGAGATTGCAACTGAGAATCCAGTAGAACCAGAGGTCGTGGAAAAAGGAAAGAAAGAATCAGAAGCTGTTCCTTTTAAACCATATGTGCACCTGTTCCTTTTCCACAAAGGTTGGCACAAGCAAAGCTAGAGAAGAAGTATGGTAAATTCCTTGAAATTTTGCAAAAGCTACATATCAATATCCCATTCATGGATGCTATTACTGAGATGCCATCTTATGCAAAATTCTTGAAAGATATTTTGTCAAGGAAGAGAAAAATTGAAGAAAGCTCTACCATCTCATTAACGGCAGAGTGCAGTGCCATCTTGCAAAATGATCTTCCAAAGAAGTTAGCGGATCCAGGTAGCTATTCTATTCCTGTTCAGCTTGGGGATGTCGAAATAAAAAGGGCTTTGTGTGATCTTGGAGCAAGTGTCAGTTTGATGCCTTTATCAATTTGTGAACAGCTCCAGATGGGTGAACTAAAACCCACACGTATCTCTTTACAACTGGCAGACAGAAGTGTGAAATTTCCATTGGGAATTCTAGAAGATGTGCCCCTTAAGGTAGGAAAGTTTTATATTCCGTGTGATTTTGTTGTCATGGAAATGGAAGAAGATGCAAATATTCCTATCATTCTTGGGAGGCCTTTCTTAGCAACATCTGGAGCTATCATTGATATGAAAAATGGATGGATTTCTTTTGAGGTAGGCGAAGAGAAGATGGAATTCAAGCTGCAAAGTACAATGGGACATCCTTCTACGGATGAGTTTGTGAATAGGGTGGATGCACTAGAGGAAGTGATCGACATGAAAGCCAAAACTTTATCATATGAGGATCCACTTCAAGCTGTACTAGAGGGTAACGTTGATGAAGAAAATGGAGAGTGTCACGGTTACGAGAAGCTTTTGGATGCAGCACCTACATATAAGCATGAACATTCTAATGTGCTACAGCGTGAGGGAGTTAAGGAGAGTTCCACGCCTCATAAGGTAGAACTGAAACCACTACCTGCATCTTTGAAATACGTGTTTATGGGCCCTAATGAATCATATCCTATTATTGTTAATTCTGAGCTTGATGACATTCAAATTGAGCAGTTGCTCACGGTCTTGAGAAAATATAAAAATGTTATTGGGTATTCCATTGATGATATCAAGGGCATTAATCCATCATTCTGCATGCATAAGATTATTCTGGAAGATGAGCAAGCTTCTTCTATTGAGCCTCAACGGAGACTCAATCCTAATATGATGGAGGTGGTCAAAAAGGAGGTTTTAAAACTTCTTGATGCAGGTATAATCTATCCTATCTCTGACAGCAAGTGGGTTAGTCCGGTACATGTAGTGCCAAAGAAAGGAGGAATGACTGTTGTGAAGAATGATAAGGGTGAGTTGATCTCTACTAGAACTGTTACAGGGTGGCGCATGTGCATTGATTATCGGAAATTAAATAAGGCCACAAGGAAAGATCATTTTCCTCTCCCTTTTATTGATCAAATGCTTGAAAGGTTGGCAAAACATTCTTACTTCTGCTTCTTAGATGGATATTCAGGCTTTTTCCAGATTCCTATCCATCCGAATGATCAAGAAAAGACGACTTTTACATGCCCTTATGGTACGTTTGCATATCGCAGAATGCCGTTTGGTCTATGTTGTGCTCCTCCCACTTTTCAGAGATGTATGATGGCAATTTTCTCAGATTTCATTGAAGACATTATGGAGGTTTTTATGGATGACTTCTCAGTTGGTGGAACTTCTTTTGACATATGCTTACATAACTTGGAGAAGGTGCTTCATAGATGTCAAGAAGTTAATCTCATTCTCAATTGGGAAAAATGTCACTTTATGGTACAAGAGGGAGTTGTTCTGGGTCATGTTGTTTCGAAGAGAGGCATTGAAGTTGATAAAGCCAAGGTCGAGGTTGTTGAGCGCTTACCACACCCAACTTCAGTCAAGGGGATAAGAAGTTTTCTTGGTCATGCTGGATTCTATCGCCGTTTCATCAAAGATTTTTCGAAGATTGCTCAACCTCTTACTGAGCTCTTGGGTAAGGATGTACCTTTTGTGTTTAATGATGCTTGTGTTGAGGCTTTTGAAACATTGAAGAAAGCTCTTGTCTCTGCTCCAATTATACAACCACCGGATTGGAGTCTACCGTTTGAGATCATGTGTGATGCTAGTGATCAAGCTATTGGTACAGTCCTAGGCCAAAGGAAAGATGGAAAGCTGCATGCTATATACTATACAAGCAAGACCTTGGATGGTGCTCAGATTAATTATGCCACAACGGAGAAAGAATTGCTAGCAGTGGTGTATTCTATGGAAAAATTTCGATCCTATCTCGTTGGTTCGAAAGTTATTGTTCACACTGATCATGCAGCTTTGAGATACTTGATGAGTAAGAAGGATGCTAAACCTCGTCTGATTCGTTGGATTTTGCTTCTTCAAGAATTTGATTTAGAGATTAAGGATAAGAAAGGGGCTGAGAATGTGGTAGCTGATCATCTTTCACGCCTTACTCTTGATGAGGATGATGGTAAATCTACTCCAATTAATGATTCTTTTCCTGATGATCATCTACTTTCTCTTGCAAGTCTAGAGGTTCCTTGGTATGCTGACATAGCTAATTTCTTAGCTAGTGGAACTGTTCCTCATGGTTACTCGTCGCAGCAAAAGAAGAAATTTTTCTATGATGTGAGGAAGCACTTTTGGGATGATCCGTTTCTTTATAAATCTTGTGCAGATGGAGTCATTAGAAGATGTGTTCCATATAATGAGATTTCCTCTATAATCTCACATTGTCACGATTTGCCAAGTGGTGGTCATGCAAGTACTACAAAAACTGCTGCAAAGATTCTTCAGTGCGGTTTTTATTGGCCAACTCTTTTTAAAGATGTCCACCAATATGTTCATTCTTGTGATCGTTGTCAAAGAACTGGAAATATTTCAAGACGCAATGAGATGCCTCTCAATAGCATTCTTGAAGTGGAGCTTTTCGATGTGTGGGGAGTAGATTTCATGGGACCATTCCCTCCATCTTTTAAGAATAGGTATATCTTGGTAGCTGTGGATTATGTCTCAAAATGGGTTGAAGCCATTGCATCTCCCACTAATGATGCTCGTGTTGTAAGTAAGTTCTTTAAGCAGACGATTTTTCCTAGATTTGGAGTGCCAAGGATTTTAATTAGTGATGAAGGAAAGCATTTTCTCGAAAATCGTTTTGAAGCTATGTTGAAGAAATATGGAGTTTATCATAAGGTGGGACTTTCTTATCATCCCCAAACTAGTGGTCAGGTGGAGATCTCTAACCGTGAAATAAAGATTATCTTGGAGAAGACAGTCGCAAAATCAAGGAAGGATTGGTCTACGAAGCTTGATGATGCACTTTGGGCTTATAGAACTGCGTTTAAGACACCTATTGGGACAACTCCGTATAGATTGGTTTATGGAAAAGCATGTCATCTTCCCGTTGAGTTAGAGCACCGTGCATTTTGGGCTATCAAGGGTCTAAATTTTGATATGTTACCAGTAGGTGAGAGAAGACTTCTGCAAATTAATGAGCTAGATGAGCTTCGTTTTGAGGCTTATGAAAGTTCTAAGCTTTACAAGGAAAAAACAAAGAAGTGACATGACAAAGGGTTATTACGAAGAGAATTCAAGGAAGGGGAGCTAGTTCTTCTATTTAATTCAAGATTGAAACTCTTTCCCGGAAAACTTCGTTCTAGGTGGTCTGGTCCGTTCAAGATACAAAAGGTTTTTCCATATGGTGCAGTTGAATTGTTGAATACCCATGGAGAGTCATTCAAGGTGAATGGGCAAAGAGTGAAGCATTATAGAGCGGGTGAACCAATTAACGAGGAGGTGGATTTTCAGCTGTCTTCCCCTTTTTCAGAATGATTGATGTGAAGGTGTCGGGCTAACGACATTAAACAAATGCGCTTTTTGGGAGGCAACCCAAAATTTGGTTGTATATTTTAGAGATGTAGTATTGTTCTCTTTTCTTATTAAAAAAAAAAAAAAATTCGAACAGTAGGCGCCAGCGCATCATGCGCCAGCACCCGCGCAACTGCGCCACAACACGCAGGAGGCATCCGCGCAAGAAGCGCCAACACGCGCAAGTGCGCCCAGGCAACCAGCAACATCCCGCGCCTCATGCGCCCGAACCAACTGTTGTGCAGTTTATTTTTTTTGTTTTGTCCCTTAAATCCCAAAATTCTTCCCTCTTTTATTTTATTATCCTATTTCTAATTCTAATTCATCTCTCAATCTTAAACCTATCCTCCCAATTCCTATTCTAACTACAAATCAAATTTTTAAACACACCCAAAATCCTTTTCCACTTCTAATTTCATCTCTATTATTATTTACATCTCCTATATATATACACCCACATCACCTATACATACACAAACCCATCTATATAAATCCCAAATTCTAATTTTTCATCCATTCAAAGTGCAAGGGGAATTCAATTTCGAAATTTTGGGGATTCATCTAGCAAGTTCACCTCTTGGATTCAATTGGGTAATATCCTATCTTATCTTTTATTTGAATTTGTGAATTTTGCAAATTAGGGTTCTTGGTGTGTAATTTGGGGGTTCTTTATTTGGTGATTTGTTTGGAGATTTTTGTGCCTTGCTTGTTATTTGTTGATTATGGCTCCTAAAAGGCAACGGTTAATGGGTAGTGGTAGTAGTGCTCCTCCATCTTTGGATGAGAATGATGTTGTGGGAGATGGAGTGGAAATGTTTGTTAATGAGGAGGCTAAGGCGGAGTATATTCGGTTAGTTTCAAGAGGGGTTATTCAAGAACGGAGGCTTGTACCCCATAAGTATACAGAGATGAGAGCTATGATTACTGAGAGGGGTTGGACGTTATTCTATGAATTTGCTAATGATGCTTCGTTGGATGTGGTTCGGGAATTTTATGCTAATGCATCAATAGCAAGGAATAATTCCACGATTGTGAGGGGTCGAAAGGTGGATTATTCACCTCGTGCTATTCGTAATTTGATTAGGCAACCGCCTAAACCTCGAGATGCTACGGATTGGGGACAAAAGACTAATGATGATGTTGATCTTGATGAACTCATTGATGAGCTTTGTGTTCCGGGAACGGAATGGAAATGTAAGTTGGGTACGAACATAAAGTGTAATTTCCCGGCTTCATCGTTGTCTAGTGTTGCAAAGGCATGGTTTTTTTCATAAGTTCTAATATCATTCCGACAAACCATGTTACCAATGTTACTGTTGATAGAGCCATCTTGCTATGGGGTATTCTAAAAGGCGAGTATGTCGACATTGGGCATCTTATCAATCAACATATTCTTCGGTTTTTGGGAAGCAATTCGTCGGTGAATATTCCTTATGCTTCTATTGTTGCGTACTTGTGTGATGCATCGAAAGTTAAATGCTATCAAGGTGAGCCGATGCAAAAACCTATGGCTTCTATTACGGATGCTACCATTGATCGGTTGAAGTTGAAGGAGTGGTCGGGCGGCACTCCTCATCCTAGGGGATTAGGCTTTGTTGTTGATGGTGCTAGTGGTCAGGGAACGGGCGTTCCGCCACATGTTTCGAGGGCACCGAAGGTGGATAGAGCAGGTTCTTCGCAGAGTCAGGTGGATGTGTCCGTTTTTGAATCTTATTTTCGTCGAATGACTAGGCGGATGGATGCTATGCATGCTAGCAGTCGCCAGTATTCTGAGGACATGGGCATAGCTTTGGAGGCAAAATTTCAGTCACCTAGTACTCCTATGCAGTGGCCTATATTTGGAGCTCGGACTCCGTATCCTCCACCTGATTCATCTGACGAGGATGACGAGGGTGCTGCTAGCGAGGATGAGTAGGTATGTTCTGCTACCCTTTGTATTTACTTCCATTCAATGAGGGCATTGAATATTTTAAGTTTGGGGGTAATATGGGGGATTAGTAGTTGTATGTATTGTTGTATTTTGTGTTCATATAGGATATCATGTTTGCATAGTAGTGATAGTTCATGCATTATTGTTATGTTCGTATTATCTACGTGTGTTCATATAGGACATTTTGTTTTATTTTCGTATACCATGTGAGTTTTCATTTAGTTGCATTTTCATGGCATGCATATTTCATGATTCCTTAGGACGAGCTGATTCTGATTGATAGGTGGATGTTGATTTGGGTGTGATGATGATGAGTAGAGGGCTGATTTATAGTTTCTATGAAATTGGCTTGCATGTTACGGGAACAAAATTTATTACACAGTCTCATTGGGGTGCTCTTGGGCTAGGTTAGGGTCATGCCTGTGAGATGTTTTGAGATTTAATCACTTGTTTATATTTAGAATTTTCGTTATTCCCTTTATAGCGTAGGAACATTAAAGTCTAAGTTTGGGGGAAACCAGGAATTTTCATGCTAGTTGTTCACAATTGTTAATAATGGCTAGGCGTCAAATGGCTAGTAGCCGGCTCATATTTATATGAGTAGTCTAGGGTTGGAAATGAGAAAGGCTCATTCCAGATTGCAAAAAGAGAAAAAAGAAAAAAAAAAGAAAAAAAGAAAAAAGAAGAAAAAAGAGTCAATAAGTTATTTGTTTATATGCAAAATTAACCAGAGTGAGCTCTTTAATACTCGAGTAATTAAGTCTGAGGGGACTTAGTCCTAGTAACCTAAAGCCCTTATGGTTTGGGATTGCTGACCTAACACTCGCTACATGGGTATTCTTGTATAAGCCTTTTGGGGTCTCATTCATTGCACGGTTAAATAAGCATGCGTATTGTATATCCTATTATGTGTCATAGTAATAAAGCATGAGTTTCTGTCTACCTTGGATAAGGGTGGAGGTGTTCCTAGGTTATGGAGTGTCTACAGTCTATTCTGATTATAAACCTGTGATTGTCTTGACAGAAAGCATGTATGATTTTTGACCTAGTTTTGGGAGTATTTCTGATGAGCATCGCACACACGCACGTTTCTGTTCATGTATTTGTTAGTATACGGGAACTTAGTCGAGCTCTGCTTGGATTTGTTACATTCATTGAGATATTTGCTTGTTAGTTGGTTTTGGTGAGTTTGAAGGGGATCTTGCATTTTCATAGTAGTTGCATTCATGCATTGCATTGCATTAGGTTAAATGGATTTTGTGGGTACATTCGCTATAGGCCCTCACGAGACCTTACTCGTCCGCTAGGGCTGCCTAGGGGTTTAAAGGGCTTGTTGCATATGCCAAATGCAACCGTGATCACTTACGGAAGTGGTACTAGCTAGTTAGTTAGTTGTAATTGTTAATGCTTGAGGACAAGCATCGGTTTAAGTTTGGGGGTGTTTGATAAGTGGATTTTATATCTACTTGGAGCATTCTAAATCGGCTTAAATTGATTGTCTTGGACTCAAGTTTCTTGTAGTTTTGATGTGTTTTGCTTAGTTGTGCAGGTTTACGAGAATGTTGATTAAGGTGGATGCTTCTATAATTTTTTGGGAATTAATTGATTAAAATTCGGATTTTCTGGGAAGGCTGCGCAGCTTACACTGTTTTGGCCATATCTGGAGTTCTGTAAGTCCGTTTTCAGCGATCTTACTGCCCACGCGAAGCTTGAGAGATTTTCTACAACCTGGGATAGGAAGCACATGCAAGTAATGTGTTTAATTAATTCGCGCACGTATTCATTGAGGAGCATGGCTGGGAAATTACTGTTTTGCCCTTTTCAAGTTCTAATTATATTCCGGGCAGTTTTTAGCACCTTAATTAAATTCTAATTGTAATAGAAGATAAATTCTTGCTGGGCAAGAAAGCTAGAGCCTATAAAAACACATCTAAGCATTGTAATTGGGGATCACTTTTTATATATCATAGCATAGATCTGCAAGGGAGAACATTGATTTTCTTTGAAGATTAAAGGTTTTTCTCTTTTCTTACAATTATGTGTTCAATTTATAATTCTTGTTTTGTTAATTCAATTATGAGTGAGTAGACTACTAATCTAGGGTTAAGTTGAACCCTAGCTATGATTGATGTGTGAATTTTCCAATTCCCCCAATTTGATTGTTTAATTGCTCTTGCTTATTGAGTTGTTTTAATTAGCAATTACAAATCAGACGTGATTATGTTTATTGTTTGAACCATTGTCTATTTATCAGCGAGAGTTGGATTTAGACGGTTGTGATTTATCCAATAAGAACATGAAGTTCTCCATGAGAATAGGTAGAATGAATTGTTAGGAAATTAGGATGCTGTGACTAATGTCTCTAAATTGCATGATACCATGAGAATAGGTTTGATTGTACTTTAAGAGAAGCCATTAATACTTGAGAGGGGTTATTGGTATTTATAGGGCACATCTTTCCTGTTGAGTAGTTTACGATTAATTGGGGAGGAAATTCACGATTGCATTAATTCATGCTAGTGGGGATACTTAATTCTGGATATTTTTAATATTTGATTAATACAAACACAATTCTTTTTAGTATATAATTAGTTTAATAATCTCTCAATATTTATTGTGTTACTTGCTTAGCCGAATTAAATCAGAAATAACTGGTGATTGATACGTTTGTCTCTGTGGGATCGACTCTGACTTACCCTACTACATAGTTAGAAGGATTTGTTAGATATTATTATTTGATAGGCACGCGACAGCCTTGTCAATAATTGCTACTTTTTATGTTTATGATATTTTTGAGATTATGAAAAATTTAGATATGTAAAGAGAGCATCTTCAAATTTATAATTTATGTAAATTGTTTTGAATCAATTTTTTTTAAAAATTCTTAAGAAACCAATCAATTTTTAAAAATAATAAAAAATAATTTATTTATTTTTAATATTTTAAAATGAAAATTTATGAACCGCGCGAAGCGCGAATAAGTTACCTAGTTTAACATAAATCTTCGAACCCATGCTTCGCACGGATTATCATATAGTATAAGTTATAAGTTGAACTAAACATAAATTGAATGTTAAGGATTCCTAGCATATTTAAAAATTGAATGATAGGATTTACAGCTTTCACCTAATCCCATTTAAGTGCTGCGCCAAACAATCTTCATAAGGTTTTGGCCCATTTAAGTCCAGTTATATGGATAGCCAAACACGCACATAACGTCACTCTTTGGATGGAATCTATGATATAATAGTATCTGTTGAGCCTTTTGTACAGTAATTTCCCTCATTTTAGGTCTTTACCCCGACTATTCACAGTTATTGCAAAAATGCCACTAACTTGATGTAGGTGTATCAGCTTGGTTTGTTATCTTCACGTGTGTTTGTACTTGATTAGGAGTATTATATCATTCATTGTAGAGACTTCCTTCATAAGCTGCAGCCTTATCTTGATTGCTTAGAATTCAAATTTCAAAATATGCTTAACCATCTCTCAAAAGCACTACTTTAAACTTTATCTTAAGTTTAATCTTAACCATCTCTCAAAAGCCTTATCTTGATTTAGCAGTTGAAGTGCGTATCATGAACGAGGTACTATTTATTCTTTCTATGGATTAAAGTGTCGTTTTAATGGAAGTATGGAAAGGTGGAGAGGTGTATGATATAATCTCTGCTTTGTTCACAGGAAGATGATCTATCCAACTCTTGCCATTCGTTCACCTCCGAATCTATGATTTATGGTTTCAGTTAAACTGTTTCGCTTTTTTCAAATACAAATATGATGAAAATGTTCTTATATATCGATTGTTGTAGGTTACAAAAGTGCTAACAGGGCGAGAAAAAGGAAGACCATTAAAGGCAAAGAGAATGTTGTAGGCTCTCAATCAATAGGTGATAAATACGATGTCCAAGTTTCCAAGTTTGGAATTTTGCCTTTGTCTAAATTAGTACTTCAACAGTTATGTATTTAAGTGTCATTTTTCTTTGAATGACAAGACATTTTTTTGTAGGTAATAGTGAAGCATTTAAATGTGATCTTTCTTTCAATGACAAAACCCCTCTTCGTACCTCAGCTTCAGGTATGTAAATGACACTCTTTGTAGCTGGTATTTATTACCTTAGAAAGAGGTGGAATGATAGTAATATTTTGTAAATCTGTTCTTATTTTCAGTCCTTATAAAGAAAAAAAAGTGTTCGAACGAGGAGGATATAGAGAAGCATACTAATCTGTTTAGAACTCCACTGTCTAATATAACTAATGTACATCAGAGAACAACACCAAATTTTTCTAAGGTTAATGCAAAGGGGAAAGAAAAAGTTTTTGCTCAAGATAGCAGTCGAAATTTGTTTGAAGAAGAGTTTAGTAAGAAGGATCAGCACAATACTGAAGAAATTGATTACGAAATAGGTTAGTACTGTAAGTTGTAATGACACATGTTTTGTAACATACAACCATGTTATTAATTGTGATATGAAATACATAAGATACATGTTTGTGCAGATGAATCCATTATTGATGGTATGTCTTTCTCTGATGATGGTCTCTTTGATTCTGATGATTCCTTTGGTAATTTAATGTAATCCTGTTGACATTCATTAGCCTAGCATGGTTTTATGCGTATTAGTTTCTCATGAAAGTCTATGGTTTTAACTATTTGTAGAAGAAAATAGTGCAAAGCAATCATTTGCAGGATATGTTGATACTGACTCGGAGGGTATGTAGGTTTAATTTTCAGGATATGGATGATGCATTGTGATTTTAATTGAATACAAATTTATGTGTAATTTGTTGATTTATTGTAGATGATGAAGATATAAACAACTCCAATGTGTGTTCTAAGCAAAAGAGACGTAGTCAGCATGTTATCCCTGAAGAGTATGCATCATTGGGATCTCCATCTGTAAAGTGTACACATTGCAATGCTCGAATGTGGAAAGAGTCAATAAACGTGTTACTCGGGGTACTCCATTGTTCTCAATGTGTTGCAATAAAGGTGATGTTAAGTTGCCACCCATTCCTGCCCCGCCTCCTTATTTGATGGATCTTTACAATAATGAAGTTAAAGCTGCACAGTTTCAAAGAAATATTAGGATATATAATAGCATGTTCTCATTTACCAGCACTGGTGGCAACATTGATCATTCTATAAATAAAGGCAGGGGGCCTTATATTTATAGGTTGAACGGTCAAAATCATCATGTCTTTGGTTCTTTAATACATGATGATGGTGAAACTCCAAAGTTTTGTCAATTGTACATTTATGATACTACTAATGAAGTTAATAATCGGATGCGATGGGTGAATGTTGATGATCAAGAAGTTATTGATGTTGAAGTTGTTGAAGGTCTGCTAAGTATGTTGGATGAAACCAATGAGTTAGCTCGGGAATTCAGAATGGCACGTGATCGTTTTGAAAACAATGATTTGGTAGATTTGAAAGTTGAATTAAAGATTTCTCGATCAGAAAGTGGTAGGGAGAATCATATTTCTCCTTCGAACGAGGTTGCTGGTGTCATGGTTGGTAGTAGTTCAAACACAACCCCTGATAGGGATATTATTATTAAACCTAAAAGGGGTGTTTTGCAACGTGTATCATATATCCATCCAAAATTAATGGCTCTTCAGTATCCAATTTTGTTTCCTACTGGTGAAGATGGTTACTATGACAAAATCCCAAAGCAAAGTGCTGATCTTGATAATCTAAAAGATAGTGATATGATATCGATGAAGACTTATTATTCGTATCGCTTTCAAGTTCGAGATAACGAAGGTGGTAATTCTTTTTTACCTGTTAAAAACTTAGTAAATGAGATAAAAACTTTTCTGATTATTTCATTCTGGGTATAAGATTATACTTATAATATTTTGTATTTTGTACAGGTATGACACCTCGGTTGGGTGGTAGACTTTTCCAACAATATATGGTTGACGCTTTCTCAGCCATTGAACAGACTCGACTATGGTGGTTTCGTATGAATCAAACAATCTTACGGAATGAATTATATTCTCATATATGTGATTCTATTCGCAATGGGGATGACGACACATCTAATGTTGGAAAGGGTGTAATTCTACCAGCAGGCTTTGTTGGTTCAAAACGTTACATGCAACAGAATTTTCAAGATGCCCTTGCTGTTTGCCGACATGTTGGGCACCCCGATATTTTCCTAAATATGACCACCAATCCTCTGTGGGATGAAATCCAGCAAATGATGCAGTTTGTTCCTGGTTGTAAGACTGAAAACTGTCCTGATATTATTTCGCGAGTCTTTAGGCTGAAACTTGAGCAACTTATGATTGACATTAAGAAGAAAAAGTTTTTTGGCAATTGTATTGGAGGTATATTTCATTAATTTGTTATGCAAAATGTATGAAATCCTGATTTGTTATAACTTTTACTCACCTGTTTGTAATACTGCAGTTATGTATGTTGTGGAATTCCAAAAAAGAGGTCTTCCCCATGTACACATGCTGATATGGCTGGATAGTAGTTCCAAAAAATTTCTTAAAAAGAATGTGGACAAATTTGTTTCTGCTGAAATTCCCGATCCTTTAAAAGATCCTGTTGGTTACGCGGCTGTCAAAGCTTGTATGATACATGGTCCATGCGGTCTACAGAATCCTAAATCTCCTTGCATGAAGGCTTTCAAATGTATTCGTCACTATCCTAAGAAGTAATTTCGTCAACTCAGAAATTTTTTAGTTATGAAAACATTTATACAATCCATATTAACTGTCAAATATATTTTATAGTTTTTACACATTTATTCCACTGATGTAGGTACAGTGCACGTACAATTTTTGATGAAAGTGGATTTCCTTTGTACATGCGTAGGCGGACTGATATTACTGTCAAGGTGCGAAAAGCAGAGCTTGACAATCAGTGGGTTGTTCCTTACAACCGAGATTTATTAGTCAAATATCAATGTCATATGAATATTGAAATCTGCTGCCATGCAAGGAGCATCAAGTATTTATTTAAATACTGCCTCAAAGGTCATGATATGGCCACTGTCAAAGTTTCTGGAAAGAAAAAAACCAGAGAAAATGACACCGTTGATTCTGCAATTGATGAAAATGAAGCGTACTTTGATGGTAGGTATATATGTGGTTCCGAAGCTGCATATCGTATATATGGGTTTCCTATACACCATCGTACGCTCTCTGTTGAACGATTACCATTTCATTTACCTGGACAAAAAAATGTTACTTTTCGTACAAATGATTCTTTGCAAAAAGTTGCTGAAAGAGAAAAATACAGGTTTAGCAAACTGGAAGCATATTTTCACATAAACAGTGTTGATGAATTTGCAAGACAATACACATACGATCAGATTCCACAACACTATGTTTGGAATGATGGTGAGAGAAAATGGAATCGTCGCAAAAGAGGCTTTCAGTTAGGAAGACTATCTTATTGTCATCATACAAGCGGTGAGGTATGGTTTTTACGTATGTTGCTGACAAAGGTGACTGGTGCCACTTCTTTTAAGAGTTTGCGAACTGTTAATGGAGTTTGTTATAGTACTTTTCGTGAAGCATGTAAAGAATATGGTTTGCTTGATGACGACAAAGAGTGGCATGAAGTTCTGGCACAATGTGCTATTGGTGGTTTACCCCCACAAATTCGTCAGCTTTTTGTTCATATCATAGCTAATTGCAAAGTCACTGACTTGCACCATTTATGGGATTGTCACTGGAAGCACATGGTAGATGACATTCTATTGAAGAGACGCAATAATTTGCGGAATCCTAGCCTCATTCTTAATGATAAACAACTGCAATTTTATGCTCTAGCAGGTTAGAAATATAAACAAATGCTATATGTTAATGTTTTTTAACTTTAGGCTGCTACCTTTATCACCTAAAAGATTTTTTTTATAATTGCAGAGATTGATGATTTGCTTCGATCAATTGGGAAATCATTAAAGAATTTCCTTCAGTTACCACAGCCTCCAACATCCTATCTTCAGCATGGATTGAATAATTTGATTTTCGAAGAAACTAGCTAAAACGTCGTAGAGATGGAGGCAGAATACAAAAAACTCTTGGCACATTGTACTGAAGAACAGTTGTATGTTTACAAAAGTATCCTGGAATCAATTTTGAGGAATCAAGGTGGTTTGTTTTTTGTTTATGGTAGTGGAGGATGCGGAAAAACTTATTTATGGAGAACAATAATATCTAAACTAAGATCTCAAGGTGATATTGTTTTACCAGTTGCCTCCTCCGGTATTGCAGCCACATTACTTCCTGGCGGCCGAACTGCTCATTCAAGGTTCAGAATTCCTATTGTACTTGATGAATTCTCTCTTTGTGGTATTGGTCATAAATCTGATATTGCTGAACTTATAAAACAAACCAAGCTAATTATTTGGGATGAGGCTCCTATGCAACACCGGTTTGCATTTGAGTGCTTGGATCGGTCTTTAAGGGATATTATGAAATCTGTTGAACCATCACGTGCTTTAATGCCTTTTGGAGGAATAACAGTTTTACTTGGTGGTGATTTTAGGCAAATTCTTCTTGTTATTCCTCACGGTGAAAGAAGTGAAATACTTTCATCATGTATAACACGATCACGATTGTGGTCTATTTGTAAAAAATTTCTGTTGACAAAGAACATGCGTCTTAACAAAGGAACTTCTCAAGATGAAATTGACAAGTCAAAAGAATTTGCGCAGTGGGTACTTGACATTGGTGATGGAAAAGTTGTTGCTCCGACTCACGACGGAACTGCTACTGTCGAACATGAAATAGTTATTCTAGGTAAATTTCTGAACATCTCTAATGTCAATTCGGTTGATAATATGATTAAAAGTACCTATCCAAATTTTTTGCAAAACTGCAAGAATCCTAAGTATTTGAGCGAAAGGGCTATTCTGACACCTACCAACCAGACTGTTGGTCATCTAAATGAAGTTATCGTCGAGAAGGTTCCAGGTGAATCGGTTTCTTATTATAGTGTTGACAGTGCTGAAGATTTTGGTGGTACTGATGATGATTTAAACTCTGCTTTTCCCATTGAATACCTCAATTCTATCAAAATTCCAGGCCTGCCCTCTCATGAATTGAAGTTAAAAGTTGGTGTTTTAGTTATGTTGATGAGAAATTTAAACCAAACTCTTGGTTTATGCAATGGGACAAGAATGATTGTTACAAAGTGTTTAAAATTTTGTGTTGAATGTGAAGTTATTTGTGGATCCTTTGTTGGTACTCGGCATTTTATACCACGTATGGAACTATGTCCAAGTGATACGCGAATGCCATTCAAATTGATTAGGAAGCAAATGCCTTTGCAAATGTGCTACACAATGACCATTAATAAATCACAAGGTCAATCACTTGAAACAGTTGGTTTGTTCTTGCCGAAATCTGTTTTTACTCATGGCCATTTTTATGTGGCAATCAGTCGTGTAACATCTCCTCATGGTCTTCAGATTTTTGTTGATGATGATAGTGGGTTGCCTACCAACATCACCCAGAACGTTGTATACAAGGAAGTTTTTTATGCTTTGCCGCGTTCATAGATGGTGTTACATTCATCTTTTGTAACATGTATGTAATACATTCTATGTAAACTGTAGTATTGTTTTTCTGAATTATATTCAAATCTCCAATGTTTATTATGTTTATTATTTAAATGTATGTCATCAAATTGTAAATATCAAATTAAATATCAAAATCCAATGATACGGAAATTATGCATAGTTTAATTCCCAAAATATTGAAAAAGTCTGTCTCCTTCTTAATAGCAATACAAAAGTCATGCCATGTTTTGTAAAGCAGACATAGTAACAAATACAGATATCCATCTGTATTAGTATCAACTTCTACAAACTTTTACTGAGTTCCAGTGACAACTGTTACTGCAAAGTTGTAATCATGGAGAAAAAAAAATTAAGTTTTTGTCCTTTTTTAAGAGTATTATCCTTTGTGAACTTATCCCAACCCCTTCCGAAACGACAAATCTTCTTCTTTCGGTGAACTGCTACCATCCAAGTTCTTCCATTGCAGATGAGTTTGACAATTGTTGAATTCTTCCAAGTACCATATATTGGGAGAAGATGTCTTGCAAAATACTGCATGATAAGTTGATAAAAAAAGTCACGTGAAAGAAAGGAATTCAATACAGTTTTTGATGATGACTGTAAGTATTTACCACGCCATGGCCGCTCTGATCAACATGAGAAAGGTTTAACACGCATGTAAAATGTTTGAGCACTTGGTCGGATAGTTGAACACGTCTCACTGGATTGGAAAGTAAATCAAATAGTACAAGCGCAATTACAACATTACTAAATTGCTGAATTTACTATAAATGAGATAATACTCAACAAAGATTAAGCATTTGTAAAATCATACCATTTGAAAGTACATCTGCTTGTGATGTATCAACCTCCATAGCAGCCAAATCTAATAACAAGTAAGCAGATTAGACATAATCACACAAAAGAACAATCAGAGGTAAGTGATGTTTGAAAATGGGAATTCAGTATGTACCATGACTATCTTCTGAACTACTATCACATACAACCATAACTTCCTTTTCCAACTTCTGTACAAGTTCGTGTAGAAGTAACTTCCTGTCCTTCTTATTAAAGATGTCCATCCCCATTTCGTTGTATATAGAAACATAAAAGGTAGATTTGCCAACGTAATTGAAGAAAAGGAAATAATCTTTGTTAACTGAATAATGATCCAACATTTTCTTAAACCCCATCATTACTTTACTCCTACAACAGAAAGTAGGAAAAAATTCACAACCATCTGCCAAAATCAGTCGGAGATAATCTGCTAACATATCTCCCAAACAATTGAGAAATACACGTGGAATCTCCTACAAAAACATTGTAGGTATTAATTCTCATCTATGATTTTATATTCTGACAAAATTAGAACTAATCCATTACAATCTTTCTATATCTTACCAACTGGCCCTTGACAAGGGTTTCACAATTTATCACTTTGTAGAACTTCAAATCTCTCTTTACTTTATCAAATCCTACTTTCAAAAATTGCATTAGATCATGTCTACATATATAAATATATAAATACAAAAAGAACTATGAAATACCAATAAATAGTTATCAAATATTCATACCTGCTGCTTGATTAAATATGCCACAACTTTGCTTATCAAAAATAGCAATTTTAAATCGTTGACTATTGGAAGTAGTTAAGAACACACAGATATCACCAACACTAATTTTGTTGTCATCAATAAAACGAGCCCACCCTTTCTCGAAAAAAGGACTTCCATTGTCCCACTTCAATTTGATATGCCAGAAAGTTTTTTTAAAACCCAATTCAATCCATTTCATGCTTGAATTCAAACCCAAAGCAGAGCATTCTTCTAGGGTTAAAACCTAACAAAAAAAATTACAAAGTTATTGATGCAAACCAATTACAATGAGATAACAACATTTTTGAACAATACCTTTGTATACGGCGCTTTCTCCAAATGTTTGTCATATATCAAGAGATCACAAGGGGCAGATAACGTACTGTGGGCATTATAACTTAGTGTTGAACAAAGTTTTTCAATTTCAATGTCATTAATATTTCGAACCGTATCAACATCACAACCAACATGATTTTTCTTACATATACCATACTCAAAAGGAATATCTTTCAAACCGTAATCAATTGCCACCGCATAACCATTAAAAATTTCAACACCAAAATTTGGCCCACCTAGATACTCATAAAGTACCAAATCATAAGGCTTTATATCATAATAGCGCATAAAATTTTCTAATCCTTCAATGGTTGATTTCTCATGGACATAAGCACCATACCATATTGCCCCTGAAGGTAAATAAAGGTAAACTGTACGAGGGAGTGATGCACCATATAAACCACAAAAACTCTGAAGAAGTTTCTGGCAAAATGAAAAATGCAGGATTAAATAAACATTTTAAAAAGACACAGCCATTGCTAGAATTGGAAAAAAATCTCATTTGGGGTGGTTGCATGTAAAAAAGATTGTACCAGCTTTCCATTGCTATAATTGGAAACAAAGTTTGGACTTAAGAATCCAATTGAATTTCTACTTTTAGACAGACCACTATAACCTGTAAAAGGACTTGGTCAAATAACATGAATACCAAAATAGATATAAAAAAAGTTTAACCAAGAATAAGGGTTGTCAATTAGGGTTGTCATACCTGCTATTGTACTATTAACAGATATAAAACAACATGGTTTACTGATGAAAAAGAACAACAAATCTATAACGAAGAATTAGGATTCTCAATTACCTGGTGGTACATTCTGTGACAAGCTACAAACAACATGAATAGACAAATATTAGCGCTTATGAAAAAATACGAAACAGTTAACTATAGGAAAATATGATGTCCAATAAAGCATGTTCTTACCTTGGAGAAGAAGAGGAAGCCATGAAAGGTAACGGTAACAACTTTAAAGCTTTTTGCCACTCACAAGTGATGAAGAGCTCTGTTTTTATTTGGAAGAGAGTACTTTCAACATAAATTACGCTCACACAAAGTCAACCATAGGATATTAGGGTGTTAATAGCGGCTGTGTATTAGCAATAACTTTATGGCAGAAAATTAACTGTAAAATAGTTATAGTGGACTGTGGAGTAAGTGGCAAACGTTACAGAAATAAGGTCATCTCTATTTATATATATCGAATCTTATGAATTTTATCCCGAAAGCAAAGAAGTATCTATTCAATTAATAAAATCACACGACATCTACAAGATAAATCAGATAGACTATAAATAATATAGAATTTCTATTTTAATACAAAAAAAAATTAAATTAAAATTATTAATTAAAATTATCTATTACAATCACATTCAAATGTGTAATAGAATATATTAATATATTAAAATTATTAAATAAAATTATATATTAATATGATAATAGAATTCAAAAAAGAAATGGAATATCTATAAACTTTATTATTAAACGAAACCCTTTTGTAATGATATTATTTTTGTCGTTCCACTATACTTTGGTTTCACTCCTATTTATTACTTTTTGGGTCTTATCCTTAAATTCCTATTTTTATTAGAATTCTATGTAAATTTTTTATTTATAAAATAAAAAATATATCAGAACTAAAATTATATTTTTTCGTGTCAATTGTTTTAAAGATTTTGACATGTAGCAGCCTATTTTACCAAATTCGATAATGAACAGTCTCCGATAGTTCAAGGATCACAACCAAAGTATCAGCATAGCACCCCAAACTCTTATTTCTACTATGATTCAAAATTAAAAATAATTTTTAATTAACTATAATTCTTTTTTTGCAATTTTTTTAATTAACACGACGTATTGCACACAATAAATTTACAAGTGTATTTAATTAAATAAACTCAACATTATAAAATAATTAAAAGAATTTTAAAATTTATTTATTAATTAAACAAACCGTTTTTAATGGTACTACTTTTTTTGTTCCTCCATATTTTGGTTTCACCCCTATTTATTACTTTTTTTTGTTTCATCCCTAAATTCCTATTTATACTATAATTCAATGTTATTCTTTTAATAAAAACCTAATTTCGAAAGTTAAATTTTATTATTAAATGTTTTTATGTATATTATAAATACAAACAACTAATTGAGATTCATTAAGTGAAAATAATTAAAAATAAAAATATACATACCATAAATATTAATAAATCCTTTCAAATATATAATAAAATTAACAAATAATGTCATATAAATGTAATAGGCACGTAACACTTTAAGATTATTATTAATAGGAATTGAGTCATTTCTAGGGGTGAGCAAAACCAGATATCCGGTCCGGTTTTTAAATTCGGATCGGATATCCGGTTTTTCGGATCATGAAAAATCTATTCCGGTTCCGGTTCCGGTTTAACCGGATATCCGGAATTCGGATATCCGTTTAAACCAGATTGGAAAACGGATAATCCGGATCCGAATTAATTAAGTAAAATTTAATTAAATTTGTATAACTAAATGAATTTTATTACATTTTCAATAAGTAATCGTTAATTTTATAAGCGAAAAATTAATTAATAAAATTTTAGATTAAAGTATGAACAACTTAGAGTAAGTTTGTAACTTGATTGCTCAATACGTATTTTATAATTAAATGTCAATATAAACGGGATAGAGGGAGAAACATGCTAGCTCTCAAATTCATAATTTTAAGTGAAAATTATTATTAAAAGAAATTATTATTCCATTTGATTTGTTTTTATTTTTTTTTAACATCTTAATTTCTTAATCAATCACTTAGGATAAAATGATCAAATAAGAGAAAATATTTATCAAGATTGATTTAGGAAAACTTACATGAATTTCCGAAATTTTAACATATAAATATATGGAGTTGTATTTATAAATTCACAACTAAGTACATCGCTATTTGAGTTTTTACACCTAAAATGCTTATAAACTTAGGTGATACAAAAAAAATTCATTAATTTATTAGTAATAATTCATTACTTCATTTAATATGTTCAATGTTGAATTATTTGTCTAAAATAAGTTCATTATATATTAAATAAAAATATTAATTTAATATAAATATTAAAAACCGGATCGGATCCGATATCCGGATTTGTAAAAAGTTGTGATCCGGATCCGTATCCGAATTCATAAAAAAAATCCAGATCGGATATTCGGTCCGGTTTTTTCGGATCGGATATCCTAATTTCCGGATTCTTATAATTGGATACCGGATTGGAAAATCGGATTATCCGGTTTTCGGTTTTTTTTTCCTCACCCCCACTCATTTCCAAAAGGAAAGTCGATAAAACCAAGATATTTACACATTTTTTTTATCAATCAAAGTTTATGAGTAACGAGATTTGCAAAAAATAAATTAAATTAACCATACTGCAGAAACATACTTATCTGACCCAAAAGTCACACGTTACCGTGTTTACGCGTGCAACATCAATTACCCTGAATACAACCACTAAACTTTTACTGTAACTACATTTAATAAAGCTAACCAAACGTTGGCCAATACAACATTTGGAGTGGAGGACGAGTTTAACTTTTCACCTCGAGCTTTTAAAACCCTATATAACAAACAGCATACTCCTACAAATGAAGTCAACTTCATCTCAACATACAACACAATATACAACTAAAAAATTTTAAGCGAAGATGGAGTTGACAGGTTGGGAGATGCCTACCAATGGCTACATCAAGATCAATGTTCATGCTGTTTCTTACAATCAGCCGCTTGGTAATGGTAATAATTCTGGAATGGGCGTTGTTTTAAGAGATGACACAGGAGAGATCATCCTAATGGTGTCTGGGACGTTAAGGGATTTAACTCCACGAGCTAATGAATTATGGGCGATACTGGTAGGTTTTCGTTGCGCTTTCTACGAAAAGAAACACAAAGTTGAGATGGAGACTGAAAGTACAGATGCTGTGAAAGAATGGGAAGATTGGCGTTGGTTTCTGGATCCAAACCATACTCAAGTGATACAGCAACTTGAGCAACGGACAAAACAGAAAAACTTAAACTACACTGTTAAAGTGATAAGAGAGAACCAAAACGCTTTGGCAAGATATCTTGCTATTGATGGAGCGCAGAACAGAAACCGTTTGGTCGTTTTTCGAAGACCTTTTGGCATGATTCGTGAGATTTGGCATGTAGATATGGGCTTGGGTTTGGTAAATGGAGAATTTGATCTCATAGAAGAAGAAGCTTATCTTCAGTTACAGCCTCATGAAATAGATGATGAAGTTGAAGGAGTTGGTGCTTGGTTGCTGCAGGATGAAGGTTCAGCAAATATGGCGCAGGAGCAGTAACTTATCTCAAACGATGCATGCAGATTAATGTTTGAATTTACCAGTTTCGAAATTTATTTACTGCTGTATTAATTTCAATTTCTCTGTCAAGTACTCTGCCTTTCATCATGAAATGAAAATGAATATCTATTTAAGTTAATTGAATTTCTATGTTTAAGCTTAGGTGCTACTTTATGTTTCAGAGATTACTTTGTTAAAATGAAAATGTTTAAGCTTGGCTTTATAACGAGTATTCATAATCATTACTCATTCGGCAAATGTAAAAATACTGTGATCTATAAAACTACTAAATCGACTAATCATATTGAAAAATAATTATTACGAAATTATCAATGTTTTTTTGGCGAATTTCAATGTTAGGAGTATAGCACTATTAACTCTTGACTACAATAGTTTTGAGGAGACATACAATATACAGTTAAATATTGAGAAATGAATACGCTTCGATGCGGATTTTTTTTTATTAATACAGATTATTCATTTATCATGATAGAAAAAAGACAGCTTCTATTATTTCAACAACGGAAAAATATATTCATTTCACAATATTAATTATTTAATGAATATTCCTTTATTGGGGTTGAAGCTTTATATTGTGCACCTATTATACCAATTTGCTACTATCAAAGACACAAGACTTTGCCTTACTTTAGTACACGTGTGGACAATCCAAGAAGATAAGTTTCAAGTTAGGTATCACTATCCCAAAATTGAAGTTAAGACAAAGCTGAGCAACAACAATTATAGAAGCTGGACATTACAACAACCCAAATCAGGTGTAGTCACTACGAAGAACAATCAGGTAATTAAACTCTGACTCTTATTTACTCAACTACTATAAATACATCTCCTCGCCTGTATTAAAGACAACTATTGTTTGCTGTCATATTATTTTCCTATTTTCCTTTCTGAATTGAAACAGTAATGGAACTTAACAAGTTTGATACAATCAACGCAATAGAAAGCTCTACCTTTGACTGGAATATTAGAGTCAGATTACAGTCACTTTGGAAAGGAATAAACAGAGATACCAAGGAATTTTATGGATTAAATATGATCTTCATTGATGATTGTGTACAGATTCCTATCTTTTGCTGATATTACAACTTCAATTTATCATTTTACAATTTTATGTACAGCTCTAATATTAAGTTGTGTATATAAATTTGTAGAACTCAAGAATTCATGCATTTGCAAGTAAACAATATTGCGATGATCTGTTGGATAAATTACATGAGGGGGAAATTTACATTTTCTCCAACTTTAAGGTCAAAGATTACTTAGGAGATGAAATTTATCGTCCAGTGAGGAATAAAAAACACATCTATTTCACTCCACACACAAGAATTGAAAAAGATGAAACTACGGGACTGGAAATTGAAGATTATGCTTTTGATCTATACTACATGGAGGACGTACAAAAGATTGCAGATGACAATCGTTTTTTAATTGGTAATTTCAAATTTCTCAATTATAAATTAAGATGAAACGATAGCTAATATTGTTCGTTATTTAGATATGGCTGGAAAGGTTGAAAATATTGAAGGAATCGTCAAGTCAACTAAAAACAACCAAGAAACAAGTCGGATGAAGTTTGAAATTTCGGATGGCAGGTTCTTATTTAAATTTATCATTTCACAACACTTCAAATGTGTAGAAATATATAAATAATTGCTTCTTGCCTTTAAATGTGTTCAATAACATCATTTATTTTCAGGTTTAGTGTAAAAGTTACTTTGTTTGAAGAATTTGGGAAAACAGTCGAAGAGAGATTCCAAACTTTGGATACTTCTAATATCTATGTTATTATTTCTTGCGCTAGAGTCAGTAGATATGAGGGTAAACAAAATTCTTCCATCTTACATTTATAATTTCTATTATTAGTTTCATTATAACAAGAATTGTTGAATCAGGATTACCAAATCTGACTAATTATCCGGCAACAAGAATTCATATCAATCCTAACCACTACAGTATCAAACAATTGAAGGACAAGTAAGTTGATGATTAAATGTTCAAGGGTAATTAGTGTCCGGAATTTTACAAGTGTTATATTTCACAGTTGGCATCTGCATAAATCTATGACCATTTCTTACATGGAGGAGGAAGTAAACATTCCTAAGTTTACAGTGAAACAAATTAGACAATTGAAACCAGATTTTGATAAGGTTAGTTAAATTATAACATTACCAAAAACATTTCTTCATGTTTTTGTAGTTTAATATTAGAGTTTACATTTTTGTGCAGAAAGAAGTTAGTTGCGATGTCACAGTTAAAAAGGTTGAAGAAAATTCTGGTTGGTACTACACAAAGTGCACAGACTGTGAAATTGAGATTTATCGGGTTAACGGAATCTATAAATGCAGCAAATGCCCCAGAATTTTCCCTTATCCAGACAAGAGGTATAACAACATTACATATTTATATTATTTATGTAAACAAGTAATACTTAAAATTTAAAATTTTACAGATTTAGGTTGTGCACACTCTGTTCAGACAACACATGATCAATTGCGATTATATTTCCAGATTCCGAAGTTAGCAGAATTACGGACACTGCAGTCGTAGATATTCACTCAGAATGCCTCAATGTATGTTATACACCTTTACAGATTTCAATATTCAATTTTCCTCGATTTATTATAACATTCCTGCCCTAACAGGAACAAGAGGAAGACAAATTTCCGGAAATTCTGAAAACTTTTGTAAATCAGAAGTACTCAGTTACTCTGGAAATTAAAGAAGAAAACATAAAGAAGGGATCAACAGTTTTTGAAGCAAAGGAAATTCTCTCAAGTATGGAAATATCAGACAGCTTTGATCCAAACAAGGATATTAGGCTGGAAAGTGATGATGCATTGATAATAAAAGTAAGCCTTAATCAGCCAACTTTACTACAATTGTTGATATTAACCAATTATTCATAATACAAATTCAATCCAGGAAATGGAAACAGAATCTACCAAAATTCAAACTCCTCAGACAGGCAATTCCACCAATACCAAAACTAAAGCAAGGAAAACGGTGGATCCAGTGGAGTATAACATTAATGAAAATGAACAACTCATTAACATGAAAAATATCAAAAAAGAAAAGGTGAAGTCATTCTATTTAAATCTTGCCTGTTAACACTAAAGTTGCCTTGATTAGTTTGTAATGTTTTGGAATATCTTTCAGAAAGCATGAGACTGGAGAAAGCAGGAGAGCAGTGCATCTCCGACGAATTATTTTTTGCTTTATGTTGACAAATTTGGCTGCCTATCAGATACGAAAAAAACTATGTTGTAAACAATTTTCAAGAACATGTATGCTTGGATTTTCTTATATTGCTTTATTAATATCAATGGAGCTTTTATGAATGACAATGGAGTTATATTTATTCAATAATTTAAAGTTACAAAAAAAAGTCTCGAACCATTGCTGTTACAAGTGAATATAAAGTCATGCTCTCTTCTCAAACTTTCAAATCATAATTAAAAGCTCAGTAGTTAGTTGAGAATAATAACACCATTACTAAACTATATACATTATAACAAAACATTTTTACTTGCCAAGACAATACAACCTCCAAACTTGCAAACCAACATCCAGATAATAATGTCAAGTAAAAAATTTGATCCAATAGCATCTCTAAAACCTGGAAGATATGACTACAAAATAAGAGCAAGGGTTATCAGAAAATGGAGAGGATCAACAAGATCTGGGGAAATATTCAAACCATTCAACATTCTACTAATTGATAACATGGTAAGAAAATTACTTTTACTACAGTCTTCTTGATTTCTAATTTCAGTAACACTACTAAATTGTATAACCTCTCAACACAGAAAACTAGGATTCATGGTTTCATACCAACAGCATGTGTTGACAAGCTGGAAGATGAAATCCAAGTTGGGAAAGTTTACACCATAACAAATTTTACAGTCCAAAGCTACAAAGAAACAGATATCTACAGATGCTTAAGAATGGAGAATCAACTAATCTTCTCTCGAGACACAAAATTTGAAGAAATGGACGAAAGTACCACAAAAATCCAGTTTGAAATGTTTGATCTACATGATCACAGTGAACTAAGAGTTCTGGCACAACAGAAGACATATCTCACAGGTTCAAATACTAAACTATAGCAATACCATCATTTTCAATCTATCTTTCTGCCCCAAATGTATGAAACAAAAAAAATCTCAGATGTTGTAGAAATCATCAAAAAAATGGATTTCAGAGACATAAAAAACTCACTAGGAAAAAACCAATTCCAAGGAAAACTAACGATAACAGATGAGAGGTAATTCAGTTTTCAAGTTACATGATACATGTTTCAGATAATTTGTCCTTGATATTTAACAACATATATGTCACAGTTCAAACGTAAATGTCACGTTCTGGGATCAGTTTGCTGCTAACCTTAAAGCATGCATGAATCAAGGGTTGGAAAACCCAGTAATAATAATCATTTCCAGTGGCAAAGTTGGTATATGGAATGGTACTTACTTATTTCACACAACTATGCTTATTCCTCCATAAATCTGTACTAACATGGAACATATTACAGAAAATGTTGAGATATCTAATGTTGGTGCAACAAGATTTTACCTGAACTATAAACATCACAGTGTAACTCAACTCAGGAAAAAGTAAGTTCACAACTTCAATTTTAATTACAAGATGGTTACCATGATGTTAAATGACTATTTCTTCTTTGCTCATTTATTTGTATAGGTTAAGTCAACCGGAATTTGCACAAATCGCTTTGACACAACCAACAAAGAAAACAATTGATTTGCTAACTGTTGATGAAATCACAAAATTGGGAAAAGCCTACATAGGGGTACTAAACTCTTCTTTCAACTGTAAAAATTTCAAATAAACAAATTTCACCTAATTTTATCCTCACAACCTTTTCTTTGCAGAGTCAAGTTCTTGCCCATGTCAACATAATCTCTATCGATGAATCAAGTAATTGGTTTATTAATGAATGCACAACTTGCCAAAGACAAACTGAGAGAATTAATGGATTGTTCATTTGCAGTCATTGTCCCAGAACAGTCCCACATCCAGATAAAAGGTATAAATTGAATACTAACTTTCACAATTTCTGCATTGCAAATACAGTGTCAAATTTATTAAATCTAAGTATGATAGGTACAAGATCAATGTTGCTGCTGTTGATGCAACTGGGGGAATAGATATAATCCTAGGAGATAGAGAAGTCCGAACACTTATCGGAAAGAGAGCACGTGACCTATATGATGAAGTATACTGATATTACTCTACAACGATTTCTATATGTCAAAATATTCAAACATATATATAATTCCGTATTCATTTTGCAGGTACACAAAAAAGAGAGATTCCCACTAATCTTGAAAAACATTGCCAAACGTAATTACACTGTAATCTTGCGAATCAAAGAAATCAACATCGCTGATCACTTTCAAGTTTATTGGTCAACAAATATATGCAATGGTTTTCTGCAACCAGAACAACAACAAAGCATGAATGCTTCTCAACCTTCCAGTTCACAGGTAATAAACTTGAACAATATCAAACCAAAACCTAAACAAGTGTTTACTTATTTATACTTTTTTATGCAAACAGGCCACTGCATCAACTTATCAAGTACAAGGCCTGTCCGACTTAAATTTTCAATCAACTTAGAAGACATGGAATTGCAGGAAACCAGGAATCCAACTCTACCAGCAATCCTTTTCAATAATATTTATTAACTTTTGGTTGTTTGTAATGAAACTTATTACTATGGCAAAAGTAGGAGAATGCAGTATCCTGCCAATGGACTAAATATGTTTCTTGTGTTTGCTACATTTGTTCTTTATTTACATTAACTTTATTATATCAACTTCGTTCAACTATAAAAGAATATTTACACAACAACAAATACAAAACAATGTAAAAACTTTGACCAAGTAGACAAGATACCCTATTTACATCAATCTACCAATACCTTTTCAGAAAATGCCATACACTTTTCTTCACATGACTCCATTACAAGTCTGAAACACAATTATACAACTGCATCTACTGTGTATACAACTACAGAAAATTGAAATAGAATTCAAAGATACCCAAACAAACTCTCTATCTCTACATAAACTGAAAAAAACTCAAATTTCCAATGTCATCTACTGAGTTTGATACTATATCATCTCTACAACCTTCTGTGAAGATCAACTGGAAAATATATGTTAGAGTATCAAGAAGATGGCAAGAAGTTAATCATAACAATGGTCAAGTTCTTGGAATGAACTACATTCTTCTGGATGTCGAGGTAAGAACTTTGTTAGATTGATAGATGAAATTCCCAAATATTTAATTACTAAAACTTTTCTATACAGAACAATCGTGTACATGCTTGGGTTCCATCTACAGTAGACAACTTTTTCATACAGTTCATGGAAGAAGGAGTAACTGTCAGTATTCACAATTTCAACGTCAAGACATATGAGAACACTGCAAAGAATATATGTTTTGAAAATGAGAAATACATAAGTTTTATCAGTCCTACAGTTATTCTACCTCATGATTTCCTACCAATCAACATACCATTTCATGTTTTCAACTTCACAAATTTGGCAAATTTACCAGAAACGGTTCAACATCATCGTTATCTCATAGGTATAACACAAATCTTTATTTATATATATCAACTCACAACACCATATTACTATAACAACATTACAAAATGGTTCAGATGTTCTTGGAGTGGTTACAAAAGTTGAAACTCAACGTCGATTTATAAATCGAAACAACGAGGAGGATACAATGATCAACTTTGTTCTAACACAAAACAAGTAAGCAACATTTTTCATTTGCTGCGTTTAAATATTGTTCTTACTTTTGATTAACTCCTACATTTCTGTAAACAGCTTCAATGTAAATGTCGTATTCCGTAGAGAATTTGGACAAGCGTTTATGCACCAGCTTAATAATGCAAATCCACAACCCGTGGTTGTTATAATAGCAAGTTGCAAAATGAACTTAGTACAAGGTACATTTTAACAGTAATCAGTGATATGAACTAAATACAACTTCACTTACTTGATATACTAATATATTCTTGGCAAATTGCAGGTGAAACGTACCTCACAAACTTCCCTGCAACAAGATTCTACATAAACCCAACACATGAGGCCGCTCTGAACTTAAGGAATGAAATCTAACTTAATAGTACATCAAGTATAAAAATGTACGGTTATTAGCATATCATTACCTTAGATATTCCAATTGTAATGTCATTCGGAACCTTTCGATGTCTTCGAAACAATTGAAATATCATTCAGAAACTTTGCTATGCCATTGTAATGTGTATTGTACTATAATGCATGTTTCTGATCTATATATCATTGCAAAATTTAGAGCAGCATAGCTGCTTTACAACAAATTGCATCTTCATTATCCGTTCTCTATGTATAAATTCTTTAGATTTTTTTTTTCAAATTTAGTAGTAATCAACAAACAACACAATGCACTAACTAAAATGACCTTACATTGCACTAAACATAATTCAAATCTTAACAAATTTTTTCTCAAAATTTCAAAGCCCAGCATGGCGGGCATAAATACTAGTACTAATATTTGTAAGTTGTAACAATCAAAAATTATGTATGTGCTTCCGTAATCTAATGTACTGTATATAGTCAAGATATGTGTGCTGAAGCATACAGATATTGCCTCCAATTTAATACATATGGAAAAGTGGACTTTGCTTCTTCATAAACAAATTAGAAAATCAGACGAGTCTTGTAATGATTGGTATATAAGATGAACTATACCAGCTTGCACTGAAAGTCCACTCTTCACTTTTCGAGTTAAGTTTAAGTTCCAAACTATCCTTACTAAAAAATGATGAGAGCAGAGTTAATCTTTATCCCAGCTCCTGAAGTTGGCCATCTGGTAGCTGCAGTGGAACTTGCAAAGCTGCTTGTTTGTCGCGATCAACGAATCTCCATCACATTCCTCATACAAAAGATGCCTTATGACACTGGCGTTGCAGCCTTCACTCAGAACCTTAAGAAAGATGGTCCTGACCGCATAGACTATGTAGACATTCCTGCTCCGGATGAGACTACTATGACAGAGCTTATGTCCCTGTGATAATCCTCACGGTCGATTAACGGCTTCCGATCACTGTTCCGATCACTGTTCCGGGGGTACTTCACCTGAGTTTGGGTATCTGCAAAATAATGCTCGCCCGGGGGTGGTGGCCGTCAAGCACCTCCGGTGTGAGAATCAGTAATCGAAATAATAATAATCGAAACGGGTGAAAATGTATCTGTGTAAAGGGAGAGAATGAGTAGTAAATTTTGTGCTATTGAAAATGTATATATCACCTTGTGTGTAGAATGGGGGTATTTATAGGCTAAGTCCTCTAATAACTGTTCACCCACTTGGTGACCCACTTGTTATGCCGTTAAAGCTACAGTGAGCCACTATTGGAACAGTGATTAGTGTCCCTTTCCCACATACCTCGATTCTAGCACAGCCGCTTTTGTCATAGCTTGAATGCTTTTGTGTCCCCTTAGTTGCCTTTATGGTCTCCTGCCTTAGTGAGCAAGGTAACAAGATATTTTGCAAATATATTTGTGTGAAGATATTTGTTTGTCAAGTGGATTGTTTTTAGTAAAGATAATATGAAATGACACGTGTTATTAATGAGTATTTGTTACAGGTGGATGCGCAACAATAGCTGATGGCGGGCTGCTTACAGCGGGTTCCCGCTGTAGGCTTACAGCGGGTACCTATCATTGCCCCCCACTCCTTCTGTGCGGTTTAGCGGACAGGAGGAGGAGAAAGCAAAGATACCGCTCTGTTTTTGAGGAATTTTTTGAGAATGATACCTTGTGTGCCCCCCAAGTGTTGGCGGTCAACACTTTAGAGAAATTTTTGTGAAAATATGCCCCCCAAGTGTTGGCGGACAACACTTAGGAGTTAGAAAAAAATTGTGAAAATATGCCCCCCAAGTGTTGGCGGACAACAATTAGGAGTTAGAAAAAATTTGTGAAAATATGCCCCCCAAGTGTTGGCGGACAACACTTAGGAGTTAGAAAAAATTTGTGAAAATATGCCCCCCAAGTGTTGGCGGACAACACTTAGGAGTTAGAAAAAATTTGTGAAAATATGTCATTATTTGACAACGGGTTAATGTGCTTGACGGGTGCGTTTTTTGAAACGTTTTTGTAATGCTTGTGAATAAATGTAATAATTGGTAATAAATGAGAATTTAGAAATAAATGAGGGAATAATATTAAATGTTAATAATAAGTGAAATGATAAGTTGTAGTGCGTATTAATGAGAAATGACCTTTGGGAGGAAAGAGATTGTACCTTTGTGATGTAATGTGTTATGAGTGAGTGGGAAGTTAATGCATAGTGGACAGTTTTGCTGGAAACGAGGCAGTTACTACCGGTTGTAAGAGTGACGTGGAGCAATCCTATCCATCCACGAAAATTTTGCAACCTTTTTACCCTTATTACACGCGCCACACGCGTATAAAAGATGGGTGTGTGAACCAATTGTAAAGGTTTTTACTGTCTTTCTTTGCTATTTTCTCTCTATTTGCTTTGTCTTCTTCGAGTTCGTTGGTCTCCTTGCACCGGATTTCTTTAGGAATTCAGTCATTGAAGCCATATATAACCTCCAGATTTGAGGTAGAATTTATTTGTAATTTTCTTTTGTTATTTCTGTTTCCTTTCATCATGCAATTTGTCTCTTCATATATAATTGGTTTTGTGTTCATGTTCTTTGTTTGCATGTTTCGGATATTTGTAAGGGAGAGTCGATTGTGTAACCTGTAAAGGTTTGGAATATGAGATTGTTGGTTGTGTATTTGTTATTGGTGTTTTGGTGGTTTCAATCCGTTTCCTGAATCGTGTGAAAATAGGTGCATGATTTCATATTGTTCATAAGGTGTTTGTTTTTTGTATATATATGTGTATATATTCATAAGTGTTGTGTATATGGGTTTTTGATTTGAGGGTTTTGTTGTTTGTGGAGGGAATAGAATATGAAATGTTTGTTTCGATTAGAATGGAAAATTGTAGAAAAAATATGTGTGTACCAGACATTTGTGACGGCCATCTTCGTTGGTAGCGGTAATACCCGAAAAATTGTGCTTTTGTCTGCAGATGGGTGATGAATTTGTTGATCCCGCTACTGGTGAGAAAAGGCCCTTAGTAAACATGTATGGGCGTTGGGCGGACATTGGTCAACTGGGATATACAAGTGTGTTGCCAAGGAACCGCTATCAGTACTTTGAGAGTTGCGAAAGTCTGTGGCGGGCAACCAATGTGGTGCCAACCCCTTACTCGAAGGCGGAAATGGATGTGGAATTTGCTGAATTCACTCATTTGCAACAGGACAGTACCTTTAGAGCTGATGATTGGGGTGATTATATTGAGCGGTTGTTGCGAATTGAAGATGGGTACTTCTGGAGACGTCCGGCAGCCGGGGAGAAATTATATCATCGTTTTGATGATGATTCTGTCTGCATTCCCCTAAGCCATTTCAGGGCGGGTTTAAGGTTTCCTCCTCACAAGTTCTTGATGGATCTATTTCGGTTGTATTTTCGCTGTCCGCTAGCTCAGATGTCTCCCAATTCCATAAGGTCCATTAACTGGTTTATAGCTAGTTGCGAGGCGCTGAACAAGCAGCCAACGTTCAGGGCTTTTTTCTGTTTGTTTGATGTTAAAGCCAGCCGTGCGAAACCCTTTTATGAGCTGCAGTTTGTAAAGTCGCAAACTCGTATTGGTAAAGCTCTGAATGGATTTCGCCCATTTGTGTTTCCCAAAGGCATGGCGGGTTGGCAGGAAGAGTTTCTGGTCGTTGGTGGTGGTGAGTTGGCTTGGCATAAGAATTTTGTGAAGAAAGTGGAGTGTTCATACAGGACAGACCGTAATCGGCTTAGTCAAGTTGAGATAAATTATTTAGTAAGACTGGTAAAGGCATTGGGTGAGGTATGGAACGAGGGTAATTTGATTGACCTGGTTGATTTAAGAAGACATTGTTGTAAGTCCTGATTTTGTCTCTGTCCTTTAGTTTCTTGTAATATTCGGTATGTGATGTTTTGTCGTGGTTTTCTCTGTAGTGTTGGATCCCCGTAAAGTGGACTTGGAGCCTCATCCCACCTTGTCTATGGAGCAAGAGGCTAAGCTGTATGCTGATTTTATGTTTCTTCAGCCGCCCAGACCTAAGCGGGTTCGTGGAATGTTTGCGGTAGAAAACATTATAGATGCCTTTGACCTTTCAGGGCAAGGTGCTGGTACAGGGCGGATGGAACAAGGCGATGATGAGGAGCCCGTTGTTGCAGAAGAAGAGGTGCCTGCCAGTAATGCTGAGTCTGAGCAAGAAGAAAACGAAGGAGGTAGATATTGTGAGGAAGATCTGCAAGATGCCCAAGGTGATGGGTATGATGTTGAAGATGAAATGGAGAGGTCCGCTGAGAGGCGTGAAGATGAACCATTTGATAGAGAGTTCGCTTTCGATTCTGAGAGTGAAAGTGAAAGTGCTGTTGCTAGGCGGGCTGATGTTCAAATGCCAGTTGAAGAGGCCGCTAATCGGAGAGAGATTCCCGCTGTAGTTGTGAAACCTGTCACGGTTGTTTCTGGCTCAGGGCAAGTAAGTGTGAGTACTGAGCGTGGCGAGGAAGCGCCCGCTGTTAGAGATGAGGGGGCAGTATTGAAAGCAACTGAAGTGGCCGTAACTGAGAGTCCTGAGATGGCCCTGCGTCGCTCGAAGAGGAAAAATGTGGATGAGGCCAGTAGTTCGAAACGAAGGCGTATTGAGCCCAGTAAGGTGGTTGAGCCCGCTGTTGCGGAGAAAGTTGTGATTGAGGAACCTGTTGAGAATGAGCCCGCTGACGGCGATACCGAAGATGAAGATGAAGATTATCATGAAGGTGATAGTGAAGATGTTTCTGAGAAGGAATCTGAGGATGGTACTGAGGACGAAGGTGATAATGGTGAAGAGGAGATCGTTTTCTACACAAGTAGTGACGACGAGGTAAATGACCTAGAAGTTGGATCCCGTCCAGGTTATGGCTTTCTTTTTAAATCTGGGCCCAATACCTTCTCCGTTGACTCTATGACTGATGATGATCTTGTGCGGATGAATGAATTGAGTTGGGAGCGAATGTGCCGTTTGTCCCAAAAATATGCCGCACGGGTAAGTCCTTTGTGTTTGTTCTTTAGACGTTTTTCTAAAATTGCTTTGAATCTATTGGTTTGTAAGTTGGGTGTTTTTTGTGTGTTTTGCAGAATCAATGTATGTATACTGGTTTGATGGCTCGTGGGAACATGTACCGTGGTAGCAATCTTGCCTTGAAACAGAGGATCAAAAAGTTGGAGGAGGAGCTGTCCGCTGAGAAATACTTGAAGAATAATGCTGCCAAGGCTTTACATGAAATTGAGATGGAGAGAAATGACCTTAAAGCCAGCTATGAGTATAGTGCCGATCTGCGGCGGTTTTTAGCGGAAGATAAGATAGAGCTAAAGGCCGCCAATGCTAGCTTGTCTGAACAGGTGAAGAATTTGAGCACCTTATTGAAATTTGAGAAAGAGCGTGCCGAAGAGGCTGAGGCCCATCTTGATTCTCGTCCAACAGAAGCCGATGCTATTTTGAAGTTTCGGAATAGTGTCGAGTTTGCGGAAATTGTGAAAGCTGAGGCGGCCAAGGCTGTTATAGAACGGCAGGAGCCCGCTGAGAATCTGCCCGAGATTGGGCCACTACAAGCCGAGGTCGCAAGATTAAAGGCCAAAGTGAAGAAAGCAAAGCGCAAAGCTAGAGGCCTGAAAGCCCGCTTAGGGAAAACCGGAAGGAAGAGTGTCGGGTGCCAGGCTGATATAGCCATTGTTGGGCCGGGTGCAGAGGTCGCCAATGTGGAGATGGTTGTCATGGATAGCGCTAAGACCGTTGAGAATCCTTTAGCAATAGAAGGTGCAACTCCAAAGCCGATAATAGCGGCCGTGCATACTGAGATTAATTCTGAAGTGGATAGCATTATGCAGCCTGTTGATCCTGAAAAGAAGCAAGTGGATACTGCTATTGGAACTGGGACGGCGGAAGAATCTGATGTCGCGATAGAACCCCTTAGTGCCATAGCTAGTGCTTATGACAGTGAAGATGAAGACGCAGAACCGCTAAGGGGCATAGAGGGTCCTTTGAGCGCATCCCGTTGGGCGTAGTTTATTTTTTGTAACTAGCTAAGAACCTTTGTTGGACTTGTTTCAGAATCTCTCTGCGGGTTTGTCCGTTGTGCGATTTGTGAAACATTTCGTGTTGATAATTTTTGTGTTTGGGAAATCCGTATTTTTGTTGTGAACTATAACTGGATTTGTGTTTGTATTTTTGTGTCAAAGTATGTAGTGAATATATGTTGGAAAATGTTTACCTTGACTTTGAAAATTTGACTGTGGGAGTTTGTTCTCAGCATTTAATATTGCATCGGAGTCAAAAGAATTTTGACTGGGCTTTTACTTCAGTCTGCATGGGAACTGTAATTTTTTGACTGGAGATGATATTACCCTCCTCTCTCTTCTTTTTACCTCCCTATAAATAGGTTGGTTGCTTGTATGTATAGATCATTCTTTCTCCAAATTTTCTTTGAAAACTCTTGTTCCTCATGTCGAAGAAATTGCTTCTTTCTGATATGGATGAGGACTTCACCCCATTTTCATGGGGGCGCGAATTGGCTATGTCAGAGTATACAGAAGCCAGTTGGAGAGCTTGGGCCAACATTTGGGAAGAGCAGGGCGATGCTTATAATGCCGAGGAATGCCGTAAGGCTGCTCGGAAAGCTGCTGCTGCCCGTGCTGCTAAAGAGGCAAAGGATAAGCCGGAGATGGATGCAATTGACTTCCGTTTTCGGGCTCCTCCTCAGGGTGAGAGCTCCAAGAAGGGTGCAGATGGCCAAGACAGAGCTCCCCAAGCATGAAGGATTCTTAGATGTAGGAGTCTAAAATCCTTGTAATAACATGCTTGTAAAAAAAAAAAATTTATGAATAAAAAATTTATTTATCCTTTGCACCCAACTGTTATCGTTCTTTATTCTGCTTTTCATCGTATTGCTTTCATCTTTGTGTAAGCATTCCATTGTGAATTGTTTGCAGCATCTGTCTCTTGGCGGGTTTATTCCCGTAATAACTGTCCGTCGAAGGAGCTTTATTGTTTCTTGTTGAAAATTGTAGACTGAAATGCACAGCTGTCTTTATGCCCGTTTAGGGGACGTAACTCTGTCTTGAAGTATCGAGTACTTGTGCACTGATTTTTTCTTGTCAGTTGGCCGCAATAAACAATTTTTGTAACTTCTGCTATAAGATTCTGCCTTTTGTTTGCGGGACTTGTAAGATGTTGATATCTTTACAAGATTGCTCACTGTAAGTTGGTAGTCGTCCGTTGACGCCAGTAGTAACGTCTGTAGATAGTGTTTGGGGGTACTGTCTGTAGACGATTTTTCTAGATTGTGGGATTTGTAAGTGGGCAATGGCCCGCAAAGGGACTTTGTAATATGTAACTTGTGTAAATGTCCGCTGAGGGACTTTGTGGTGGTTGTAATTTGTAATATGTGTAAAGACTTTGTAATGGTTGCGATTTGTAACATGTGTAAAGACTTTGTAATGGTTGCAATTTGTAACATGTGTAAAGACTTTGTAATGGTTGCAATTTGTAACATGTGTAAAGACTTTGTAATGGTTGCAATTTGTAACATTTGTAAATGTCCGCAGAGGGACTGTGTAATGGTTGCAATTTGTAACATTTGTAAATGTCCGCAGTGGGACTGTGTAATGGTTGCAATTTGTAACATTTGTAAATGTCCGCAGTGGGACTGTGTAATGGTTGCAATTTGTAACATTTGTAAATGTCCGCAGTGGGACTGTGTAATGGTTGCAATTTGTAACATTTGTAAATGTCCGCAGTGGGACTGTGTAATGGTTGCAATTTGTAACATTTGTAAAGTAGACCAAAATTTTGTTTTTGTAAAAGTATTTGATTGAAAATATATTTCCCTTTGTTACAAAGAAAGTACAGAGAAGAGATCGTCTAACCCTCTATTGATAATATTTCCGCAGCTTGTCGCCGTGCCAAGTATTGTTGACTTCAGTGCCATTTAGATAGGCTAGTTTGTAAGAACCTGGTCTGAGAACTTTGATGATTTTGTAGGGTCCTTCCCATTTTGGCATAAGTTTGCCAGTGTGTCTGGGGTCGGACGCCTCAGTTGCTCTGTTAACCAAATCGCCTTCTACATAGGCTTTGATTCTTGCCCTTTTGCCAAAGAATTCTTTTGTTTTTTCTTTGTAAGCGGTCATTTTCTCAACAGCGGTTTCTCTGACTTCATCTAGAAGGTCAAGATTCGTTTTAAGTCCTTGAGTGTTTGCCTCCTCTTCAAAATTGAGGGCACGGTAAGATGGTGAGCCAATTTCGATTGGTGCCAGTGCTTCTGTGCCAAAAGCTAGTTTGAAGGGAGATTCCCCGGTACTTGTCCTGGGTGATGTGCGATAAGCCCAAAGAACATTGGGTAATTCAATAGGCCATTTTGTCTTTGAAGTAGTCAGTCTTTTCTCTAGACCTCGAACGATGATGCGGTTAGTGACCTCAACCTGCCCGTTGCTCTGAGGATGGCAAACGGATGCTTTCTTATGTTTGATCCCGTGGTCGGACAGGAATTTAGTAAATTTTGAGCCTACAAACTGTGTGCCGTTGTCAGAGATGAGTATTACTGGGATTCCAAACCTTGTGATGACTTGTTCTTCCACAAAACGAATGGCGTCATCTTGTGTAATGTGTTTAAGAGCCTTTGCTTCCGCCCATTTCGTCATGTAATCAATGGCGACCATAACATACTGCAAGTCACCTTTTGCTTTAGGGAATGGTCCCATGATGTCAATGCCCCAGATTGCAAACGGTATTGGGGATAATATGGCCGCTGGGAGTGCCGGTGATTTTCTGGACATGTTGCTGAATAGTTGACATTGGCGGCATCTCTTAGTGAAGTTTTTGCATTCTTTGTGCATTTTCGGCCAATAATAGCCTTGTCTGAGTATTTTGTGTGCTAATGCTTTCCCCGCCATGTGATCACCACAAATGCCTTCGTGGACCTCTCTTATGCAATATAGGGCTTCTTCTTCGTCAACACATTTAAGTATAGGGGAGTCAAAACTTCTCTTGTATAAAATACCCTCCTGAAGAAAGTATTTCGTTGCTTGTGATTTGACTATTTTTGCTTTGAGTTTGTCCTCCGGTAGTGTGCCATTTTCCAAGTAACAAATGTAAGGGGTCATCCAACTATCCCTTGGCGGGCTTATTTCCATGATATCCAGTTTGTTTGTACTTGGGACAGTTAACTCTTCAAAGTAAACTGTGTCCGCCTCCGCTTTCTCGCCTTGTGTCAATTTAGATAACATGTCCGCAACTGTGTTATCCATTCTGTCTATTTGTTTAAGAGAGTATTCTTCAAACTGAGTTAGCATTGCCTGAATTATCTCCTGATATTTGCTAAAATTGCTATCTTTTGTTGAATAATCTCCTGTTGTTTGTCGAACAACCAGCTGCGAGTCGCTATAGATGGTTATCTTTTTTGCCTGTAAATTTTTTGCCAATGCCAAACCGGCCAAAAGTGCCTCATATTCCGCTTGATTGTTTGTGGCTTTGAAATTTAGCTGTATGGCTTGTTTGACTTGAAAACCGTCGGGGCTAGTCAAGATGAGCCCTGCCCCACAACGGGTGTTCGTAGAGGAACCATCTACATACAACTGCCAATTGGTGTCCGTGGCTGTATTTGCCTTTGCGGGTGTCTCTTTTTCATTTGTGGCGAATGAACATTCAACCATAAAATCAGCCAACGCTTGTGCCTTGATGGCGGTTCTTGGTATGTATTTGAGATCGAATTGACCAAGTTCTACCGCCCAGTTAATCAACCTACCTGATAAATCTGGTTTGTGAAGAATTTTTCTTAGCGGTTGATCTGTGATGATTCTGATTTGTCTTCCTTGAAAATAGTGCCGCAATTTTCTGCTCGCCATGACCAAAGCTAGAGCAAATTTTTGGACGTTGGGATAGCGGGTCTCCGCGTCTTTGAGCACTTGGCTGACATAGTAAACTGGTTTTTGCTCACCATTTTCTTCTTTGATAAGTACTGCCCCCACGGCTTTGTCTGTTGCGGATAAGTAGAGTGATAGCGGTTCTGAGGGGGCTGCGACCGCAAGTAGCGGGGCAGAGGAGAGATAAGTTTTGAGATCTTCAAAGGCCTTTTGACATTCCGCTGTCCAAGATACTTTGTTGGTTTTCGTGGCCCCTTTCAAGGTGTCAAAGAATGGAAGGCATCTGTCTGCCAATTTCGCTATGAATCTTCTGAGGGCGGCCAACCTCCCCGTTAGTTTTTGTATTTCTTTCAGGGTTTTGGGTGGTTGCATGTCGATTATGGCCTTTATTTTCTCAGGGTTGGCCTCAATACCTCTGTGAGAGACCAAAAAACCCAGGAATTTGCCAGCATCAAGTGCGAATGCACACTTATCCGGGTTGAGTTTCATATTGTGTTTCCTGAGGGTGGAAAAGCATTCTTCCAAGTCCTGGAGGTGGGAAGCCGTTAGGAGAGATTTTACTATGAGATCATCCACATATACTTCCATATTTCGGCCCAATTGTCCGCTAAAGATTCTATTCATGGTTTTTTGGAAGGTGGCACCGGCATTGATCAACCCAAATGGCATCACTTTGTAACAATATACTCCCCTGTGTGTAACGAAAGCCGTTTTTTCTCTGTCTTCTGGAGTCATTTTAATTTGGTTGTAGCCTGAGTAGGCGTCCATGAAACTTAGCATTAGATGACCCGCTGTGGCATCAATGAGTTGGTCTATCGAAGGGAGAGGATATGGGTCCTTTGGGCATGCTGCGTTCAAATCTGTGTAATCGACGCATATCCTCCACTTTCCATTAGCTTTCTTCACTAATACCACATTTGCAACCCACTTAGGGTAGGTGACTTCGCAAATTAAGTCTGCGTCCAAGAGTTTGTCAATCTCAATATCAATGGCCCGCTGTCGCTCTGGCGCAAAGTTTCTTCGTTTCTGTATTTTCGGAGTTTTGTCTGGATCTACATTTAGCTTATGGATTGCCACGGACTCATCTAATCCTGGCATATCCTTTGGACTCCACGCAAAAACGTCTGCGTACTTTCTCAAGAGGTCAGTGAGACCCTTTTTAAAGATAGAGTCCAAACCCGCACCGATACTGACGGTTTTGCTTGTATCTCCGGGTATGATTTCTATTTTCTCTGTCTGTACTGCCGGGGTTATTGGCGGGTTCTCTTCTCTTTTGAGGCATTTCATTAGATTGGCATCAATCCTTGGAGGGTCTTATGTCAACGGATCATGCCCGTCAATAAATTGTACCTCTTTTCTCTTTTTGTTGTTGGCACGTTGGTGGGCATCGTGCCTCTGTCTTTTTGCCTGTCTTCTGCTTTGTGCCCTTTCTCTGTTGACATTGCTGGGCTCGGATTTTCCCAAGGTAAGTGCAATGCCGTAACACCTTTTAGAGGTTTCAAAATCCCCTTTGATTTCTCCTATCCCATTTGAGGTGGGGAACTTGATTTTGAGATGAGGGGTAGAAGTAATTGCCTTTAATAAGTTCAATGTGGGCCGTCCCAAGATCATGTTGTAGGAAGAGGCTGTGTTAATGACATAGAATTTAATGATCCTGCAAACCTGTCTGGGAGATTCCCCAAAATAGACCGGGAGTCGTGCAATGCCCGCTATCGGGACGGCGTTGTGGCCGAACCCGTAAAGCGGAGTTTCATCAGGACATGTTTCCAATTTTTCGTCACTCAGCTTTAGCCTGTCCCAGGTGTGTTGGAAACAAATGTCCACTGAGGACCCGTTGTCGACCAGAACCCTTTTGACCTCATTCTGGGCAATGCCCAAAGATATGACCAGTGCCTCAGTGTGATTGGGATTGATGCCTTCATAGTCTGCATCTGTGAAAGTAATGACGTTTGGCGGACCCTCTGATATGGCATAGACGGTCTGTTCCTCTCTAGGCGGTGAGACCTGTCCGCCAAACACGGTATGTACTATGTTTTTGTTGTGTCCTTGAGAGGAGGACGGGCCAAGTATTTGTCTGGGCAAGTATTGAGATAAGTTGCCTGCCTTGACTTGTTTTTCCAGAAAGTACTTGAGAGAAAGGCAATTATCTGTAAAATGTCCATGAGTTTCGTGATAATCGCAGTGTTTGTCTTTGGGCCTGTCATCAGGTGAAGAGTGCATTGGGGCCGGTGGAAAGTAGAAAGGTTTCCCTTTAATTTCTCGTAAGATGGTCGCTCTTGGGAGAGTAAATTCCGTCCACTTTGGCTCAGGACGCCTATCTGGTCTTTGCGGGCTTAAAGGCCCTTGGCGGTCTCTGATTGGTGGTGATGGTTGAGATCTTTGGGCGGGTAGCGGCCCGTGAGTAGTTTGTACTTGATGCAAGGCGGGTGCTTGCCTTTGGTAGGGCGTGTACCTTTCCCTTTGGAAATATGGTGCGGGTGCGGGTGGAGCCCTAGATTGTTTAAGTACGTTGAGAGACTCGATTTCGTTGATGGCTTGAGATGCCAAGTCATACGCCTTTGCCAGAGTAGTGGGTTTAGTTTCCATGAGACGGCATACGTACTTCTCGCACTCGTAAGGGTTGAGACCTCTCCTTAAATGAACCAAAGCCTCTGTTTCATTGACACAGACGACTTTGTTGACGGCTTCCTTGAAGCGGTCAATGTAATTTTGTAAGGTTTCACCATTACGTTGTGCAATGGTTTCAAGAAATACGGTATGAACTTCGTGTTGTTGGTTTGCTTTGAATTTGTTGAGAAATAATTTCTTAAATTCTAACCAAGTATCTATGGACCTGGTGGATATCCTGCAAAACCATCTTTGGGCGTTGCCGCGGAGAGTTGCGGCGAAGAATCGACATCGTGTCAAGTCATTATACTCGTAGTGGAGAGCAAGTTGGTCGAAATAGCTAAGGTGCTCTTCCGGGTCTGCCAGCCCGTCAAAAGAGTTGAAGCTGTGATGTTTGATGTCTTTTTGCCGTGGCTCAGCCTCTAGTCTTGCTGTGAATGGTGTTCCACCCATATCTTGTTCGCTATTTCCTTCTATTTTATTCTTGAGTTCCAATATGGTCTGTAACATTTCTGCGTTTGATGGTTGTGTTATTTCGGGTTGCTTTGAGAGGACAGGAGGTTGCTGTTGGTTCTTTTGTGCTTCGTATTCAGCCACTACCTTGTCGTAGGCGGCTTTTTTGTTAATGATTATTTTTCTGAGGTCTCTATGCCTCCTGTTTTGTTCCCATACTTCAGGGGGATGGTGATTCTTGTTGTGTCTGTCATGTTTAGTATTCTGAGATGAGCCTAGGCGAGAGAAGGCAGAGATTGCTTCACGCGGTTGGCTATTTGCTTCATTATGATTGTCAAGCGGGTTCACGGGTAGGCTTACTTGTTTTGTCAAGGATTTTGGTCCGGCCTGAGGAAGGGTTGCGGCTATTTGCATGATTAAGTCAATTTGTTGTTGGTTGCAGCCTGTGAGATTAAGGCTAAGGATTTGCTCTTGCCCGTCAACTTTGGGCGGGTTCTCTGGCGGGTTGACTGGCGGGATTCCAGTTGTATTTTCCTCGTGTTCTTGTTCATCTGGGTGTAGTATTGGGATTTCCATTTAATGTTTTTGAGATGTTTTTGATTTGTGTTTTGAGGGTGTGAATAGCTACTGTGTAGGTAGAGCAGGTGGTGGGTTTTTCTTCAAGAAAAATCCCCCTCCTTCTAGCGCCAAATGATAATCCTCACGGTCGATTAATGGCTTCCGATCACTGTTCCGATCACTGTTCCGGGGGTACTTCACCTGAGTTTGGGTATCTGCAAAATAATGCTCGCCCGGGGGTGGTGGCCGTCAAGCACCTCCGGTGTGAGAATCAGTAATCGAAATAATAATAATCGAAACGGGTGAAAATGTATCTGTGTAAAGGGAGAGAATGAGTATTAAATTTTGTGCTATTGAAAATGTATATATCACCTTGTGTGTAGAATGGGGGTATTTATAGGCTAAGTCCTCTAATAACTGTTCACCCACTTGGTGACCCACTTGTTATGCCGTTAAAGCTACAGTGAGCCACTATTGGAACAGTGATTAGTGTCCCTTTCCCACATACCTCGATTCTAGCACAGCCGCTTTTGTCATAGCTTGAATGCTTTTGTGTCCCCTTAGTTGCCTTTATGGTCTCCTGCCTTAGTGAGCAAGGTAACAAGATATTTTGCAAATATATTTGTGTGAAGATATTTGTTTGTCAAGTGGATTGTTTTTAGTAAAGATAATATGAAATGACACGTGTTATTAATGAGTATTTGTTACAGGTGGATGCGCAACAATAGCTGATGGCGGGCTGCTTACAGCGGGTTCCCGCTGTAGGCTTACAGCGGGTACCTATCACCCTGCCACACACATCTTTTCTTGAAGCCTTCGTCTCAAATCAGCGCACTCTGGTGAGGGATATAGTTACGACAATTTTGAAGCGGTCCGAGACTTCTAAGCTAGGTGGATTTGTCCTTGACATGTTTATCACCCCCATGATACAAGTGGCTAATGACTTCAATGTTCCAGCTTATGTATTCTTCACTTCCGGAGCTGCATTTCTTAACCTCATGTTTTATGCTCAAGATCTTAAAGACAACAAAAACCTGCAAATTTCCGAGTACAAGGACTCGGATATTGAGCTCTCTGTTCCGGGATTCCTCAATCTGGTTCCTGCTAAGGTTTTGCCTCCGGTGATGCTAGACGAGGGTGGATCTGCCATGATGACAACTATAGCAAGAAGGTTGCGGAAGATCAAAGCTATTTTTATTAATACTGTTTTGGAACTCGAAGCTCATGCTATTAAATCCCTTGAAGATGATGCAAACATACCTCTTATTTACCATGTAGGCCCTCTAATTAATTTAAAAAATAGCGAGCCGGCATCCCATGAAAAAAAATCCGATGTGGACATTATGAGCTGGTTGGACAGGCAACCATGTTCATCTGTAGTATTTTTATGCTTTGGGAGCAAGGGAAGCTTCAATATAGAGCAAGTTAAGGAGATAGGATGTGCGTTGGAGCTCAGCGGACAGCGTTTCTTGTGGTCTCTACGGCGCCCATCTCAAAATAAGGAAAGAATGGAACCACTTACAGACTATGAAGATTACAATGAGGTGTTGCCAGAAGGATTCTTGGAGCGGACTTCAGAAATAGGAAAAGTTATTGGATGGGCGCCACAGATGGCTATCCTTTCCCATCCAGCAGTTGGAGGATTTGTGTCACATTGTGGATGGAACTCTACATTAGAGAGTATCTGGTTCGGTGTGCCAATAGCTACATGGCCAATGTACGCTGAGCAACAGATCAATGCATTCCAGTTAGTAAAGGAATCAGGAATTGCTGCGGAGATTAAAATGGACTACAGAAAAGACGATCTCCTTAACAATGAATCAACAGCAGTTGTGACAGCAGATGTGATAGAGAGGGGTATAAGATGTCTGATGGAGGGAGAAAGTGAAATACGAAGTAAAATGAAAGAAATGAAAGACAAATGCAGGAAAGCTACTGTAGAGGCTGGCTCATCTTACAGTTCCCTCGGAGAGTTTATTGAGGCTATGATGGATAACATACGGTAAGGAGCTTCCGTTTATATCAATAATAATAATAGTTCTAGAGTCCTAAACTAAATGCAAATCAGTCCTACAAATTATTACCTCAGGGTTAATATAGCAGTCTATATTTTAGCTTGTTCTTTCTTGTTTTGGTGAATCTTAGGCCTTCATATCTACTCTTTATCATCCCTTCTACTACAATGTAAGGTATGTAATAAAATGTACTCATATCGTAATCTATAATTAATGATCCGAATAATTTGTGGCTTTTCCTGGATGCATGGATTCATTTCAAATTGTTCAAGTCATACAATTAGATTACGCCATCCTCCGGTCTCTCGATCCAATTGCTTGATCGAGTTGGTTCCAATAATCACTCCATGAAGGTGGGAACTTGTCCAGCAATATATTTGCTTGCAAGATCTCACACATTTTCATGCCTTCATTGAGCACATCAATAGTCTGAGTACTTTCTACTATACGTGCACCTGTTCCATGATGGGTTGGTCATCGACCATGAGGAATTGCAGCCATTTTCCGAGTACATATTTCATTTTTTCCTGCATCCTCAGCCACATATTTCTTTTCCAGCAAATCCCATATCACTATTGCAGATTTATGAGGGACAAAAAGATCAAAGAGAGAGTTCACTACTACAAATTTGCACATACGGTTGAGAAGATGCCCTCATAAAATTTTGTGGTCCTTCCCATATTTTTTCCGGGTTTCCTCGTTCATTGTATTAGTACTAGCATTTTGCCCGTACGGTATTCATTTAATTTAAAATGATAATACCAAAAATTTAACAAATTTGATTGATTTCTTAAAACATCTTATTTAATTTAAATCTACAATTCCAAAAATTTAACAAATTTGATTGATTTCTTAAAAAGATATTGTATGTAATTCTATAAATAATCAATTCTTAAAAAGATATTCTATATATTTATATAAGTATTTAATAAAATAATGATATGATAAAATTTATATAAAAAAGTAGCATACAATTGTATTTTAACAATGTTGAAAATTTATTTAATCCATCAAAATCTGCAATAAAAGAGTAATTAATATTTTTACAAATATTGTTCTCTAATGGAAAACAATAATAAATTGTTTTCATTATTCAAATGCGGAAATGATAATCACTTCACCCCAATGACTCCAAAACATTAAACCTCATATAACATATTGTATTAACTATGAGACATCATAGTTAATATAATATGTAAATGTTGGAGAACAATGAGACCACATTTCAAGCAATTTTTTAATTTTTTTTGTTAATTTTTTTTATGAATGGATAGAGGGTAGAATTATAAAACTTTTTTGTGAAGATGCCCCTAGCGGGGCCCTTTAAAAAAGCTTGAAATGTAGTGAATATGTGTGTTCTCACTGTTCTCATTTTAATTTTTTTTTGTTAATTTTTTTTTTATGAATAGATAGAGGGTAGAATTATAAGACTTTTTTTGTTAAGATACCCCTAGCGGGGCCCTTTAAAATAGCTTGAAATGTAGTGAATATGTGTGTTCTCACTGTTCTCATTTGGTGCATGACCATTAAACTGTATTAGTAAATTCATGTATGAAAATACAGTGTATATATATTATCAATATAGATTCTTTTATTAAAAATAAGTAAATTATACAATTAATTAAGCAAGTCAAAATATCAGATAAATATTCTAGTAGACTTATAGTTTATATTCAAATTAAGGTCTTTCACCATGGCTCTCGCTTTCTGAAATTGTTAGAATTTTTATTTTATTGACTTTATTATATTAAAAGTATGTTCTTATTGAAACGAATATAATAATTTGAATTTGAATATATTTTTAAACTACTTATTTTGATGGGTTGTTAATTTTTTCTTGATCAACTTAGAGGGATGACCAAAAATAAAATTAATGTGAATACATAAACCCATTACCCACGTTATGATAAACAGTACCTATAAAATGGAAGTTGCTTCTGGGTTCAGGCTTGTTAATTACTTCAATACTTTATTAGCTTGATCATCATGTAGACCATCTTTCTTTTTATCACTTATGTTGCTGCTATGTAGTCTATCTGTAACTAACATCTTTCTTTTTATCACTTATGTTGTGGCTATGTAGTCTATCTATAACTAAACATCTCTCTCTGCTTGTAATCTATATTTATAAATGTAAACTTCTTCTTGTATTGTATTTTGTTTTCAATATTTAAAATTATGTAGCTGGAGGAGAAGAAAAAGGCTGGAGGTACAATCGTAATACTACATCATTACTGAAAATAAGTACAATATCATAATAGAATTTTTTGTTTCAATGTAAATTGGGTCGTTCCAAATGTCGTGTAATGACAAAAAGGGGCATTAAAGAAATAAAGAAGATTAAAAAAATGAAGGATAATATTGTTTACCAAAAACACAGGTATCCACAAGAAGCTCACTTATTCACTTTTATCTTCAAATAATGTATGATTACAAATTATAACAATCACATTTTCCACTACATATTCTCTCTCAAAAAGCCAACTAAACTAAAAAAGGGAAAAGTTAGTGCTAAATATGAGATCATATATGAAGTGAAATTGAACGCGAGTAAAGAAGATATTTAGAGCATAAATAAGAGCAATGTTGCCTGACCCAGAGGGCGAGGCTTGTGCCGTGGGTCTGAGCTTTTAAGTATGCTATTCCATAGTCCCTTCGGAGACATCCGATAAAAAGTATGTTATTCCATAAGACCTTCTGGTACGTAGCATGTCTACCCCATGAACCTTAAGTTGAACAAATTCATAAATAACATAAACTTGCTTGAAAACAAAATAATGTCTATAATGCTAGATATATCAAATTGAGTCCCAAGATTATTTACAAATAACATGGTGCAAGTAACGTGACATCATGATTGGTTGTAACTGATTGTCCACATATTTTTATTTAAATTTAAATATAAAGTGAATATTTTAAAGGTACCCTTCTGGTGTCCTGTATATTATTATAACATCGGGTAATTGATTAAAACTTTAATTCTTAAATGCCAAATCAAAATCAAAACCAAACAAATATTATCCTGTCTAATTTTTGATATTGTGAAATCAATAAAAACTTAACTTTTAAGGCCAAATTAAATACCGGAACCAAAAATATATGACCCGTCCCTACTTCAGGGGGTTGACATGTTAATTTGGTGAAAACCCCAGCTTTCAATCTGAAAAGTGCAAACATGATTCAAAATCCATCAGTGTGAAGATTTGAGCGGCTTGGACTTAAAGGTGAAAAATGACAGAGATAGATTTGGGTAATGACAAAAAGGAGCATCAAAGAAATAAAGAAAGATAAAAAAAAATAAAGGATAATAATAGAGATTTAGATTTGGGTCGATCCAATTGGGTTACTCCAAATGTTGTGTAATGACAACAAATAGTATATGTTTAGATTTTGGTCGATCCAATCTAAATTGGATCGCTCCAAATGCTGTGTAATGGTAAAAAGGGACATCAAAGAAATAAAGAAGATTAAGAAAATGAAGGATAATAGTATCGCTGACGGAATTCGAACCTTGAAATTTTAGTAAATAAATTTAATCATGTAATATATTTAATCATTAGATCTAACAGTTCTAATTTTTAACTAAAAATCTAACGGATATTATTCGTTGTATACGAATTTTATTATATTTTGTTATTGGTTAGAAGATATAATGTCATATTTTTGGGTATGTATTTAGTAAATAAATTTAATCATATAATATATTTAATCATTAGATCTAACGGTTCTAATTTTTAACTAAAAATTTAACGGATATTTTTCGTTGTATAAGAATTTTTATTATATTTTGTTAGTGGTTAGAAGATATGATGTCATATTTTTGGGTATGTATTAATTAGTGCAATATTATGTTTTAAATTAAAACTCAAAGTGTTTTAATTAGAGAGAAAAAAATTACTGATTGAAATATATGATATTTTAGGTATTTATAAAAATTCGAACCTGGAAATTTTAGTAAATAAATTTAATCATGTAATATATTTAATCATTAGATCTAACTGTTCTAATTTTTAACTAAAAATCTAACGGATATTATTCGTTGTATACAAATTTTATTATATTTTGTTAGTGGTTAGAATATATGATGTCATATTTTTGGGTATGTATTAAGTAAATAAATTTAATCATATAATAAATTTAATCATTAGATCTAACGGTTCTAATTTTTAACTAAAAATTTAACGGATATTATTCGTTGTACACGAATTTTTATTATATTTTGTTAGTGGTTAGAAGATATATATGATGTCATATTTTTGGGTATGTATTAATTACTGCAATATTATGTTTTAAATTAAAAGTCAAAGTGTTTTAATTAGAGAGAAAAAAATTACTGATTGAAATATATGATATTTTAGGTATTTATAAAAATTCGAACCTTGAAATTTTAGTAATAAATTTAATCATGTAATATATTAATCATTAGATCTAACAGTTCTAATTTTTAACTAAAAATCTAACGGATATTATTCGTTGTATACAAATTTTTATTATATTTTGTTAGTGGTTAGAATATATGATGTCATATTTTTGGGTATGTATTTTGTAAATAAATTTAATCATTAGATATAACAGTTCTAATTTTTAACTAAAAATCTAACGGATATTATTCGTTGTATAATAATTTTTATTATATTTTGTTAGTGGTTAGAAGATATGATGTCATATTTTTGTGTATGTATTAATCATTGCAATATTATGTTTTAAATTAAAATTCAACGTGTTTTAATTAGAGAGAAAAAAAATTATTGATTGGAAGATATGATATTTTAGGTATTTATAAAAATTTGAACCTTGAAATTTTAGTAAATAAATTTAATTATGTAATATATTTAATCTTTAAATCTAACAGTTCTAATTTTTAAATAAAAATCTAACGGATATTATTCGTTGTATACGAATTTTTATTATATTTTGTTAGTGATTAGAAGATATGAAGTCATATTTTTGGGTATGTATTTAGTAAATAAATTTAATCATGTAATATATTTAATCATTAGATCTAATTGATATGGGCTAAAAGTAAGCCCTAAAGACACATTTAATGTGGCATTAATTAAACCTAGAATGGTCCAAACGTGGGGCCCACCAGATGGGCCCAAACCCTAATTATAATATTAATTTCGTAATTAATATTAAGGGTAGTAAAACAGCTCAGCAAATAAGAGTCAAACAAGAATATGACTCTTGCCTGACTTAGCCTCCAAGATACATATCTCAACATGGAAACTGATTCATACATGGAAGGAGACTAGAACCTTCTTCTAGTCGGTGACTTGCCCACCAAGTCACCTAACCCTACTACGATTTTAGGGTTTCCCAGCCTATATAAAGGGTCTGACCCCTCATCCTAGAACTACGTTTTATCGGCTTGATTCTCTAATACAGAGATACGTAGGCATTCTGTGAGGACCGTTTAGTCTCGAACGCAGAAGCAGCCATTAAAGCTCGAAGCTCACAAACCCTAGCCGTCATAATCGTAACCTAGTTTTTATTCCACAACATTTGGCGCCGTCTGTGGGAAAAAGACATCAACCATGGTTCAAACACGAAGAACTGCACCAAGCACTACAGAGCCAATCGCTACCGAGGCTCTACCTCTTAGCTCTGCTCCACCCCTTACTGAACAAGTACTTCCGATATCTGAGCAAGTACCTCCGGCATCCGGGACTATCGTTCCGTACCAAGTTTCTCAACCCCTAGGGACGACTACCCATGTTGAGAGTACGCTACCTCCGATCATCCACACAGTTCCAGGGATTAACCCCCCTCATACGGGGATTTCTTCTCTGATTGTAGGCCCTCACAACCCTACACGAGGGGTTCAGATCCACACTACGGGTCTCCCCATAAGCACCAATCCAATGTACGGGATGCCCAATTACGGAGCTGGACCGAGTGGACATGCCCTGTATATTCGAGATCGGGATTATCGCGATTTTTCTGGTCCTTATTCAGACGAATCATCTTCTGGAGATGATTACGAGCGTGATGAAGCTCCGAGGAGGCGACGTGCAAGTAAAGAGCCTATGGGGAGAACTCGAACTATCCATGATGGACTCCCTTCAACAACTGCTGAAAGGATTAGGGCTTATGAAGCCGAGATCTTAAAGTTAAAGGAGGATATGGCCAGGGAGCAAGCCAGATCAAATCAGACTTTGCCACCTCCCACGTCAGGACCGGTTCCTTTCATAGATCTGGAGAGGCCTCCAAGGAGGCCAAGAAGGACTGTTGTCCCGCCTGAAAAAACTACAAGGGTGGAAACCCCTAAGAGCAACCCCAAGGATCTGATGCCACTTGGGGACCCTGATGATCCCACACCTCCATTCACTGAGGACGTGATGAATGCTCGTATTTCAAAAAAGTTTAAGATGCCAACAATCAAAGCTTATGATGGAATGGGTGATCCTGCAAACCATGTTAGAACGTTTTCAAACGCACTGCTGTTGCAGCCTGCAAGCGACGCTTTGAAGTGTAGGGCTTTCCCTCAAACTTTGTCAGGCATGGCTCAAAGATGGTATAGTCGGCTTCCTGGAAACTCGATTGGTTCCTTTAAGGAGCTGAGTGCTGCTTTCATTAGTGAATTTATCAGCGGAAGAACGCATGAGAAAAGCTCTGCATCTCTCATGTATATAGTACAAGGGAAGAACGAAAGTCTGAGAGACTATCTTAAGAGGTTCACCAAGGAGACTCTGAACATCACAGATCTGGACAATAAAGTTGCAATGGTAGCCTTGGAGCATGGTACCACCGACCTATACTTTAAGAGATCATTGGCAAAGCATCCCCCGGAGAATATGGCTGATCTCCAACGAAGGGCTTCTAAGTACATCAAGGCCGAGGATAGCACGAAGAAGGAAGTCACATTAGGCAATGGTCAGGGGAACAATGATACAAAAAAGCGTAAGCAAGGGCAGGAGTACGATGCTAGGGACAAGTATCCCCGAACTAGCAAAGATTCTGACTCGCCATCAAAAAAGAGCTTGGGACCAAGGTTTTCTGACTATGCAAGATTGAATGCCCCCAGAAGTCAAATCTTGTTGGAAATTGAGAAGGATAATGACTTCCGATGGTCGAAGCCACTCAGGGGAGACCCCGCAAAGAGGAACAAGGATCAATATTGTCGGTTCCACCGAGATGTGGGGCACGATACAGATGATTGCAGACAGTTGAAGGACGAGATTGAGTTCTTGATCCGTAAAGGCAAACTAAATAATTTCACCAAGGGAGGAGATCAGGGAACCCAAAGAGGGGATTACAACAGGAGAAACAATGACAGAAGGGATAATGATCGTGACCGTAACACGCAGCCCCGAGGGCCAGTTATCAACATGATCTGGGGAGGCCCGACAGCGGCCGGTACAACCCGCAATTCTCGAAAGGCATACGCAAGAGAAGTGATGCACATTGTGGGAGAGGCCCCGAAGCGTGCTAAAACTGAGATGATAATTGGTTTCGATGATTCAGACTTAGAAGGGGTGAAGTTCCCCCATGATGACCCGCTGGTCATAACTCCTGTAATTGGAAATTCAGAAGTAAAACGAGTCTTGATAGACAATGGAGCTTCTGTGGATATTTTATTTCACGATGCATTTGTGAAGATGGGATACAACGACTCTCAGTTGACCTCTACAAACATGCCCATATACGGATTTAACGGAGTGGAGTCCAACGTTGAAGGAACTATTCAATTACCCGTGACTATTGGGCAGGAGCCTAAGGAGACGACTCAGATGCTGAATTTCTTGGTGATTAAGGCAGCCTCAACATACAACGCAATCCTTGGAAGGACTGGATTACATGCGTTTAAGGCTGTGGCCTCTTCCTATCATATGAAGATTAAGTTTCCAACACGGAATGGTGTCGGAGAACAAAAGGGTGACCAGAAAATGGCAAGAAGTTGCTATGTAGCCGCGCTAAGGGCTGATGGAATTGGGGGGCAGGTGCTCCCGATTGAAGACATGGATGTCCGTAATGATGATGAGCAGCGAGGGAAGCCAGCAGAGGATTTGATACCTGTCCCTCTAGAGCTGAGCGACCCGGAAAAGGTTACATACATAGGAGCATCTCTGAAGGAACCCCTGAAGGGCGAATTGACAGCATTCTTGCAAGAGAATAGCGATGTTTTTGCTTGGACAGCAGCGGACATGCCAGGAATTGATCCCCAACTTATAACTCATAGGTTGAATGTCGATCCTGAACGAAAGAAAATAAAGCAGAAGAAGAGAAATTTCGCTCCTGAAAGGCAAGAGGCCATTAAACAAGAAGTTGATAAATTGTTGGAAGCTGGGTTTGTTGAAGAAATTCAATTCCCCGAATGGTTAGCTAACCCTGTGATGGTCAAAAAGGCAAATGGAAAGTGGAGGATGTGTATAGACTTCACTGATCTGAATGATGCGTGCCCAAAAGATTGTTTTCCTCTGCCTAGAATTGATATGTTGATAGATGCCACCGCTGGGCATGAAATGTTGAGCTTCATGGATGGTTTCAGCGGATACAATCAGATTAAGATGCACAAGGACGATATTCCTAAGGTATCTTTCATAACTGACTTTGGTGTTTTCTGCTATCTTGTTATGGCTTTTGGGTTAAAGAATGCAGGGGCTACATACCAACGATTGGTGAATAAGATATTTGCCCATTTAATTGGGAAAACCATGGAGGTCTATGTTGATGACATGTTAGTCAAGAGCCTACTCAAGGCAGATCACATAAGGCACCTCAGAGAGGCGTTTGAAGTGCTAAGGCACCATAAAATGATGTTAAATCCAGCCAAGTGTGCTTTTGGTGTTGGTTCGGGAAAATTTTTGGGGCTGATGGTTTCCAAGAGAGGCATAGAGGCCAACCCGGACAAGATTAAGGCTATTCTGGATATGGAGTCACCCCGCTCAGTACGAGATGTACAGAAATTGACTGGCCGAGTGGCGGCCCTAGGGAGGTTCATCTCCAAGTCTGGTGACAAGTGCTTGCCTTTCTTTCAGGCATTAAAGAAGGTGAAGAATTTTGAGTGGACCGTAGAGAGCCAAGAGGCCTTTGAGCAGCTGAAGAAATACATGGCTGAAGCCCCGTTGTTGGCCAAGCCTAGTCCTGGAGAGATTCTTTACCTATACCTGGCGGTATCCGAACAAGCATTGAGTGCTGTTCTTGTCAAAGAAGAAAAGAAGGTTCAGAAACCCATCTACTACGTGAGTAAGGTGCTACATGGGGCGGAATTGAATTACTCTCCCATTGAGAAATTTGCACTGGCATTGATTACCGCCTCAAGGAAATTGAGACCTTACTTCCAGGCTCATAAAATCGAAGTCTTGACAGACCAGCAGTTGAGAAGCATATTGCACAGTCCGAAAGCAAGTGGAAGATTGATCAAATGGGCAATAGAACTTGGAGAGTTTGATATCAAGTATAAGCCTCGGACAGCCATCAAGGCTCAGGCATTGGCTGACTTCGTGGTTGAATGCACTATTGACAACCAAGAAGTCGGGGGGCAGGAGAAAGTAACCACCCCTGAGAGTGAAGGTAAAGACGAAGAACTTATAGCCGACCAGAAAGAGTATTGGGTGCTCTATTTTGATGGAGCGTCAAAAACAAAATCTAGTGGTGCAGGCTTGGTTTTGCAAAGCCCCGATGGGTTCACAGTTGAATACGCTCTGAAGCTGGACTTTCCAACAACCAATAATGAAGCTGAGTATGAAGCATTAATAGCTGGATTGGGATTGGCCAGAGTTATGAGGGTCAAGAACCTCAAAGTGTGTGGAGATTCAAGACTGGTAGTCTCGCAAGTGAATGGTGAGTTTGAGGCCAAGGATGAAACTATGGCAAAATATCTTAGAGTCGTGAAAGCTGTTATGACTCAGTTTGATGAATGCTATTTGGAGCACATTCCTAGGGAAGAGAACGTTAAGGCCGATGCCCTCTCTAAGTTTGCTTCTTCTGAGATAGAGAATTATGCAGGTAGTGTTTACTTCCAGGTCTTGAAGGCCCCGACCATCAACTCTAAGTTAGTAGCACCTATTGATGTTGGAAGCTGTTGGATAGATCCTATTAAAGCTCATTTAGAAACTGGATGGCTCCCTGACAATGCCTTGGAGGCACGAAAATTGTCAGTAAGAGCATTGAGATATGCCTTGATTGAAGGCATCCTATACAAGAGGTCGTTTGTCATTCCGTACTTGAAGTGCCTAAGGCCCCAAGAGGCAAGAGAAGCATTGGAGGAAGTTCATGAAGGGATCTGTGGGCAGCACTTGGGGGGCAGAGCCCTAGCTCACAAGATTACCCGCCTGGGATTCTATTGGCCAGAGATGTTGGCAGATGCCCAGGACTCTGTCAAGAAGTGTGACAGATGTCAAAAACATGCTCCTGTTGTAAGGCAGCCGCCCGAGAGATTAACCTCAATCAGCTCTCCCATTCCGTTTGCAATGTGGGGGATGGACATCCTTGGTCCTTTCCCTATGGCTTCAGCACAAAGGAAGTTTCTGATTGTCGCCATTGATTACTTCACTAAATGGATCGAGGCTAAGCCTCTAGCCAAGATAACCACCAAGCAAGTTTCCCAGTTCTTTTGGGAGAACATAATTTGTAGGTATGGAATCCCACGAATTCTGGTGACAGATAATGGGACACAGTTTAACAATGAGGAATTCAAGAAGTATTGTGAGGAAAATGCTATTGAGCTTCGTTTTACCTCAGTGGCACATCCGCAAGCAAATGGGCAAGCCGAGGTGGCCAATCGAATCATCCTGGATGGATTAAAGAAAAGGGTTGAACGCTCGAGGAACACCTGGGTGGATGAGTTACTGCCTATACTCTGGGCCTATCGCACTACTTGTAAGGTGACTACAGGGGCAACCCCGTTTCTGCTAACTTATGGGGCTGAGGCAGTTGTACCGCTGGAAATCATGCAGACATCACCTCGAGTTGAGGCATATGAACCTGAGACTAATGAAGAAGGCATGAGGCTCGCTCTAGATCTGATTGATGAGGTCAGGGACGAGGCAAACGCCAGAAATGCAGAGCATCAAAAGAAAGCGTCTTTCTATTACAACCACAGGGTTAAGGAGAGGTTCTTTCAGCAAGGTGACTTGGTTCTCAGGAAGATCGAGGCTTCTGGAGTCGGCCAGAAAGGGAAACTAGCCCCCAACTGGGAGGGACCGTACCGAGTCAGAAAGACGCTGGGACGAGGATCATACAAGTTGGAGACATTAGATGGGAATGAAGTACCCCGAACTTGGCATGCTCTGAACTTGAAGATTTACTATGTATAAGCCTGCCTTGAAAGGATTTGGCTTTTAGCTATTTATTGATAGAAGTAGAAATAAGGTTCGATGAAACCATTTCAGGGACTAGTACCCCGAGTAGGACCATAGTATCTATGTAAGGGTTGAACCCTCTTTCAAAGTTATTAATGCAAATCTGTTTTCCTTTCTATGATTCTATGTTTGTTTATGTACCAAGCACCTGTTGAGTGCAAGTTTGGAAAGATCAAGTACTGAAAGTAAATAGGCACATGAATAAAGGAAACAGATGCATAAATGAAACGCCCAGGAGGGCCATGGTTTAAGTCAAATTACAACACACGAATAAAAGTTAAGTCCCGAAGGACATTAATTGAAAGCTGACGAAATAAAGCCACAAACGGCTAGATAAGGGCCGTGCAAGGCCATAAGGGAATCCATTCTACTTAGCAGGGGATTCTTCCTCACTGCTTTCCTCGCCCGACTCCTCCTCACCTGAATCCTCTTCCTCGCCGGACTCTTCACCCAAAGTTTCTTCCTCGACTTGGTCAACAACCGCCATAGGCTGAGCAATAGTCTCCACATCTTCGGTTTCCTCCTCTCCGGAAGATGAGGTCGAACTGTCTTCGTTACGGATCACCCTCTTGCCTGGGATCGGTTGTCGAACGACTCCAACTTTCCTGGCAGGCGGGGGCTTCTTTCCACGGGACCCCGAAGAACTTGAGTTTTGACTAACAGCTGAGGGACGCCTCTGAGGTCCCGACGATCTACGGCTACCTCTAGAACCTAAACCTGATGCTTGAGGAACAATCTTAGTTCCCGATCCAGAAGCAAGAGTTGCACAGTCCTCGCCACTCGCAGTCCAGAAAGGACAAGGAAAATCAGAAGAAGTGACCACTGAGGGATGCTTGATGCTCACAGCATTGATTGCCTTGTCCCAACCAACAGACATGTTGTAAGGGCGCACCTCATCGTCATGTTGATCTATGAAGCTCAAGAATTCCTCGGACTTATGATAGCCCTTAATTACTTTGTTAGCATCGTTCATTCTCTTTTGAGCCAGGGAGGCAAGTTGCTTGCGGTAGGAAAGAGCATCCGCTTCGGCATGGACAACTTGAGAATGCAGGTCGTCAATCTCTTCTTTGAGCCTTGCTGAATCAGTCTTCAAGGATATATTCTCATCCCTGAAAGCCAGGCCTTGGGTACAAACAGATTGGAAGTAGGCATTAGCCTGCAATCAAAGTTGATAAAATGTAAGGAATGTGCAAAGGCTAAATCATATACCAGAATTGGTAGGAAAGGTATCTTACCTGGTACATGGCTTGGGAGCCCAGAAGTTGATTTTCATTCATTTTATCTCCAGCAAGTAAGGACAGTCTGTCAGGAGGAGTAATCGAAAGCTTGGACCAGTCCAGAGCTAGGTCAGGACTCCCAGCAATCGAGTCCTGCTCGCAGATACCCCAGGAGGGCATGAAGGGGGTTCTTATACTTCCATCAGCATTACGGGATCTCTTCCCGCCTTGAGAGCAACCTTCCAAGAAGTTGGGAATCCGAGGCTTGGCGGGGTTCAGAAGTTCCTCCGCCTTTTTCTTCATTCTTTTATTCACAATCGGCTGGTTCTGAGGGCGGCTGTCAATCTCCTCAGCAGCTGAAATACAAAGAGAAAAACATCGGTATAAGAACAAACAGAGTTCATAAGAAGCTCAAGTAAGGAAATTACCCTCAACGGAAAGAAAGCTAAGGCCAGCTTCAATAAGGTTCTTTTCGTTTAGAAAAGTTTGATAATGGGTCTGGCCATCATCGGCAAGAAGCCAATCTCGGTCCTTTAGCTCTGAATCATCAAGTTCGCAAACGAAGTGTTTGCTATCTTTTACAAATCCGAATCTCTTTACGAAGAAGTTACCCCAATCACCGCCTTTCCATTCAAGAACTGCAAACTCTCTCTCCCAGAAATGTTGGGAATCTGGTAAAGAATAAGGGTTCACCAGGTGTGGAATTTTGGCCCTGTGCTTGAGACTGACCCATCCTTTCTTTTGGTCGGTAGAGTTACTAGCCACGAAGATACTTCGAAATAATGTGGTAGTCGGGTGGATCCCCAATTGACGACATCTTATTAAAAATATCGAGATATATCTCCAAGAGTTGGGATACAGCTGACAGGGATGGATCTGGTACTCTGCCAGCAATCTAATGATGAAGTTATCAACGGGGAATCTGAACCCAGCATCAAGGGCACCCCAGTAGACACAAAGCCTCTCGGGATGCCAATTACAGGTTCTGTCTGATGGTCTTGGAAGACGAACTTTGATAGCACTCGGAAAGTGGTATGAGTCCTTTATTTCCTGGATGTCTTTTTCTCCCAATTTGCTGGGGCTTCTAAAAGAATCTAGACTAGCACAGTTTGGGAAAGCATCCCTCATAATATTAAGTAGATCTAGCAAAGATTCAAATTTATGCTCAACGTATGAAGAAGGTTTAATATCTTCTTTACCTTTAGCCGTCCTCATTTTACTCCTCTTTGCCATAGCCTCCATCATAGAGACAGGGGGAGCAACTGGGCGGTCACCTTCTGACATCTTGATCACAAAGCTGGAACTTGATCTTGCTGCTTGAAAACTAGAAAGTTTAAGAATTTGGAAACTCAGAAATGAAGAAGTGAATGAAATGAAAGCTATCTCACTTCTTTTATAAATGAAGCATGACCTGCTATGATAAGTTGAAGTTCAGCTTTGTTCGCATTTGCAGGTCATCTATCGTCTAAACACGAGAAAAGGACAGAAATTGCTCGTTTTATACAGAAAGGATCGTTAAAATCCAAATATGACAAAGAAGAAATAGATGATGTTTGAATAATATCGTCGGAAGTCATGAATGACCAAACTGACGACCTAAGATCAAGATCAAGCTCCTGGATCCCGAAAGATAACAAAGTCATGAATGGCCAAAATGAGGGCTTGAGATTCAGATCAAGGTCTTTGATCCTCAAGATCATGAATGATTTTCACGTCCGGGTTAACTAGCTAGCCAAGAAGCAATCGACAGCGACGCACTAGGAGTCTCAGCCGACCAGGTCCCGGAAGACCAGGTCCCGGCCGACCAACCTATTTTGAAGGGGGTCAGCCGACCAGGTCCCGGAAGACCAGGTCCCGGCCGACCAACCTATTTTGAAGGGGGTCAGCCGACCAGGTCCCGGAAGACCAGGTCTCGGCCGACCAACCTATTTTGAAGGGGGTCAGCCGACCAGGTCCCGGAAGACCAGGTCCCGGCCGACCAACCTATTTTGAAGGGGGTCAGCCGACCAGGTCCCGGAAGACCAGGTCCCGGCCGACCAACTTATTTAAGAGGGGTTCAGCCGACCAACTTCTGAACCTGGATCCCCCCGGTCTAGGTTCAGTTCTTGGTCCTGGATCCCAACTTTTTCAGCAAATGATTTCGGACATGGTTCTCGACTTTTTCAGCGAATCTCGGATGATTATCAATGTTAAAGAGAGGCCAAGGTTAGCCATGAAGGCCAAGATGAGTCATGAAGGCCAAAGTTAGCCATGAATTCACAAACGACCAAACTGACGATTCATAATCAAGATCAAGATTCTGGATCTTTAGGACCATGGATGGTTTCTGACTCTAGATCCACACTCTCTTTTAACATCATGAAAGAGTCTAAGTTCAAGTTTTTTAGGCCAACTACTGACTAGTCAGCCTTAGAAGAGGGATTTCAGCCAACCAGGTCCCGGAGGACCAGGTCCCGGCCGACCAGCTCCCCCGGAGGAGGGCCAGCCGACCAGCTTCTGGCCGACCAGGTCCCGGCCGACCAGGTCATTTTCTGGAAGGCCAGCCGACCAGCTTCTGGCCGACCAGGTCTCAGCCGACCAGGTCTTTTTCTGGGGGTCCAGCCGACCAGCTTCTGAACCTGGATCCCCCCGGTCCAGGTTCAGTTCTTGGTCCTGGATCCCTACTTTTTCAGTGAACTTTTTTAACCTAAATCTCGACTTTTTCAGCGAATCTCGTATGATTGTTAATGATAAAAAGAGGTCGAGATTAGCACAGATTAGTGCCGATTAAGCACAGATTAGTGCCGATTAAGCACATATTAGTGCCGATTAGCACAGATTAGTGCCGATTTATGCCATCTAACATCGTCTAACATTGTTTAAACGTTGTTTGAAGCTAATTAGCGATGTGTAGTGCCGTTTAACACTGATTAGTGTCGTTCAACATCGTCGTAAATGCGTCGGTCGCTCCACGCTTTACATCAAGATGATATTGTTGAAAATGCTCGCTCAAGAGTAATAAACCCTAACCCGAGTCTTGGATATGCCGTTATAACTTCGAGGAAAACCTGATCAGTTTTCCTAGAAGTTGGGGGGCAAATGATATGGGCTAAAAGTAAGCCCTAAAGACACATTTAATGTGGCATTAATTAAACCTAGAATGGTCCAAACGTGGGGCCCACCAGATGGGCCCAAACCCTAATTATAATATTAATTTCGTAATTAATATTAAGGGTAGTAAAACAGCTCAGGAAATAAGAGTCAAACAAGAATATGACTCTTGCCTGACTTAGCCTCCAAGATACATATCTCAACATGGAAACTGATTCATACATGGAAGGAGACTAGAACCTTCTTCTAGTCGGTGACTTGCCCACCAAGTCACCTAACCCTACTACGATTTTAGGGTTTCCCAGCCTATATAAAGGGTCTGACCCCTCATCCTAGAACTACGTTTTATCGGCTTGATTCTCTAATACAGAGATACGTAGGCATTCTGTGAGGACCGTTTAGTCTCGAACGCAGAAGCAGCCATTAAAGCTCGAAGCTCACAAACCCTAGCCGTCATAATCGTAACCTAGTTTTTATTCCACAACACTAATAGTTCTAATTTTTAACTAAAAATCTAATGGATATTATCCGTTGTATACGAATTTTTATTATATTTTATTAGTGGTTAGAAGATATGATGTCATATTTTTGTGTATGTATTAATTATTGCAATATTATGTTTTAAATTAAAAGTCAACGTGTTTTAATTAGAGAGAAAAAAATTATTCATTGGAAGATATGATATTTTATGTATTTATAAAAGGTAATATCATCAATTATAAGTAAACATCTTTTAATTGAAAAAGACAATCAGCTAAATATCATTAATTATTATTAATAAAAAAATGAAGGATAATAGTAGAGGTTTAGATTGGGTTGATCCAATTGGGTCGCTCCAAATGCTGATTAGAGAGAAAAAATTTATTGATAAAAAAATGAAGAATAATAGTAGAGGTTTAGATTTGAGTCGCTCCAAATGCTGATTAGAGAGAAAAAAAAATTATTGATTGGAAAATATGATATTTTAGGTATTTATAATAGGTAATATCATATCAAATATAAGTAAACATCTTTTAGGGACATCAAAGAAATAAAGAAGATTAAAAAAATGAAGGATAATAGCAGATGTTTAGATTTGGGTCGATCCAATCTAAATTGAGTCGTTCCAAATGCTATGTAATGACAAAAAATAGTAGAGGTTTTGATTTGGGTCGATCCAATCTAAACTGGGTCGCTCCAAATGTTGTGTAATGACAAAAAAGGACATCAAAAAATCAAAGAAATAAATAAGTGTGTTAAATTTAAATAATTAATAATATTAAGTTATCTTTCATTATTATATCGATTAATTTTTTATTGTAACCAGACGGTGTTTTTGTCGACTAAATCCGAAATTTTCAAAACAATGATAATAGACAATGCCGTGTATATTGAAAATTATGAATTATTTTGTTCATGTTTTGGCTCCATAATTAAAAAACTTTTTTTTATTTTTTAAAAATAAGATCAAAGAAATAAAGAAAAAATATTAAAAAACAAAATTAACCACCTATGATACTTATACAAAAAATTATATATATTTGTTAAATATATATAATAAATTTACAAAACAAAAAATCATCAATATAGTTAATCGACGAAAGATTCAATTTAGATTTTATGAATACAAAAATTATTGATTACGCAAACAGAAGTATATAATAATAATTACTTCAAATAATATAAAAATATAATGTATAATATATAATATAAATTATATAATATATAATTTATTTGAACAAAGAAATAAAGAATATAAAAAAATGAAGGATAATAGTAGAGGTTTAGATTTGGGTCGATCCAATCTAATTTGGGTTGCTCCAAAGTAATGACAAATAGTAGAGGTTTTGATTTGGGCCGATCCAATCTAAATTGGGTCACTCCAAATGTTGTGTAATGACAAAAAAGGACATTAAAGAAATAAAGGAGATTAAAAAAATGAAGGACAATAGTAGTAATTTTCCTGTGTAATGACAAAAAAGGACATCAAAGAAATAAAGAAGATTAAAAAAATGAAGGGCAATAGTAGTAATTTTCCGAAATGTAATACTAGCAGACATTAAGATTATATTGATGCGCAGCAGTAGGTGTGACACGAAGTTTATGTTGTGTTAAATTTTCAAATAAATGCATTTTTACATATAATTTAGAAATTTAAAATTTTATACTACTAAAAATTAAAAAAAAAAAAGATGAGTAATTAATATTAAATTTATGCTACTAATAAAATTGTTAGGCAATAAATTTATTTTATTTTAAAAAAAATTAAAGTTGGACTATAAATAATAGAGAAAAATGTTCCTATAGTTATAACTATAGGTAATTACTTATAGTTATATGCATTTTTGAGTATAAAAAGTTGATGGCATTTTTGTAATAATGAAATTCACCCAATGTATTTATAAAAATAGCCTTCCAATTGTATTATAATATAACTTAACTATAGGTAATTACCTATAGTTAACTATAGAAACATTAAGCCCTAATATAATATCCAAATTTTATATTTTTAAAATTATATTTTAAAATCCAATTTGATTTAAAAAATAATAATTAAAATATTTACATATTCAACCCTACCCTCCATCCAAACAAGATATGAGTTGAACCCTTTCTCATTCAATCCTTACATCCAAACAAAATTAGGATTGAACCCTTTTCAACCCAAACTAACTTAACTCATCTCATCCTAATCCAACCTGATGTTGCAGTAATCATGTCTTTAGTGGAATCCAAGCACAATGTCTTTAGTGGAATCCAAGCACAATTACATCAATGTGTTTATGAAATGAAAGAGAATTGATAGAGAACTAGAGAGATCGAGAGAGACCAAAGAGAGAGAGAGATATTCAGAGTAAGAGAAGAACAAGAAATGTTAAGTTTTTTATAAAAATGAAAAAATGATTACAGAGTTTGTTATATAGAGACTTCCAATCTCTAACTAACTTTGGCGCCTAAAATCCTGTTTGACTTATTTGACTATTTCAATTACAATTTATTTAATCATTTAAATCGACTAATTCTCCATATCATACCACCCCTCTTCAGCAAGACTTGACCTCAAGTCTAGTCTTAGTCAAATCATAGGAAACTCTTTTCCACAAAATCAGCAGCAACTTCCCAAGAAGCATCAGCAACTCCTTCCCACTACACCAAATATTGGACTTGAGCCTTGTTATGCAATTTGACCATTCTTTTATCCAAAATAGCCATTGGAATCACCTCATTACCAGTAGTATCTGTCTGACCTTGTCCTGGTGTTACTAACCACCAATCTGGAATATCAATAGTTACAGGTGGATCATCATAAAATTTCTTCAACTGAGATACATGAAAAACATTGTGGACCACAGATTGAGAAGACAATTGCAATTTATAGGCAACCTGACCAATAACCTCAGTAACTAAAAATGGTCCATAAAACTTATAAGCTAGTTTCTGATTGGTTCTTTTATGCACAGACTGTTGCCTATAAGGTTGCAGCTTCAACCACACCCAATCTCCCACCTGAAACACTCTTTCAGTTCTATGTTTATCTGCTTGCACCTTCATTCGAACTTGAGCTCTGGCCAAATGATATTTGACATTTTCAATCATAAACTCTCTTTTCTGCATTAATCTATCTACCTCCTTATTATTTGATTCTCCTGGAAGGTAAGGCACATGCAGAGGAGGAGATTGATTGTAAACAACCTCATAGGGTGTACAACCAGTGGCTGAGTGGTAATGAGTATTATACCACCACTCAGCTAAAGATAACCAAGAACTCCATTCACCAGGGTAATCACCACACATACACCTTAAGTAGGTTTCTAGACATCTGTTAACCACTTTAGTTTGTCCATCTGTTTGTGGATGGTAGGCTGATGAAAGAAGTAAGTCAGTACCATGAAGAGCAAACAGATGTTGCCAGAAATTACTAAAAAAGATAGCATCCCTATCACTAGCAATAGTCCTTGGCCAACCATGTAGTTTAAAAACATGATCCAAATAACTTTGAGCAACTTGTTTAGTAGTAAAAGGATGTGTCAGAGGAATGAAATGTGCCTATTTACTCAATCTATCCATCACTACCAAGATGACATCTTTCCCTTGAGATTTTGGCAGACCAGTAATGAAATCCATAGAGATATCCAACCACACTTCTTCAGGTATAAGAAGAGGCTATAAAAGACCAGGATATGCTGCTACATCATACTTAGAAGCTTGACAAACTCCACAATGTCTTACATAATGGCTAACATCTTTAGCCATACCATTCCAGTAAAACAGATTTCTAACCCTCTGATAAGTGGCATCTCTTCCTACATGACCACTCTCAGGTGTTCCATGTTATCAAGCTATCAATTTTGTTCTCAACTGAACATCAGATCCCACTACTATTTTGCCTTTCCTTCTAAGTAAATTGTCAATCCACAGAAATTGAGGAACAGCTATATGATTTTGCAAATTCTGAATTATTTGTAGTAGGTTCTGATCTTGACTATAACTATTCTTAATATGAGTACACAGGTCAGAATCCACAACAGATATGGCTAGAAATAAAACCTCAGTACCTTGCACCCTAGAAAGAGCATCAGCTGCCAAGTTTTCTTTCCCATGTTTATATTGAATTTCATAATCGAACCCCATCAATTTGGATAACCAGAATTGTTGAAAAGGTATCGAAATTTTCTATTGTAATAGCCATTTTAAACTCTTCTAATCAGTTTTAATCAAGAAATGTCCCCCACTTAGATACCGTTCCCATTTCTGAACTGCACAAACTATTGCCAAAAGTTCTTTATCATAAACAGCCAACTTCTGCCATCTAGGTCCTAATGCCTTATTGATGAAAGCAATAGGATGGTCCCCTTGCATCAGCACAGCTCCTATACCATCCTTGGAAGCATCAGTTTCCACCACAAATTGCTTACTAAAATCAGGTACTGCAAGAACAAGTGCAGTAGTAAGTGCCTTCTTTAATGCAGTAAAGGCCACCTGTGCTTTATCACTCCAATCAAATTCACCCTTTTTTTATTAAAACAGTTAAATCCTTACTTATCCAGGCAAAATTCTTAACAAACTTCCTATAGTATCCAGCAAGGCCTAAAAAACTCCTTAATTATTTAGCATTCTTAGGAATAGGCCACTCTGCAACAACTTTAATTTTCGGAGGATCTGTCTCCACACCATTCTGAGAAAGAAAATGGCCTAAATACTCAATTTTCTGCATGGCAAAACTACACTTACTGGCCTTAGCATACAACTGATGTTCCTTCATCAATTCAAATACCACCCCTAAATGCTGCCAGTGTTCTTCAGTAGACTTACTATACACCTCCCATCTGCACTTAACACCTGAGTTACCCCCGGTACCCAAAATGCTTCCTGCAACATACAAATGGGATGTTTGGGGTAGGATAACTTTTCAGAATAAGTCAATTTATTTTAAGACAAATTTAAAAAATTTTAAATTTTTTCTGAAAAAATTAAATTTTCTTTACAACTTATGGAATCTCAAACATATATTAAATAGTTATATAAAAAAATATTATCAAAATATAAAATTTTTACTCGAAAATAAGTCCACAATTACTTAAAAGAATAAACTTCAAAGTGGTAGCTAGATTTTACACTCATTTTCAAAAAAGTGGCCAGATTTTTAATTTTGCAAAATGGTGGTCAGACTTGCCTTTTTTCTTTCAAAAAGGTGGCTACATGCAATTTTCAGCTTTTTTGGCAGGGGTAAAATGGGAAAAAAATGCTAGAGATTCCAAAAATTGTCCACAAAAAATCCAAAATTAATATGTGTCACCATATGATTGGTTATATTCGTAATAATAATAATGCCCCCATGCATGCACATCAATTCACAAAAAAATCCACAAATATGAGTTGTCAAAATTTAATTAGTCAATTTATGTGCATCGCAAAATGTGCATGAAGATAGATTTGCACAAGGCTTTTGATTCCATAAGCTGGGATTTTCTCATGCAAGCCTTATCGAAGATGAATTTTCCTACTAAATTTAAAGATTGGGTTTATGCTTGCATCTCAACGGTTCGCTATTCTGTGAAAGTTAATGGCAGTCTCCAAGGAGACTTTAAAGGGGGTAAAGGTCTTCGACAAGGGGACACTATGTCCCCTTATTTGTTTACTACTGCCATGAATATTCTCTCCTGTATGCTAAGAGACAAACCGACAGACTATAAGCATCACTGGAGGTGCAAGGATGTAAACCTTTCACACCTCTTCTTTGCTGATGATGTGCTTCTTTTCTCACATGGAGACAAAGCCTCAATTCGTCACTCTATGTCCTGTTTAGCTAGATTCTCGGAATTGAGTGGTCTGTACCCCAGTGTGCGTAAAAGTATTGTCATTATTCACTCGTTTTCTCTGGAAAGGTAGTATTGAGGCTAAAGGGGGAGCCAGGATCAGCTGGTGGCATATCTGTCTTCCTTATGAAGAAGGTGGTTTAGGCTTAAAAGATTCTCGAGAATGGAACATAGCTCAGCTTCTGTACCATCTATGCAAAGTCATTAGGAAGGACAAATCCTTATGGCCGACATGGGTCAGTGCCACTATCCTCAAACGACAACACTTCTGGAACATGTTGGAGCCTTCATATTGTTCTTGGATATGTAGGAAAATCTTAAAGCTTCGTCCCCTGGCCCTACAGTTTCTTACTTATACTATTGGTAATGGAGTTGATACCTCTCTTTGGTTTGACCCCTGGTGGCAAGGCCGTTGCTTGGCACGTTCTCCCAAAGACTACATAATCTCTAAAGCCCACTCCAATATCAATGCTTCGGTTAATGACCTTATCAACTCAGGTTCCTGGCATCTCCCAAATTTTAACCCTCGACATCATCATATCAGCACTACGTTTATAAATTGGCTGCAGAACTTTGACTTTCCTGCTTTCAATCTAGACGCAAGAGATGTAATTCTTTGGAATGGTATTAATCTTCATAAGATTCGTACCAGACATATCTGGGACTCTACCCGTTTCAAACTCCCTGAGGTTCCTTGGCATACTTTTGTTTGGCATAGATTGAAAATTAATAGATATGCTCATCACGAATGGGTTGCCTGCCATGGTCGTTTACCAACATTACAAAGACTGGCTTCTTTCGGAATTAATATACTCCATCATTGTTCCTTCTGTGTGGGTGGGATTAGAGCCTTGACCATATTCTTGTGCTTTGCCCATATAGCTCCTTTATTCTACGACATCTAATTGTGTCAAATATTGTGTGCTAAGTGTCAACGATCTACAGTAAATCTACTTACTACAGTGGTACAGTGATGTAATAGCTTACGTATATTGTTAAGAGTTAGGCAGATTATAGTTTATATATAGGACTTCATAGAACTCTTGTAATTCAACACAGATCAATTTATTGAATCCTTCTGTTGTTCATTCCTTAGCATAGCTAGGGTCTTATTTCTAACATGGTATCAGAGCGGGTTCGTTTATGTAGAGAAATCAGTATTTTTTCTTGTTAAAAAATCAATGTTCTTAAGGGAACTTGTGTCATTTTTACCCAGATTTGTGTTTCAATCATTTAGCCATTCAAACTCAAGTTTCTTAAGGGAAACCTAAGCCCAGATTGAGATTTTGTTCAAGTTTTGTCATCCAAAACAAATCCAAAATAGAACAGAATAAAAAGTATCGTGTCAAAGTTTTTAAGGGAACTTTTGTCCAGATTCAGGAGGGTTTTAAAGTAGAGTTTTTTTTCATTTAAGCTTAGGGTTTTTCAAGGGAAACTCAATCTTTCTAGTCCCGGGGTCCTGTTTTTCTGCCATGGTAACATTCTTTCCAAATTCAGTTGTTTACATTTCTGACCCCCAAACCAGATCCAAAAATAACATGAGTTGCTCCTGCATACTCAGGTCAGGCCCTTGTCGGTGGTAAAGGGGTGAAAACCCCTTAATAAGGTGGCTATCTACTATAGTACTTGCATCAGCACCTTCTATATTTTTGATGGCCTAAAATATACTGTGTGGTCGAAAATTTGATAACCGGTATCCCAAAAGACTCAATAAACTCAAGATCGATCGATCCTAAAAATGGGTATAGTTGGACGCTCAGATTAAGCTCAAGGGCTACTAGTGTCCACTCTTCAATCCCAAGATAGGTCTTTCATCCGAAGATGGGATTTCGAGTGAGGGGCGTATTAAATATAACCTAGGAAGTGAGGTAAGCAATGACATAACCTAGGAAGTGAGGTAAGCAATGACAAGTTCACCAACCAAGTCCACCAACCAAGTATCCAGTGTAAGGAGGAAGCTAAGTTTATCTATATAAAGAGGCTTAGTCTCCCTTGTAATAATAACACAGAAAATATAAAATGCAGCAGAAGTAGTTGTATAAGATATACACACAATTTACTGCACCTCTTGTGTTCAATATCTTTCTATATTCTGCCTATATATGTATAAATCTTAACATGGTATCAGAGCGGGTAAGCATAATCTGAGCCCAAAGTTTCAAGAAAACAAAACTAAGTTTTCAAGAAAACAAAGCTGCTCAACTGCTGGAAAAATCATGAAGTAAAAACCTACCAAAACAAACATACAAATATACCACGAAGCTGTACTCGGGAAGACGACCTACCAGAAATTTTTCGATCTGAAAACCGACTATTCACGCGCCCTCACGCGCCGACCCACGCGCCGCAGTCCGCGGCCACGCGAACCACGCGCCGGCGCGTGGGCCCTATTCTGCTATCTTTTTTAGGAAACGCCAGTTGAACTTCTTGCTCGGTTTTTCATTCCGAATTGATTCAAGGTATAGTTTTTTGAATCTAAGAACTTCAGTTTCTGTTTGTGGTTTAACCATCTGCTGTGTTTGTTCGAAGAAGAAGACAGGAGAGGGTTGAAGTGAGAAACAAGACGTCAAGAGAGAAACAAGCGTCTGTATGTATATAAATATATACACAGGAACTTTGTTAAAATCAGGGCGCTGTTAAGGGGTTTTTTGGTCCACAGGAACTGTACCAGCATAAAAAAAAGGAAGATGCCAAAGAAAAAAAAAGCAGACAAAGCAAAAGTATCCTCTAAAAAAAGGAGGGGAAAATGCTAAAGGAAAAAAAATGTGGTCGACCATGAGGTTGGTAGCAATAAAAAAAATAAGGAAAAAAAGAAAGACAAAAGAAGAAAAGAAAATGGATTAAAAAAAAGAAGGCAAAACCTTAAAAACAGTGATTTTATGATTATAGATCCGATAAAAAAATAAATAAATTATTTTACATTTATTTTCTTAAGGGAAAGTAGTGTTAATATTAAAAATCGGGATCTTTTGAAGATGTATCACTTTGATTTAAGAGTGTGCCCCAGGTTATAGATTTAATTATGTAGTATTCAAGTGGTTATTGATATTACGGTATCTCTCCAATTTTTTACGATGCTGCAAATTAAATAGTTCAGGGGGCGTTATTCCGACGAAGCAGCAGAAGTAGTGTATATAAAGATGTACACACAGTTCACTGCCACGACGACAAATCAGCAGAAGTAGTAGTATGTATACAAACATACACACAGTTCACTGCTATATCTTGTTAATACTGAGTGATCACAAAGTCGAGTCTCACTTCCTTCAAAATAATCAGTTCAAGGACTGATTGGTGGTCATCCACCGTTGTGCTGAAAAGCAGCACTTTTTTATGTTTTTGATATGGCCTAAAATATACCGTGTGGTCGCAAGTTCGAGTCCCGGTATCCCAAAAGACTCAATAAACTCAAGATCGGTCGATCCTAAAAATGGGTCTAGTTGGATGCTCAGATTAAGCTCAAGGGCTACTAGTGTCCACTCTTCAATCCCAAGAAAGATCTTTCATCCGAAGATGGGATTTCGAGTGAGGGGACGTGTCAAATATTGTGTGCTAAGTGTCAACGATCTACAGTAAGTCTACTTACTACAGTGGTACTGTGATGTAATAGCTTACGTATATTGTTAAGAGCTAGGCAGATTATAGTTTATATATAGGACTTCATAGAACTCTTGTAATTCAACATAAATCAATTTATTGAATCCTTCTGTTGTTCATTCCTTAGCATAGCTAGGGTCTTATTTCTAACAAACTGCGATGGTGGGTTCAAACATCTGGGTCAATTACACTTCCTGGCTCGACCTTCTGACTGCTTGGGGTAAGACTCAGAATGTCTTGCATAAACATATCCTTTTGCTCATTGCTCAAGTATTTTGTTATCACCTGTGGAGAGAAAGGAATAGCAGATTGCACGGAAAGGGATGCATAGGGCCTTCTATACTAATAGATGGAATTGTTACTGATGTAAAATCTAGGCTTATTAGTTCCAAGTGGTTTGTAAATATAGCTAATAGTGACTGCAGTAGCTGGCTTAGCTAATTTTGCTTTCTATTCCCAATCATTCCCTAAAGATTGGTTATAGATAGTCCTCCTCTATGGTTTGTCATAGAGCAAGGGTGCATCCCTGTTTTTGTTTCGCTTCTAATATATACACAGCTTAGCAAAGAAAAAAATAGTCAATTTATGTGCATGCATGGAGGGGCATTATTATTATTAATATTATTATTATTATTACGAATATAATCAATCATATGGTGACACATATTTATTTGGGGATTTTTTGGATAATTTTGGGGGTTTTTGGAATTATTTTTTTAGTAAAATAATATATTTTCCCATTTTACCACTGCCAAATAAGCTAAAAATCATCTCCGACCACTTTTTGGAAAGGAAAAAGGCAAGTCTGGCCACCATTTTGCAAAATTGAAAATCTGGCCAATTTTTTGGAAATGAATGTAAAATCTGGCCACTTTTTTGCAATTGACTCTACTTAAAATAAGTCATAGCCAAATAAACCCAAAGTCAAAGTCATTTTATCTTGTCTAATAGTGCTTATATGACTTAATACAGTTAAGTTAGAATTTATAAATTAAAAATTGAGACTAAAATAATTATTACCATTATTTTGTTAATTTAAAATTTGATTTGAGAAAATTAGTTTCATCCTATCTACATGAGGCCTCCACGACTTCTATAATATTTTCCTGTATTTTCTTATAAATTTCTTAATTAGAAATTTAGAATAAGTATCATACACTGAGTCTGATCTACGGGCTACAGCGTAAAAATTTCTTTTGTCTGTACCAACAAGATCTACTAACGCAGTAATGCATCAGTGATCAGTTTGACACAAATCTGAAAAAACACATCCTGCAACTTCAAAAAAAAAACAAAAAAACTGTATAAAAATGTGTTTTACTGTAAGAGCTTGGGGCGATCTGTTCAACCGCATAAACCGTTCGCAACCAAATCGCATTTTGTAAATAATCGCGAAAAGTAGGTTAGTTGCGAATGTAATTTTTAATAATCACTTATTTGCAGTTTGATTGATGTTTTATATATTCGAAATTTGCAAAATTCGATCCGCAACCGCAAACCGCTATATATAAATTTTATTTAAAAAAATTATTATAAGTATGTAAATTAATAATTTAATATATATATATATATATGTTTATTTATTTATTAAATAATATTACAAAATTAATATTTAATACAACGTTGTTCCTCTTTAGATCGTACTACATCCTAGCCCAACACTTTAAGCCCAGTCAAATCTTTTCTATTCCAAGTTACCCATCCAACTGAGTTATGAGCCGCACAAAATACTGGATCATGGACAAAAAACCACTTAAAATCTTAAATGGATTGCCACTGCTAGTTACAATTTTTTTATGGTTCCCGTTCACTGGCAAACATTTGCCAGTGAACAATTACACAACATATGGTGTCCCAGCCGTTGGATCGTTGATCCAACGACTGGAGTATTTTTTTTACCCCGTATCGCAGAAACTTTCCGCGGTACGAGATAATGTTTCTGCGGTACGGGGTAATTACAAAAATGCCCCATGTTTTCACATAAAAAATCTACTGTTCACCGTACCGCAGAAACTTTTTACAGTACGTGAACAGTGAGGGCATTTTTGTAATTACTCCGTACCACGGAAAGTTTCTGCGGTACAATGTAATTCTTTTTTTAAATCAGGATCGTTGAATCAACGATCTAACGGTCCTGAAGCCATATGTTGGGAAACAGTTCCCTAGCAAATGTTTGCTAGGGAACGGACCCCTTTTTTATACCTTGTTGTGTATTCAATCATTACCAGACCTTTACTTGTCTCAAAAATGATGATCAGTACATAAGTTGTGTAATGTTTGTTAAAGTTTGAATTTAATATTCTCAATTTATTGTTTATTTTATTCGTTGGTTGAACCGTAGATCGAACCACATTAACCGCACTTTCGCGGTTGAAATTGATGTGGTTAATTGTAACCGCAAATGCGGTTGTGGTTGAAATTTTTATAAAATCGTTATATACAGTTTGGTTCGACTTTTAGTCCAAAATCCGATCTGCACCGCGTACTCCCCTAATAATATTAGAGCACAGAAATATACATTTTTGAGTGCCAAAAAGTAGGCCTGCCAATGGATCAAGAATTCAATCCGATCCAATCCGAAATTAGCGGGTATGGATCCTTCAAAAAAATATCCGATCCGATAAGGATTCGATCCGATAAGAATTCGATCCGATAAGGAGCGGATATGGATTTAGCATGATCTGATCCGTTAACGATCCGATCCGAATTTATTTATATATTAAATATTTTTTATATATTATATATAATATATTTATTATATATAATATATAATATAAAAAATATATCTACCTATCTATACTATATTATATATATAATATATGTTATATTTATTATTTATATGTATTATATAATATATAATATACTATATTTATTTTTTTGTATATATTATATATTTTTTATTTATCATATATAATATAAAATTTATAAAAATATATAGATTTTTCGATTAATGTCTAAAAATTTGAATACAATGTAATTCATGATGTAATTCAGTGTTAATGTACAATGTAATTGGAACTTGTTATGAGTTTTTTTATGGAATTTTAAATCTGGATGTCAATTTTATAATTTTGCATGTTTTTCCTTTTTTAATTAAAAGGGTCGGATCTCCGATCCGAAAATCCGAAACCTGAACGGATCGGGTATGGATCGGACTAAAAAATATTCGCCTCTGATCCGATCCGAACCCGAAAAATTTTAATGGATTCAGATATAAATTTAGGATAATCCGATCCGAATCCGATCCGTTGACACGTCTACCGAAAAGTGCAAGTATTTTTATGTCCTATTTTGAGCATTTTTCCTTGAACTTATGCCGAAAAGATGTCATAGCATGAGAATGAAAGGAGGTCACCGGCAAGAGAACCAAAAGTTGGCAGAATAGAACGAGAATTTGGCAGAATATTCTGTCTGTACAACGAAATATTATAATTTGCTTTTCTAAGCACACTACATTAGCAAAAGAAAAAAAGAAATGGAAGAAAATTGGAGTCCGCACAATCTCTTCGAATTATCAAATAATTCACAATCATTTTACCTAATATCTCTAGCCATGTCCACAAACATCTTTGTCTAGACTAGATTGGCAATGAGTTCATAGCATTACTACAAGAAAAGTTATTCAAGATTTTGCAGTTTAAAGCTATTTCAATTGCACTGCCTTTTATATATCTTTGGTCATCTAATTCAGGCTAATTTTATAACTTAAAAAGATGATGAGAGCAGAGCTAATTTTCATCCCTTCGCCTGGAGTTGGTCATCTGGTATCTGCCGTTGAGTTTGCGAAGCTCCTTGCTTGTGGAGATGCTCGGATTTCCATCACCATCTTGATAATGAAGTTTCCTTTTGACTCCAACACAGGAGCATTGGCTCAAAATCTTAAGAAAGAGGCTCCTGAACAAATAGCCTTTGTAGACATCCCTGATTTAGATGAGGCCACTAGAACAGAGCTCATGTCTTTACCACGGATGTCTTTCTTCCGTTCCTTCATTGATAGCCAGCGGCCAATGGTGAGAGATATAGTTACAACAATTTTGAAACAGTCCGAGTCTGGTAAGCTTGGTGGATTTGTTATTGATATGTTCCTTACCTCAATGATAGACGTGGCGAATGAATTCAATGTCCCAGCATATGTATTCTTCACTTCTGGTGCTGCTTTTCTTTCCCTAAAGTTTTATGCTCAAAACCTCAAAGACAACGAAAACAAGGAAATTTCCGAGTACAAGGATTCAGACGCTGACCTGTCTGTTCCTGGTTTCATCAACCCGGTACCTGTTAAGGTTTTGCCTTCCGTGATGCTTAGTAAGGATTGGTCTGCCATCGTTGTAGGTATAGCCCGAAGGTTACGAGAGGCGAAAGCTATCTTGGTGAACACAGTGTGGGAACTGGAAGCCCATGCTATCAAGTCCCTTGCTGATGATGAAAACACACCTCTGATTTACCCTGTAGGCCCTATAATTAATTTTACAACTGGTGGGGCTACAACCGATAAGAAAAGGTCAGAAGAGGACATTGTTTGCTGGTTGGACTGTCAACCGCCTCTTTCGGTAGTGTATCTGTGCTTTGGCAGTATGGGAAGCTTTGATAAAGCGCAAGTAACAGAGATAGCACACGCACTGGAGCTCAGTGGACACCGTTTCTTGTGGTCTCTACGGCGCCCATCTCAAGAGAAGGAAAAAATGAAGCCACCAACAGACTATGAGGATTACAATGAGGTGTTGCCTGAGGGATTCTTGGAACGGACATCAGGAATAGGAAAGGTTGTTGGATGGGCGCCGCAGGTGACTATCCTTTCCCATCCATCTGTTGGAGGATTTGTATCCCATTGTGGATGGAATTCAACATTAGAGAGTATCTGGTGTGGCGTTCCAATGGCTACTTGGCCTCTGTCCGCTGAGCAACAGATCAATGCCTTCCAGTTGGTGAAGGAATTAGGAATTGCGGTGGAGATTACAATGGACTACAGAAAAGACAATCTTCTTAACAGTGAACCAGCAGAAGTTTTGACAGCAGATGTGATAGAAAAGGGTATAAGATGTCTGATGGATGGAGAAAGTGAAATAAGAAGTAAGATGAAAGAAATGAAAGACAAATGCAGAGAAGCCACTCTAGAGGCTGGCTCATCTTTCACTGCACTTGGACAGTTTATTGAGGCTATCATGGATAACATCCGCTAATTATAGCTATCAATTATTTAAATAATAAAATTTCAAGAGCTCTTTACTAGAAAGTCAAAGTCCTATAAAGTATTACCTCAGGGTTAATTCAGGTAGTTCTTTCTTGTTTTGGTGAATATCAGGCCTTGATATCTATTTTCTCTAATCCCATCATCTATTATGTAAGAAATCCATAGTAATGATAGACAAAGCCTTTTTGGTCACTAGGGCCATGTTTGTTTTAGGGAATTATAATCCTTGGAAAATTACATTTTCTTTCTTAAATTTAAAGAATTATAATCCCATGGAAGTATATTGCTATCATCTTTTTGATTCATTTCTATGGGATTATAATACCTTCTTTCACAAGGTATTATAATCCCATTGGAGTGAACTAAAACAATGATTAAAATGTGAATTCATGGGATTATAATCCCTTACGTTTGGGATTTATAAGGTACTCCCTCTGTCCCATCCATTTCTTTACAATTTCCTTTTTGGGACGTCCCACCAATTCTTTACATTACTAAAAATAGAAACTTTTAACAATAAAATACATTATTACATCCACTATTTTATTTCACTTTTTCAACACTTTACACTATTACACCCACTACTTCACTTATTTTAACACTAAAATCACTATTTCACCCACTACTTCACTTATTTTAACAATATTACATCCATTATCCTTGGTCTCCGTGCCCAGCCACAATGTAAAGTATTGGCTGGGACGGAGGGAGTAATAATTTGGGAATTATAATCCCTTGAAACAAACATGGCCTAGATATATTCTTGTTGTATGTTATACAATCTACCTATGCAGTTATCTATAATTAATGATCCAAATTTGTTATTTTTCTTGGATTGATGCACGGATTCATTTTTAGTTGTTCAATATATACAATTTAATTAAGCCATCCTCCCGATCCAGTTTGGGTTGGTTCGTGTAATCACTCCAGGATGGTGGGAACTTGTCTAGTAAAATATTTGCTTGCAAGATCTCACACATTTTCATTCCTTCATCAAACACATTAATAGTCAGGTTCTCCTGTTGGGGAGTTGGGTTATAACTTGGATTTTTCTGAGGTCGTGTGAACACTTTCAGATTGAAGTTATTTGTAATTCACCCAAATAATTCAATCGGATAAAATCAGAATATCTGCAAGAAGAGAGAATGTATTTTGTTGTGTATTTCAAAATGAACCAGTGTGTAAAATGATCAATGTCACACCCATTTATAGATGTCAACAGATGTGTCTTTTGCCAATAGACACACCTCAAGATGTGTCTTTTGCCAAAAGACATATCTCATTTCCAACAGTCATGTCCAATGCCAATAGACACACCTCAAGATGTGTCTTTTCCAATTGACACATCTCATTCTAACAGATGTGTTTGATGCCAATAGACATGTCTCATAAGCAATAATTCTGAAATCATAACGAACTCGAACAGAGCATGCACTCCGCATTCTCCCGACTTGTTCGATGTAACATTACGATTACATTGATCAACTAGCCAATCCAATTACACTAAAACATCCAACATCTCCTACACATGAACCTGTTCGGCTGTTCTATGATGGCCTTTGTCATGATGGCTGTTGTAATAACCCTAACTTCAGTAATGCTACAGTGGTCACATGAATAGTAAATTTCGAGGATTTAGAGAAATGGTATATAGGTACTCTATAAAGGAAATGGAAAATGAATAAACAGAAACCATAGCAGTGTTGTACAATGGAAATAAGTGACTCGAAATGACGTTAGATTTCAGAAATTCCTGAAACATGGATTTTGAGGATTTTGATTTCGAATAAGCTTCTATTGGACATTAAGGAGCATGGAAACATTATAGGAATTATATATTGAGGAATTAGTGAATTTAGATTTAACCAAGGGATTATTAGGTTAAGTGAATACCAATGGAAATTGGATTCGTAAATGGATTCAAAACCACTGAGATAATGAGGTACATTCGTAACGAACCACAATTAGACGAATATGGAGATTAAGCAACCAAGATTAGTAATATAACAAGGATACATACCACATTATTTATCAATGTACTTAGCATTTTACTTAGAAAATCTAGAAAACAAGAGATGAGATCATTAAGATTACATCATCTTCCACTAAACCAAATTAAGGGTAGATTAGTCTTTTAACACCTAGATTTTTTACCAAGCTTCCAAGACAAGCTACACAAACAAGTAATTAGTAAGATTAAGATGAGATAGAACAAAACACAACAAAAAAATCTCTCCCCCATTTCCTTTACAACTTTCGGCCACTTTCAAGAAAAACAAGAAAATCAAAATCAAAACCCTAGCTCTCTTCAACTACAAATCTAAGGAAAATTCATGGGTGTTCTTGGAGGTTAGGAAGGATCATCTACAAAATTTCAAGGCAAACCAACATCATTTGCATAGGTAATAAAATCATTGAAGTTGATGATGAATAGTGATGAATAGTAGTTTTCAAGAAACTAACTTGATTTTCATGGTTCTTTTAGTTGATTTAAGCTAATACAAAGTGACTTAAGGTGTATCCAAGGCTTGTTGAGTGTTGTAAAGCTTCAAGAAGGTATAAACACTCTTGCCCCTTTTTATATTATGATGAATATTGTTGGTTTAAGTGATTAAGTGGTGTAAAGATTAAGATTATGATGTTATAAGTGTTTGTAAGTGATTAAAGTTGATTTTGGAAGGAGTTTGGGATGGTAACCATGGCTGGTAATGAAGACCACATGGTGTAGGTGATGATTATGGTGTTTGATGATTGATTTGGAGGAGTTTGATTTTGGAAAGTATGAAAATATAGCCGTTATAATGTCCGATTTTCGTTAGAACGACAAACTGCCCTGTTTTTGGACAACAATGCAGTACGGTAGGTTACTGTCCAGCACACTTAGTGACCATGAAATGATAGAGCTTAGTTCATAGATCGTTTTGATATAAGGTGCGTTAAAATCTGATGTACGGTTTAGGAGAAAAGTCAGTTTTAGTGAAAGACGTTCGAAAGTCGAGAAATCGTAATTGTACCAAATTTGAGGTTATAGTTACCATACTTTAACATGTTTAAAAGCCACGAAATTTTGTGATATGGTAGTAGTGTGGTCAAAGAACTAATACCAGTTGACCTTGCATTAAAATTCGAATTCTAAAATTTATAAGAGATTTTACAGTCGAGTGTGGTTGTTAGGGGAAATGGTAAAAACCCCTGAAACCTCGATTGAGCTTATAAATGGTTAAGTTCTTGAACCTTTGGGATAATAATAACACATTAAACATATGTTGAAGTGTAAAGGGTTTTGTTATACAAGAGGATAGTGAGTAAGAGATGTAGTGTTCTAATGACGGTCCTTTTGTGTTTATAGAAATTCCGGAGGAGGAACCAGCCCTACTGTCAGGATACAGAAATCGAGGCAAGATCCTTCTATCCCTACTTTAAAAATTATTTATTTTCGGAATAATAATGATATCATGGCATATATTTATGTATATGTGATGCTTTTGTTGCTATATTGCAAAGAGTATATTTTCTTGATTTTGGAAAGTTAAAGAGAGATGGATATGTTTTCTGAAATATGAATATAGAGATGATTACGAATGGAGCGTATATGCTCTAAGGTAAAAGAGATATGAAAGAGAATGGTATCAGTTGTTATCCAGGGTTATATGGTTTATAATGCTATATTATAAACATTCTTTTAATGAATGATATATATACACTTATATTTTATAGAAATAATGTGCGAGAATGGAAGTGATATACGGAAATGGAAATGTGAAATGGTGTTGATAAATTGAATAATGATCTTATAACAAGGGGGATTAGCAACAAATTTGCATAAGAGGCTATGTCAGGGCTGTGTGCGACATAGTCTAGTATTCATGATTCGGCACGAAGATGCCAAGGGAGGATGTTATGCAGGTGGCCTTCCTCCAGGAGGATGTTATGCAGGTGGCCTTCCTCCAGGGATGATGTTATGCAGGTGGCCTTCATTCCTTCTACTAGTAGTAAACAGAGAGCGGATACGGTCAGGCGACTGATCATCGTCCTACGTATCTGGCGCCAGTATATATCCCCAAAACTTGAAAGAAAGAATTGAAAATGGTTTTCAGATTTCTATAACTGAAAACAGAAAAGTGATATGAAACGATGAAATTATTGATATAGATGAAGAGAAACTGATTTTATATTAATTTATAAAATTACTGTACAGGAGGGAAATGAGAAGATGATAGTGAGAGATTTACTCAAGTATTATGTTATTTTAAAATATTACACAAAAAGGGTATATTGGTTGTTATAATATTTAAGAAGAGAAACTGATACTGTATTACCTTAGATTTCTTTCTTATAATAGTAAGTGGATGATGTATTATTAAATAAGAGTTTTATTCTTCCTTAAAGTTTATAAATTGGTTACTGCTTACATATGTATATACATGTATACTTGGTTACATTTTAAATTCTAGTTTTCAATATTATCTTGCTGAGCTATTATAGCTCACTCTTGCTACTTATCTATATACAGCAAGGTATGCCCATACTACGCAGAACGCCCCGCAAGAGGGTAAGGGAAAGGCGACCTTCTGAGAGCTCGTTAGCATCAATCCCCGAGGTAGATGACCATCGCAAGGGGTTTAGTGGGCTTATGTATATTAAGTGTGTAAGTTTGAAAGATTGTAATAAATTTGGTTGTTGAAATGCTTCTTGTAGAAGCATCACTCAACAATGTACTGAAGTATGATTCTGGGTTGTAATAACTTTTTAAATTCTAAACTCTTATTATGGTGAATGTTGTTCTCTGAGCATATGACTGGTGTGTGTGTGTGTATTACTGTGGGGTCAATTGCATAAGTATTAATTATAAAAAAAAAAAAAAAAACCAAGAGATATTGAATTTGAATGGAAGTTGGTTCGTGATGGCCCAAAATTCATGACCCCGGATTTGGGGCTGTCACAGTTGGTATCAGAGCTAAGAGTCATAATGCTCAGGAACAAGAGTGATAATAATAAAAATATCAGTAATAATAGAAATTGTGAACTCACATCGAGTTCGAGGGGGGTTTATCGAACGAAGCGTTTATTCTAAGTCGTAATTATAATTTTATAGATTATTGCTAATAAAGGTGTTATTATGCCAAAGGTGTTAAGTTTATGTAGTACACGAGATCGATATGAGAAAGGGAATACTTGATGTATCGGGAAGTGTACGTTAGATAACCTCGTGAGTAATCCCAGGGTGATCTATCATCTCTTATTCAAAAAGGGGCCGATATCTTTTCAAAACTTTCTGGTGCCTTTCGAATGTATTTCAAAATTTTATCCGATCTATTTTAGTCCAAATATCTCTTTAAAATTATTTTCGAAAAATGGTGTTTATCATCGTGATTTAAATTTCCCTCTATATTTCTTACTCCAACTAAGAGGAATAGCCCTATATGTATACACGGGGACAATCTGTCTGTGTGATAGAAAGTCGGAGGGGACGCCCTCACTTGTGTTACATACGGGTTCTTCCATCCTATTGATTTCCCAAATATCCTTTTGTTTTAAATAAGAGCTATTTAAAACTCTTAATCTTATACATTGTTGTGGGACACTTGCTTGTTTTTGGGTTCGTTTCAATTTAAAGTTTCTTAAATTCTATAAATTATTTCGAGTATAGAAGATTTCAGTAATGGATGGGATAATGGAAGCAAGGTTTAGAGTATACGTGACTGTATGAGGAAACTCGAGATTTCAAGGAAAATTTCAATAAGAGATAATTAGAGCTAGAAGCGTTTTGATATAAAAGAGGAAGGAATTTCGTGAAGAAATGGGTATATTTGAGGATTATTGAGATAAAAGAATATTAGGAATTTTAAGGTATAATTGAGATTTACTATTGAGAGTAAGGTGTATTTTGAGGGAAAAGTTAGAATAAGGATAAACAAAGGAAGTGGGGATAATTAATGAAGTTTGTGTATTCTGTCTAAATTCTATTGTATTTTGATATTAAATGTTGAGATTCAAGGATATTGATGTATATAAGGTGATTGACGTAAATGAAAAGGTTATTGTGCTAAAGGTGATACGCTTAATTACTCAAGTTGAGTCGAGAATATTATGGTATATAAATGAGTTAACTAGTGATATAATTGTGTATATGAGAATGTGTATATGGAAATGATGTATATTGTACCCTAAATTTGGGTGATTAATGGAGAATATTATTATATACAGAATCATGCCGCCTAAGCGTAATAATAGAATGAATGCAAGGGAAAATGAGAGAGAGGAAGCAAGTCAGAATAGGCAGGGTGAAAACACTCATAATGAACAAGATCATGAGGAAGAAGAAGATGAATCAACTGGCCAGCAGGGGAATCAGGATGGTAATCCTTTTAACCAATTTATGGAACTATTGAGGCAGAATTTAGCTAATCCATAGAATCCGCCACAACCACCTGTTCTTCCCAACCAGGCAGCTAACTCTTTTCGTGCCTTTAAGTCATTAAAACCCCCAGAATTTGAGGGAACCACTAACCCAGTAGCAGCCAGGGCATGGCTGAAAGAGATGGAAAAGGCTTTTGAGATACTGAGGGTAGAGGAAGATCAGAAGACAGTTTTTGCAGCCTATCTCCTAAAGGGAGAGGCGAATTACTGGTGGGAAGCTAAAAAGAATCTGGAAGGAGCGGGAGTGATAACTTGGGAGCGTTTCACTAGGGTGTTTCTAGACAAATATTCCCCTAGGTACTTGGAGAACCAGATGGAAATAAAATTTTTGGAGCTAAAGCAGGAAAACCTATCAGTGGCAGAGTATGAAACTAAGTTTACAGAACTGTCTAGGTTTGTTCCAGAATTCGTGCGTACTGAAGAGCAACGAGCGAAAAGGTTCCAACAAGGATTGAAACCATGGCTACGTACTAGAGTGGCACCATTTGAGTTGACCGAGTATGCTGCGGTAGTTCATAAGGCATCCATTATCGAAGCTGAGAGTGAACAGACTCAAATAGGACGAGAGAGTAAGAAAAGGAAATTTGAGGGTCAGAAGGGAGGTTCAAGTGAGGGAAGCTATTTTAACAAATTTGGTAAAGGACAAAAACCCCAGTTTGGAGGAAAGTCAGGGAATAATAAGACTACCAGTGAGACTGTGAATCAGGGTGGTAGATCCACAGGAACTTTTCAATCTAGTCAATCTCGAACACCATTTCCAGACTGTAACACGTGTGGTAAGAAGCATTCAGGAGTGTGTAGAGCGTTAGAAATAAACTGCTTTAACTGTGGACAAAAAGGACACTATTTTAATCAGTGCCCATCGGCTAATACCAATCCTAAGAGGGACATCAAGTGTTACCAGTGTGGGAAACTAGGACACATTGCCAGAGATTGCCGTTCAGGGGGATCATCTATGCCAGAACAGAGTGTGACTGCTTCAAATAAACCTACTGCCAGGGTGTACAATATGACTTTAGGGGAGGCATTGAGAAGGCCGGATACAGATGCAGGTGAACATTTTTCTAGTATTTAAATTTTTAGTGTAAACGTTTGGTTAGGAATCAATGTGGTCAATGAATGGTATAGGTAGGTTGATAATCTAGATAAGGAAAATCAGTATCTGTTAGGGATTAGAAATTCTATGAAAAGGAGAATAATAGTATTTTGGGGGTAAACCACAGACTTGTTTATATACGAACAGGAAATATATATTATAGGTAATATTTTCTTACAATTGTTTCAAAGAATCTTATTCTAGTTGGGTTTCTGGAAGATTTTACAGAGACAAGATATAATAAGAACGAAATATGTATATTTTATGTCATGATAGAGATCAACATAGGGATAAACCATAAGTGAGATACACTACCAGTCAGGAGAGGCCAATGTGGTGGCCAATACCCATAATTAAAAGAGGAATGTTGATGAATGACAAGCAAGTTTATGTTGGTGTAATTCTGCGCAAACAAGATAGAGATATTATGAAGGAAAAAGGATGGAGAAAGTGATATAGAAGTTATAAGGTGTAGATAAAAAGGTATCTATGGACAATTCTGACGTGATTCCGGGACGGAATCCTTTTAAGGGGGGAAGGATGTAATAACCCTAACTTCAGTAATGCTACAGTGGTCACATGAATAGTAAATTTCGAGGATTTAGAGAAATGGTATATAGGTACTCTATAAAGGAAATGGAAAATGAATAAACAGAAACCATAGCAGTGTTGTACAATGGAAATAAGTGACTCGAAATGACGTTAGATTTCAGAAATTCCTGAAACATGGATTTTGAGGATTTTGATTTCGAATAAGCTTCTATTGGACATTAAGGAGCATGGAAACATTATAGGAATTATATATTGAGGAATTAGTGAATTTAGATTTAACCAAGGGATTATTAGGTTAAGTGAATACCAATGGAAATTGGATTCGTAAATGGATTCAAAACCACTGAGATAATGAGGTACATTCGTAACGAACCACAATTAGACGAATATGGAGATTAAGCAACCAAGATTAGTAATATAACAAGGATACATACCACATTATTTATCAATGTACTTAGCATTTTACTTAGAAAATCTAGAAAACAAGAGATGAGATCATTAAGATTACATCATCTTCCACTAAACCAAATTAAGGGTAGATTAGTCTTTTAACACCTAGATTTTTTACCAAGCTTCCAAGACAAGCTACACAAACAAGTAATTAGTAAGATTAAGATGAGATAGAACAAAACACAACAAAAAAATCTCTCCCCCATTTCCTTTACAACTTTCGGCCACTTTCAAGAAAAACAAGAAAATCAAAATCAAAACCCTAGCTCTCTTCAACTACAAATCTAAGGAAAATTCATGGGTGTTCTTGGAGGTTAGGAAGGATCATCTACAAAATTTCAAGGCAAACCAACATCATTTGCATAGGTAATAAAATCATTGAAGTTGATGATGAATAGTGATGAATAGTAGTTTTCAAGAAACTAACTTGATTTTCATGGTTCTTTTAGTTGATTTAAGCTAATACAAAGTGACTTAAGGTGTATCCAAGGCTTGTTGAGTGTTGTAAAGCTTCAAGAAGGTATAAACACTCTTGCCCCTTTTTATATTATGATGAATATTGTTGGTTTAAGTGATTAAGTGGTGTAAAGATTAAGATTATGATGTTATAAGTGTTTGTAAGTGATTAAAGTTGATTTTGGAAGGAGTTTGGGATGGTAACCATGGCTGGTAATGAAGACCACATGGTGTAGGTGATGATTATGGTGTTTGATGATTGATTTGGAGGAGTTTGATTTTGGAAAGTATGAAAATATAGCCGTTATAATGTCCGATTTTCGTTAGAACGACAAACTGCCCTGTTTTTGGACAACAATGCAGTACGGTAGGTTACTGTCCAGCACACTTAGTGACCATGAAATGATAGAGCTTAGTTCATAGATCGTTTTGATATAAGGTGCGTTAAAATCTGATGTACGGTTTAGGAGAAAAGTCAGTTTTAGTGAAAGACGTTCGAAAGTCGAGAAATCGTAATTGTACCAAATTTGAGGTTATAGTTACCATACTTTAACATGTTTAAAAGCCACGAAATTTTGGGATATGGTAGTAGTGTGGTCAAAGAACTAATACCAGTTGACCTTGCATTAAAATTCGAATTCTAAAATTTATAAGAGATTTTACAGTCGAGTGTGGTTGTTAGGGGAAATGGTAAAAACCCCTGAAACCTCGATTGAGCTTATAAATGGTTAAGTTCTTGAACCTTTGGGATAATAATAACACATTAAACATATGTTGAAGTGTAAAGGGTTTTGTTATACAAGAGGATAGTGAGTAAGAGATGTAGTGTTCTAATGACGGTCCTTTTGTGTTTATAAAAATTCCGGAGGAGGAACCAGCCCTACTGTCAGGATACAGAAATCGAGGCAAGATCCTTCTATCCCTACTTTAAAAATTATTTATTTTCGGAATAATAATGATATCATGGCATATATTTATGTATATGTGATGCTTTTGTTGCTATATTGCAAAGAGTATATTTTCTTGATTTTGGAAAGTTAAAGAGAGATGGATATGTTTTCTGAAATATGAATATAGAGATGATTACGAATGGAGCGTATATGCTCTAAGGTAAAAGAGATATGAAAGAGAATGGTATCAGTTGTTATCCAGGGTTATATGGTTTATAATGCTATATTATAAACATTCTTTTAATGAATGATATATATACACTTATATTTTATAGAAATAATGTGCGAGAATGGAAGTGATATACGGAAATGGAAATGTGAAATGGTGTTGATAAATTGAATAATGATCTTATAACAAGGGGGATTAGCAACAAATTTGCATAAGAGGCTATGTCAGGGCTGTGTGCGACATAGTCTAGTATTCATGATTCGGCACGAAGATGCCAAGGGAGGATGTTATGCAGGTGGCCTTCCTCCAGGAGGATGTTATGCAGGTGGCCTTCCTCCAGGGATGATGTTATGCAGGTGGCCTTCATTCCTTCTACTAGTAGTAAACAGAGAGCGGATACGGTCAGGCGACTGATCATCGTCCTACGTATCTGGCGCCAGTATATATCCCCAAAACTTGAAAGAAAGAATTGAAAATGGTTTTCAGATTTCTATAACTGAAAACAGAAAAGTGATATGAAACGATGAAATTATTGATATAGATGAAGAGAAACTGATTTTATATTAATTTATAAAATTACTGTACAGGAGGGAAATGAGAAGATGATAGTGAGAGATTTACTCAAGTATTATGTTATTTTAAAATATTACACAAAAAGGGTATATTGGTTGTTATAATATTTAAGAAGAGAAACTGATACTGTATTACCTTAGATTTCTTTCTTATAATAGTAAGTGGATGATGTATTATTAAATAAGAGTTTTATTCTTCCTTAAAGTTTATAAATTGGTTACTGCTTACATATGTATATACATGTATACTTGGTTACATTTTAAATTCTAGTTTTCAATATTATCTTGCTGAGCTATTATAGCTCACTCTTGCTACTTATCTATATACAGCTAGGTATGCCCATACTACGCAGAACGCCCCGCAAGAGGGTAAGGGAAAGGCGACCTTCTGAGAGCTCGTTAGCATCAATCCCCGAGGTAGATGACCATCGCAAGGGGTTTAGTGGGCTTATGTATATTAAGTGTGTAAGTTTGAAAGATTGTAATAAATTTGGTTGTTGAAATGCTTCTTGTAGAAGCATCACTCAACAATGTACTGAAGTATGATTCTGGGTTGTAATAACTTTTTAAATTCTAAACTCTTATTATGGTGAATGTTGTTCTCTGAGCATATGACTGGTGTGTGTGTGTGTATTACTGTGGGGTCAATTGCATAAGTATTAATTATAAAAAAAAAAAAAACCAAGAGATATTGAATTTGAATGGAAGTTGGTTCGTGATGGCCCAAAATTCATGACCCCGGATTTGGGGCTGTCACAGCTGTTCTAGTGCACACTTCATTTTTCGTGCATCATCAGCTGCATATTTCTTTTCCAGCAAATACCATAGTATCACTTTTGTGGATTTACGAGAGACAAAAAGATCAAAGAATGAGTTGCACATATGGTTGAGATATGCTCTTCTACAGTTTTGTGGTCCTTTTTTTTTCGGGTTTCCTTGCTCACTGTGTAAGTATGAGCTGCCTGCAGTAGGTGTTGCACCAGAAGATACTTCAGTTGGAGAGTTAGAGGTGTTTGTCTGTCTAAGCAAGAGGTGATTCTGAAAGCAACACATAATCAACTTCAAGTTGTTCGAAGAAAATTAACAATTTCTGAAACCAATGTTTGTAAATCCATCAAATGGTTCAAGTTTTGACAAATCTAGTAGGATTTTGTTCAAAGTGTTACATATATAGCTATAAACTGTTTATATGAAACTGATAACAAGAACAGATTGGTACTTCCAAAAGACTTGCTTTATTCATCTGACTAATACTGAATATAAAGGAAAACAAAGTAACTAACGATCCTACAAAACAGGATCATCAGCAATCTAATCTCCTAGATAGACTCTACTTCTAACTTATTGATAAACCCAGTGGCGGAGGTAGTCATGGGCCAGAGTAGGTTTGGGCCCTCCCTGAAAATTGGGCCAAAAATAAATTTTTAATTTTTTTTAAGCCTAAGCCCAAATATCAAACTGTGCCCTCCCTCACTAACAGGTTAGTAGCGTCAGTTGTAAAAAAAAAAAAACAGAGCCACGGACAGATTAGAGAGAAACAGGGGACATAGACATCAAAGGCAATTCACTAATCTTCTCATTCTTAAATCGATACATGATACTTAATTGATAGTCTCTACCTTCTTAAATCATCAGGCCATTAGCTATTCTTCTCCTTTTTGAGGTAATTCACTAATTCTTAACTACTAACTTTGATTTAATATTTTGACCTAGATTTAGTAATACATACATGATTGATGATTTGATGATACTTAATTGATGTATATATGATAGTTTTAATTAATTTTGTTTTGATTTGTGAACTGTAATTTATTTTTCATATTTGCAATCACTTGATTTATTGTGTATTAATATTTTTTTTCTTTCTGGATATTTTGTAGTAGTGTATGACTTGCAGTGACAATTTTTTTTAATCTTTCACAAATATGAAGTGGTTTTTTCATAGTAGTATATGAATGATTTATTGTGTTGACAAATCTACACCATTATCGCAGTGACATGTTCATAGATATATTCGAAAGACAAGTTGAAGAGTTAAATGACCGATTTGGTGAAATTGGTACTGAATTACTTTTAGGTATGGCATGTCTTGATCCACAGAATTTATTTGCTGCTTTTGACAAGGAGAGATTGATAAATTTTGCAAAGTTATATCCTTCTAAATTTTCTCCGGTTCATATTATGGAACTTGAATGGGCACTTCCTACCTACTTTCAAGATGTCAAACGTGATGAAAGGTTTTCTAATATTGATGGAATTGCTGGACTTGGTAAAAGAATGGTTGAGACAAGAAAACATTTGAATCATTTTAGTTTATTTGCTTATCAAGTTGGCTATGCTTCTGCCAGTTGCAACAGCAGGTGTGGAAAGGGCTTTTTCTGCTATGAATATTGTGAAGACTAGACTTCGCAATAGGATAGGAGATGAATGGTTGAATGATCTCTTAGTAGCATATATTGAACGAGATATTTTTTTAAATGTCAAAACTGAAGATGTACTTCAAACCTTCCAAAACATGAAAGATCGCAGAGGAGCGTTGTAAACAGGTAATTTCTATGAGTTATGCTCTTTTAATGCGTTTTTTTTTTGCCTTTTTCTGTTTTTTTTAAATAATAGTGTAACTTGGCCCTCTCTCAACTTTGATCCTGGCTTCGCCACTGGATAAACCTCCTACAATTGCTCTACCAGACTAGCACAAGACTTGCTTGACTCAGTCATGCTAATAACTAATAAACAAAAGCAAATTACAAGTCTTTTATTATTACAAGTTTGAGATTAATACCAACAATTCCTCCCTTAATCTCAAACTTAATTTTCTAACTCCCTAACTCCCAGCAGGTTGCACAGCTTCTCAAACTTGATTGTTGCAAGAGCCTTAGTTAAACCATCTGCTCGCTGTTGTATGCTACTGACATGCTTCACAATGACATCTCCACGCTCCACACATTCTCTAATAAAATGAAACCTTACGTCGATGTGCTTGCTTCTTCCATGAAACATAGGATTTTTGGCTAGATCAATTGCTGACTTATTGTCAATAAATAACACCAATGGACCAAGTTTATCACCTGTGATCTGGCTCAAGACATTCTTCAACCAAATTCCTTGGCAAGCAGCTGCTGTGGCTGCCATGAATTCTGCCTCACAAGATGACAGAGCCACCACCCTTTGCTTCTGAGAAACCCACGAAATTAAGCTCTCATTCAAATAGTAAGCCATACCTCCTGTGCTTCGTCTGTCATCTATAGCTCCACCTAAGTCACTATCGGAATATCCAGTAACTACATTGTTTCCACTGTGTTGATTATAAATCAAACCAAACTGCAACGTTCCCTTGACATAACGAAGAATCCTTTTCACTGCACTCAAGTGTAATGTAGTTGGTCGTTCCATATAACGACTCACCATCCCAACAGAAAAAGCTATATCTGGTCGAGTGTTTACCAGATATCGTAGCCCTCCTACTAAACTTTTATACATTGTTGCATCAACTGCACGACCCTTTTCGTCCTTCGAAATCTCCTCCTTTGGGTCCATTGGATATTTAGTAGGATTGCAGTCACTCATGCCTGCCCTTTCCAGTAACTTTGCTGCATATCCTGATTGTTTCAACTCAAAATAGCCAGTCTCCTGTTTCACCTCGATCCCCAGATAATAATTGAGTTTTCCCAAATGAGTCATGTCGAATTTCCTTCCCATTTGCTGCTTAAAGTCTTCTATCTTCTGTACATCTGCACCTGTAATTAGAATGTCATCTACATAGACAGCAATTATCAAGCAGTCACTCCCTTTTCCCTTCGTGTAAACAGCATTTTCATAAGGACACCTCTTGAAACCCAAACCTTCCAAGCTATGATTTAGATTTGCATACCAAGCACGTGGTGCTTGTTTTAAACCATACAAAGCCTTTACCAATTTGTAAACCATATGTTCTTTTCCTTTCACTTCAAACCCTTCTGGATGTGCAACAAATACGTCTTCGGTTATCTCTCCATTCAAAAAGGCTGTTTTCACGTCCAAGTGATGAACTTGCCACGAGTTTTTTGTTGACAAAGCCAATAACATTCGTACTGTTTCAAGACGAGTAACAGGAGCAAACACTTCCTCATAATCAACTCCGTGTTCTTGAGTGTACCCTTTTGCTACCAAACGTGCCTTGTGCTTCATTATTCTCCCAGCTACATCCTTCTTAAGTTTAAAAATCCACTTTAAACCAATTATTTTCTGTCCTGCAGGCATCTCAGTAAGCTTCCACGTAGCATTCTTATCAATTGAATCGATTTCAGCCTCCATAGCCCTTTTCCAATTCTTATCTTTCGAAGCCTCCTTGAAGTTTGCTGGTTCCTCTGTCCCCATTAAGTATAACTCTTCATCTAGTATCACTTCTTCGGTGTCATTATATATTTCACTCAGCCTTCGAACCTTCAAGGGCTCAACACTATCATCATAATTATCACTATCAAGTCTTGAAGCAACAGACCTTGAAGAAACAGACGATCGTGTAGATGGAGTTGTCTGTGACAAGGATGTAGCTGATACAGTTGAAGGAGTTCCCTGTACTGTTGATGGACTACCAGGCTCATATCCCTCACCACTTTCTGAAGTATACTGTCTACCTTCATTAGTCTCGATTACCCTGCTTTCATTTTCACCATCTACTTGATCCAGTTGCTCATCAACAGGAAAGGACACTTGAGTTTCTCCATCCTCCCTTTCATTCGACCACAGCCAACATTTTCCTTCCTCAAACACTACATCCTTACTCACATATATCTTGTTCTCTTCTGGACTAAACAACTTATATCCCTTTGTACCAGGTTCCCTTCCCAAATTTATCACTGAAATACTTCGATCATCCAGTTTCTTCATTCCTTGATTTGGCACCCTCGTGTGACACAAGCAACCAAAAAATCTAATGTGAGATACATCTGGTTTATCTCCCTTCCAGGCCTCGTAGGGCGTCACACCTGTTAGAGCCCTTGTTGGACGTCTATTCAGTACATAGACAGCATGTCTCACTGCTTCCCCCCAAAACTTAGCTGGTAACTCCTTTTCTTTCATCATGCTTCTGACCATTTCCATCACTATCCTATTTCTTATTTCAACCACACCGTTTTGTTGCGGTGTGTAAGGTGCAGTGTAGTGTCGAGTTATTCCCATCTCTTCGCAGTATTTCTCAAATTCTGCAGACATAAATTCACCACCTCTGTCTGTCCTTAAAACTTTAATCTTTAGACTGTCACCATTCTCAACCAATGCCTTGAACCGTTTAAACATTCTGAATGCTTCACCTTTGCTTTCAAGAAAATAGACCCACATAGCACGACTATAATCATCGACAAACAACAATAAATATTTCTTACCAGATGCCGTTGTTGGAGTAATTGGTCCACATAGGTCTGCATGCACAAGTTCAAGAGCCTTCTTTGTACTGAAACTCGAAAAACCAGGAACTCCCTTCCTTGCTTGCTTTCCCATAAGACATCCAGTACAAGCATCCTATGGTTGAGTAATTTTTGGCAAACCTCTTACCATCCTATCCTTGAACATTAATGCCAATGCTTAATAATTTACATGGCCCATACGTGAATGCAACAACCTTGACACTTGATCCTCCTTCGACATCAAACACCTGAAATTTTCTGTCTCAATAATCAACTTGTAAAGTCGATTTTGTGATCTCTTGACCTTCGTAAGAAGCCTTTCATCCTTTTCAAAAACCCACATATTGCTCTCCTCTAATCATTACTTTACAACCTTCTTCTGATAACTGTCCAATGCTAATAATATTACTTCGAAGACTAGGAATAAAATATACCTCGTTGAACACACGTTCTTGACCATCCTTGCACTTCATAGCAATCGAGCCTCTGCCTTTGATTTCAATAGTTGATCCATCCCCAAACCTTACTTGACCAGTAATTTGTTCATCGAGAATTTTGAATTTTGATTTCTGTCCAATCATGTGATTACTGGCACCATTATCCAAGTACCACAAATTAGACTCCATGTGATTACTTTCATTGCCAGTTGCCAGTTTGGGTTTCACATCTCTCTCGTCGAGTTGCAGCAGCTCCCTTTTAGATTTGTCGAATTTTGCCAGTAATAAAGCTGGCTCATCGTCCCCTATTCTAGCCAAATTAGACTCTTGTCTTTGTTCCTTCTGTCGTCTAGGCTTGCGACACTCTGCTGCAAAATGACCAAGCAAGCTACAATTATAACATCTGACTCGACTCTTGTCTCGTGTCTTCACACCTGAAGATCCATCACTTGATTTTCGTTTCATCCATTCTTCTCGAGTGTATAGCAACTTGCTCTCATTGGCTTCTTTCTTTTGCCATTCCCTTTTTGTGAGCATTAGTTTGCTTTCACTGATTTCAACCTTCCCTTTAAATCGTTCATCGTGAGCCTTTAATGAGCCCACGACTTCCTCTACTGTCCTTGAGTCCAGATTACCAAACTGCTCTATTGTCGAGGTTATCTGCAAAAATCTCGACGGTACAGCCCTCAACAATTTCTTTACGACATATGATTCATGCATTTCTTCTCCTAGAGGTCGAATAATCGTAACAAGCCCATTGATTTTCATGTAGAAATCATCAAGCCGATCAGAGTCCTTCATACACAAAGCTTCAAACTCTGCCTTTAATGTCTGTACTCGTGCTTGTTTCACCTTCTCAGCTCCTTGGCACAACGTCTTTATTACTTCCCAAGCTCATTTTGCTGTTTTCTTTTCAGCAATGACAGTAACACATCCTCAGGGATACCCTGATACATCATTGCCAATGCAATCTTATCTATCTTCTCATCCACTGGCGTCTTTGGGTCACTCACCTCTACAACACCCCACACTCCTTGCGCCTGCATGAAGACTTTTATCTTGAGAGCCTATGCAGTGTAATTGCTCCTGGCCAGCATTGGATAACTGAACCCGAAGGATCCTCCCTTCATCTTGTTCATATCCACAGTCGAAGTCGACATCACTGAGTCTTACCCCGTACCCTGATCGCTCTTATACCAAATGTTACATATATAGCTATAAACTGTTTATATGAAACTGATAACAAGAACAGACTGGTACTTCCAAAAGACTTGCTTTATTCATCTGACTAATACTGAATATAAAGGAAAACAAAGTAACTAACGATCCTACAAAACAGGATCATCAACAATCTAATCTCCTAGATAGACTCTACTTCTAACTTATTGATAAACCTCCTACAATTGCTCTACCAGACTAGCACAAGACTTGCTTGACTCAGTCATGCTAATAACTAATAAACAAAAGCAAATTACAAGTCTTTTATTTTATTACAAGTTTGAGATTAATACCAACACAAAGTAATAGTCATTAGCCATGATGAACCAGTTTCGAAATCGCTTTGAAATTGTTTAACAAACAGATGAAAGACCATGTTTTTTTTTGCTAAGAAAGAATAAGAAACATTAGAATTTATATATAAAAAAATACCATGACTTGAACAAGAAAAACAAAACCAGAACTAACCTATACAAGAAAAACTGTTGTGCGACAAAATCCGAAGGTGCAAGTCTGAATGCTAATCGCTCCCAAGATTAGCACGGCTTTCCTTCTTCTTATTTTTTCTCCTGAAGCATGCAATCACGATTCACGGCATGCCACCGTTTTGACCACCCACCTAAATCTGCACTGCTCTTGTGGGGATTGGGGAGTCAAATCCAAGACTGTGCGTCTGTGCATCCATCCAAACAAACCAACTGAGCAACTCAGGTAGGTACCCAAAATACCTGTTTGAGAGGATGACATACAAGTGAAAGTCGTAGATGCCGTTTGGCCCCCTCCTAAAACCCGATTTAAAGCCATTTTCTACTATTAGTTAAACGACTTAAATCCATTTTCTGTTGTTTGTGTAATACTAAAAAAAAAAAATTCTCTACCTTCCCTTCTTCTTCGTCTTCTTCAGGCCCTCCTCCTCCGGCGGTGGTTTATCCACTGACCGGAGGCCCCTTTTCTTGTTCAGTTTTTTATATCTTTCAATAATCATCATCCTTCTGAGAGGATTGTGAGTTTTTGGCTTGGTTACCCATTAATTTGGTTTATATGTCTCTCCTTGTGAGAGTTTGTTTATCTCTCCTTGTGAGAGTTTGTTTGATTTGTTTGGTTTGTGTTATGATCTATAATAGATCAGATCTGCTAAGAATGATTTTGATGATGTTTTGGGGGATCTGGAAAGTCCGCATCGATGCTGGGAAGCTAATGATTATTGCAAAAGCTCACCACTCACAACCAAAGATTGTTCTTCATCTATTGGGGGTGTTTACTTTCGGCATGTTTATAGCTGTTAACCGGCATGTAGATAGCTGGGGTATTACCCATCCTTGGGAGGTTCCTATTTTCGGCATGTCTATAGCTGGTATCCGGCATGTAGATAGCTGGAGTGGAATTCCAACTGAGGCTTCTGAACACTGGGGTATCAACGGATCTTACGTGACGTGGTCAATTGTAACACCGCTGCTCTCAGGGATGTTGGCACAGTTTGGATCATTTCGGATGTCTTCGAATTCATTTTTAGATTCAAGAACTTTTAAGTTCAATTTGTTAAATGATGAGAAAACAATTTATTTGTTTTTCAACCTCGTCGTATCGACAGTCGGGGGTTTGTCCCACTGTTTTATGTTGTATTGGTTTGATTTATGAATATATCCTCCTGCATTTCGTCAAAAAAAAAAACTGTTTAGAGTTAAAAGTTGGTAGTATGTATTTTTTGAATAATTTATTTTATTTTGAGGATTTTATTTGATAAAAGTTAATATCAAGTTAAGTTACAATTTATAAATTCAAAAAGGAGACTAAAATATTAATTTCTATTATTTTTATTATTTTAAACTAACCTAAAACCCGTCTGATGCAAGGTTTTTGTTTAAATTATGATTTGTTTTTTCATTTGAATTTAATTTTTTAACACATGAATTTTGTATAGTTGTTATGCTAAATTTACGCAAGCGCACGTTGTCACAAGTAATATATGATTAAATCAAGTTCGTTCCCACAGAGATCTAGAATGGTGTTCAATTCAGTAATTATGCCTATGCAACAATGTATGGTTTTAACTCACTGCTAAGAAAAGTAACAAATTGGGGTTGATTATCTAAAATTATACTAAGATGCGAATTATAAAACTAAGAATTAAACAATTAACGAGAATAAAAATCGAATTACTTAAATGAGAATAAAACATGGAATCCTAGTTTCATCATCTACTTCACTTAGAGTTGCAGCCTTTAATTAAAACATGCGATGGTTGTGATATCTGATCGGATAACACGAAAAGAGTAAAAGTTACCTCTCGGTATACTAGTACCAATCTACACATACATCCACAAAAGAGATAGAAGATGAATAGGCACCTATTATGTTTAGACCCTATATCTCAATAGAATTTGAAAACATAAAGGTTGAAGCACAAGTTATCCACTTAGATCACATAGGGCAGTATAAGTATTTTCATCTCACACCACGAATCATATTGATAAACAATTATGAACCTATGCTAGCATGACAAGTTCTAAATCTCAAGATCCACTCTCGCTTCACAAGAGATTAACAATTCAGTTTAGATGTTAGCTACGCATTCAAAAGCATTAAGATTAACCATACGAGGATATCAAGAATTCACCACACATAAATCTTTAAGGCATGCAAACTACTAAGCTACATAGATAAATCCACTAGGATCCCATGACAACGATTAGTTCATAACTAAACCTTTCGTCACCATGGGATTTGATGAAAACATGGTAAATAACAAGATATGAATAAAAGAAGTAATTATATTAATAAACAAGAGTTGAGAAAACAAATCTATAATCCAAAGTAACACAAAGGACGAAGTAGATCTAGATCCGTTGCTTGTCACGAGCGTTGAACCCTTCTCTCCTTTTCTCCCTTGCAGATCTAATCTGGTTACAATAATAAAGCTATGATAATGTGTCTCTATTACAATGCTTAGATGTGTTTTTATAGGCTCTAGATTTCTTGCCCAGCAAGAATTTTATCTTCTATTACAATTAGAATTTAATTAAGGTGCTAAAACCTGCCCGGAATATAATTAGAACTTGAAAAGGGCAAAACAGTAAATTCCCAGTCTTCTTTAACTAGAACAGGCGCGCGATTTTATTCAGCACATTACTTGCACGTGCTTACTATCCCAGGTTGTAGAAAATCTTTCAAGCTTCGCGTGGGCAGTAAGATCGCTGAAAACGGACTTACAGAACTCCAGATATGGCCAAAACAGTGTAAGCTGCGCAGCCTTCCCAGAAAATCCGAATTTTAATCAATTAATTCCCAAAAAATTATAGAAGCATCCACCTTAATCAACATTCTCTTAAACCTGCACAACTAAGCAAAACACATCAAAACTACAAGAAACTTGAGTCCAAGACAATCAATTTAAGCCGATTTAGAATGTTCCAAGTGGATATAAATCCACTTATTAATAGTTAAAATTTTAAATTTTATGATTTGATATTAACTATATTTATGTTGTTTTTGATAATTCAGGAGAGATTTTAGTTAGATGATATAGAAAAGATGATACGTCTTAGATAAAAAAGTTAATTGTTAAATATTATTGATTATAATATTTTTATTTCATTTATTAAATATAACCATTCGTGATATTATTAGGAAAAAAGATGTTTTAATTAGATAAAATTGAAAAGGTAATGTATTTTAGACTTTTAGTTGACGAAGGTAATTGATTAGTTTTTAGTAGTTATAATATTATTATTTTACTTTATTAAATAAAATTGATCATAGGGTTTTTAGAAAAGAAGAATTTTATTTAGATAAGATGTAAAAGATTAAAGTGTTTTACTTGGAAATAAAATTGATTAGATACTAAAAAAATATTAAAGGTAAAATGTTTTATGTGAGAAAGAAAAATGATTAGTTATTAGTAACTATAATATTAATATTTATTTTATTAAATATCTATGTTCTAAAAATCGGTGATTAATCGTTATTAATCACCGACTAATCCATGTTCCATGGGTTACCGTACTGATTAATAACCCGAATATCCGATTAATCCTTAAATACCCTCCTCCACCGATTAAGTTCGATTTTCGCTTTTTACAACACTGTTAAATGCAATGATGGATTAGACGAAAACCAAATTTTCAAAAGTTCGGATTTAATATAATAGTAAAGATAAAGTTAATAATAGTAATAATAATAATAATAATAATAATAATAAATAATTAAATAAAGGTACTTAAGTAAAAAAAAATATGTACCTTATCAACTAACCAAAATTTTAAATTTTCCACTTCAATATTAATATAGTATAGATTAATTAATTACTTAATTTTTAGATTTTAATTTTAAGTTATTCATTAGGTATAAAAATATTAAGATTAAAAAGATGAATATTCCTAAACTTTTGGTATTCATGTATTCTATCACCAAAACAATCTCAATCTTTGAATTTAATATTTTTAAAAATAAACGTTCACGATTATATCATATAAAAGGGAAAAAATTGTTCGCAAACCAGTTTAATTAATACGTGAATTACATTTCATTTAAATTTTATGCCAAAATAGAGGACGGTTGGATCTAATAAATGTATTTGGTTGTTCATAGAATTCCCAACGTCGAAAGAGAATTTTGATAATTTAAAACAAAATAAAATTCCTAATTTGAATGGAATTCTAAACATCAAAATTTGTCGCTTTTTTCAATTTTTAGTTTCGGGGTGATTTTAATTGGAAAAGAACTAAACTAAAAATTATTTGAGAAAATGACTAAAATAACATAAAAATGCACCTCAGTTGCCCAAAATAACGATTTGCGTAAATAGCTTCCAAAATAACCACGGAGCCACGCATTGGCGGTCTGCGCAGATGGAATACGCATTCTGTACATGCGCATCTAGGGTAACGCATCTCCCAGATGCGCAATGACGTCATATATGACGTCATTTCTTCACAAACGTAATTGGAGCTCAGACGACAAATAAATCGCCTCAAAATCGCCTCCCGTCCATCACATTCCGGCCACCTCCACAAAATTTGAGAATATCAAAATGATGCCCAGACTTGTATCTACATCTTGCCATATTCAGTTATTGAGTTTTGGTCCCGCAGGGTCGTGTACAAATAGATCTAGAAACTCGATCGGAAAAGGACCTCTATTTGGGGCTTTTAAATCCGGTGAAACAAATGAAAAACTATTGGTATAGGCTTATAGAGGAGAGCATGAGGATCAGTTTGGTATATAATATGTTAATCAAAGGTTGCTGGAAAGGATTGAAAGTTGTGGTCAAAAGTTTGGTCGTAAATCGCCTCCAGCGGCATGCAAAGACGACGATGAACAGTGCTACATACGCATGTTAAAAATGCGTATCGTGGGTAACGCATGCTCAACATGTGTAACCAAGGCACTGCTCACGAGTATAGAATTCATTTGAACAAAGACCACGCATTGTGCATATGCGTGGTCGACCTCGCACCCCGCAAATCGCACCCCGCAAATGCATAGTTCCTTAGTTATTTTGGACAACTTTTCTGACTTTCATTATTTTGGGCATTCTATTTTAATTTTTGGTTATTTAGGATTTTCACCCAAATTATTTTGGGAGTTTGACATGGACTTACTAAAATAATTTTGAAACTCGGGCAAATAGTGAATTAGGCATGTAAAACCTAATAACATAAAAATATTAAAAAATTAAAAATTAATATAATTATAGATATTAAAAAAAAGTAATGAGTTGCATGGATCATAAGTTAGCATCTATAATATAAACAAATGACATATATAATAACATAGTTAATTAATTCCAACTATATACTCGTAGTGTAATTAACCCTAAATTTATTTCAATATTTATTAAAATAAATATTTTAAAATTATTGTTGATATAGGTGGTTTTCTTTTAAAATGTGATTTTATATACTTTCTCCATCGTCTTTATTTTGAGCATAGTTTCAATTTTAGGTGTTTTAAAATATTTTTCCACTTTTAATAATTAAGGTAAATTGAGTTTTAAATATATTAAAACTTTTCAAATATGGAATCAATTAAGTTTAGATTTTGGAACTAAATAATAAATCTATACTATTACATAATAGTCGAAACATTGTTCATCTATAGGACAGAACGTACCTATTGATTTTACTTATTTACCATTTGTTATGGAATGAAAACTAGGTTATGAATAGTGCGGCTAGGGTTTGTGTGTATTCAATGCAAAGGGGTTGGTGAGCTTCGAGCTTTAAAGGCTGTTTCCGTGTTCGAGACTGATCGGTCCTCACAGAGTGCCTGCGTATCTCGTATTGAGAATCAAGCCAAGACGTAGTTCTAGGTGATGGTGCCCTCGAGGCTATGGCGGCGAGAGCTCACCTAGGACGCAGTGGCTTGTATGTCCTTATTCGAGGATTGAGCCAAAATGTAGTTCTGAGAATGAGGGGTCAGACCCTTATATAGGCTAAGAAGCCCTAGAATCGTAGTAGGGCTAGGTGACTTGGTGGGCAAGTCACCGCCTTGAGGAAGGTTCTAGATCCTATTTGATAGGAGTCAGCTTCCATATTGAATTTGGTGCCTTGTAGGCTAAGTCTGGTAGGAGTAATATCCTTATCTGACTCTTATTGCTGAGCCGATTATTACCCTTAATATTAATTACAAAATTAATATCATAAATAGGATTTGGGCCCATATGGTGGGCCCCACGCTTGGACCATTCTAGGTCTAATTAATGCCACATTAAATGTGTCTTTTAGGGCTTACTTTTAGCCCATATCATTTGCCCCCCAACTTCTAGGAAAACTGATCAGGTTTTCCTTGAAGTTATAACGGCCTTATTCGAGACTTGGATTAGGGTTCATTGCTCGTACGCGAGTATTTTCAACAATATCATCTTAATGTAAAGCGTGGAGCGACCGACGCATTTACGACGATGTTAAATGGCACTAGACAGCGCTAATCAGCCTTAAACAACGTTTAAACAGTGTTAAACAATGTTAAATGGCATAAAACGGCACTAAACAGCGCTAAACGACGCTAAACGGCGCTAATCAGCCTTAAACGACATTCAAACGGTGTTAAACGACGTTAAATGGCATAAAACGGCACTAAACGGTGCTAAACGATGCTAACAGTGCTAACGGCACTAACAGTACTAACGACACTAACAGTGCTATCAATAATAACAGTGCTAACGACACTAACGGTGCTAACGGCACTAACAGTGCTAACGACACTAACAGTGCTAAACGACGATCGGCTGACATTTTCTAAAAACGTTGAATCATCATTGTCATGTTCAAACCTCACTAAAGTGATTCAGAACATTGAATTCTCAAGGTTGATGGACCATCAGCATCCACTTCCAGTTGGCTAAGGCCCTCAAAAAATGAAGTGGTCAGCCAAGGATGGTCCAATACTATAGAAAATTCAATTAGCTTCGCGTGGACTGTAAGATCGTCCAAATCTGATATCCGGAGCTCAAGATATGGCTCAAACAGCGTTGAAGGATCGGATTGAGTTCCCGGTCGGCCTAAGGGCTCCAAAATGGCTCGGTCGGCCAGTTACCCAGTCGGCTAAAGGTCTCCAAGACTGTAGAAAATTCAGAGAGCTTCGCGTGGACAGTAAGATCGTCCAAATCTGACATCCGGAGCTCAAGATATGGCCCAAACAGCGTTGAAGGGTCGGATTGAGTTCCCGGTCGGCCTAAGGGCTCCAAAATGGCTCGGTCGGCCAGTTACCCAGTCGGCCAAGGCTCCCCAAGACTGTAGAAAATTCAGAGAGCTTCGCGTGGACAGTAAGATCGTCCAAATCTGACATCCGGAGCTCAAGATATGGCCCAAACACGTTGAAGGGTCGGATTGAGTTCCCGGTCGGCCTAAGGGCTCCAAAATGCCTCGGTCGGCCAACCATCAGTCGGCCAAGGGTCTTCAAGACTGTAGAAAACTCAGTGAGCTTCACGTGGACAGTAAGATCATCCAAATCTGACATCCGGAGCTCAAGATATGGCCCAAACAGCGTTGAAGGGTCGGATTGAGTTCCCGGTCGGCCTAAGGGCTCCAAAATGCCTCGGTCGGCCAACCATCGGTCGGCAAACCCATTTTCATATTCTTGTCGGACCCCGGGTTGCCGAAACATATCCATACCCCTGATTGATCCGGGTCGGCCGAAAATACCCATACCCCTGACTGATCCGGGTCGGCCGAAAATAACCGTGGTCTTGATGAACCCCGGTCGGCCGAATTTTTTTTTTTTTTTGTGATATCGACGATCGATGTCGGTCGGCCGGAGGGCCTCCGGTGAGCCAGTCGGCCGGGACCTCGGTCGGCCGAAATTTTTTTTTTTTTTTTTTCTCGAACCCATACCGACCATCGACGTCGGTCGGCCGACGTGTGCACGGAAGGCCAGTCAGCTGGGACACCGGTCGGTCGGTTCAATATCCATGCTGGCGGTCGAAGTCAGTCGGCTGGAGGGCTTCCCGGAGGGCCGGTCGGCCGGGACTTCGGTCAGCTACAAATTTTTTTGCTCCGTTTCTTTGTTACAGTGGTTGGCTCGATCTCTATCAGTGATTTTGATCTTCACATACCGACATCAACCATCGACATGGAACCGACTTGGTCACTATTAGTGATTTTCAATTTTTGCATACCGGCTTCGACCATCGATATGGAATCAATGTTTGGCCATTCATGGCTAGAGTTACTTACTTTCGCATACCGATATCGATCATCGATATGGAATCAATGTTGGCCATTCATGGTTAGAGTTACTTAATTTCGCATACCGATATCGATCATCGATATGGAATCAATGATGGCCATTCATGGCTAAAGTTACCTATTTTCGCATATCGATATCGATCATCGATATGGAATCAATGTTGGCCATTCATGGCTAGAGTTACTTATTTTCGCATATCGATATCGATCATCGATATGGAATCAATGTTGGCCATTCATGGCTAGAGTTACTTATTTTCGCATACCGATATCGATCATCGATATGGAATCAATGTTGGCCCAAGGCCATGCAGGAGGAGCTCAATCAATTTGAAAGAAACAATGTTTGGAAACTAGTTCCAAGGCCAAAAGGAAAATCAGTCATTGAGACAAAATGGGTTTTCAGAAACAAGATAGATGAAAGTGGAAATGTGACAAGAAATAAGGCAAGACTAGTGGCCAAGGGTTACTCTCAACAGGAAGGAATAGATTATGATGAAACATTTGCTCCTGTTGCCAGACTTGAAGCCATAAGAATTTTCTTAGCCTTTGCTGCACACTGCAAATTCAAGGTATTTCAAATGGATGTTAAAAGTGCCTTTCTAAATTGAGAATTAGAAGAAGAAGTGTATGTTGAACAGCCTCCTGGATTTGAAAATGACAAATTGCATAATTTTGTCTACAAGCTGTTCAAGGCTCTATATGGCTTAAAGCAAGCACCAAGAGCCTGGTATGACACATTATCCACTTTTCTCCTGGAAAATCAATTTATAAGAGGCATGGTGGATAAAACTTTATTCTATAAATACCATGGCAAAGACATCATTCTTGTGCAGATATATGTTGATGACATAATCTTTGGCTCAACAAACGAACAATTGTGTGAAAAGTTCTCATCTCTAATGAGAAACAAGTATGAAATGAGCATGATGGGAGAATTAGCATTCTTTCTTGGTCTTCAAATCTATCAAAAGAAGGAAGGAATCTTCATCTGTCAATCTAAGTATGTCAAAGAACTTCTCAAGAAGTTTAACTTAGAAGATTCATCACCTGCCAAGACACCTATCTCAACAGCCACCAAATTAGAGTTAGATCCTAAAGGCAAGAAAGTGGATTCTAGTACCTACAGAGGCATGGTTGGATCATTGCTTTACTTAACAGCAAGCAGGCCAGACATAATGTTTGCTACATGTCTCTGTGCAAGGTTTCAGGCTGATCCAAAAGAATCACACTTAGTTGCAATTAAAAGAATCTTTAGATATCTCAAAGGCACCCCAAATCTAGGTCTTTGGTACCCTAAGGAAACTGGATTTGATCTAATTGGATATTCTGATTCAGACTATGCTGGCTGCAAAATTGACAGAAAAAGTACTACAGGAAGCTGTCAATTTCTTGGGGGGAGATTGGTGTCATGGTTCAGTAAGAAGCAACAATCAGTTTCTACATCAACTGCAGAAGCTGAATATATTGCAGCTGGAAGTTGCTGTGCACAAATTCTTTGGATGAAGAATCAATTAATGGATTATGGACTAAAGTTGTCAAAAATTCCTATCTACTGTGACAACACAAGTGCCATAGCCATATCAGACAATCCAGTTCAACACTCCAGAACAAAGCACATTGATATAAGGCATCATTTCATCAGGGAGCATGTTGAAAAGGGAGATGTAAAATTGGTTTATGTTCCAACAGACAAGCAACTTGCAGACATATTCACCAAGCCATTGGATGAAGCAACATTTATCAGGTTGGTGAGTGAATTAGGAATGCTAAATCGGGTATGATCATCTAACCGGTTTATCAATTCACAATTGTAGCTCATGACAGAAACCTTCAAGGTACTGTAAAGGTACTGTCATGAGAAGTTAAGGTTCTATGTGTTACTTGTTCAGATATCATGTTTGCTATGACTATGCTAAAAGGATTTTTAGATATCATGTTTGCTATGACTATGCTAAAAGGATTTTTAGATATCATGTTTGCTATGACTATGCTAAAATAGTTTTACATGTCTGACTTAATACGATTTTAAGAAAACATGTGTCCTTAACTTAAGTTATGTGTGAACAGTGACAGCATGATCTTATGATAAGTTTACTGTCAGATAAAACTTACTGTCACTCATGAAGTTGATTGACAGAAATGTTGTAAGCGCACAAGTTGCTGTCAATGAAAGTTGCTGTCACAAGAAATTGCTGTCAGATTGGTAGAGAAAGAAAAGCGCACAGGTTACTGTCAATGAAATTTGCTGTCAAGGGAAGTTGCTGTCAAAGATAGTGGAAAAATATATATATATATATATATTAATTTATATATATATATATATACGGATATTTCTATTCACCAATCCACGATCTAATAGCAACTGCCACGTAATATAGCAAGTGGAGTTAATGGGTAATATCATTATCACACGTTCAATTAAGAGAGGTTAAATCGATTCATATTAGAAACTGAATCTACCGTTTAATCTACTATCACTTTCATTTGCAAAAACCTCTCAACCTTCTGCATCCAAAAACCGCATTTTCTCTCTCATTTTTCAAAGCATTCAACAATGGCACCTAAACAAAGTGTTGTTCAAACCAACTTTTCCGGTATCTTTTCTCCTAGTGATGCTGGGGAAAACTTCAAAGGACTTATTTCCTTCTTAAATAAATCCTACCTAGGTCATGCAATAACCTCTTCCCCCAAAATTGATGCTGTTAGAATTGAAAAATTCTGGAAATCAGCAAGTGCTCAAGGAACTGGAGAGAATGAAACAATTAAGTTCAATATAGACAATGCAAGTCATTCTCTTTCAGTAAAGAATATCAATGAGGCTTTGGGTATTGTGTTGACCAGTGAAGAAAGCTTTAAGGAACTAGCAACTGATGATACTCTGAAGCAGTTCTTTCTGAAGATTGGGTACTCTGGTTCTAAACTTGAAGAAACTTCTGATAAGTGGTATCAAACAGGAGAAATGGATAGGAAATTTCTGAGAAAAGAGTGGAGTATGATTTTTGATGTAATGGTGAAGGTATTTTCTACCAAGACTACAGGATGGAATGGAATACCATCATATATCAAGAAGCTCACTCATTCATTAGTCCATGGATACAAGGTGAACATTGGAAAACTGATCATGGCACAGTTGAAAAGCGCAATAGGCAAGAAGGTATCTATCTATCCTCGCTTCTTAACTATGTGTATTAATAATATTTGTGGAATTGTTGAGGATACTTCTGATTTTGAAGAATGTCCTGTTTTAAAGAAAAACACTCACACATCTCTTAACACACAAAATTTGAATGCACATATTCCACTATGTTTCACACAACACATGGTAAATCAAGTGCCCAACCTTGATTTTCCATTTCCAACAGGTTACACTGTTTTCACAATAGAGAATGAAGCTGAATTAGACCCAAATTCAGTTAACCCACATTCTACACCATACATTCCACCTAGGGACTCTAGACTACCAAAAGCCCTTAAAATGGCCAAACAGGAATCCAAGAAAAGGACCCTAGAGAGTGCAACTGGTGAACAAGTTGAGAGTCAAGAGGGAGTCACTGCACCTAGTGCAGCAAATAAGGTTGTAGAACCCACAGTAGCCCCTTCTGAGCCTAAGAAGAAGAGAGCTAGAAGGGCCAAGGTTACTGTCATCCACCCTACAGTTTCCCAAAAGACTGTAGAGGATGATAGGGAAATAAACTCACCTCTAGGTGTCTCTTCTCAACAAGGGACATCTATTGAAATTGGCCTGTCTCCCAAGGCACCTTGTAAAGAGTCTGCACAAACTCAAGAACTCACTCTTGAGGAACCTGTATTAGAAGATACACACATTGAGATAGAGCACAGTGAGGAATTCATTCATACTATTGATGTTCCACAATCTTCTTCTGTGGAACAGCCAATTAATCAATCTGAAATTCAATCTTCTTCTTTCATTCCTACAACTGTTGTTTCTTCTAAACAACCTAGAGAGGGGGACAGTACCAACTCCTCAGGTTTTGATCATCCATCTCAAATCTTGGATGAGCCCCCATCTAGTGGTCCACAAGAACCCATTTCTCAAAGTGAAATGGATACCACTCCATCAAACACTGGATTAGATCAAGATGCAAATTTGCCAAAAATTGAAACAGCCAGCATCTTGATCGATTCCCTCAAAGCATCTTACCCTAGGGAAGTTGCTGTCATAGCCAAAGATGCTGTCAATGACAAATCAGAAGGTGCTGTCAAACAATCAAGTGACAGTACTGTTCCAACAAAAGATACTGTCAAAAGTCCTTCAAAAGATGCTGTCATCACTGTTCAATCACAACTCCAGGAAGGATTAATTGAAGACATCTCTGATGATGACATGCCACTCTCCAGGGCTTTTAAGGTAAAATCTAAGTCATCTTTTTCTTCATTGCATACTAGTACTGCTCATACTCATGCATTTAGGGTGAGTGAGGGAGAGAAAAAGAAAAGAGAGATAAAAGAAAAGAGAAGTGAGTCTAAAAATGAGAGGCAGCCAAATGTGCTGGCAAAAGGAGAGGGACTTGAGCATGTCCAGAGTGAACTTGAGGGAGCAAATCAACGAAAGGCATTAGGCCTTGAGGGAATTTTTGTGAGAGATGATGAGATCATCTATAAAAACACTGAGAGTGTGAGAACCCCAACAGCCTCCATGCCCCAGATTTATCCCTTACCTCCTAAAAGGCTTAGGTCTGGTGGTCCTTCTGCATCCTCAAATGACAGGCTCCAAGCACTTGAAAATCGATGTGCTACAATGGAAAGCAAGCTGGACAACCTGTCATCTACTGTGAAGACTGGTTTTGCTGAAATTCAAGCCACACTACTGTCACTCTCTTCATTGATTCATGCTGCAAACTTCACTAAGGGGGAGAAAGTAATAGATCAGAAAGAGGCTGAGCAACCAAGAAGAAGGGTGGAGTTACAAGGGGAAGCTAAAAGACAGGGGGAGCAAAGGAGTAAGGGGGAGCAAGAGCAAGAAGTAGCCTCTGGAATTGAGGAGCTTGTTGAAACTGAAGTAGATGGGGAACCAATGCTAGTATCTAAGGAGGTATTAAGACAGATACAAGGAAATCAAGCATCCTCTATCAAAATCAGTGAACCAGTTCCTGAGAAGAAAGAATCCACATTGGAGAGGCTATGGAGGGAAAAAGAGGAATCAAATAGGATGGGTAAAGGCAAAAGCAAGTTGCCTGAATATGTGTTTCCTTCAGAGTTTGTCACTTGGACTGATGGTAGTATATATTCCCAAGAAGAAGCTGACTTGATAACAGTAAGTCATATGGAGAACACCTTGAATAATAAGGATGAGGAATTCAACAATCTTGTGAATGAAGCAATCACAGTGACTAAAGGAAAACCTGCTAAGTTGGCAGAAGCTTTGAGAGAAAAGATTGTAAATCTGTCAATGAAGATTAGCTCAGAGAAAAGGTGGGCAGTTGAAGTGTACCTGAAGAGTGGGCACTCAATATTCATAACAACTCAACTGTTGGAAACTTTCTCTGCCAGAGTGCAATACATCCTTGGGATTCTAGTGAAGAAAAACTCTACCATCTTTGATGAAAGTCTTTATATGCAACTGGGCACAATGGTCAACAACAAACTTCCAGAAATAAGTCTCCAGCCATATGGTGTAAGCTTTAAACAGACAACAGCCAAAGGAACCAAAGGTCTGGGATTCTTAACTCTTGAAGGCAAAACATCTCTAAAAAGCAAAGTCATCATGGATGTACTTAAGGTATTGCTGAATGCACCCATCACCAAGGAAAGGATTCAGGCAGTTAAAGATATTCACAAGTTATTGGCAAAGAGAGACATGGAGTACAGTGCCAAAATTAAAAAGCTCATTGCCAAAGCAAATTCAAGAAGAAATGCTCAAGGTGGAAACTGCACTTTTGATGACACCTTGGAAAAAGATGATGATGACAATCAAGGTGGAGGTGAAGCTGGAGGACCTAAGAGAACAGAACTGAGAGACTCTTCAAAAGAGCAAACTCAAGTCAAAGAAGCAGAATCAAAGGAAACCTCTGAAAATACTAGCACAGGCAAGAAAGCTGATGAAAAGAAAGAGGAAGAAATACTTGAAGCATTGAAAGGAAATCAAGAAGAAATGGAAATTGACAGTATACAACTTGAAAAAGATACTGTCAACAAAGATGCTGTCAAGGATGTCAACAAAGATGCTGTCAGTCAGAATGAAGTCACAGTCATTAAAGATACTGTCACAGAAGACACTGTCAGAAGCCCTATAAAAGATACTGTCAACGATCCTACTGTCAAAACATCCAAGACAGTAAGAATCAAGAGAAAATCAAAAAGGCCAACGAAGGGAAAGACTGTCTACAAAGGAGAAGGAAAAGCTACAGGGTTAGGACTCAAGAAACCTCTCATGAGAAGAAGAATGAATAGCTTTGAAATGATGCAGCTGAATGCCAAAGACACAATCACCTCTGTATCCATATAATTTGATGGACCAAAAGAAGAAGTTGCAAGATACATTCTATGGCAAAACAATGAAAAGTTGATTACAGTGGAATCTGACTTCACTCAGATAAAAAAATCAAAGGTGATCTCCAAGAAACTCATTCAAACTTTTGAAACAGTAAAACGAAGAATTGATTTCTTCTATCTGGAAAGGATGGTTGAGCTACTGCAAACCTATGATAATGTTTCAAAGAAGATCATGGATCAAGTTCTCAAGTACTATGAAGCTAGGCATGTTGAATTTATTGAGAAGTTTGGTGATTGGACACTTCACAATGATGATGATGTCTATCAAATCCTTGGTTTGGAGTATGAAGAAGACAATCCTATTCCTGATTATAACTGGATTGAAATGCGAAAACCTTATTCAGCACATGAAATGAAGATGTATGAAGCAGAGCAGAGATTCAAAAAAGAATTAGCATCAAAGAAAAAATCTCGTCAACAGATAGAAGATGAGATTGAAGCTCAAATGAAGGAAAGTTACAGTAAAATCAACAAGATTAACAGTGAAGAATCCAACTATCAGCCATGTGTACTGGACAATCCTTTGAGAATCAAGTATGGCAAAGAAGAAATTTATGCAGACAGTTTCTCTAAGTTGAAGACCAGTGTGTTAAAAGAATTATACTGGCAAGTGGTTGGATCAACTAACAGTCTTGAAACACTGTGTTCTTGGGAGCTTGATATGATTTTTGATCAGAGGAGAGGAGAGGATCCCAGCCTGGACAAACAAAGAAGGGAAACTCTAAATCAGCTTCCTGGCAGGAGATTCAAGATAGAAGGAGATGTGCTAAAATTCAGATCAATTGTAAAGCAAAATGTTTACTGGATGGAACTCAGAGATGCATTAAACACTGCTTCCTCAATGATCAGGAAATACATTGTGGAAAATGAAGATGATGCACAGTCTCCTGAAGAAAAAGAGTTAATTGAAAATCTCAGAAGAGCTCTAAGGGAAAAGGAGCAAAGTGAAAAGTTCAAATCAAGATAAGTAAAGTTTTTTTTTAACTTTTGTGATATATTGTTTGAAAACAATTCAGTTTAATTATTGGTCAGAAATGAAGAGTTTATTCTTTCTGATCTATGTTAGCTAAGTTGTCAGCATGATATTTGTAAATTTGTCCTTATTGTCCATAAAAACAAATTGGGGGAGATTGTTGGGATTTATGGGTGATGGAATAGACAACTTAACTAGTTTCATTGGTATACTTAGTTTTTACTAAGTAGAACATACTGTCATAGCCTGAAATGTATTCTTGTAAATTAAATAAATTTTGTTATGTAATAAGTGTAATTCTTGGAAGAAGTTCGATTTTGTTCAAGCCTCAAGAAATACATAAGTTCGACAGAAGGAATAAAAGTTACTGTCAAGCCCTGACAGTAAGGTTACAAGGAAACAACATGTTGCCTAGGTCGACAGCAAGTTTCACAGAGTCGACAGCAAGTTTCAACTTGACAGCAACATTGGCGGAGATTCTAATGACAGCAACTTTGATGTACAGTTTGCGACAGTAAGTTTGGAATTCCTGACAGCAATCTCTGCGGGAAATACATGCTGTCAATCAAAGCACTATTCTTGACAGCAATCTCTGCGGGAATTAATACTGTCAACCAAAGCAAAGTTCTTGACAGTAATATCTGCGGGAATTTATACTGTCAACCAAAGCAAAATTCTTGACAGTAATATCTGCGGGAAATTCATACTGTCAACCAAAGCATAATCCATTGACAACAAACTTTGCGGCAAATATACTGTCATATAGAATCAGCTTGATTTAGGAATTTTCTAAGTCAAATTAAGCGACAGAGTGCATGTTCAAAAGAAGCAGGCGTGTTGTAATATTCAACCTTTACAGCAAGCTTGGAAAGTCTATAACTGAAGCTCGAGAGATCACATGGAACAACCTGTAAAGTCTAGAGCAGATAAAATTGAATACGGCTAGATCTGGGTGGCTCAAATGTGGAAAGTATCTTAAAAATACTTTGTGATAATCACATGGGAATGAATCATGGAATGAGCTGCAAAAAGAATATAACAGCAACTCAACAACCCATGTTGATGATGGTAGTACAGTAGATTATCATACTATAAATAGAACACTCTATTTATACAATTAAAGTACTCAATAACTGTAATCTCTTGAGTATTTGTAGCTTGAGAATTATTTTGTTCTCAAGGTTGTAGCAAAACTTTGCAAGATAAATAAAACATTTATTTTGTGAAATCCTCGTAGTTGATTTTACTTGTGTTTGCATTTCTTATACTAGTAAATTACAAATTCTATTTAAGTTGTTGAAATAGTTTTTGAAATTTATTAGTATTGCATTCAACCCCCCTTCTGCAATACTTTCCTGGACCAACACTTAGAATCTCAGCCTCGTGAGCCTTTATTCTCTCAGCAGCTGTCAAAGGAGGTCCATCGTGGATAGTTTGCGTTCTCCTTCTTGGCTCTCTGCTAGCACGTCGCCTCCTCGGGGCTTCATCATGATCATCATCGTCAGTAGATGAATCATTAGTGTAGGGGCCAGAGTAGTCATAATACTCTCGGTCTCGGATCTGCAAGGCGTGGCCACTTGGTTCAAGACTGTGAACAATTGGAGGGTCATTAGGCAGACCATACATCGGATTGGTATTCCTGGGGAGATCCGTAGTATGGATCTGTACTCCTGGTGGCGGGTGATTGGGATCAACCAGCGTCTGAAGGGAGCTGGTTTCTTGACCCGGATGGATGACCATAGGCAACGTCCTCTCAGCATGGGGATTCGTCCCTGGAGGTTGAGAAGCCTGAGTTTGAGTGATCGCCCCTGTCGTTGGGGGTACTTGCTCGATGACAGGTGGAGCAGAGTTTAGAGGCAAGGCCTCAGTAGAGGCAGCCTCGGTGGAGGTTGGTACTGATCTTCGTGTGTTCACCATGGTTGATGTCTTCTTCCCACAGACGGCGCCAAATGTTATGGAATCAAAACTAGGTTATGAATAGTGCGGCTAGGGTTTGTGTGTATTCAATGCAAAGGGGTTGGTGAGCTTCGAGCTTTAATGGCTGTTTCCGTGTTCGAGACTGATCGGTCCTCACAGAGTGCCTACGTATCTCGTATTGAGAATCAAGCCAAGACGTAGTTCTAGGTGATGGTGCCCTCGAGGCTATGGCGGCGAGAGCTCACCTAGGACGCAGTGGCTTGTATGTCCTTATTCGAGGATTGAGCCAAAACGTAGTTCTGAGAATGAGGGGTCAGACCCTTATATAGGCTAAGAAGCCCTAGAATCGTAGTAGGGCTAGGTGACTTGGTGGGCAAGTCACCGCCTTGAGGAAGGTTCTAGATCCTATTTGATAGGAGTCAGCTTCCATATTGAATTTGGTGCCTTGTAGGCTAAGTCTGGTAGGAGTAATATCCTTATCTGACTCTTATTGCTGAGCTGATTATTACCCTTAATATTAATTACGAAATTAATATCATAAATAGGATTTGGGCCCATATGGTGGGCCCCACGCTTGGACAATTCTAGGTCTAATTAATGTCACATTAAATGTGTCTTTTAGGGCTTATTTTTAGCACATATCACCATTATTTAATAATACTAGCTTATAGCCCGTGCGATGCACGAATTTTTTTTGATATGTAACAAATTTTATTTTATGTTACAATCATATTTTTATAATCATTATTTACAATATTTTATTTTAATTTTAATATTAATAATTTAATACATTTTAATTAATAATATGCCTGGTTTAAAACTTATATTATAAAATTTTATAATAAATATATCGTTGATAGAATTCGAACCTTGAATATAATATATTTAATCATTAGATTTAACGATTTTGATTTTTTACTAAAAAACTAATGGTCATTATTCATAGTATACGAATTTTTATTATATTTTATTAGTGATAAAAAGATATGATATGAAATTTTTGGGTAAATATTAATTATTTCTATATATGATATGATTGGAAGATATGATATGATTAATGTTTTTAGGTGTTTATAAAATGTAATTTCTTCGACTAAAAGTAAATGTGAAAAAGACAATCGACTAATTACCATTAATTATATTATGTTATTATTTATTTTAGGTGTTTTAATAGCATAAATATTCTATATATTTTTCTTTATAATAAAGGTTAAATAAGTAAATTCACGAAATACTAAAAAACATATACCAAAAAATAGGTACCATTCCTTAACATATTATCTTTTTTATTTTTCAAGAACTAAATAATTTCCCTTTTCAGGTAATACAATATTCTTTTATATTTTATCTTACTAAATTTTCTCCTTTATTAATCAATTTCCTTTTTCAGGTTAAACATATTATCTTCTCTATTTTTCAATAACTAAATAGTTTCCCTTTTCAGGTAAAATAGAATATTTTTCACATTTTATTTAACTAAAATTTCTCTTTTTTTAAAATAGTACAAGCAATTTTGTTTAATAAAATAACATAACTATATTATAATTACTATTAACTAATCAATTATTTTTTTCACCCAAAACACGTTACCTTTTCTTTTTTCTCTAAATAACATCTCTCTTTTTCCAATTATATCATGGACGGTTACCTTTTTTAGCCAAAGCACATTACCGTTTTTCTTTTCTCTTACTAAAACCTCACTTTTTCCAATTATATCACATATGTTTTTATTTAATAAAAATAAATAATAATATTATAATACTAATAATTAACCGATTACCTTTTTAGCTAAAACATATCATATTTTATTTTTTTCTAATTAAATTCCTTTTTTTCTAGAAATATCCCGGGCAACATTAATTTCTCATTTTCTAAAAATTATGAGCAATTTTATTTAGTAAAATGACATAAATAAATTATAATTATATAATCTAATCAATTACTTTTTTCACATAAATCATGTCATCTTTTTAATTTTATATAATCTCTCTTTTTCCAATTATATCAAGTACGGTTCTATTTAATAAAATAAACTAATAATATTTTAATATTAATAATTAACCGAATACTTTTTTGAACTAAAATGTATCATCTTTTCTATATTTTCTAACTAAAATCCTTCTTTTAATAGAAATATCACGGACAATATTAATTTCCCCTTTTCTAAAAATATTACTTGAAATTATATTTAGTAAAATAAGATAATTAAATTATAATTATTATAAATTAATCAATTACCTTTTCACCTAGAACATGTTTCCTTTTTAATTTTCTCTAACTAAATCCTATATTGTCCGTGATATTTTTAGAAAATGATGGATTTTAGTTTGAAAATATTGAAAAGATGAAATATTTTAGCTGAAAAACGTAATCGGTTAGTTATTAGTTATTATATTGTTATTATTTTATTATACTTAAATAAAGCAAACCAAATAGGTTTTTCTGGAAAAAATTTAAAAAATAGAAAATGTAATGTATTTTAGCTGAAAAAGGTAATTGGTTAATTATTAATAATTATAATATTTTATTTTATTAAACATAATTGCTCATAATTTTTTTAGAAAAGGAAAAATTTTAGCTAGATAAACAGTATTAAACGTAAAAAGAAAAATTGGCTATTGAAAAATAGAAAAGGTAGCATATTTTACTTGAAAAAGGAAAGAATTTCTCATATTTTATGTGAAAAAAGATTAGTTATTGAAAAATATAAATTGAAAATAAAAAAGATAACATGTTTTACTGAAGAAGGAAATTTATTAGTTATTAGTAATTATAAATAATTAAGTAAGGATAATTACGTAAAATAACATGTACCATTAAATAAGGGTAAATACAGAAAATTAACTGAAAAAAAAAATAGAAAAATATAAAATATAACATATTTTAGCTGAAAAGGGTCATTGATTAATTATTAGTAATTATAATATTTTATTTTATTAAACAGAATTGCTAATAGTGTTAAATAGAACCACCGGTGATAATTGGAAAAAAAAGAGATTTTTGTTAGAGAAAATAGAAAGGTAACAAGAAGATGACATGATTTATGTGAAAATCGCAATTGATTAGTTTATAGTAATTATAATTTAATTATGTTATTTTACTAAATATTATTGCTCATAATTTTTAGAAAATGAGAAATTAATGTTGATCGTTATATTTCTAAAAAAAAGGAATTTACTTAGAAAAATAGAAAAGATGATATATTTTAGTTGAAAAGATAATCGGTTAATTATTAGTATTATAATAATATTATTATTATTATTATATTTTTATTAAATAGAAACGCCCGTGATATAAAAAAAAGAGGTTTTAGTAAGAGAAAAGAAAAACGGTAATGTGTTTTGGCTGAAAAAAGTAACCGTCCATGATATAATTGGAAAAAGAAATATTTTAGTTAGAGAAAAGAGAAAATGTAACGTGTTTTGACTCAAAAAGGTAATTGATTAGTTAATAGTAATTATAATATAATTATGTTATTTTATTAAACAAAATTGCTCGTAATGTTTTAAAAAAGAGAAATTTTAGTTAGATAAAATTTAAAAGATATTCTAATTTACCCGAAAAAGGAAATTATTTAATTATTGAAAAATAGAAAAGGTAATATGTTTAACTTGAAAAAGGAAATTCTTTCGTAAATGAGAAATTTTAGTTAGATAAAATATAAATGATATTATATTTTATTTGAAAAAGAAAATTATTTAATTCTTGAAAAGTAGAAAAGATAATATATTTAATTTGAAAAAGAAAATTGTTTAGTTAGTAATAATTGAGTAAGGGTAAATAAGTAAAATACCGACCAATTAACCAACCAAACTTTTAATGTTTCAGTTATTATAAAATAGTATAGATTTAGTCTTTTCGTTCAAATTTGTTTAATAAAACATTGTAATTAATGAGATACAATAACATAATTGAACTATTTTCCCGGTATGGATTATTTAATCTTTTGGATATGGGCTTTTTTAGTATTTTGCTATATAATAATAATAATAATAATAATAATAATAATAATAATAATAATAATAATATATGAGTTATTTTTTTGTGATTAAATATTGAAATTATGAAATCTATTATATAAATATTTTAATATAATATTTTATACATGTCACATAATATTATATATATTTATGTTGAATAAAATTCAAAATATTGATTTAATTTATCTGTGAAAGTTTTTTTGAAATTATTACGTTATATCAATATTTATATATGAATGTGTGTTTTGTCAACCACCTTCAAGTTTTGATTAAATTTTGTATCATATGAAAAAGAATCTAGTTTCAATTTTTGAAATTATAATTCCATAATTATTATGATTTTTCAAGACTATTTTCATTTCAAAAATATTCATCTAATGTTTATAAAATTTGTGATTAGATTTTGTAACATGTCAATAAAAACTTTTATCAGTTTTTTCTAGAAATCATAATTCGTGTAACTATAGAATCTTTTAGAGGTTTTTTGATAAATATATATAAAAAAGTAATTTTTTGCACTTTTAATTTTGTTAAGAAAAGCTATTTGCAATTTTACTTAACTAAGTTTTAAAATTACAAAAATACTACAAATTAGGTCAACCCTTCCCCTGCCAGTCTTAGACACTTTTTTTTGTTAAGGTGGGGTGATTTTGGTGGATTTGGGTTGAAAGGCACCGTAGGGGCCACATTCAAACTGAAACCACATTCAACTAAATGCAACCACATGCAACTTTTTTTTTTTAAGGTCGGATGATTTTGGTGGATTTGGGTTGCAACTTTTATATGGTTTTTATTAGATTCTAGCATATTTGATAAAATAGCATGAACCGTCAAATTGATATAAAATCAATGGATGAGAAAAGTTTTTGGTTTTCTCCAAAAAATAGTTTTCTCTTGAGCAACTCCCTATATATATATATATATATATATATATATATATATATATATATATATATATATATAGGCAAGTGCTCAAATACAAACCAATCTTAAAATACAAACCTACAAACCAACACTAAATTAATTATATTTCATGTATTCTAAGGTTTCCGCCAAGGGTACCTTCACAAAAAATGCTTAAAATAATTGGCTCTATCCAACAAAAAAAAAATTCCAAAAAAAAAAAAAAAAAATCTTGCCGTGGAAATGCGAAGCATTTAAGACAGTAAACGGATGAGTTAGGTAGTAATGAGGGCCGAAGGCTCTCGACACACCCGTCAATCGTCTATTGCCTTTACCATTGATTGTCATTCCTTACAACTTTAGAATGATAAAGGCGCGAAGCGCCGTACAAGAAGGTGCGAAGCACCGTTAACCAGTGAAATCCACTGCCACGTCATCACGTGAACAGTGATTTTTTTTTATTTTTTTATTTTTTTTATTTTTTTTGTTGGATAGAGCCAATTATTTTAAGCATTTTTTGTATTGGGGTACCCCTATTTTGGTCATTAGATTAGCTTGAAATATTAGATTATGCTTGGTTTGTAGGTTTGTATTTTAAGGAGGTTTGTATTGGAGTAGCCCCATATATATATATATGAGTAGGGTTCTAGAGAAAACCCCTTTAAAAGGAGAACTTAGAAAACTAAATTAAAATATAGCACATATGGTATTCAAACTGATCGTTGGGAGATGGAGAAAAATGTGGTGAAATTAGATTTTAAAAAAATATCACCGATTGACGGGAAAAATCAAATTAAAAACGGAGGGGATTAGGTGGGATTGTGTGTGTGAGAGTGTATTTGATTAGTGTGTGGGTGCCCCTGGCGGGGCCATTGATTATAATACATCCAATGGTTAGGATTAGTACCTTAGTTTTCTTCAAAAAAAGAGTTCTCTTTTGATCATTTGCCTATATATATATATATATATATATATATATATATATAGGCAAAGTATCAAATAGAAACTAGAAACTAGAAACTAACACTAAATAAATTATATTTCATATATTCTAATGGCCCCGCCAGGGTCACCTTCACAAAAAGTGTTTAAAATTATTGCCTCCATTCAGCAACAAGGAAAAAGAAAAAAAATATTGTTCACGCTGACGTCACTGCCACGTCATCAGTGAACATTTTTTTTTTTTTTTTGCTGAATGGAGCCTAAAATTTTAGACACTTTTTATATTGGGGTACCCCTAATTTGGTCATTAGATTAGCTTGAAATGTTAGATTAGGGTTTAGTTTCTAGTTTCTATTGGAGTAGGACTATATATATATGTAACACCCCAGTCCCACATCTAGAAGATTTGGGGCTTTAGTTCAGTGTATAAGACAAAGTACTACTACTAAGTGCACCAACAAATCATGATCTTTTGGGGGCCTGTGGTGGGCTTGTGGATTACCCAAGTTGGCGGCATTTGGGCAAGTCTACTTTGACTAATTTCGGATTCGGAATTGGGACTTGACCCGATTTTCGAAAAAGGCTCGGGATTAGACCCGGGTTGTCACATATGGTATCAGAGCTCTGCCCGGCCGGAAGTGCAGAGGCACTGCCCGGCCGGAAGTGCAGAGGCACTGCCCGGGTTCCGTAAGTGTGTTTGTGGGCTCGATGAGGACGTCGACCCTATAAGAGGGGGTGTTTGTAACATCTCACATCGATTAGAATAAGAGTGTTTGGGGGCCTTTATAGATACAAGTCAATAGTAATGTATACCAATTTGCTAGCACTTTTGGACTGACCTATGGTGGGTTGTTGGGTCCGGTATACATTCGGTTATGGGCGTAGATGTTATAAATGGTATCAGAGCCGACTCTCGAAAGCTTGATTCGTCAAGTTGCCGGAGGTGGGGACACGAAGGCTGGTGGTATTATCCCACAATGGACAGAGGTCCGGAGGTGGGGACACGAAGCCGGCCGGTATTATCCCACAATGGCTAGAGAAGAACGATCTTGGACCTATGTGATATCCGTTCAGGCCTGGTGAGGACGTCAGGAGTTTAAGCGGGGGAGTTTGTAACACCTTAGTCCCACATCGAGGAGATTTGGGACTTCTGATCAGTTTATAAGGCAAAGTACTACTACTAATTGTACCAACAAATCATGATCTTTTGGGGGCCAGTGGTGGGCTTGTGGACTACCCAAGTTGGCTACATTTGGGCTAGTTTACTTTGGCTTATTTCGGAATCGGGACTCGACCCGATTTTCGAAAAAAGACTCGGGATTTGACTCGGGTTGTCACATATGGTATCAGAGCCGACTCTCGAAAGCTTGATTCGTCAAGTTACCGGAGGTGGGGACACGAAGGCTGGTGGTATTATCCCACAATGGATAGAGGTCCGGAGGTGGGGACACGATGCCGGCCGGTATTATCCCACAATGGCTTGGGAGGAACGATCTTGGACCTATGGGATTTTCGTTCGGCCTGACGAGGACGTAAGGAGTTTAAGTGGGGAAGTTTGTAACACCCCAGTCCCACATCGAGAAGATTTGGGGCTTTAGTTCAGTTTATAAGACAAAGTACTACTACTAAGTGCACCAACAAATCATGATCATTTGGGAGCCTGTGGTGGGCTTGTGGATTACCCAAGTTGGCGGCATTTGGGCCAGTCTACTTTGACTTATTTCGGATTTGGAATTGGGACTTGACCCGATTTTCGAAAAAGGCTCGGGATTTGACTCGGGTTGTCACAATATATATATATTTCAAAAAAGTGGTCGAAAATGACAACTGGAAAATGTAACTTTCTTATGCAACTGAATGCAACCACCCTTAAAGAAAAAAAAGTTGCATGTTATTGTATTCAGTTGAATATGGGCCCTACGGGGCCTTGTAACCCAAATCCAACAAAATCACCTCACCTAAAAAAAGCCGATGAACAGTAACCTGCCACGTGGCAGTCACGTGTCAGGTTACTGTTCATCCGAATTATTTTTTAAAAAAAGTTTTTCTAAAAAAATAATTAAAATTGGGCTGGAAAAGGAAAGATAGTATTTTTGCAATTAAGATAGTAAATATGCAATTAATTAAAGAAGATAGTATTTTTGCAAATAAAAACTTTAAATCTAGTATTTTTAGTAAATTCCCAATCTCTTAAGACTAATTCATTAAATTAAAATTAAAATTAAAATTAAAATTTGTGTTTGTATTCTTTTATCGCTTTAATGATAAGTATAATTGATGTGTATTTCGTGACATTCAAATACATCTAAGTATGCCCCCGTTTGGTAATGAAAGAATGCCCAAAATACCCACTTTTCCCCTACCCACTGACCAAAATACTCGTTTCTGAATTTTCCGCCTAAAATACCCACGGGTCACGCCGTTTGAAACGGCGCAACCCATCTCCATTGTAGCTGCTAGAAATTATCGAACCTCACCAGAAATTTCAGAGCTTCTCGCCGGCGACTGTGGGCGATTTTGCTCGACCCTTTCGATCTCCCTCACTACTGCACTTCCAACCCTCCACAACACATCTATGTGATCAGCACATCTCCCTCTTCCTTTTTCCCATACACGTTTTTCAGTTTCTGGCCCCGCAGGGGCATGAACTAAGCTCACCGGAAAGTTCGACCTCGATGGAATGGTAAATTTGGTTTTCCAAATCCGGCATTCTAAATGTAAAATCACAATTATAGGGTTGTAGAGCTTTGAGAGGCGAAGCGAATGATATGTAAAACGTGACTGGAAACTTAGATCTGAGAGCGAACGAAGAGATTGAATATTTGCGATCGGAATCGCCATTGTCGCCAGAGATCGTGAGCTCTGATCTGACGTCAGACACGATGTTGTAAAATGCGTGTCTTGTAATACGCCGTTTCAGTAGGCGTATGTGGCACCGAACACGCCCATCCAGTTGGCGTATGGCACCGATACGCTTCTTCAGTCGGCGTATCCGAAGATACGTTTGACGCAAAAGCGTGACTGCTAGGCATTTTGGGCGCCGGTTCTGAATCTGGGCATTTTGGACAAGAAATAATTAAAAGTTGGTAGAAAGGGCACTCACCCTTTGGCAATTCTAATGTTTAACTTATAAGTTACTTATTTCGGAAAAAAATTCGTATTTAGATAATGTTTTTTAGAGAAAAATGTGTATGGGGAGTTTAATATTCGTTATCTTGCAAAACTAAGTTACTTATTTCAGAAAAAAATACATATTTCCTAATTTTTTTTCCAGAATAAGTAACTTATTTCTGAAAAATAAGATTTTCCAAACGGGCCGTATATAATGAGCCGAGCCCTGATCTTTTTTTTCTGGATCGGGGTTAATACTTGTTCTACACGCTTTAGGACTTTTATCTTATAGGTGGTTTAGTATGCTTAAATCATTATTCAAGTATATTTATTTAAATAATATGAAATAATTTACAATAAATAATAAGATAAAATCTAGACCCTATTAAAATTAATAGGATATAATCTAGATCATAATATTTAGATCTAACGGTTAATATACGTTTAGCGGTAATAATAACAACCAAATATCCAATTTATGCTTATTATATATAGGATATAAATTTGATTCCAAAAATTTATATTATTTTTCTTCATTTCCATATATATTATTAAATGATTAGAAATTTAGCGTTTAATTTTTTTTAATGAAGATATACTAATGCATCATTTTGACACATTTATGAAAATACGCATCCTGCAGCTGCAACTTTAGATGAAAAAAAACATATGTAAATGTGTTTTACTACAAGTGCATAGAAAATACATTTTCAAGTGCCAAAAGCGCCATTTTTTCGCACCGTTTTAAGCTTTTTTGTTGAAATAATGCCGAGACTATGATCAACCAACGGACAACGGGTAACATGATAAAGAAAGGAGGGTCACCGGCATGAGAAAAAGAAGATTGCCAGGATATTCTGTCTGTGCTAGGGTATCATAATTTGCTATCATAATTTGCTTTTCTGAGCACACTACTGTACACTAGGAAACAAACAAGGGTAATAAAATTGAAGAAAATTAGAGTCCGGACAGTATCTTCAGACTTCAGTTACGTAAAATGTTTTCCTATCTCTCAGATCTTATCACAATATTTTCGACTACACATTCAATTTTTCTATCTCTTCTTATATTGTCCACAAACATCTTTGTCTAGACTAGATTGGCCTTGAGTCTATAGCATTATTACAAGCAAAGTTATTCTAGATTTTGCAGTTTAAAGCTAATTCAATTGCACTGCCTTTTTATGTATCTTTGGTCATCTAATTCAGACTAATTTCTACTACTAAAAAAGATGAGAGCAGAGCTAATTTTCATCCCTTCGCCTGGAGTTGGTCATCTGGTATCTGCCGTTGAGTTTGCAAAGCTCCTTGCTTGTCGAGATGATCGGATTTCAATCACCATCTTGATAATGAAGAGGCCTTTTGACTCTGGCATAGCAGAACTCACTCAGAACCTTAAGAAAGATGCTCCTGAACGCTTAGCCTTTGTAGACATCCCTGATTTAGATGAGACCACTCGGACAGAGCTCATGTCTTTACCACCGGTGTCTTTCTACACTTCCTTCATTGAGAGCCAGCGGCCACTGGTGAGAGATGTAGTCACAACAATTTTGAAACAGTCCGAGTGTGGTAGGCTTGGTGGATTCATTATTGATATGTTCTGCGGCTCGATGATAGACGTGGCTAATGAATTCAATGTCCCAACATATGTATTCTTCACTTCAGGTGCTGCTTTTCTTTCCCTCATGTTTTATATCCAAAATCTCAAAGACAACGAAAACAACGAAATTTCTGAGTACAAGGATTTAGAGGCTGACCTCTCCGTTCCTGGTTTCATCAACCCGGTACCTCTTAAGGTTTTGCCTTCAGTGATGCTTACTAAGGAAGGGTCTGCCTTCGTCGTAGGTATAGCTCGAAGGTTACGAGAGACCAGAGCTATCTTGGTGAACACAGTGTGGGAACTGGAAGCCCATGCTATCAAGTCCCTTGCTGACGATGAAAACACCCCTCTGATTTACCATGTAGGCCCTTTAATTAATTTTACGACAGGTGGGGAAACAGCTGATAAGAAAAGGTCAGAAGAGGACATTGTTTGCTGGTTGGACTGTCAACCGCCTCTTTCTGTAGTCTTTCTGTGCTTTGGCAGTAGGGGAAGCTTTGATACGGAGCAAGTAACTGAGATAGCACAAGCATTGGAACTCAGCGGACAACGTTTCTTGTGGTCTCTACGACGCCCATCTCAAGAGAAAGAAAATATGAAGCCGCCAACAGACTATGAGGATTACAGTGAGGTGTTGCCTGAGGGATTCTTGGAGCGGACATCAGAAATAGGAAAGGTTATTGGATGGGCACCGCAGGTGACCATCCTTTCCCATCCATCTGTTGGAGGATTTGTATCGCATTGTGGATGGAACTCAACCTTAGAGAGTATATGGTGTGGCGTTCCAATGGCTACTTGGCCTCTGTATGCTGAGCAACAGATCAATGCGTTCCAGTTAGTGAAGGAATTAGGAATTGCAGTGGAGATTAAAATGGACTACAGAAACGACTTTTTTACTAACCTTGTATCAACAGAAGTTGTGACAGCAGATGTGATTGAAAGGGGTGTAAGATATCTGATGGATGGAGAAAGTGAAGTCAGAAGTAAGATGAAAGAAATGAAAAACAAATGCAGAGAAGCCACTGTAGAGGGTGGCTCGTCTTATACTTCTCTTGGACAGTTTATCGACACTTTCATGGATAACATCCGGGAAGGAGCATTTAATTGAATCAACAACAATAATATTTCTGGAGTCTGCAACTAAGGAGCAAATCGAAGTCCTATAAAACATGACCCCAGGGTTATTAAAGCAGCCTACATGTTTAGCTAGTTCTTTCCTGTTCTAATGAATCTCAGAACTTGAACTCTAGTCTTTATAATCCCTTCTTTATGTAAGAAATCCGTTGTAATGGATAGACAAGGCCTTACCGGTACTAGTTAATATATTATTTAAGTGTGTAGTACAATGTATTCAAGTAGTAATATACTCCCTCCGTCCCTCTCAATAGTTTACGTTTGCGGACCAGTTTCCGACACGGATTTTAAGGTGCATTTTAAGGATAGTTCTATAACTTATTTTTGATATTTTCTTTTTTTGTATAAAAATAGAACAATCCTATTTTTATACAAAAAAATAAAATATCAAAAATAAGTTATAGAACTATCCTTAAAATGCACCTTAAAATGCGTGTCAGATACGCAATTTTTTATGTAAAGAAATGAGAGGGACAGAGGGAGTACCATTTATGATCCTTTCCGGTTACAATTTATGATCCGCATATGTTATGTTTCTTGGGTGTGCATGAATTCACTTTCAGCTATTCTCGTGATTAGGGATGTAATCGGTTTGGGACGGGCAACTTGGTTTTCTTATTTAGCCAACAAAAATCGAAGCCTTTGGTACCCAAAACCAAACCACCCAAACATAAACGGTTTGGTTCAGGCTGTTTCAAACCAATAATCTGTAAGATGATGAAGATTTAGAAAGAAAAGAAAGATGACCACTGCAATCTTAACTGAAACTTGTTGACAAACCACGCATAATTTGTGTTGACGGAGGAATTTGGTAACAACAAATTTCGAGATACTTCGCCGGAAACAAGATCTACAGCGGTGGTTCTTTCCCGAAAAGAGTGGTGGCGTGTGGTGGCTGTTTGAAATTGGTGGCTGAGATTGATAGGGTTAGTGGCGGCTATTCAGAGCTCTCGACTTCCAACCCCTCAATTTGCCTACGTACCTCTATATTTATAGAGGATCAAGCCAGACGTAGTTCTTGGAGAGCAAGAAACCCAAATGGGCTTGGATAACGGACCAGCTTCCGGAATGTTCTACTATGAGGCCTAACCACAAAAGGCCCAAGGCTCATCCAAGATCTCAAGACTTCACAGATAAGGAAACTTCCCCCGTCGAGGACTAGTCCTATCCGCTACCAGCTATTTCTTGATTTCAAGGATGCAGGTATAGCCGTGATTTACCCCAAGTGCAGAACGCATCCCTGTCCCCCGAATGAGAAGCACCCACCAGATAGCAGGACAGGTGATCCAGAGCTTTTGGGTGCAAAGTGCAGGATTACTCCAAAGTTCCCCAATGAGGGCGCGCCCATTGGCTACAGGAACAGAGCTCCCAAAGCACACACCAGAAAGTCCCCATCTTTCCACCTTAGGGCGCACGGATGCCTCCCTTAGCGTCTAAGAAGGGTCCTTATATCCAGGCAAACCCCTGGAGGCCTTCTGCGACGGACATCCCCCTCCTGAGATACGACAGGAGGGAATTCTTCAACTTCTAGAATTCCAGCTTGGGTGGAATCCCACTTGAGTAGAATCCCAACCTGAGTAGAATCCTAAGAGAGATTTCTTCAATGTCTTCTTAGAAAACCACCTTGAACAGATTTGTTACTATATTTCACACTTAGGGCGCGCCCTAACTATAAGGAAAGCCAGGGCGCGGCCTAATTCCTCCAATTTAAGTCAAAACCCTAATTTATTCTAGAATTCCCCAAATTGAACCCATATTTGACCCGAATCCATCTTGAAAATACCCGAACCGAATTTTGGCTATAACAACTACCCCCCAATTCCATACGAAATCAGAGATGATGTATGGAATTTCTTCTAATAAGCCCAAAATTTCACAAATCTTCATCAGGGCGCGCCTTGGCAGAGGGCGCGTCCTTAGAATCCCAAACGACTTAAGTGGCCGACAGCTGTTTTCCACTACTTTTCCTAAATCTCTATAAATACCCAAACATTTCTCTTTTACTCTTTTTGCTCTCTCTCTCTCCCCAAAAACTATCCTCCGGCGACTTCACTTTCCGAGTACCAATCCGGCCGATTTTGACAGTTTTCTTCAACTTTCTTCCACCAATCTTGTTCCAGAACTTCTAAGGTACGTTTTGATGCCTTTAATTTGTGTTTTCACCATGTATTTTGTCCGATTTCGCGATTTGACTCTTTGTTGCCTTCGTGTTCTTCAATATTACCTGTATGTATATATGTATGTATGCATGCTTGATCTTTATTTGCTGTTATGCCTCTTTCAAAATATGTTTCTGAGAAATTGGTATATCTGATCACTCTTCAGGGCGCGCCTTTGACACAGGGCGCGCCTTGGCGTTTCTCTGATACTACGACGTACTTTTATAAATTTGATTCTTCAGGACACTTCTAGAATACCTTAGAAAATTTTTTTAGATGTATCTTTATACTCTAGGGCGCGCCTTGTACCCAAAATACGTCTTAGACATCTAGATATTAACTTTTGCAAAGAATTCTTCGATTTATTTAATTCTTGGACGCGCCCTAAGTCCCTTCTTTTATTTAATTTTGCAGCTGGAGGGCGCGTCTCCGCCTTTTCACCCCTTTAGGGAATTCAACGAAAGTTTAGGAATCCATTCTCCATTGCCACCCCCCTTATCTCCTGAACCTTATAGGAGTCCTTTTTCATTTATTTCTCCTGAAGACAAGGCGCGCCTCATTAAAGATCTCAACGAAGAAATCATGAACTCTGATGGAGACTCTTTTGACGGTATTCCCCTTGAAACTCAAGTATCTGAAAGAATTCCAACATCAATCCTTGAACAAACTCCAAACCCCTTGTACACTGATCCTTCTGACTACGATTTCACTCCAAATTCTAATTCTTCTAGTGATACACACTCTTCTGATACTTATTCTTCAGAGGGCGCGCCCTCGGCATCATCCCTCTCACCCATTGCCGATTCCGAACCAACATCTCCACCACCTTCTCCTGTCCCCTTCGAACACTGGGAAGTCCTTGAAGAAGAAATTGACATCGACTGGGGAAGGTATAATGATCTACCAGAAAAAGAGAAAAATGTACTTAGAAAGAAACGGGGTAAACTTGCCTGTGTAAACATGTCTTCCATAGCTACAAGTGATGAAGTAGGATGGGCCATGCAATATTATGGTCAAGAAGGAATTTGGGCCATCCCACATGCTCATCACCGTCCTCACATCTTCAATTATGGCAGAAACTTCAAAATTCCAAGGATGGTCTTAACCCCAAAGCTGGTAGCTCTTGGTGTGGGCGCGCCCTTACATCCCTACCTTGAACAAATACTCAGATGGTACGACATAGCCCCTATTCAACTGTCCCCCAACAGCTACAAACTGGTGTTAGCTTTATTCATCCTTTATCACGACCTTGAGTTAGGAACCCCTTCTATGCCTGAGGTGAGCTATTTCTTCAGCCTTCGACAATCTAGCATTGGCTATTATTATCTTGTCATCAACAAACCTCACAACAACAAGGGTTTTTCTGAAGGAAGAATTAGTCATCTAAAATTCTGGAAGGAGCCATTTTACTATGTCTGGGACATTCCTCGAGTCCGAATACAATTCAACACGAACCCTAGTAAGTGAGGGCGCGCCCTATACTTTTCTTAACTTTTTAACCTTCAAATATTTATTGATTCCTTCTAATTCCAACAGATAAGAGAATACAGAAAACACTTGAGGGCGCGGCCTCCATCCGGGCTAAAGCTGTTCTGAAAGTTGCTTCAGAAAAATTTAACCTCCAATCTTTAATCACAGAGGAAAACTTAAAGAGGGTTGGAATTTTATCTGATAAAGTTGGCCATATTTGCAAATTTAAAAAATTTAAGAAGGGAATTCCTGTTCCCTCACTCTCATCTAGTGATAGCGAGCATTCTGATTCTGATGAAGGTAATAGTTGTAGATCAGGGCGCGCCTTATTTGTTTCTTTTTCACTTATGCTTTGTTTTATACTTTACTCTCTTTACACAGAGCGCGTTCTAACCCTTCTTCTTTTTTATCTTGTACAGGTATGGCCCCTAGGATTCCACGAGGATTCGGCGCTGCCAAAAGAAGAATGATAAAGAGAAGAAAAATGACCAAGGGGACACCTCCGACTCCAGGGCGCGCCCTGCGCCAGAGAAAAATTCCAGCGATACTATCACTCCATCCACAGAATCCTTGAAAAGAAGTGCTGATATCTCAGAACCCATCACCAACAGAGGCAAGAAACCAAGACATGAGGGCGCGCCTTCGTATGTTGAAACCCTAATTGGCCCTGCTGCTGCTTCTCTTGTTGAAGAAAAGGAGGTTGACATTTGGCAGAATATGAACGCGGATGAGGAATCTCGGTCCATGATTCGGGCATCTGCTCAACTCCTTATATAATCTCTAGGGCGCGCCCAGAGGGTTCATAGGGAAAGACTTCACCTCAACAGACTTGAAGCTGAGAATAGGAAGTATTCGAAGATGATTGTCGAAAATGACAACAAATGGAAAAAAGATCTAGATGTCAAGGATGACAGAATTGCTGATTTGAAACATGATCTGGATGAATCCATTGAACATCGCACTCTTCTGAATACCAAAAATGACGAATTGGAGAAAGAGGTGAAGGAACTCCGAGCTCAGCATGGTTCCCTTGAAACTGAAAAATCCCAGTTAAATGAACAGAGAGAAGCCATTGAAGATGAAAACTTTGAAAAAGGTTTCAACTTCTATCTTCTTGGTTTTCTAGCTAACGACCCTGACTATAACTGGGAAAAATTTGGACCTGCTGCTGCTGAGGACATAGCAAAGTTCAAAGTTGACAGAGCCTTAGACATTAAGGCAAAAAGAGTAGAGTTAGGATTAGAGGAAGCTTCGGAGGGCGCGCCTTCTACTGACAACGTTCAACCCCCTCCTACAGCCATTCCTACTCAAGGCTCTCCTACAAATGCAACTCAGGATGCACCTCCTTCACCCTCCAAGGTTATCTCTTCTCCCCCTAAGGACGCGCCTTAGGATTTCAATCTTCTAAACCTGTTTCGTATGTACTTAACTTTTAAGGTGCGGGTCCTTTGTAAAACCCTGCAATTTGTAACTCCTAACTTTTAAATGTCTTTTAAACTTTTGTTATGCTCTATTTATCTTCATGCTTTCATTTGTTAAATGCTTCCAATGAGGGCGCGCCCTAAACGGGGGCGCGACCTTCTCTTCATCATTTCCTTTTAAAATACAGCACACATTGTTCATTCATGTTGAGGGCGCGCCCTAAGGCACTAACCTTTCAGGGTTTCTTTAACTGGTCAATTACTTCATAACAAATCTTTATACATGCTGAGGGCGCGTCCTAAGAAATGGGCACGACCTCTTATACTTTAATCAAAGTCTTCAAAATTCTTGCAAAAAATGTCTTGATATTCTTTATTAATCTTCAAATAATCTCAGCAGAACAAGGGAAGGCATACATGTTATACCCCCCGAGCTAAGGAGAATAAACTTCTAAAAAAATGTGGAAACAAACAGCAAGTCTCAACTAGAACTAAAGAAGGCGTATATATACTACCCCCCTAGACTAGGAGAATATTTATTTATACTAGTCTATAACTTAAATATAAGCCTTCATACAATAGGGGGTCAAAGCTGCACCCTACTGATAATATTTTCTCAAATGCTCTGCATTCCATGCTCTTGGGATTACGTTGCCATCCAAGCCTTCTAGATGATAAGTTCCTTCCCAGATGATAGATTTGATCTTGTAAGGTCCTTCCCAATTGGGACCAAAGACTCCATGTGCTGCTATTCTTGTATTAGGCATGACTTTTCGCAGAACTAAATCACCCACCTTGAAAGGCTGAATCTTCACCTTCTTGTTATAGTACCTCGCTGCCCTCTGCTGATAAGTTGCCAATCTCAACTGCGCATTTGCCCTCATTTCTTCTAGAAAATCAAGATTTAGCCTTTGATTTATCATATTCGATTCTTCCTCATAGAAATCTCTTCGGAATGATCCTGCTCCGATTTCCACTGGAACCATTGCCTCACACCCATAAGATAACATGAAAGGAGACTCCCCAGTCGTAGACCTCGGGGTTGTGTTGTAAGACCACAAGACCATAGGAAGTTCTTCAGGCCAATTCCCTTTACTTTCTTCTAACTTGGTTTTCAAGGTGTGCTTGATTATCTTGTTGATAGCTTCAGTCTGCCCATTACTCTGAGGATGATATACAGCTGCAAATTCTTTCTTGATTCCCAAATCTTCACATAACTTTCGCAACTCTTGGCTATCAAACTGCTTTCCATTATCTGAAACAAGCTTGTAAGGAATCCCGAATCTGCAAACAATAGAGTTGAACACAAAATCCTTGATTTTCTTCGCTGTGATTGTGGCCAAGGGCATCGCTTCCGCCCATTTGGTGAAATAATCCACTGCAACAACAGCATATTTTACTCCTCCCTTAGATTTGGGGAGTTCTCCAATGAGATCTATTCCCCACATAGCAAATGGCCAAGGACTCATCATAGAAGTCAAGGTGGTCACAGGAATTGTTGAATAATTGGCAAACCTCTGGCATTTATCACATACCTTAACAAACTCATAGGCATCCTTCTTCATAGTAGGCCAATAATAACCTTGCCTTAACACCTTCATTGCCAACGAACCACCCCCCCGAATGATTGCCACAAATTCCTTCATGTACCTCCCTTAAGATATAATTGCATTCATCTCCATCTATGCACTTCAAAAGCGGTTGATTGAAACCTCTTTTGTACAAAATTCCATCATACTCCACAAACCTAGCAGCATGATATCGAAGACGCCTTGCTTCAATTTTATCGCTTGGGAGAATCCCCCTACGGAGATATTCTAGAATTGGAGTCATCCAGGTGACTGACGGAATACTCTCCACTTCCATAACTTCCACTTCTGGAATACTTGGCACTTCTTGAATTTGTAGAGGAACTGTCCCTAATAACATAGCATCCTTCTGGGATCCTAGCTTAGCCAAAACATCTGCAGAGCAATTCTCATCTCGAGGAATGCATTCCAACCTTACTTCACGAAACTTCTGTATTAATCGTTGTGCACACTTCATGTAGAGCTCTGTTCTTGGACCTCTACACTGAAAACCTCCTTTGATCTGCCTGACCACTAACTCTGAATCACTTAACACAATCAAATTTACTACTTTCATTTCCAAGGCCATTTTCAATCCATTAATCAAAGCTTCATATTCTGCATCGTTATTAGTTGCCTCGAATTTGAAGTGAATAGCACTCATTAGTTGATTTCCTTCAGGTGTCACTAGAATTACACCTGCACCAGCTCCTCCATTGTTTACAGCTCCATCTACGTGCAACCTCCACCAAAGTTGAGGAATTTCCTCAAGAGGGCGCGCCTTCATAAGAGGAATTCCTGGTTCCGCTAACACAATTGACTTTTCCTCGGTCTCTGAATCAAATTCCAAGATGAAATCCGCTAAAGCCTGACCTTTAATTGATGTTCTTGGCGTATATTCCAAATCAAACTGCCCTAATTCGATGGCCCATTTCAACATTCTCCCTGAAGCTTCTGGTTTGTGAAGAATACTTCTCAATGGATAAGCAGTACGAACCTCGATCCTATGAGCTTGAAAGTAAGGACGAAGTTTCCTAGCCGCCAAGATTAAAGCGAAAACCAACTTTTCCATGCTGGTGTATCGAGTCTCTGCATCATGCAAACGCTTGCTCACATAGTAAACCGGGGACTGATGATCAACTTCTTCTCTCACCAACACTGCACTAATGGAGTATTCTGATACTGCCAAATATAATATCAAGGTTTCTCCCTCCACGGGTTTAGCTAAAAGCGGAGGATTCCCCAACTGTTCTTTAATTTTCTGAAAAGCATCTTCACACTCAGGAGTCCATACAAAATCTTTGGATGCTCCTTTGATTGCCTTGAAGAACTCTCTGCATCTATCCGAAGATTTTGACACAAAGCGATTGAGCGCTGCAATTCTCCCAGCTAAACTCTGAACTTGCTTCACACTGGATGGAGATTTCATGTCAAGTAGGGCTTTAATCTTGGCTGGATTCGCCTCAATCCCACGATGATTAACCATGAACCCCAAGAATTTTCCGGATTCCACTCCAAACACACATTTTTTAGGATTCAACTTCATTCTGAACTTCCTCAATACTCCGAACATTTGCTCCAAATGCTTTACATGGTCCTCTGCCCTCAAGGATTTTACAAGCATGTCATCCACATACACATCCATGGTTTTCCCTATCAAATCTTTAAACATCATGTTCACCAACCTCTGGTAAGTAGCTCCAGCATTGATCAAACCAAATGGCATTCCAATATAACAGTACAAACCCCTATCTGTGATGAAAGAGGTATGTTCTTGATCAGGTTCATACATGGGAATTTGATTGTAACCCGAATAAGCATCCATGAAAATTAAAAGAGCGTGGCCAGCGGTAGCATCCACCAACTGATCAATCCGAGGGAGAGGAAAACTATCTTTAGGGCAAGCCTTGTTCAGATCCGTGAAATCCACACAAGTCCTCCACTTTCCATTTGGCTTCTTGACAAGAACAGGATTAGCCAGCCAATCGGGGTAATATGACTCTTTGATCAAACCAACATCTAGAAGTCTGTCAACTTCCTCCTTCAATGCTATAGCTCTTTCTCCACTTACAGGTCGACGTTTCTGACGGATCCCTTTCTTGGTAGGATCTATATTCAAATGATGACACATAATCTTTGGATCAATTCCTACCATATCAGCATGACTCCAAGCAAATACATCCAGATTATTCAAAAGAAAATTAGTGAGCATTCCTCTCAACTTGGAATTCAATTGAGATCCAACTTTCAAAAACTTACTTGAATCTTTTTCATCCACCAAAATGGAAATAGTATCCTCTGCAGGACCAGTCTTTTCCACAGGTTGTGGTGTTCTTGGATCAAGATCAAAATCAAAACTTCGAGGATCCTCGATTGGTGATGCATCCTTGGAGGGCGCATCCTCTTTAAGAGGGAAGTCTTCCTCAACAAGGGTATGCACCAATCCTTCAAGTAACATTCGCCTTCCTTCAACCTGTTCACCTCCGATATTAACTAAAATTACCTCCTCCGAGTCTTCTTCAATTTCCTCCAGAATTCCATCCTGAAGATCATCCAACACTGGAAAACTATCCTCAGGGCGCGCCCTATAACAAGGTGTTTCTTCCTCTGGCTCTTGAACAAGATAATGGACTTTCACTTCTTCAAGAGCAATACTCATAACTCCAGAACTATTTTCACTGAGGGCGCGCCCTCCATCCTGCTGTCTTCTGAACCCTTTAATTGCCTTGTGATAACAATCTCTCGAGTCATGCTGGGATCCTCGAATTGTTCCCACACCATTTGGAGTAGGGAACTTCATTGCAAGATGATAGATGGAGGTCACAACCTTCATTTCTTTCAACAAGGGACGTCCCACCAAAGCATTGTGTGATGATTCCACATTCAAAATCATGAAATCCATCATTTGTGTTACAGAAAGAGTCCCTTCCCCGAGAGTTACTGGTAATTTGATAGCTCCCATGACCTTTACAGATTCGCCCGAAAAACCATAGATCCATCCGTTATCTTGAATCATATCCTTGTCTAGAAGTCCCATCTTTTGATAAGTACTGTAATACAGAATATTCACCGAACTCCCATTATCAACAAAAACTCGATGTACATTCTTGGACCCAATCTGAATTGCCACCACCAAAGCATCATTATGAGGATGGTGTACCCATCTCGCCTCTTCCTCAGTAAAAGTGATATCAGCAAACTCCCCTTTGAACAATTTAGGTGGCCTCAACTCCAGACTATTCACATTTGTAAGAGGTCGATACCTCGCTTCTCTAGCGTATCTCTCCATAGCATGATTGCTGTCACCTCCCAGGTGGTGTCCACCAAAGATAATGTGAATGCTTCCTTCCTTCACGAACTTCTTCTCATCAGGCCTATCATCCATATGGGGGGCGCGCCCTCCATCTCTCTTATCGAGATTCTCCTTGTGTTTCTTCACCTCTCTGACAATCCATTCTGTTAGATATCCTTCCTTGATTAAATCCTCAATCTCATCCTTCAATTGACGGCACTCATGAGTATTGTGCCCAGAAGATTAATGGAATTCACAGTACTTTCTTTTATCTTTACTTTGCCAAGAAGAGAGTGGCTCTGGCTTTCTGAAGAATCCTTTATTTTTGTTCACTTCAAAAATATGTTCAATGGAGGCTGCTAGGGGTGTGTAATTACCCGGCCTTTGATCATAAGTGTAAGTATCTGGGGGACCCCTGTTTCTGCCAGATTCAGTTAAGTTCACACGATTGGCTCCTGTTGCTATCCGGCGAGTTGGACTAGGAGACTTATCCTTCCTCTTTCCAACCTTTACCTTAGAACTGTTTTGACTATCGGTCTTTCGATTATCCGCCAAAGATTGCTCCACAATCTTGAAATATTCAGCTTGTGCAAACACATCAGCCAATGTCGGTGGATCTCGTCCTTGGAGATGTTTCCAGAAATCTGTTCCCACCGATAATCCAGCAATTAGAAAACTCTTGAGTGTTTCATCAGTTGCTCCTCTCACCAGAGTTGATTCCGAGTTAAACCTCTTGAAGTAAGATTGCAGACTTTCTCCTTCCCACTGCTTGATATTGGCCAGAGTTGTGACGGGAGGAGCGTATTTCACTGCTGCCTGGAATTTAGTCAAAAACAAATTCCTCATTACCTGCCAAGATGTAATAACCCCCGGGCCAAGTTTCTGAAACCATTGCTGAGCACTTTCCCTGAAAGTCGCTGCCAACAATCGACACCTAGCCAGCTCTGTCACTTGATAGAAATCCATCTCGATATCAAAACGTCCGAGGAATTCGACAGGATCCGCATTTCCATGAAAACGCAAATCGTTTGTCATAGATCTATACCCAGTAGGAAGCTGCGCCTCTCTTACTTCAGTTGAGAATGGAGAGGAAGTTTGTGCAGTAGCAGATATTCTTCCTCCATCCAAGTGAGCAAGGAGCTTCTTCAAATCATCCACATTGAAAGTTCCAACCCCGGGAACATTCTGAATATTTGGTTGTGCCACAGTTTGAGTACCCCCTGGAGGAGGAGGTGGAGGTGGAGCCGCCGTCTCCACACCTCCTTGATTCCCTGCTTGTGGCTGAACAACATCCTCTTGAGTTTGAGTTTGTGTCTGCTGACCTTCTGGATTTCCATGAGGTTGCGGATTCCCCTGAGAATTTCTCTGATATTGTTCTCCTGAGTGAGGGCGCGTCCTCGATCTAGACTCATCAGAAGTACTTGGAATTTGATGAACACGAAATCTTCTACCTGAGGGCGCGCCCTGATGACGAGGGCGCCCATTTCCTTGATACCAATCCCTTCCTTTATCACTGTTATCACGGTTTCCTCTTGCTCCAGAGTTATGAAAAGTTTGTTTAGATCCAAGGGGCCGCGACCTGTCGTGAACAGGGCGCGCGCGCTGTGGATTATTATTACGAGCAAGAGATCGTTCATGTCCAAGGGGCCTCGACCTGTTGTCAGGGGGCGCACGCTGTGAATCATGACTCCGTGCAAGGGCTCGCTCATGTCCAAGGGGCCTCGACCTGTTGTCAGGGGGCGCACGCTGTGAATCATGGGGCCGTGATTCCAAGTATTGGCTTTTCTTCTGCTGCTCAAGGAGCACCATCCTTAAATCGTCATCATTAAGCCTTACTCCAAGACGCTCCTTCAAGCTTGCAAAATCTCTTTTCTCCTTAGCCATCTGTTCTTCATCCCGCAGAATCTCACTAGGGGTGCGCCCTGACCGATGTGGATGAGGGCGCGCCCTAGCTTCAGGACTCGACAACCTGCGCTCAAAATTATCTTCACTAGGATGTTCAATAATAGGATCAGAGTATTCTAACCTTCGAGGAGTAATTAGCTGAAATCTCTTCTCCTGCACTTCAATATCTTTACGAGAGCTTTCCTCGACTTGGAGGGCTTTCCCTGCTCGATGATGATTTCGTGGGATACTCCGAGATTTTCTCCTTGACCCCTGATTTTCCTCCACAGAACACAATCTTGCCCCGAAATTATTTAGGGCATCACCCATGCGGTACAGTTGTTCCATCAATGCCGCGTTACTGATAAGAACGGGTGGCTGGCCACCGCCGGTGGCTGGAGTTCCATGGTGGTGTGGGGGAACAGGGATTTCCTCCGTAACGTAAGTTTCGTGATGAGCTTGGTTACCCCCCAAGCTATCTTCAGAATCGTAATAATCCTCTTCGTGAGAACCTCCGCGCTGATTGTGAGACATCTTTTCCTCCTAAGATGAAGATCTTGATTGGCGCCCCTCCTTCTAGCGCCAATTTGTTGACGGAGGAATTTGGTAACAACAAATTTCGAGGTACTTCGCCGGAAACAAGATCTACAGCGGTGGTTCTTTCCCGAAAAGAGTGGTGGCGTGTGGTGGCTGTTTGAAATTGGTGGCTGAGATTGATAGGGTTAGTGGCGGCTATTCAGAGCTCTCGACTTCCAACCCCTCAATTTGCCTACGTACCTCTATATTTATAGAGGATCAAGCCAGACGTAGTTCTTGGAGAGCAAGAAACCCAAATGGGCTTGGATAACGGACCAGCTTCCGGAATGTTCTACTATGAGGCCTAACCACAAAAGGCCCAAGGCTCATCCAAGATCTCAAGACTTCACAGATAAGGAAACTTCCCCCGTCGAGGACTAGTCCTATCCGCTACCAGCTATTTCTTGATTTCAAGGATGCAGGTATAGCCGTGATTTACCCCAAGTGCAGAACGCATCCCTGTCCCCCGAATGAGAAGCACCCACCAGATAGCAGGACAGGTGATCCAGAGCTTTTGGGTGCAAAGTGCAGGATTACTCCAAAGTTCCCCAATGAGGGCGCGCCCATTGGCTACAGGAACAGAGCTCCCAAAGCACACACCAGAAAGTCCCCATCTTTCCACCTTAGGGCGCACGGATGCCTCCCTTAGCGTCTAAGAAGGGTCCTTATATCCAGGCAAACCCCTGGAGGCCTTCTGCGACGGACATCCCCCTCCTGAGATACGACAGGAGGGAATTCTTCAACTTCTAGAATTCCAGCTTGGGTGGAATCCCACTTGAGTAGAATCCCAACCTGAGTAGAATCCTAAGAGAGATTTCTTCAATGTCTTCTTAGAAAACCACCTTGAACAGATTTGTTACTATATTTCACACTTAGGGCGCGCCCTAACTATAAGGAAAGCCAGGGCGCGGCCTAATTCCTCCAATTTAAGTCAAAACCCTAATTTATTCTAGAATTCCCCAAATTGAACCCATATTTGACCCGAATCCATCTTGAAAATACCCGAACCGAATTTTGGCTATAACAATTTGCATGCGTGTGCTGTGAAAACCAGTCATGAATGTTGTGCATGAAATTAGCAAAAAAAAAATGTTGTTCATGCATGTATAGTGTACGAACTATTTTTAATTGGGGTTCAATATTTCCATTTTAGGTTTTAGAAATATTTATAATGATAAATAATTCGTATACGAACTTAGGATTTAGGGTTAAATAATTTTTAATTGGGGTTCAATATTTCCATTTTGCGTTTTAGAAATATTTAGAACGATAAATAAATCGTATACGAACTTAGGGATTAGGGCCCTAAACCCTAGACCCAAAACCCTAATTTATCCTGATTTTTAAAAAATCGGGGGTCGGGGGCTGGCCCCCGATTTTTTAAAAATCAAGCCTCTAGACTCAGCAAAAAATATTCAATTTTTAAATTTCATCTGTATTCAATAGTTAACCTTTGGAGTTCAATATTTTCATTTTAGTTTTTAGAAATATTCAAAATGACAAATAAACCATATACATATATAGACTTTTTTATACCAAAATTTTAAATGATATTTAAAAAATAAAAATTCGCGTAAACCGTAGAGCCCAGGTAAAAATATATACTCTATAGTGGTGAATTTTTTTTATTAATAATCAACTACATGGATCTATTATAATAGTTTTCTTTAAATTTATCGATGTTTGGGGTAACTTTTTTTTAGAATAAGTTAACTTATTTTAAGATAAAGTTAGAAATTCCTAACTTTTTTCTGAAAAAATTAATTTTTTTTTGCAACTTATAGAAACTCAAACATATATTAAATACATTTATAAAAAAATATCAAAATATGAAATTTTTACCCGAAAATAGCAAAACAATCCCTAAATTAGATCAATCTTTTGAATAAGTTTCCTTAGCAGTGTCAGAATGCAGAGTAAAATTCATGTTACTACGGAGTACCTTTTTATTAGAATCTATACTCTGTATTAATGTGCAAAACCACGTTTTAATGGTATATCAAAGTACCAAATTTGGTTATCAGTTCGATTCCTTCCAACTACATTATTATACAAGATTTATTTATTTATTTTAATTTCTTTAATTTCACCCCGTGTTCGATTCCCTATAACCGTATAATTAAATAGCATTTATTTATTATATACTTTTATCATTCAATTCTTTACAAGTTTATATTTAAATAAAACTTATTAATTATATTTATTTATTTATCTATTTTTTTTAATTTCACCCGTATTCAATCCTCTATAATTACATAATTTAATAATATTTATTTATTATATGTTTTTATCATTCAATTTTTTACAAATACATATTAAAATAATATTCATTAATTATATTTATTATTGATAATTTACACATGTCTGCCCCGCCGGTGCTTCGCACAAGTTAGCGCCTAGTTCTGTTATGTGTAAATTTAAGGATCTGTGCACTGTGCTCGAGTAGTCCCATTTGGTCAATGTAAGTGGCTGCAGACTAAAGTTAAAAGAGAAAAAAAATTAGTACTCCCTCCGTTCCTAAATGTTTTTCCTGTTTGCCTTTGACATGTTTGCCAATGCACACTTTTGATCGTTAATATTTTCAATTTCGTGTTAGTATCAAATATAAAAACTTCACTGTATTAAAGTATTCATAAATACGAATCAAACAAGATCACTCATGAATATATTTTATCATATAAATTATACGTAAATTAGTAGTCAAGCGCTTACAATGAACAGGAACAAAAGTCAAATCAGGAAAAAGTTTATGAAACAGAGGGAGTACTAAACTTTGCTTCTTTCTTAAAGCAATTAGACAAGTCTTGTGTAAAGATTCGTACTTAAATGGTTTTAATGAAGTAGATATGTATAATGTATTGTACTCCCCTGTCTCTAAAAACATTTCTCATTTACTAAATTGGGACTATCAAAATACTTTTTCCCTTAATATTTTAAGCCATAAACAATAATATTCAATACCCACTACTCCTTAAAAATAATATTCAATACCTATTACTCCACCCACTAATCATTACAAACAATATTCAACACCCACTATTCCACCCACTACTCCAAAAAAACAATATTCAATACCTACTATTCCACCCACTACTCCTTAACAATAATATTCAATATCCACTACTTCACCCACTATTCCAAAAAAACAATATTCAATATCCACTACTCCTTAAAAACAATATTCAATACTTATTACAAATAATATTCAATACCCACTTTTTCTTAAAACCCGTGTTTTTAGTCAAACGGGCAATGTTTTTCGAGAGGAGTACGAAAACTATTTAGAGTAATTGAAGTTTCATTGTCTTTAAACTAATAGACATTGTCAACCTTTTCTCGTCCCAATTATTGTTTACTAAAAATGATGAGGGCAGAGTTGATCTTTGTCCCAGCTCCTGGAGTTGGTCATCTGGTATCTGCAGTTGAGGTTGCCAAGCTGCTTGTTCGTCGCGATGAGCGAATTTCCATCAACATCCTTATAATAAAGATGCCTTTTGATAGTGGTGTTGCTGCCTTAACTCAAAACCTTCAGAATGATGCTCCGGATCGCACAAACTTTGTAGACATCCCTTCTCTGGATGAGAACATTATGACAAAGCTCATGTCTTTGCCACGCATGTCGTTTCTTGATTCCTTCCTCTCGGAACAGAGGACTCAGGTGAGAGATGTCGTTAGAGAGATTTTGAATCGGTCGGAGTCTTCTAGGCTAGGTGGATTTGTGGTTGACATGTTTTGCACCCCTATGATAGAAGTGGCTAATGATTTCAATGTGCCAGCCTATGTTTTCTTCACTTCTAGTGCTTCGTTTCTTGGCCTCATGTTTTATGCACAAAATCTTAAAGACAATGAGAACCTGGAAATTTCAGAGTACAAGGACTCAGATATTGAGCTCTCTATCCCGTGTTTCTCCAACCTGGTTCCTGCTAAGGTTTTGCCTTCGGTGATGCTAATGGAGCGTGGATCTGCCATGATGACAGCGATAGCCAGAAGATTACGACATACCAAAGCTATTTTGATCAATACGGTATTAGAACTGGAAGCTTATGCTATTAAGTCTCTCAAAGATGATGGAAACATACCTCATATCTACCCTGTAGGCCCTGTAATAAATTTCAAGAAAGGTGAACAAACATCCATGAACAAGAATTCTGATGAGGCCATTATGAGCTGGTTAGACAGCCAACCAACTTCATCTGTAGTATTTTTATGCTTCGGGAGTATGGGAAGCTTTGATATGGAGCAAGTAAAAGAGATAGCAAGTGCGTTAGAGCTCAGTGGACAGCGTTTCTTGTGGTCTCTACGACGCCCGTCACTAGAGAAGGGAAAGATTGAAATGCCAAAAGATTATGAGGACTACAATGAGGTGTTGCCGGAAGGATTCTTGGAGCGGACATCAGGGAAAGGAAAAGTTGTTGGATGGGCGCCACAGGTGACTATCCTTTCCCATCCTGCAGTTGGAGGATTTGTGTCACATTGTGGATGGAACTCTACGCTCGAGAGTATATGGTGTGGACTGCCAATAGCTACTTGGCCGATCTTTGCTGAGCAACAATCTAATGCATTCCAATTGGTGAACGAGTTGGGATTAGCAGTGAAGATTAGGTTGGATTATCGAAATGACTATTTTGCTCCAAATGAATCGTCAGAGCTTGTGATAGCCGAGGAAATAGTGAGTAGTTTAAGAGGTCTGATGAATGAAGAAGGTGAAATGAGAAACAAGGTTGAAACAATGAAAGACATATGCAGAAAAGCTGTTGTAGAGGGAGGCTCATCGTATAATTCACTTGGACAGTTTATCCAGGATGTCATTGATAACATCAACCAACGATTAACTAGTACTTAAGAAGGGTCCAAATTTGTAAGTGCTGATATATTAGCTCAAAGTCTTGTTGATTTGCAGCTCTGCCTGGTTGTAATTTGATTCACTTTCAATTCTTGTTATGTTATTTTCTTTCCATTTATAAAATATGAATCATACTGGAAGTGACTGGCAGAAATAAGATTTCAAGAAATTCGAGACTAATAATTATTATGTTCTCGATCTAGTCCTATTTTAGATGGTTTAACTTCCCAGACCGGCCAAAATATCTTCCTTGCATTTGCTCGTGCCTGATTCCGGTAGTGAAAGTATGAAATTTAACTACTTAAAAATTTGAAAATATTAAAAAAAAAAAAAAAGAAAGAAGTGGTTTTTCAACTCCGGAATAGCTGCATTCACTCAGAACCTTAAGAAGTATGCACCTGAACGCATTACCTTTGTAGCTAGACATCCCTGATTTGGACGAGACCACTAGGACAGAGCTCATGTCATTGCCACGGATGACTTTCTTCACTTCCTCTGTTGAGAGCCAGCGGACTCTAGTGAGAGATGTAGTTGCAAATATATTGAAACAGTTCAAGTCTCCTACGCTTGGTGGATTTGTTATTGATATCTTCTGCACGACGTGGCGAATGAATTCAATGTCCCAGCATATGTATTCTTCACTTCTGGTCCCGCTTCTCTTTCCCTCATGTTTTATATCCAAAATCTCAAGGACAACGAAAGCCAAGAAGTTCACGAGTACAAGGACTCAGATGTTGAGCTCTCTCCTCCTGGTTTCATGAACCCAGTTCCTGTTAAGGTTTTACCTTCATTAGTGCTGTCTAAGGATGGATCTGCCATATTCCCAAGGATAATAGAGGCCAAGCCTATCTTGGTGAATACGGTGCGGGAACTGGAAGCTCGTGCTATAAAGTCCCTTGCTGATGATAAACAAATCCCTCTAATCTACCACGTCGGCCCTATAATTCATTTCATGAGTGGCGGGGATGAGATCAACAGCAAAAAGTCAGAACAGGACATTATTTGCTGGCTGGACGGCCAACCACCTCTGTCAGTAGTGTATCTGTGCTTTGGCAGTATAGGAAGCTTTGATACAGAGCAAGTAACAGAGATAGCGCATGCATTGGAACTCAGCGGACACCCTTTCTTGTGGTCTTGACGACGCCCATCTCATGAGAAGGAAAGAATGGTACTGCCAACTGAATTACAATGAGGTACTATCAGAAGGATTCTTGAAGCCAACATCAGGAATAGGATAAGTTATTGGATATGCTTGGCTAATTTTTCTGACTTAGCAAGTCTGAATCGTTAGAATATAATATAAGATGCATACAAGACCTCCCTCTAACATCTTAAGGTTTTAGATGAGTTGGTTACTTTTTTTATTTTTTTTGAAAGGGGATCCGTTAATAATAAGTCATACGGCATCTACAAAGATAATCAAACATTAACGAGCACAGAATACAAATCAAATCAGAAATTTCTTCATTTAAACTACAATTGTTTATCAGATCTTGCACTGTGGAGCATCCCTCGCTTATAACGCTGAGATTTGCAGCCTTCTTGGAGAGAAAATCTAACGATTTGTTGTAGTTGGATCTGTTATAACGCATTCGAAACATCGACCATGACTGCGACACCATGTAAACCCTCATCAACGAATCATAAAACAAACTCTCACAAGGAGAGACAAACAAACTCTCATACGGAGAGACAAACAAACCCAATAAATGGGTAAACAAACCAAAAGCTCACGATCCTCACCGAAGGAGGATGATTATTGAAAGAAATAAAAAACTAGATCGGAAAAGGGGTCTCCGGTCGGTGGATAAACCACAGCCGGAGGAGGAGAAACTGACAAAGAAGAAGAAGGCGGAAGAGAGAAAAGTGAGAGAGAAAAGAGAGAAAAGTTATACTATATAAGACCTCCCTCTAACATGAATATTTTTTGCTAAAGAGTGTTCTTTTTGTTTGCCAAGTAGAAAAAACAAGACTAGAACTAGAAACTAAAGATAACATAAAAAACAAACTAGCAAAAAAAAAACCAGTAGTACAACATTGAAATTAAAGAGAAGTCCTTTGCTGCTTTCTTTTGAAACTTTGCATGTAAATGGGCCTTTAGTCGAACCACCTTAGAATATCATCGATAAGCTGCTAATGAGCTCCGAAACTGCACTGCCACATAATTCTTTTGTTTCATTCTTCTTGCTTGATGTTATCTAGGACATCCTTGATAAAGTGTCCGAGTGAATTGTACGATGAGCCTCCCTCTACAGTGGCTTTTCTGCATAAGTCTTTCATCGTGGTCACCTTCTTTCTCAATTCACCGTTTTCATCCATCAGACATCTTATACCCCTCTCTATCTCTTCTGCTGTCACAAGTACCGATGCTTCAGTTGTCATATGCTCTTTACGATAATCCAACTTAATTTCCACTGCCAGTCCCAACTCCTTTACCAACTGGAATGCATTAGTTTGCTGTTCAGCATAGATTGGCCACGCAGCTATTGGCACACCACACCATATACTCTCTAGCGTAGAGTTCCATCCACAATGTGAAACAAATCCTCCAACTGCTGGATGGGAAAGAATTGTCACCTGTGGCGCCCATCCAACAACTTTTCCTATTCCTGATGTCCGCTCCAAGAATCCTTCTGGCAACACCTCATCATAATCCTCATAATCTTTTGGCAGTTGCATCTTTTCCTTTTCTTGCGATGGGCGTCGTAGAGACCACAAGAAACGCTGCCCGCTAAGCTCCAACGCACATGCTATCTCCTTTATTTGGTCTTTATCAAAGCTTCCCATACTTCCAAAGCACAAAAATACCACAGATGAACATGGTTGGCTGTCCAACCAGCTCATAGTGGCCTCATCGGATTTTTTGTTGCTGGCTGTTGGCTCACCTTTCTCGAAATTTACTATAGGTCCAACATGGTAGATAAGCGGGGAGTTCTCATCATCTTGAAGGGATTTGATAGCATGAGTTTCCAGTTCCAATACAGTATTGATCAAAATAGCTTTCGCCCCTCGTAGCCTTCTGGCTACAGTTGTCATCCTGGAAGATCCACCCTCGCTTAACATTACCGAAGGCATAACTTTAGCAGGAACTGGGATCGAGAAAGCTGGTACAGAGAGCTCAACATCAGAATCCATAAACTCGGAAATTTCCACGCCTTTGTCATCTTTGAGATTTTGAGCATAAAAGATGAAGCCAAGAAAAGAAGCACCAGAAGTGAAGAATACATAGGCTGGCACGTCGAAGTCCTTAGCCACTTCCATCATCGGAGTGCAGAACATGTCAAGGACAAATCCACCTAGCTTAGTAGACTCCGACCGGTTCAAAATTGTTGTGACTATATTTTTCACCTGAGTCCGCTGATTGGAGACGAAGGAGTCAAGGAAAGAGTTGTGTGGCAGAGACATGAGCTCTGTCATAATGGACTCATCTGGAGCAGGGACGTCTACGAAGTTTACGCAGTCAGGAGCATCATTCTTAAGGTTGTCAGCAAAGGCAGCGAAGCCCGGGTGACCAGCCGACTTTAATAACAAGATGTTGATGGAGATTCGCTCATCGCGATGAACAAGCCGCTTTGCAACCTCGACTGCAGATACCAGATGACCAACTCCTGGAGCTGGAATGAAGATTAACTCTGCTTTCATCGTTTTTACTAAAAACAATAAGCAAAACAAAAGAAGAGGAGAAGTTATTAATAAGTGTATACTTGGTAAATCAATGAAACTTGGCTTTAAGAAGAAAGGGACTTATAAAGACTTTGCAAGTATCAGCATAAAATCAAAGACTTGGGAGGAAGGAGAAAAGTTTGTTTAACAAAAAAAAGAAAGAAAAAGAAGCAAAAGTTGAGTTTTGCTTCTTTAAACTTGGACTAAGAGCCTGTTAATTAGGGCTGTTCACGAACCGAGCCGAACGAGCTTTTCATTGAATCGAGCCGAGCTTTGCCCGAAACGAATCGAGCCGAGCTTTGGTCAACTCGAGCCGAGCTTTGGTCAACTCGAACCGAGCCGAGCTTTGACCGAGCTCGAACCGCACGCGAGCTGTTCACGAACAACTCGAGCCGATCTCGAGCTCAAGCCGATCTCGAGCTGTTCACGAACGATTCTGAGTTCTGGAGATCCGTACAGATGTCAAGATATATATAATTTAATAATTTTACCAAATTTTAAAAAATAAAAAATTTATATGGTTGGAGATATTAGTAGATCACTATTATTTTGACTAGTACTAGTAACTAGTGTTTTGTCACGGATTGTTGTTTCCATTTTGTGAAAATTATTTCTCGACGATCCAACTGTACGGATGTCAATATATATCTAATTTAATGATATTCCCAAATTTTAAAAAAATAAAAAATTAATTTGGTTGGAGATCTTAGTAGATCACTACTATTCCGACTAGAACCAGTAACTAGTGCTTATTCACATATTCTATTTTATAAAAATTATTTCTTGACCATCCAACCGCACGGATGTCAATATATATCTAATTTAATGACATTTCCAAATTTTAAAAAAATAAAAAATTAATTTGGTTGGAGATCTTAGTAGATCACTACTATTCCGACTAGAACTAGTAACTAGTGCTTATTAACATATTGTTGTTTCTATTTTATAAAAATTATTTCTCGACGATCCTACCGTACGGATGTTAATATATATCTAATTTAATGATATTCCCAAATTTTTTAAAAAAATAAAAAATTAATTTGGTTGGAGATCTTAGTAGATCACTACTATTCCGACTAGAACTAGTAACTAGTGCTTATTCACATATTGTTGTTTCTATTTTTTAAAAATTATTTCTCGACGATCCAACCGTACAGATGTCAATATATATCTAATTTAATGATATTTCCAAATTTTAAAAAAATAAAAAATTAATTTGGTTGGAGGTAGATCACTACTATTCCGACTAGAACTAGTAACTAGTGCTTATTCACATATTGTTGTTTCTATTTTTTAAAAATTATTTCTCGACGATCCAACCGTACGAATGTCAATATATATCTAATTTGATGATATTCCCAAATTTTAAAAAAAATAAAAAATTAATTTGGTTGGAGGTAGATCACTACTATTCCGACTAGAACTAGTAACTAGTGCTTATTCACATATTGTTGTTTCTATTTTTTAAAAATTATTTCTCGACGATCCAACCGTACGAATGTCAATATATATTTATTTTAATGATATTCACAAATTTAAAAAAAATTAAAAATTAATTTGGTCGGAGAATTTAGTAAATCGCTACTATTTTGACTAGTACTAGTAACTAGTGCTTTGTCACGGATTGTTGTTTCTATTTTTTAAAAATTATTTCTCGACGATCCAACTGTACGTATGTCAATATATATTTAATTTAATTATATTCCCAAATTTTAAGAAAATGATAATTATTTTATAATATTTTCAAAATATCTAAAAAAATATAAAAATATTTTGATAAATTTTAATTTTTTTCGAGCTTTATCGAGCCGAGCTCGAGCCGAACGAGTTCGAGCGATCTCGAGCCGAGCTTGAATCGATCTCGAGCCGAGCTCGAGTCGAGCTCGTTTTCTTAACGAACACTTTTTCCGAGTTCGAGCTCGAGCTCGAGACTTAACGAACCGAGCCGAGTCGAGTCCTTAACGAGCCGAGCTCGAGCTTGTTCACGAACAGCTCTGTTCGTGAACAGCTCTACTGTTAATAATGAGTATAGATGCCACGTATGCCATAAGTATCACCATTTCGAACAAAATTTGGAATTACAAAAATACCAACATAAAGTACATAGGCATGTGGTGCAATATCGAGTTAAGAGTTTAACTCGGATTAGGAATTAGGATGACTAAACATAAAGCAGGTAGGATTTATCAACGCGCATGTGTATATTTCTCCACGCCACTACTATATATATATATCCATTCATTCCATGCTCCGTCATTACCATTAACATGGCTCTCAAGAGATGCAGCAATCTCCCTTTCCTTCCATCAGAAATTATTGAGTCGGAGATACTGCCTCGACTTCCTGTAAAATCACTTTTGATATTTAAATTAATTTGTAAATCCTGGAATTTGCTTATCTCAAACAACAACCCTGATTTCATCAAGTCTCATCTTGATCTTAACCCTAACAACGACTCTCTCATTCTTATGATCAGTGGTGACAAGAAGAGGAATTTCCGTGATAATGACTCTCTACTCCAATCTTACACGGAGATTATTGGTTCCGTCAACGGTTTGGTGTCTTTTAATATTTGGCACAATAAAGGATATAAATTTGCAATATGGAATCCTGCCACGAAACAGTGCTTGACCGACATTCCAGATCTCCCTAGTAGAGACGTGTTGGGCTGGGAAGACAGTTTCGGATTTGGCTTTGATTCAGTTGCCAATGATTATAAAGTGATATGCGCTATTTTTATTGAAGAAAAACCATTAGTAGGTGAGATTTATTCATGCAACCACCGTTGTTGGAGGAAGATCACCCCCTCCAACTTCCTTTTCCCTGGTTTTGTGCCTAGTTGTAATCCAAAGCCTGTTACTTCTTTCAGTGGTTCCCCTTACTGGTTGAGAATGCAACCACCTAACGGTGAGGAGTCACGTCTGACTGTGATCTCGTTTGATGTTCGAAACGAGGTTTTTAAGATGTTGCCTGAAGTATGTTCAATTGATACATGTAAAAAAGAAAGTATTCTAATGAATTTCAGGGATTCCATTGCTGTCATTGTCTATGATCTCCGACTGTCCTTGACAGAAGCAATTGATGTATATGTATTCAACGAGAGATGCGGTAATTGGAGCAGAAAGTCTATTGGACCACTGATTAGTAAAGAACAGATGTTTCGCCCTTGTGTACCAAACCTGTCGCAGTGTTTTAGAAATGATGATATTTTATTTTTGAATTCTGATTGCGAGTTATGCTGTGTCAATCTACAAACTCATGCAATCAAGAGACGTTGGAGAAAGGATAAAAAATCAAGCACAATTGACTATAGCTACACTTACTCGGAGAGTCTAGTATTCATAGAGGGGATGAAGAAGCACTTCAATGAAAAACAGGACGACGTTGGAATCTTCTTCCTCACAAAAGCTTGAAGCCTCTGCTTACCTGTTTATTTTGATGGAATGTGATGTTTGTGTCACACGGGTCTATTATTAGATATATAATAGATCAAATATGTTTTCATATTCGTTTTCCTAATAATTTTATGGTAGTAGTTATCACAAAGTCTTTAAATGAGAAATTACCCTTTATATGTGTTACAGTTTTGCCTGTTTTATTTTTACTACGTACCTTCCTGCAGATCGATCATGTTGTGCAAAACTCTGACCTCAACCTCTTGTCAAATGAACTCTTACGCAATAGCACAAATATCAAATATGGACTACTTAATTAAAGATCAGTCCAAGCCAAAATGCTGAATCTCGTATGTATATATATACTAGCATAAAAACCCGTGCAAGGCACGGGCACTGAACTGATTCCTCGTTCAAAATTGTATATATATTCAAATAATTTTATAATTAAAAATTTGATAACGATAAAATTTCAATTTATCTAATATTTTTATAGTTATTTTGCAATTTTACATACCAATTTTTTATAGGATATTTACCAAAAATACTAGGTTTCAAGTTTCTATTTGCAAAAATACTATCTTCTTTCATTAATTGCAATTTTACTACATTAAGTTTCTAAATTGCAAAAATACTACAATTTAAGTCAACCCTTCCCCCTCCCCCATGTGCCCTCCATGTGGGCAACCAAAATATTCAAAGTTTTTAAGATTTAAAAGCACAAAAGTTTTTGTGTTTAAAGTATAAATTTTTATGTTTAAATTTTATATTTAAAATTTAAAAATATTCAATTAATTTGTACCTTAAATTTAAAATTTTAATTTTTAAGAATCTAGATCAAAAAATGAAAAAGTTCAGGTACTTAAACCAAAAAATTGTTTTCCATATTTGTGACACATCATCAAGATTCTAACTTCCGTTAAAATCTTTTTGATGGAAAGACTTGAATCAGAAAAATAAATAGTTCAAGGAACTGAAATACGGAATTTTTTGTTTAAAAATTTAGATAGTAAAATATGAATAATTCAAAAAATTATTATTTAATTTTCCGTTCAAGAAAATGTTGATAATAATTGATCTTCATATAACATATGCATCTATATTAGAAATGGAGTTTAAAATCATTTCATATCATAATTATTGGGTCAACTCAAATTTTTTTTTCCCATCCATATTTAAAAGTATGTTTTTCCATCCATATTTAAAAGTAATTTGATTTTGGCTTAATTCATATATACCGTCACAAATTTGGAATTGAACTCAACTACCCTTTCAAATAGCAAAAACATCATTGCAAACAGGTATGTGTCGGCACTCGGCACTTCAAAATTCAAATGACAGTCAACATTTACATGTACACTTGGAACTTGCAAAACCAAACCAAACCAAACCAAACATACCCAATATTTCCCGCTCAGAGCAGGGTCTGGGGAGGGTAAGTTGTACGCAGACCATGCCCCCGGTTTTTAAGACGGGGAGGCTGTAATTGCAACTACAATGTAATTGCAACTTCTTTTTTTTTAATTCGGTACCGGGTTCAGCTTGCGCGTACCTCGACTAATTCGGAGGGCATAGTAGCACACTCATATCCTCGAGCATGGTAGCCCACTTAAGCCCGAAATGTCCTAGGGAATCGAACTCGTGACCTCAAAGTAGGGACGGACCTGGGGGGTCCAGGAGGGTCCCTGGCCCCTCCTAGGTTGGGGCAATTTTGGGAAAAAAAAATTTAAAAAAATTTATTTGTATTCTATTATTTACTTGTTCCTGGCCCCTCCTAGATAGTTAATTTGTCTTCTTTTATATCCATTTTTGTATGATTTAGTGGAAAATATCAATTTTTTGCATGCTTTAGTGAAATTTTTTCATTTTTTTCATGATTTAATGGGAAAAAAATCCGCGTTTCCCGCGGTTCGAATTTCTAAAAAATTTTAGACCCCCCTCACATTTTTCTCTAGATCCGTCACTGCCTCAAGGCAACAAGCCTTAAACGTCACTGTCCGACCATCTGAGACATCCCGTGGGGGAATGTAATTGCAACTTACAAGTACTAGATATGCACAAAAAGTCGTTCGAGCCGAATTTTATTCGGATTTTAAAAAGTCCGGACCTTTTAAGAATTAGGTCGGTCCGAATTTTTTCAAAAATCGGGTCGGATCGGGCCGAACTTTCACTAAAATATAAGGCTCGTTTTAGGTCCGCGAGTCGAGCCGGATTAGGTGGAGCCGAACTTTTATTTGAACTTTTTTTTAGTTTATATATGCGTAATTTTGTCTTTTTTTGGAAAGCTAATATATTAATATACTAAAAAAAATCTTTACAAAAGAAACCATTTCTAAGAGTTACACCCCCGAACTTCTATAATCCAGAATACATAAGAAGCACACTGTACTCAACCTTTTTCTTGTTTGATACTACCTCCGTCTTAGGGGTCATTTGATAACCCTTGAACGGAATGTAATGCACTGAACGAGTGAGAATTTAGCAAAAACATAAACACTCTCCTTGGATACTCTTTTCTCTCTCTCTGCTCTCTCTTTTCTCTTAATGAGAGTCGGCCGGAGTTAAAAACTCCGATCCTTCTCCTTCCTCCTTCTTCCTCCTTCTCCAACCAAGCATTCGCCCACCTTCACAATCCCCCTCATTCCATCCATAAATCGGAATTTTTTCCTAAAAATTTCGAAAAACCCATTCGAGTTCTTTTCAGATCTGTTTTGATTTAGAACTCGAAATATCAAATAAACACATTTCTTAGATTCAAAATCTCCTGCTTAACATCATATCAAAATTTGGTGGCAATCCGAGATCTTTGACTTTTTGAAGTGATTTTCTCTACCCATTTTTTGGGTTGTTGTCCCCAGTTGTTTGGGATTTTATGTTTGTCCCCAATTTTTTGGGGTTTATGTTTTGGTTGTGTTTTCTAGTTTTTGTCATGATATGTGTGTTGGCAGCAACTTGGAATTTGCTCCAGGTTTGGAAGAAAACTCAGGTTGGAGCTCGATGCTGTCATATTCGAGAAGTCATTTCTTAGACAAAATCACTAAAGCACGTTAATCAAGTGCTAGTAGTTCGATTATCGGTCTGCGAATGTGTGGTTCTTTTGCTTGCAAATGCTGCATAAATTCTATGTCAGGCTATGGAGAGTGGTTTGTCACTCCTCCTGCAATCATGTACTCGAAAGTGATCATTTCTAAGTAATGCAAGTACGATTTATTTCAAAAAAAAAAAAAGAAGCACACTGTACAAATCTTATCGTATATGACTATTTCGAGAAGTATATCTTTACACTCAATAAATCTTCTTGAAATCATTATTTTTCTTGTATATTGTTGATTCTTTCTCGTCTCATGATCCTTCACATCGTATTGCTAAGTTTAATATTCTTGAATTTTATTAAAAATATTATATATTTTTAGATTTTATCTATAAAAAATTGGATTTTTATCCGAATTTTTTAAAAAATCCGGGTTTTTATAGAGGCCGAACCGGACTTTTGTCCGGGTTTTTTAAAAGCCCAGGCTTTATTCTGGCTTTTCAAAAGCCCAGGCTTTTAATCGGGTTTTTCGGGCTTCGAGACGGGCCAGGCTTCGAAAAAAATAGGAGGCCCATCTTAGATTCTCAAACTGGACCGAATCGGATCGGGCTTTTCAAGCTTTTTTCTGGATTGGATTGGGCCGGATTTCGAGTTTCGGGCTTTTTGAACTTCTAGCAACCTCCGTATCATTTTTAACATTAAAATGACTTTTTGTTTAAATGTTTATTTTATTCAAACAAGTATGTGTATTCCCTTATTTCTCATTGATTTTTTTTTATATTTAAAATTACTCCTATAACTTAACCTTGATGGAGGCATATAGTTTTCTTTAAATGAACAAATTTTATGTTTCTTTAAATTCAATGGTTGAAATTTAAATAGGTGCATTTAGTCTAGATTTTAGTGGTTATAAAATCAGGAATGATATATTTTAAATTTTAAAAATCAGTTAAAATCATTAGGATATTTAACAAGAAATTTAAATAAGTGCATTTAGTCTAGATTTTATTGGTCATAAAATCAAGAATGAAATATTTAGATTTTAAAAATCAGTTAAAATTTATTTTTTTAATCTTGAAATGTTCGATATGAATTATAAAATATTAAAAATCTTGTGCTACACAAAAAAATTGTTAAATTTGAAAATTTAATAAATTTTGTTGAAAAAGGCCATAAGTTCTTTGTGAAAATATATAATATTTTTTTTAAGGAAAATACATAATGTAATATCATTACATACATTTTACTCCATGTTTTAATATATTACACACACATCACATCACATCACATTACACACACAGTGCTGGGTGCTAGGCTTTGGCTTGGCTTTATCATATTGCTCGCACCGAAAAGCAATTGCGCCAATCTTCACTATTTTTGGGTAATTATCTTTTCATCGAAATCTCTACTTTTTATAGCCTCTAAAACGCTCTAATTCTTGATTTTTTGTTGTTAGCTCAAGCAGATTAAAGTGCAGCTGATCACAAATGAACTCACTTTGTGTCTGATTAAACATGGACAGATCTGATTCTAATGGTTTGCACCTTCCATTAGCTTTGTTTTAACTGTTTGCTTATATTTTTTTTCACTTTTTATTTTAATTTTGTGTTTATTGTGTGTCTGAGAGGTGGTTTTTATTTACTTGCATCTTCTTTATTTTGAATTGAATTGGTGTGGTGTTTTGTGGTTTCAAGTATTTATTTTTTGTATGAGATATATATGATTGTAATTGGTATGAATGTTATTGTTTTAGGACAGTGATTAGATTCTTTATTGCAGTAGGATATATTGTGGATTGACCGGCATGTTATCGTCCTTAGGCATAGCTCGATAATTAGTTATTTTTTTAACAATTTGTTTTATTTCTTCTTATGAAGGTTTGTTTTTTGTTATTGTTGTTGCTGATTCATGTAACCAGGATGGTGTGATGATTTAAAATCAGTGAGGGATAACTGTTTACTGTTTAGTGGAACTTGAATTAATTTGCTAATTTATGTGACCAGTAATGACATTGTTATAATTTAAAGTCAGTGGGGAATAGCTGTTTAATTGAACTTGAAATGATTTGTAATCTTGATTAGATGATTGTTACAAAAAGTTTTGTTTGAATCGTATGTCTTAGAGATGTAAATGACTGATGCGTTTGTCTAGGAACAATCTTTATCTATGTAGAATGTACTTATATAATTATTTGTACTTTCACATATAACTCCTGCCCATTTGATGGACTGTCTGTGATATATTTCTTTAACCTGACAGTTTTTATAGGCATGATCATAGTGTTTAATTTTTATAGACATGATTATAGGAAGTTTATATGCTTTACTGCAAAACTGAGTTTAATTTTAAATGCAGATGCTGCACTTTTTGATGCATCACAATATGCATTTTTTGGACAAGGTGGAGTGGAAGGGGCTGTGTTGGGAGGACTGGAAGATGAGGCGAACGATGCATCTGTACTTGGTTTTGGCAAAGATGAATATCATTTGTTTGATACGGAAGAGGTAATTCATGGTTGATTTACTTGCTACATTTAAATGCAGGTTTTGTATTTGGATAGAAATTATTAGTGTAACACTTCTTTTTAATATATTGCTACCATCTTCAAGTTAGAAACGTAGGCTTCTTGTTGTAGTTCAGTAGTTATATTTAGGGTGTCTTCGAATTAATAAATATTAACGTCGGGGCCCGGGGGACATGAAGGCAGCATTACTTAATAAATATCAGTTTCATACTCGGGATCGTAAATCAAATTAAAAACTTTAACTGCACCAACTCGGATTCATGTCATGTTATTTGTAGACGAAATGTCGTATCAGTACTGCAAATAATCAATAATTTATAATAAAAACTGTATGTTTGACCCTTAAACTGTATGTTTGACCCTTATTGGAATTCTCTAAGTGTTGTGGCATTTTGGTATATTTCGTCTAGAGGTAGATTTAAATGGACTGGTCATAGATGAAGCGTAAAATACATTTGGATAAGTTTTTTTTTTTTGTAGGCAGAAATTTTTCATAGGATCCATGGTATTGTTTACCCTTTCTTACTGTACATTTAACCTTTTAATGGAATTGTATGAAAGTTGAAATGCTTACCTAATCACTCGCTTTTCTCACATTCTCCTTTTTCTTTGCAAACATATTTTTACTAGTTCCCTCACTAAAATGTGGGTGTTCATTTGCTGTGATTCTCAATAGTTCTTTTGTAGCTGCCCATTCACTCACTTTGTTAATTTTGGTCCCCCCCCCCCCCCTCCTCAAAATCTGGCCAGGAATCAGGTATAGGATCTCTCTCTGATGTGGATGACCTGGCAACTACATTTTCAAAGGTCAGTCGGCTATATATTCTGAAGTTTCACCTTTTGAGTTTTGATGCTATTTTAGTAATTTTAGTCAAAAATTACATTTCAGCACAGGTTTTTTTCTCTTTAATCTCCTTGTGGTATTTGTTTGCTGTGATCTGATGCTGTTTTCCGTCATATATAACTGGCTAGTTTCAGTACTAACTATTTACCTACTCAACTGATGTTTGATCTGTTGGCCATAGTTAACAGATGGATCTATTAACCTTATGGTCTTTCTAGTATCTATGTAACATAATTGTGAGGAAACAAACTGCTGTTAGTTAAAGGGAGTACTTCCTCTGGGAAATTAATTTTATATGACAGTTTTGCACTTTCTTAGTTTAACCTCTAACATGTATGCACGTTTCAGTGTCGTATACAGATACCTTTTGCTCAAGATTAATGGCAATGTTCCTTCAAATATCCGGTGTCAGAGTTCATATGATCACTGTTTGAGTGTTTGTTATAATTTTTTCTTTGGCGTCTACATCTTTGCTATTTCTTTGTGCAACTTCCTTCTCCACAAATTTCACGACTTCGCATTTTATTATCATCCTTTAAAATTCCAATGAAAAAATTTCCTTTTTACAGATAAACAGAGTTGTCACTGGACCAAGACATCCTGGAGTTATCGGTGATCGCGGATCTGGTTCTTTTTCAAGGGAAAGTTAGTAAATAATATACTCTTTTTTCTATGTTTAACATCTTTTCTATTGCTTCTCAACTCAGAATATGTAAATCTTACATTCAGTTTTGGACATTATATTTTAGTTAGCCATGTAACTAATCTGGTGACCCTTTAATTTTATGTGACCATGCGTCCATGCCTGCCCATTCCACCAAGGAGCAGTTTCTTCGTTGTTAACAAGCACGGAACTGACAACTTTGGAACACATTACCGGAAATAATATATGTATACCTTGTTAGTTGGAATTCTGGCGAGTTCACCAAATCACATGTAGGCATGAATTGAGAAATTACTAAACCTATATTTTAAGTAACTGTTGCCTACTCTAGTGAATAAAAATGACTCCGTTGTTCAGTTGCAGCTTTTCCTTCAAATGCTCTAGGGTTTTGTTTCCCTTTTAGAATCATATCTTTGTGCTTGTTTGATTATTTATTCATCTGATGTGAGATTTCCCACATTTCACTCACTTTTCTTTCAAGTCAAATAGCTGTTATTAGCCAATAGTCAACTTGTGCATGTAAGTGTTTGTTCGTACATGTCAAAGATGCCTACCTTGAATGGAGAACAGAGTTTCTATGTGATATGGTTATTGTCGTTTGAATAACATTTGCTACAAATCAGAAGGTAGTTTGAAATATCTAAGCTCAGATAGCAAAATATAGTTTTGAGATGTATAAGAATTGATTCTGACTTGGCCAGTTTCTGACTTAAAATGCTTGGAACTTGTTTGCAGGTTCTTCTGCTGCAGAATGGTCAAAGGAGTTAGATTTTCCTGACTGGTTAGATCAGCAGATATCTGACACAGAGAGCTGCCAGGAAATCAAAAGATGGTCTTCCCAACCACATCTCTCTCCTGTCCAACTTCCGGAGTCTAAATCTATATACAGGACATCTTCGTACCCGCTACAGCAACATCAACAACAATTTCCTAGTGAAATTAACTTAGAACCGAAGTCAGCTTTCACTTCATACCCTCCTCCAGGTGGCATATCTCAATTGTCTTCACCTCACCAACATTCTCGACGCCTGAATCTGTCATCTCTGGGTAGTGGGCCTCTGTCACCTTTCCCTGCGCCAGACCTCTCTCCTTTGTCCAACTCGGATATTCATATGGCTAGCATGCCTCATGGGTACCGTTATAGTCAAAATATTCCTCATGTAGTCTCACCTGGTATTTCTCTCGGTAGTGGGTCACATAATCGTTGGCACAACCATTCAGGGTTACTTCTTGGGGATCAGTCCAGTGTCTTGAATAACATTCTGCAACAGCAATTTCCGCATCAAGATAATTTGGTTTCCCCGCATTTGATGTCACAACAGCAGCAACTGCAACACCATAGGCTTCATCTTCCAATTCAACCATCTTTATCACATTATTCATCTCTGCAATCCCAGTTTTATAATGTCCTTCCTTCTCCACCCTCACATCTGAGAAAACATAAATCAGCTGATATGCGGGATCAGCGACCTAGGGTATCGCAAAGAGGTAAACATGTGTGGTTATCTCAGCAAAGTTCTGATGCCAGTCAGCAAAGTGACGATAATCGGCCACAATTTAGATCTAAATATATGACCGCTGATGAAATAGAAAGTATCCTTAAAATACAGCATGCTGCAACACAGAGCAGTGACCCGTATATTGATGATTATTACCACCAAGCTCGTCTTGCAAAAAAATCTACTGAATCAAGGTCAAAACTTCGCTTCTGCCCAGCTCATCTAAAGGAGCCCTCTTCTCGATCACGTAACAATTCAGACTCCCAGCCTCATCTCAAGGTTGATTCTCATGGAAGGGTTTCATTCTCTTCTATCCGTAGGCCTCATTCTCTCCTTGAAGTCGACCCTCCTTCCTCTGCTTCTGGTGAGGTAAGTGCTGAACAGAAAATGTCTGAGAGGCCCTTGGAACAGGAACCCATGCTGGCTGCAAGAATAACAATTGAGGATGGCCTTCGTGTCCTCTTTGATGTAGAGGACATCGATCGGTTTCTGCAATTTAGTCAGCCCCAGGATGGTGGACCTCAGCTGAGGCGGAGGAGACAGATCCTGTTAGAAGGTTTAGCAGCATCAGTTCAGCTTGCTGACCCACTTGGGAGGAGTGGAACATCAGTTGGGCTAAATCCCAAAAATGACGTTGTGTTCCTATGGCTCGTTTCTCTTCCAAAAGGCCGAAAGCTTATTTCAAGATTCCTTCAGCTTCTTTTTCCTGGTGGTGAGCTGGCCCGAATAGTTTGCATGACCATTTTCCGTCACTTAAGGTTCTTGTTTGGGGGCCTTCCTTCTGATCCAGAAGCAGCCGAAACTATCACCAATCTTGCAAAGATGGTTACTGAATGTGTTAGTGGCATGGACCTTAATTCTCTCAGTGCATGCATCGCTGCTGTGGTTTGTTCCTCTGAGCAGCCGCCCCTTCGTCCACTTGGCAGTTCTGCTGGAGATGGAGCATCTATTATGTTAATACGTGTCTTAGAGAGGGCAACACAGCTGTTAACCAATCCACAGGTCTCTAACAACCGTGTTCCGCCAAATCCTGTCCTGTGGCAGGCTTCGTTTGATGCCTTTTTTGGTCTTCTCACCAAGTATTGCCTGGGTAAATATGACAGAATAATGCAGTCAATCTATGCACAAAACCCCCAACCTAGCCCGGATATCATTAATGCAGAGGCAGCAAGAGCTATAAACAGAGAAATGCCTGTAGAAGTTCTACGTGCTAGTCTGCCCCACACAAATGATCGTCAGAGGAAGTTACTACAAGATTTTTCTAAGCGGTCGATGCCAGTAAGTGGAATTAGTGCCCATAGTGGGAGCAGCGGTCACATTACTCCAGAATTTGTCAGGGGTTAGCAATTCTGGAAAACTGAAGTGTGGTGATTACAAATTTACAATCTTAAAGAAGGATTGCTCTATGTGTTCATAGCTTCCACAAATGGTTGCTATAACAGTCTCTCTTAGATATCAAATATTTTGCATGTTTATACATTAGGAACTATCATGCGATCTCTCTCTCTCTCTCTCTTTCTTTCTCAATCAACTTTCTAGCTACATTACCTGATGAACATACTTGTAGTGCTGCATAACTTAGTATTTTATGTTAAAGAATAAGTGAATGTCAAATGTTATCAAATAGGAGCACAGATATTACTCTCTGTTTTAGCTATGAAAGTAAGCTGTAGTATAAGGGGGTCATATATCCTGGAAAATGATGGTTGAATAAGCTGTCATTTGTTCTTATATATTATATTCCTGTACTTCATTTTCGTTGGAATCACCTCCAGTGAGATGTTTGCCTCTTAATATAGAACATATCTTGGGGCAGCAGTGATCACCTCCAGCGGGTTGCTTGCCTCTAAATATAGAACATATCTTGGGAGCAGTGGTCCTTGTTCTGCAAGAGTGAGTAAAAGTGTACTCTCTGTGCAAGTAATCATCAATTATGTGTTAACCTGTTTTTGGGTGCATTTGTGTTATGGTAGTCCCCCTTAATTTGAGTACCACGTTGGAGGCAATCAATTAAATATAGTTGTAGACTGATATATGTGATATACCTCTGGGTAACATAAATAATTTTACCTTCTTTTTTTTTTGTTTGATTGGAAATATTTAGCCGTAGTGTTATTGTTCAGTTTTTCTCTATATATATTAGCCATTTAGCAAAAAAATAAATATATTTTGTTGTAGGGAGCAGAAATCCTTTGGATTGCATGTGGGAAATTTAAGTCCTGAACTACTTGGAGACTAGGTTTTGAATCTCATGTTCTATTTATCAATTGCGTCCGTTTCCACTTTCCAGTGATCAATCTCAAATCTATTATATTATATATATAGAGGGGGTTCTGTGGGGAACTCTTTAATGAGTAACTAGTAACTCACTAACTCCGTTAAGTCATTCATTGATTCTTTAGGTTAATTGTATTCTTGACACACGCAACTAACTTACAACAACAACTACAGAACCCTATATTATTCAAGTATTCTACACTTTTTATTATATGTTATATTAAATATATTATTGTGTTCTTTATTTTTTTTATCCTGTATTTTTTTGTATCCTGTATTTGTTAGTATGATAAATATTTTTTGTGTTATGTATTTTTATTGGTATTTTTATTATGTTTTGTAATTTTTCAATCCTGTATTTTTATGTGTTCAGTATTTGTTAGTAATATTAATAGTAGCGTTCTGTATTTTTTGTTTATATAATTTTAAAAAGGTTATGTTTTATATTTAAAAATAAAAAAAATAGAACACAGATGTGGTATATTTAAAAAAATAAAATAGAACACAAAAACTAATTATATGTTCTTTTTATATTTTATTATTGTGTCTATATTTTATATTTTATACATAAAAAGTAACTTGATAAAAATTTCAAAAGATAATATAAAACATAAAGAAAAAATTATAGGACAAAACAAAATTTAAAAATAAAATAATACAAACTATAAAATACAGAACAAAGAAATATGACACAATAATTTTTTTTTATTTTTTCTTGATAGGCAAGATTTTATTACTTACAAAGATGTTACAACCTCTGAATAGTGAATATAAAGCCACTGGAAGACTAGGACACCTGACACAAACCAACATCTATGCATAATGCAAACCACTATTACGCATTATTCTAACAAAGCACCACCACCACTTGACATACTTTCAAAAAATTCACTGCAAATTCCCAAATTTTTGGCACACAATTTTAACGGGCACATAGAAAGCACCACCACCACCACTTGACATGCTCTCAAGTACCCAAAGCATTGACCCAAAAGCCCGTATGGAAGTGCACAACGCAAGTGGAAACATCAATTCACCATTGCTTTGCATTGGAAGACTAGGACACCTGACACAAACCAACAGCTTTGCATAATGCAAACCACTATTATGCATTATTCTAAGAAAGCACCACCACCACTTGACATACTTTCAAAAAATTCACTGCAAATTCCCGAATTTTAGGCACACAATTTTAACGGGCACATAAAAAACACCACCACCACCACTTGACATGCTTTCAAGTACCCAATGCATTGACCCAAAAACCGGTATGGAAGTGCACAACGCGTGTGGAAACATCAATTCACCATTGCTCACAGTATAAGTTGTAACTAACACAATAAAAATATAGAACAAGAATAAAAATAAATAAATTTTAAATAGATGCAAAATTAGCAAAACAAACAAAATACAAAACATGGAAAAATAGATGTAATTGCAGGATAATTTACATGTTAATTGTTTTTGTTTATATAATTTTAAAAAGGTTATGTTTAATATTTAAAAAATAAAAAAAATAGAACACAAATGTGGTATATTTAAAAAAATAAAATAGAACACAAAAACTAATTATAATTTCATATTATTTTTATATTTTATTATTGTGTCTATATTTTATATTTTATACATAAAAGGTAACTTGATAAAAATTTCAAAAGATAATATAAAACATAAAGAAAAAATTACAGGACAAAACAAAATTTAAAAATAAAATAATACAAACTATAAAATACTGAACAAAGAAAACATGATACAATAAAAATACATAACAAGAATAAAAATAAATAAATTTTTAATAGATACAAAATTAGCGAAACAAACAAAATACAAAACATGGAAAAAAGATGTAATTGTAGGATAATTTACATGTTAATTTTTTTAGGTTTTAGATGTAACTGCCTACATTTGTCTTATGCACGTGTAGGCATGTATTCATAATCTAAATCACATGTTCATGACAATTAGTTACCCAGTTACTCAAATAAGGGTGGGAATTCACTACAAGAAAACAGTTAATAGACATCACCCCTTTAACATCGGTTGCATTTTTGACCGATGTTAAAGGTATATTTTACATCGGTTTCTCAATAACTGATGTTAAAGCACGTTTTATACATCAGTTGCACTTTAAACCGATGTCTCAACCACTTTTAAAAAAAATAAAAAAAACACGCGGAAGCAGGTTTTCCCTGTATTACTTAGAAGCCCGTTTAATTCTTTTTTCATTTCCCCCCCTTAGAAACATTTCATCTCTCCTGCTATCAACATTTCCCCATTTCCCCCGCTCCCCCTCTCACCCACTCTCACCCATTTCATCACTCATTTCCCCATTCCGCTACTTTGAAGAACCCTAGTTAGTTTACAACCCCCAAATTTAAACCCAATTAGGTCGAACCCACAATTAGCTTACAAGCCCCCAAATTCAAAACCCAATTAGGTCGAACCAATTAGCTTTCGATTCTGTTAATGGTTATAGAGGAAGGTTAAATCTGCTCAATACCCTTATCTATCTCGAATAATCCGCTCAAATTAGTAAGTATTTTACTTACTTTTGTTTGAACATTCAAATTTTGGTTTTTAATTTAAGTTTTTTTGACAGATCTGTTGATTCTTAAGCTTGGGTCATCTCCAAAAGTAAGTGATTGTTGATTCTTATATTTGCATGTCTATTTTTCTTGTCTATTTTTGTTTGTTCAGATCTGTTAATGTCTGCATGTTGTTTGTAGGGCTTAGCTGTGTTTGTTTGGACTCAGCTTTTATTCTTGTTTAGACTCAGATTTTGTTCTTGTTTGGCTCAGATTTTGTAAGTCTCTAATTTCTCTTTTTGTGATTTTATTTATTTGCTTTGTTGTTTGTACATGAATATAGATGTATGCATGTCTATTTTTCTTTTTAATAAATGATAAATGTGCATTTTTGGGATTTTGCATACTTGTTTGACAACTGATAATTATATGCAATTCATATGGAGTTTGTTTGAAGTGATATTGTTTTAATAATTAGTCTCCTTTTCTGGTTCTGCTTTTGAACACATATAAAAAGGTGCTCTGTTTGTACCTCTATTTTTCATATGCTTAATTAACCTCATATTACTTGTTTGATGCACCTTGTGAATAATTCCGTGTATGTTCACTTAGGCTTTAGGGTTTTATGAAAGACACGGTTCCTAATTAAAAATGAACATAATTACATAATTTATATAAGATCTATAACTAGTGAATAATATCAATTAAATAAATATAAATACAATAAGCCTTAATTAGAATAATTTAACGTACTATTTCAATTTAAGTGGATATATTTATATATATATATATATATATACATAAATTATTACTAAGTTGTCTATTTATATAAATTCCTGAAAAACATAATATGCGACAGAAATGAACATAATGTGAGAGATATTTAGGGAACTCGTGTGTGCACTTATAAAATTTTCTGCCATTTGATATCGGAAATTGTAGGTAGGCTATAGCTGTTGCAAAATATGGATAAGTCGTGGATTTCAGCGAATAGAGAAACATTAGAATATGAAGTTGGTGTTGAGAAGTTCTTGATGTATGCCGAACAAAATTGCGAAGATCCTAAGAAAATACCATGTCCTTGTGCACGATGCGTTAATTTCAAGAAATTTTCAATAAAAATAATTAGAGGACATTTGTATGAAAAAGGTTTTTGTTTGGGGTACACCAATTGGATTTGGCATGGGGACAAGACTACTAGAGGGGATAGTAAATTACCGACATCCTTTTCTGCTTCTTCCGCCTCTTCTGCTTCCGTCTCTTCTGCTTCCGCCTCTTCTTCAGAAGACCATATTCCTGATGCTGAATCGGGAATGCCTAATGTTTGTGAAGCATCCTATGAGGATTTAGACAAAGAGACATATGACTTCAAGAGGTTCGTGGAGGATGCTGAACAACCTCTGTATGAGGGCAGTGATTCCACTAAACTAGATTCAATGCTAAAACTGCATAACTGGAAAGCGAGATTTGGTATTAATGATAATGCTTTTACCGAATTACTTAGTTCTGTTGGGTCCTTACTTCCTAAAGATAATGTCTTGCCGGTTACTTCTTACGAAGCAAAGAAAACCCTATCTAACTTGGGCCTCGAATATACAAAAATCCATGCTTGCCCCAACGAATGCATTCTGTATTGGGGTGTAAATGTCGATGCTACCGAGTGCCCCAAGTGTCGTGTATCTCGGTGGAAGAAAGGGAAGGATGGTAAACTGAGGATTGACATTCCGGCCAAAGTTATGTGGTATTTCCCAATCATTCCCAGATTTAAACGACTGTTTAAATCTGCCTCTACCGCGAAATTGATGACTTGGCATGCTGAGCAAAGAGTTGAAGATGGACTAATGTGCCATCCAGCCGACTCCCCTTCATGGCGAAATGTTGATTACCTTTGGCCAGACTTTGGTAGTGAGCCAAGAAACATACGCTTAGCTTTGGCGGCGGATGGTATAAACCTATTCTTGCTGGCCAGTAGTACTAACTACCTATAATCTTCCTCCATGGTTATGCATGAAGAGGAAGTTTATGATGCCAACAATTTTAGTCTCTGGTCCACATGAATCGGGTAATAACATTGACGTGTTCTTACAACCGTTGATTGAAGATTTGAAAAAACTTTGGCAAGAAGGTGAACCAAATGTTTACGATGCCTACACCAAGTCTTTTTTTACCTTAAGGGCAATATTGATGTGGACCATAAATGACTTTCCAGCATACGGAAATCTATCAGGTTGTGTAAATCAAGGTTATATGGCTTGTCTTTTATGTGGTGAGGATACGGTGGCTAAATATTTACCTCATAGCAGAAAAATGTGCTTTCAAGGTCATCGTCGTTATTTGCCTCGACATCACCCTTATAGAAAGAAGAAGGCATCTTTTAATGGTGAACAAGAGTTCAATGAGAAACAAGAACCCCTTTCTGGAGAAGACGTGTTAAGGCGGCAGGAGCGCATTGTTTTTTCTTTTGGAAATGAAGCAAAGAAGTCAAAGAAGGTGGACTGTCCTTGGAAGAAAAAGTCAATATTTTTTGAGTTAGAATATTGGAAATATCATCATGTTCGTCATTGTCTCGATGTGATGCATGTTGAGAAAAATGTGTGCGATAATCTGATCGGGACTTTACTAAATATAAGTCCAAAGATAGTGAGGCTTCCCGTAATGATATGATTGCAATGGGTGTTAGGACAGATTTGGCTCCACAAAAAGTAGGAAAAAAAACTTATTTGCCCCCTGCAGTTTACACTCTTTCAAAGGCAGAAAAAAGAAAAATGTTGTCATCACTCGCGTCGATGAAACTTCCATACGGACATTCGTCGAACATAAAAAATTGTGTATCTTTGCTAGATTTGAAGTTGTCTGGGCTCAAATCCCATGACTGTCACATACTTCTTCAACAGCTACTTCCAGTTTCAATTCGATCTATTCTTCCAAGACATGTGAGGGTTAGCATAATCAGACTGTGTTTCTTTTTCAACTCTTTGTGCAACAAAGTCGTCGATGTATCAAAGTTGGATAAAATGCAAGCAGATGTGGTGTTGACCTTGTGTGAGCTGGAAAAGATATTTCCTCCGTCATTTTTCGATGTAATGATACATCTCACAGTCCACTTGGTTAGAGAATTGCGTTTGTGTGGACCTGTTTTTTATAGATGGATGTATCCATTTGAACGCTTCAATAAAGTGTTGAAAAGTTATGTACGGAACCGCTGTTACCCGGAAGGTTGTATAGTTGAGAGTTATTTAGGAGAAGAATCTGTGGAATTTTGTACAGAGTTTATTCAAAAGAGTTGTACAACTGCCGGCCTTCCAAAGGAGAAGGACAAGCTCTCTGGTCCCTTATCCGCTGCAATAATGAAGTCGATGGAAGAAAAAGAACGTGATGAGGCGCATCTACATGTTCTACAAAACAACGCTGAAGTGTATCCGTATATTAAGTAAGTTAGATTTTTTTTCCTATTTATTGTTTTCAGTAAGATTTTCTTTTAGTCAATAATTTATTTATATATTAATTTTGCAAGGATGCATAAGGAATATCTTGAAGGAATGTATCGAGGGAAAAAAAAGTCGGCACAGTGGTTGATTGGAGAACACAATCGGCTATTTGCTGATTGGTTTAGAAAAAAAGTTAGTAAAATGATCGAGGATCAAGAAGAGGTTTCAGAAACAATAAGATGGTTGGCAGGCAAACCGTCATTCACAGTTTTGACTTATGAAGGTTTTCTAGTTGATGGCGTTCGCTACTTGACAAAGCACAGAGATGATGTAAGGGTTGTCCAAAATAGTGGTGTCTCTTTACTTGCAAGGACAGTCCAAGTCTCTAGTTTGAAGGATTTAAATCCCGTGGAAACTGAAATGACATTTTATGGCATAATTGAAGAAATATGGGAGTTGGATTACTATGCGTTCAAAGCCCCATTGTTCTTATGTAAATGGGCTGACAGTGATAGAGGTGTAAAGGTCGATGATATTGGCTTCACACTTGTCGACCTTAGTCGACAAGGCCACAAGAATGATAAATACGTATCTGTTGAACAAGTTAAGCAAATTTTCTTTGTTGAAGATCCGGTTGATCCTACCTGGTCAGTCGTACTAACTTCAACATGTCGAGACTATCACGAGATTTACAACGACGATGATTTAGGAGACACTATAATGGAAAATCCTCCATTCTGCTCTAAAATCCCAACAGTCGATGTTTCTCCTGATGGAGATGATGATCCTAGTCTTGGAAATCAAAGATCGAATGTTGAGGGAATTTGGATTAAAAAGTGATTCGTTCTATGTGACATTATATTTTATGTTGTCCCACTCTTTGTCTACGTACTGTGTAATTTAAATTTGAATTCGTGTTAGCTTTGAGGACATTTTCTGTAATATTAAGGATGCATGATTCTAGGTTTTAATTTCATTTTTTAATGCAATATTTTACTGTGAATTATGATCTACAATAGTGTACGGTGAATTTTAATTATGCATTTATATTTTAATTTACTGTGAATTTTGATCTGCACCATTATACTACAGATTCACTGTGTGTTTAAATTATGCATTTATATTTTAATTTACTATTTTTTATCTGCAATTTTAATTAAGCACTTATATTTCAGGAATTTGTAGAAAGTATAAGGAGTTACAAGGAATGGCAAAGAAGCAGAAGAAATGCGAAAAACAATCGGGAAAGACACTTAAGAGGCATGTAGATGGTGCAGACCCTCCCATCATAAACACTGAAGAAAAGCAGCAGGTGGAGGATGATGGAAAGCAGGTGGAGGTGAAAGCATTGAAAGGTCAAGGAACAAACTCTAAACACTCTAAAAACTCTACAAAAGCTGCCTCCCCCACCCCTGTAGACTCAAACACGGGCACAGTTACTAGTACCGAATCTGCAAAAAAGAGATCAGTGCGAGGTGTTTGTGCAATGCACAAAGTTGCCATTAAGAAAGCACAAGGGAAGAAGTTCAAAATCAGGTACAATCGTAGTGGTGTTCCTATTGGAGATACTAGACGCACGTTGCAGTCCTATGTAGGCATGCTAGCCAGGACAATGGCACCAATCGATGTACCATCATGGCCAAAAGTGGATAATGATTTAAAAGCAAAAATATGGAGTGATGTTCAGGTAGAATTAAAATTTGTTTTTATTTTTGAATTATAGCATTTGACCATTTAAAAATGTTAGAAATGGTAGAATAATTGATTTTCCTCTGTTTTTCCTTCTGGGTACGTTCATAGTGGAACCGAAAAGTGAGCATTATATTTTGATGTCTGCTGGTGCAAAGTGGAGACAGTTCAAGTCCAAGTTAACTAGTGATTATGTGATGCCTTTTATTGGTCAAAAGAAAAAGCTAGCGAAGCCCCCGAAGAAGTACGCTTATGTTGGTAAGGAGGCATGGAAAAGATTTGTTGCAATCAGGAGCACCGATGATTGGAAGGTATGCGTTATAAGGCAGTAATATATGAAGTATGATGCGGGAAATTTGAATAATTTTATGCATACTGATTCAAAAATTTATTTTATGCAGTCACTTAATAAAGGCCAAAGTGAGAGAGTGAGTCAGCGAAAAAATCCCCAAAAGATGTCAAGGAAAGGATATGTTGGTATGATAGAGGAGGAAGTATGCATTTATACAAGAAATTAATAATATTTTTTCAAGCATTTTCATTTGTTAAGTACTGTAACACCCCTAGACCCGGGGTCGGAGATCCAGGATGTCACTTTGTCCTTAATTCCCATTTTAATAAACATTATTCTTCATCTTCATTTTAGCATGCGGTGACCCCTCAGTCAAACATAACATTTACAGATTATAGGCTCAGAGACGAAATTAAAACGTTACTAAGTTATTACAACTATCTTGAAATAGATATTACAAACCCAATTTGTCATAATCTTAAAAGTTCAACTTAAAATGATTACCATCTAAGGCGGCATCTACAGCCACAATACGGTTTGGTTTTCAGAAGATTACACAAGTCATGCTTGTAAATAAACCTAACCAACCTAAGCTGTAAACCTATCCAACTTAGTCTGCTCACCTGTGGTAATGCTACTGGGTGCGGTCTCGGCAACTGCCTCGTAAATAGTCTCCTATATTGCTGACCGTTTAGCACGCTTTTGCGGGAGTCTGCCTTGTTCTTGCCATGCTTATCTGTTGTTGTGTGGTGGTATATATAAAAGAAAAGCAAGAGTGAGCAATATAGCTCAGCCATATAATAATAGTTTTCAAAGTACTTTTGTTAACGTAAACCATATGACATATCATATACTGATATTGTATCATCATTAAACATTTTCATTCTTTATCCAGAAATATAATGAAGAATTTATGAGGTACTTTGAATAGTTCATCATTCTGTCAACAATATCGGTAATTGAGCACCTAGGCTTTCATTACAGTGTTGCAATACAATTCCAATTGGAAGAATGGGAATATGCTGGAGCCTCTTCCACGATATCTGGTGATCAGCCAATATACCGTGCCTCTACTTCTCTACTAGTAGAAGGACGACGTTCCCTTATCGGGTTGCACCCTGACCGCATATGGGCCTTAATATTTGGACTACGCTCAAAGGCGATGTCCCCTCTTCCTCCAATCCCTCAGAGAATTCTATGCATCGTAGGAACAGAATTATAATTCAGTTTCCCCCAAGCACAAAGCTTGACGACTGGTTTGATAATCATTACTAACTTTACTTCCATGAGTAATTGAGAAAGTAACTCTGATGTGTGGGTTGACTTTAGTCAACAGATTTGGATTACTAAGAATCGCTTCATCAAACATAACTTGGGAGTTGGTCGGAGTTTTGAATGTTTAGTCAAACTTAACCTCTCCTTACTAGGTAGGGTATACTTCTTATTGGTAGCGAAGGGAGAAAATAATTAATACTAGCTCCCAAAACCTTGGGTTCCCGAGTTTTGATAAGTTTGAGCGAGGTAGCGATACTTTTCGATGAGTGAAGCTATAGTCAGTGAAGAAATGGGAACCCGTTCTATTTTTAAATACTTTTCCGACGATCAGAAAATATTTAAAATACTTTTTAAAGTTTTTAAATAACTTTTAAAATAATAATATGATTTTTAAATCATCCTGTAATATTTAATAAATATTCAAATAATATTTATTAAATAAATAATCATCTTAGAATATTCAATAAATATTTAAATAATCACTCACAATTCTCAATTGAAAATAATATTCAACTTATTAATAAATATTCAAATAATATTTATTAATATCATCAAAGGAATTTTTAGTCCGAAAATATCTAATTTATATTTATTGGATAATTTTTAAAACGAACTATACGTCATATATCATCTCCGGAGACTTCCGGGTTTTTATGTCCATATCCGGACGAAATATCTCCGACTCCCTTACTAAGAAAAGGTATTATCATACTCTACTGGGAACTTGTAACACATCATCGTATACATATATATAAGAGTATATGCATACATACATACTTAACAGGTGTATAAACCCACGTCAATAACCATACATCATATGCTGATTTGCAAAATACTATCAAGCAGTTCATAGCATTTATACCACAACAACAACAGTTTGAAAATACTTGAAATACAAGTTTTGAAAACTTGCCTGATAGTGTCGGAATAGTCTGGGCTCTGTCTCTAGTGTGATGATCTATAACAACCAATAAGGTTCGGTTAGTTCATTAAACTATCCCGTCGAACCAACTATTCATACAAAGACACAACTTCGTAACGATACATCCTTACTACACGTTTGGCTTATTATAAGCCCATGATATCCTTTAACCACTTTTGATAATTAATGGTCTTATAACGACTTTCGTTAAATGTCATTTTCAACGAAACTAAAGTTCGTCTTAATTCGTCCCCTAAAAGTATTTTTCACTTGCGCAACTATGATTCGAAAAATTCTATAAAATTGAAAAATAAACTTTTTCATGAAATTCTTTTTCTCACTTCTTCTTAACTGTCCAGAGGAGTTTTCATCCAAATTTCATAATTAAGAACATCTTTTTGCTAGCTCAATTGTTGCTCTAAAAATAGCTTCTTCTGCAGTGGTTTCTCATGCGCATTCTTGACTTAAACATTTCTATAAAATTGAAAAATTCGTATTTTGACTCCAAATTTTTATGGGATCTTTACCACTGACCAGATTACTCCTCATAAAGTTTTTATAAACACAGACCATTTTTAAAGGGTTCGTTTGGCTTTGTAAAGTCAGTCCATCTTAACGATTCGTCCGTTTTAACCGGTTTCACTAAAACGAGCATATCTCATCAACCGTAAATCGTAATCACATGATCTTGGTGTCAAAACAAACTACAAAACAAGTCCTACTGGTTTATGGCCAAAACCTTTCCAAGAAAACACTTGTTGTATTCGGTATTAACTGCTCAAATGATCTAATGGAATTTTGACATTATAACGACTATAAACCGAACATTTCCAAATTCCATGAACTCCATCTAACCACTTAATTCAACCACACACCATCAAGATCATATGAACCTAATCAAGGATCTATAAGACCAGTGGTAACATGTATTTATCACTATCCAAAACTTTACCCATACTTATAAAGCTTAAAACATCGCTACATACTTGCATCAACCTTCCAAATCAACTTATAGCTCATAGAGTTTAAGGTGGGTGTGAGTGTTTTACCTTCCTTGGAGTCTTAACAACCTTAACCAATCTTGACTTCCCTTAAAAACACCTTAGATAGCTTTAACAACCTTTAATCTTCAAGATCTAAACAACCAAGTTTAAAATTTTCGGAGTCAGCATTACCACTCTTGAAAGAACTGGAAAAACGAGGGTCTTACCTTGATTTTATGGACGAGGGTTATAAAGAGGAGTTGTAGACCATCTCAATACCTTTCCAAAAAGCTATAGAACACAAAATTTCATTGAGAAATGAGGGAGTTATGGTAGGTTGAAGTGGCTGCTCTGTTTTTGTCCGAAAATAAAGAATGTGTGGGAGATGATTTTCTTGCCTTGGCTAGTTTTGTGGATAAGTGTTATATTAATATATCCTATATTTAATACCTTGATTGCTGCATTAGATTGTCAAGTATGGCCATACCTTACCATTATTAAGCCACTTTATGTCTATTTTGGGTGGAATTAGAATCCTAAGTGAAACTAGAATCCTAAGTGAATAGCACTTGGTTAATTTGGTTGGGTTAATTAGCTTGTAATTACTACTTACTCTCTTGGTTACTATCATGACAACTTGCATGGGTTTGCATGGAAGTAGTAGCATCCTTAATATTTTCCATAATTATTTCTAGGTTACAAAAATAATTCCTTTGAAATAATTTCGGTAAAAAACTTTCTTCGAGTAGTCTTTAACCTTCCAACCCCTTAAATCTTTGTGGGATTGTCTCATGAAGTTTTCCTCTTATACTCCCCTTTATCTTGACTAAATACTCTTATTGATCGATACCTCGTAGAATATACGAATTTTTATATTTCGGGATTCTTCAATTTTTGGCGGCATTTGCATACACTTATTTCGTTTGTAAAATCATAAAACGAACTCGACTTCCTAATATACATAATACATATGTGGGAAATGGAAGTCACTTTTCATAAGTTTGAAATTACTATTCATTTATGTCGTTTACGATAGTACAAAAATCAGGGTTCTTACAAGTACCTGGTGACAATTTTTTTGTTTAATTCTTTTTGGCAGGAGGCGGCAAGACGGATGGATCCCGAGGAAGATCCTGATCGGGCAATTTTATGGAAAATTGGTCGTATGAAAGATAATGAGGATAATGAAGAACTGGCTGAGATATATGGCAGAATTGTAAGTTTTTTTTTCTTTTTTTACTTTATTATTTCACGTCGAATTTAAGAGCAGTCCATAATTTGAGTCATGCGCGCGTTAACAGGATGATTTGCTCGAAAAGAAGAGTACGGGTGAATTTGTTCCTAGCGGAATGAATGATGTGCTGAGTACTGCATTGCAAACACCTGAGCATTCAGGTAGGGTATGTTGGATATTTTAGTGTAATTGGATTGGCTAGTTGATCAATGTAATCGTAATGTTACATCGAACAAGTCGGGAAAATGTGGAGTGCATGCTCTGTTCGAGTTCGTTATGATTTCAGAATTATTGCTTATGAGACATGTCTATTGACATCAAACACATCTGTTGGAAATGAGATGTGTCTATTGGAAAAGACACACCTTGAGGTGTGTCTATTGGCATTGGACAAGACTGTTGGAAATGAGATGTGTCTATTGGAAAAGACACATCTTGAGGTGTGTCTATTGGCAAAAGACATATCTGTTGACATCTATAAATAGGTGTGGCATTGATCATTTTACATACAGGTTCATTTTGAAATACACAGCAAAATACATTCTCTCTTCTTGCAGATTTTCTGATTTTATCCGATTGAATTATTTGGGTGAACCACAAATAACTTCAATCTGAAAGTGTTCACACGACTTCAGAAAAATCCAAGTTATCACCCAACTCCCCAACAAAGATTGAAGTTATCTATTTTCTGAAGATGGCAAACTCAGAATCTGCAAGAGACATGACAAGCAAGTTTGCAAAGTTGGACAAGTTTGAGGGTCAAGATTTTAGAAGATGGCAAAAGAAGATGCATTTTCTATTGACAACGCTGAAGGTTGTATATGTTCTGAGTACCCCCATTCCAGAAGTGGTTGAGGATGAAACCGCTGAACAAACTAGGAGGCGTTGCAAATGGGAAAACGCTGATTACATCTGCCGCGGTCACATCTTAAACGGTATGTCTGATTCCCTTTTCGATTTATATCAAAATGTTGAGTCAGCAAAAGAATTATGGGATTCTCTTGAATCCAAATACATGGCAGAAGATGCTTCTAGTAAGAAGTTTCTGGTCAGTAATTTTATGAATTACAAAATGGTCGATTCTAGACCGGTGATGGAACAATACAATGAATTGTTAAGAATTCTGGGACAGTTTGCCCAACACAATCTGAAGATGGATGAATCTATCTCAGTTTCTGGTGTTATAGACAAACTACCACCATCATGGAAGGATTTTAAACACTCCTTGAAACATAACAAAGAGGATATGACTCTGGTTCAACTTGGAAGTCACTTCAGAATTGAAGAGGCTTTGAGGACTCAAGAAATTGAGAATAATCCTAAGGGCAAGAACCAAGTCGGTAACTCTTCTGTGAATATGGTTGAAGATGGTGGATCTTCAAAGAATTCTAAGTATGGCAAGGGTGATAAACGAAAGTTTAAAGGAAACAACAACAATTCTTCCAACAAAAAGCCTAAGATGGCATGTTGGAAGTGTGGCAAACCTGGACATTTCAAGAAGGATTGTCGGGTTGGTAAAGGCAAGCAAGAAAAGCAAAATGCTGGTCCAAGTGGATCCAAGGATCCAGAAATGCAACAAGGTCAGATTTTAATGCAAAATTGTAATTCTAGTCAGAATTATGTGTCACTAATATCTGAGGCATTTTATGTGCAGGATGACAATGTTGCTTGGTGGATTGATTCAGGAGCAACGAGTCATGTATGCAAAGATCTTCGTTGGTTCATAGACTTTCAACCAATCGAAGATGGATCTATCTTAAAGATGGGAAATGTTGCAACTGAACCGATCAAAGGACTAGGAAATGTCAAGATAGTTTTTACTTCTGGCAAATGTATATTGTTAAATAAAGTGTTGTATGTTCCTGGGATTCGTAAGAATCTCTTGTCTGGTGTTGTATTGAACAATTGTGGATATAAACAAGTTTATGAAAGTGACAAATATATATTGTCAAAACATGGCTCTTTTGTTGGCTTTGGCTATTTGTGTAATGGCATGTTTATGTTGAATGTTAATACTCCATTTATTGATGAATCTGCTTGCATGGCTTCTACTAGTACTAACAATAATTTGAACAAACCTGAATTATGGCATGCTAGACTAGGACATGTACATTACAAAAGAATAAAGGAAATGTCTAAAATGAGTCTCATACCCGCTATTGATTTAGACAATGAAAAATGCAAAACATGCATGTTGACAAAGATAACAAGAAAGCCCTTTAAGGAGGTTAATAGGGTGTCTGATTTTTTAGAATTAATACATAGTGATTTGTGTGATTTCCATTCTACACCATCATTAGGAAATAAAAAGTATGTAGTGACTTTTATTGATGATGCTACAAGATATTGCTATGTATATTTATTGCATGCTAAGGATGAAGCTCTTGACTTCTTTAAAATTTTTAAAGAAGAAGTAGAGCTACATCAGAGTACCATGATTAAAAAATCTACGTACTGATAGAGGAGGTGAGTATTATGATCCGGTTTATTTTCAATCTACTGGTATAATACATCAAACCACGGCTCCTTATACACCACAGCAAAATGGTGTGGCAGAGCGAAAGAATAGGACTTTGAAAGAAATGGTTAATTCCTTGTTATCCTACTCGGGTTTGAGTGAGGGATTTTGGGGTGAGGCTATGTTGACAGCCTGTTACTTATTGAATCGAATTCCTAGTAAGAGGAATAAGATTACCCCTTATGAACTTTGGTATAAAGAGTCACCAAAATTAAGTTTTCTGAGAGTTTGGGGATGTAGAGCAGTTGTAAGACTCACTGAACCCAAAAGAAGAAACTTGGGTGAACGAGGTATAGATTGCATATTTGTTGGCTATGCTGAGCATTCTATAGCATATAGATTCTATGTGTTAGAATCTAATGACTATGTATCTGTGAACTCAATTATCGAGTCAAGAGATGCTATTTTTGATGAAAATAGATTTACATCTATACCTAGACCAAGGGACATGCTTCAGATTTCTTCTAGTAGGAACTTGGTTTCTACTGAAGATGTGAATGGATCGTCTGAACCAAGGAGAAGCACTAGAGCTAGAAAGGCAAAGTCTTTTGGAGATGATTTTCATCTTTATCTAGTAGAAGGCTCTAGAGATGAAATTGAATATCAATACCAATATTGTTTTCTTATTGAGGAGGATCCAAATACTTTTAGCGAAGCTATGAAATCTAGGGATGTTGCATTCTGGAAAGAAGCTATCCAAGATGAAATGGATTCTATCATGAATAACAATACTTGGGAATTGAGTGATTTGCCCCCTGGCTGTAAAGCATTGGGGAATAGATGGATCTTCAAAAGGAAAATGAAGGTGGACGGTACCATAGATAAGTTTAAAGCCAGATTGGTAATCCAAGGTTTTAGACAAAAAGAAGGGATTGATTATTTTGACACTTATGCTCCTGTTGCTAGAACCTCCACTATTAGGTTGTTAATAGCACTTGCTGCTATACACAACCTTGTCATTCACCAAATGGATGTGAAAACTGCATTCTTGAATGGTGAATTAGATGAAGAGATTTATATGAAACAACCCGAAGGGTTTGTTATGCCTGGTTGTGAGAACAAGGTGTGTAAATTGAAGAAATCAATTTATGGTCTGAAACAAGCACCGAAGGATTGGCATGATAAATTTGATACTGTAGTCTTGTCTAACGGTTATTTTCTTAACCAAGCAGACAAGTGTGTATATAGCAAATTTGATGCTTCTGGTAAAGGAGTTATAATTTGTTTATATGTGGATGACATGTTGATTTTTGGTACTGACCAAAATCAAGTGGATAAAACCAAGAAGTTCTTGTCATCTAATTTTGATATGAAAGACATGGGGGAGGCTGAGGTGATTCTTGGTATAAGGATCAAGCGTGAGAACAATGGCATTTCGATTTCTCAATCTCATTATATTGAGAAGATTCTTAAAAGATTTAACTTTAAGGATTGTTCTCCTGTTAGCACTCCTCTTGATCCTAGTATTAAACTCCTACCTAATACAGGTGTTGCAGTATCTCAACTTGAATACTCAAGGGCTATTGGTAGTCTCATGTATGCCATGATAAGCACTAGGCCAGATATTGCCTATGCTGTTGGAAAGCTTAGTAGGTATACTAGCAAGCCAAGCACACATCATTGGCAAGCCTTAAGCCGAGTGTTCAAATACTTGAAAGGAACCATGGATTATGGTTTGACATATACTGGATTTCCTTCGGTTATTGAAGGTCATTCAGATGCAAGTTGGATTTCCAATAAGGAAGATCATTCTTCCACAAGTGGATGGGTATTCCTTCTTGGGGGAGGTGCTATCTCTTGGGCATCAAAGAAACAAAGTTGCATTACTGATTCAACGATGGAATCTGAATTTGTGGCATTATCAGCGGCTGGTAAAGAAGCTGAATGGCTAAGAAATCTGATTTATGAGATTCCATTGTGGCCTAAACCGATATCTCCCATATCTATCAGATGTGATAGTGAGTCTGCCTTGTCTAATGCTTATAGACAAGTGTTCAAAGGCAAGTCTAGACACTTAGGTGTTAGACACAGCATGATTCGTGAGCTTATCACGCATGGTGTTATATCAGTGGAGTTTATAAGAACTCAACATAATTTAGCCGATCATCTAACCAAAGGGTTGAGTAGAGATCTTGTGCACAAGTCGGCTGTAGGGATGGGATTAAAGTCCATCGAATAACCTCTCATGTTGAGATACCCAATTCCCATCTAATATGACATTAGGTGCTGAATTCAATGTGGAAAGCTTGACATTTAGAGATTGGAACACATTAAAGCTTCATCCCAAGGTATGTGTTCAGACCTGCAAGTTGAGGAGGTTGAAGTTTGTCTTCTTAATAGTTCTTTTGAAAAATTGCATATGCAGGTGCGAGAATAAAAGAACTACCTATATGAGCATGAAGTTTAGCCGCTTCAAGAAGCTAGGACTTGGCTTTGATATGCTTATGAAGGATTAGGACACAAGGCTAGTAAAATATAGTGTCAAGTAAGAACATTTGAGAATGTAAATTTATGTGTATATTATCTTCATGTATTCAATATGAATAGTAAAGGTTCAATCCATAGTGATACCTTGATATTCGAATATTTGGAATGTGTAATATACTAATGTGAAATTCAATCGTCACGATATTTCATTTATGCATAAGTTTGTCGTTTGTTGTGATTTTGTTTAGTTAATCATGGATTACGCTAAAATGGGGGAGGATTGTTGGATATTTTAGTGTAATTGGATTGGCTAGTTGATCAATGTAATCGTAATGTTACATCGAACAAGTCGGGAAAATGTGGAGTGCATGCTCTGTTCGAGTTCGTTATGATTTCAGAATTATTGCTTATGAGACATGTCTATTGGCATCAAACACATCTGTTGGAAATGAGATGTGTCTATTGGAAAAGACACACCTTGAGGTGTGTCTATTGGCATTGGACAAGACTGTTGGAAATGAGATGTGTCTATTGGAAAAGACACATCTTGAGGTGTGTCTATTGGCAAAAGACACATATGTTGACATCTATAAATAGGTGTGGCATTGATCATTTTACATACAGGTTCATTTTGAAATACACAGCAAAATACATTCTCTCTTCTTGCAGATTTTCTGATTTTATCCGATTGAATTATTTGGGTGAACCACAAATAACTTCAATCTGAAAGTGTTCACACGACTTCAGAAAAATCCAAGTTATCACCCAACTCCCCAACAGGGTAAGGGGAGTTGGAAGCTTCATAAGTCCATCAAAATACTTCAACATGCCAAAAAAGAGAAAGAACCAAAGTTCTTCAGCTGAAAAAGAGACGAAGGATGAGCTTGAAAAAACAAAGGCTGAGCTTGAAAGAACAAAGACCGAATTTTCATCGCAGATTAACGAGTTGAAGGCCATGATGGCCAGTCTTCAATCACCAAATTTATCTGACAAAGTAAGTTGTCGAGTAGAACAACTTGATGAATTTATGGCCAACAATGAGGATGATGATATTTTTATTGCACCTGATCCCGCACGCCCCCCTTCTCCACCTGGAAACAAGGTAAAACAATTACGCACACACACACAGATATATAAATACAAGTCAAGGTTTTAATGGGATATGGTTTGTGATGACGGATACTTACAATTTAACGCATATATCTAGGGTCCAAGAAAATGTGAGCTGGCAGTTGATAACATAGACAATAAGGTAGCTTTTGGTAGGGTTGTACCTGAAGGAGACGCGGGTATGTCGGTACATGGAATGCCTCTGCAACCGGGACATGTTCGTGTCTCGGTGGATGGAGTCATCAAGGGAGATGCCTTGGTTCCGGTGCCCGTAGTTGGTGAAATTGAGACCGCCCGCCAAGCTGTTGGGTCTTATTTAGCGTGGCCTCAGGACATGATCTCCTTCACCCCGACAACTGCTAAGGCATGTAGAGATAATTAAGGAAATTTTACAGTTGACTTGAATAATATGTAGATGAACTTGCATAATAACAATTATATTTATATATCATTTTATTGTTTATTTGCAGAAAAGGAAAAATGAAGTTCAGTCCAAAAAGAAGCCAACAAATGAATTTGACAGGCTGCATGACATGTTTGCAAATGTGAATCCCGATAAAAAAGTTCCCCATCGCTTTAAGTTGTTGTACAAGCATGTTGTTACCTTTATGGCAGAGAAAGGAGATTCCATTCAGATTAATTGTGATGAAAATGTGTTTGGAGTGGCAAAAACTCTATACGTTTTGCATGAGAATGTAATAGATTTGTTGAAGTTTGGAATGATTGGCGGGGCCGTTATATCAACTTACATGGCGTAATTTTTTCCCCTTTTGTCTCAAATTTTTCTATACGTGTTGCATCATTTTGTAAGTGACTTGAAAATGTTTATATTTAATATGTAGGTATTTGTCTACTCATGTGGTTGCTGAAAGGAAGTTGGATATGTTTGCGTTTGCTGATCCTGGAGTCACTTACAAATTGAATGATGATTCTGAAGTTTACATTTTTAATAGGCTGATGGTTGCACCTTCTCGGATATTATTCTTGCCTCATAATGAATAGTAAGCCTATCTATCTAGTGTTTATACTTTATAGTATTTGTGGTAGTTGTGGTAGTATTTACAGTTAAGACTAGTATTTCTGGTAGTTGTAACTTTATATAATAATTTTAAAATCTAACTGATTATTTTATCATATAAAAACAGCTATCATTGGATTTTGGTATTGATTTGGGAATCTGAAATTTTCATTCTCAATCCATTGCATTCCAACAAGTTTCAAGCGCTAGAAGCAACATTAGTACGGTAATACTTTTTGATCCTCTGATATATATATATATATATATATATATATATATATATATATATATATATATAAGTCGCGGATTTCTCGGGTTTAATACTATTCTTAATTAATACTCTTCTACAGAGCTGTCCGATCTTACAATGCTCAAATCGGACGTGTAAACAAAAATCCTAAGGTTAAATATCTTCTGGTTAGTATTCTGCATGCACTTTAACTTTGGTTATTTATAGTTTATTTCAATAATTTGATTACACAGATCGATAATTTGGTTATTATTGGATTAGGGATCCCCTAAACAACCCGGTGGGACTGAATGTGGGTATGTAGTCATGCGCTACATGAAGGACATAATGGAAGACAAGGAAATGGAATTTATGACTAAGGTGTGTGGTTTAATTTTGTGATTTAACATAACCGTAGTTTCTTGGTTTTGGTCAATGCAGATGCAGAATTTTTAAGATATATGTTCTACTCTGTTTAATATTCACACACAAAGAGGAGGATCTTGACGTCGTTCGTTGTAATAACCCTAACTTCAGTAATGCTACAGTGGTCACCTGAATAGTAAATTTCGAGGATTTAGAGAATTGGTATATAGGTACTCTATAATGGAAATGGAAAATGAATAAACAGAAACCATATTAGTGTTGTACAATGAAAATAAGTGACTCGAAATGACGTTAGATTTCAGAAATTCCTGAAACATGGATTTTGAGGATTTTGATTTCGAATAAGCTTCTATTGGACATTAAGGAGCATGGAAACATTATAAGAATTATATATTGAGGGATTAGTGAATTTAGATTTGAGCCAGGAGATTATTAAGTGAAGAGAATGCCAAGGGAAATTGGATTCGTAAATGGTATCAAAACCACTGAGATAATGAGGTACATTCGAAACGAACCACAATTAGACGAATATGGAGATTAAGCAACCAAGATTTATAATATAACAAGGATATATATACCACATTACAATTACCAAGAGTACTAGCATTATAATTAGAAAAGAAAATCAAGAAAAAGAGAATTATGAAGTCATGTTAATGATGTCATCTTCCACTAAACCAAATTAAGGGTAGATTAGTCTTTTAACATATAGATTTTTTTCACCAATCTTCCACAACACTCTAGGATTAAGATGAGATGAGATAAGTATTAGTAAGAAAGAACACAAAACTCTCTTCCCCATTCTCATAGAACCATTCGGCCAAATAAAAAAAAAAAGAAAATAAAAATCAAAACCCTAGCTCTCTTCAAGATAAAATCAAGAGAAAATTCATGGAGCTTCTTGGAGGTTAGGAAGGATCATCTACAAAGTTTCATAGCAAACTAACATCATTTGGCAAGGTAATAAAATCTCCAAAGTTGATGATGAATAGTGATGAATAGTAGTTTTCTAAGAACTAACTTGATTTTCATGATTCTTTTAGTTGATTCAAGCTATTGTAAGGTTGTTTAAGGGATAGCTAAGGATTATTAAGTGTTGATAAAGCTTCAAGAAGGTATAAACATGCTTGCCCTTTTGTATTTATGATAGATATTGTTGTGTTTAGTGATTAAGTGGTATAAAGGTTATGTTTATGATGTTATAAGTGTTTGTAAGTGGTTTGAGTTGATTTTGGAAGGGGTTTTTGGGAGTGTAACCATGGCTGGTAATGAATACCACATGGTGTAGGTGATGATTATGGTGTTTGATGATTGATTTGGAGGAGTTTGATTTTGGAAAGTATGAAATTACAGCAGTTATAATGTCCGATTTTCATTAGAACGAAATCTGCCCTGTTTTTAGCAACTGTGCACACACGGTAGGTTACTGTCCAGCACACCAAGGGACCATGAGATGATAGAGCTTAGTTCATAGATCGTTTTGATATAAGGTGCGTTAAAATCTGATGAACGGTTTAGGAGAAAAGTCAGTTTTAGTGAAAGGTGTTCGAAAACCGAGAAACTGTAATTGTATCAACTTTGAGGCTATGATCAACCTACTTAGACATTTTTAAAAATTATGAAACTTTGGGATAATATGGTAGGGTAGTCAAAGAGACATTACCAGTTGAACTTGTAGTAAAAATCGAAATCTATAATTTATGGGGAGTTTTACAGTTAAGTGTGGTCGTTAGGGGAGATAGTGAAAAACCACTGAAACTTCGATTGAGTTTATAAATGGTTAAGTTCTTGAGCCTTTGGGATAATAATAATACGTTAAACATACATTGAAGTGTAAATGGTGTTGTTATACGAGAGGGTAGTGAGTAAGAGATGTGGTATTCTAATGACGGTCCTTTTGTGTTTATAGAAATTCCGGAGGAGGAACCATCCATACTGTCAGGATACAGGAACAGAGGCAAGATTTTTCTATCCCTACTTTGAAGATTATTTATCCCTGGAATAAAATGATATTATGGAATATATATATGATGTTATTGTTGTTATGTTGCAAAGAATATATTTTCTTGATTTTGGGAAACTAAAGAGATATGGAAAGAATGGTATCAGTTGTTATCCAGGGTTATATGGTTTATAATGTTATATTAAAGATATTCCTTTTAGTGTTAGTAGTATTACAAATATTATTTGATTATTAATTACTACCCTTTAAGTAGAAGTAATATGATATAAAAGCATATTTGAATTCTTAAATATAAAAGAGATGTCTGCATCATAATCAGAGTATTATGTTATGTATATATTTTATAGAAATAATGTGCGAGAATGGAAATGAGATGAGTAAATGATATGTGGAAATGAAAGTGAGAAAATGGAAATGTGGAATGACATTTAGTAAATAGAACAACGATTTGACAAAAAGGGGGATAGCAATAAAAAGCGTAAGAGGCTGTGTGCTGCACAGTCCAGCAATCAATATTTTAATTTGGCCCAAGAGTTGCCAAAGGAGGATGTAGTGGTGGACCTTCCTCCAGGGGGATGTAGTGGTGGACCTTCCTCCTTCTACCGGTAGTAAAAAGGGACGGATACGGAGGGCGACTGATCATCGTGCCTCACGTATTCGGCAACAGTGAAAACCCCCAAATATTTGAATGAAGAGTCAATGATAAAGTCAGATTGGTATACTGAAAAGAGAAAATGATATGAAAGATAGAATTATTGTTATAGATGAAGAGAAACTGATTTTATATTAATTTATAAATTGTTGCATAAGAAGGAAATGATAAGGTGCTAGTGAGAGATTTATTCAAGTATTCATGGTACCTTGGAATATTACATGGAAAGGTCATATTGATTGTATATTATTAAGAAGAGAAACTGATACTGTATTATCCTAGATTTCTTTCTTATAATATTAAGTGGATGATGTATTATTAAATAAGAGTTTTATTCTCCCTTAAAGTTTATAATTTGGTTACTACTTACATATGTATATACATGTATACTTGGTTACATTTTAAATTTTAGTTATAATATTATCTTGCTGAGCTATTATAGCTCACTCTTGCTACTTATCTATATACAGCTAGGTATGCCAATACTGCGCAGAACGCCCCGCAAGAGGGTAAGGGAAAGGCGACCTTCTGAGAGCTCGTTAGCATCAATCCCCGAGGTAGATGACCAGCGCAAGGGGTTTAGTGGTCTTATGTATATTAAGTGTGTAAGTGTGTAAGGTTGTAATAAATTTGGTTGTTGAAATGCTCCTTGTAGAAGCATCACTCAACAATGTACTTAAGTATGATTCTGGGTTTGTAGTAACTTTCTAACTCTAAACTTTTATTATGGTGAATGTTGTTCTCTGAGCATATGACTGGTGTGTGTGTGTGTATTACTGTGGGGTCAACTGCATAAGTATTAATTATAAAAAAAAACCCAAGAGATATTGATTTTGAATGGAAGTTGGTCCGTGATGGCCCAGATTCATGACCCCGGATTTGGGGCTGTCACATTCGTTGTGAGGCACTTGATTATATCTAGGGATTTGTGTAATCATCGACGACAACTGACCAACTGAATGGCTTTGTCTGCTGCTACTATTTTGTTAAGTTTTCTAGCTAGTACTGTTAAGTTGTCTAGCTAGTAAGTTTTCTAGTACTGTTATTTAAGTTGTCTAGTATAACTTGGGTGAATGGATGGTTTTGGACTTTTGGTTATTGGTGTATACATTGTTAATGAATTATGTGAACGTGGAATTATGAATGTGGTTTTCGTTATTTGTTAAGCTTTTGTAATTATGAATGTGGAATTCAGATTTTCATATTATATTGGTATATTTTTGGGCATATAATTATGCAAAACAAAGAACAGACATCACTTTTGAAAGCAAAATTGATGTTCTTGCACATCACCTAAAAACTGATGTTTATTATGGCTATTTCATGGATCTATTTTACATCAGTTTTTAACCGATGTGGTACAGGGTTTGAGACATCGGTTCTGTATTAACAGCCGATGTTGTTGATAACTATTTACATCGGTTCAGAACTGATGTAATAAGTCTTTTAAAATAAGTTGTTAAAACTGATGTGATAATTATTTACATCGGTTCAGAACTGATGTTGTTGATAACTATTTACATCGGTTAAGAACTGATGTAATAAGTTTTGTTAGTAAGTTGTTAAAAACTGATGTGATAACTATTTACATCGGTTCCAAACTGATGTTGTTGATACCTATTTACATCGGTTCAGAACTGATGTAATAAGTCTCTTTAACATCGGCCCAGAACCGATGTAAAACACATGGACAACCCACCTAGACATCGGTTTTTGACAGTTTTTACATCAGTCTAGAACTGATGTCTATTGACTTATTTGGCGTAGTGGAACTGAACCTAGTCTCTCAAATGTGTAGAAAGCTTCTTACCACCACACCACTCACTCTTATGTGTCTTTGTATGATACACATTATATTTTATGTGTCTTTGTATGATACACATTATATGTGTGCAAGTGTGTCGTGTGATTTAAAAAAATATGGTACTTTAGTTAGTGCGACATATTTACAAATTTTAGGTACTTTAGCTATTGCGAGGTATTAACAAATTATAGTCATAATTTATTTTTACATTCATTGATTCAAATTATCATATATTATATTATATTAAAAAATAAATTAATGATATATAAATTTTGCTAGATCAATCAATCACATGTATTTTAAATCTACACATTAAAGATGCGCGTGTGCTGCTTGAGTGAAACAAAATCTAATATGATAATTATTGCGACATTTTAGCAATCTTTGGTCATAATTTTATTCTTATATTTTGATTTGGATCATAATAAATTATATTATATCAAAATATCAATTAGTGATACATAATAATCCCTCCGTCCCGGGTGATTGTTAAATTAAGTGAAGTAGTGGGTGTAATAGTGATTTTATTGTAAAATAAGTGAAGTAGTGGGTGTAATAGTATAAAGTATTGAAAAAGTGGAGTGAAGTAGTTGATGTAATAATATATTTTATTGTTAAAAGTTACTATTTTTAGTAATGTAAAGAAATGGTGGGACGTCCCAAAAAGGAAAGTGTAAAGAAATGAGAGGGACAGAGGGAGTATATAGTTTGTTTATACATTTTAAAATAATAAAAATAATTACAATAATAATAACAATAACAATAATAATAATAATTATAATAACAATAATCAACATAATATTTGTATGGTCATTGATTTATTCACACATCTTTCTATCGGTGGACCACTCAGTCACATGTGTTTTAAATCGTACACATTATAGATGTGTGTGCATGTTACTTGAATGAAACAAACTTTGATATTTTTAAATATTGTAACATATTAACAATTTTTAGCTATATTTTATTTTTACATTTATTGATTCGGATTATTGTATATTATGTAAATATCATTTATTAATATTATTCTCTATCGATGTTAATATTTAGAACTATATAAATTATTTATTTGACGAATTTATTGATTTATCAGAAATTTATTTACCAAGACACAGTTGATTAAAAGGTAAATTTTTAGAATTTTTTTAAATAATTAAAATATCAATTAAAAAATAATATTAAATTTTAGAAATAAGTAAAGCTAGAGGCTCGTAATTCGCTAAGAGAAACAACAAACTCATTCATGTCTTTGGTCTATCTGTTCACTCCAATTAGTATCATTGGTTGAAGCTGTATTTGAAAAAAGAAAGGATGAATTCATTGTCAAAGCGCGAACATAAGGCATATGAGTAACTTCAACTTATGATGATAGAAGTACGAAAAATATTCTAAAGTGTGATAAGCCTGTAGTTACACAAGATATATTCACTCAATCAATTAGAATTATCTGGTGTTTTAAAAGTCTAACGGACAGAGGAAGAGTAAAGGGCAAATGATGCTTAAAATGAAGAAATTAGAAGAAAAGAGATGAAAGAGTTAGGATGATAGTTTTAAGAAGTGAAAGCGCAAGGCCTGAGTAGAGTATTAGAAGATTTACGAGATTTTTGATTAAAATCAAGAGTAAAACCTACACTCTCAGAATGCAATATCTTGAATTTAGTTTATATCTTGAATATTATTGGAGATCCAACTAAATGGATGCATCATTTTCGAAAAAGTAAAAGAGCAGTTTAGTATTGTAAGTATTCGGAAAAATCATCTTAATTAAACGATGCCCATAAAACACTCAAATTCTATTCTATGACTCACAAAAAATAAAACTGACATGACTACTATCAATATTATTCATTTTATTTTTCATATTACAAACTTGAACATACTTAAATAAGTAAACAATAATCACATATGTCATTAACAAGCAAAATTCCATTAAAATCAATCGCATACTTTAAAAAAAGTTGATCATGCATAATATAATTTAAAAATAAAATTTATGATAGCGACCTGTGCCTCGCTATTTACTTTATATCTTGAATATTATTGGAGATCCAAATAAATGGATGCATCATTTTCGAAAAAGTAAAAGAACAGTTTAGTATTGTAAGTATTCGGAAAAATCATCTTAATTAAATGATGCCCATAAAACACTCAAATTCTATTCTATGACTCACAAAAAATAAAACTGACATGACTATCAATATTACTCATACTATTTTTCATATTACAAACTTGAACATACTTAAATAAGTAAACAATAATCACATATGCCATTAACAAGCAAAATTCCATTAAAATCAGTCACATACTTTAAAAAACGTTGATCATGCATAATTTAATTTAAAAATACAATTTATGATAACGACCCGTGCCTCGCTATTTAGTTTATATCTTGAATATTATTGGATATCCAACTAAATGAATGCATCATTTTCGAAAAAGTAAAAGAACAGTTTAGTATTGTAAGTATTCGGAAAATTCATCTTAATTAAACGATGCCCATAAAACACTCAAATTCTATTCTATGACTCATAAAAAATAGAACTGACATGACTACTATCAATATTACTCATATTATTTTTCATATTACAAACTTGAACATACTTAAATAAGTAAACACTAATCACATATGCCATTAACAAGCAAAATTCCATTAAAATCAATCACATACTTTAAAAAACGTTGATCATGCATAATTTAATTTAAAAATACAATTTATGATAGCGACCCGTGCCTCGCACAGGTTTTTATGCTAGTTTATAAAAAACACAAAATAAATCAAAGAGTTTAGTTATTGAGCGGGTGAAGTTAGTGAATACCCGTTTTTTAGGTTGTGATACTAAAAATACCAATTGACGGTACTGTGTGTTAAAAATACCTGATCAAATACGCATTTCATAGATGGGTAATCCATTTATATAAAATACGCATTTGTCAAAGTAGTAACAGACCCCTGTTATCCATTTACAAATGGGTAATAGTGTTGTTACCCAATTGACAAATGGGTAACAGGGGTTTGTTACCCCTTGATAAATGCGTAACATCCATGCGGGTCCACTATTATTCATGTTACCCAATCACCAAATGCATATCAGCTGTTACCCAATCACCAAATGCGTATTGAAATTGTTATTTTTAATAATCCTTCCCGAAAAATGTTATTTTCATCATTTTTATCCAAAAAAATGTTATTTTTAACATTCTTTCTTATTGAGCTCATTATAATTATTCTGTCAATTGAGGGTGGCTAATTTGTGCATTAACCTTAAGTAGGAAAAAGATAAATATCGAAGACCCTGTAGTTGAGTTACAAATCTAGTGCTTGTTATTTCATTGGTAGTTGTACCTACGTGTTACCAAGAGTGGGAGTGTCCAACGTTTTGTGCTACTTACGTGTTGTTAAGTAACCAGTTAATCTATTCTAACACTTCCTCTCGAAAGCTCATTTTTGGGTCGAGAGTAGATCACGGACGCCTATTTTTGGGTATTGGGGAATTGAATATAAATCCTTCCGTCAATCTAGACTCTGATACCATGTTAAGTAACCAGATCATCAAAAAACTTAAGGTATTTGAGGAAGGTCCAACTGAATCTTATATTATATTCTAAGTTCTAACACGTGTTACCACGAGTATACAACTTATTATGTTATGTCGGTATTACAAATTTCATGAAAGAGTGTTAGTTATGTACATTCCATGACCTGTTTGTCAAGAATGAATTATTTCTAGATTTCCAATCACTAATTTTTAGAACCTTTTTATAACTCATTAACTACATACCAATTCAATATTTTTATGAGAATAAAGTTCCTGAGATTACCTCAAGGAACTTACCTGAGATACAAGTGTTTTTTAGTATAGATAGTAATGACATTTTGGTAAATGTATATAATTTTTTGTAATTACAATAGCACCCTCGTGTATTTATATGAGAATTTTTTTTAACATTAAGAAATTTATGTGAGGTAACCTCAGGAAAAGCAATCTTTTTTTTATTACTCCCTCCGTCCCACCCAAATGTTTACATTTGGGTTGGGCACGGAGACCAAGGAAAAATATAAAGAAGGAGGAGAAAAGTAGGAAAAATAAGTAAAGTGGTTGGACCCATCACTATATAATCTATAAAATGAGTTAGTGGAGGAAAGTAGTGAATGTAGTTGATTTTTATATTATAAAACTTTACCATTTTAGGAAAGTTTAGAAATGTAAATAATTGGATGGCACATCCCAAAAAGGAAAGTGTAAAGAAATGAATGGGACAGAGGGAGTAATTCATACATTTTATAATCAAACTGAGCCGAATTGTTCATATTCAAACTTTTTTTTAAAGAGGCTCAATTCGAACTTTCGAGTTACTCGATCTCAACTAATTAAATTTTCAAATTCAGTTTGATAGTATTCGAATTAAACTCGAGCTTTAGCTATTTAAGTACTTTACCGAGCAAAGTAAAAGTTTTAAATTACTCGATTCTTGAGATTCGCGAGATTAATCGGACTTTTGATATTTTTTTTAAAAATATTATAAGTATATTTCAATGTAAATATTCAATATTTTATATAATTGATTTATTTTATCGAGTTGAACCCGAGTTGAACTCCTTATATTCAAACATTTTTCAAAATAGGTTAAATCGATTCGAGATTTCAAGTTTTATGAGTCAAGTTTCGAGGTTAAAATTAAAGGACCAATTGAACTTGAGCTCAAGTTCAAGTTTGACAGAACATTTTAGCCGAGTTTGAGCTCCCACTATCACTGCTATTGGATAAAATATTTTGATTGACTAGAAAAAGATAATTTTAGGAAAACAAAACAAAAATTATTGCAGATGAGATTTGAACTTCATATTAATTATTAGATAAATTATATCCTATTATTAATACCAGTAAAAGGGATAATAAACGAGTACTACCATAGGTCAAGGGTTCGACTCCTAAAAATAACATATATTTTATAAATTAAATTTAAAGTCACTAAAATAAAACTTAATTAATAAACGCACTGAGTTTACACTTTTGATTTGTTTATGCCTCGGCCTAAAAATCTTCTAATCATATTCTATCTATGCTCGTTGTCGTGTATAGTTGTTAGTCAAGTATAATAAGGATTTTATCCATGATTTTGGTCATTGTACCGCCAAAATAATCTCAACCGTCGAATCTAATAATAATTTAAAAAATAGACTATCAAGATTATACCATGTTAAAAAAATTATAATCTAAAAATGATATAATTAATAAAAAGTTGTAATAGAATTGAATTTTAAAAGGAAATTTATAATCTGAAAAGGATATAATTAAAAAAGGTAGTATTAAAATTGAATTTGATTCTTTTTTTTATTAATATAAAAAAATTCATATTTACTATTTGTTCTCTATCTCGAGATCTATAAATCAGATTTGGAAGATTTTATAGCCACACAAATCTCATAAAAATTATTTCTAATTTAGTGATGATTTAACAATTATTATCCGAATGGAAACACTCAGAATCTCAAGATAAAATATAATTATGAATTTTTATATTAATCCTATTTAGTGTAAAATACTTACATTGATAGTCTTATTCAATATCGAAAACCTAATTATATAAGATTTAAATCATTGACATTCACTTTTTCGTATTTCAATATAAATATACTTTTTAGCTTAAAGTTAAATTTAAGCTAGATTCAATGTTTTTCATTTATTTATTTTAAGATCTAATGTTTCTTATTTATTTTGTTGTATCGAGAACCAGACTATCGACTACCAAAATTTTGGACAAAATCCCTCTAACACTTATTATTAAAACTATATTTGGTTGTTAGTACAACTATCTTCAAATAATAAGATGGTTATTTTGATAATCAAAACGAAATATAAGCATATTTTTCTAAATTGAATAGAATTTTCAATGTAAAAAATCATCAATTTCTTATCTCTTTTGTTTCTTGGTAGTTTTTTGAAAAATAATTATTAAACCATCACTAAATTAAAGATTATTTTGCTGATTTTCCGTGAGCTGTAAAATCGTCTAAATCAAGTTTTAAGAATTCAAGACAAAACGTAAATTAAACGTGTAAAATTTTTTATATATATATATATTAGTTTTTTAACGACTATTTGATATGTAAAATAATAAAAACAAATATTAAAAAATTTAATTTTAGATATTTAAAAAGCAACCATGCGTTGCACGGATTATATGCCAGTATTTAAATAAAACTCATAATTAATCTAATCTAATGGCCCCGCCATAGGCACCACACACCAATCCAATACATCCTCCCTCACACAACTCCACCTAATCCCCTTCATTTTTAATTTGATTTTTCCCATCAATATGTGAGTTTTTTATTTTGAAATCTTACTTCACTGTATTTTTAAAATACTATCTTATTTGCAAAAATACCATCTTATTTGCAAAAATACTATCTTATTTGTAATGGCTGCGCAACAAGTTGCACTAAGTTGCATATGCAACTAAATGGAACTAAAAATTGTAATTTGAATTTCCATTTTTTTTTACCAACTTCCGATTCTATATAAGGGTTGCGCAGCAGCAAAAAATTGAAATTTAACTTTTAGTTTTTAGTTGCATTTAGTTGCATAGGTTGCATATACAACTGAACGCAACTGAAAACATAAAGTTGAATTTTCATTTTTTGCTGCTACGCAGCCCTTATATATAACTATAAGTTGGCAAAAAATGAAAATTTAACTTCCAGTTTTCAGTTGTATTCAGTTGCATATGTGGTTGCGTTCAGTTGCATGTGGTTGCATTCAGTTGCAACTGTTGTGACCATAATCTCGCATGAGTTAGATTTAGGCCCACTAGAGGGTTAGGGCCCAGATCCATGAAGAGAATGAGTAATCTGTCAGGTTTCCGGAGGCCTACGGTAGCCCTAGGGGTTACCATGTACACTACAGCACGGGAACGCATGACTAAGGGTCTCAAGGTATCGCCTTGAGGATAACCTATAACTATTACCAGTCATCCAATAGAGCTTCCAGAGTAGCTTCCGTGATAGGGGTTACCGGAGGGGGTACCGGAGCCAGGCTACCGGGCGATACCCCCAGCTTCCGCCGGAAGCCTGATTAGGCTGCCAAATCAGATAAGGCACGCCTCCTACTTTTTAGGAACACGTTTATATCATTTAAAAACACTCTCAAACAGATAAACATTCAGTTATTTGAGGATATATGTCATATATACTTGATAAATGATACAAAATTATGATAAATGCTTGAGATAATCATTCTATGTTACCTAAACTGCTTGGTAACCTGATTATACACATCATACTCGATTATTATCAGAAATAACAGTCATTATCCCACTGGAGAGAGGATAACTCATGACAAACAAACGATCATATCATTCAAGAACTACATTCGGGCTTGATCCACTATAAATAGTGGTATGTAGGCAGTTTACGGGATCTTCTTCGACACTTTACACTCCTTGAGTAGCTAGAGCACGTGCACTCTTGTGTGACACAGTCAAATTAGGGTTCTTGGCTGGCCAACATTTGGTCCTTGAGCTCTCATCCCGTAGATTCAGTCCGATCCTTCCGAGGAACCACATCCCGTGTTCTTCGGTAACCCTAGTCGTGAGCCTTCCCGGGCGGCTAGCCATTGATCTTCAACCACGAGCCTTTCTGGGTGGTTGGACGATTCCTTGTTTATTGGCGCTATTCCAGCACGAGGCCTCGTAATCTGTTGTGCTAAAATCCTCCCACAACAATTGGCGCCCGAAGGAGGGGCCTCAAAAGTCGTCATTTGGAGGAGATATGACGAGTGACAATTCTGAAAGTGATAAAACACCGTCTCAGGACGGTAATGGACGAAACAAAGGTGGTGATGATGTTAGTAAAAGGGCATCATGGACTATCTGAAGACGATGAATGAAAGAGTCAACAACTTGGAAAAGGGTTCCGAGAAAATGAAAAAATGGCAAAGGAAGTGCAAGTCGAAGTCAAAAAAGAAGAATGTGACTCCGACAAGGCTGAATTTCGAGTCTGAGGACAATATTGAGGACAACACTGATCATGTCCCATCTGAAGAAGACGCAGAAGAGCCTGTGGAAGAAGAATATGAGGGCGACCAATCTGATGTCCTGGAAACCCAGGGTGCCGAAGGTTCACCCACCAGAAGTCTAAGTGTTTTTGATCGAGTTGGCAAAAAACTGACTAACAAAGACCTTCGTCACAAACTGATTCACACTGGAAGCAAAGATCGGAGAGATGGCAATGGGCGGGTTCCATAACTCAGGGTTCCCGAGAACGCCGAGAGAGGTCCCACACGGTACCCCCAAAAAGCATTTCCAGGAGGTCCAGATCTGATGGCAGAAGGAATTATAGGCAAAGCAGTCACTCTTCTTGGCATAGAAATAGGAGATCCCGCTCTACCGGAGTCCCAACCGGTGGGGGGTACCGATCAGGATTCCGGCTCCCATCAAAGTTCAGTCCCTAGAAGAAGTAAGACAGCCAATGAAGATGATGACTCTGAAAGTGATATGCTTTCGGATGGTGAAAATGGACAGTTCAGGATGTCTGACTGGAAAAAGGCCTTGGAAAAGATCAAGGAGGAGAAAAAGTTTAAGTCCGATATCACTGCCGGTTCCCCATTTTCTGTAAAAGTGAAAAAAGCAGCCTTGCCAAGGTTCTTCAAGATGAATACTGATCTGAAATTCAATGGAAACTCAGATCCAGTTGAATACCTGAGCCGTTTTAATACGGAAATGGATGTCTACCAAGTGGAAGACTTAGCAAGGTGTAGGCTACTGGCCTCCACACTGAGTGGGAATGCCCACCAATGGTTCAAAAGGCTAGCTGAAGGGTCTATTAAATCCTGGAGGAAGATGGGAGATCAGTTTATCTCTCAATTCAGGGCTACCGTGGCCTATGCCCCCCGGTGAATACTCTGGCTAATATCAAGCAAGAACCCCACGAAACTTTAAGACAATACTTCAAAAGATTTAATGAGCAAGTGCCAAAAGTGAAGAAGGCCTCTGATGAAACTCTGAAGAATTTCCTGATAGCCGGGGTAAGGCCTGGAACCGAGTTTTGGAAGGAATTGTAAACTGAGGAGCCCGGAACCCTGGCGGAATTCTACCAACAAGCAGAACGCCACAAAGTGATTGAGAAATCCATGGCAAAATTGTCCAAAGATTCCAATTCCCGAGGTTGGAGCAGGAACAAAAGAAATCGTTCTTACAGCCTTAAAAGGGATTCGAACAAGAGGGCTTCCGGGAGTGGTACTGCCGGCTTAGGAGCCCCCCGGTATGATGACAAGACTGCCCCTATTGCTGTTAATGCAACTAAGGATAGAGTTTCTGCCAAAGACAGACTCACTCCAAAGGCGAATTTTCAGAAATACTCAGAGTATACTCCTTTGACTGTCCCAATCAGTCATATTCTCGAAGTGAATGAGAAGAATGGGCTATTCCGGAGGCCCTACCGGGTAGGGCCCCCAGGAGTGAAAGATCAAGGAAAGTACTGTGCATTCCATGAAGTGAATGGACACGAGACTGCTGATTGCAGGCACTTGAAAGATCAAATTGAAGAATTGATTAGAGGTGGATACCTGACTGAATTTGTAGCCCAAGAGGCTAAGAAATATAAAGAAGGTAGAGATAACAAGGACAAGGCTCCTGGAAACCAAGAAAGGACTACCCGAGCTAATAGCATCCATACCATCTTTGGCGGCCCTTATTTGGGGGGTGCCAATCGGAATGCCAGAGATAGGTATGCCCGGGAAGCCAGGGGCAAACCCCTAACTAATGTGTTCCACCTTGCAGAAAGGCCCCCTAAGCTGTTCAAAGGGGAAACCGCTGATATTTCCTTTACCGAGGAGGATGCCAAGTGGGTTCACCACCCTCATAATGATGCTTTGGTGGTAACCGTGAGTATTGGTGGAAGAATGTGCACAGAGTGCTGGTTGATAATGGAAGCTAATTAAATATCTTGGCATATACCACATTCCAGAAATTAGGACTTTTGGACAAAGAGTTATTGCCTACCAATAATGAGCTATATGGGTTTACCGGTAACCCAGTCCAAATCATGGGCAAGGTCAAATTACCTTTGACATTGGGTGTGGATCCCTGCAAGGCCACCCAAATGGCAGAATTCATGGTGGTAGATGAAGACATATCCCACAATGCAATTCTTGGTAGACCAATATTGAAAGATATGAGGGTGGTAACCTCAATATACCACTTTTCAATGAAGTTTCCTACACCAAATGGCATTGGGTGTGTGAAGGGATGTCAACATGAGTCAAGGGAATGCTATAACAGAGCTGTGCAGGCTGCCGAGAAGGCAGACAAACCTATTCAAGTTGAAGAAAAGGCTGATGGAGAAGCCTTAATGAGAAGCCATGGGCTTGAGCCACAGAAGTTTGAAAGAGCATCATGTAATGCCATCATGATAGTGGAATTGCCAGATGAACCTACTAAAGAGGTTCATAATTTTCGGGGGGTAGTACCACCACAAAGCTTGTTGTTGGAAGCTGCCGAAAAAAATGATGAAATTCATAACATTTCACTGGATGGCATAGTAAAAAGTGCCTCAGATGATGATCTAGACGAAGCAATGCTAGAGAATGAGAACCAGGGAGCGGAGAGAGGACTCCCGGTTGAGATTGACATTGATCCCAGGATGCCCGGTACCCTGGAAAAGGCAGGGGCTGCCGAGGATACTATCCCCATACTAGTGGATGCTGAAGATCCTAGTAAAATCTTGAAAATCGGGCAACAGCTAGATGAAAATACAAGAGAAAGGTTGACTGCTTTCCTTAAAAGCAACCTTGATGTGTTTGCATGGTGTCATTCTGACATGGTGGGGATTGACCCGAGAGTCATGTGCCACCACTTGAACATCAACCCTGAGAGAAGGGGTATCCGGCAGAAGAGAAGGCCTGTCAGTGGTGAAAGGGCTACCGCCCTCCAGGAAGAGGTAGACCGGTTATTGAAGGCTGGTTTGATCAAAGAATCCTTCTACCCAACATGGCTAGCAAACCCAGTACTGGTCCGAAAGCCTAATGGGAAATGGAGGACATGTGTTGACTTTACTGATCTAAATAAGGCATGCCCTAAGGATAGCTTCCCGCTACCCAGAATTGATCAACTGGTGGATGCCACGACAGGCCATGCTTTGCTAAGTTTCATGGATGCCTACTCCGGATATAACCATATACCGATGTTTGAACCGGACCAGGAGCATACCAGCTTCATAACTGATAGGGGACTGTACTGTTATGTGGGGGTGCCGTTTGGGCTATTGAATGCCGGGGCTACCTATCAGAGGCTGGTAAACATGATGTTTAAAGAACAGATTGGTAAGACTATGGAAGTCTACGTTGACGATATGTTGGTCAAATCAAAGGTGGCAGCCGACCATGTGTTGCACCTATCTGAGATGTTTGATATCCTAAGGAAGTATCGGATGAAGCTGAACCCCCAAAAGTGTGTTTTTGGGGTGGAGTCTGGAAAATTTCTTGGATTCATTGTGAACCACAGAGGGATTGAGGCAAACCCCACCAAAATCAAAGCATTGCTGGAACTGAGGTCCCCAAGGAATGTAATAGAAGTCCAAGGGCTTACCGGAAGGGTAGCAGCCCTAAATAGATTCGTATCTCGGTCTTCCGACAAATGCAAGGAGTTTTTCAAGGCTATCAAGAAGGGTCAAAACTTTGAATGGACCCCGGAATGTGAGGAAGCCTTCAAGAAACTAAAAGAACAGCTGGGAAGCCCACCATTGCTCTCCAAACCCTTGGAAGGTGAGGTACTCATTTTATATTTAGCTGTTTTTGAATACTCTATAAGTGCTGTGTTGATCCGGGAGGAAGAATAAGTACAATACCCGGTATACTATGTGAGCAAAAGGCTGATGGATGCGGAAACCCGGTATCCTAGCATGGAAAAGCTAGCATATGCTCTAATATTGGCTTCCAGGAAGCTAAGGCCTTACTTTCAGGCCCATAAAATTGAAGTTAGAACATCCTTCCCGTTAAGGCAAGTGATGCACAAGCCGGAAGCCTCCGGTAGAATGATGAAATGGGCTGTCGAGCTAGGACAGTTTGAAGTAGATTACAAGCCCCGAACTGCTATCAAAGGCCAAGCACTGGCCGATTTCTTACTGGAGTTTCCTCCTGATTTTGAGGTTACCGGAGAAGATTGTACCCCGGTATCCCCAGTTACCGAAGGGGATGCCGAAAGCCCCCAATTATGGTGGAACCTGTATGTTGATGGTGCAGTAAATAATAATGGGGGAGGTGCAGGAATAGAGTTGGTAAGCCCAGAGGGGCACCGAATTCAGAGTGCCATACACTTTGGCTTCAGGGCTACCAACAATGATGCAGAGTATGAGGCCCTGATTGCTGGTTTGAAACTGGCTCTGGAAATGAAGGTAGAATACCTAAATGTGTTTAGTGACTCCATGCTGATTGTGTGGAAAATTAAAGGAAGCTTCCAGAGTCGAGGCCCCCGCACTGAACTCTACATGAGGTATGCCCAAGAACTTATCAGTAGGTTCAAATTACTAAATCTAAATCAAATCCCAAGGGTGGAAAATGCCAATGCTGATGCCCTTGCCAAGTTGAGATCCCAAAAAGAAGCTGTCCTGTTAGGGGTGATACCCCTTGAAGTGCAACTCCAACCGAGTATCCATCGAGAGGAGACTATGGAAATAGAATCTTCAATGGAAAGTCAATGGACAACCCCAATACGTGAGTATATCACCAAGGGGACACTTCCGGAAGACAAAGATGAAGCTCGGAAACTCAAATATAAGGCTGCCCGTTATGTGATCTATGATGGCATCATATACAAGAGGGGATTAAATCAACCTCTACTTAAGTGCATATCTGGAAATGAATGTGAATACATCCTAAGGGAAATTCATGAAGGCATTTGTGGCAACCACTCGGGGGGTACCTCCCTGGCCCACAAAATTCTCCGACAGGGCTATTACTGGCCTACCATGAAAACTGATGCTTATGACTTTGCTAAAGCTTGTGATCAATGCCAAAGGTTTGCAAACTTCAATAGCAACCCAGCTGTGGAACTAAGACCCATTGGAAGCCCCTGGCCCTTTGCAATATGGGGGATTGACCTGATTGGGGAGCTTCCCAAAGGCAGAGGTGGTGTGAAATATGTCGTGGTAGCCGTTGACTACTTTACCAAGTGGGCAGAGGCGGAACCCCTAGCTACCATCACTGCCGGTAAGCTGAAGGAATTTGTTAAGCGAGCCATTATATGTAGATACGGGGTACCGTACAAGCTGATCTCAGACAATGGCAAGCAATTTGATAGTAGAGAAATGAGAAGTCTATGTGATGACTTGGAGATAAAGAAAGATTTTTTAGCCGTTTGCCACCCTCAAAGCAATGGGCAGACGGAAGCTGTGAATAAAATCATCAAGCACACTCTAAAAGCAAAGTTGGAAGATAAAAAGGGAAATTGGCTAGAGGAGCTTCCAATGGTCCTGTGGTCTTACAACACCACTCCCAGGTCCACAACCGGAGAGTCTCCCTTTGCTCTAACCTATGGCTGTGAAGCTATGGTCCCAGTGGAAGTCGGGACAGGGTCCTACCGGAGGGACAATTTCAGTCAAGAATCAAATGAAATAAATCGGAGGCTGGCTCTAGACATGGTAGAGGAAAACTGGGCTACCGCCCAGCTGAAACTCGCGGCTTACCAGCAGAGGACCCGCAAATACTATAACAACAAGGTATGCCCTCGACCCCTCAAGGTTGGCGACCTGGTACTGAGAAGAATGATGCCCAATATGCGGGTTCCCGGGCACGGAGCCTTTGGAGCAAACTGGGAAGGGCCTTACAAAATAAAATCTATCTTTTGGGAAGGCACTTACCACCTTGAAGACATGGATGGGAACACTATTCCCCGTGCTTGGAATGCCGAGCACCTAAAAAAGTACTATCAGTAAGACTCTTTTCAGAGCAAATGTAGGCCTCTTTCAGGCTTAGGATGAATAAAGGCAACCTACTAGTTGTAGTTGCACCATTTCCCTTTCAGTTCTTAGGATTTCATGATTTTCAATAGATGCCCGGGGGGTAGTGGATGCACACCCCGTCTGGATGAAATTTGATGTATTCGTACTCTTTGATTTTCAGTAAAAGCAGAAGTTGATTGTTTCCTTTTACATTTACCACTTATAAATATTTTCAGAAAGATATGTAAGACCTACAAGCATAGTTCTACATGGTAGCTAGGCTACCATCCAGAACTAGGGGGGTAGTAGTGGATACACCTCTCAGCTTAACAGGTTGAAATTATCAGAATTGCAAATTTTTGCCATTTCCAGACATGTACGGAACCTTGAGTGGTTCACATGGCTTACTTGGTTATCAGGGCATGTATGGAACCCTGTTCGGCATACATGGTTCCCTTCATTACTTGGGCTTGTGTGGTAACCTGATTGGCACACTTGGATCCCTTCAATACCAGACATGTACGGAACCTTGAGTGGTTCACATGGCTTACTTGGTTATCAGGGCATGTATGGAACCCTGTTCGGCATACATGGTTCCCTTCATTACTTGGGCTTGTGTGGTAACCTGATTGGCACACTTGGATCCCTTCAATACCAGACATGTACGGAACCTTGAGTGGTTCACATGGCTTACTTGGTTATCAGGGCATGTATGGAACCCTGTTCGGCATACATGGTTCCCTTCATTACTTGGGCTTGTGTGGTAACCTGATTGGCACACTTGGATCCTTTCAATACCAGACATGTACGGAACCTTGAGTGGTTCACATGGCTTACTTGGTTATCAGGGCATGTATGGAACCCTGTTCGGCATACATGGTTCCCTTCATTACTTGGGCTTGTGTGGTAACCCGATTGGCACACTTGGATCCCTTCAATACCAGACATGTACGGAACCTTGAGTGGTTCACATGGCTTACTTGGTTATCAGGGCATGTATGGAACCCTGTTCGACATACATGGTTCCCTCCATTATTTGGGCTTGTGTGGTACCCTGGTCTACCCACTTGGATCCCTTCATTACAAGACATCTTTGTAGGATTGGCCTACATGGCATCACCACACATGATCTATTAAATGACTGGGACTCCCAGAATAAAGGTTTCCAGGCTGAGCCTCCGGTACCCAGGCTACCGGATAGGGGCTACCGGCCACGGGGCTCCCGGAGTCAGGTTCCTGCCTTCGGGCTTCCAAATGGAATTGGGATACCGGACGGTACCCCCACACCCACAGTGACAACCAAGCAGACAAAGGTACAAGTAGTCTATCAGTTCTATGGTCACCTATCCGGGTATGAGTTGCCATATTTACTCTTGTACTCTTCTACACTGCGATACCATTCTATCGTTCCTATCTTGATTCATGATCTAATATCTATTTAATCAAAATATATATGACATATATCCTCTGAGAACTTGTACAAACTTGTTTTAGGATTAGTCAGGAGAGTCATTTTACCGGATAGAATTCGATGGTGGCGTTTAGTTATGCACTATTTTTTTCTTACTTAGCATATTGGTACCCTAGAGAATGAGTACTATGTGGGTTCGATGAGTAAGGATTATTAAGTCTAAGTTGGTTCTCGTTGCATAATCAGAAATGATGCGACAATCATACCCACTACATAAAAAACCAGATAATAAGATAAACATGCATTTGATGAGCAAGGCAAGTTCAAAAGTGCCAAGGCTTACGACCATAGAACGAGTAGAGTTATGAAATTTAAGATTACATTCGTGGAGCGTTATAGGAGCCCACCCCTTTTTTAATCAAAACCATAAAGTTTATGAAACCAGCGGAATAAAAGTTCAAGATGATGAGAGAGGAATGACTTAGGAAGACGAAGGGTCTTTGGCAGCCTCAGAACTAGGGGAATCCTCGACAGGATCAACCTTTCCAGCGGAATCACCTGGTGTAACCTCAACCACATCTGTGGGAGCATCAACCCTAGCTACTTGAGCATCCTCGTTTGCGTCCTTCGGGATAGCCAACGGCCTGGCTATTGTCTTTGAAACAGGAGTCTGGGACCCAGCAACCTCCGCCTTGAAACTCTCCACTTGCTTTACCGCATCCTTGCCTAGAAGCGCCCAATACAAGTTAGGCATTGCTCGCCAGGTAGACCTCATGTAGTCGGTAGCCCCCTTGGCAAAACCCAAGTTATACCTTTCTGGAAGGGCCTCCTTGAGCCTTCTGACCGATGCTTGCAGGGAATCCACCTGTAGATTCAGCTCTTTAATCTCGGAGGCATGGACTACCATCCTTTCCTCCTTCTCTTCTTCCTGAGTGGCAACCAGCTTACCTAACTTATCCTTTTCCTTGGCTAACACAGATAACTCTCCCTTCAACCTCTTACCAGCCTCAGACAGCTTATTCTTCTCACCTTCCGCAGCTTGCATATCTAACTTCAATTGCTTGATTTCCTCTCGGAGCCTCATGTCGCCACGGGTAGCCAGGGCCATTTGATTGGAAAGCCTAAGTTGATGGAAGAAGCTCTCGCCCGCTGAAAACAGCATGGATCTCGCAGCATCAGAGGTTTTCTGTTTAACCCACCCAACAATCGTCTCCAGGGGAATCTGACCTCCAGACATCTGATAGAACTGCTCCACTTCACCTACAGGTGCATCTTGCTGAGATATCCTAACTCTCTTCGAAGATCGAGTTTCTGGGGTAGTCTTGAAACTCCCGGAAGCTTGAGATAATCTGCATTTTTCAGTAGCTGAAAGCTCAACCTTGATGGGTGCAGGAGCTGGGACCCTGGAAATCGGAGTAGCGGTAATAGGGGTTTCCATCATGAGCAAATCGTCTTCAGGAAATAAATCTTCATATTTATCAGATGGTTTGATAAAGGATGGCACAGATCCTGACATACCTGAAATGATGGAACATTGGAGATGTTAGTAACCGTAACACATAACTATATGAGGAAATATCAGGTTACCGGTAGGGTTACCGGAGCCCGATTCCTGGATGCATATGATAACATGAGTAAGAGAAATGCAACAAGTACTACACAGTTTCGAAGCATATACATGAGAAAAGCAATAGAGACGCCACTAATAACGAGTATCTATGAACAAAGGAATATGACATGTTTAGTGAGAATGTAAGAAAAAGGTATAGGGAGCGGTAGCCTGGGATACCGGGAGAGAAGTCAGTGGAAGCCCCATCTCTCTTTCCACGCTTCTTGTCAGTACCCTGAGGTCTGGGCTCTCTTTCCAATCCTTCCTCAACCTCCATCTCATGAGCAGGAGAGGAGGGAGCCACAGGTTTCGAGAACCCTAATCTCGTCAGGGTCTCCGGGGTCAACAAACTCTCCCCGTCTCTCAGAGAGCCCGCCAACTTCATAATCTTTCTAGCCCTTCCCTCTTCAATGCCCTATAGGGATGTTTGTGTTGGGATCCCTAAACAATACAACAAAAGAATAAAAAATAAAACAAAGGTCGAATTAGAAAAGAAGGTGATTCGACGGGGGCTACCCGTAGCACGGCAGGGGGTACCGGATGCTTACCCGGAGTCAGATTCCACTCTTTTCTCACCTCCTCGCAGCCATAACAGTATAAAAACATTTCCAACCAGTCATACATCCCCCGTTTGTTTCCCTTTATACACCCACCTTGCTTATTATTCCATGAGGTTAGGTAAAAGATACCAACCTTCCGCCCTACATCCTTCAATTGATAGAAGTACCCTAGCTCTCTAGCGGTGAGAGGGACAGAGAAGGCTCGATCTTAGAGAATGTACATGCATGCAGCCACCCTAAAAGAATTAGGGGACAATTGCATTGGGGCTATGTCATAAAAGTTCAACTTGTCAATAAAGAACGGATGCATTGGGAGAGAGAATCCCAACTTAAAGAACGAAGCAGATAACACGGCATCAGGCAAGGACTGATCAGGTTCAAAGTTATCAAATCTATGGCACCTCTCACCATCACTGGGTACCACAAGATTACATCCCGGATTGCACGACTCTAATAGTCTGACAAGTCTATCAGTATTCATGGTGGAGTCTAAATTTTCACAGGATGGAACGCAGCTTGCAGGGACGTGAGGCTTCCGATCAACCTCTATCACCAACCCAACTTCGGTATTCCCTTCTTCATCTAGCAGGTTTGAATTTTCAAAAAGCGGCTGCTCAGCCTCATTCCAGAATCCCTCATCCAATCTTTCTTCTTCATCCGTGTTTGAACTCAGATAAATCCTATCAATACCCTCATTACCAAAATTTGACGAGCCAGCCTCCAGGGAAGGGTCGAGACGCCTACTTACGATCTCAGCCTCAAGAGGATTTATTACCTCAACCCGAGAACGGGTCCGAGAACTAATGGAAGGCTTGGATTGTAACAAGGGTTGACGGAGGAGCACCTCATTAAGGTGGGTTGACCCAGAATCCGAAGGCTCACCAGAAATGGGTGACAGGTTACCCACATGTTGTGATGAGCCTCCCGAGATGGACGAGATAGACATCTGCAACCACAGATAGGGAAGCAGATTAGCGTGAGAGAAGAGAGCCGAGCAACCAATAGTAGGAGGAAACGGTGATCCCACTTAATCAACCTAGAGGTACCCTAGACATAATAAGGCTACCGGGTCAAATCGAAAAGGCTAAAAATCGGTGGGTGGCTATCAACATGGCAGCCCAATTTAATGATGCCAGAGCTAACAAAACAAAACAAGGGAAAACACGGGTGCAAAGTACCAGGCATACGCCCAGATTGATCAGTTACCTATATCTATTCGACAGAACAGATCTAAAGTAATGACACTTGATTAGAGCAAACATCAAACATGTTATAAGCACCTAAAGAGTAACCAAGGGGGAAAACGGAGTACATGCCATCCTGAACCCCTCAGGTAAGTATACCATAAGCAGTGAAATTAGCACATGCATCTCAGCATAAAGAGTCAAGCACACGAGATTTAATCTTAACAAGGATGGAGAGTTGATACAGACAACAAAGATTTACGACCATAAACATCAAAATTGGGGCGAATCGAAGCAAACAACATGCAATGATGATTGGAATTATAGCTCTATTATCAATTCAAAAAACAAATATCGACACATGAACATCAAGAATGAAACAACAAAGTTAGAAATATGGGTAGACCGCAAGAATCAAAAAGAAAGGTACCTTAGTGAAGATGGGTGTGTGACTGGCCTAGGCCTCACCGGAGAAGTCCCGTCGGAAACCTTTAAAAGCCTTTTTCGTTACTCAAAAGAGAGAGTATAGCGTAGATAAAGAGGAAAATGACGAAAAGGCTAAGCGTATTGATATATGAAAGTAAATGAAAAAGAGGCGTATTCCCTAGTGACTGAATATGGCACAGAAAACGAGGTATAGAGGGAAACGTGTGGGTACAGGAAAACAAACCGTTCCCTTTTGTTTTAGAGCGGTAGAGTTTGTGATAAGGCTCTCCCCTCTTGATAGTCATCTCTTTTGTTCCAAATGAATAAATCTAATTAATCAGAGCTTTAATAAATAAATCGTATAGCTCCCCACATTAGATTAATTCCGGGTTCCCGTGACGCAGATTACAAGAGCTATCGAATGAAAATACCACTACTAGTTCTGATATTTGCAAATGAGAATTTACTATTTCAACATCGTGTTGGCAAGGCATTGATAAAGTAAGTTTTTGATTTAGAAACTTAGAAAGCGGCACCCTGTGAATAATAGGTTCCCCTTGCACACAGTACTTCAGGGAACCGGGGGGTAGTTGTTGTGACCAAAATCTCGCATGAGTTAGATTTAGGCCCACTAGAGGGTTAAGGCCCAGATCCATGAAGAGAATGAGTAATCTGTCAGGTTTCCGGAGGCCTACGGTAGCCCTAGGGGTTACCATGTACACTACAGCACGGGAACGCATGACTAAGGGCCTCAAGGTATCGCCTTGAGGATAACCTATAACTATTACCAGTCATCCAATAGAGCTTCCAGAGTAGCTTCCGTGATAGGGGTTACCGGAGGGGGTACCGGAGCCAGGCTACCGGGCGGTACCCCCAGCTTCCGCCGGAAGCCTGATTAGGCTGCCAAATCAGATAAGGCACGCCTCCAACTTTTTAGGAACACGTTTATATCATCTAAAAACACTCTCAAACAGATAAACATTCAGTTATTTGAGGATATATGTCATATATACTTGATAAATGATACAAAATTATGATAAATGCTTGAGATAATCATTCTATGTTACCTAAACTGCTTGGTAACCTGATTATACACATCATACTCGATTATTATCAGAAATAACAGTCATTATCCCACTGGAGAGAGGATAACTCATGACAAACAAATGATCATATCATTCAAGAACTACATTCGGGCTTGATCCACTATAAATAGTGGTATGTAGGCAGTTTACGGGATCTTCTTCGACACTTTACACTCCTTGAGTAGCTAGAGCACGTGCACTCTTGTGTGACACAGTCAAATTAGGGTTCTTGGCTGGCCAACATTTGGTCCTTGAGCTCTCATCCCGTAGATTCAGTCCGATCCTTCCGAGGAACCACATCCCGTGTTCTTCGGTAACCCTAGTCGTGAGCCTTCCCGGGCGGCTAGCCATTGATCTTCAACCACGAGCCTTTCTGGGTGGTTGGACGATTCCTTGTTTATTGGCGCTATTCCAGCACGAGGCCTCGTAATCTGTTGTGCTAAAATCCTCCCACAACAGCAACTATAAGAAATAGAGAGTTATAAGTGCCCCTGCGGGCCTTGCAACCCAAATCAAAGCAACTACCTAAATCCACCAACATTTGATAGATTGGAATTGAATTCGAAACTGATACATACATACATACATACATCTATATCTATATAACCTAAATCTGAAAGCAACCAAAATCACCCTATATTTAACCAAAATATGAAAGGAAACGCAACCAAAACAACTTATTTTATCAACCTAAATCCACCAAAAGCCACGCCATCGGAGATTGTGCCCCTGCGGGGCCTTGGAAAAGAAGTTCACTGGAGAAGATGATGCTATGGCAAGGTCGTCGGAGATGTATGATGAAATTGGAGATGGAGGCTACGATGTAGAACAAATTGAGGGAGGCGGAGGGTAGAGCCGAAGTGGGTGAGGGAGGCGGAGGCGGAGGTATGTGGGCGGAGGTGGGCGTGGGTGGAGGCGGTAGGTGGTAGGTAATGGGTGTGGGTGGTGGTGGTGTGAAAAAGAAGAAGAAGGTGGGTTGGAGAAGATGGGGGTATATTATCAATTAAGATAGTATATTTGTAATTAATTTAAAAATATAGTATATTTGCAAAAAAAACTAGAAAATGATTAATACATATTTGCAATTAATTTAAAAATATAGTATTTTGGATAAATAACCTTATATAAATCATACATAGATTTATCCTCTTTTAATTATTTTTATTTATAAAAAATAATTAATCAAGTATTATTTATTATTAAGTAATAAATTATTCACTAATTGTGAAGAAAATTAATTCAATAAGAACTCAGCTACTAAAAATGATACCTAATTTTTTTTTAAAGTTAAATGAAAAGTAGTTAAATTAAACGAATAATCTTATCTAATAAGTATTTATCATTAACATATTGAAAATGAATATTTATATTATTCAAACAAAAATATTAAATATAATTATAAATTAAGAAAATTCATAAACTAATATAATTTTAAAGATTAAAAAAATATCCGTGCATTGCACGGGATATAAACTGGTAGAATATAGGCTTTATTATAACTTAAACCTTAAATTATGATTCTCTGTACACATAAAAGCCTAAATCAAAATGTCGCACACATCGAACCCTTAATTATCAACACTTGTACATACAAAACCTTAATACTACTGAATCGGGAAATGTTACATTCACATGCGGGTACGTAAAAAGGGTAGAAGCAATATATTTTCCCTCCAAAGTTGCAAGACAGTTTCCCACCAAAGACACACACCTTTTACAATAGAGTTTTCAGCTATTATGAACATGAAGTATGAGGTGGAGCAAAAAGGTGGATAGATGAATCTACTAAAGTTCCCGTGTAAAGCTTGTGTTGAAGCTACTAAAGCTCTAGTGATTCTTATGAAACCCTACTGTGTACCAGAATTTTTCAATGTAAAATGAAATGCGTTAACTTAACAAATAATATGATGTGGAACATAAACATTTAATCCGATGCGCAACATAAACATTTGATCAAATTAGTAGAAATTAACCACTCCCATACTGATTAGGACTGGTATTTGCACAATTATTAGTAGATATGTATCGATCTAATTTCTTTTCTGAGAGTATCCCTCGCCCGATAGCTAATATATCTCGATTTAGTAGTATTTTTCGGATTAAGGGTTTGTATGTACAAGTGTTGATAATTAGAGAAAATGACCAAAATGACACAAAACACAACCCAGCTGCCCAAAATGACCAATCGAGCGAACAATGCCCAAAATAACCACGGATTACGTATTTGCGATCTGCGTGACATGGGATACGCATGTTGAACATGCGCATCTGGGGTCATGAATCACCCAGATGCGTGATGACGTCATGTGACGTCATTTTTGCAATTGCAGCTCCGATCGTCTCTCTCGCTCAAAATCGCCTCTACGATCGTCTCACTTCATTCACCATAGTCCGAAAATGTCCACTGCTTCTGATGGCATCAAAAGGAAGCCCACAACTCCCTCTCCATTTTAATCCATTAATTTGTTGATTTTTGGCCCCAAATGGGCATGTATGAACCCACCGGAAAGCAAATTGAAAAACGAGGTCATGTTTTGGGTCTTTTAAATCCGGTGAAACAAATGAAAAAATGAATGGTATAGACATGTTGAGGGTGAAAAGGCGATCAATTTGATATATAGTATGGTAGTGAAAGATTGTTGGAAAGAGGTGAGCGAAGTGGTCAAAAATTTGGACGGAAAACGAGTCTGACAGCGTACCGAAGGAGACGATGAACAGTGCCTAATACGCATGCTCTACATACGCATCCCGGCCCACGCATTCTGAACATGCGTATCCCAAGTCTTGTTCCACACGCCCATGCCTCACTTTTACAAACTCCACGCATCTATATAATGCTTATAGGTCCTATACGCATGTCTGACATGCGTATACCCTGTACGCACAACGCAAATGCGTAGTTCGGTGGTCATTTTGGGCACTCCACTTTAAATTTTAGTTATTGAGAGCTTTCACCCTGATAATAAAGGATTCTATGTATACGACATTTTTTTTAATAGTTTACATTTTTTTTTTAGAATTCTATGTGTACAGAGAGTCGTACTTTAAGTTATAATTAAGCCTAGAATATGTTATAGTTTCAAAAAAAAAGCCTAGAATATATTATGGGGGTATTTGGAAGTTAGAGGTTTGGGGGTAGATTAGAGGTTTGACCAAATAAAACCTCTAATGTGAGTGTTTGGTTGTTAGAGGTTTGAGTTAGAGGTTTTGGATAAAAAAACTAATTTTCAAAAAGCTCATTTTAGGAGCTTTTTCAATTAGAGGTTTGCTATGTGTCACAAAAAGTTATTCAAAAAGCTATTTACCAAACACTTTTATTCAAAACAACTAATTCAATCCGCTAGTCAAAACAGCTAATTCAATCCGATATCAACTAACAGCTATCATCTAATTGCCAAACAGGGCCTATAAGTAAAAATTGAAGAAATGGCAGGAAAGGTTGGATTTGAATTAGACAAAATAAGAGACAAAAGCCAGATTCTCTCTGCCAAACAAAAGAGTTGCGAGAAGCCAATCGTACTTTAGATGGGAATCATGTTGAAGAGCAGTTTGGGCGGAAGATTGATCGGATTTTCCTCCGCTACCACTAATGCTACCTTGGAACAGTACTGTTATTATTATCCTACACCAAAAAAAAGAGCTCGAAAAATTCACTCCCTTTCTTGCAGCTTCACTTCATCCCCTTCCCCTCGGATCTCACGCTTAACAGGTTAGCCAGCACAGTCCTATATCAAATTTTTATTATTATTACTACAGATATTACAAATTCTCTTTCAATTATCTGTTTTTACCTAAATCTTTTATCTTTCGAAACTACTGTAATTATTATGTTATCATTGTTGATTTGATGTTCACATCTGCCCTGAAACCTATTCATATTCACATCCTTGTATAATTAATTCAATCTGGGATCTAAAGTTTATATCTTTTTCTATTAAAACAATGCTTGAAAATTAACTATGCAATCATTAACCTTGCTGGGGGGTTTCATATTTCTGTTTGGGATTTAAAGTTTCTACCTTTCTACTGCTGGAAACAACTTATCTTAATCACTTCTCATTTCTTGATATTTCACATCTTCACTCATTACATCCTTGACTATTTATAAGCTTATTAGTTTGTTTGTTTGTTTTCTTTTGGTGGGTGTGTGTGTGTTTTGAGTTTTGACTAGATAACTCTTTTGTTGGCAGCTGATGATTTAATTAGTAAACCCTACAAACTGGAGAAAGAAGCCAAAAGAGGATCTGATACGGATGAAAACGAGGTGAAGCCCGTCATTCAAAAGGGGGATGTTGTTTGTTTGTCCGACCTTCTTTTCACCAAGAACCGAGATTACCTAGTTAAAAACAACAATCAACAGGTACATACATACATACAATATATCATGGCATTACATTTCATTCCACATTCTTTCTTTTCTTCTGCCTTTATTTTTTTTTTTTTCTCTACTTCCCTTCTAAGAGATATCATTGCTATAATCAGCATCTCCACTAAGTCACTAACTACTCCGTATCATAGTTATGTCCAAGTAGTTATTTTTCTATCTTCTTTGTTAACTCTTTTTAAATCATTTCTGATATTTTCAAAGGAAATAAAATTATGGCTGTTTACATTGTTTGTAGGTTAAAGCTGAGCAGCTGGCAGGAAAGGTCATTGTGATCTATTTTGTGCCACTATTCGGTTGTCCTCATAACTTGATTCGGTGCATGGCATTGTTGACGGAGATGCACCGTGATTGTAACATTAACAATACTTTTGAGGTCGTTTTTGTCACTCTTCATGGTGGTTGTGTACATTGTGCTACCTCTAAAAGAAATAAAGCATGCCATCTTAAAAAACCGGAGTGTTTCCAAGATATACTTTCTCGCATGCCATGGACTACCATCCCAGTCTCTGATATAGCATCCAGGAAATGTCTGCAAAGAAGCTTCGGTGTTCCCGATATGACGTCGTTACCTGCCATCTTTGTCATTGATTCAAATGGCAGGGTTTTGCAAGATGATTGGTTAGTTATTGAAGATTATGGAGCCTTAGGCTATCCTTACAGCGACGAAAGGATAAGATTTCTCAAGGGAGAAGATGAAGCAGTTGCTAAGCAGCCTTCCTTGAAAGCCGTCCTGGCCTCCCCTCAACGTGATTATGTCATCTCAAATCAAGGAGAGAAGGTGTGATTTGTATGTTTGACCACATAAAATAGTGGTTATGAGACTAATCTGTTTATTTATATATTATTTTTAATTATGTTTTTTGTTTCCTTGCTGGTCTTTTTCCATTCAGTGACTTGCATAATGAGTATGGATTATCATCTTTTAACTCCATTTGTGCTATCTACCTACCTACTTCTTGACAGGTACCTATTCATATCCTTGAGGATAAAGTGGTAGTCCTATATTTTTACAGAGAAGGTGAAACCGACGACACACTCACTGAACAACTTAAGATAACTTATGGAAGGTCAGCAGTGGAGCAAAATTTTGAGATTGTGCTCATTTACTTTTGCGACCCGCCGATTACGAATGAAGAAACATTCCGGAAGAAGTTTGAGACTATGCCTTGGTTGGCAATCCCGTTCAAAGACCCGAATATTGTGAAGTTGAAGCGGATTTTCAAGCACCGTTTTAGCGATAGGAATCCACTCGAGGTTGTGATTTTTGGGCCTCATGGTGAATTTTTCGAACCATTTGGTAGAGACATCTTGTTGCGATATGGGACTAAAGCGAGCCCATTCACCCGCAAGGTAGCTGCAAAGTTAGAGACAGAAAAGGTAAAGGAACTGAAGCTGGAGATGCTATGTGATCAAGACACCGTCTTCAGAAGGAAAGACGGGTCTGAGGTGAGTTCTTTTTATTATATCATGCATGTTTTGAAATTTGAACTTCCTCAGTTATCTCACCATAATTCAGACAGTTCTTGACAGACCACATACTAGAAACCGGATGTAATGTAGAAACTACAGATTTTTAGCTTCTTTTATATAAGATCAATCATTTTTCAATATTAATGCGTCTAATAGATTTCGTACTTTTCTGTGCTTGTTGACTTATTTTTTTGACCTCACAGGTTCCTTTCTCAGAACTTGCTGGGAAGCGAGTTATGATTTTTTATGAAAAATCAGGTGAGAATTGCCCGTGGGATGGCTGCTGCCAGTGCCGGATTTTCGGATTGCTGAAGATGTTAAAAGAAAAGTATCTCCAGATGAAGGGTACTGATGATGAGTTTGAAGTGATCCACATCGTAGACAAGAATGAGCGTGGAAACCCAAATTTAAAGACACTGCGATTAATGCGCAGTAATGGTTTTGAAACAGAATCTTTTGCGAGTGTGCACATTGAAGATTTCCCTTGGTTGTTGGTATCACTTGGAAACAACCTGTTACCTGCTAGTTTTGGTACCTATCTATATCTTGATGGGGATGTGTGTGATGTGTTTCCATTGCTTGAAAATCCATGTCTAATTCTTGCCTTTGATCAAGATGGAAGACTTGTGAGAAGAACATTTTATCCTACACTCGAGGGTACAAACTTTCCCTTTGGTGATATAGAACAGGAGACCTTGAAGCAGTTAAATGAACTTTTAACTCTTGATCTGGGACTGCTGGCTCTCTTGGACGAATTGGACGAATAGGGGAGGATCGTCTAAAACAAGAGTTTGGTACAACTAATATCTAAGATCATATTTAAGAAAACTGTATTATTCTGACATAAACTGGCTGTGTTTTTCTTTTGGACTGTGGACATTTGATTTCTATGATTATTAGTGTTTGATGAATTAAAACAAACTTCGGTGGTTAATGGTTGGTATGCTGATTGATTATAGGACTTGTATTTGACTTTTAGCTGCGGCAGGCTTACCAAATTGATTATAGCACTTGTATTTGACTTTAGTAGCGGCAGGCTTACCTTTTTGGTTTTGGAGCTACTTTCATAAGTAGCTTGCATTTGCGTCTAGATGTTTGTATTTGTTGTTTGCCAGTTTATAATATTGTCATTTTCATTCACATATGATAATTATTGTTAGATACTTAGATTAGAATGTTGAAACTTCTATTTTCCTCCATCTCAGTTCTAATAATTTAAATGAATTGCGGGTGCTATGTCGGTTTTTATTTGATGATTTGTGTGTGTAGATTGTAGAGATGAGTGGCTGATCAAGTGTTTGTTTAAATGACATACACTTCTTTGTTTCTATGTATTATTAGAAGCGTCAAGAGCTTCTTATTCTTCGCCTCCTTCGGAACCAGACTATTATATCGAATCAGTTTCGCTATTGATCTTGCAGGCTTGCAGCTTATTTCTACTATTTCAATCTCTTCCGCAGTGGAGTCCTGATGTTGATCGAAAAGTCCCAGTCAAGGACTTTGATCTAAACTCCTTTTACTGCGATATAAATGTTCTTGGAATATATATAACACGTATTCTACATATTTAAGTATGTGACTTAAAAATGAGATTGTATGAATAGTGTTTATATTCCTAAATATTCATAATCGAGAATTGTTAAAATGGGACAATTATATTACATAAAGATTAATATGTTTGTTGATCACATCTTATTGGTCATATGTAAATGTTAATCATGCGTAATTGCAAGTCAGCCAACCATAACCTTAAGTGGCTAGCTTCTCTGAACTATAAAATTACCCAAACAGATATTAACTTAAAATTTTTAATTTTACTTGTCAATTTAAGTAATTTAAGTCATAACAGACTCGAACTTCGGTAATCTTTGTAAGACGAATTTATTTTAAAATGTAATTTGAACTTGATTTTTTGTTCAAAAAGTTGGGTACTTCTTTTCACATTGCGAAACGAACTTGAATTTGTGGGTGCAAAATCATCTTATAACAGTACGTAATTCTGCAAGGACTACAATTATTATTTGATAGCCAAAAACATGAGGAAATGATCCCAAGTTAGCAAGTGAAGGATTTGACAGACGGTCAGTGACTCAGTGCAGCACCAATCAGAAACTCCAAAATCTTATCTTCCAAACAAAAACCAATCTGGTCATCCACTTCCTGGGAAATCCCCTGATCCAAAACCAGCCATCTTAAAACCACAAAAACTCTCCTCTCATCCACCTTGTTTACTACACATTCCATACTAGTAATAATAAAAATAATAACTCACAAATAATATACTAAATACAAAAATGGCTTCGACTTCATGTTTCTTGCACCACCCGGCACTCCTTAGATCTTCAACTTCACAACGTCAAGTTCAATCCATCAAGGCCAGCCAAGTAATCTGCCGCGCCCAGAAGCAGGTGTCTGTTCTGGAAGATGATGCTGCCAGTGCCACCGTGTCTCGTAGGTTGGCTCTCACGCTTCTCATTGGTGCTGCTGCCGTTGGCTCCAAGGTTTCTCCTGCTGATGCAGCTTATGGTGAATCTGGTAATATTATTCATCTTTTCTACACTCGTACAAACACAAATTTAACTGTTTTCACTAAGCTTGCCATCTGTTATCACTTACTAGTTTCGGAAATATATAGGTTCTTGCTTCCTTTGAATCTCAACAGGCACAAATGTACTTAGTGTCAACCATTCTTTTGAGTATGTTACACATTTTTTGATGCATTAGATATTTAAGTATATGGGGACGGAAGGTCGGGATTCGAACACATGACCTCTGGCCATGGGGCCATCATGCTATTGATGAATCCTTTAGCATCAACATTCAACCCTTTAGGAATAATGTTTTGCAATATCTACGATGCAATAGTCCTTTAGCATCAACATTCAACCCTTTAGAAATCATGTTTTGCAATATCTACAATGCAATAGATATTAGATAGTCTAGAAAGAGTCCATCCAGTATTTTAGACTTGTCCTAAAAAGCATTAAACTGATAAATCATGGATGGCAGCAAATGTTTTCGGGAAGCCAAAGACAACAGAATTCCTGCCTTACACTGGAAAAGATTTCACACTGTTGATTCCAGCAAAATGGAACCCAAGCAAGGAGGTAGAGTTCCCAGGTCAGGTTCTTAGATTTGAAGACAACTTCGACACCACCAGTAACCTTTCTGTCATGATCCTCCCAACTGACAAGAAGTCCATCACTGACTATGGTTCCCCTGAAAAATTCTTATCGGAAGTAATAATTCTTCATCTCTTAATCATTTGAATCTTGCATATGTTTAGGTGAATAACTTTATTGAAAGATTGTGAAAGCCAATGTACAATGTGTCTGGTTTTTAGGTGGACTATTTGCTCGGAAAACAAGCGTACTTCGGCAAAACTGCTTCAGAGGTATTCATCAAACCTCAATTATTAACTTCTCAATAGGAAGACTAAAGTGTTAGAAACTATTTATAAATACATTAACATTTTGTCAATGCACATACTAGATATTCACTCAAAGAAGTTTGAGAAAGGAAAGCCTCTTTTTCTCCCCAAGGAAGTAGGTTCTATTGCAGTTCAGAACGTGGAAGAAAAAACTACTTTATTGAGTTACTTGGCTTAAGAAGGTCAATGACATTCTGTAATAAAGAAAGGAACATAAAAATATTAGTTGTTACGAGTCAACTTATAAAATTTGAAACATATAATATGCATCAAATGCCTCTTGGTTTAGGGGTGTCTCCCACCCTCAAATTCACCTGCAAATTTAGTTAAAATGCACCTTGTGTTCGACCAATTTTAATACTTGCATATGGAATTTTTCAGGGAGGCTTTGAACAAGATGCTGTGGCAACAGCAAATATATTGGAGACCGCAACTCCAGTGGTCGGGGGAAAGCAGTACTACAGCTTGTCTGTATTGACAAGGACTGCAGATGGAGATGAAGGGGGCAAACACCAACTTATCTCAGCCACAGTTTCAGATGGCAAGCTTTATATATGCAAGGCTCAAGCCAGAGACAAGAGATGGTTTAAAGGAGCAAAGAAATTCGTGGAAAATGCTACAAGTTCTTTCAACGTTGCTTAAGACAATCCATGGGTTTTATACTAATCAGCTTGATCAAAGTTGTGTTGTTTTGGTCAATATGTCTAAATATATTGCCCCAAGTTTTAGAGGTAAATAAGCAGTTCACTTGAGGAAGCTGATGTGGATTATCTATCATCTGTATGAATATATAAGATCTTGGAGCTTTGTTGTAAAGATATCAACATTCTTCTGCATTCACCTACTCTTTGATATCATATGATATCAAGCAAATTACAGTAAACAAGCAACTTAAAGATTTTTAACCTATGTTAATATGTAAGAGTTTCACGTAATGCAGTGATAAAACTCACTGGTAATACTTTCCATTCCAGAAATTTCTCCTCATATTCTCTTATTTTACACTATTAGAATCTTGTGAGATAATAAATCCCGAAGCGTCTGAATAAAGCATATATGCTCTTCAGAGTCATTAAAATTACTTAATACAAGTCCTAATCTTAAACAAACAGAAAGTACAAAGAATTGATTCGTAAGCACCAAACTGAATCAGATGAATAGAGCCCCGGCTCTTCAGATTTACAAGTAATCTTCCGAGAATCTGTGATCAGCACATGTATTGCAACTTGTGAATGTGAAGGTAAAAGGCTTAAAGGCAGTCATTACTTACAAGGACAATCAACCTTCTTGCTCTCTTTATATGTCCTTTCATGAAACTACGCCACTTATCACGTAGAATGTTACTAAGTTGATTGGCTATTCCAAGTGCTAAAGCTGCACTGTGAACACTCTCCGTTGTAGCCTTTGATTCTCGTGCAATGCTCGTAACTAAAACACTCATTAGCCCAACTGTTTCAGCCACATAGTAGCAGTAGAGGTAGGGGAACTTTTTCAAGTCCATTCTCAATTTCTCATTCCATCTATAATAGCCTTGAAAGGCTGTAAAAACATGAATTTAATTCAAGAACTGTCATGTACCTGAATATCAACAGGGTATGTTGAGGCAGTATCAGAAAGTGCAGCATTGTACATATGGAGATCATATGGAGATCAGTGTTCTTAAAAGCGGTGATTAATCGCTATTCGGTACCTCTCCTAGCGAATTTTAGCAAAATTGGGACAAAAATCGTTTTCTAGTAAAAAGCGGTCAATAATCGGATAATTGGTCAAAGCGGTAAATTCGGTCAAAAAGCGGTCAAGTTCGGTCAAAATTTTAAAAAAAATAATAAATTAAAATTTTATGAAATGTTTATAAATATTTATAAAATATTTAGTTAAAGTTTATATTACATGTATTAAAAAATAATTTTATATAAAAATTAATACTAAATTGATTCCATTAATGGTCCGATTCCCCGATTATACGATTAATCTCCGTGCCTTCAACTTTGTTCCGAATTCCGCTTTTTATAACACTGATGGAGATTGATAATTAAATCAGGGACATTAGATGACCAATTCTTTAGTTATGATTAATTTGGTCCATATTTATTTGACTCAAATTTATGTATTTTTATAATGTATTTACATACAAAAATTATTTGTTTGCAACCTTTGATGATATAGATAGAAATATAATCCATTATTCACATACTAGAATTCTCATTTAAAATTATTTAATCCAAATTTCCTCAAATAGTAATTAAAAGAAATATAATAGATAACATTAATTTCAAAAAAAGGTAAGTATTTCCAAAATTTAAATTGTGGCTCCAAAATAATTTATAATTATTATGGACTAATTAAATTTAGAATTTTTAAAAAATATAACATAATAATTTGATCTATTCTAATATATATTTATTCAATTTCAATTATTTTTATAGATATCCTATTATTTTTAATTAATAAATTAATTGGGGGCGAAAGCCCTCATATTTTTCCCTCTTGACTAGAATTTAAATACTCATCCCATCACAGAGCCAATACCCAAACACAAAAAACCCCTAAAATCTTAACAAATCACCTAGGGTTTCTGCTATGCCTAAAATCAATTTAGTAGCGATGTTATTCTCTTGGTCTAAATTCTTAGCATCTCTCTTCCGATCTACTATGGCTTGTTTGTTTCGTTGGTTGCGCATCAGATGTTTCCGTACTCGTCCCTCTTCTCCTCTCATTTCTCAACCAAACACGGTACTAATCACTACTTTTCTCTACTTCCTCTTTTAATTCTTGATTAACAATTACAGTACATTTTAATTTGAATTTATGTCTCTTCTGTTATGATTGTATCAGGAACCTGCGGTGTCGAGAAATCGAAAGCGCCTGAATTATTTACAAGGTATACAATATAACTGTGTGTATTATTTATGTTGTTTTTGATTCTTGATCTCGTGCATATAATTTTAGTGCTTTTGTGAATGATGATGATAATATAGGGCTTAGGGACGGAACTAGGATTTCTCGATAGGGGCAAATATAGAAAATTTTCTTTTAAAAAAAGGGTTATACAGTATGAAGTAAGCATAGGACTAGTTATGCCCATTTGATGTTCTTGATTGTTAAAATACATAGGAGAGCTATTAAATCTGTTGTAATTCAAACATAGGCCATTTAGGTTGCGAATGGCAAGCTAATTACTATGGCACCCACACTTCTAAGAGCAAGTCCAAAGCTAATGCTAAAATAGATGTAGGCATTGCTATAATATGAAATCAACAGTAAACTGGTGATTGGTGATTTGTAGCTAGTTTGTAGTTCAACATGACACTATGTATATATGCATCTTGTTGATGTTGTGTTGTGTACCTTCCCTTTGTAGAAGGAACCGATGGGTCACCGGGTGATGAGGAGCGGTGCAATCTTTTGGATAGTCCAAAACAGGATCTTGATTTTGAAGGACTAAGTAATGAGGTTTGCATATGTACACAAACTATGATGTTTTTATTGTCTGAAACTTTAGTTTTAACGATATGCAGAGATAAAAAAATAGTGTTTCAGTCAATTGAATGAAACTTTCATGATGATTTGCTTTTTATTATTTATTTTTGACGTATAGTATTATTATAAATGATTTTTTTTGGGAAATTCTCATTGATGCCCTTCTACAATTGTCTTTTCCAAATGGTGCTATTTCATGTTTTGGTCTTACGAGTGGCATCCCTAAAGTAAGGGATTACACTTGTCATACCCTTCCGTTAATGAAAACGTTAATAAAATGTCAAGTTACTTTTTTTTTTTTGAATAATTCTCATTGGTACCCTTCTACAATTGACTTTTCCAAATGGTACCATTTTACTGTTAATGAAATGAAATGTCTGTTTTTAATTTAGAAAAAATGCTAAACAAAATAAAAGAAAAATTTAAGCCCGGTGGAGACCATATCAGTCGGGTTCAATTAGAGAGAGTTGGAGTTAGGGTTCGATTACAAAGAGGGAAAAGAGGGTTTCTCACTATCATCGCAATCATTTCATCTGAACTTGCAGGCATGTGTTCGATTCACCCATATGAATGTGTTTTGTAACTTTTGTTAGTGCGTGTTTCACTCATATGATGGTCTCCACCTGACTTAAACTTATCTTTTACTGTGTTTAGTCTTTTATTTTAATTAAAAACAATTATTTCATTTTATTAAGAGTTAAATGGCACCATTTGGAAAAGTCAATTGTAGAAGGGCACCAATGAGAATTATTCAAAAAAAAAATAGTGACTTAATGTTTCATTAACGGAAGGATATGACAAGTGTAATCCCTTATTTTAAGGGTGTTACTCGTAAGACCAAAAAATGAAATGACACCATTTGGAAAAGCCAATTGTAGAAGGGCATCAACAAGAATTTCCCTTTTTTTTAATAAGCTGTAATGATTATTGTATCAACCAATGTTTTCATACCTGAACTTGGTTTTATTTTGTGTGTTTTATAAGTGAATGCCATCGGGATTGATACAATGAAATGATACAAATAATTGTATCTTGAAATGATTCTGATTTTTTTTTTTCTGAAAAATGACTATGCTTGTGTTATCAAGCATACTTGTCGAGGCGTAAAGACGAGGCTAGGCGACATTGTACCGCCTAGGCGATTATGCGCTCGCCTAGACGACATTAGGCGGATTATACGTTTAACTATACATATTTGGTATATTTTATATATACATACATTTATATGTTATAATAAAATATAAATATATATATATACAATTATATTTGGTATAGTTTGTTCAAACCTAGGATGTGTACATATATTATATTATGTGGGATACAATATTGAATGGCTGTCATGCACGGTCTATGTTATTAATAATAACTTATTATAGAATGCACAAGTATCACTTGTCTTGAGGTCTTGAATCTTTCCGTTAGTAGCTCTAAATCCTGTCTATATTAAAGTGTAAAGTAAAGTGTAAAGATAAAGTAAAGTGTAAAGATAAAGTAAAATAAAAGTGTAAAGATAAAGTAAAGTGTAAAGATATACATATAATACAATGATATTAATAAAGTAAAGTGTAAAATAAGTTGGGCTTGGTTTAAAAAAAAAAACGAGATTGATTTAGGCGAACTAGGCGTCCGCCTAGCCGCCTAGGCGCCCCTAGGCGTCGCCTACCCACTAAAAACAAGGCGGGTCGGACGCCTACCCATTTTTCACCGCCTAGCCGCCTAACAACTATGTTATCAAGGTTTAACCACCTGAGACTTTTGCATTAAGTTTAATAACTTGCATATTCCTGTCCTGTCCATTACTCTCATAGTTTCTTCTTTCTGTGGAGTTCGTGATTGCAAAACCTTTTGTCAGGTGCAACTCTAATTACAGTATACGGTATATTGTATCACTCTCCGGATAATCAGCATAAATATAGATTTGCCCTTGTCATGCAGACGTAGAAGTTGTAATGGCATTTCGAGAACTGTCATGTTCTACTAAAAAATCTCTCTGCAGCTAATCATGTACTAAGTTTGATATGCAGGCCAAGCTCCTCAAAGCTTGTGGTACTATACCAGAGACTCCTGCCGAAATTCGTAAAGCAGCAACAATGTTTAATAATATATCTCCTATTGAAGTTTTAGATTCATCAAAGTGTTATTCAGGGCTTCCCAAAAACCCATTTCAGAAGCTCAATTTGGAGATGGAACCTTATTATGATGATAATCTTAATAAACAGTGTGAAGATTTTTTTAGCTGCTCTGGTTCTTCAGCTCATGAACCTAACAGGTGATTCTTGCACTTCTTTGGAGCAACATATTTATCTTCATATCTTGTAGCATTTTGATAATAAACTTGCTGCAGACTGTTCAGGTTTTCGTCATGCATAATTGTACCACCATAGATTTACATTTATTGGTATTCTGTGACTTTTTTAGTTTAATTTTTTTTATCTCATTATGTTTCTGCAGTTGTATAAAAACTGGGCAAATGATATCTACCAGTGCCAAGGATAGTGATGTTGCTGAATTTGGCACGGGTGTACATTTTTATGCTGATGAAACTGCCAGTGTGCAAAGCAGGAACAAGTCTGTTCGTTTTAGCTGCCCTTTCGATACATCTTTATCTTCATTGGAAAGCTCCTCATCGGGAGCTTATCGTCACAGATTAGAGAAGTCTGAATCACCTGGTGACAAAAGGACATCAAAGCTGTCACCTTATCCAACCCCACTAAAACTAACTGATGATATGCAAACACCTGGAACTGTTTTCCCATCATATATTGGAAATATCGTGGTTGGAAAAAATCCCAGGATTAGGACTCAATATGTTCAGTCTGTTATGGACCAGGTTGAAGATTTTCCCAATCAGCAGGGGTGGAGGGAAGATGAGTCTAATTTTGATCTACAGTCTGCTCACCTGATTAATCGTTTTGAACAGGCTAACATTGCCACCCCTATTTCAGAAGTGAGGAAGGCTGAAGGAAAATCAAGCTCATCCGAGGAAGAGATGAAGGTGGAATCAAGCTTGTTGTCCTGTATCGAACCATTGACATCCAATCAATGTGCCAGTAGTCAGTGGGTTGTAACCTTTGCTAGTGAAGATAACCATTTTGGCCAACATCCTGGGGATCGGCCTATCCTTGGAACAGTTACCGCTCACTGGAAAGAGGATGAATCTTCTCCTTCACCACAAAAGTCGTGGAATGGGAATGGGATCCCAAATTCAACAACAAAATACAGAGAGGTATATCCTTCTATCTTGGCTTTATTGGTTTGGCCGTGATAGGCTTCTAGCTGCAGAAGAAAGATGTTGATGTTAATATTGTCCTCTTTGCAGGATCAGAAAGTTAGTTGGCATGCCACGCCTTTTGAGGAAAGATTGGAGAAGGCCTTGTCTGAGAAGCATATTATCTCTCAGAGGTATGCCAAGTTATTTTTGCTTGCTGTATTTCCTGGTACAATAATACATTATTACTATGCTTCCTATGAACACAATTTTATTAATGCGTTTTTTAATGAGTTACTGTTTCTTCTTACAGGAGAAATGTAAACGGCACACCACCCCTAGATTTGAATTAAAACAGCAATGACGATACTGTTATATTGCCCAATCTGTTGTAAGGCTGTCATGGGAAGTGGTTCATGTGGAATTTACAGTGGATATTTGGATAGCTGAACTATGACCATATTTTTTCTGAAGGACTTCTCTTGTGGTAGCAACGTTTTCTCGGCAACATCAAGATTCACTTGCTGTAAATAAGCAAATATTTACATTACAGATGACGTGTACCCTGGTGATAGCATAGTGATTACAATTTCCATCGTTCATGGAAGTGTTATATTCAAGTCAAGAAAAGGTGCCTATCATGGTTCCAAATGGGAAATTGACTGAAGTTTACAAATAGCAGACGGAAAAAAATAAGTAAATTTGGACAGGTAGATGATCTCATTATTTTTATTTGAATAAAGTTTTTGTCAATATGCAACCATGAAACGTGAAGGAATTCAGTTGTATATCCACCCAGAAAAATTAACAGATAATAATGAATCAGTTTTGCAGTTCAAAAGGGGTGACATAAGAAACAAAGTTGTCATGGATTAATAAACACCGAAACTCTTTACTAAAAACCCATTAACAAGTTCAGGAGTCCTATGAATACACGTTCGTAACGAAAAAGAACAATGTGTATGATATTAAATCATATAGTTAGCTCAGTCTTTGTTTAATATGTGGATAATCTTACCCAATGCTGTCAGGTATTTCTAAACTGCTTATAAGTTGCATCAGTTTTTTTTTTTTCTTGCCTCTTTTGCTTGAATAATCACCCTAACTAATTTGCTCGATGTTTGCATTGTCCGCCACAGGGTGGACTAGGCTCTCCTGAGGAACTGAAATTGACCTAGAAAGACATTCTTATGGTTGTGTGCGGACTAGGCTCTCCTGAGGAACTGAAATTGACCAGAAAGACCTTCTTATGGTTGAGTGCTACTGATACAACTGATGGAATTTCCATTCTCGAAAAAATAATTGGCAAATAGTTGGTGATAGATCACTAAGAAAATCGTTTAAATTTGTATTATTTTCTTCATTTATTTCAAAAATTTGCAATGACAAATATTATTCCATCAGTACGTGTAGAGCTAAAAATTGCCGATTGATTACCATATGGGGAGGTTATTTTTAGGAATCTGTCGATCGACAATGTGCCAACAAGTACGTGAAATTGAATCGTTGGGGCACTGGAAAAATTCTCAACTTAGGTAAGCAGACATTAGTTGTTGAGCAGTGATCGATTGAATAAGAGTTCAGTCGAAGAAGTCAAGCAGAATGTACAAGTTTCTTGAAGTGTTAATTAGCTCAAAAAATTAGTTTGCTGGACCATTAAGTTACTGAAAAGAAGATGAACTACTGAAATGACCTTGACATGTCAAAGAAAATATCTCCGATCGTTATCCTTCTCGTCTAGTATCTAGAGCAGCTTTAGAGCAACTACAATGGTGGTCACCTGGTGCATTGGACCTTTCAAAGTGGCCAATAGCTAACAAAATACTCCCTCCGGGTGTAATAGTGATTTTATGATAAATTAAAAAGTGGGCAAGGCCCGGAAAGTGGACTTCGTTGCTTTACAATTTTTTATCCTGAACATGCATGTCAGTGGGCCAGTATCATGTCTACTCAATTTGTAAATAAAAAAACGTCCATATTTTAATATTACCGTTAATAACGTTAATATTATCTGCAACGTCCATATTTTATATATACCCAATTTTCATATCAATATTATTCATACTCCTTATTTCTTCAAAAAAAAAAAAAATCTTTTAAAAAATGAATCCAAATAATCCTCCTCCTTCAAATTCTCAAAATCCAAACTCTCAATTTCCATATATATATCCAAATTCCTATTTTCCAAACCCACAAAACTATAATTTTTTTGCCGACATTTTTTTAAAAATATTAATCATTTTAGTTTGAGTATTATAATTTTAATATTATTAAATTAAACTATTTTTAAACGTTATTTATAATTATATATTATAATTTTATAAGAAGTATTGTGAAAAATTTCAAAAAAAAAAAGAAGTATTGTGAAATAAAAAGTAAAATAAAGTTAAATGGGATCCATTTGTAAGTGGAAATGGACTTGTGCATTGGAGGAGTGAAGTGACCACTTTTTTTTTGGAAGGCCACTTGGTGCTTATGTGGTAAAAAAATAACCCATGTAACTTGTAAGCATGGTTGTCACGGCGTCCGCCATATGGACGATACATCGCCATATGGCGCCAGATCGAGCCAGAATGAAAAGTCGTCTGGTTCGCCATGAGAAAAGGCAAAAGTCGTTGACCCGACCCGTTGACCCGACTTTAAACCTCTTCTTCGATTTCAATCTCTAATATCTTCTCTCTCTTCTTCTCTCTTCTTCATCTCTCTTCTTCTGTATCTGTGTGTATATATATGTCTGTGTATGTATAATATATGTCTGTGTGTATACATATGACTGTGTGTGTATATATATGTCTGTGTGTATATATATTATTGTGTGTGTATACTGTATAACACCGTGTGTGTATATATATTGGAACAAGTCAAAGTTGTCCAACACTTTAAATGGGCAAAAAGTTGTCACTTTTTTCTTTTCTTTTTTTCTGAAAATGAGTACTTGTCACTAATGTTTGATACTTTCCATCTTGTCCAACACTTTAAATGGGCAAAAGGTTGAGTCTTTAGTACTTGTCACTTATGTTTGATACTTTTTCATCTTATTATGGTAAATTGGTAATATATTAATTATTATATATATAATATATGTAATAATTAATATATTATATATAAACGCCATGGGCGCCATACAGACGTCACCCGACGATACATCGACATATTGTTGTGGAGGTCCTTGGGCGCCACGGCTCGCCACGGCGCCGTGACAACCATGCATGTAAGTGGTTGACCTTGGTCCTTGGCCATCGTGGATGGTCTTATGACCCCAATCTAACCATGATCATTATTAGCTTGCTAATAACATGGATAAGTTAAGTAGATATAAGCACCTTATGATGTGAACTAATCTTTTTGCCTCTTTGAATAGCACGAAGGATAGATTTGACCCTCACTTTTTCTTATTTATTTTTAAATTTTAGTCTATGAACGCGGAATTATTATAATGTAGTCTGAAAGAAAATCTAATATCTGGTGATGATAAATGATAAATGACCATTCACCAAGCCCAAGAAGTGGAGAACCCTGGTGATGTAGTGAACAATGTACAATCACATATACGCTTCTTTGACTTAACTTCCAATGCCTTTGATGCACTGTTTGTAATACAATTTAAAACACAAATAAATTATAGTACAAAGCAATCAAGTACCTGATGATTGGAGAAACTTTCACGTTATTAATATTATATATAAGATAGCTTGCAATATATAAAGTGAGAGAGTAGTTTTTATTTGGTTAAAAGGCAAAGCCGCAAAGAGTTGAAGCAATAGTGTGTGAAGATTATAATCATAATCATGAAGAAGATCCTAAACAGTCCTCCTAAATCTCCATATAGGAAAATAAACAAGGAAGACAAAGACAATCGTGTCAGGAAAGGTCTGATTCCTGTGCTTGTGGGATTGGATATGGAGGGCATGGAAAGAGTCTGTGTTCCTGCTAAGGTGATGAAACATCCTTCTGTAATTGGATTGCTAGAAATTGCAGCTCAAGAGTTTGGCTATGCACAAGGAACATTAAGGCTACAGTGCGAAGTTTGTTCATTTAAAAGAATGATTGATTTGATATCCAAAGGGAAGTGATCGACTAGAAATATTCTTTTTTTTTTTTTTGGCAAGTAATATTCATTTATATCAGCACTGTTTTTGGTAGTATTTTGATTATTCAATAGATGAGATTGAGAAGAGGTACCACCTCATACCAGCTTTAACTTGTAATCTTGATGTCCTGGTTAGAACAGTACAGCTGTCTAGTTAAAGATGATCGGATTTCGAGTTGCCTAAGGTTACGGTAATCAGTAGTCCTTAATGTTAGAGTGTTTTTAGTTGTGCTGCCTAGTATTACATCAGCCAACTATCCAGGATGCAAGCGAAACTATGAGGCTCAAGAATGTATTTGCATAGCTTCTGGCAATGCTAGGTGCTATCCAGGTTCAGGATATTCTAACACAGTGCAGTACTAAGTGGAGTGACTGAGCTGCAAAACTTAGTCAGAGATGTAATAGGATTTGTTTCTAGAAATCCAAGTAGTATAAGATCATGTTTTGATCAGTTGTGTTTGGTTTGGTTGGGATAAATGAAATGAGAGGAAATGGAATGAAATGTTAAGTATAAAATGTGTAAATTTTCAAAATTTTCAGTCTTTTTTCCATTTCATTCATAATTAACTATATAATTCAAGCACCCCATTTTGAAAAGGAATGCTCTATTCCTATCACACCCATTTTCTTCGCAATTCTTATCATAACAACTTTGTTCTCTCATTTTGTTTTTCCAAATCTTTCCTCAAATCTTCACTAATTTCTTTTAGTTATATACATCCCATTCCGTTCACCCCAATAAAACACAAAATTTACATTCGTAAAATTAAATATTTGATGAAGCTATTAAGCAAAAAAAAATTTGACAAAGCCAAAAAAAGAATATCGTTCTTCAAGTTTATATTCATAAAATTAAAATAGAGATAATTACCAAAATGCCTATTTTTCACAAGTTTTTGCCCAAAATACTGATTTTGAAAAAAATGGCCCAAAATACCGAGGCATACGCAGTTTCGGGCTCCGTATTAGCTGAATACGGTACACCGTGTACCGTATTATGCATGATACGGAACACGGTCTTCCGTGTTAGCGTGATACGGAACACGGTGTACCGTGTTGGTGTATGATACGGAACACGGTGTACCGTGTTCGTGCATGATACGGAACACGGTGTACCGTATTATACATGATACGGAAGATCGTGTTCCGCAACAACCCTCAAATCGCTTGTATAAAAAAAAGAATATCATTTTCTAATTATTTATCAAATCGCGTGTATAAGCTATTCTTGTTCACACTATTTTCATGCTTCCATTATTATATAAACTAGCCGATAACCCGTGCGAAACATGTATTGTGATAAGTTATCTTAAATTTCTAATTTTAAACTTTTTTAAATGAATAAAATCTTGAACCATCAAGTTGTATATAATACTATATTCTCGATTTTTATTTCGATTGTTAGTTAATAGGTTCCTAGTATATAATTTCAATAATAAATTAAATTAATATTTAATTTTATTATTTTAATTAATTAAATTTATATAACTTATCTCTGCTAATATAAGAATAGTTATATTATTAATTGTATTTATTATTAATCTATTATAGATATATTTTAAATATTAATTAATGGAGCCCTAAGTCCTATATTCTCGACTTTTATTTCAGTTTTTAATTAATAGACTCCTAGTATATAATTTTATTATTAAATTAAATTAATATTTAATATTATGATTTTAATTAATTAAATTAATTAATATTTAGTGGCATACCGCTGTATACATGGCATACCATGCTATACATTAATTAATTGGCATGCCGTATTTTAGTTCAGAGAGGACTTGTTTCATTAGTAGTTCTTATTTTTATTGGCCTTCTATACACTTAAAAAAAACAAATTTTAAATTAATAGTAGTTCTTTTTCTTATTGACCTTCTATACACTTAAAAAACAGTTTTTAAAGTAAGATTAAATAGTAAAACAAGTTATTATTAATTAATTAATTAATTAATTCGCATATGGGCGGTTTCTACTTTATTATAAAGAGTATAGATTCGATGGTTTTATTGATAGCCTTATTTTTCTCACTATTTTATTTCATTAATTAATATAATAAAGAGCAATGCTAAGGGTGTCAAAATAGTTCTCAAAATTGTTCCCAAATGTCAAATGGCATCTTTTAATTAGTGGGTTCATATGAATACGGGTGTTGGCCTTTGATATCACAATTTTGAGTTATAAGGCCCAAATAAACACAAATTGAGAATATGGCCCTTTCTATCACTAATAAACGCAATATAAAGTTGAGTTTCTGACAAACGCATTGGCGTCCAGCGTTATTTCATGTTGACTACTACAAAGTTCAACCATAAACGCTTGTTTATGTTTCGTTAGTCAATAAACGTAACATCAGCTTGCGTGCCTGTTGCTTCTTTCAAGGAAAAAAATAAAGTCTGGACCCACATATTAACAAAATCACGTGGGCTTGTTTCATCAAGATTTGTACGACCAAGGTGTAATCACTTATGTAACTGTTGTTTCAATGTTTTTACAAAAACGCCAATTCATCCCGCGTGTATGTGTGATAGAAAGGGCCATTTAAATGAGTTGTGATATTTGGGACCATATCACTTAAAAAAGTGATATTTGGGTCCATTTCTCTATGAATACATGGAGGATTTTTTTTATTTATAAAATACTTATCCAATCAGAACTTGCCAACTAACCTTTTGGGAACCGTTTTGACATCTTTTATTTATAAACTATTGATGATAGTTAACTTAACAAAAACCGACCATCTTCCGGTTACCGACAACCAATTAACCCCTCAATTTCAGAAAGGGTCTCAACGTTACCTTTATCTATAATCGTAGAAGCAATTCTGAAAAAAATAATAATAATTATAATGACTTGGCCGACCTTGGTTATTATATTTCAGAAAGGGTCTCAAGTCAAATTTACTTTGAATTCAAAATTTTAATGAATTGCATTTTGCATGCCTTGGATTACAATCCTTACTTTTGCATCATTTTGACGATTTTCCCTGGACCTAAGATAAAGGTGATGTTTGGAAATTAGAGGTTTGGGATGAAATTAGAGGTTTGGGTGTAGATTAAAGGTTTTAGCAAATAAAATTTGGTTGTTAGAGGTTTGAATTAGAAGTTTGGGATCAAAAAACTAATTTTGAAAAAACTCATTTTAGGAACTTTTTCAATTAGAGGTTTGCTATGTGTAACAAAAAGTTATTCAAAAAGTTATTTACCAAACACTTTTATTCAAAACAGCTCATTTAAATCCGCTAGTCAAAACAGCTAATTCAATCCGCTAATTAAAACAGCTAATTCAATCCGGTATCAGCTAACAGCTATTAGCTAATTCCCAAACAGGGCCAAAAAAATTTAACATAATATTTGTTCTTGCTTTAACGGACTGTAGATTTTTTTTTGAATATAATTTCAAATCGTCCGAGTTCCTTTTCTAACTCGCAAGTGTGGAAACAACAATTTATTAATTTCATCACGTTTAGCCAAATTATGCCGAAGCAATGGTGGATTAGGCCTGCCTAAACTACTAGTGCACTAACAAAGTTTGGCAAACAGAACTAATCAAAAGGATTTGAAGAGCAAACAAATGAAAGACTGTAGCCACCTACAACCTTTGCAACAAAATATTCCAATATGGTAAATTTTGCGGTCCTTGCATGAAACATGTGGAATGTACAAACCACATGTGCTCTCATAGTCTAATCCATGGACCATGTGCACTTGTATTATCATGTTTAGTTTCCAAAACAAGGGAGGTTTGGCCCATTTCATTACCTGTAGTCATGCCTCCTCAGGCTCCTCTCTTTATTGTTAATTATCTTGCCACTCTAGATCTACTTTGGTGTCCTTTAAACAATTTTGCCTACCACTTTGCTTACTTTGTCCCTAACACCATGCCTAGCTGCCAATTTGTTTGTCTGCTAAACGATACTTAAAGGCTTTCGACGGGAAATGCTAAATGTCCCAAAATATTACCTTGCCTGATATTATTGTGGACAATGACGTGAAACTCTCAAAGTGAAGTATGTCATGTGCCTTGCCTATCTCTAAGCTCAATTTTGTTTAAAAAACGGAGCAGGGGTCTTCTCAACCTCGCTTGTCTTCCTAGGAAAACGACCAACTATATCGTAATATGTTAACAAATCTATTCAGTGAAATCCTACTAGTAGTATAATTCTTCATATGAAATGTTATTGGAGTTTAGAACTTGTCTCGAGGACATTATTAGATTTTAGATTACATATGAAATGTTTTGTGACGATTTAGATCTCAAGCTACAGTGAGTGTTTTTCTTTTTCTGTCGCTCCTAGGACGTCAATTAGTTAACACATTAATCAATGACCTCATAATATCATTATATTACCATACTACAAGTAGCAGCTGGACGGCCAAAAATAAAAGGAAAAAGATGACAAGACTAAAGAAGATGGAATCTTTGAAGACGGAAGATAATAACAAGCCAGGATGACAGCTCATAGCAAGATGAAGTGATATGCAACGGAAAAAGTTTGAAAAAGAAAAAGCAAAGTCATGTCAATATTGAAATATTTGTCCCGTAAGAATATTGTAATAATGATGTAAACAGAATAGGTTATTAACCGGTTATCGGTTTCAATGCAAGAAGTTGCCTATAAAAGGCCTTCAAATCTCATGTAACGGATATCGAAAACTTTCAGAGGGCAAGTAATTATTTCTAATTGTTCAGCCGATTGATCTTATTTTTGACAATATTTGAATTCTTGAATCCGCTAAGTTGCAGAGACCATTAACATCTACTTGTATTACCTCACACCTCATGTTACATGAGATTCATGGTTTGATTCTTTTCTCGTAAGAGAAATTATCAAAAATACCCAATTTTTTGATTTTTTTTTTTCCTCAAAAGTACGATCAAAAGTTACGGATGAGATTGCAAATGTTACATCTAGTGTTGCAAACTAGGTTGCACTTCAAAAAAAAATTCTATAACTTGAATATTTTTGAAAAAAAATCCAATTTTATTGATGGAATAGGTGATGATCCTTTGTGTGCGGTTGTAATTTTTTTACTAGGTGGTCGTTGTAATTCAATTGTTATTTGGTGTGCTAGTGGTAATGGTGGTGCACGGAGATGGATGTTAACTGGTTCACCGTTCCTTGCAACTTTCTATATAATCAGTCTCTAGTGCAAATGATGTAAAGCCTATGATAGAGGTAATACAATTTTGGGAAAATCAATTGATACGTCCCTGAACTATTCCGGTTTTTTAGTTCAGGTCCCTGAACAAAAGATTCTCCATTCCGGGTCCTTTAACTTTTCCGTTATTTAGTTCAAGTCCTTCCGTTAAACGTCCGTCAGAATCTTTAAACAGTGTTTCTAGTGTTCTTGAGGATTAACCACGATTTGGAGGTATTATTGGAGTCCAAATTCGAAGCTTGACTATTCAAATTGAATCCCACAACCTGTACATTCATCCTCTCATATCACTTTTATCAAAGGGTAATTATTCTGAAAGTTGGTTTTTTTTAATTTATATTCGAATTTTCTACGATTTATATATGTTGATCTTGATGTTAATGATAGCCTAGGAAGATAGATCTGCTAGTGTAGAGTATGTAGGTATTTTTTTAATGATTTTTCATGTACGATTTGTGTTGGCCGAAAATCGAAGCTTCGTCGCCGTTTTTTGATTTTCCGGCCAGTCAAGGAATTGGTTAGTGATTTGGTTGATTTCAATGAGTTCCTGGAAGCTTAAGCTTCGATTTGATATAAGAAATCAAAGTTTTATATACAATTTGTGTTGGCCGAAAATCGGAATGTGGCCTGAATTTTTTAGTTGCCGGAGATTCTGACGAACGTTAAGATTTTCATTAACGGAAGGACTTGAACTAAATATTTGAAAAGTTAAAGGACCCGAAATGGGGAATCTTTTGTTCAGGGACCTGAACTAAAAAACTGGAATAGTTCAGGAACGTATCAATTGATTTTCCCTATAATTTTTTATAACACCGGTATTGTAAATATAAATAATAATAATAATTATTATTATATCCTTATCCTTATATATAATATGCGCAAGAGAGATCTTATTCATAATTTTCGTCACTATACTACCAAAATAATCTCAATCGTAGAATCTAATATTTTTAAAAATAGAATACTAATGAAAGCTACTGTTTTCAGGGAAGATGCAAGTTGGATTGCTCGGAAAACTGTTATATTCATTTTTAATTTTAAGAATATTTGTATTCAATTAGTTAAGCAATCCGGATTCAAAACGGCTAATTATTTAGTTTGTTTATTTGTTTTTCAACCTGGTTGCATGATCAGTTGGAGTTTGTCTCAATTGAATCTTTTTCAAAGTATTAATGAAATCTGCTCAAAATTTGACAAAAAAAAAAAAAAAAGAGAAAATTATAATCTAAAATGGATATAAATAGAAAATGTTGCATTAGAAGTGAATTTTAGAAAGAAAATTATAATCTAAAAAGGATATATTTAAAAAAAGTTGTATTAGAATTCAATTTCAAAGAGAAAACTATAATATAAAAAAGAAATAAATAAATGGGCTTTTTTGAAAAATACCCCAGCATATAATTTTTTTTTGCAAAAATAAAGTCATTTTAAAGTTCTATTTGCAATAATATCATCTTCGGGAAAAAATTGTAAAATGCAACTACAATCAACCAGGTGCAACTTTCTTGATAGTTTAGTAAATCTGAAATCAACCCAAATCAACTAATTACAACTTAATTATAACTTAATTATTTCCACCTAAATCCATCAAATCAACTGAAATCAACCAAACACAACTGAAATTAACCAAACGCAATTTCATCCAAAATCAAAAAATATGACTGAGAAAACAGATCGGAGAACAAATCAAAGCTTGCCGGAATCCAAAAGATTGGAGAACATATCGGAGGTGGTGGCCTGCAGCCCCGATGATAATAGAGATGAACGGAGGAGGGCGGAGATGGAAAAGGGAGGAAGGCGGAGATGGAGAAGGGCAGAGGAGGGAGGAGGGTGGAGTTGGAGGGATGAGGGAGGAGGGCGGAGATGGAAAAGGGCATAGGAGGGAGAAGGGCGGAGATGGGGGAGAAGGGAGGAAGGACAGGGCGGAGATGGGGGAGGGCGGCGACGGCGGGGTAACCTACTGCCGCACCCATGCTACCCAGAAGAAATATAATCCTCAAGTCCACTAAAACCTAACACCGATAGTACTAAGACAAGGTTAACCAAGAGCCACAACTTATAAATACACAAATTTGACTGGATCTTTAGAGGCTTAAACATACTACCCAAAGAGTGTCAACTGCTAAGCCAAATCATCGGTTCAAGGTTACATGATAGGGAATAAAAGCAGTGCTCTTGATCACCACATTATAGCCAGACCAATAAATACTACTAGACAATGATTACTGTGACTTCTAATAGAATAGGGAAGATGAGCTTTTACTATTTGGAGTATCTACCTTCAAGAAAAATAAGATGCAACAATCCAATGTGTATGAGAAGCGAAACTACTAACTTCAACTCGACTGAATAGATCAAATACAAAAACTAATTAATCATAACAAAAACAATGTTCTCTTAGAGACCACGACACAAACTTAAAAAGCAAATCATCCCTTCGACATTATTGATAGTCAAGATCAATAATTTGATCATTCGATAGTAGGGATTTTGACATCTGAATTTCAAAGGTAAGGCTACAATATACACCTGTTCTGTATCTCTAGACACATACCAAGAGATAATAGAAAACAATTCAACTCCTGAAAAGGTGGTTCTCCAAGCCGCGGGGCTGGAGGGTGGGGTGGGTGAAGAAGGAGAAGAATGGGGGTTGGAGAATAATGCGGGTTGAAGAAGATGGGGTATATTTGCAATTATGATAGTATAAAATAGTATATTTGCAATGAATTTGAAAAAATAATATATTTGCAAAACAAACTAGAAAACATAATATTTTTGGCAAATTTCCTAAATAAAAAAGGTTTTATTAGAAGAGAAAAATGGGCCTGAAGTTGTCCTCAGGTATTTCTCCTAAGGTTATAACACAAAAGGCTTATAAAGTAAGTGGCCCCGCATTGATATTTTTGTAAATATCAATTTTTTCTCAGTAATTTACCTAAATATCCTTAAAATTTGTATTGAAAAGCTTTTAACCTAGGTAGAACCTTGAGGTTATCCTCATGCACATGAATCCCTTATTACCCTCAGGTTATCCTCATGCACATGAATCCCTTATTAGAATTGAATTTTATTTATATTAAAAAAATTATATTTACTATTTGAGCTCTATCTTAATTCTAGAAATCAGATTTGAATGATTTTATAATCCACGCGAAACTCATTGAATAAAAAAAACTCACCAAGTTACCCACTCTTTCAAATTTAGTACAAGATTCTTGAACCAGCTTGTATAACAGTATAAATAAAGCTATACTTAAAAAAGCAGATATAATCACAGAAAGGCAACCAAAACAGCTACCAAACATTGTACTAGAGCTTTATAGTGTTAAACGAGATAAGCATGCCCCACCAATGTGATGTTTGCTTATCCTCACTGCTGCTGTTAAATAGTCCTACAGACAACTGGTATTTTCTGAGTAGAAGTTTCCCACAGTTTTCAACCTTTATGTGATGTTTCACGGTCACCATATGTTTTTTGCACTATTTTCCAGCATAGAAGTAGGTACTTGTAATTTTCAATTTTATACAAAGTGCACCCCCATCAGCTTCAGGCACTACCCATGAACTTTTCATCTATAAATACTATCCTCTTTTCAACTTTTAAATCTACCATCTTTTCCACTTATCACCTTATCCTTTCCTTCCAGAAGCTCACAAAAGCTTAAGGAAAAAAATGTCCTCAGACCCCAAATGTTCTGAGACTCCCCTTACCATCGACGAATTTGAGGAAATGGTAGCTACTGAATTCGACGAAGAATTGCTGAGGGAGTTACTTGAGGAGCCACAAGTAGAGATTGAAATAGGTGCTAAACCAACACAACCAGGCACTGATGTCGATAGCAAGGGAAAGAACGAAGTGCATAGCAACAATGTGCATGAGTTTGATTGGAGTGAGTTGACTCCGAAAGAGGCAACTGATACAAATATGTGTAGTGTCGAGGATTATTTAGACGAGTTCATTGAGTTGGGAAATAGTGGTGAGTATTCTCTGGGTTATGACGAAGGTTCCCAAGATGAAACCGCTTATGTTGGGCTCTGGTAGGGCAAGTCACGTGTCTAGTGAGTAGCGAGGAACCGGAACATTTGTTATCGCTAGTAACTAATAAATGATAACAAATCTACATATGCAATTATAGCTAGTATCCAACCACTAGTCTCACAGATAATTAAAAAGTCAAAAAAAAAAAAAAAAATCTGCAGAACTGAATTGCTGCAGTCAACTAGATGCATGTAGCCCTCCTATGCAGGGAGTTGAAGTAAACTTGTAGTTTGTCAAGGTTACTCCCCTGGTATGTATAATGGTAAATTAGAAATTTTTACTATTGTTTACTTATATTGTTTGAACTTTCTAGATCTGCTATTAATAAAATTACTGGGACCAGTGAACCACAGCAGATAATACTAATATTGGAGTTCATACCTTATCCATGTTGAGAGTTAGCCAGGAAGACAACTGAGACCTAAGACTATATGTCTATATGGACTTGAACAGAACATGAAAACAGAGCTTGATTGATTGCAACTCCAAAGAACTATAAACTATTTACAGTAATAAATTAGTAGGCTGAAGGTATGTGGGTGTATATCACCATGGTGAAAAATAAAAGGGAAAATAAATTCTTTCGTTCCTGAACTATTCTGGTTTTATTGTTTAGTCCCTGAACTAAAGATTCCGTATTTGACATAATTAAACTTTTGAATTTTCAAAATTCAGTCATTCCGTTAAAAAATGATTAATAGACGGTAAATTGACCAGAATCTGGAAAATGTCCAGATTCCGGCCACCGGAATGTGGAAAACAATCAAAACTCAAGAAATTGATCATCTTACAATCTATACACCCTTATAAATAACTACGACCAATAATTACAACAAAATCCATTCATAATAACAAAATCCGGTGACACATCCATTTTTCGGCGTCCAAAAACAAGCCCAAAAATTCTGAGAAAATTTTATAACCCTCCAACTACATGGATCTATACGTATATACAAGCAAAACCTTCAAACGATTACATAAAAACAAATTCTAGTCAAAATCAAGAACTCCGGTGATACCAAAATTTAAAGATTAACAAAACTTAATTTTGATGACGGGGTGTATAGAGGGGGCAGAGAGGGTTGTTTTAAATATTCACACGCTCGATTTGGACACCAAAATCACCCTGACAATTCAATTTGATTTTGCTTCTATTAAGTAAGATTCTAACGTCCGTTAGAATCTTTTTAACGGAAGGACTTAAATTAGAAAAATTCAAAAGTTTAATTACGTTAAATACAGAATCTTTAGTTTATGGACTAAAACAACAAAATCGGAATTGTTCAGGGGCGAAAGAATTTATTTTCCCAAAATAAAAAGTAAAGCGAACTGGAAAAAAGGCCCCAAATATCACAAATGAAAAAGTTGGCCCCATCTATCACTAACGCTAGCGTTTTGGATTTTTTAATTTTTTTGTTAGAGATGCTAAGGCGTCTAGCGTTGTTTGTGTTTTGTGGTGTGGTGTGGTGGGGGGGGGGGGGGGCGGTAACGCCACATAATGTGGCGTTTGGGGTTGGTTTTCCTTTTTTTTCCTAAATCTATATTTATAAATAATTTTAAAAAATTACTCCCTCCGTCCCAAATTGTAAGAGCTGGTTTGACTTTCACGGAGATTAAGAAAATTTTATTTGACTTGCTAGGTGGTAGCATGTGGTTGGTTGGTTGTGAAAGTGGGTGTATAAAAAATGGGTAAAGTAAGAAAGTAGTGGGTGTAATAGTGTTTATTTAATAAAAAGGAAGTATAAAATAGAGAAATAGTGGGTGTAATAGTGAAAAGTAATGTTCAAAAATAGTAAGTTTAGTAGGTTCATTCTTTTTGGGACGTCCCAAAAAGGAATAAGTGTCATATAAAATGGGACGGAGGGAGTATAAACAAATGGTCAATTAAAATTGTATTTTTAAAATTTAAAAAAATACAATTTTAATTAACTTTAGGGATTCAATAATTAACCTTTGGGGTTCAACATATCCATTTTCGGTTTTAGAAATATTCCGAACGACGAATAAACCGTATGCGAACTTTAGGGTAAACAACCCTAAACCCTAGACCCTAAAAATCAGGTCGTCGGATTCAATTTTTTAATTAAATTTTTTAAATTTTATCTGTATTCCCTCGGAGTTTCAACGGTTAACCTTTGGGGTTCAACAGTTCCATCTTGGGTTTTAGAAATATTCCAAACGACGAATAAACCGTATACGAACTTAGGTTTTAGGGTTTAGGATTTAGAGTTTAAAAATCAGGTCGCTGGATTCAATTTTTAATTAAAATTTTTAAATTTTATCAGTATTGCCTTGGGTTTCAACAGTTAACCTTTGGGGTTCAATAGTTCCATTTTGGGTTTACAAATATTCGGAACGACGAATAAACCGTATACGAACTTTAAAAAATATAAGTTTATATTTTAATTGACTATTTATAAATACGTTTTTTAACATTTTTTTCTAAATATATATTTAGGAGAAAACAAAAAAGAACAAAAAAACAAAAACAAAAAAACAAAAAAAAAGTAAAAAATCCCAAACGCCACATTGTGTGGTGTCCCCCCCCCCCCCAAAAAAAAACACAATCTTAATTAGCGTTTCCTTCCCCCCAAACGCTAGACGCTTCAGCGTTTAATAAAAAAACAAAAACGCTACACGCAACTGTGTTTCGGAGTGATATTTGGGGCCAAGTTTTTGAACTGTGATATTTGGAACCATTTACTTTCAAATTGCGATAAATGGGGCCAACACCCCGTGAACTGATATATTCTATTATAATCATCTGGGTATAAAAATATCTTATCTCCTAAAAACACTACAATCATAATTCAAAATTGTTCAAAATTAACTCATAACTAATCCTAAACTATACTCCTAGAGATTTGGTTAAAATCAACCAATTATTAAAATAAATTCAAATTTAAAAATCAAAGCATAATTCTAACAGGCATCCAATATCTTTTATATATTTAATCAAAAAACACATATTAGCATATAGTTTTTATTGTAATATTAATTTGCAATTAAACATCTCCCTATATATACATACACACGAAAGCGAAACTGCAATGAACAAACACATGGTTGGGGTATCAACATAAACAATTTGGTGACCAAGATAAACACTGAAACAAAATGTCACTCAAACGTATTACGATGCAGAGACAGTTGTGCCCTATATTCAAGGCCTTCCATTGAAGTATGGTAAAAAGTGTGTATAGTTCAAATCAAATCTCCGAATAAAATGATTCAACATATCAATATTCAACTATTGTTCATTTTACCTATGTGATATGTTTTCGTATTTAATAACAGATTCATACATTACTTGCCCTCACAGTCATCTCCAACAATAAGCCCCTGACTCTTGTTTTATTTATAATATTTTAGAACACATTATACACGAGCTGACTACTACAAAGTTGGATGCCCTATAATCATTTAAACTAGTGTTGGTTTTTTGCAGAGAAAGAATGTAGGTCTGTTTGGGAGTAAGCTGAGATGTTAAATACTTCTCTCTCTGAATGATCTTAGATTATCCAAACTCTCTGAAAAGGTATCGATAACAAAGTTCGGTGTACAAAGGTAACTGCTTATATGTTAAGTGTAATTTTAGATTTCTTGATAAAATATTTTGTATATGTTAAGTGTAATTTTAGATTTCTTGATAAAATATTTTGTAGAATAATGCCTTTAAGGATGTTGGTCATGTAAGGAAACAGGGAAACAAATATTAGTTTTGTGACTTTTGTCAGCAAAGAATTGTATTCATGTGCTTGTTTTAATTAGTCTGCGTTTATGAAGTAGTATTATATCACATTATCTGTTTTGTTAAACAACAAATATTGATCGGATAAACTCAGCGTTACAACCTCACATTACACAACCCACGGATAGAAGTTTAAGTTTGTGCAAATATATTTGTGTGTTTGTAGTGATAAATTAGTAAAAATAGGAAAGAAGTAGATGTAAAACTGACTGCAAGATTTATATAGAAATCTTTTCTCAAAGTACTAGAATTGTCACCCTTGGCTCATCAAAAATATTAGAGTTTAATTGGCACCATATTTGTCAAAATCCCATTCCCTTGGTTTTTAACATGTTTTTCTTTTGCTCTGGTTTTGCATATGTAATGAGCATTTCATTTCTTTTAAGTACTTTTCGATTTGTAGTAGTTGTTTGAGTTTGAATAACATTTTTCTAGATTAGGAAATATGTATATATTTCTACCGGGGCTGGTATATGGTTAATTTATTCACAAGATTTTTCTACTGGAGGTTGTGACAGATAGAGAGAATTGATTAGCTAAATTTGATTTAGTAAGAGCATCTTCAACCACCACCACCTGTTAGGTAAAAAGTCTAGGTGGCACTATGATATACATTTTAGCTAAAAATTATACCCCTCCAACCACAAGACCTGTTAGCAAAAATTATAGATATCCTTTATTTCATCTTCTATATCTATTGAGTCTGTAGCCATTATCTAAAATATCCACGTCACTTTTTTACCTTATTTAAATTATATTCATGGTGAAGTAACGATAAAACTGAACCAAAATAATAATAAAATATTGTTTTTGAATTATAACTAACCATTATTGCTAACACCATTGGAGCATAATGTGTTACAGCTTCAGCAAATTTTAGCTAACACTTATTTTAGCTAATCATTATACCTAATATCGTTAGAGATGCTCTAACTGCACCAAAATATTTCTGTAGCTTATAATGTTTGTATACAAACACAAATAGCTAAAATAGAGGGTAAAAAGTATTTTTGGAATTACATTAGGGTGGTTCATAGAAACTGTCGTTTTCTTTGGTTTAAAAGCAAAAGATAAAACTCAAGGTGTCGCTGATTTTACTTCGTGTTGAACATGCCTTCTTTTAGCAAAGTTCCATATTGCCAAAGTTCCATATTGCCAACTGTTAAGCTTCTATTAAAGATGACACAGATTTTTAGAGGAGAGCTAGGTATGATAATTATACGGAAATATATTACTTCTTATATAAAATATGATGTGGTTAGCATGTTTTTGGTTTACACAAGTTACTTTCCTATAGAAAATTGGGTGAAAGTTTATAAATTTCTATGTCAATATATTCTTGGATATTAAAGATAGAGATTGTTAATTTAGTGTTATTGAATCTCAGGTGAAGAAATGTTTTTGCACATAACTTTTCCATCTTTTACTCCATAGGTGAAATTTACTATTTCGATACTTTTATACTTCTCAAATGATATGTGAATAAAGTAAAAGAGAGGTTGACAACGAGTCAAAGAAAAAGAATTTTCATAACAAAGGAAAATTATTAACATGAGTAAAATATAGATATAGATTGGATAAGTAATCCGAATAATCCGTTATTTGTTCCTAGTCTATAATATCCTTTACATAAAAGGAGATTAAATTTCTATTTTCCTATAATTCTCAAACAAAATGAATACCGTACAGAGGTATCTAACCAAAGGTTTTTCTTTGGTTAGAAAAATACTTTATCATTTTTTTCTTTTAGTAAATGTTTAGAAGATATCAAAACTAGCTAGAGGATCATAATATGTTTTATTTTAATCAATTTTGTAAACAATTCTTTTAATTGCCAATCTTGAGACTTATTACTTTAGTTTTGTGGTTGTCACATAATAAATTTCTATGGAATAGGAGATATAAATTTGGAGTGCGAGATATAATTTCGGAGCAGAAGCTTGATGTTTTTTGGTCATCCTTAAGTTATCCATAACTACTGTTTCAAGATTCCTCTTTGTATGGTTCCTTTATAATGTGGGAGTTCTCTTCTCAGACTTTAAGTTTTATTGTCCAAATTTCCGGAGTCATCTTTGCATGTGTTTCGGTTAGATAATATACTTATTGAATGAAAGAAACTCCTCCTTTATTACGGATATCATATTTCGAGACAAATCATTTATGACAAAGTAACTTTTGTCAAACAAAAACGAACACATTATACACAGATCAAACTCGATGGACAATAGTAGAACTTTGAATTTCAGTTAATTTCTTCATCTACACCATCTTTCACATGATTAATTCCTTCAATAGGACCATCAAGCTGGTTGATGAGCGGAACACAATTTTCTACTGATTCAGTATGTTCTTCTTGCGATGATTGTGATGTCACTGGTGATTGATTATGTCTCATACCAATACCAACTATATTTTGATCAATTTGTAACGGCACAGAATTGGTTCCACTTGGACTTGCAGAATGAACAATTAATAAATGAATAATAAGAGAGGCATGCACGACACATGAAATGATATATCGCTGAACCAATATGAATTGACTTAATGACATTGCAGCACGTTGCATATCATCTAACGAGGCTTCACAAATAGGAATTGCTCTTAATCTAATACCAATTCGAAACACGTTCATCAGTCTAGAAACATGTGTGTTCATGTGAACTCGCAGAAAATGGTGAGTAAGGAGTATATAACCTACACTTACGGCACCACATAGACGACACTTCAACTCTAGGTGAACCCTGATGTAGTGAAGAAACATGGTAAAAAAGTGTGTGAAGAGTTTGTTGCAGAACGGACATTGTGGAATCCAGAAAGGTGTTTGCCTAACCAAATTTGTCATGCTTACAATTTTCACAAACAAACTATGAAGAACATATGTGGAACATATACTGAGTGTTGGGTACTTATAGCATCAGAGATGTGAAGTTTAAGCTTACTGCACCGCAATAGTCAAACAGAAGTTACGTATGGTTAGTTAAGCCGTTCACTAGAGATAACATATACAGATATGATAATGAATGTTAGAGATAGATATATGAGCATAAATATTAAATACTAATGAGTTATGACGTTGTGTGATTTCGATTTGATTGAATTTTTTATCCGAGTCCAAACCTCTAGCAAGAAACATGCAGAAAGGAATTTAAGAAAAACAGAACGAGAAACTTGAGATATCTGTGAATTAATAAATAATAAGCAAGTTCATATATTTTGACATTTATTACACATTTCCCTTCTCTTTATATTTTTTTTGCTATACAAGGCTCTTTTTGATTCATGTGGTTTATTTGCATTGTTTTTATGATTCCTTATGTGAACGATTACAAAGCCTTTATTTATGCGTTATAACATTTTTCTGTTAGATATATAAATAACCATAATGAGTTCATGTAGTTAATATATATAGCTAACCTCTATTTACGTGTCAGACATTTGAAACTCGATATTCCTAAAAGATATATAGCTACCCATATTGAGTTCATAAGAGCTAAATGTAAATTATCTACTAAATTTTATTAGAGATTAATAAATATCCTTTAACCTCGAATCAGTACAAACAACATAAAATGAACCACAAATCTAACCTGGACTCTATACAAACAATGCAAATGAAACAATTATATTGAAAAATTCAACTAAATTAACCTCTAGTAATACATACTTAGACATATCTAATTATCGAATCAGACAAAAAAGGGATATGATCCTCATGGGCACCAGTGATGCATTACATCACTACACTCAGTTTTATAGATTACGGTTATTACAATGAAAATCGAAGCAATACACATTAAGGCATATATTATGAGATTTCAATATAAGGGAAATAAATTTTGGGCTTAATTATCAAGTTGGTCACTAAACTGGACCTAAAGTATTAAATTGGCCACCAAACTGAAAATCGTCTCAAATAGATAACTTACTTTTCCTAGACCTCAAATATTAATATTAATATTAATGCTGATTTCTTGGATTTTATGGTATGCAATCTATATGTCAGGGTAACATATTCATTTCGGACAATAAAATCCAAGGAATCAGCATTAATATTAGTATTTTTCGTCGAGGAAAAGTAAGTTGCTTAACAGAGTATACATGTAGCTAACTAAGGACTACATTACGCTATAGTTAGACAAAATTGTCCACAAGGGATGACCGTCATAAGGACCTAACAGAAAATCTCTTATTATCCCATTACTAAGAACCTTTAAAAATATGATTACAATATGAAGCAACACTTTGGTTAACAACACCTTGATTCTTTGACACCACAGTCACCATTAGCACTAAACTACTTTTCTTCGAACTACGTCCAACCACAACCCTGTGGAACCTCTTTTACAATCGAACAAAGATGAAGAATTCAACTAGTCCTCAACCTGTTAAAAGTACAACTTGACTAGAATACTCTTCTATAATATGGACTTTATGAGCAGTAATCCATGTATTAGATTGAGCTTGTAAATCAGAGATTAGTTATAGAAAATAGAAAGTGAATTGTTATTTTCATATTTTGTTTTGTAAACATTGAAAGCTATATATAGGAAAGCATAGGTAATGTTGTAAACAAACTTAGCGTTAACATTTTTTTTAATTTCTTAAAGACCTATATCTAACAAACAATGAAATATTGAATGTATTAGATATATATCAGGTATTAATTTGAATTGCATGTAAGACCATCCCCGATCCATAACGTAAAATAGTGTGAAAATTAAATTCTTCACAAAAGCAATTCCAACCCATTTACATTATATCTTACACTAAAAAAGAATCTTGTCAACCAAAACATTCATTGCATTAACATAGACACGTAAATCTTAGGGTTTACAAATATGTTAACTACATATCTCATAAAAAAATCGAATGCCAAATATACGACACATAAATAAGGCTCGTTCACATAAGGAATCTCTAAAAAAAAAGGCAAATAAACCACATGAAATAAAAAGAAGTCCTATGAATCTCTAAAAAAAGGCAAATAAACCACATGAAATAAAAAGAAGTCCTATATAGGAAAAACGAACAAGAAAATAAATGTGTAGTAGATTTCTAAATATATGAACTTGCTTATTAATTCACAAATATCTCAGTTTCTCTTTTTATCAAATTTATGTATACATGTTTTCCTAGTTCTTACTAGACGTTTGGACTTTCATAAGACATTCAACTAAGTTGAAGTCACTCAACGTCATAACTCATTATTATTTACGCTAATTTCTATCTCTAACATTCATTATCACATCTGTATATGTTATCTCTGCTGAACGACCTAACTACATACAAAACTTCTTCAATAGCATGTGTGACTATTGCCGTGAAGTAAGCTAGTTGTTCACATCTCAGATCCTATAAGTACTCAAGACTCAAGTATATGTCTCTCCCACATATGTTCTTGATGGCTTATATGTGAAAATCGTAAACACAACAAATTTTATGAAGCAAACACCTTTTTGCACTCCACGATGTCCGTTCTACAACAAACTCTTCACACACATTTTTACCATGTTTCTTCACTGCATTAGGGTTCACCTAGAGGTGAAGTGTCATCTATGTGGTGTAGTTAGTGTAGTTATATACTCCTTACTCACCATTTTCTACGAGTTCACATGGATACACATGTTTCTAGACTGATGGACGTGTTTCGAATTGGTATTAGATTAAGAGCGATTCCTATGTGTGAAGCCTCATTAGATGCTATGCAACGTGCTGCAATGTCTTCAAGTCAATTCATATTGCGACAACAATCAATTCATGTGTCGTGCATGCCTCTCTTATTGTACATTTATTAATTGTTCATTCTGCAAGTCCAAGTGGAACCAAAACCAGTTCTATGATGTAACAGATTGATCAAAATATAATCGTTACGAGACATAATCAATCACCATTAAAATCATAGTAATTGCAAGAACATACTGAATATGTAGAAAATTGTGTTCCGCTCGTCAACCAACTTGATTAAGCTATTGAAAGAATAAATCATGTGAAAGACAGCGAAGATGAATAAATTGACCAAAAGTCAAAGTTTTACTATTACCCACCGAGTTTAATTTGTGTATAGTCTTTTCTAAAATATAGCATATAAAACGAGAGATGGGGGTTCAGTGTTTGAGAAAACTTTGAGTACAAGTAATATGATCTGTTATTTAATATGAAAACACATACCAGATGTGGTAAAAAAGTATAATAGTTGAATACTGATACAGTGATTCAATTATTACGATAATTTGATCCAAACAAAATATCATTGTAGAAAATAGGCTAATACGAACAAAAACTAAACTATTAAGTTAGATGGATGTTGATGATAATAAGATGATAATCTTATACCATCATACTCCTCGTGTATTATAAGATGATGGGATCTCACATTAAAATATAACATGTTCTGAAACACAGCAAGTTTGCAGAATAATATGTTCTGCTTGTTGAGACTCCGAGTACGTCAATATAATTAGGGTTTAGGGATTATAGAACGGAAAACAGATATGTATTATACTTTATTTAGATGATCCTCCCGCGCAATAAGATGCCTTACATCCTTATGTAGTTTACATATTACAACTGTTGTCACGAAAATCATAGCAACAGGCAGTAGGAAATGCAGTTATTCCAAGGTTACAATTAAAAAATCCACAAAGATCAATATTTCATACATGGTACTTTTGATTTATCACAAAACAAAAATTATATTAAGCACAAATACCATCATCAAACTAGCGAAGAAATTTGACAGATGTTAATGATTATATTATAGCTGCTGTCCACATATTGATTGACTTGTCAAACATTCTGTGGATGTGCATATGCTGAACTCTCAAATTTCCCACCCCATCTGTTTTTTCATTTTTTTGACAAAATTATCATGAATTCAGTGCACTACACATGATGAATGACAAAACCAACATTAGAAAGTAGTGACAAGCTAAAACATACCTGGAGTCTTCTGTTTCAGGAATTGAGAGCTCAAGTTCTTCTTGGAATGGTTGGAAAACAAAGTCCACTTTCTCATCATCCACTTGGTCCAGAGATGGAGGATCCCACTGTCATATAGTTTATTTCTAAGACAGCAGGGAAAGAAGCAACAGAAATGTAACATGCAGTTCCCCCTTACTTTTTTCTTGTTTTGGGCAGTAATCCTTTATCATAACTATTTATTATATACATGTGAGAGGCTAGTATTACCAATACACATGTTAATATCTATCTCATTTTCCCCCGAGCTATTAGCAAAGCTTATAAATAGCTGAACTACTACATACTGAGAGATCAATGGCAAAAGGTTGCTAGTAATGGAATTGCTATCTTAATATCCTGTAAAATTAAGTAAAACGTAGTCTGACTTTAAGTCATAATCTGTTGAATCAGGGAGGGAAGAAGTATACCTTTGGAGCATTATCTTTGTCAATAGCAAGAGCTCTGATACCCTGCATGCTTGGACAAGTAAATAGCATCATTACAGCGGTTGAAAAGTAATTCGTGTTGCTAGATCTGAATAATTAAATAGATGGTCATAAATGTATTTGTCAAAGATTAATAAACTTGACTACCTCATACATGTCACCGGACACCGCAGTTCGAAGTATATTCATTGTCACTCTGAATTCTTTCCTCAAACATTCAGAAAGTGTTTGATTTCTCCCTTCACGAATCTATAGAATGTTTAAGAAAAAATTAAATTGTAAGATATGCTATCACTCAGGCTAGATATTTGTAGCCAGTCTCATCTTTAAAATAAAAAATGTAAAGTACCGATTTAAGTGTGATCTTCAATGCCAAAGGAGATGATTTTTTTAATCCTGCGAGCACACTGTTAATCCAAGCATTTCCTTCCTTGCCAGACTCTGTCTCCTGAAGTCAAAGCACAAAAAGGTTATGCAAAATTTTTAGCTAGGCTGATCAAGAAGAGTATCATTCTCTGGAATATCTCCTTAAAATACAACAAAAGTTACAAAAAGTTTTTCATTCTAAAATAAAGTTACCAAAGATTTTATAATCTCCTCCACCGAATATTTGGAAAAGCACTCATCTATTATTGACTGCCTGCAAAAAGATTAAAATAATAAATTATAGGTCGGATTAACCTTTCAAGGTAGCAACTACGCTTTATTCATTCAAATTCATTTACTTGTTTAAAACACTATCAACATCAAGCTCAACATTTACGGAGAAATCCTCAATTCCAGCTTTGACTCTATTCTTGTCACCAGAGTTTATTCTCAGCAAATGCTGCTCCAGCTCATTCATTTTCTAAAATCAACAAAATGTATATCTTATTAGTGAATCCGTATATACACCTTAAGAAGAGATTAATGTTCTAAAGTTAAATTGATACACAAAATCAAGAGATAAAATTCTTCGAAAAACCCGTGCAACTTCACTTATAATATTTGTTTAAGGATTTTATAATTATTCATAAATCATAACAATGCACTTTATATAGAGCTCATATGAACCAAACAAGATTATTGCCACTAATCTTTCCTAAAATCAAGAAATGATAAAACACCATATATCATTAATTATTTACAGTAGATCCTCGATAAATGAATACCCTTGGGACAAAAAATATATATCCATATAACTAGATTATCTATTTCTCGATAAATGAATATATGGTACAATCATCGATAATTGAATAGTTATCCATTTAGATAATAATTTCATTTTCTTCTTGTGATAATAGTATTTCGAAAGTTTAATGTTCGAGTGTACTCAAAAGGCAATGGTTAAAATTTTAATTAAAAAATTTCTTGACACTATAATATGAATATGTACGTATCGACCAAGTATTTGAGACTATTTGTAAGTTGTACGTGTGAAATACTCAGAATATATATATTCAACCTAAACTACAAATATATATACTTCTAAAATTCTAGTTCGATAAAGCATCCATACTACTGTGTTTTTCAATTTAATGACTTCCAAAGTCAAAATCAATAAAAAAAACTACTTACAAATGCATATGAATATTAATGACTGGATGACAAACTATAAAAGTGTATATTGCTTCAGATTTAGTGAATATTCATTTATGTTTACATGGGGCATTCGAAGACTCAGAAAATTTTATCGTTAATGCAACTAGCGAGATTATTCACTCGGCCTTTTCCAAGTTGACAAGGTTATTTATTTATCAAAGATTCATTTATAGAGGTTCTCTTGTAATTACAATTTGAATTAATATCAAAATTGTAAAATTTGTTTAGATTCTTTAGTGTACTTCCCATTACACAAACGTTAGAGCACTTCTCATTTGTTGATGTACTTCTCACGGACTTCAAATTTATTAAAGAGCTTCTCTCCACAAACATTTTTATTGGGCACTTTTCACCAAATTCATCTTAATGCACTTCTCACCAGATTCAAATTATTGGATATTTTGAGGACTTTTCTCCACGATGAAGATTTAAACCACACATCTACAACTCTAAAACAATATTTTTGATGTGACCACTTGTGCCATGGTATCTTTTTCATCATCATGACACACATATGGTTGGTGCCAATAGTCATCATATCTATCGAATCCCTTTCATTTTGTTTCTCAGGAGCTTTTGTTGATTCATCTTCATAAGCGCTAATTTCATTTAGTGTTGGAATGTACCAAGGAATTGCACCTCCCTCTCAAATTCAACCCACTTCCACAAACTTAAAGCTCCGAAATGAGTTGAAGTTTGACTGGAATTAATGGGTATGCACTCAGTCACAGATGCTTTTGATAATTAAAGCTCTTGATACCATTTGTTGGCTTTTGAAACACGAAATCAAGAAATATGATATTTGTTTGTAGCTTGTATGTTTTATTTATTAAAATATTCTTTATATTGAGCTCAATACTCATTTCAAACAAACAAGCACGATTATTGCCACATAGATAGCCCCATTGACTAGAAATCTTTCCTAAAAAAACAATCATATCTTTAACAATTTTAAATCAACATGTCAACAAATAAGAACATGTTAGGTGGATTGTAGAGAATTTATGTTTTGTCGGAGTACCTCAGAAGGAACAAAATGTGTTGCAAACCCAATTGCAACAAGTTCTTTGCCATTCAACCTTGCCCCTGTTAAGGCCAAATATTCTCCTGCATATATTTTAATTTAACCTACCATCAGTTGTTTGACAGAACACATCAACATTATATGTCACTACTTCCATGAACATTCCTATTAATCATAAATTTTAATGCAAGTAATCCTTACGAATACTTCTTCAGTGAGGAGCTATGAGTGTTTTTACAAGGAAACGTGTTTCTACATGGAATAATTTTACTTGTACTAATTAAATTATAGATACTTGCTGATAGCTTACCCAGATGCCCAGGAAGATGAGAAAGCATGTAAGAGAACCCACACTCGGTATGAAACCCAATACTTGTCTCTGGAGTTGCAAAAACCTGATTACGTTTGAGATATACATGAAAAAATCTGAATTAGCCGGATAAAAAAATAAGAACAATTACTATCAGCATGAGTATATCAATAGTAAGCTACAACAATAGAAGGATCTTAAATTCTTAACACATGACGTATCCTCAACCCCTTCATACTTTTTCAGCCTTAAATATGATTCAACTGAATGTAGCCAGAAGTTCAAAATGCAACAAACATTAATCTGAAAACACTAAATGGGATTAACTTACTATTATATTGAAATTGTGAGTCATCAACTCTTGGCTGAAGCGTCGAAGGGTATTTTACCCAGAAGCGGAAAGTTCTTAATAGTTCATTCAACACAATTTATTAATTCCAACCTTGTCGTTGCATGTGGTATAAGTATAACCTATCCAAACAGTGTCTTTTGTTTCCATAACATTAGCTAGATTAAATACTATCTTGCAAAATTCTCTTACTTTAGTGATATTCAGTTCTGACAAGAAAATCACTTAATTTGAGGTGGCAGTGTATGCTCTTTGTATATAAAGAAACCATTATTTTATTAGGAGAATATTTAAATGAAAAAATTGGATGAGTAAATATATACAAAATTATTACACTAACGGATGATGCATTAATTTCTAGGAGAGTATTAGTTTGACATACAACTTTTTCCGTAACAACTGAAAATGTCATAGGAACCATAAAAGATGCTCCTCCACCCATGGAAATTCCATTAACAAGAGCAACCTGCCAAATACATATGTAGTTAGAGATCTAACCAACAAGTACTATACGTAACAAATCACAAGCCTATTTCCTTTTTTTGCCCATGAAGAAAACTATTAGTAACTATACCTGAGTCTTTCTATAGGAGTGTATGTGGAAGCAAAGCCAATACATTCTATAGACCACTTCAAGACAGGCATCCTCTAGAAGGAAAATTTTGGCAATTTCATAAAATCTTGGAACAAACAATTATGTTAAAATTGGTAAATTTGAAAACTTTAAGCATGATGTATTTACTCGAAGTCCTGCCAACGTAGAACATTGTCAAATCCCCACCAGCACAGAAGGCACGGCCAGCTCCCTGTAAAAGCATGACTAATTCAAAACTTTGTACCAAACACTTGCCACTGATCGATGTAGAATACAGCTATTATGCAATTTTAATTACTATAACTATTTAAGTTATTAACTTAAACAAAGCAGCAGGAAACAGACTATAAACAATAATCAAAAAAATAAAAATAGATGCACTGGCCTTGATTAAGACTAGCTCTGCATCATCATCTCTTTCCCACGTTTCCAAATATTCTGCCAAGAGGGAAACCTAAGTCCAAGGAAAGGTTAGACATATAATCAGCACCACGAGGGAATGACAGAAAATGAATAGAATAACCAAAAATTAAAATAAATTGGGAACTGGGTTCATCGTATACTATGAACTGACCACTTTGGAAGAAATGACATTTAATTGGCGGGGTCGATTCAACGTGATCAATCGAACATGGCCTCTTTCTTCCCCAATAACAACCTGATGATCGAAAATCATCTTCTTGTCAAGGTCCCAAATGAATACACACACACATATCTAAACAATCCACTTAAAACCAACTTATACTTGCAACTTTGAAACCAACTTATGTTCTTCTCCAGAACACAACACTTTCCAATAAATTACACAGTTATATACTTTATCATTACAAACAAAAAAACTTTATCATTACAAACAAAAAAGAAACTTCAAAATCGTTTTTTAAACAAGTTACAAGATTAATGCAAAAAAAAAAAAAAAATGTGTTAAAGAAAAAACAACTAATTCTTTAAAAAATTAGTTGTATGAATTAAGATAACATACCTCTTCAACTGGGTTTTGCAGGTCCTTGGACATTTTGAATTACTAGTCAATAAAGCAAGTCGCTGCAAAAACATATAAATCAAAACTCGGAAACACAATAACAGTTCAATCAACTAATTAATAAATTATTAGATAATGAAAAGAAACACAGGAAAAAAGAGATGATGATGATATATTAAAATTAAAATGTAAAATAAGCAAGAAATCATTGTTCAAACATACATGAGAGATATGCAGTAGAAAGAACAGAATTAAAATCTTGATTAAAAGTATAATAACAATGGCGCTTACATGTAGGTAGGGGAAAGTTCAACAGGTAGAAAATATAAAAGCTACCCACTTCAAAAAAATACAAATAAAAGAAAAATAAAAGCTACTCCTACCTACCAACTCCATTTTGTTTTTCTCTACCAACCAACCAACCACGCTGAGTGCTCAAATACTCAATTGTCTTTCATTTTATTTCAATTTTATTTTCATTTTTTTGGAGAAGAAACTATGGACGGTGACGGGTTAAAACAAAAAAAAAAAAAAAAAAAAAGTACGGTTAGGCAAAAAATGAAGATTATTCAAATATCCGGGGTCCGGGCCGCCATCTCATAATTATAAACATTTGGATTAAGCACAAGAGATTAAAAACAGAGAAAAAAATTAGTGATGAGAGGAAGAAAGTGGGTGGAAAGTGGGTAAAATTATGTGACCCACCAATATTTAAGTAATAGATTAGAAAGGTGGAGAAAAGTAGTGAAAAGTGGTAAGTCCTTTTAATTTGTTTAATTGTTAAAATTTTATTATTTTTGAAAAATCGTGAAATGTAAAAAACTGGAAGAAACATTGTAAAACAAAAAATGTAATGAATTGGAAGGGACAGGGAGAGTACTACAATAATTTTAGGGTGATGATCCTAAATGTCCATTTTGAATGTACAACAACAATTTGTCACATCATTTTGTGTGCAGCAACAACGTGTTACGATATTACGTGTAACTAGCATAATAGTCCGTGTGAGGCACGGGTCATTTCTAGCATTGTTGAACATTGCGAAGATGTGTATTATTTGAACGATTTGGTGATATATTTATACATTAGAAATATATGAAATAAATTTGGAGCACATATGTGAGGAATGCACGATCACCAAAAGTATGGAATGATACCGTTGTCGCTTCTGATGCCAAAGCAACTTCTTCCTCGACCACCAATAGGCAAGTATATGTCTTTGCAATCATTTAAAGGGAAATGTCCATACAACAAATTATTGAATGCTTTCATGTGTGAAATTTTAGACATTTTACAATACATTTTAAAGATAGGCCAATCATTTTAAAGAGGCATCCTATATTTTAGGGATGAAGATCTATAGAGATAGATCTAATCGAACGATTGGCCTATCCCAAGGTACATACATCGATAAAGTGCTAAAACGGTTTAGTATGGAGAACTCGAAAAGAGGTCTCATTCCTATTAGTCATGGGATTACTCTTTCCGAGAAGATGTCTCCAAAGACATATGAGGAAAGGGTGCGCATGAGTAGGATTCCTTATGCCTCGGCAATAGGATTCATCATGTATGCGATGTTATGTACTAGAGCTGATGTTGCTCATTCACTTAGTGTGACGAGCAGATATCAGTCTAACCCAGGTGAAGAACACTGGAAAGCAGTGAAGAACATATTGAAGTACTTGAGAAGGACTAAAGATGTTTTTCTTGTTTTTGGTGGATCTGAATTGAAAATTGAGGGTTATACTGACTCTAGTTTTCAATCAGAAGGCGATGGTAGCAGATCCCAGTCAGGGTATGTATTTACTCTAAATGGGGGAACGATTAGTTGGAAGAGTTCCAAACAGCCTACAACGGCTGACTCCACAGCGGAAGCGGAACATATAGCTGCATGTGAAGCTGCAAAGGAAGCTGTCTAGATGAGGAGATTTGTTTCTGATTTGGGAGTAGTTCCTAGCATTGAGGATCCTATAGTGTTGTATTGTGATAACAACGCTGCGATAGCTCAAGCTAAGGAACCAAGATCCCATAAGAATTCTAAACACGTGTTGCGGTGCTTTCATCTGATTCGAGAGATCATAGAAAGAGGGGATGTCAACATCGTAAGAATTGACACACATAACAACATAGCGGACCCATTTACTAAGGCATTGTCTCAGGCTCACTTTGATCGACATAGAGATAAGATGGGTATAAGATACCAGAGTGATTGGCTTTAGTACAAGTGGGAGTTTGATAGTATTTTGTCCTAAACCCAATCATGTATGATGAGTTAGGAAATACTTTCATGTAATCTTATTTGATTTTATTTATATTAATAAAAGACTTGTTGTTTTTATTACGGGCTTTATCTATTTAAAGTGTTTAAATTAGAAGTTCCATAGTTTAGAGTAAAGCTTCTAGAATTATAATGAGATTATAATAATGAGATCTAGAAGATGATAACACTAAACTTAAATAGTTCCCGATCGTAGGATAACTAATTGGGAGTTAGTCAATCCGTAAAGATCGGTACATACTATGCTTGCTTCCTCGGAAGGATGTCTGTTCTCATAGACATTCGTGTGGTGACACTATAGCTAGTATGTAGGTGCTTATTGGAGAATAAGTTCACTGAACGTGACTTGATCAAATGAACGACTAATGGAGTTTACTCACGTGTTAATAGTTGTTCATAAGTTGATGGTGGTACAAGTGTCCTTAGACTTGAGGCCGTTAAAGTAATCTTATATACAATGAACTATGTTTTGGTTTAGTTCTAAGTCCTCAAGGGACAATAATTAGTTCTATTCCGGGTATAGGAATTTGTATATGAAGATAGTTAACGATCAATAAAGGATCTACCCCTTTCAGTAAAAGAAAGTGAATATCCTATGATGTTCTTACTATGTTAGTTCTGGAATCTCTGGCCAGAGTAATTGAAGTTAGAAAGAGTTTCTAATTCAAATGAACTAGACATAATATATAAGAAATTATATGATTAAATTAAATAGGCTTGACACGCGATCCATGCCTTGTATTTAATCGGGATATTGTCGGGTAGAAGGAATTGATTGTACGGTAACCATTTGCTGAATAGGTTTTATATATTCTAAGCAATGAATTCATATTATCCGGATAATCGCGATATATTCAAAAGTATCACTCATGATGTAGAATAAATATTAATTACTTATGTAATTATATTTAACGAATTAATTAGTAATTCGTATAAGTAATAATAAATAGTTTATTATTATTTATTTCTACTACCGGCTTAATATTGAACCTAAAGGGTCACACCATAAAAAGGTTAAATATTTATAGATGATGAGAATAATTAATAATGGCTATGAATTATTTATTTATTGAATAAATAATTAATTAGCAATTATTTATAATTTATTAAATGAGATTTAATAGATTATAAATAAATTAAGAAAAGTTCTTAATAATTATTAATTACAAAATTTAGTGTGAGAAATTAAATTTTATGAGAGAATTATTTTCAGAATGGGATTAATAATTAAAAAGGTTTTAATTATTAAATGATTATTTAATTAGATAAAGTAAAGACTTTATTTTTTTAAATATCAAACATTCCAAGAGTTGGAAGACATAAGATATCAAACACATAACACAAAAAACATCCCAGGGTTTGAGAGGATGTTTTGAGAGCTTTTGAAGTTCATCAAAATCATTCCAAATCATTTTAATTATTTTCTCAGTTGTTCTTCATCTACTATATGATATTTGATCTTGGTGGATACCATTAGAGCACTCCACACTTGAGGGGTGATTGCTGGAAATCAAATATACATTCATAACAATCCCAGGAAAGCTATCAAGGTATTTTTCTTGTGTTCATACAATTTTTAAATCTATATACATGATTAATTAGGTTTTTATGCAAGTAAATGTGATTTACACTTCCGCTACGGTCATAAATTCCTTCATTCACATCCCTCAACACACCTATCTCGAAGATTCTCCACGAAATCAAAGGCAAGCCTGGATTCATTCGGCCACCTAAGATGAGAGCTCCCGAATACCGAAGAAATGAAAACAAATTTTGTGACTACCATCAGGACAAGGGTCACAACACTGACGAATGTTTCCATTTAAGGAAATTGATAGAAAAGATGATCAAAGATGGGGATCTAACACAGTTCATCGGAGACCTAAGGGATAAGTTAAATAACAGCGAGAAGAAAAAAGAGGTCGAAGCATCGGAAAAATATCGAGGAGAAGTAAGAACCATCTACGGAGGAACAATCCTCGATCGCCATATTAAAACGGCCCGAAAGAAATATGCAAGGCAAATATACAACCTTTATCAAACGAATGCATCAAGACAATCCCTGCCTATCTGTTTCACAGAGGATGATTACGAAGACGTGATTTGGCCACACGAAGATCCACTTGTTGTAAATCCAGTCATCGGCGAAAACAAGATTTGGAGAGTGTTAATAGATGAAGGCAGTTCGGTGAATATCCTATATCACCGAACCTACTGTAAAATGAACCTCGGAGGAGAGCAATTAGAGCCATGTCACGAAGCACCATTGTATGGGTTCGGAAATCAACCTGTGCCAATTGAAGGAACAATCACTCTCTCTATATTGCTAGGAAAAGCACCACACACAGTGACCAAAGAATCAAAATTCTACGTGGTTCGGGTAGACAGTCCATATAATGGAATCCTCGGAAGACCAGCTTTATCCTCGTTCCAAGCCGTTTCCTCTATTCCTCATTTAAAACTAAAGTTCCCTACCGAGCACGGAATCGGAGAAATGAGAGGCGATCAGAAAGCCGCTCGGATAATCATGCTGGAAGACCTAGAGAAAGAAAAAGATGTGGAAATGACCGAGGCAGGCAAGAGAAAAAGGAACGAAAATGATGCTGGTGGCAGCCATCAATTGTTAAATATAGAACTAGAGAAATTTGGAGCCGACCTATCTAGTCCAATCGCTGAACCAGCAATCGAGACCGAAGAGGTAGAACTGTTCGTAGGCCAGTCGGGCAAGATGATACAAATAGGCAAGAATATGGAGCCGGACACTACACCAAATCTGCTATCAGACAACACTGATCAGACAACACTCTGCAAAAAAAGTGTTGCCCGAAAAGATCAGACAACGGTTCCCGTGTTCAAGAAAAAAAAGTATTGTCTGATCCCAGTTTTTACAACGAGCAAAAAACCATTGTCTATTAGATGAAGTCAGACAACGGTATTTAAAATGTAGTGTTGCACAGATTTCATATTTAGACAACGGTTTTCCGGAACCATTGTCTGATAGTATATGAGACAAGGGTGCATAAAACTGTTGTTAAAATGAGACAATAGTTTTTCTGCTCCGTTGTTTAAGTTCAATTCAAACAACATACATGAAATACTGTTGTCTGATTTTCCAGCTATTTAAATCAATTTGCACCGTTTATACGGCTTCGAATGTGTTACTAAGTTGAAACCTAATAACATAAGACATTTTTGACCGTATTTACTCACTTATTCGAATAACAAATTTAGTCGATATGAACGATATTTTCCTTTGCACATAAATATATAGTACCACGTATTAACATAGTGTTATATATAATATAGTTCTTGTTATCGATCGATTTATAAACCACGATATAATCACACTCACAATATTGAACAAATTAACATATTACTTACTAATTCATATGTTAAGATTCAAAGGAAAGGAACGGGAGTGAAAAATTTATAAATTTAAAGCAAAATTTTGGGCGAAAACAAAATATCATTAAGACAACTGTTTCTGTCACAAAAAGGCTTGTGCAAACTGCAATCACACAACAGAAATTTTTAAAAACCTGTTGTCTGATTCATACAACGGGTTTTTAAATATTCAACGTGTTGTTGGAAAGCATATTGCACAATAGATTTTCAAATATTTCCGTTGTTTGAATCACACAACGGTATTTTGAAAAAAAGGCTTGTCTAAGTTGCTTTTGCACAACAGTTTTGGTGACAAAACCGTTGTCTTTATTTTCCAGCTATTTAAATCAATTTGCACCGTTTATACGGCTTCGAATGTGTTACTAAGTTGAAACATAATAACGTAAGACATTTTTGACCGTATTTACTCACTTATTCGAATAACAAATTTAGTCGATATGAACGATATTTTCCTTTGCACATAAATATATAGTACCACGTATTAACATAGTGTTATATATAATATAGTTCTTGTTATCGATCGATTTATAAACCACGATATAATCACACTCACAATATTGAACAAATTAACATATTAATTACTAATTCATATGTTAAGATTCAAAGGAAAGGAACGGGAGTGAAAAATTTATAAATTTAAAGCAAAATTTTGGGCGAAAACAAAATATCATTAAGACAACTGTTTCTGTCACAAAAAGGCTTGTGCAAACTGCAATCACACAACAGAAATTTTTAAAAAACTGTTGTCTGATTCATACAACGGGTTTTTAAATATGCAACGTGTTGTTGGAAAGCATATTGCACAATAGATTTTCAAATATTTCCGTTGTTTGAATCACACAACGGTATTTTGAAAAAAAGGCTTGTCTAAGTTGCTTTTGCACAACAGTTTTGGTGACAAAACCGTTGTCTTTATTTTCCAGCTATTTAAATCAATTTGCACCGTTTATACGGCTTCGAATGTGTTACTAAGTTGAAACATAATAACGTAAGACATTTTTGACCGTATTTACTCACTTATTCGAATAACAAATTTACTCGATATGAACGATATTTTCCTTTGCACATAAATATATAGTACCACGTATTAACATAGTGTTATATATAATATAGTTCTTGTTATCGATCGATTTATAAACCACGATATAATCACACTCACAATATTGAACAAATTAACATATTACTTACTAATTCATATGTTAAGATTCAAAGGAAAGGAACGGGAGTGAAAAATTTATAAATTTAAAGCAAAATTTTGGGCGAAAACAAAATATCATTAAGACAACTGTTTCTGTCACAAAAAGGCTTGTGCAAACTGCAATCACACAACAGAAATTTTTAAAAAACTGTTGTCTGATTCATACAACGGGTTTTTAAATATGCAACGTGTTGTTGGAAAGCATATTGCACAATAGATTTTCAAATATTTCCGTTGTTTGAATCACACAACGGTATTTTGAAAAAAAGGCTTGTCTAAGTTGCTTTTGCACAACAGTTTTGGTGACAAAACCGTTGTCTTTATTTTCCAGCTATTTAAATCAATTTGCACCGTTTATACGGCTTCGAATGTGTTACTAAGTTGAAACATAATAACGTAAGACATTTTTTACCGTATTTACTCACTTATTCGAATAACAAATTTAGTCGATATGAACGATATTTTCCTTTGCACATAAATATATAGTACCACGTATTAACATAGTGTTATATATAATATAGTTCTTGTTATCGATCGATTTATAAACCACGATATAATCACACTCACAATATTGAACAAATTAACATATTAATTACTAATTCATATGTTAAGATTCAAAGGAAAGGAACGGGAGTGAAAAATTTATAAATTTAAAGCAAAATTTTGGGCGAAAACAAAATATCATTAAGACAACTGTTTCTGTCACAAAAAGGCTTGTGCAAACTGCAATCACACAACAGAAATTTTTAAAAAACTGTTGTCTGATTCATACAACGGGTTTTTAAATATGCAACGTGTTGTTGGAAAGCATATTGCACAATAGATTTTCAAATATTTCCGTTGTTTGAATCACACAACGGTATTTTGAAAAAAAGGCTTGTCTAAGTTGCTTTTGCACAACAGTTTTGGTGACAAAACCGTTGTCTTTATTTTCCAGCTATTTAAATCAATTTGCACCGTTTATACGGCTTCGAATGTGTTACTAAGTTGAAACATAATAACGTAAGACATTTTTTACCGTATTTACTCATTTATTCGAATAACAAATTTAGTCGATATGAACGATATTTTCCTTTGCACATAAATATATAGTACCACGTATTAACATAGTGTTATATATAATATAGTTCTTGTTATCGATCGATTTATAAACCACGATATAATCACACTCACAATATTGAACAAATTAACATATTAATTACTAATTCATATGTTAAGATTCAAAGGAAAGGAACGGAAGTGAAAAATTTATAAATTTAAAGCAAAATTTTGGGCGAAAACAAAATATCATTAAGACAACTGTTTCTGTCACAAAAAGGCTTGTGCAAACTGCAAAATATCATTAAGACAACTGCTAATAACATTCTATGATTGATTATATTATTTTATATTGAAATAACAATTATAATTCTCAAATAAAGGTTGTCAATCTTTTATATAAATAAGATGAAGTAAATTTAATATATAAATTTTTTTAATAAGTACAATTAATGATTATTAAAATGTCATTAAGATGCCATTAAAAGTTATTTAATGCAAGAAAAGAATTTTAATAAGAAAATAAAAAATATGACAATTCAAGAAAATTATTTTAAACGTTTCTGGTGACTTTCCGATCTCCTGGTATTATAATATATATAGATATTATTAAATTAAATTGAACAAATTAATTATTTTTATGAATACATTTTGGTTCAATATAAAAGTTAGTATAACAATTTTTTACATTTTTTTATCATTTTAAAAAATATACATATATGTATAATTCAAATTATTATACTCAAATTTATAAATTACTAAATATATGTTTTATTTAAATATTCAGTGAATCTTGATCGTGCCCCGTTATAGGAAGTAACATTTTTACTACATTTTTGTTAAAATCTCGTACAACCCGATCTTTAAAACAATTCCATCGTCTAACAAACGAAACAACAATGGTTTCTTTCTATAAAACCATTGTGAGAAAGTATTTAACACAACATCACAGATATAGAAGACCATTGTCTATAAAACTATACTGCAACCCAACCAATTAATATTGTGTTGAATGCAAACGAAATAGACAACACAACCAAAACAAGAAACCCTTGTCTAAACATGCCTAGAACAACGGTTTCTGGGTTAAGGACCATTGTTGTAATGTAGTTTGTACAATACTTTTTAAAAGCATACTGTTGTTGTTTCTGGTATTCACACAACGTTTCAGTAAATACTGACTGTTGTCGAAGAAGGCTCACACAACGGTTTTGGTACCGTTGTCTGATATAGGCATCAGACGGCGCCTCAATAGACAACAGGAAAACAGGGCATCAGACAACGGGCAAAAACCGTTGTCTGAGCCTGTTTTCCTTGTAGTGGGAGCTGAAGGAAAGGGTTGTCAAGGTCATTAGGGAATTTCACGACGTATTCGCTTGGAATCCCGAAGACATGCCAGGTCTAGATCCATCAGTTGCTAAACATTGCCTAAACGTAAAATCCGATGCCCAACCCGTGAAGCAAAAGAAGCGAAACTTCGCCATAGAGAGACAAAAAGTAATCCAAGCCGAGGTTGAAAAGCTCCTTGAAGCCAAATTCATTGAAGAAATAGACTATCCTGACTGGTTGGCAAACGTGGTGGTAGTCAAAAAATCCAACGGCAAATGGAGAATGTGCGTCGATTACACTGACCTAAATAAGCATTGCCCGAAGGATCATTATCCACTGCCGAACATCGATCAGCTGATAGATGCCACTTCGGGGCATCAAATACTTAGCTTTTTGGATGCTTTCTCCGGATACCATCAGATTGCTATGAACGCCGAAGATATCCCAAAAACAGCGTTCATCACGCCAAATGGCACTTATGCCTACATCAAGATGCCCTTCGGGTTGAAAAACGCAGGGGCAACTTTCCAAAAAATGATCAACAAAGTCTTCAAAGCACAAATAGGCCGAAATATGGAATGTTATGTGGATGACATGATTGTCAAATCTCTCTTCAAAGATCATGCCGAAGATTTGAAGGAATGCTTCGAGACACTCAGGAAAAACAACATGAGGATCAATCCGAATAAATGCACGTTCGGGGTAAGCAGTGGTAAATTTCTAGGCTATATGGTCAGCGCCCGAGGGATCGAAGCCAATCCCGAAAAAATCAAAGCGGTGATCGACATGGAAGCACCAAAGACAATAAGAGACATACAGAAGCTGACTGGCCGAATGACAGCCTTGAGGAGATTCATCTCTTGATCAGCTGAAAAAGCTCTACCATTTTTCAAGGTGCTCAGGGGATCAAAAAGCTTCGAATGGGGGCGAAATTGCCAAAAGGCATTTGACGAAGTGAAAGAATATCTGATGAATACGCCACTCCTGATGAGGCCAAATCCGAACGAAACTCTACAGCTATATCTCGCAGTGAACGACCGAACACTGGGGGCAGTGTTAGTCAAACTACACGAAGGAAACCAACATCCCGTGTTCTACGTATCTCACATACTGAAGGACGCGGAGACAAGGTACCCGAACGCGGAAAAATTCGCATACGGATTGGTCATGGCATCAAGAAAGTTACGACACTACTTCCAAGGCCGAACAATTCAAGTAGTAACCGACCAACCTTTGAAAAAAATCATGCGAAGACCTGAGGCATCGGGCAGGGTGGTCGCTTGGTCAGTCGAATTAGGAGAGTATGACATGGAATTCATTCCGAGGACGACAATTAAAGCACAAACCCTAGCCGACTTCATAGTAGAATGTTCCTTCTCCGAACCAAAAAATCTAGCTCCCGAAGAACAATTGATCCGTTCGCCAGGAAAATGGAAGCTCTTTGTAGATGGTTCGGTAGCTGGATCAAAATGTGGAGCAGGGCTAATCCTAACCAGTCCCGAAGGCTTTGAGATATGCCAGGCAATCCGATTCACTTTTTCCCTGACCAATAACGAAACCGAATACGAAGCTGTATTAGCAGGTCTAGATCTGGCCAAAAATTTGGAAGTAAAAAACTTGAGAGTCTTCAGCGATTCCATGCTGGTTGTCAAACAATTTTCAGGAGAGTATGGACAAAAAGATCCAAGAACGAAAGCCTATGCCGCGAAGGTACGCGAAAATTCAACGTCATTTGAATCATTCGAATTAAACCAAGTTGCTCGAGAAAACAATAGTCGAGCCGATGCTCTATCAAGGTTAGCTTCGGCAGAAACCAATAACCTCACAGGCTCAATCTACATAACCGAAGTAAATATACCTTCGATAGACAAAAAACAATGCCTGGAAATACACCAAGGGGTTAATTGGATGACACCGATCAGGGCTTTCTTGGAAAAGGATATCCTCCCACTCGACAAAAAACAAGCCCAAAAGATTAGACACCGCTCGGCCAGCTATACCATTATTGAGGGCAGGTTATTCAGAAGGTCAGCCACTCAGCCTCTTCTCCGATGCCTTGACCCCGAAGAACAGAGAATGGCATTAGAAAGTATCCACGAAGGCATCTGTGGGGAACATCTTGCTGGCCGATCACTTGCCTTTAAAATACTAAGACAAGGTTTCTATTGGCCGAAGATAAGGGAGGATGCTTCGAACTATGCGAAAAAATGCAGACAGTGTCAGATATTCAACAACATTCCGAAGCAACCACCACAGGAAATGACATCAGTCCTCAATCCAATTCCCTTCGCTATTTGGGCCGTAGACATTGTGGGCATTCTACCAACCAGCACAAAACAGGCCAAATACTGCATCGTGGCCATCGACTATATGACCAAGTGGGTAGAAGCCAGACCCCTCTCAGCCATCACCGAAGAAGCTGTAAAAAAGTTCATGTTGGAACAAGTGATATTGAGGTTCGGCATCCCGATGATATGTGTCTCAGATAATGGTACACAATTCATTGGAAACAAGTTCCGAAAGTTCCTATTCGAATTTGGAATCCAACAAAGGTTCAGCTCGGTCGGTCACCCTCAAGGGAATGGAGCAATTGAAGCAGCTAACAAAATCATCTTCGATGGAATCAAAAAAAGGCTTGGAGATTCTAAAGGACTTTGGGCTGAGGAATTGCCATATGTCCTATGGGCTTACCGAACGACTCCAAGGTCATCAACCGGAGAAACGCCATTCAAATTATCCTTCGACACTGACGCTTTGATGCCAGCAGAAGTCGGTCTAGAATCCTATCGAACGCAAGTATTTAACGTGGAAACGAACGAATCTTGGCTCCGAGCAAATATAGATCTCCTAGAAGAAGAAAGGGAAGCAGCCTATCAAAAGAACTTAAGATACCAACTCCAGGCTGCTCACTATTATGATTCGGGAATAAAGAAAAGATCATTCCATGTGGGAGATCTAGTCCTTCGGGAGTTAGCTACTTCGATGCCAACCAAACAAGGTAAACTTATGCCGAATTGGGAAGGGCCCTACATAGTGGTAGAAGTCGTTCGTCCTGGTACGTACAAGTTAGCCCATTCGGACGGAAAGCCCATAAAAAACACATGGCACGCGTCTCGCCTTCGTCGTTTTTACCAGTAAGCTTCCTAGTTACGTATTTCATTATTAGCCACGAACAATGAAAACCGAATGATCATATATAAAAAGAACCCATCTTTGGGGACGACCGAATAAAAAAATGTGTCTTTATATACTTTCTAGTATCCAGTTTTTTTTTTTACATGATTAAGATAGGGAGGAAATAATTTCTCACCGACCAAATTAAATCTTAATCATTCACAAAAATTCCTATATACTAAAGGGCAACAGCTAGGCTACGGCCAAAGATGCAACAGTTGTCCGAAGACACATAAACTATGCTAGGCCAAGTCCGAAGATGCATAAAAGAAAAAAAAAGCTAAGGACAATTTAGTTGTCCGAAGCAATCTAAAACTATGCTAGGCCAAGTCCGAAGATGCATAAATGAAAAAAAAAGCTAAGGACAATTTAGTTGTCCGAAGCAATCTAAAACTATGCTAGGCCAAGTCCGAAGATGCATAAATGAAAAAAAAAAAAAGCTAAGGACAATTTAGTTGTCCGAAGCAATCTAAAACTATGCTAGGCCAAGTCCGAAGATGCATAAATGAAAAAAAATGCTAAGGACAATTTAGTTGTCCGAAGCCAACTAGAATTACGCTAGGCTACGGCCGAAGATGCAAAAATAAAAATTATAGCTAGGCTACAGCCGAAGATGTAAAGAAGACCAAAATATAATTGGACGAAATGCATAAAAATAAACAGCATCATATTCAAAGATACCAAATCCGAAGGAAAAAGTTATGCCCGAAGGCTTACATCGTTTGATTAAAAACAAAAAGATCTGTTCAGTCAGAGAGATCAGGTTCGGAGCCTGAACTGACTTCAAGAGGGAGATCGGGTTCTGGAGGACGAGTAATGGGATCCTCAAACATGCCCAAGATCTGTTTGTAGTCCCAACCCAGTTGATGAACCCGAAGCACCGCCTCATCAAAACCAGCTGCATAGCTCCTATCCTCGCATTGAATCATTTTCTTCTCGGACTTCTTCAGCAATCGCCGAGTCCGCTTGGCTTGCTCGGTTCTCCTGTTGACAAGCTTCTTCAGACTGTCCCTCTCAACCCCCAAAGCTTCACGCTCGATCATCAAGTTATTCACCCGAAGCTGAAGAGACTCTGCTTCCTTCAGTTGCTTGGTCATATCTTTCACTTTGTCCATTACAGTCGCAGCCCAAGGACCGGCCTGAAGCAAGAATAAACACAATATAAATAAAGGAAAAAACATACAAATATTACAAGTATAAAGAGACATAAAAAATACCATGGTAAAATGACCCAATAGCTCAGAACATGCCGTGATTGGATCAGCCGAGTCGTAAGAAGAACGGTCAGCAGGCAGAATCATAGCATGGAGAAAGTCCTCGGACACTTGTTTCACTTCCTCAGGAGCAGGAGCTGCAAATTTATCGGTAGACAAAATCGACCAAGAAGGACGATAGGTCTGAACCGGTCCATCGGCATTACGCCTCTTGTTTGAATTATCTCCAAACTCATCAGCAGGATTGGCCGAAGAACTCTCAGGATGGCCGTGACCCTCAGCAATGGTCCTCGGATTGTTGACGTTGTCAACATATTCATTTCCATGACTAGCCGACCGAAGCAACCTGGCTTCTTCTTCGGCCTTCTTCTTGGCAGCCTTCTCAGCTTGCCTCCGAGCTAGATCTGCTTTAGAAGACACTGCAAAAAATCACAAAGTCAGTAAGAACTATAAAAAACAAAAGTATTAGCTGAAGGGAAAAAGCTACGTTACCACCACGAAAAAACAAGGCATCAAGAAACTCATGATCACGGCTCATCGATAAAGGTATCTTATGAGGAACCATCAGCCGATTGATTTTCAAAAAATTTGCCTTGTCGGAATCGGACATTTCCGGGGCAATTAATTCCTTCGGATCTATCTCCCTCCATATTCGATAATTATCCAACCGAGGGCCACTAATAAAAAACCACCTACTATGTGTTGAAGGATTGTTGGAATTTGTAGCAGCCCAATCCCTCCGACCAGATCTTCGGGCTATGTTATAGAAACCAACAGACTTAGGATTTTTTCTTAAGTCATACTGATGAAGAAAAAGAGCCAAGGTGGGTTCAACCTCAGCTTTTATACAACGGGTCTGGAAAGCATTAAAATGAATGAAACTATTCGGATCCAACTGACCCAAAGCTATCCTAGAACGAAGCAAGAATCTCCTTATAATAGGAAGAAGAGGAAGCCGAAGACCGCAATAAAATGCTCGTTCGGAAATACCTACTTTAAAGCCCCCATGAGGACAAGGGGAAACAGGGGTATGATAGATTAAGTCATCCTCTTCGGCTTGATAAGCCTCATACTGTTCGGGGAATTCATATCTACTGTGCATAACTAAAACTTCATCTTCGGTCATCACCGAAAGATGATTAGCCGCTGGAAACTTAATCTCGTCACCGAAGTGCGCCATAGCGGAATATGAAAGAGTTGCAACCGATTGATCCATCTCCTGCGATTCGAAAACCGAAGAATCAACCATGTACTCAGAAAATAAGAAAAAGGGAAAAGCCCATTCGGCCAAGGATCGAGTACAGAGGGCTTGGACCAATCGGCCGAATGAAGTCTAAAGGAAATATACTAAACTTAAGGTATCGAACGATGTTCATAAATATTAAGCATACCGAAGGGTGTTCTTATGCCAAAAAACCCAAAAATCCTAAAAAATAATCAGAAATCCCAAGAAAAAGATACGCAATATCAAAATCCTTTCTATATCATGAACCTACCCACCCAGAAACCCCTGATTTAACAAAACTCTTCATCTACACATGCATATACAGATATACACACAATACATACAACTCGCATATAAACCCAACATAAAGTTATTCAGTTTACATATAAACACAAAAGGGGAGAAAGAGGAACTTACTGTTGTCTAAAAAGAGATGAGATCAGTTTCTTGAGGATAATGTAATTGAAGATGAACCGCGACTGGGACTGGAAGGCTAGAATCTGTTGAAACCTCGTTCCCGATTGTTCGTGTTTGAAGAAATGCTCTGGAGAGAATTTTGACTAAGTGGGTAGAATAAAGAAAGAGGAGAATGAAAGGGTTTAAGGGCTTTAAAAATGAAGAGGCGTGACTCTTGGAAGGGAAGACGTTACAAATTCAACGGCTGAGATTTCCGCACAAATCTCGAGAAAGACAGCTGCCATCATTAAAGGACACGACTCCCCGTGCAGAAATCCCTTCACTAATAGCTGTCATCCTTATCCGAAAAAACAACACCCGAGGAGGTATTCCGAAGGCATATATATTCCGAAGATATATGTTTTCCGAAGAACATATTTGTTCCGAAGACAAGTTAGAAAGGATTTACATTCCAAAGATGGGCTGTAGATTTTGATCTTCGTCCTGAGAATCCCTCCGACCGAAGACCAGGGACATGTTGGAAGCCCATCGATCCATTGGGCCTATAAAGAAGCCCATCACTGTGCATCTAAAGAATCCAAGACATAGAGATTCTCTGACCTAGGATCCATTGAACAACTTTATTGGATCCCATTGGCACCTTCGGTTTACCCTTCCAAGTACTCGAGTGCTGATGATGAAGAATGCTATATTCCCTCTTTTCCACCTACAGTGGGCCCCAGCCGAACACTATAAAATGAGGAGAAAACTAGAACAAGGGGGACATCTAATTCTTATCTATCTCAAGTAATTCTAAACACAAACTCTTTACGTTTATTTCTCTAAAGAACCAGAATACTTACTCTTACACCGGAGGTGAATCGAGGGTCATCACCCTCGCATTTTTTTATCTTGCAGGTCAAAGCCGAAGCATACATTCGGATAAATCTGGTTCCAACATATGGCATTCTAAGTTGACATGTAGATTTGTAATTTGTAATTGTAATTTCAGATTTTTGGTATTGTAATTGTATATTGTTTCGACATTTCTGGACGCAGAATATGTGTGTGTAGAGGAAATGACATGGAAACTTGTGGAGTTTATGGATTAAGAACTAACGAAGCAGTTTATTTGCAATTCTGAAAGTACATATGTTAGGACCCTAAGTCCCTAACAGGGAGGCTTATTATACTGAAATTTGCACGGTAGGGGAAGCAGAGGATTCTGTTTCTCAGGCCAATGTGGTCCTAAACTCCTGAGTCCTGATCGGGCTAAAAATTCTTGCAGCGAATCTTTGTTGAACTGGTCTGGCCAGTTCCCATCTCTTGGCCCAAGACGGGAAAAGTCCCTGGGCTAGAGAGTGCAGATGTTCTAATTTCATTTGTCCTTGACAGGTTCCCTGTGGTACTGTCTATATGTATTTTGTTTCACTTTTTTTACCTGTTAAGTTTGCCTGTCGACCATTTCGTCGTGTTTATGTTACATACCTTCCAGTTGCTCAGTAACTATAAAGAACTTGACAACTTAATCGATAAACCTGCCTGCACCTATAGTCAATTTCTCTAGACTTAATGACCTTTTGGCCCTTCAAGTTTGCGCAGTTATACCCATAAAGCCCTAAGGTTTAAAGTCGTTCCTTTTCGCCCCTCTAACTTCCAAAATGTACGTTTTAGCCACAAACCGTCGCCTTTGGCCTTTAAAAGGCGACGGTTTTGTGTCAAAAAGATGACGGTAAAGTGGCTAAAAGGTATATTTCTGAAGTTGGAGGGGCAAAAAGGAACGACTTTAAACCTTAGGGCTTTATGGGTATAACTGCGTATACTTGAAGGGCCAAAAGGTCATTAAGCCATTTCTCTATGATTGTACAGTACATAATTAGGAAACATTCTGTTCTGTGCATTTGGCATGAGAGGCTTAACTGCCAGATTTATGCTGTTAATTATTGACTTTGCAAGATGCTGTCTTGATTTAACAATGATAAGACCATGAAATATACTATGCATATCATGATTGAACATCTGAATTCGTTTTTACGTGTGAATGTGCAAGCAACTTGTTGGTCATCAGAACTATAATGTATTATGTACATATTCGGACAAGTTAACCACCAAAATGATATTTCTCCTCTTTTGTGAAAGGGCATTGCGGAACTATATTTGTTGCTAATTTATTTTCTGTTCCAGTATCATCACTTATACGTTTATATAGAAATGAGGTTCTTTAGTAGTATACAGTTTTTGATTTGGGTGGATGTCCTACCAAACACATTATATCAGGGGAGCCAAGCTTTCCTTCCGATCATGTTCTAGATATATTTTCTGAGATATGAAATTTCATCAAGTTTGATTCCCCATCATCCATGCATGCAGATCATCTTAAGTCAGAGACTGTTTAGACAATGGCCTTACGAGATATTTATTAATCACTCGCCTATTCTCAACCTTGGGCTTTTATTAATCAATTATTCTACTTAAATCATGAAAAGGGTATTCAGAAAATGGATATGAGTCAGTTTTACAAGTCGGCACCATACAGAACAAAAAATTTAGTATTGTGATTTGTTTTTTTTTTTTTTTTTTGATAAAAGTATTGTGATTTGTTAGTTCCTTCTCAAAGTAAAAAAATTCTAGTTAGCGTTAGTACCAAGTTTAAAATCAATTTAACAAAAGTAACCAAAAAGGAGATCCACTTGCATGCAATCAATCAAAGTATATACTCTGCTCTAGTTCCAAACAATGGACGTCAAAAGATAGCATCTAATCAACACAAAGCTATTAATCACTCGAACCAAACATGTACAATAGAACCTCGATAAATGAATACCTTTGAGACCCAAAAAAAATATTATTTGACGAGATTATTTATTTATCGATAAATGAATATAATATTTATTTATCGATAAATGAAAAATAATTCATTTAAATGATATTTTTAAACTTTTTTTGTAATAATATCATTTTGTATATTTTACGTTCAAATGTACCTGGAACTCACTGTAGTTATAACTTTTATGCAAACTTTGAAACAGTACTAAATGATGAGGCAAATGATCCCGAATTCGATGATAGTATCACTATACCACAAGTCTCCTCAAGAGAAGATTTTCAAGCTATTGTCACTATACAAAATTACGTGATGCAACATGATCAAATTATTCCAGAAGTGATGCATGCTTTACACAAAATCCAGATGCATTTTGGGGATGGAAAGAAATTATCAATTTTGGAGGCATTTTTCGAAAAAATATGACTTACTAATGTGTTTGAAAATTAGTCATTGGGTGAAATGTATTCATGATATATTATATAAATAAATATATATTATCGAAAATATAGTGATTATTCATTTATATTTACATAGGATCTATAAAGACTTCATTTGTATTTATTCATTAATGCATTAAACGAGGTTATTCGTTAAGTACATTGGACCAAGTTGGGACCGAAGAAATTTATTCATTAGACGAGTTATTCATTTATCGAACATTCATTTATCGAGGTTCTACGGTAGTATATGTGCGCAGACCTTACCCTACCCAGAGAAGTGAGAGACTGTTTAGACAATGGCCTTGCGAGATATTAATCACTCGCCTATTCTCAACCTTGGGCTTTTATTATTCGATGTGTATTCCATCTCTAACACCGAGTTCCAATTGATTTGAACAGATTCACGTCAATCAACGGTGCTTGTTTCCGATATTTCATATCGCTGATGTTATGGATTATAATCTTACACATTGGATTTCGGTTAAACTGAAAAAACTCTAGTCGTGTCCAACTTCTTCCCTCATTAATTCCTGCACGGATTCTTCAGTGGAAGACGAATTTCTATCACTATTTCTTAGCCCTTAGGTAATAGTTCCTATTAATTTCTGAGATTACCTTGCTAATCGGGAACACTGCCAAATAACGCGTAGTTTAGTGAATCAATCATTCTACTTAAAGTACCCTAAAAAAAAAAATCTTTTTACTTAAAGTATGAAAAGGGTATTGAGAAAATGGATATGAGTTAGTTTTACAAGTCGGCACCATACAGAACAAAGAATTTAGCATTGTCATAGTTCCTTCTCAAAGTGAAAATTTCTAGTTAGCGTTAGTACCAAGTTTAAACTGAATTTAACAAAAGTAACCAAAATGGAGATCCACTTGCATGCAATCAATCAAAGTATATATATTCTAGTAGATTTCGAAACAATAGACTCGAACTGAATTTAACAAAAGTAACCAAAATGGAGATCCACTCTGCTCTAGTTCCAAACAATAGACGTCAAAAGATTGCATCTAATCAACACAAAGCTTTTAGCTACGACAATTACTTGAGATTAGCCTCGTCAAAGTACATATATTCTAGTAGATTTCGACAAGCTATATACCATTCCATTTGCAGCTATAGTTTAAAGGTCGTCCTCCTTTCTCAAATCAATTAAAGTGCTAATCATATCTAAAATAGTTAAAAGTAGTACTAATAAGTTCCCAGTTCAACATTTACATCAGTTGAAGGAGGAACAATGGTGTTTAAGGGTAACATATCACATGTCAATATCGAAACACTGAAAACTGTATAAGTGTATAACTTTGGTTGGACAATTAGGACTGATTAATCTTGGTTAACCAAAGTGAGGGTTTACTACGAAAGAACAATTTTCCTGATTTTATATTCAATTTATATGTATTTTGTTGTTAAGTTGTTCATGATAGATCTTATAAAAGTTTAGTCGAGGGTATTATACATACTACTTTGCAAAGAAGCAACACATAATTAATTCCTTTGCTTGATAAACTTAGTACTCTACTTTAGATTTTCCCTTGTGCAATAAATATCGTTTTTCGATTATTAGTTTGCAACTGTGTCGTATTCCACTGCAAACTAACTAGGAATTGTCAGCTGATCGTATGTTAATTTAGTTTGTATTAACTATTAAATGTATTTTATTTGATATAGATTTTGTTGTTGTTTACTTGTGTATAAAAATATAATCAGTTGAAGATACACAGAAATCTTGAATGGAGGAGAGTCCTTACCTAGAAAAATTGCAGGTAGACGGGGATGAGTTAGTGGCAGGCAAGGTTCATGATGAAAACCGTATAAAGATGTATATTCATTCCTCTAGTGGCCTGTCCACATTTCTCAGTCCATTTTGTTTTAAGTTTACACGTTAATTAAATAAAATTAAGTTTTGAGTTTTTGTGTAAGAGTAAGCATGATTGTCATATATTCTTTACTGTAAACACTGATTATATTAGTTTCTATTTTTTACCAGCAAGTTCTATTTAGATGGTTTGATAGTCTTTTCAATACATATGTCCTATAGTACTTGGTGCTATTATGAGATGGTGTGGTCTGTGACTCTGTAAGGATGAAGAAAGACAAGCCGTGCCCACTTCGAATGAACAAAACGGTGGGAGAATGAATACAGTTTTTATGAAGAAGATAAAATGTTACTACAAGTGAAGGATGTATGGTTGAGCGGAAAAAATTAAGAAGAATCAATATAGAATTGAAAGAAATGAGCCATTGTTAAACATAAGGAAAATAACTATTCGGAGTTTAAAATAAATCTATTTCTTTTCCGTCCAATACTTACTATCCGGAGAGGGAATGAAATTTCGAATTCAGGATTTTCGACATGTAAAGCGGGAAGAAATTAATTTATCAATGGATGCCCGAAGCAATAATAACTGATTAACTGTCTAGCCTACACATAAGTAACACATCTAGAAATTAAATAAAAATTTATAAATAAATCAGATATCACTTGAGAAAAGAAAACACAACTGAAGTATTTGCCGGGTTTCAACTGGAATCATGCTTCTGACGAAAAAGGGTTTTATCAAAAAAAAAAAAAAGATAATGCAAAGATGAGCTAGCTCTGTGAAGAGTGCATGCATTTAGCATAATCATTCTATATTCAATTATGAATGGAGTCTCCAGAACTGAATTTGTGGATTAGGTTGTGTGCAAATATTTCTACAGGCATAAATAAAATCTTTTTGACACAAAATATTCATGTAATACCTTTAAAGATCTATATAATGAAATGTAAAAAGGCTCCATATCATGATCATCATGACATTCAAGAAATTGAAAGCAGTATTCGTTGAAGGAGGTAAGGGAGGGACCATTTTTATGTGCTAGCTGTTGTGCAATCTCTGGTAGATTTCCCACAACTGAAATTAAAAAAGCTGCATGGGGTGGGGGAATAACATGTCTTAGTCCACCTATGTTTGTTCATTTTTTTTATCCTCCTCTTTTCCTATTTTACATGTTTGTTAAAGATCATAATAGCTAGGACCTTATTTGGTTAGGATTTGATTTATTATCCATAACATGGTGGTTTGATCCGTAGTGCTGATTGCAGAAACAAATGTTTACTCAAAGTTCATGTTCTAATATACGTACCTCGTTCAATGTAGTCCTAAATTGATCTCTCACTTTTGTTCTAATATACGTACCTCGTTCAATGTAGTCCTAATTATTGTCTGATAATACAGCAGTATTACTAGTGTATAATTTGCTTTTGTGTTATAAACTCTTATAGTCAAACTAACCATCACAATAAATCTTTAATTATAGCCACACAAAGTGCACAGAAAATCTTTAAACTTTGTCTATTACCTACAAATACCCTACTCTAAAGCTTTAATGATGGTCAAAAATAAAGTGAAGGTAAATTCTACCCTACTTGCAAATAATTACTCATATAGCCCATAGTTTTTGTCAAAAGATATAATGTGTTACTAGTACAGAGGAAAAGACATTAAATATGTCTGTGAAAAAGAAAAGAAACTGTAGCTTCCCTGTTTTACCATCCAGTAATGGAGCATCAAATAAAATTGTGACACTACTAGATGTTCTACATTCTTAATCAAGTAAAAAATGTTCATACAGACTTGGTCTTATATAGTTGTATTCCCTCATCTGATGCATTTTATTAACCTGGAAACAGAATTTAGCAATCCCTTCATATGCCTTCATGAATCAATGGTTCCTTTATGTAATTAACATCCATTATTTTGTTCTGCAGATACTTTCAGTACTTCTAGTAACAGCAGGAGCAGTTTTGTCAATAAGAAAGTTTGAAAATGCTTTCAACAATAATCACCAGAGATTAGGATTAGCCCTTTATGGTGTCGTATGGTTGCAAGCCTCGATTGGAATTTTTCGCCCAAAAAGGTAACACATAAAGGCTTCAAAAGACTAGTTTTTGCTGGAGAAAAGGCCCGCTAAACCTTAAATAACGAGATGGTACTATCCATTTATTCTCGTGAAAGTGTTCTTAGTAACTGATACACAGAAAATCATAAAACAATTTTGTCACTTACTTTATAATCAATCATGACATTCCTTAAAATTTCATTACTAAAGGGCAGTGCTTAATCTCCCTCGATTTAGACGTTTTGTGTTTGGTTGGGGTGAATGAATTTGGAAGGAATGAAATGAGATTTGAACTAAAATATGAGTAAATTTTTAAAAGTTTCATTCTTTCATCATTCCATTCCTTACCACCTACACTATAGTTCAAACCCCCTAATTTGAGAAGGAATGGTCCATTCTCCCTCATACCTATTTTCTTGCCAAATCTCATCATAGAAATTTTGTTCTTCCATATTTTATTTCCAAATGTTCCCTCATACCTCCATTGTTATCCTTTATTTTCACTCATTCCATTACATTTCATTCCATTCTCCCTAACCAAACACAACATAAGTGTCTAGAGCCTCAGTGGAGACTTAAGCATGAGTAAGTTTAGGGGCCTTCCAGAAATCCTGCCTTCCATTTAAAAAACACCTTCAAGTTCAATGAAAATATGAACTTTAACATTCCCTTTCTTGTTTATAGGGGAAGCGCAAGAAGAAGCTTATGGTTTTTGGTCCATTGGAGCCTAGGAACTATGGTTTCTCTACTGGGAATAATAAATGTGTACACAGGTTTACAAGCCTACCATAAGAGAAGCTCAAAAAGTATAAACTTTTGGACAACAATTTTCACTGCCGAGGTTTTCTTCATTGCTTTGCTTTACTTGTTCCAAGACAAATGGAAGTACATTAAGAAACAACGAGTAGTTCTAGGAGATACACCAGCCCAACCAACTAATCAGGTGATGAATCCGGTAGAGGAGAAGCAAAATAGCTTTTACAGAGGTCCCTTCAGAAAAATTAGCGTATATTCATCTCAGTGAACATCCTGGTTTTGCTAACAGGAAGACAGTTCACAACGTTCCTCAGTGTGAGATTCTTTAGTTACCATCTGTAATTATTGCATTATGATATAGTATGGTTATCAAAATTTGGATTGTAGTTGAAGCACATGCTTAGAGTTTGAGCTATAATCATATTTACCTTTAAACAATATAGCTTTTTTTTTTGGAAGCTATAAAACTCAGGTTAGTATGCATGTGTGTACTGAATCAAATCATATAACAGGACATATAAAACCTTGGACTTGGTATATATCATAGATATCTTTTGGAAGGAAAGAAAGAAATTATTATCATAGAAATATGTAAATTTTGAATATCCCTATTTTTAGCCTCCCTGACCCTGCATATTTTTCACTTTCAAAAGGCAGTGGTGAACTGGTGATGAAGGCAACAACACTTAAAATGAACAGCTCTAAAAACTTGGGATTTTTCTAAAATGAAGTGTACTTTTTGCCTGGGTCAGGACTCAGGACTAACAAAATAAAATTATAAAACGACTCTGCTGGGGATCGAACCCAGAATCTCTGGTTTCGTAGACCAGCGCCTTATCCATTGGGCCACAGAGTCGGGATGAACATTTTTTGAATGAAGTAGAACTTATATGGTGGCATAAAAGGATCATATTTCCACTTCATTCTTATTTTTGGCTAATATGTAATATGTTTGCTCACTTTTCCGTTTTATGAGAGCCACTCTATATTTATGAATATCCCAAAAAAATATGAACTTACTCTTTATAATACTAATTTTTTTTGAATTAAACGTACTTGCATTACTTATAATTTATCTCTTTCGAATACATGATTAATAAAATTCAGGTGAGTGACATAGCACTCTTCAAGGCCTGTCATAGAATGCGGTAAGCTTTTGCTACTAATTTAAGATTGTTGTAGTCATATATTCATTATTCCTTTCATTTGTGTGGATATAAATGAATGTTAGAAGATTCAACTGCGACTTTCTCAACATGTAATGTTGACTCATAAATTGGATTGAGGAAGTTTACTTAAAAAAGTTTTAAAACGATAATATTATTATAGACAGTGAGAACTTGGTAATAATATTTCTTATTTCTATTTACATGAACTCGGATTATATACGCGATTACATGCACTAGTTAGAGTTTAGACAGCTTACATTTCATCTATCAGCTACATACCATCATATACCTTTGCACAATAACAGTATCTACGTACCATGTAGAACACCTAACTAAAAAAATCTGCGCAAGGAGATCACTAAACTCCGAATGTCACAATTGCGGATAAGTCACAATCGAATGCACAAACCTCCGCAGGCAACAGTGGTTGAAGCCACTGCGAACTGTAGTCATTATGAACAGAAGAATCCATCTCCAAAAACCATGGCTCCATCTCTTCATATTGGAGTGGGAAACTCATCATGTCCCAAGTACTTTGAAACTCGCGATCTTCACTAATCAAAGTAGTTGGCATGTTACCAATAATTTCTTGTGAAAAATCTGATGTAACTGGTGTGCTAATCACATCGATATGATGATCTGGAGAATCAAATGATAATTCAGGGCTGCTTTCTTGAAAACCATAATCTTCAAAAGAATACATCGTATTGTTTACTATAGCTGGAATTTGCTCATGATCAAGTGGTCTTGGAATGATGGTGCAGGGAGGATATTCGGATGTGACTGGAATGCTAATTAGACCGACGTGATGATCATAAGAAGGAAGAGGCATTTCCGGGCTAAATTCTTGAAAACCATAATCTTCACAAGTGTACATATTGTTCTGTATATATGGAACTTGCTCATGATCAATTGGTTTAAAGGTGGTGGCACAAGAAGATGAAGGTGATGTACTTGCAGAAACACTTGCACATTCAAACTTTCCATTGCCTGTCAATTCTTGAACAAGATTTTTGAAAGTAGACGAATCTGAGAGGATATAGACTTTAGGCTTCAAAACCTTGGCCAAACTATGTAGGTTACTTTTCTTTAACTTGTGATCATCTACTGCAGCAGCTTGACTAGTAACGATTTTCTTTACCATGGTTATATGAAGAAAAGTAGGAGTTTTCTTCGATGAATCGACCTAGGAATAGTCTCCTACTTACTTGTGTGTAACGAATGATCCTAACAGCTAATAATTTGGAAAATATAAAGGTGCTGGTACACACAACCGTTAAGGTAAAAGCATAAGAAAGAGATGCTGAAAATGATGTGCTATCATCCTTTCTTCTTCACCAACATTTCTAGATAGTTTTTTTCCTAATTAATTTAATCTATTACTACTTCTGTAATAATCTTGGACATGCTAAATTCTGTATTTATATGGAACATGTTCTTGGAACAGCTATATGTTAGTTCTGGTCAAATGATTTTATACCTATATGTGGGTGCGCACGAAATAGATTGATAAACTAGCCATGTATGTGGGCAGTAATAAGGTAGATAAGGTAGAAGAGCAGTAAAAGCACACAGCCTACTGTCCGACTATTTGTCTACTTGTAGTTGCTTCCATATTGAGAGAGCGACTCTAGCTTTGGTGATCATATATAAATATTAATGGAATATGTATTCCTAATCCCAAACATCAATAACCCTTAATTCCGTATAATAACCCTTAACAGACCCTGGATGCAAAATAAAAAAGATTCGACATGAATTGTTAACCGGAAGTCTGGAATGTATTTCTTTGTAATACGACATATATCGACTTCATTTAACGGTCAAGGACAGCACAAAGGCAAAATCCAGTTTCCTGACTGTGATGCCAGGAATTGACATCACAGATAAAGACTTGCTAATTATTTATTAATCTGCCTGTAAACCTGTCATAAGTATGGATGTGATTAGTTTATATTCATATACAAACGCACCTTTCTTGCTTTGTATCTGTAGTGACATACTTCTAGATGTAATTAGTTGTATACAAACACTCCTTCCATACTTTGGATCTGTAATAACATGGTTCTAAACAGTTATCTCTGCCTTTTCATACTGTTACACATTATATTACATATCTTATTTCACGAAAAAAAAAAATCTAATTAGACAATAACTTGTAGAATTCCTGCATATTGTCTACTCTGAATTTAATGACACAAATGTACGTGATGAATCATCCAATAGCTTTACAGTAAGGATATGCGAAAGTCGCTACATAGGCAGCCTTACCTAGGTCGACTGGATCATATTTTGAGTAGAATTTAAACACACACACATATAAGGTCACGCTCCGCTGAGAACAGATATTAGCGTGAGAACAATGAAAACACAATTGTTCTACAGCAAAATAATACAGTAATGAAAATATGGAAAATAATTGTTCTGCACTTTTTAAAGGAGTGCAAAACAATTGTTCTCACTGTTCTCGTACTATAACTGTTCTCACCTGAATCATATCGCACACATATAATGTGATAACTCAAAGTAATCAGCTCTATATGTCAATTTAGCCTATAGAAATAAGTAATTTAGCTCTATAATTTGGTGATTACGATCAAGTTAGCTTGCCTCGAACTTCTACCGCGAGTTAGGGCTCACTCTTCCGTTTTAGGCAAGAGTGAAAACTGGATTCCCACAGCTCACTCTTCTGTTTTAGGCAAGAGTGAAAACTGGATTCCCACAGCTAGAACAATCTCCACAGCTACTGGTAAACCACAGTGAGGCAAGATACTATACCTTCTCGGCTCCTCCATATCATGTCTTCTGTTACTTTCATTTTCTCACGGGCTATAAAAGGTCAAAGTGACAGTAGTTCATCGCTATATGGGACGGTATCCGTAGTTCAAAAAGTTGATCGGTACCACTTTAAAAAAATTGCAGCAAAAATTGAACCATTAGAAATGATAGTACGAAATAAAGAAATAAAATATCAATAGAATTGAAAAGCATGTTTAGAAAAACAGATCTCATTACAAAGAAAAATATATAAATGATACATTTATGCACTGCAGTATAGACGTATAGTCATTCAACCTCCTGTCATTTTGGCTCAACCATCCTATCTATAACATGATTTGGTGTATTGATGTAGTGAAGGGGCAGTCAAATCATTGATGAATTACTAACAATCTTCTTTTCTTGCTTTCTGAATTAAATCACCGACAATCTAATAAATAAAAATGTCAAAAAGGTTTATGAGAAGCTGGAGTTTTCTCTGATAACGATGACCCGAGTCTTATCATAAGGGGATATACTGGACTGAACTCTTTGTCTCCTCTTGCCCTAACCTTCACCGCATAATCATCCAAAGTTGCTTTGATACCTTTCCAGATCTGATCCTCCCCCTGAGAATCCAACCATAGTGAATATTGCAAATATGTAAGCTTGTTCCTCTGCAATGGTGATTCTAATTCTTCAGGACCGCGAGAATAAAGATGATGAAGGATGACACTTAGTGGAAGATCCTGAAGAAGAGGAGATTCAGCCAATTGAGATGTTTCCAAGAAGATGATAGGCCTCAATGCTCTAAGAGCTCGGTAAGGCGCACCAAGCTGTTCTACTGGGAACAAGTTCTGACCCACAGCCAATTCCAATTCAGCCATGTCTCTTGCCATTTTTAACTTTCCAGATTCAGAGAGGGGTCTAACGAGTGAAGCATGTCTAATAAAAAATATCAAAACACGAGAAGCCATGCTCCTGACAAGCCTGGTGCATATGGTTTCTGACCCTACAGTTGCTGAAGTAGGCAACAGTCTAGACAAGAACTCTCTACGAAAATGAGTTATGCATTGCTGCAGTTCTTCCATGTACGGAGATGAATTGTTGTCCATAGCAGCATCCATGCCAAGTGCACCAAAATTCTGATCATGGATCTTCAAGATGCAAGACTCGAGGCGCTCAAGCATTGCTTGAAATAGGGATGTTACGGAATCACAGGCAACACCATATATTGTGCCCAATGAGGAAGACAAGACTTCTGCGGCAATTGAGGGCAGTCCTTTCACCATTAACGTTACACGAGTATGAATTTCTTGTAGATGCTGACAAAGTGTAAAGTTTTTCATCTGAGCTTGAGTTGCTGCACTTGTTATCTGACGTGCTTCAGGTCCAGTGGAAATCTATACCAAAATGTTAAGGTGTTAAACTAATATCATATTTTAATCTACTAAACATGATAAAGGTTAATAGAAGTGCTCTAACTAACTAATACCCATTCATCTACTTGGTTCAAAGTTCTATATCCAGGAATCTTTTGGACTGGGTCGTTTAATCAGGAGTAAAAACTTGCTGTATCTATATGCTCCTGGAATTGCTGACAAGAAAATTGGGTTTAATTAGCCAAAAAAAAAAAGAAAATTGGGTTTGAATCTGGGTGACAGGACGATCAGGAAGTACAGAGGACACTGGGAGACTGGTTCACAGTTAAAGGGAGGGTAATGTGGGGTCTGAAAGCAACCACAGCAGGAAAAGACATCATTGTGGTATCACTTGTATTGTAAATGATCAAATTGGCTAAATTTATTGATAGGAGAGGTGATATTTAAACTTAGTTTGCGAAAAATGCTTGCTACTGCAATTGGCTTGAAGGGCCAAAACTGCCAACTGGAGATGATAGGCATAAAAGAATTTACAAGATATGATAACACCCATTTGCCTATATTTTAAGTATGTATACAACATATTAATTCAATCAATGAGGTGGAACTTACCTGGTATTCAGCTCTTTGTGCCACCAGGAGTAGAACTTTGCTGATCTCTCGCAAAACTAGAAGTGTTAAACGAGCATCCATGTGAACAGCTTCGATCTCTTCCTGAATGCGCAATATAATTCTTGATATATGTTCCTTGGATGGAATACTTCCACGACTTGACATTGGAAATACAGTATTAACGAGATCTGACAAGCGACTCAAGCAGAGGGCCAGGAAAGAAGTCTGAAATGTTTCGACAGCATGGATCATTTGCTCTCTTCCTTCTGGACTCATAGCTGGTGGTACTCCTTTAACATCAGTGTCACGAGATATTCTTTCAAGGAGATTCTCTATCATAGAGAAGAGTTTCGGATAGGCAGTGGTGAAAATTTCTTTAACAAAGCTTGATGCTGTGTAAACAGACTTCATTTGGGTAGCAAAGGATTTTACAAGCGCCTCCCAAACTCGATCTGTTAACATCGAATCACCTTCCTATGATAATAAGAGCTAACACAAGTGAGTACAACTACAATACTAACAACTGGAAACAGCCATACAACTCCATTGATGGCATTAATCATTAAATTAATTACTCAAAGTAATAGCATATAAAATTCGATAGCAGTTAGCACAAGTATAACTATCTATCTCTCCTCCATTTTGAAGGTAGCCTATTCTACACAATCATATTAGGATTCCTAAAGAGAATCTAATGTTTAGAACAAATTAGGGTTAAATTTTTTTAGAGTTGGGGAGGGGCGGTGTTCTTAACTGAAACACCTCTACTTCTACGAGCAAGGGAAAGGTGTGCATACATCTCATCCTCATCCCCTAGTTACGAGGGGGGGTACACTTATAAACTTTGTTTGGTTATCATCCTCAGACATCACAATTCTAACATCCAAACCCTATAAAAAAATTTAGCTTAAGGTAATGTACTTAACATATAACTACAAAACGGACAGCAACACATAAACCTTACCTTCATAACCTCATCGAGCAACAACACATGAGTAAACGGATCCCTCTTCTTTGACAAAACTCTCTGCAAATGCCAAACCGCCACAACAATACTATGCAACTGATCCATACACCCATTCATCCGTTGCCACAACGCTTCCTTCGCCTTACTCCCCCCACCAATCTGCGGAGTCCCACTCCTCTGAATCCCACCAGGTCCACCCCCATACATCCCACCCCCACTCGAAATTGCCTTCATATCCAACGCACTCGCAATGCTCTTCACACCAATATTCTTATACTTAACAACCAATCCCTCAACCGTGACACGCAACTCCCCTAAATTATAAAACACCTGCAAACCTGCCCCAACTTCCGCCTGATTAAACCCTTCCAACCCCCTCTCCAAAACCTCCATTCCCTTGACCCGTAACTCCTCCCCGCACTCGAAAACCCACTTCATTTCCTCCTCAACAACCCCAATCCCCCCCAATTCACCCTCATTAAACAAACTCATAACCTCATAATACAACTGCGCACATTTCGACAAATCCAAGCTCTCCACACTCATCAACCCTCTCAATTTCCTCGATAACCTAATCAACCTAATCATCCCTTGCAAATACTCCACACTCTTATGAATATTGGCCACCTGTATCGTCTTGGACTTGATCACCTTATTGGGCTCCGAGATCTCGGCCCGGAGCCGAATCAACGAAGACTGAAGGGTCGACAGAGAGGAACGTAGATGCGAGAGAGAAGAGTCAGCTTGGTGTAGATTAGTGAGCTGAGAGAGTAGATGAGTGTGGTGAGACAAGACCTGAGAACGGAGCAGAGATTCGAGATTGCGAATGGCGTGTTGCAGCTTTTCGGCACGGGCAATGGCGGATCCAGTGGAGAGAGCGGCGGAGGAGAAAGAAGTGGAGTTGAAATCGGGGGAGAGGAAGACGGAGAAGATTGGATCGGAAGCGTAGGAGGACAGAGGGGAAGATGGGGCGGAGATTGTGGTGGTGGATTGGCGGTCTTTGAAGGTGGAGAGACGTTGGAGTGGTGGGTATTGCCGCGGCGACGCCATTGATTGCGGTGACGCCATTGATTGATTTGTTGGTTGATTGATCTCTCTGTGTTCCTCTTTGTTTACATTGGCAGGAAAGGCAGATTTGTGAATTTTTTTCACAAACTAAAGACTACAGTGTTCTTAAAAAAAATACTGCCGTACCTCTCATTTCTTTACAATTACTATTTTGGGTCGTCACTCTCATTTCTTTACATTACCCAAAATAGTAAGTTTCTAATACTAAAATTAACATTTCTTTACAGTTACTATTTTGGACCATCCCTCTCATTTCTTTACATTACCCAAAATAGTAAGTTTTTAATATTATAAAAATTAACGTACTTGTTTTATTATCCCCACAAATCTCATTATTAAAAGTTAATCATACTTTATTAACTTAATTTCTAACACTTAACACTTTTATTAACCTAACAACGTAGAATGTATTGCATATACCCATACCCACCCGCCTATTTCATCTCTCTCTCCCTCTCACGAACCCTAAAATACCATGAACCCTAAAACACCCTTCTTCCATTTTCTGACCAGTTTTCAATTAAATTAATATTATGGAATCTCAAAACATACATGATTCAGCCCCAATTTCCGATTCTTCTTCATCCTCGATTGAATCTTCTTCATCCTCCATTGGTCCAGTTGTTGAAGATACTCCGGAAAGGGTGAAGAAGCATGGATTAAAACAGGAAGATACTCCAGAAAAGGTGAAGAATCATGGATTAGAACAAGAGTCAAGCAATTACAAAGCCAAAAAATTGAAATTTGATGATTGTTTTGAAATTGCTGAAGAAACTCCGGAAAAGGTGAAGAAGCGTGAATTCAAACATATGGACACTCTGGAAAAGGTGAAGAACAATGAATTAGAAGAGGAGTCGAGCAATTTAAAAGCTAAAAAATTGAAATTCGATGACCCAACTAGAATGGTTCAGATTTGGCTTCCTCGACTTTTCGATTAAGAGCTGGTACACACATCTTCCTCGATTTTTCATAGTTGTCTCTTACTATAAAGTTCATTTTTTAGTATATCTTGAGGTGGGTTTTACTTGATTTGGTCTATATTGATATGGATGTTGTTCAAGTAAAAAAAGGTGTGATCTTTAGCATGTTATAGATCAGTTTGTACGCATCCATTTATGTTGGGTATGGACGTATGGTGGTTTTCTTGATTTTTATGTACAAATCTTTTAAATTTTTGTTTTCTTTTTTGGTTTCTGCTTCCCCTGTTATTGTTTCCACTGCTGTTTCCAGTAAACTACTTCAGTTAGGAATTTGACATAATATCTGCGTCATGTAGCGTCTTAGCAAACATCCAAAGTGCCTGAGTAATCAGAACTTTATAGCTTTCTAGGGTGAAATACTGAATTTTATATATAGCTCTGAGAATACAGATGTCTAGATTCTCCATATACCTTAAATCGGAGAATACAGATCCTTATACAGAATTAAGAGAATTCTTGCCATCACTAAGCATGAGGAATGTAATGAAATTTTTTTAAAAGCAAGATGAATCCAAAATGCCGATGTTAGAATTGATGGTAGCAGCTGTCCTAGTTTTTCTTCATGGCAGCAAAATAGTTGGACATGAGCACTGTACATAAGACAAAAATGCTTAGTTTAACTTAGTGTGTGTTAGACTATTAGTAGACTGTTAATCACTCCCTTCACTTGTTTGAGTGGACCTGGTTAGTTTTTTTTCCATAAGTGGTAGGCATTTTCTGAGTTAGCCTGTCATTGTTTGTACCAGGAACATAAAAACCATTTCCCCTGCACTTTGGTCATGTGATCCAGGAATGCAGATACTTATAAGTTGTCACTCCTTAGTATAAGTTATAATTACATCAAAAGGTTATAATTAGGAGTACATCAAAAGTCTACAAAAGGTTGTAATCAGTAGTACATCAAAGCATTAGAACACTACTGCACTCTTGCTGCTTCATTGGTCGTCATGTTTAGTGCCTTTTCCACGACGTCCAGTGGAGCAGTGATCACAGTAGGTAGTTATCCAAGGCGTGCAAGCTTTTTCTTTCCCATATGTGGCAGTTTATAGTTGTTATTACCATCGTGCTTCAATATCTCCGTCATGCAGCTCATAAGTGATAACCAAACAGAATTTAAAGTAGAATCAACAACTTCTTGGTATGCTTCTTTAACCGCATCAACTAGCTCACGAACCGTTTTAGGCGCCTTCTCATGTTGTAGCCCTTGTATAACTCTAAAGAAGCCCAAATCATTGATATTGAGATCCGAACTATTAGCCGGTTGATTAGCTAGTAAAATGTCAAATCCATCATATTGTGCAACATCGATAAAATCCAAGTCATTGTCACTTATGTGAGGTCTTGCGTTATCCTGTTGGATGACAATATGTTTACTACAATCTGATGGCCATTTAGCCTTAATAGCTGGGACAATATTTTCGATTAAACAACTTTTAACCACAACTTTTATAATACTTTCAATAGGTTTAACTTCTATTACACCCTTGGCTCTATTTTTACTTGCTCTAGCTGCTGCCTCCTCAAATGTGAAAAGAAATATTCCTATTTTTCCATCAAAGGTACAAATTCCATCTTCATTATATCTAGGCCTTGCAACCGCACTCATAAACATAACCTTAGTTATAAATCTCTTGGACTTGCTGGTTCTATGAGGTTCTTGTTCATCGGGCAGCAAGCAGCAAGTAGTATTTTTGTGATGTCCTTGTCATATAAAACCACTTCTCGTCAATGTGAACTATATTAAACATGTTTATATAGGTAGGATTTGTATGAATTGTTGAGCTTTCGATATGATTTAAAACGAACTTCACCCTTGCCTCCATATTTTGAAGTGTTAAATAAGGTTTCAAGGCATTTGAATTTGGTTTGATTTCCCCTTTTTGAATGAGCCTATGGACAGTGGATTTGTTTGCACCTAACTGACAAGAAAGTGTTCAGATATTGGTTCTTAAGTGTAAAGGAATTGATTTTACCTTTTGTAAATCCAAAACATATCCTTGATTGCCACATTTGTATTTTCTCTGCACATTAGGATGCTCATTTTTTTTTACTGCTTGTTGAACTGCTTTCTATATCTTGGAGATTGTCATCCTACTTACTGCAAAATCAGAGGCAATTTTGTTGATTGTTCCCTTCTCAAGCTTGTTATTGTTGTAATTTAGTGATAGCAGCTGAACAATTTGATTCTTTTCTAAGTTTGTCAATCTCTTTCCTTTTGCAGGACCCAAAATAGAAGCTGGATTTGAGGAGGTATTAACAGAAGCACTGAAACCTGTACTTGGATCTTCTCTTAAATCTGGAAAGATGGATGTTGCTGCCATTTTTGTTGGCTTTTGATAGATAAAGTACTTTGTGCAATGTAACTTTTGAGAATGAAGTTGTATAAAGTTGTACCACTTGTTTATTTATAGTAGGTGTATGTCTATATGGTGGCAAACTTGGAATGGCTGGCGGGCTCCTGTAATGAGTTTCCCCCCAAATTAATCCTTTTTGCTTTATGTACTTAGTTTCCCCCCAAAAGTTAATCCCATCTATTTTATATCCTTAAATATTCCTTGGATCTACTACTTGCTTATATTATATGCAATGCATTGGTCTTTGTGCAAAATCCCTATGTAAACTATCAACAGGGACATAGGGAGTATATGAGTAGCCTTCCAAGGAGAATTTGTTATATGGAGAATATGGGAGAACAAATCTAGTCCACTCATTTCTTTTTGTCTAACGCAATTCTGCGTATCAGAGGAACTAGCCTCTGATGTATTAGTCCTATTATGAGGATAGGGCTCTAATTTCATAATTTTTTTAGATTACGAATTTCATTTTCTATTATGGTAGAAAATCTACTGTAAAAGGCGGGTTGCTCGTCTTTTATTGCTTCTAAATCCCAGATTAGGTATCTAGATTAGGTATTAGAGGAACTAGCCTCTGATGTATTAGTCCTATTATGAGGATAGGTCTCTAATTTCATAATTTTTTTTAGATTTTACGAATTTCATTTTCTATTATGGTAGAAAATCTACTGTAAAAGGCGGGTTGCTCGTCTTTTATTGCTTCTAAATCCCAGATTAGGTATCTAGTTTTTGTTTGGTTTCCAGGAGAAACTATATTTCTAGAGGTCTCTAAGAGATGATCTAGATATTCAAGGTTAGACATTTCAATCATGGCATTACCTTTAACGTTAACTAACCACGGTTTATCACTCATGATTATATCAATTAAACAGAATTGTTTTGAATATAAATTTTATTAAAACAGGATTGTGAGTTTTACCGGGCTTTTTGAATGATCTTTATCTGCAGGGATATTATTGATCTTTAAAACTTCATTTCTCGTACAAATCTTCTGTTATTATTTTCTATCTTCAATCCTGTGAGCGGCGTTTCCCTAGCGGCCTCCTGCCTAGCGGTACTCCCTGTGCTCCAAAGCGGACTCCAGAATAGCTCAAAATATAACCAGGATTTATAAAGAAAAAGACTTTTTATTGATTCATATAATTATACAGATACAGACTCATTATGAGCCTGTTTACACACACAAGCCCTGAGGGTTTTTACTCACTCATTATGAACTTCTTTGAATGCTAATATACAGGGTGTATGCTCTGTTGAATTCAAGATGTCCTAAACTGAAATGGAACTCCTCCTTTTATAGACTAAGGAGTGAGGATCTATACAAAATTCTTTTCGTAACTGCATACTTAATTTGTATATTATTGATGTACTAATTTCTGAAGAGATAAGATTCCTTATGTTTTCTGTCTGGTGCTGTGCTAAAACGATGTCCACTGAAGAGAGTAGATTCGTTTTATCTTGAAAACGATGTTTATAAAAGTAGCTTCGTCTTCTTGTATAAAGTAGATTCCTTCCACTTTATTCCTCCTCCACTGCTTTTTCTTTTCCTTTGTTAGTGGTGGGATTATCTTGACAGTATGGACAAAGATAGCTTTCATCGGCACTTGTCTTTTTTATTATTCGAGCACTAGCTTTACAGAATTCTGGGTAGTGACAATCGAATATTAACTGGCTTTTAGTTATGCGCCTTTTGCACACAGCTAGAGTCTCTTTATCTTCTTGGCTCATTGTAGTGTGAGTCATAGAAGTCATGATGCAATTTGAAGATGAATAATTTATCTTCACCTTGTCGTTTTCCTTTATGCAGAGGATCTTTTCTAGAATAGCTGCATATTTGTGGATGGATATTTGCTTCAAGTCTTTCTTTTTCAGCGTGACTGGTTTTGATTCAGTTGGAGTGTAGCTCCTTTCTTTAACAATTCCTAGCTGGACATAATGAATGGTTTAGCTAGATTGTCGTTATAGTCTTCATCCCAGAACGGTAGTGTTGATTGAAGTTTGATGAAGATTTCTTTTGTCGGATTCTGAACACACTTTGTTATGTTTTTTTTGACTGCTTCCCTGAAAGCCTTTGGAAAACTGCCAATTTCTGTCAAATTATTGGATGGGTAGATTAGACTAACTAACCCATTAACATAAGCAACATATACTATCTCAGATCTGAGTTGGGATAAAAATTGAAATAACTTATGTTTGTTTTATCTGTGGTAAGGAACTTATGCTCCATGAATTCTTGTTCTGTTGCACTTCTTCAAAGTTCATAGAAGTAGCTGAAACTGTCGTAGATGGTTTCTCCACTATCGTCGTTAAAATCTATTATTAGATTTTCTGACCTTACTTTTCATAACACATTTTGAGAAGATGTCGGCTTTTTCAACGCTTGTTTGAAGGTTGGCTTCAAAGCGTCTGCAGAACTAATAAGACATAGAGGTGGCTTCATCATTTCTATGGTATAGAGATCAGCAGATACTCTGGCTTCTTGGAAATCCTTGGATTTCTTGTGTGAAACTCCTGAAATTCCTGAGACTGCAAGGTTTGCGATTGCCCAGTTGTTATAGATTCCTGAATTGGGACCATTATAAACAACATAGTAATTTTTACTGGTAATACCGGAAGGTTTTACAAAAGATTGCTCTTTTGATTTTTGTGGGATTTGAATTCCCCCATTGGGTCTTAGATTTAAATCTGAAGATTCTCCCAATGTTATAGAGGTTTGTACCTCAGTTATGCTTTTTACCAAAGCATCAAGTTTCAACGGATTTGTTGAATCTTTACCAAGAGCCGTTTGCTCTGGATTAGTCGCTTCTTGACTCATTACTGAGGAAGGTAAAGTGATGACCTTTTGTTGCGAGGTTTGAACCTCGGTTTGTATTTTTGCAAAATCTACAGGTGTCAATGAATTTGAGTTGCCTTTACCGGTAGCCATTTGCTCCGGGCTAGTTTCTAGTTCACTTATTGCTGAGGAAGGTGTAGAAATAACCTTTTGTTTTTCAGGAAGAGAGTACTTCGTTACATATTCTAGTTCTGCCCGAATTAGGTGTAATTCTTCTTGAATAATTTGAAACTTCTTCAGGAGGATGGCTTCTTTAAGCTCTAATTGTTCTATGGAAGTGTCCATAGTCTATCTCAAAGAAAGAGATTATTATAGAGCAAACAAAGCTCTTTTGGTCTGTGGAGAGATTTATTTTCTAGAGATGTGTTTAGTGTTTGATGTGGTTTCCAAATGCTGAGCTCCTCTTCTATTTATTGCTCGCCCTTTATTGCTTCTAAATCCCAGATTAGGTATCTAGTTTTTGTTTGGTTCCAGGAGAAACTATATTTCTAGAGGTCTCTAAGAGATGATCTAGATATTCAAGGTTAGAAATTTCAATCATGGCATTACCTTTAACGTTAACTAACCACGGTTTATCGCTCATGATTATATCAATTAAACAGAATTGTTTTGAATATAAATTTTATTAAAACAGGATTGTGAGTTTTACCAGGCTTTTTGAATGATCTTTATCTGCAGGGATATTATTGATCTTTAAAACTTCATTTTCTCGTACAAATCTTCTGTTATTATTTTCTGTCTTCAATCCTGTGAGCGGCGTTTCCCTAACGGCCTCCTACCCAGCGATACTCCCTGTGCTCCAAAGCGGACTCCAGAATAACTCAAAATATAACCATGATTTATAAAGAAAAAGACTTTTTATTGATTCATATAATTATACAGATACAGACTCATTATGAGCCTGTTTACACACAACCCCAAAGGGTTTTTACTCACTCTTTATGAACTTCTTTGAATGCTAGTATACAGAGTGTATGCTCTGCTGAATTCAAGATGTCCTAAACTGAAATGGAACTCCTCCTTTTATAGACTAAGGAGTGGGGATCTATACAAAATTCTTTACGTAACTACATACGTAATTTGTATATTATTGATGCACTAATTTCTGAAGAGATAAGATTCCTTATCTTTTCTATCTGGTGCTGTGTTAAAACGATGTCCACTGAAGAGAGTAGATTCGTTTTATCTTGAAAATGATGTTTATAAAAGTAGCTTCGTCTTCTTGTATAAAGTAGATTCCTTCCACTTTATTCCTCCTCCACTGCTTTTTCTTTTCCTTTGTTAGTGGTGGGATTATCTTGACAGTATGGACAAAGATAGCTTTCGTCGGCACTTGTCTTTTTTATTATTCGAGCACTAGATTTACAGGATTCTGGGTAGTGACAATCGAATATTAACTGGCTTTTAGTTATGCGCCTTTTGCACACAGCTAGAGTCTCTTTATCTTCTTGGCTCATTGTAGTGTGAGTCATAGAAGTCATGATGCAATTTGAAGATGAATAATTTATCTTCACCTTGTCGTTTTCCTTTATGCAGAGGATCTTTTCTAGAATAGCTGCATATTTGTGGATGGATATTTGATTCAAGTCTTTCTTTTTTAGTGTGACTGGTTTTGATTCACTTGGAGTGTAGCTCCTTTCTTTAACAATTCCTAGCTGGACATAATGAAATGGTTTAGCTAGACTGTCATTATAGTCTTCATCCCAGAACGGTAGTGTTGATTGAACTTTGATGAAGATTTCTTTTGCCGGATTCTGAACACACTTTGTTCTGAATTTTTTGACTGCTTCCCTGAAAGCCTTTGGAAAACTGCCAATTTCTAGCAAATTATTGGATGGGTAGATTAGACTAACTAACCCATTAACATAAGCATCATATACTATCTCAGCATCTGAATTGGGATAAAAATTGAAATAACTTATGTTTGTTTTATCCATGGTAAAGAACTTATGCTCCACGAATTCTTGTTCCGTAGCACTTCTTCCAAGTTCATAGAAGTAGCTGAAACTGTCGTAGATGGTTTCTCCACTATCGTCGTTAAAATCTATTATTAGATTTTCTGACCTTACTTTTCCTAACACCTTTTGAGAAGATGTCGGCTTTTTCAACGCTTGTTTGAAGGTTGGCTTCAAAGCGTCTGCAGAACTGATAAGACATAGAGGTGGCTTCATCATTTCTGTGGTATAGAGATCAGCAGATACTCTGGCTTCTTGGAAATCCTTGGATTTCTTGTGTAAAACTCCTGAAATTCTTGAGACTGCAAGGTTTGCGATTGCCCAGTTGTTATAGATTCCTGAATTGGGACCATTATAAACAACATAGTAATTTTTACTGGTAATACTGGAAGGTTTTACAAAAGATTGCTCTTTTGATTTTTGTGGGATTTGAATTCCCCCATTGGGTCTTAGATTTAAATCTGAAGATTCTCCCAATGTTATAGAGGTTTGTACCTCAGTTATGCTTCTTACCGAAGCATCATGTTTCAACGGATTTGTTGAATCTTTACCAAGAACCGTTTGCTCTGGATTAGTCGCTTCTTGACTCATTTCTGAGGAAGGTGAAGTGATGACCATTTGTTGCGAGGTTTGAACCTCGGTTTGGATTTTTGCCAAATCCACAGGCGTCAACGGATTTGTGTTGCCTTTACCGGTAGCCATTTGCTCCGGGCTAGTTTCTACTTCAATTGTTGCTGAGGAAGGTGTAGAAATAACCTTTTTTTTTTTCAGGAAGAGAGTACTTCCTTACATATTCTAGTTCTGCCCGAACTAGGTGTAATTCTTCTTGAATAATTTGAAACTTCTTCAGGAGGATGGCTTCTTTAAGCTCTAATTGTTCTATGGAAGTGTCCATAGTCTATCTCAAAGAAAGAGATTATTATATAGCAAACAAAGCTCTTTTGGTCTGTTGAGAGATTTATTTTCTAGAGAGGTGTTTAGTGTTTGGTGTGGTTTCCAAATGCTGAGTTCCTCTTCTATTTATTTCTCGTCTTTTATTGCTTCTAAATCCCAGATTAGGTATCTAGTTTTTGTTTGGTTTCCAGGAGAAACTATATTTCTAGAGGTCTCTAAGAGATGATCTAGATATTCAAGGTTAGACATTTCAATCATGGCATTACCTTTAACGTTAACTAACCACGGTTTATCACTCATGATTATATCAATTAAACAGAATTGTTTTGAATATAAATTTTATTAAAATAGGATTGTGAGTTTTACCAGGCTTTTTGAATGATCTTTATCTGCAGGGATATTATTGATCTTTAAAACTTCATTTTCTCATACAAATCTTTTGTTATTATTTTCTGTCTTCAATCCTGTGAGCAGCGTTTCCCTAACGGCCTCCTGCCCAGCGGTACTCCCTGTGCTCCAAAGCGGACTCCAGAATAACTCAAAATATAACCAGGATTTATAAAGAAAAATAATTTTTATTGATTCATATAATTATATAGATACAGACTAATTATGAGCTTGTTTACACACACAACCCCTAAGGGTTTTTACTCACTCATTATGAACTTCTTTGAATGCTAGTATACAGGGTGTATGCTCTGCTGAATTCAAGATGTCCTTAACTAAAATGGAACTCCTCCTTTTATAGACTAAGCAGTGATGATCTATACAAAATTCTTTACGTAACTACATACGTAATTTGTATATTATTGATGCACTAATTTCTGAAGAGATAAGATTCCTTATCTTTTCTGTCTGGTGCTGTGCTAAAACGATGTCCACTGAAGAGAGTAGATTCGTTTTATCTTGAAAACGATGTTTATAAAAGTAGCTTTATCTTCTTGTATAAAGTAGATTCCTTCCACTTTATTCATCCTCCACTTCTTTTTCTTTTCCTTTGTTTGTGGTGGGATTATCTTGACAATATGGACAAAGATAGCTTTCGTCGGCACTTGTCTTTTTTATTATTCGAGCACTAGCTTTACAGGATTCTGGGTAGTGACAATCGAATATTAACTGGCTTTTAGTTATGCGCCTTTTGCACACAGCTAGAGTCTCTTTATCTTCTTGGCTTATTGTAGTGTGAGTCATAGAAGTCATGATGCAATTTGAAGATGAATAATTTATCTTCACCTTGTCATTTTCCTTTATGCAGAGGATCTTTTCTAGAATAGCTGCATATTTGTGGATGGCTATTTGCTTCAAGTCTTTCTTTTTCAGCGTGACTGGTTTTGATTCACTTGGAGTGTAGCTCCTTTCTTTAACAATTCCTAGCTGGACATAATGAAATGGTTTAGCTAGACTGTCGTTATAGTCTTCATCCCAGAACGGTAGTGTTGATTGAACTTTGATGAAGATTTCTTTTGTCAGATTCTGAACACACTTTGTTCTGAATTTTTTGCCTGCTTCCCTGAAAGCCTTTGGAAAACTGCCAATTTCTAGCAAATTATTGGATGGGTAGATTAGACTAACTAACCCATTAACATAATCATCATATACTATCTCAGCATTTGAGTTGGGATAAAAATTGAAATAACTTATGTTTGTTTTATCCGTGGTAAAGAACTTATGCTCCACGAATTCTTGTTCCGTAGCACTTCTTCCAAGTTCATAGAAGTAGCTGAAACTGTCGTAGATTGTTTCTCCACTATCGTCATTAAAATCTATTATTAGATTTTCTGACCTTACTTTTCATAACACCTTTTGAGAAGATGTCGGCTTTTTCAACGCTTGTTTGAAGGTTGGCTTCAAAGCGTCTGCAGAACTAATAAGACATAAAGGTGGCTTCATCATTTCTGTGGTATAGAGATCAGCAGAAACTCTGGCTTCTTGGAAATCCTTGGATTTCTTGTGTGAAACTCATGAAATTCCTGAGACTGCAAGGTTTGCGATTGCCCAGTTGTTATAGATTCCTGAATTGGGACCATTATAAACAACATAGTAATTTATACTGGTAATACCGAAAGGTTTTACAAAAGATTGCTCTTTTGATTTTTGTGGGATTTGAATTCCCCCATTGGGTCTTAGATTTAAATATGAAGATTCTCCCAATGTTATAGAGGTTTGTACCTCAGTTATGCTTTTTACCAAAGCATCATGTTTCAACGGATTTATTTAATCTTTACCAAGAACCATTTGCTCTGGATTAGTCGCTTCTTGACTCATTTCTGAGGAAGGTGAAGTGATGACCTTTTGTTGCGAGGTTTGAACCTAGGTTTGGATTTTTGCCAAATCCACAAGCGTCAACGGATTTGAGTTGCCTCTACCGGTAGCCGTTTGCTCCGGGCTAGTTTCTACTTCGCTTGTTGCTGAGGAAGGTGTAGAAATAACCTTTTGTTTTTCAGGAAGAGAGTACTTCCTTACATATTCTAGTTCTGCCCGAACTAGGTGTAATTCTTCTTGAATTATTTGAAACTTCTTCAGGAGGATGGATTCTTTAAGCTCTAATTGTTCTATGGAAGTGTCCATAGTCTATCTCAAAGAAAGAGATTATTATATAGCAAACAAAGCTCTTTTGGTCTATTGAGAGATTTATTTTCTAGAGAGGTGCTTAGTGTTTGGTGTGGTTTCCAAATGCTGAGTTCCTCTTCTATTTATTGCTCGTCTTTTATTGCTTCTAAATCCCAGATTAGGTATCTAGTTTTTGTTTGGTTTCCATGAGAAACTATATTTCTAGAGGTCTCTAAGAGATGATCTAGATATTCAAGGTTAGAAATTTCAATCAAGGCATTACCTTTAACGTTAACTAACCACGGTTTATCGCTCATGATTATATCAATTAAATAGAATTGTTTTGAATATAAATTTTATTAAAACATGATTGTGAGTTTTACCAGGCTTTTTTAATGATCTTTATCTGCAGGGATATTATTGATCTTTAAAACTTCATTTTCTCGTACAAATCTTCTGTTATTATTTTCTGTCTTCAATCCTGTGAGCGGCGTTTCCCTAACGGCCTCCTGCCTAACGGTACTCCCTGTGCTCCAAAGCGGACTCCAGAATAACTCAAAATATAACCAGGATTTATAAAGAAAAATACTTTTTATTGATTCATATAATTATATAGATACAGACACATTATGAGCCTATTTACACACACAAAACCCCTAAGGGTTTTTACTCACTCATTATGAACTTCTTTGAATGCTAGTATACAGGGTGTATGCTCTGTTGAATTCAAGATGTCCTAAACTGAAATGGAACTCCTCCTTTTATAGACTAAGGAGTGAGGATCTATACAAAATTCTTTACGTAACTACATACATAATTTGTATATTATTGATGCACTAATTTCTGAAGAGATAAGATTCCTTATCTTTTCTGTCTAGTGCTGTGCTAAAACGATGTCCACTGAAGAGAGTATATTCGTTTTATCTTGAAAATGATGTTTATAAAAGTAGCTTCGTCTTCTTGTATAAAGTAGATTCCTTCCACTTTATTCCTCCTCCACTGCTTTTTCTTTTCCTTTGTTTGTGGAGGGATTATCTTGACAGTATGGACAAAGATAGCTTTCGTCGACACTTGTCTTTTTTATTATTCGAGCACTAGCTTTACAGAATTCTGGGTAGTGACAATCGAATATTAACTGGCTTTTAGTTATGCGCCTTTTGCACACAGCTAGAGTCTCTTTATCTTCTTGGCTCATTGTAGTGTGAGTCATAGAAGTCATGATGCAATTTGAAGATGAATAATTTATCTTCACCTTGTCGTTTTCCTTTATTCAGAGGATCTTTACTAGAATAGCTGCATATTTGTGGATGGCTATTTGCTTCAAGTCTTTTTTTTCAGCGTGACTGGTTTTGATTCACTTGGAGTGTAGCTCCTTTCTTTAACAATTCCTAGATGGACATAATGAAATGGTTTAGCTAGACTGTCGTTATAGTCTTCATTCCAGAACGGTAGTGTTGATTGAACTTTGATGAAGATTTCTTTTGCCGGATTCTGAACACACTTTTTCTGAATTTTTTGACTGCTTCCCTGAAAGCCTTTGGAAAACTGCCAATTTCTAGAAAATTATTGGATGGGTAGATTAGACTAACTAAACCATTAACATAAGCATCATATACTATCTCAGCATCTGAGTTGGGATAAAAATTGAAATAACTTATGTTTGTTTTATCAGTGGTAAAGAACTTATGCTCCACGAATTCTTGTTCCGTAGCACTTCTTCCAAGTTCATAGAAGTAGCTGAAACTATCGTAGATGGTTTCTCCACTATCGTCGTTAAAATCTATTATTAGATTTTATGACCTTACTTTTTCCCAACACCTTTTGAGAAGATGTCGGCTTTTTCAACGCTTGTTTGAAGGTTGGCTTCAAAGCGTCTGCAGAACTGATAAGACATAGAGGTGGCTTCATCATTTCTGTGGTATAGAGATCAGCAGATACTCTGGCTTCTTGGAAATCCTTGGATTTCTTGTGTGAAACTCCTGAAATTCCTGAGACTGCAAGGTTTGCGATTGCCCAGTTGTTATAGATTCCTGAATTGGGACCATTATAAACAACATAGTAATTTTTACTGGTAATACCGAAAGGTTTTACAAAAGATTGCTCTTTTGATTTTTGTGGGATTTGAATTCCCCCATTGGGTCTTAGATTTAAATCTGAAGATTCTCCCAATGTTATAGAGGTTTGTACCTCAGTTATGCTTTTTACCAAAGCATCATCTTTCAACGGATTTGTTGAATGTTTACCAAGAGTCGTTTGCTCTGGATTAGTCGCTTCTTGACTCATTTCTGAGGAAGGTGAAGTGATGACCTTTTGTTGCGAGGTTTGAACCTCGGTTTGGATTTTTGCCAAATCCACAAGCGTCAACGGATTTGAGTTGCCTCACCGGTAGCCATTTGCTCCGGGCTAGTTTCTACTTCGCTTGTTGCTGAGGAAAGTGTAGAAGTAACCTTTTGTTTTTCTGGAAGAGAGTACTTCCTTACATATTCTAGTTCTGCCCGAACTAGGTGTAATTCTTTTTAAATAATTTGAAACTTCTTCAGGAGGATGGCTTCTTTAAGCTCTAATTGTTCTATGGAAGTGTCCATAGTTTATCTCAAAGAAAGAGATTATTATAGAGCAAACAAAGCTCTTTTGGTCTGTTGAGAGATTTATTTTCTAGAGAGGTGTTTAGTGTTTGGTGTGGTTTCCAAATGCTGAGTTCCTCTTCTATTTATAGGCCTGAAATGCCTTGGATACCTGCAAATAAGATGTGACATTATACTATAGAGTTTTTTATGTCATACCTTTTCTTTTTGCTGGTATTCCCTGGTTAAGAAGTCGGCAAGACAATTCTTAACTCCACTAAGGTGTTCAACCTTAAAGCTGTATCTGGAAAACCATTATTGCCATCGCACAAGTCTTCCTTGCTTGTTATCTCCTTCAATTTTTAATTTAAGGAAATAAGTAAAATTCTTGTTATCTGTCCTGACAGTAAATTCAACAGGGGTTAAATAAATAGAGAATTTTGTAATAGCTCTCTTGATTGCCAAGTATTCCTTCTCATTCGAATGATATCTTGTTTCCGCATCTTTAAAGCTTCCTGATGCATATCGACATATTAATTCTTTTTCGTTAGAATTAACAGCTTTGAGAACTCCACCCCAATGATTATCGGATGCGTCTGTCTCTATGATAAGCTTGTCTTCGGGCTCTGGATGATAGAGCTTTGGAAAACTTACTAACTGCTTCTCAATTTTCTTAATATAAGAAGTGTCAGATTCTATCCATTTCCAAGGATTTTCATTCTTGAGCTTAGCCTGCAAAGGTGATCTTAAAGTTGCAAGTTTAGGAATATAATCAAATGCATAAGTTAGTATACCTAAAAATCTTTGCGCAACTGTGTTGAGTATTGAATACAGTAAAAGAATATAGAGGGGGGGTGAATGGATTATTGAACTTTTCTTGTTCTTGAGTCTATGTAGCAAGATAGGTGTTTGTGTGTGTAAGGATATGAGTGCGGATAAAAACAACACAAGACACGGTATCACTTTAATCTAATATTGTATTAGATAAAGGTTGCTACAATCTGTGAATACAAATGATAGTATTCTCAGCTTCGTTTTTCTCAGAGAGATATGACTTACAATGTATGAAAAACTTGACTCCTCAAAAGTTAACTACAAAGGAAGTGAGGCTGTATCCTTATGGAACATGGATACAACCTACTTACTGCAAATAAGGTAGCTGAACAAATTACTTTCTAGTCTGTCTATCTTTTTTGAGTAAGTGTCCAAACGGTTACAGATTTGACTTTGCAAAGCCTGTTCAGATCCACTTCTTTAGCCCTTTGTCTCTTCTATATCTCTCCAAGCTTCGTTGTAGGCTTTCCAGAGCACATTACAGATTGTGGTCCATAAAGTGAATTGGCTTGTTGCAGGCTTCTGACTTGTACAATTTCTTCAGTATTTTGTCTCCAAGAATGTATTCGATAAGTGACTAAGTAAGTGGTTCGAGAATTATGATTGACTTGATCGATAACTCTGAGTTCTCGAATACTGTTATATGATATATCGAATCACTTCTCGAATAGTTCTTTTCTCTGGGAATCCTTGAGTTGTCGAATAGAGCATTTTGACATATCGAATCCCTGAGATATCGAATAGCTTTCTGAGTCCTTGAGATATCGAATGGAACTTTGACTTGTTGACTCTTTGAGAACTCGAATACCACTTTGACTTGTTGACTTCTTGAGTTCTCGAATAGAGCAGTAGACATATCGAATCTCTGAGATATCGAATGAGATATCGAACAGAGTATTCATAGATATTGAATAGTGTCTTGAGATATCGAATCCCTGACTTCTCGAATGCTGGACTTCTTGAATAGACATGTTAACTCGAATAACTTGTAGAAGGGGGGGGGGTTGAATACAAGTTATATAATCGTGTCTGATTTTTGCTTGATTAGATAAACAAGAATAAACGAATGAATCATACTGTTTGTATTAATAAGATCAAATGCAAACTCTACCAAAGGTGTACAAATACCTTTAGCAGCTGTTGACAAAATAAATCTCTCTCTCTCTCTCTGTTTGTTTCGAACTCTCGAATACAAACCTTATACAGAGCTACGCATACGAAACTCACAACTCGAACTCACGTCTCGAACTCACGTCCTCTTTTTACAATGATATAGAGAAAGTATTTATAATGCTACCTATCAACTAATCACAGAAAGATAATCTATACATGACAATGTTCTGCCGTCCAATTGATAGTTTCCATCAATAGAAAATTCTTTCCTTCATAAAATCTTCTTGCTTGTTCCTCAGACAAAGATCCTGTTTTATAGCACTTGCCAGTTTCTGTAGCATCCTTAATGACATCATCAGTAATACGACTGATATTAGGATTCCATCATGCATCAGGATCTGACCATCCCATCAGTCCTTGATAAGTATTTGACTTGACATATCAGGATTCAATCTCAATTCCTAACATGTAGTACTCGATGCACTGTTCCTGACTTAATTCTACAGATTACTGTCTAACACATATCTCCTATACAAAGTGCTAAATCCTTTACAAGATCAGGATATACAAGAAGTATAAGTAAAATTCTATTCTTAACATCACAACTCATGAATTATTCCTAACAATCTCCCCTATTTATGATTTAAAACCTGAAGCATAAATCTGAGTTGTTGATGTCAAAACATATAACAATACAATCAGAATAGAATTTATGAATTCAAAAATCATGAAGTTAATTACCTCTCTCTTCAGACATAGACATAGTATCCAGTGCTTAGAAGAAAGAATTCACTATTTGATGCTTCTTTTCCTTTACCACTTCCCTGATAAGATTCACATCTGTCATCCTTAGTTCTTCTTTTATCTCTCCAAGTCTATTTATCTCCTCCCCCAGTCTGTTGCCTTTGAACTGTTTTTATCTCCCCCTTTTTGACATCAGCAACATTAATTCCAAGAGATTCAGTAACATAACAAATGAGATTCATCAGAACTGCTTGATTTTCCATAATAGTGACTTGGTTATCTTCAAGTGTTTGAAGTCTTGATTGAATTTCAACTTGAGATTTCTGAATGTCTTGTAGAACTTCAGAATTGACTTCAATGTTGGAAGTGTTTGGAATATCTTCATATTCAAGTCTTGTAGAAGAAGTTGCCTATGTAGAATGATATTCAAGTAATTAAACTCGATTAGAGTTACAAACAACTTCATCTTTCCGATCTGAAGTTGCAATATGATCATCTTGTCCTTCACCAGTATTCTGTGTACTAACATCTACAAATCCTGACGCCTCCTTAGATTGATCAGATACTATTGATGTCTCAATTCTAGCTGATATTGGTAGTACAAACAAAGGAATACTAGAATCATTAGGAATATCTTCTGGTACTGGTGGTGTAGAAGTTTGTCTTAGCCTTTCACCTCTTCTGTTGATAATTCCTGCAAGCCTTTCGTTTTGCTTCTGAGCTTTAACTTCTGGCTTTGCATTGTGCTTTGCTAAGTCATTCTTCTCATACATCTTAATAAAAGAATAAGTACCAGCATCCATGCCAAGATTGTCAGACCAAGATTCAGGAAAAACCTGATCCTAGAAATCAAACGATGGTGGTTTCCTAATTTTCTCTCCCTCACTATGGAGTTGATCATCCATACCCTCATTCTCACTTTGACTATATAAAGTCAACACTCTTTCTACCTCTCCTTTTGCCTGGTCAGGAGCCAGCCTCTCTGATTGTGGATCAATATCCATCTTTTCAAATGTATCACTCAATTTTGGATAAGTGCTCTCATGACCTACAGAAAAATAGAGTTTAGAAGAAGTTTTTATACCTGAACTCACATGGAGAGAGGATTCCTCATTTGGCAAGGGGCTTGAGGTTTTTTCCAAGGAGTGAGCTGCTATAGTCTCTGAACCCTCACTAACATCTTCTTTCCTTCCAGAGACTACAGGCTCTAGTATACCACTTTCAGGTTCTATACTAGACTCTGATGTCTTCAGTAATACTTCATTAGACACCATAGTTAGTATGTCACTGTCTTTAAGTGTTGTTTGATGAGACACACCCTCAAGGTAGATAGACTCTGACTGAACAATATTTGTTTGATCTTCAAGAAAATCAGTCAAAGTTATTCCTCCCATATCATAGGGTTTCTCACTTGCAATTTCAGTCATCACAGAAGACCTTTCATCATCAGCTATCACAACTCCTGTGTCATCCAACATCTGACTAGATGGTTCTTGTGTTGCAGTGACTGTGATCTGATCTTTCCTACTATCCACTACTGGTGCAATAGTATCTTCTGTTGACTGCATTCCTCTACCTACTTCCTCTTGTTGTTCACCTTGATCTGAAGCATCTTCAATAATGACATCCTTGTCAAATAAATATGCATGAAGTGATTGAAGTGCAACATGCTTCGAGAGTCCAAATTTCTTGACTAATTGTCTTCTGACAGATACATAGAAATACATCTTCATTAAGTCAAGTCTTTGATGTAGAAGTCCATATTCTTCTGGAAATAAAAGTTTTGGTACTCTTTCAACCAGAAAATCTAGAACAGGCTTGGATAGCTTCACTTTGATAGAAATAACTCCCATAGCCAGTCTGTATGATAATTTAGTTTCCCATAAAGAATCAATATCAAGATCTCTATTGTCAATTGCTGACTTGATTGTAGCTTCATTTGTAGAGACCTGCATGATATTAGTTGAACTAGACTCTGTGTGTGTAGGTGACAATTGAATCTTTATCCTTGTTCTCCTAGTATAGTGAGCAAAAGATTTATCCTGAGAAGACTCAAGAGGTGTAGACACAGAAATGATCTTGGGATGAGATCCTTTTTCAATAGACACAGTCTTTTGAGAGACAGTATCCAGTAAATGTTTTCCCTTTTTAAGTACTACAACCTTTTGAGAGACTGCAGCCTGGCTGTGACTAGGTGCTTCATCTCTTTGTCCTAGCTTAGAAAGTTGAATTGCAGCCTTCAATTCTTCTCTCTCAGCAAGAGATATATTATCATCATCTTCACTAGAACTACTACTACTTGACACAACAAATCTTCTCTTCCTTACAACTGATGTCTTTTGAGAAACACCAGAGGTTGGTTTCTTTGAAACAATAGGCTGTAGATTAAAAATTTGTTCTTGAATTGTTTCAGAGACTATAATGTTTTGGGCTACTTGGGTAGACAAAGGTGGGTTCTCCTCCAAATGAGATTCCTGAGTCATTTCACCACAAAAGAAAGAAGAATTGTAGAGAGTAGGAAGATGAGTTTTAAGAATTACCTGAACATGATGTGGATAATAAATTACAGGTATTTCATCTAGATTCTTTTCATTGTCCTTCTTTGTAATGTCAGAGAAAATTCTCTTTTGCTGTGCATAAGAAGAAACACAATGTTCTCTACCAAATCTAGCTTCAACATCAGGAATAAAATGGTTAATAAACATTTGCATAAATCTATGATAATAAACCATTTTCCTGTTTTGATCTCTTGACCCAAGTTTAATACACATCTAACTTAAGATAATGTGACCAATGTTAATTACTCTGTCATAAAGCAAACTGTAAGCAATATGTGAAGTAACAGAAGTAATTTGCTGAAAAGAACTACATTTGCCAGTAAAACATTTAGCAATTTGATCAAAGAAGAAAGACCATTCCTTCCTAAGAAAAGACCTATTTAACTGGCTCATGTTGTCTAGAGGTCCACTATAACCTAATGCAGACAACATAGTTCTTACATCATCATCAGATGGTTCACTTGCATAATTATTAGTAACAGGTAAGCGAAGTACTGAATTAACAACAGATTCAGTAATATCATAAGTATCTTGTCCTAAGTGTAGAACAATCTTACCCGATTGACTCTGAGTAGAATCAATTACCTCAGCATTCTCCCAAGCTTGTGAAACAGCAACTTGATTTATTTCTGGAGATGCTGTCAATGCATAATGCAAAGGTCCAATAGCCATAAAATCCATCACAGGATGAAACTCAGCTGATACTCCTTTCTTGCTGGTGATTGCTGCAACATGATTATTCATCATAAAATCAAAGTCACCAAACTTGAAAGCTACTGATTTAGGTAGACTTCTTTGAGCTGCCATTTTTGATCTGAAATGAACTTGAGAAATCTTGAAATTAATTAGCGATTTTGAGAACTTGAATGAATGTTTTTGCCTTAGGAAATATGAATTAGAAGTTAGCAATAAACAATCAGAGTCTCAAAATAAAGATATATTCAAAAATCTTTCAGACCCACTAACCCACGTTGACACGTAGGTTGACAGGTGTCAGTCCTTAAAAAATGCAGTTTACCCACGATTTTTGGAAAATAAAATCCAAAATTGATTTCAATTAAATAAATCAGGGTAAAATCAAAATAAAATCAATACTGATCAGCTTCATTTTCTGATGTGATCTTTTTCACCAAGATAATCACAACTCTGAATGTGATTAAAAATAATAAAGATAATCATTAATCTTGATGAAATCACTTCCGTTTTTCTGATCACTATCATCCTGATTCCAAAGATTAAATGGCGTTCCACGTGACAATTTTAGAATTTAACCTGAAAAGAACATCAATAATCTAAACAAAAGAAATCTTGTTAGATTGTCAAAAATATCTTGGAAATATGAAAGAACCAGTCATACGCATAGATGTATACGCCGATACATTGAATATTTAAAATGACTGTTCAGCTTCTCACTCTTTCCTTTATAAACCCTTGATGTCTTTTGCCTTTCATAACTCCAAACACACAAAACCTCTCTGTAAAAACAGAGCTTCCACAAAACACAATGACCTTCAACCCAATCTTTCAATTTCTCACAGATGATGAACACCAAAGATTCAATATTCGTCTCTTTGAAGAGATGACTTTTCTCATCGTTTTAGACATGGTTGGAGTAGATCCATATAATGTCCAGAACCTTCTCTTAGAACATCCATTCGTTGGATACAATCACCCTTTAACCTCCTCAAAACTTAAGGATGAAGAATTTGGTCGAGAGTCTGAGGTTGATCTTGATGGGGATGCTATACATTCAAGTCAGCTACTCTCATTCAAGTCGCCCAGACAAGGAATCCAGAAGTAGATCATCAAGTGACTCTTGAGATGCTCCTTGTCCTGAAGTAGATCTTTGAAGACTAAGAACAGTAACAACTTTAGACAAGAATAGGATTATCAGTAGAAATTAGACAAAAAGATATTTGTATTTCATTTCCATGTATGTAATGCTTTCAATTAACGAAAATACAATTTCTTATTATCTACTTGTCTGTTGTTCCCTGTTTATCGAATGATCTGACTAATGGTATAAATTATCAGTATGCACATATTAAAACTTGCTGACATAGACTTAACAAAACTCAGAATTAATTTACTACACAAAGTAAACGTTAGGATCTGAAACAATTTTCACAATCCTGATACTGATGACATCAGCATCCTGATAATAATTCTAATCCTGATGATTATTAACAAGTCTATCATACTGAAATTTATCAAGTCAAAGTGTTATAGCTAAAGCATTTAACAATCAAATATAGATCCTGACAAGAATATCAAGTCTATAAGCTGAAAACAACATATCTTGCTACTTTTGCAGATGTTAAAGATCTAGAAATTTAACATTCCTAACTCACTTACTAATCTACTGAATGTAGTCTCATCAAGTGGTTTAGTTAGAATATCTGTAAGCTGTTTGTTAGTAGAAACAAAGTGAAGTTCCACAGTACCATTCTCAATATGTTCTCTAATAAAATGATACCTGACATCAATGTGCTTAGTCCTTGAATGTTGAACTGAATTTTCTGCAATTTTAAAAGCACTAGTATTATCACAAAACATAGGAATATTACTAAGTGTCATACCAAAATCCATCAACTGATTTCTTATCCAAAGGAGCTGTGCACAACAACTGCCTGCTGCTATGTACTCAGCTTCTGCAGTTGAGGTTGAGACAGATTGTTGCTTCTTGCTTGCCCAAGAAATCAATCTGTTTCCCAAGAATTGACATGTACCTGTAGTGCTTTTCCTGTCTATTTTACACCCTGCATAATCAGAGTCTGAATAGCCAATTAGGGAGAAGTCAGATTCTCTAGGATACCACAAACCAAGATTTGGAGTTCCTTTGAGATATCTAAAAATTCTCTTCACAGCAATTAAATGAGATTCCTTAGGATCACTTTGGAATCTAGCACATAAACAGGTAGAAAACATTATATCTGGTCTACTTGCAATTAAATATAACAATGAGCCTATCATGCCTCTATAACTAGTATTATCCACACTCTTTCCCTTAGGATCAGAGTCTAGTTTAGTGGCTGTTGCCATAGGTGTTTTTGCAACTGCACAGTCTTGAAAGTCAAATCTTCTTAAAAGATCTTTGATATACTTTGACTGATTAATTGTAACAACCCGGAATTTCAGGAATTTATTATTATTCTTATTTAAATATTTTATTGGTTTTTCAATTAAGGAGAAATAATATTATGAATATTTTATTCTTATTGAATGCTTGTAGGTGTTTAATTGCCAATATGTTATTCGGGTAGACCCTATTTGATACCGTTTGTGTAAGTATTTTTTTTTTATTTTATTAAAAATCGATTTTTTAATATCGATATTGTTAAATTGAGTTCATTTTAAAATTTTATGGATCGAGTTAGTATTTTATTTGTACCAAAATTATACCCGGTATTCTACCCGTGTGCAATTGTTTATTTGTGTAAATTATCAAACTATTCAAAAATTTAGTATTTTTACATTTTTGATAAATTGAGATTATTTTAGAATTTTTGGGATCAAAACTTTATTTTTCCTGTGCAAAGATTGTACCTAGTATCTTATCCGTGGGACCGTGACCCATTGATATTTGGGTGCGTTATGAAAATATTTGAAAATTGTGTATTTTAATATTTCTGAACAATCCGGGATTTATAAAAAATTTGTGCATGGTTATTTTAATTATTGGAAAGAATAAAATTTCCGGTTTTATCCGAGTGAATCATTTCGGGGTTAAATAAATGATTTTGAAAAATATTCATACATTTTATTTATGAAATAGGAATTTATTATTTTCGCCCGCTAATTATTTAGTTGGCAATTTTGAGTCCAACTAATTTAATTATGGACCAAATATTATTTGTGGGGTGTTAGATTAATAATTGTATAAGTTTTAATATCTATCCTAATCCTAAACTACCGGTACCCCCTGTTTTATTTTCTCACGGAGACAACACTCCCTCCCCCCCCCACCTTTCTCTCCCGTGACCCTGTCATCTCTCCAGTCCTTCTGTTCTCTTTTCTTTTTATTGAATTTCAAAGAATCAAACGATCCGTTTGTAGCGTTTTTGATGTCCAAATCATGAGTTCTAGTAATCAAAACGAAGCTCTTCCAAGCCTCTTCCTCTTTACATCATCAAATCATTGTTTTGGTAACTTTTGATTTTCGGCTTAAATTCATTATTGAATTTCGGTTGATTATTAATTGTTGTTGATAGCATATATGTGTAGATCGTTAAATTATGAGATTGTACATGTAAAAATCTTTGTTTTTCGAGTAGAGTTTTAGTTCGTCGGAATTTTTAATAGTGGCCGGATTTTATTGAATAAGCATCGATTCTGAGTTCCGGTTGTATGTATGCGTAGATGGTTGTATGTGTAAGATTATATATTTTTCTTGTAATTTTTGGACGAGTTTTTAGTTCACCGGATTTTACTATTTTGCCGGATTTTTGATATAATTCCGATGGAGGGTGTTTGTTAGATTGTATGGATTAAATAGAGGTCATATTAGATGTTTTGGGGCTGTGGTGGTGCTGTCCGTTTTTAGTAGTAGTGTTGCCGGATTTTTTTTTCCGGTGGCCGGACGCCGGCAGGATTCTGGAAACCCAGTTTCCGGTGGGTTGTTCTTGGCGACCCGGATTTGTTCTTCGTGACCCGTTTTCTGAAAATACCCGATCCGGTTTTAATTCTGTTTGGAGTAAGAGTGGTAAAAATCAAAATATTTTTAACCTTTTACTATTTACTTTTAGAGAAATTATTATTTTTACTTTAAATTACTTTAATAATTCTGAGTTTTAATTCTAAAATTCAGGAAATTGTTTCTAAAATTATTTTAGAGATTCAGAATTTAGTTCTGAATTAAGAGTTTAATTTTCAAAAAAAAAAAAAATTATTTTATTATTTATTTGTAATTCAAAGATAATTAAGATTTAAATACTTTTAATTATTTTAATTAATTTCGAATAATAATTTAATTAATTTAATTATTTGATAAATGAAATCATTTATTGAATAATTTTATTTATTAGTTATTAGTTGATTTTAATTAATTTAATTAGAGTTATTTAATTCTTAATTAATTTATTTTATGATTTAAAATGATTTAAAAATAAAAAGAAATTGTTTTAAATCCTAAAAATAATCCGGGAACGGTAAAAATAGTTTAAAAATCATAAAATTATTTATAAACCCGGATTAAATATTTATTAAAATATTTTGGAGATCCAATAATTACCCGGAGGGTTTATTAGCAAACATTTTTTTATTCAAAAAGGGTATTTAAATCTTTTAAAATTCTTTTAAGTGATTTAAAAATATTATTAAATATTCTAAAAATACTTTGAATGCTCTTTTATTTGTGAGTCGTATCTGCTATGTGAATTACGTGCTACGTGATTATGTGATCTACTTATGGAGTCCTTATACGTGCGATGTAAATTGTCAAGGTATTAAGTATCAAGGGTTAGGTTATAAATTGAGTTGTGATCGATATATATATATATATATAGTTAATGTGTGTTAATTGTTTATGTGGTTTATATTATAAGATGCCATTAAGAGTAGACGATGTTTTCTTTGATTTACTTGAAACGACGGTCGGATATCGTTTATTTTCACAAGGATTAATTGGTAAATATTGACTTAGGAATATCAGCGGAGTTAAGTTGGTATGAGACGAATAAGGTTAGAGATGGATACGGTATTGTTTGTGGATTGTAATGAAGAAGGTTGAGATGAAGGCATTGTCTGTGGATTGTTGGATTTATTGTGAGGTGTTTTAACACCGGGAAAACGTCTATGTTCAAAGGGGACATTTCCAATTATTTTCTTCAGACAGAGATATTGGTAAGCATGGTTAATACGCTTAACTTGAGTTTGTAAGCATTTATAAAATATCAGAATCTCGTCTAGAGGCTGAAGTATTGTCTGGGGTGTGACTATAGAAGTAGACGCGCAGGCTCGATGTCAACGGATCAGACTCGTGGCAATCGCAAGAGCGTCAAACCAGCGAATGATCAACAGAGGATATGATGACGTAAGATAGAAGAAGAAGGTAGACGGGTTACCTCGACTTTGCGCAATAGCTAAGGACCAGAGGCAAGTATTTTCTTTTTCATCTTAAACACTGTTTATTTTATATTTCATTGATTTATATCATGATGAATAGCTATTGTTCAGAGCTATTTGTGATTCTTAAATATTTTGTGCGAACTCAGTTGCTTGATATTGGTACCCTTGATGTGGGGAATTGTTCAAGATAAACTCTTCATATCCTTATTATAGTAGTAAATAATATGGATGTGAACTGTATGTGAAACTAAGCATTTCCTGTTGAATTCGGAAATTGCTCTATTGGATTGGAAAGTGATAAAGCGTAGGAGGCCACATGTCGTAGTTGGTCCGGCTATATTTAAGGAGGATATGGTAACCATACCATCTTCCTATAGGCTAACATTACTTGCCTATTTTGGGTACCCCAGAAATCCGAACTATACACACACGGAAAAAAGAAAATACCGGTGGAGTATAGAGGGTCCCATTGCCTTAGAACCTGATCAGGGGGCAATGGTGTTTTGTGTTTCAGTTATATAAGTGTATCCAATCCATATCGCCCGAATGGCTATATTATATTGTGAATTGGCAGATGATTCATTTTTATGACATGCCAAATGATTTCAGTTATGGTTTGAATTATATCACAGTTGTTGATTCAGTTTCTCTATAAACTGTTTTACATTTCAATTGATTTTGATGCCCCACTTATCCTGGTTTTATATCAAAATTTTTATACGCTTGCTGAGCATTTCTTTCGCTCATATTTGCTGTTGCAAATTCTAACATTTCAGTAAGGTAGTTTGGCGAGACGTATCCGCACAGTTCAGAAAGAGAAGAAGCATGATGCTATTTCGAAGATGACTTGGCACAGGATGTCTGGATTTAGTGTAAGATCTATTTTATATAATTGAGTTCTAATATTTATTATTATTATGTGACGGTCTGGTTAGCCTGGCGTACTTCTTATCGAAGTTACACCAGTGGTTTAAGATTTGATCAAAGAGAATGTTGTAAAGAAGAAATGCTTTTTATCTAATGGAATTTGGATTCTTGTTTCTAGCCCTATAACCTTAAAAGATCTTGGTATGTTTGGGGTCACAGATGTTATATTTCCAGTGTTGGACAATCATAAGTGATGATTATTATTAAACAGATGTTTTATTTTGAGGATTTTCGCGTGACAACCAAATCTCCTGACCCCGGATTTGGGGGGTGTCACAGTTGGTATCAGAGCATGGTTATAGTAAACTAGAAACGAGAGTGTGTAGGAGTGTGTATAGCTAAGTAAGAAACGTCAGAGCTCATGTAGAGTTCTTGTTGGACTATTGGATATAGTACCAATTAGTAAGTTAAGATTGGAGTACTCGTTTGAGATAGTTGTGGCGAACTGGATAGACCGCCTGGAGAATGGAGATGTCTACTGTGGAATCTTCAGAGATTATTACGAGTGGACGATGGCATACGATATCGATATTCTTTAAACGTGGAACGGAAGAAGCTTAAATTCGAATGACGAGCTATCGAAGGAATTGGCAAAGAAGACATAAGTAGTGACCTTGGCAATACCTTTTCTTTCTACGAATTATTTTGATATCCCTCCTAAAGAGGTATTCGTTAAAAGATATTTCTCCTCTTCTAAACAGTGACATTTTGATACTTGTGTTCAATCTCCATTTTGAATCTCAATTGTTTCAGTGGTTACTATGAAACCTATTTTTAAATTTCTGAGACTTTCAATTTTTTGTTTTCTCCAATGATTAATAACCTTATTTGCAATATAGTACCACTTGTTCGGTACTTTCTTCCTGGTTCTACTTTTCGGAAAATAACAAATTTGGAATTCCTTTCATATTTCTCTAATCCTACTGAGACGAACAACCCTATTTATAGGGGACACCAGGTATATCTGTCTGTGTGATAGAAGTTGGATGGGACGCCATCACTGGTGTGTTGTGTATTACAAGAAGGCTGATCACCTTTAATTGTAAATGTCGGAGCTAAGACACACAACGTCGGGTTCATGTGATCATATTGATCTCTCAGTTATTCTCTTATTTCAAATCAGGTTGCTTTAAAATTCGTAAATTCATAACCACAATTGTGAGACATTTGCTATGATATGGAATCTGTTCTCTTCAAAATTTCATGATTTTTGTTATCTCTATTGAATTTCAAGGGTATGCCAATCAGGTCAGGATAAGCGAAATTCGCAGATAGAAATTAGATTCGGAACGGAATCGCCAAGAGTAAGAACGAGTCCTAAAATGATTAGAATATCCGTGACATGTCGATGGAATCAGTTCTCTCTCTCTCTCTCTCTCTCTCTCTCTCTCAAGGATATTATGTTAATGGAAAGTTGGTCGAGCCATATTTGGAATGAATAACGATGGGTTGTACTACTCCAGTGATAACTGTGTCAGATAGAGACCCTTTAATTAAATTGAGATTTTGGAGAAGTTGTTTACGAAGGAACACTATCCCCAGTTTTGCAAAGCAAATGTTGATGATGACGGAGTTAAGGAACCCCACTAGTTGACTTAGTTGATTCCGGGGACGGAATCCCTATAAGGAGGGAAGATTGTAACAACCCGGAATTTCAGGAATTTATTATTATTCTTATTTAAATATTTTATTGGTTTTTCAATTAAGGAGAAATAATATTATGAATATTTTATTCTTATTGAATGCTTGTAGGTGTTTAATTGCCAATATGTTATTCGGGTAGACCCTATTTGATACCGTTTGTGTAAGTATTTTTTTTTTATTTTATTAAAAATCGATTTTTTAATATCGATATTGTTAAATTGAGTTCATTTTAAAATTTTATGGATCGAGTTAGTATTTTATTTGTACCAAAATTATACCCGGTATTCTACCCGTGTGCAAAAGTTTATTTGTGTAAATTATCAAAATATTCGAAAATTTAATAATGTTACATTTTTGGCAAATTGAGATTATTTTAGAATTTTTGGGATCAAAACTTTATTTTTCCTGTGCAAAGATTGTACCTAGTATCTTATCCGTGGGACCGTGACCCATTGATATTTGGGTGCGTTATGAAAATATTTGAAAATTGTGTATTTTAATATTTCTGAACAATCCGGGATTTATAAAAATTTTGTGCATAGTTATTTTAATTATTGGAAAGAATAAAATTTCCGGTTTTATCCGAGTGAATCATTTCGGGCTTAAATAAATGATTTTGAAAAATATTCATACATTTTATTTATAAAATAGAAATTTATTATTTTCGCCCGCTAATTATTTAGTTGGCAATTTTGAGTCCAACTAATTTAATTATGGACCAAATATTATTTGTGGGGTGTTAGATTAATAATTGTATAAGTTTTAATATCTATCCTAATCCTAAACTACCGGTACCCCCTGTTTTATTTTCTCACGGAGACAACACTCCCTCCCCCCCCACCTTTCTCTCCCGTGACCCTGTCATCTCTCCAGTCCTTCTGTTCTCTTTTCTTTTTATTGAATTTCAAAGAATCAAACGATCCGTTTGTAGCGTTTTTGATGTCCAAATCATGAGTTCTAGTAATCAAAACGAAGCTCTTCCAAGCCTCTTCCTCTTTACATCATCAAATCATTGTTTTGGTAACTTTTGATTTTCGGCTTAAATTCATTATTGAATTTCGGTTGATTATTAATTGTTGTTGATAGCATATATGTGTAGATCGTTAAATTATGAGATTGTACATGTAAAAATCTTTGTTTTTCGAGTAGAGTTTTAGTTCGTTGGAATTTTTAATAGTGGCCGGATTTTATTGAATAAGCATCGATTGTGAGTTCCGGTTGTATGTATGCGTAGATGGTTGTATGTGTAAGATTATATATTTTTCTTGTAATTTTTGGACGAGTTTTTAGTTCACCGGATTTTACTATTTTGCCGGATTTTTGATATAATTCCGATGGAGGGTGTTTGTTAGATTGTATGGATTAAATAGAGGTCATATTAGATGTTTTGGGGCTGTGGTGGTGCTGTCCGTTTTTAGTAGTAGTGTTGCCGGATTTTTTTTTCCGGTGGCCGGACGCCGGCAGGATTCTGGAAACCCAGTTTCCGGTGGGTTGTTCTTGGCGACCCGGATTTGTTCTTCGTGACCCGTTTTCTGAAAATACCCGATCCGGTTTTAATTCTGTTTGGAGTAAGAGTGGTAAAAATCAAAATATTTTTAACCTTTTACTATTTACTTTTAGAGAAATTATTATTTTTACTTTAAATTACTTTAATAATTCTGAGTTTTAATTCTAAAATTCAGGAAATTGTTTCTAAAATTATTTTAGAGATTCAGAATTTAGTTCTGAATTAAGAGTTTAATTTTCAAAAAAAAAAAAAATTATTTTATTATTTATTTGTAATTCAAAGATAATTAAGATTTAAATACTTTTAATTATTTTAATTAATTTCGAATAATAATTTAATTAATTTAATTATTTGATAAATGAAATCATTTATTGAATAATTTTATTTATTAGTTATTAGTTGATTTTAATTAATTTAATTAGAGTTATTTAATTCTTAATTAATTTATTTGATGATTTAAAATGATTTAAAAATAAAAAGAAATTGTTTTAAATCCTAAAAATAATCCGGGAACGGTAAAAATAGTTTAAAAATCATAAAATTATTTATAAACCCGGATTAAATATTTATTAAAATATTTTGGAGATCCAATAATTACCCGGAGGGTTTATTAGCAAACATTTTTTTATTCAAAAAGGGTATTTAAATCTTTTAAAATTCTTTTAAGTGATTTAAAAATATTATTAAATATTCTAAAAATACTTTGAATGCTCTTTTATTTGTGAGTCGTATCTGCTATGTGAATTACGTGCTACGTGATTATGTGATCTACTTATGGAGTCCTTATACGTGCGATGTAAATTGTCAAGGTATTAAGTATCAAGGGTTAGGTTATAAATTGAGTTGTGATCGATATATATATATATATAGTTAATGTGTGTTAATTGTTTATGTGGTTTATATTATAAGATGCCATTAAGAGTAGACGATGTTTTCTTTGATTTACTTGAAACGACGGTCGGATATCGTTTATTTTCACAAGGATTAATTGGTAAATATTGACTTAGGAATATCAGCGGAGTTAAGTTGGTATGAGACGAATAAGGTTAGAGATGGATACGGTATTGTTTGTGGATTGTAATGAAGAAGGTTGAGATGAAGGCATTGTCTGTGGATTGTTGGATTTATTGTGAGGTGTTTTAACACCGGGAAAACGTCTATGTTCAAAGGGGACATTTCCAATTATTTTCTTCAGACAGAGATATTGGTAAGCATGGTTAATACGCTTAACTTGAGTTTGTAAGCATTTATAAAATATCAGAATCTCGTCTAGAGACTGAAGTATTGTCTGGGGTGTGACTATAGAAGTAGACGCGCAGGCTCGATGTCAACGGATCAGACTCGTGGCAATCGCAAGAGCGTCAAACCAGCGAATGATCAACAGAGGATATGATGACGTAAGATAGAAGAAGAAGGTAGACGGGTTACCTCGACTTTGCGCAATAGCTAAGGACCAGAGGCAAGTATTTTCTTTTTCATCTTAAACACTGTTTATTTTATATTTCATTGATTTATATCATGATGAATAGCTATTGTTCAGAGCTATTTGTGATTCTTAAATATTTTGTGCGAACTCAGTTGCTTGATATTGGTACCCTTGATGTGGGGAATTGTTCAAGATAAACTCTTCATATCCTTATTATAGTAGTAAATAATATGGATGTGAACTGTATGTGAAACTAAGCATTTCCTGTTGAATTCGGAAATTGCTCTATTGGATTGGAAAGTGATAAAGCGTAGGAGGCCACATGTCGTAGTTGGTCCGGCTATATTTAAGGAGGATATGGTAACCATACCATCTTCCTATAGGCTAACATTACTTGCCTATTTTGGGTACCCCAGAAATCCGAACTATACACACACGGAAAAAAGAAAATACCGGTGGAGTATAGAGGGTCCCATTGCCTTAGAACCTGATCAGGGGGCAATGGTGTTTTGTGTTTCAGTTATATAAGTGTATCCAATCCATATCGCCCGAATGGCTATATTATATTGTGAATTGGCAGATGATTCATTTTTATGACATGCCAAATGATTTCAGTTATGGTTTGAATTATATCACAGTTGTTGATTCAGTTTCTCTATAAACTGTTTTACATTTCAATTGATTTTGATGCCCCACTTATCCTGGTTTTATATCAAAATTTTTATACGCTTGCTGAGCATTTCTTTCGCTCATATTTGCTGTTGCAAATTCTAACATTTCAGTAAGGTAGTTTGGCGAGACGTATCCGCACAGTTCAGAAAGAGAAGAAGCATGATGCTATTTCGAAGATGACTTGGCACAGGATGTCTGGATTTAGTGTAAGATCTATTTTATATAATTGAGTTCTAATATTTATTATTATTATGTGACGGTCTGGTTAGCCTGGCGTACTTCTTATCGAAGTTACACCAGTGGTTTAAGATTTGATCAAAGAGAATGTTGTAAAGAAGAAATGCTTTTTATCTAATGGAATTTGGATTCTTGTTTCTAGCCCTATAACCTTAAAAGATCTTGGTATGTTTGGGGTCACAGATGTTATATTTCCAGTGTTGGACAATCATAAGTGATGATTATTATTAAACAGATGTTTTATTTTGAGGATTTTCGCGTGACAACCAAATCTCCTGACCCCGGATTTGGGGGGTGTCACATTAATGAAAATACCAGTCTCAGTATGTTTGACCTGCAAGCCTAAGAAATAATTTAATTCACCCATCATGCTCATCTGATACTTAGACTGCATAAGCTTACTAAACTTAGCACACAACTTTACATTATTAGAGCCAAATATGATATCATCAACATAAACTTGAACTAAAAGCAATTCACCTTTTATCTTTCTAAAGAATAGAGTTTTGTCAATTGTACCTCTTGTGAAGCCATTTTCAAGAAGAAATTTAGACAAAGTCTCATACCATGCTCTTGGTGCCTGCTTTAGTCCATAGAGTGCCTTCTTTCTGAGAGTAACCCTTGGCCACCAGTCTTGCTTTGTTTCTTACAATCATACCAGATTCATCTAGCTTGTTTCTGAAAACCCATTTTGCACCAACAATTGATCTGTCTTTAGGTCTTGGTACCAGTTTCAAGACTTTGTTTCTCTCAAACTCATTTAATTCTTCCTGCATTGTAATTACCCAATCAGGATCCTGTAAGGCTTCTTTAACCTTCTTAGGTTCATTCTTTGAGAGAAAGAAACTATACAAGCATTCATTTTGAATTGATTTTCTAGTTCGAACACCACTATTTGGATCACCAATAATCAAATCTTCAGTATAATCCTTTGTCCATTTTCTAACAGGTGGTAGATTGACTCTGCTAGATTCTCCCCCTAAGGTAGTGGTATCTCTTGTAGAAGAAATCTCTCTACCTTCAAAAACTCCCCTTTGATCAATAGAATCAATAGATTCCATATTGCTGCTAGTTATTGATCTTTCATCAGTAGACTCTGAAGGATCAGTTCCTGATGGAGTAGACTCTGAATAGCTAGTCTGTTCCTGATGATCACCATGTTCTCATTGATTTATTTGCTCCCCCTCAACAGTAGCATTTGTTTGAGAAGCAATAGAAATTCCTTCTGGAGAACCTTCATTATTACTGGAGAGTATCTCAGAATTCTTCAGATTTTCAAATTCCAATTTGTCATGGCTCTCATCAGTTTGCAGAATTCCAAATTTCTTGTCATCAAATGCAACATGAATTGATTCCATAACAATGTGAGTTCTGAGATTACAAACCTTGAAGGCCTTTGATGCTGAATATCCTAGAAAGATTACTTCATCCGATTTGGCTTCAAATTTCCCAAGTTGTTCTGGATGAACTTTGAGGACATAGCATTTGCATCCAAAGATGTGAAAGTATTTCACACTTGGTTTCTTTCCTTTGATCATCTCATAGGGAGTTTTTCCATGAATATTTACCAAGGTACAGTTTTGAGTGAAACACGCAGTGTGTTAATAGCTTTGAAAGGCATATGATGTAGCCTATTTGTATTTCGAGGATACAACTCAACTTAAACAAGATTGTAATAGTGAATAGTATATAGATTGTCACAAGGAATCTCAGATTGTATTATCTGTCAAAAGAAAAAGATCAAGGTCAATCTACAGACTTGAAGAATTACTACATTGAAAGAAGCTCAGTCATCTGATCAAGCCTCGGTGAAGTATTCGTGAAAGAAGTGGATTCGTTTAAAGTGACAGAGATTTCAACAGTGACAGAGACAGTACAGAAGATTGAAGAGAGAGATTGGAAAAGAAAAGGAACCAGATTTTAAAGTCAATATATGAAGAACAGTCATTGCGGTTAGTCACTCATGAACCAGACAGTACATCGAGTGTCAACATTAAACAGTGGTTGTTCATCATTAACTTCAGTGGTTCAAGCTATCAAGACTGGTATGTGAGAAAATCATTGTGCAAGCAACAGAAGTGTTAAATTAATTAACCACAAGGATTTTATTATCAAGTGGACTGGCTACGAGGAAAAAGAATTATCATAAAGAAATTCTAAATGATATATTCTTAATGCTGAAACCCCGGTTAGAATTGTTGTATTTTTTGCTAAGCAAAAGGAGTCCGGTTTCATATCCTCAAGAGACCGCAGCTTACACCTGGACGGGTTATGAGAAAATAGAATTATCACAAGAATATGGAAAGTGATATATTCTTAAAGCTGGAACTCCGGTTGGAATTGATATATTTTTTGTTAAGCAAAAGGAGTCCGGTTCCAGACGCCCAGGTAACCGCAGCTTACAGTTTAAGGATTTATTTATATTAATAAATATTTTATTTATTTGGAAAATTATATTTATAAATATCTAATAATATTAGATATTTATTTTTATAATTTCTGAATTAAAATAATTATTTATTAATTAAAGATTATAAGCTGTGCGGGATAAAAAGCATTTCTACGGAGCCCATTTCATGTAAAACAAAATAGGCTCCGGTTTTGATTCAATTTGACCAGGTTGTGTATTTGTTTAAACAATCAAATGAAAAAGTAAACAAAGTAAACAAAGCATGCAGGCTTTGTCGGCAACACGGCTTATTCTTCTGCACGCGCATGTGTGCCACGCGCCAAGAAGAAAACGGACCAAAGCCGTGCGTGTCCTGCACGTCCAGTCCCTGCATCTGGTCTTCGTCAAGGCAGCAGTTCATTTGTTTACAAAAGAATCAATTCAGTCGAGTACCGTGCTTATTTAATTCAAATAGACTATCTATTTGATAGTCACACCGGTAGTCTATATTTTAATTTGATAGTCATACCGACAGTCTGCAAGAGTAATTGATAGTCTGTATTATTAAATGGTTAGTCTACAAGCCATTTAATAGTCTATCAATGATAGTCACACCGGTAGTCTGCAGCCCAACTGGATAGTCTGCAAGTCATTTGATAGTCTTTCAGATAGTCTGCAAGTGAAAAAGAAAAGACAGAAGATGTTATATGGCATCAGGCGGCTCACTTTTAAATCAACACAACATAATATCAAAACATACACAGACTCCATTTCTCTCTCTCAAACAAGAACACTTCAAGCTTTAATTATTTTCTGTAAATTCAAGTTCTAAGCCTTTGTAATATTTTATCCGGTGGAACTTGTTTATTTGTGATTCTTGTACTACTACCGAATTAAGTTTCCTAGTTCTTATCTTGATTTTTATTAACTAAATTAGAAAAGTTCATGTCGAATTTTCTAATTAGTTTTTATCAACTTGATAATTAATCTGTACTGAAATTGTAACACCCATCAAGTTAATATATTGTTATATTCAACTTGAAAATTGTTTCAATTTATTCCGCACAAATTTGTCTAAATTAAATTTTATTTAAAGGACAAATTTTGAGAATTTGATATAGATTGTATTCAACCCCCCCTTCTACAATCTTATCGGACCTAACAAGCTTCTACCCAAAAATAGGTTTGAAGTTTTAAATCTGCAAGCATGGTTCTTGTTGCCTCTATGAGAGTCCTATTCTTTCTTTCCACTACACCATTTTGCTGAGGTGTACCAGGTGCAGAAAACTGTTGAGTGATTCCATTGTCTGCACAAAAATCCTCCATTGTAGAATTCTTGAATTCTGTACCATTGTCACTCCTAAGTACTTTGACTTTGTACTTAGAGCTATTCTGAATATTCTTGACAAGTTCAATGATTTGCTGAGGAGCTTCATCCTTCTTGTGTAGAAAGAACACCCATGTGAATCTTGTGAAATCATCCACTATAACTAGAGCATATCTTTTCTTGCTGATAGACATAATGTTTACTGGACCAAACAGATCAAGATGTAGCATGTGAAATGGTTCAGTAATTGAATTTACAGTCTTGCTCTTGAAAGTGGTTCTTCTCTGTTTTCCAAGCTGACAGGAATCACAAAGTCCATCTTGCACAAAATTTGCCTGAGGTAGGCCTCTCACTAAATTGTGCTTAACAAGTTGATTAAGCTTCTTGAAGTTGAGATGTGAGAGTTTCTTGTGCCAATTCCAGCTTTCATCACTTGTTGTTTTGCTGTAGAGACATCTAACCATTCCTTTAGATGTATCACTTAAGCTGGCTTCATATATGTTACCATGTCTTTGACCAGTTAGAACAATGTCTCCATTTTGCATATTCAAGATTTTGCATCCTTCTCTGTCAAAGATTGATTGGTAACCTTTATCACCCAGTTGACTTATGCTTAAAAGAGTATGTTTCAAGCCTTCAACCAGTGCTACATTTTCTATGATGACATTCCCCAAAACAATTGAGCCATATCCCAGAGTTTATCCTTTGTTGCCATCACCAAAAGATATTATTGTGCCAGCTTTCCTCTCAAACTTTGTAAGCAGGGACTTCTTTCCAGTCATATGTCCAGAGCATCCACTGTCCAAGATAATTGAATGCTTCTTTCCTGTGCCCTGCAAACAAAAAGTAACTAGTTAGAATTTTTTAGGACCCAACTTTGATTGGATCCTTTCTTACTAGATTTTGAAACAACAGGCTTTGAAGATTTGCTTTTACTTTACCTGTTGCAGAGTAAATCTTAGACTCTGATTTCACAAACTGTTTGTGACTAGGAGTTTTAGATTTCAAAGAATAATAGTCATAATACAATTCATGATATTCTCCACACATGTAAATTGAATGAAGTAAACTACCACAATAATAACAAGCTTTCTGTGGTTGGTATTGAATTTTCCGAGTCTTGGGGAATCTGGACTCAGTTTTCCAAGAAGGTTTTTGATTGCAGTCTAGGGCCAAATGATTATGATTTCCACACTTATAACATTTTTTCCTAGGTGCATCAGGTACATTCTTGTAATTATTCTCTTTGTTAATACCTTCTTTTCCATTCCTATTTCTTTTGATCTTGCTAGACTCTGAAAGACCATCTAGTCTTTGTTTCAACTGAGACTTAGACAGAAACCCTATGTTTACATTATTAGGTTTCTCTAATACTTTCTCATCTGAATTACTATTGTTAATTCTTTTGTGTACAACAGGGGTACCTTTTGAATCAACAAATTTAACATGATTAGGTTCAGAAACAATTTTCTTACCTTCAGATTTAGATGTGCTAGCTTCTACTTTACTATCATCATTGACAATAGCTACTTTTCCTTCTTGTCTAGCTTTATCAAAACCTAAACCATTAACTTTACCACGAATTCCACTTTCAAAGATTTCTATAGTCTTTTTACCAGAATTGTTAATGGTCTTAATCACATCTCTCTCTTCATCTAGTTCTTTTCTGACATAATTATAAGCCTCAAGAATAACACTATAATCATGCTTAGCTTTATCTGAACTTAACTTGTATTCTTCCATTTGAATTAACTCAGATTCAAGAAAATTATTTCTGTCAACTAATTTATCATTCTTAACCTTAAGTTCATCTCTTTCACAAGTAAGAATTCTAAAATTAGTGAAGGGAATGATGAAGTCAAGGAAAATAGATAGCTTATATAATTCCATGGGTAATGCAAAGAAACAAATTGAAAGAATAACTTTATTAAACACTAAACTTGAAAATGAAGTGTTAGAGTTAAAAAAGGTGCCTGATAATAATGATCAGCAAATAAAAGAAATAGCTCGACTTAACTACAGAGAAAAGTCGATATCAGAATACATGCATAAACAAATTGCTAAAGTTGCTGAACTTGAAACTAAGATAAAGGAACAGAATGTCAAATTATCTGCTTGTTTTAATTCTGTTAAAATTTCTAAAGAGTTATTCAATAAACAAGCTGTAGAACAAACCGTAGGAATAGGGTTTGGCTACAACGAAGCTGTTGGAATGTTAGGCATAAATTCCCCTAATCCTGTTAGTGCTAAAGAAAGGGGAATACCACATGTGCTTAAGAATGTTGAAGATCCACTCTTTAAGAAGTCTGTTGCAGAGCCTCTAGATATGACTTCTCTTGTTATTCAAGAGGAGATGCGTACTGAGGACATTGCTAGTGGTAGTGTTCAACTTAATGAAAAATCTGTTAAGGCACCTACAACCAAAAATGTTAAATCTAATAAGGTTGTTTCTATGAAACCAGTGAAGTTTGTTCCCAGTTCATCTAAAATTGAGTTAGGTGATAACAAGTTGGAGCAGAATGATAACATGTCTAACATGAATACCATGCCTATTATTGATACTTCTCATAAAGCATATGGTGTTGTCAATTGTATGTCTTGTGCTTTTAATGTAATGTCTGCTTACTTTAATGGTAATCATGCATGTGCTAATAAGACTGCTCCTCGACAACACATGAACAGGAATAATAATGTTAGATCAAAGACTGCTAGTCTTCCTCATGTTAGGAGAGAGACATTTGTATCTAAGCCTAAACAAAGTTTTACTAAGGCTGTTTACAAGGTCAAATGTCCAGTCAATGAAACAAGTGTTATTGCTGGTAAACAAACATGGATACCCAAAATGAAACAAAAGATTGTAAAATCTGTTTATAGGGTAAAATGCTTGTTGACTAATGGTAAAATTGGTGTTAAGGTGAAAAATGTTGTTTTGCCTGACAAAGGCCAATTCTTTAAGTATTCTGGACCCAATCAAATTTGGGTTCCGAAAAAGGTTTAATCCTTTTGTCATTGCAGGGTGTTGAGCAGGTTGAGCGAGTGACCTGGATCTTGGACAGTGGATGTTCAAGGCATATGACTGGTGACAGAACCCTGCTGACAAATGTGGTGGAAAAGGTCGGCCCAGTAGTTACCTTTGGAGATAACAGCAAAGGTAGAACTGATGGATATGGCAGACTTGAAGCTGGAAATGTTATCATTGATGAAGTCTCTTTTGTGAAAGGACTTGAGCACAATTTGCTCAGTGTTAGTCAATTCTGTGACAAAGGATATGAAGTTTATTTCAACAAGAAGAATTGTCTAATTTCACACAAGAGACATGAAAAGCCACAACTGACAGGAGTTAGAAAAGGCAATCTGTACGTAGCCAATATGAACTCAGGAAGCACTGAAGAAATCACATGCTTCTGCACTAAAGCATCTAATGACGAGAGTTGGCTATGGCACAAGAAACTTTCTCATCTAAATTTCAAGACAATGAATTCTCTAGTTAAAAGAGAATTAGTGAGAGGTTTGCCTTCAATGGAATTCAATCAAGAAGGACTGTGTGATGCATGTCAAAAAGGCAAGCTAAAAAGGGCAAGTCACAGGAGCACTGACACATCTTCAATAACTGAACCATTACAATTACTTCATATGGATTTGTTTGGTCCAGTTAATGTGATGTCTATGTCAAGGAAGAGATATGCTCTAGTGATCGTTGATGATTTTTCAAAATACACATGGGTTCTGTTTTTGAATTCTAAAGATGAGACTCCACAACTGGTGATTGATCACATCAAATTAATTGAGCGAGATTCTACATATCCAGTGAGAGCTATAAGATCAGACAATGGAACTGAATTCAAGAATGCAGTTCTAAATGACTTCTGCACTGAGAAGGGTATAACCAGACAATATTCAGCTCCAAGAACTCCTCAGCAAAATGGGGTAGTGGAAAGAAAGAATAGAACCTTGATTGAAGCTGCACGTACTATGCTAAGTGAATCAAGGCTTCCATTGTACTTTTGGGCTGAAGCTGTCAACACTGCGTGCTATACCCAGAATCGAACTCTAATCAATAAAGACCATATGAAGACACCCTATGAAATTATGGCTGATAAGAAACCATCACTCAAATACTTTCATGTATTTGGGGTAAAATGCTTTGTGCTTAAAGAAGGTGATGATCAAGGTGGTAAATTCGATACCAAAGCATTTGAAGCAATTTTTATTGGTTATTCAATGAGGGCATACAGGGTGTATGTGATTGATGAACAGAAGATGATGGAAAGTGTCAATGTAACATTTGATGACACTAAACTCCCTAGTATCCAAACTGAGGATCCATCTGAAAAGCTATCTTTCGATGACATGACAGATACAGATTCAGATGATGACAATTCACCTGAGATTTTTGCTGATGCTAATGACAACGATGATGATCAGAGTAATGGTGGTGAAAACAATGAGAATAATGAAGATACACCTGACACTCCTGAACAATCATCTAGTCAACCTGGCAACAACTCAGGGGGAGATAATGAAGGATCAACTAGTCATACACAACATCAAAATGAAGAACAAGGCGAATCATCAAGATCTAATCTTCCCAGACAGACTGTTTGGAATAGAGCTCATCCTTTTGAGCTGATTATTGGTGATCCAGATGTTGGTGTTAAAACTAGAAGTGCTACTCAAAATCAATGTAACTATTCAGGGTTTCTATCTGAAGTGGAACCTAAGAAAACTGAGGAAGCTCTTTCTGATCCTGATTGGGTGATTGCTATGCAAGATGAACTCAATCAATTCAAACAACAAGAAGTATGGAAGCTGGTACCCAGACCCAAAGACAGGAAAGTGGTTGACACAAGGTCGGTATTCAGAAACAAGCTAGATGAAGATGGTACAGTGACGAGAAATAAAGCAAGACTGGTAGCAAAGGGTTATTCACAAGCTGAAGGAATAGATTATGATGAAACCTATGCTCCAGTGGCAAGACTTGAGGCTATCAGAATATTCTTGGCATTCGCAGCATTCTCAAACTTTAAGGTTTATCAAATGGATGTCAAGAGTGCATTTCTGAATGGTAAGCTAGATGAAGAGGTATATGTAGAACAGCCCCTGGCTTTGAAGATCCAAAATTCTTGGACTATGTCTACTTTCTCTTCAAGGCTATCTATGGTCTTAAGCAAACGCCAAGAAAATGGTATGACACTCTCTCTGAATTTTTACTTGAAAATGGTTTTGTTAGAGGTGTCATAGACAAAACTCTCTTCACAAAGAAACATAAAAATGATACAATATTAGTTCAAATCTATGTGGATGATATAATATTCGGGTCTACTAATGATCTTCTTTGCAAGAAATTTGCTAAGTTAATGCAGGGTAAGTTTGAAATGAGCATGATGGGTGAGCTGAAGTTCTTTCTTGGATTGCAAGTAAGTCAAAGGACATATGGGATATTTATCTGTCAATCCAAGTATGTCAAAGAGCTTCTCAAGAAATATCAAATGGAGGACTCATCTTCAGCAAGAACACCATCATCTACAGCTGTTAAATTTGGAGCGTGTGAAAATTCTGCTAAGGTAGATATCACAAGCTACAGAGGTATGATAGGCTCATTACTTTACCTTACTGCAAGTAGACCAGATATTATGCATGCTACATGTTTGTGTGCAAGGTTCCAATCGGATCCTAGAGATGTTCATCTCATTGCTGTTAAACGAATCTTGAGATATCTTAAGGGTACGCCTAACTTAGGCATCTGGTACCCTAAAGATTCTGGTTTTAATCTTATTGGATATACAGATTCAGATTATGCAGGAAGTGTTGTAGATAGGAAAAGCACCTCTGGGAGTTGTCAATTCCTAGGTGGCAGGTTGGTTTCCTGGTACAGCAAGAAACAGCAAACAGTTTCCAATTCAACAGCTGAAGCTGAATACATAGCTGCTGGAAGCTGTTGTGCACAGATTTTGTGGATTAGGAATCAGCTAAGGGACTATGGCTTTGTACTTGACAAAATTCCTATCTTGTGTGACAATACAAGTGCCATAGCAATCTCCAACAATCCTGTGCAGCATACGAGGACAAAGCACATTGATATCAGGTATCATTTTATTAGAGAGCATGTCATGAATGGTACTGTGGAGTTACATTTTGTACCCACGGAAGAACAAACAGCAGATATTTTTACTAAGTCTCTTGACGAATCCACATTCACCAGAATTGTTGGTGAATTGGGTATGTTAAATAGTCCTAGTAATTAAACTAATTAATATCTGAGGTTTGCTCTTTAATAATTTATAAGTGATTACTGTGTTAATATTTGTTATTAAAATCACTTGTATAATAATTTTATCAACTTATCTTCTTGCTTGTTAATTCTCAAATCATTGTCATTATCTTCTTAATATATTCCTACTTACTTCTTTTAATTTTAGAATATTTTAATTTTCTCTAAAAATATTTTTCTCAAATTTTACAAGTTGAAATTAGTGAGAAATCTATTTTTATTGAAAATTACTTTTGAATATTTGTGTTGATTTAATAAGTCATATTTTCTCTTTAAATGATTTTCTATAAGAAAATTACTTTATTAAGAAAATATATAGATTTATTAATTTACTACAAATATTTATGTAAATAGTTAATAGTTTATTAAATAGTTTGTAGTGTTTGTCCTTTTGTTATTATTGTTTGATTTCGTAAAAAGGATAACCTATGGTGTTTTTAGCTTTTTCTATTTTCTATTTAGCTATTGTTAAGTAGTTATATTGTTGTAAATATTTTCGTAAATTATTTTCTTTTATTTCTAATATTCTGTAAATATTATTAATACAGTTATTTTTGAATAATAAAAAAAAATCGTTTTTTTTTCTTTTCTTTTTAGTTTTTATTTCATATTATTTTTATGTATATTATTTCTTATTTTGTATATTATTTTTCATGTGTAAATAAATAGTTTGTATAGTATTTTCAGTTTAGTCACTATACTTTCAAAACTTACAAACAGGTCCCTGTACTTGGTTCTTTTGTACTTCTTCTGTTTAACACACACATATCATGCTGTTTTAACTTCTAATCTTTGTTGTGTTGTTGTTATTAACAGAATTTCTTATATAGGACCATTGTTGGTATCAAAATGGTATATGTCAATTCAATTGTTTAGGAACAAACGTTTGATTTCCAGGTTTTAACAATTGGAAGACAAGACCTAACAAGTGTTAACAAGTGGTAACAGTTGGTATCTAACATACAGGATCTAAAACATGATAAAATAGTTTTGTTTGTATTGGTTTAAACATTAACATTCATTAATTTGATTAATATTTATTGTTAATTGGATTTTTGTTTATGTTTTTGTTTAGTAAAACCGGCTCAAGATCTATATCTTTCCCATAACTCAAAATCTCTTTCTATAGTTGTGATTGCTTATATTGTAAACCTTTTATAATCATAACTGTATATCATTCTATCTCTATTGCTCATATTCTGTGATGCAGGTTCATCTAAATGGAATTTTGTTTTCTCACATGATTAGTCATGAGGTTGTAAACCCAACAACTTTTATCCCAGACTACAGTCAAACTCAAACACATTCTATCTTACACCCTAAAAGGAAGTAACCTATCAGACTAGAGGTCACCAGGGAGTAACTGCACGTGATGCAGCAAATAAGGATGTGTGGGATATTCAGTTGGAGAGTCACTACCTTATACACTAACCAAAATATTTCATATGCACAAAGTGAGAATGCACACACTAAGGATGAATTGACGGAAACCTGTAATCCAACCATTTTACGGTTAGGATTATAAGTTAAAGGTTCTTTAATGAACTAAGTGTCTTCACAGACATTAGAAGGAAATCTTGATCTCAATGCTAATTTATAGATCATTGTCTACCTTCTCAGAATTCAAATCTGAAAACCCTAAAAAGGGAAAACTAGCAACTTGTAGATTATGACTCAGATTCATCTGACGAGTCTAACGAGGATTTGGGATTTGCGAACTCCCATTGCACCACCACTGACCTCTCTTGAAGGGGCTAGGGTGATTTTTCCTTGCAGGTACATTAATGGATGTTGGAGCTATGAGTGATATGAGTGATACACTAGTGAGCAAGAGTGTAAACACAGAGAGAAGTGAGACACTCAAAACAAATGAGTGGAGACAAGAGTGAAACACTTGTGAGGTACACTAAACACTATCATACACTCACAGTGAGGTAGACAAAGGTGGGTTCTCCTCCAAATGAGATTCCTGAGTCATTTCACCACAAAAGAAAGAAGAATTGTAGAGAGTAGGAAGATGAGTTTTAAGAATTACCTGAACATGATGTGGATAATAAATTGCAGGTATTTCATCTAGATTTTTTTCATTGTCCTTCTTTGTAATGTCAGAGAAAATTCTCTTTTGCTGTGCATAAGAAGAAACACAATGTTCTCTACCAAATCTAGCTTCAACATCAGGAATAAAATGGTTAATAAACATTTGCATAAATCTATGATAATAAACCATTTTCCTGTTTTGATCTCTTGACCCAAGTTTAATACACATCTAACTTAAGATAATGTGACCAATGTTAATTACTCTGTCATAAAGCAAACTGTAAGCAATATGTGAAGTAACAGAAGTAATTTGCTGAAAAGAACTACATTTGCCAGTAAAACATTTAGCAATTTGATCAAAGAAGAAAGACCATTCCTTCCTAAGAAAAGACCTATTTAACTGGCTCATGTTGTCTAGAGGTCCACTATAACCTAATGCAGACAACATAGTTCTTACATCATCATCAGATGGTTCACTTGCATAATTATTAGTAACAGGTAAGCGAAGTACTGAATTAACAACAGATTCAGTAATATCATAAGTATCTTGTCCTAAGTGTAGAACAATCTTACCCGATTGACTCTGAGTAGAATCAATTACCTCAGCATTCTCCCAAGCTTGTGAAACAGCAACTTGATTTATTTCTGGAGATGCTGTCAATGCATAATGCAAAGGTCCAATAGCCATAAAATCCATCACAGGATGAAACTCAGCTGATACTCCTTTCTTGCTGGTGATTGCTGCAACATGATTATTCATCATAAAATCAAAGTCACCAAACTTGAAAGCTACTGATTTAGGTAGACTTCTTTGAGCTGCCATTTTTGATCTGAAATGAACTTGAGAAATCTTGAAATTAATTAGCGATTTTGAGAACTTGAATGAATGTTTTTGCCTTAGGAAATATGAATTATAAGTTAGCAATAAACAATCAGAGTCTCAAAATAAAGATATATTCAAAAATCTTTCAGACCCACTAACCCACGTTGACACGTAGGTTGACAGGTGTCAGTCCCTAAAAAATGCAGTTTACCCACGATTTTTGGAAAATAAAATCCAAAATTGATTTCAATTAAATAAATCAGGGTAAAATCAAAATAAAATCAATACTGATCAGCTTCATTTTCTGATGTGATCTTTTTCACCAAGATAATCACAACTCTGAATGTGATTAAAAATAATAAAGATAATCATCAATCCTGATGAAATCACTTCCGTTTTTCTGATCACTATCATCCTGATTCCAAAGATTAAATGGCGTTCCACGTGACAATTTTAGAATTTAACCTGAAAAGAACATCAATAATCTAAACAAAAGAAATCTTGTTAGATTGTCAAAAATATCTTGGAAATATGAAAGAACCAGTCATACGCATAGATGTATACGCCGATACATTGAATATTTAAAATGACTGTTCAGCTTCTCACTCTTTCCTTTATAAACCCTTGATGTCTTTTGCCTTTCATAACTCCAAACACACAAAACCTCTCTGTAAAAACAGAGCTTCCACAAAACACAATGACCTTCAACCCAATCTTTCAATTTCTCACAGATGATGAACACCAAAGATTCAATATTCGTCTCTTTGAAGAGATGACTTTTCTCATCGTTTTAGACATGGTTGGAGTAGATCCATATAATGTCCAGAACCTTCTCTTAGAACATCCATCTGTTGGATACAATCACCCTTTAACCTCCTCAAAACTTAAGGATGAAGAATTTGGTCGAGAGTCTGAGGTTGATCTTGATGGGGATGCTATACATTCAAGTCAGCTACTCTCATTCAAGTCGCCCAGACAAGGAATCCAGAAGTAGATCATCAAGTGACTCTTGAGATGCTCCTTGTCCTGAAGTAGATCTTTGAAGACTAAGAACAGTAACAACTTTAGACAAGAATAGGATTATCAGTAGAAATTAGACAAAAAGATATTTGTATTTCATTTCCATGTATGTAATGCTTTCAATTAACGAAAATACAATTTCTTATTATCTACTTGTCTATTGTTCCCTATTTATCGAATGATCTGACTAATGGTATAAATTATCAGTATGCACATATTAAAACTTGCTGACATAGACTTAACAAAACTCAGAATTAATTTACTACACAAAGTAAACGTTAGGATCTGAAACAATTTTCACAATCCTGATACTGATGACATCAGCATCCTGATAACAATTCTAATCCTGATGATTATTAACAAGTCTATCATACTGAAATTTATCAAGTCAAAGTGTTATAGCTAAAGCATTTAACAATCAAATATAGATCCTGAAAAGAATATCAAGTCTATAAGCTGAAAACAACATATCTTGCTACTTTTGCAGATGTTAAAGATCTAGAAATTTAACATTCCTAACTCACTTACTAATCTACTGAATGTAGTCTCATCAAGTGGTTTAGTTAGAATATCTGTAAGCTGTTTGTTAGTAGAAACAAAGTGAAGTTCCACAGTACCATTCTCAATATGTTCTCTAATAAAATGATACCTGACATCAATGTGCTTAGTCCTTGAATGTTGAACTGAATTTTCTGCAATTTTAAAAGCACTAGTATTATCACAAAACATAGGAATATTACTAAGTGTCATACCAAAATCCATCAACTGATTTCTTATCCAAAGGAGCTGTTCACAACAACTGCCTGCTGCTATGTACTCAGCTTCTGCAGTTGAGGTTGAGACAGATTGTTGCTTCTTGCTTGCCCAAGAAATCAATCTGTTTCCCAAGAATTGACATGTACCTGTAGTGCTTTTCCTGTCTATTTTACACCCTGCATAATCAGAGTCTGAATAGCCAATTAGGGAGAAGTCAGATTCTCTAGGATACCACAAACCAAGATTTGGAGTTCCTTTGAGATATCTAAAAATTCTCTTCACAGCAATTAAATGAGATTCCTTAGGATCACTTTGGAATCTAGCACATAAACAGGTAGAAAACATTATATCTGGTCTACTTGCAATTAAATATAACAATGAGCCTATCATGCCTCTATAACTAGTATTATCCACACTCTTTCCCTTAGGATCAGAGTCTAGTTTAGTGGCTGTTGCCATAGGTGTTTTTGCAACTGCACAGTCTTGAAAGTCAAATCTTCTTAAAAGATCTTTGATATACTTTGACTGATTAATGAAAATACCAGTCTCAGTATGTTTGACCTGCAAGCCTAAGAAATAATTTAATTCACCCATCATGCTCATCTGATACTTAGACTGCATAAGCTTACTAAACTTAGCACACAACTTTACATTATTAGAGCCAAATATGATATCATCAACATAAACTTGAACTAAAAGCAATTCACCTTTTATCTTTCTAAAGAATAGAGTTTTGTCAATTGTACCTCTTGTGAAGCCATTTTCAAGAAGAAATTTAGACAAAGTCTCATACCATGCTCTTGGTGCCTGCTTTAGTCCATAGAGTGCCTTCTTTCTGAGAGTAACCCTTGGCCACCAGTCTTGCTTTGTTTCTTACAATCATACCAGATTCATCTAGCTTGTTTCTGAAAACCCATTTTGCACCAACAATTGATCTGTCTTTAGGTCTTGGTACCAGTTTCAAGACTTTGGTGGTGTTTGGCTGGGCTTATAAGCCCGGACTTATAACTTATTTTCGGGTAAAAATTTCATATTTTGATAATTTGTTTTTATGGTTGTATTTAATGTATGTTTGAGATTTCATAAGTTGCAAAAATAAGTTGGAAAATAAGTTGGAATGTTAGGAATCTCTAACATTGGCTTAAAATAAGTTGACTTATTCTGGAAATAAGCTCCCCCAAACACCCCCTTTGTTTCTCTCAAACTCATTTAATTCTTCCTGCATTGTAATTACCCAATCAGGATCCTGTAAGGCTTCTTTAACCTTCTTAGGTTCATTATTTGAGAGAAAGAAACTATACAAGCATTCATTTTGAATTGATCTTCTAGTTCGAACACCACTATTTGGATCACCAATAATCAAATCTTCAGTATAATCCTTTGTCCATTTTCTAACAGGTGGTAGATTGACTCTGCTAGATTCTCCCCCTAAGGTAGTGGTATCTCTTGTAGAAGAAATCTCTCTACCTTCAAAAACTCCCCTTTGATCAATAGAATCAATAGATTCCATATTGCTGCTAGTTATTGATCTTTCATCAGTAGACTCTGAAGGATCAGTTCCTGATGGAGTAGACTCTGAATAGCTAGTCTGTTCCTGATGATCACTATGTTCTCATTGATTTATTTGCTCCCCCTCAACAGTAGCATTTGTTTGAGAAGCAATAGAAATTCCTTCTGGAGAACCTTCATTATTACTGGAGAGTATCTCAGAATTCTTCAGATTTTCAAATTCCAATTTGTCATGGCTCTCATCAGTTTGCAGAATTCCAAATTTCTTGTCATCAAATGCAACATGAATTGATTCCATAACAATGTGAGTTCTGAGATTACAAACCTTGAAGGCCTTTGATGCTGAATATCCTAGAAAGATTACTTCATCCGATTTGGCTTCAAATTTCCCAAGTTGTTCTGGATGAACTTTGAGGACATAGCATTTGCATCCAAAGATGTGAAAGTATTTCACACTTGGTTTCTTTCCTTTGATCATCTCATAGGGAGTTTTTCCATGAATATTTACCAAGGTACAGTTTTGAGTGAAACACGCAGTGTGTTAATAGCTTTGAAAGGCATATGATGTAGCCTATTTGTATTTCGAGGATACAACTCAACTTAAACAAGATTGTAATAATGAATAGTATATAGACTGTCACAAGGAATCTCAGATTGTATTATCTGTCAAAAGAAAAAGATCAAGGTCAATCTACAGACTTGAAGAATTACTACATTGAAAGAAGCTCAGTCATCTGATCAAGCCTCGGTGAAGTATTCGTTAAAGAAGTGGATTCGTTTAAAGTGACAGAGATTTCAACAGTGACAGAGAAAGTACAGAAGATTAAAGAGAGAGATTGGAAAAGAAAAGGAACCAGATTTTAAAGTCAATATATGAAGAACAGTCATTGCGGTTAGTCACTCATGAACCAGACAGTACATCGAGTGTCAACATTAAACAGTGGTTGTTCATCATTAACTTCAGTGGTTCAAGCTATCAAGACTGGTATGTGAGAAAATCATTGTGCAAGCAACAGAAGTGTTAAATTAATTAACCACAAGGATTTTATTATCAAGTGGACTGACTACGAGGAAAAAGAATTATCATAAAGAAATTCTAAATGATATATTCTTAATGCTGAAACCCCGGTTAGAATTGTTGTATTTTTTGCTAAGCAAAAGGAGTCCGGTTTCATATCCTCAAGAGACCGCAGCTTACACCTGGACGGGTTATGAGAAAATAGAATTATCACAAGAATATGGAAAGTGATATATTCTTAAAGCTGGAACTCCGGTTGGAATTGATATATTTTTTGTTAAGCAAAAGGAGTCCGGTTCCAGACGCCCAGGTAACCGCAGCTTATAGTTTAAGGATTTATTTATATTAATAAATAATTTATTTATTTGGAAAATTTTATTTATAAATATCTAATAATATTAGATATTTATTTTTATAATTTCTGAATTAAAATAATTATTTATTAATTAAAGATTATAAGCTGTGCGGGATAAAAAGCATTTCTACGGAGCCCATTTCATGTAAAACAAAATAGGCTCCGGTTTTGATTCAATTTGACCAGGTTGTGTATTTGTTTAAACAATCAAATGAAAAAGTAAACAAAGTAAACAAAGCATGCAGGCTTTGTCGGCAACACGGCTTATTCTCCTGCACGCGCATGTGTGCCACGCGCCAAGAAGAAAACGGACCAAAGCTGTGCGTGTCCTGCACGTCCAGTCCCTGCATCTGGTCTTCGTCAAGGCAGCAGTTCATTTGTTTACAAAAGAATCAATTCAGTCGAGTACCGTGCTTATTTAATTCAAATAGACTATCTATTTGATAGTCACACCGGTAGTCTAGATTTTAATTTGATAGTCATACCGACAGTCTGCAAGAGTAATTGATAGTCTGTATTATTAAATGGTTAGTCAACAAGCCATTTAATAGTCTATCAATGATAGTCACACCGGTAGTCTGCAGCCCAACTGGATAGTCTGCAAGTCATTTGATAGTCTTTCAGATAGTCTGCAAGTGAAAAAGAAAAGACAGAAGATGTTATATGGCATCAGGCGGCTCACTTTTAAATCAACACAACATAATATCAAAACATACACAGACTCCATTTCTCTCTCTCAAACAAGAACACTTCAAGCTTTAATTATTTTCTGTAAATTCAAGTTCTAAGCCTTTGTAATATTTTATCCGGTGGAACTTGTTTATTTGTGATTCTTGTACTACTAGCGAATTAAGTTTCCTAGTTCTTATCTTGATTTTTATTAACTAAATTAGAAAAGTTCATGTCGAATTTTCTAATTAGTTTTTATCAACTTGATAATTAATCTGTACTGAAATTGTAACACCCATCAAGTTAATATATTGTTATATTCAACTTGAAAATTTTTTCAATTTATTCCGCACAAATTTGTCTAAATTAAATTTTATTTAAAGGACAAATTTTGAGAATTTGATATAGATTGTATTCAACCCCCCCTTCTACAATCTTATCGGACCTAACAAGCTTCTACCCAAAAATAGGTTTGAAGTTTTAAATCTGCAAGCATGGTTCTTGTTGCCTCTATGAGAGTCCTATTTTTTCTTTCCACTACACCATTTTGCTGAGGTGTACCAGGTGCAGAAAACTGTTGAGTGATTCCATTGTCTGCACAAAAATCCTCCATTGTAGAATTCTTGAATTCTGTACCATTGTCACTCCTAAGTACTTTGACTTTGTACTTAGAGCTATTCTGAATATTCTTGACAAGTTCAATGATTTGCTGAGGAGCTTCATCCTTCTTGTGTAGAAAGAACACCCATGTGAATCTTGTGAAATCATCCACTATAACTAGAGCATATCTTTTCTTGCTGATAGACATAATGTTTACTGGACCAAACAGATCAAGATGTAGCATGTGAAATGGTTCAGTAATTGAATTTACAGTCTTGCTCTTGAAAGTGGTTCTTCTCTGTTTTCCAAGCTGACAGGAATCACAAAGTCCATCTTGCACAAAATTTGCCTGAGGTAGGCCTCTCACTAAATTGTGCTTAACAAGTTGATTAAGCTTCTTGAAGTTGAGATGTGAGAGTTTCTTGTGCCAATTCCAGCTTTCATCACTTGTTGTTTTGCTGTAGAGACATCTAACCATTCCTTTAGATGTATCACTTAAGCTGGCTTCATATATGTTACCATGTCTTTGACCAGTTAGAACAATGTCTCCATTTTGCATATTCAAGATTTTGCATCCTTCTCTGTCAAAGATTGATTGGTAACCTTTATCACCCAGTTGACTTATGCTTAAAAGAGTATGTTTCAAGCCTTCAACCAGTGCTACATTTTCTATGATGACATTCCCCAAAACAATTGAGCCATATCCCAGAGTTTATCCTTTGTTGCCATCACCAAAAGATATTATTGTGCCAGCTTTCCTCTCAAACTTTGTAAGCAGGGACTTCTTTCCAGTCATATGTCCAGAGCATCCACTGTCCAAGATAATTGAATGCTTCTTTCCTGTGCCCTGCAAACAAAAAGTAACTAGTTAGAATTTTTTAGGACCCAACTTTGATTGGATCCTTTCTTACTAGATTTTGAAACAACAGGCTTTGAAGATTTGCTTTTACTTTACCTGTTGCAGAGTAAATCTTAGACTCTGATTTCACAAACTGTTTGTGACTAGGAGTTTTAGATTTCAAAGAATAATAGTCATAATACAATTCATGATATTCTCCACACATGTAAATTGAATGAAGTAAACTACCACAATAATAACAAGCTTTCTGTGGTTGGTATTGAATTTTCCGAGTCTTGGGGAATCTGGACTCAGTTTTCCAAGAAGGTTTTTGATTGCAGTCTAGGGCCAAATGATTATGATTTCCACACTTATAACATTTTTTCCTAGGTGCATCAGGTACATTCTTGTAATTATTCTCTTTGTTAATACCTTCTTTTCCATTCCTATTTCTTTTGATCTTGCTAGACTCTGAAAGACCATCTAGTCTTTGTTTCAACTGAGACTTAGACAGAAACCCTATGTTTACATTATTAGGTTTCTCTAATACTTTCTCATCTGAATTACTATTGTTAATTCTTTTGTGTACAACAGGGGTACCTTTTGAATCAACAAATTTAACATGATTAGGTTCAGAAACAATTTTCTTACCTTCAGATTTAGATGTGCTAGCTTCTACTTTACTATCATCATTGACAATAGCTACTTTTCCTTCTTGTCTAGCTTTATCAAAACCTAAACCATTAACTTTACCACGAATTCCACTTTCAAAGATTTCTATAGTCTTTTTACCAGAATTGTTAATGGTCTTAATCACATCTCTCTCTTCATCTAGTTCTTTTCTGACATAATTATAAGCCTCAAGAATAACACTATAATCATGCTTAGCTTTATCAGAACTTAACTTGTATTCTTCCATTTGAATTAACTCAGATTCAAGAAAATTATTTCTATCAACTAATTTATCATTCTTAACCTTAAGTTCATCTCTTTCACAAGTAAGAATTCTAAAATTAGTCATAAGATTCTTAGGATTTCCGGACTGGACTGAGCGGGAGGGGGGAGGACTTTAAACTCAGCATGGATAGATCTAATTTCATCAGAATTTAAGCTATCAAATGAATCAAGAGAGTGAAGTGATACCTTAATAGAGGATGGAGAAGTTTTCTTTGGAGATCCAGGTTTGTCTGAAACATTTGTCATCAGTGCAATATTGTCATAATCTAATTCATCTTCAGAGTCACTGGAATCAGCCCAATCCTTCTGTGTGACCATAAGTGCATTACCCTTTCCTGAATACCTAGGCTTCTTACACTAACTAGCAAAATGTCAAAGCTCGCTGCAGTTAAAGCACTTGATCTTGGCCTTATCAAGCTTGACAATTGTACTTTTGCCTTTGTCACTCTTCTTCTCCTCCTTCTTTTGAAAAGGTCCTTTGCTAAATCTTCTCCTGTTGAATCTTCCTTTCTTTAAAGCATTAGCAAACATAGCAAAGAGTTCCTGCATCTCTGATTCAGAATCACTGTTGTCAGAGTCTATATCAATATTCTCTGACTCAGAATTTTCTTTGCTTTTCTTCTTCCTTGAGTTCTTTATAGCAGGCTCTTCATGCTGTTCTTCTGGAAGCTTATTTGATTCAGATTGAGCAGTAAGTGCCACAATCTTCATCTTTCCTTCACTCCTGCTCTTCTTCTACTTCTTGTCAAGTTCATAAGCTCTCATTTTTCCATACACTGCCTCTAATGATATGTCATCCAGATCATTAGCTTCATCAATTGCAGATATCTTCTCATTATAGAAATCAGGCAAAGCTTTCATGAACTTTGTATTCATATCCTCCAAGTCATAATATTTACCATGCATGGCCATCTCATTGATGAGTTTTGTAAACCTATCAAAGGTATCAGTAAGTGACTCACCAGACTTGGATTCAAAGTACTCATACTGTTGTATAAGTAGTGTCCTCATATTCTTCCTGACAGGCTTAGTTCCTTTACAGTGAACCTTAAGATTGTCCAATATATCCTTAGCAGTTTTACAAGAGAGAACATAGTTAGTGAGAACAGAATCAAGACTGTTGAATAATATGTTTCTCACTTTAGCATCTTTAAGAACATTCTCCTTGTCCTTATCTGACCACTCAGATTTTGGCTTCTCTGCTGTATGTTCTGGAACAACTTGATCGTCAACAGTTGCTTGTCCAACAACCTTTGTTGGAACAAAAGGTCCATCTCTGATTCCGTCAAGATAATCAGGATCTGTTGCTTCCAGATGATGCAACATCTTTACTTCCCATAGAGTATATTCATTTCTCTTGAGCATAGGAATCTTAGTATTCCCATCCTTGTAACGAGACATGATTGCAGATCTTTATGATTATTCGAAATCAACCTGCTCTGATACCAATTGTTAACTCGAATAACTTGTAGAAGGGGGGGGGGGGGGGGTTGAATACAAGTTATATAATCGTGTCTGATTTTTGCTTGATTAGATAAACAAGAATAAACGAATGAATCAAACTGTTTGTATTAATAAGATCAAATACAAACTCTACCAAAGGTGTACAAATGCCTTTAGCAGCTGCTGACAAAATAAATCTCTCTCTCTGTTTGTTTTGAACTCTCGAATACAAACCTTATACAGAGCTACACATACGAAACTCACAACTCGAACTCACGTCTCGAACTCACGTCCTCTTTTTACAATGATATAGAGAAAGTATTTATAATGCTACCTATCAACTAATCACAGAAAGATAATCTATACAGGACAATGTTCTGCCATCAAGTTGATAGTTTCCATTAATAGAAAATTCTTTCCTTCATAAAATCTCCTTGCTTGTTCCTCAAACAAAGATCCTGTTTTATAGCACTTGCCAGTTTCTGTAGCATCCTTAATGACATCATCAGTTATATGACTGATATCAGGATTCCATCATGCATCAGGATCTTACCATCCCATCAGTCCTTGATTAGTATTTGACTTGACATATCAGGATTCAATCTCAGTTCCTGACATGTAGTACTCGACGCACTGTTCCTGACTTAATTCTACAGATTACTGTCTAACACATATCTCCTATACAAAGTGCTAAATCCTTTATAAGATCAGGATATACAAGAAGTATAAGTAAAATTCTATTCTTAACATCACAACTCATGAATTATTCTTAACAAGACAAAACTACTTCTCGAATTGGTACTTAGGCAAATTCTTCATTTCTTCAAATCCCAACTGTGATTTATTTGACAGTCTTCATCTCTTTGCTTGAGGCATGAATCCTGGAACTTCTTTCAAGCATTATTCTTGACTCAATAAGTACAGTTACACAGCTAGAATTTGATGCCTACTTCAAGTACAGAACAAGTAGAAACTCTACAACTAGAGGTTCCCTCAGTTAAGAGGTCATGTAAGTAATGCAAAGCATTACAAACAATTAGGCTTGTTATTAGAGTTAAACAGGCATGTCTCTGTGACTAACAAACTATTTTCTGTCTTCTATCTGATCTGGAAACTTATGAATATGTTCCGGGATATGATTTTGAGGACAGTGCGTTCCTTGATCAATTTCCAAACCTAGGAAATTAATACTTGTTTTGAAGAGTTGGGCCTTCTTCTTGGATAGGATTATGCCAAGAGTTTCACACTTCTTCAATACCGCTGCCAAATGTATAAGATGTTTTTTTTCATTGTTAGAAAATATAAGAATATCATCTACATAAATACAACAGAATTTTTCAAAAGGTCTTAATGCTTCTTGCATATGCCTTTGAAATGTTGATGGAGCTTGCTTGAAACCAAATGGTAACACTCTCCACTGAAAATGTCATTGGGGACATGTAAATGCTGTCAATAGTTGTGATTCTTCGTCTAACAGTACCTGCCAGAATCCTGATTTATAGTCTAATGAACTAAACATTTTCTTAATTACCTCGTATAAGGGCTAGTAAATTATCCTTATTTGGTAAGTTGTGACCATCTCATATAGTAAGATCATTCATCTTCTTATAGTTGACAACCATTCTTTTCTTGCCTCTTCGTCGTTCAGCTTCATTTTCCACTAGGAATGCTGGTGACATATGGGCTGATTTACTAGGGATAATTACCTTCATCTCCAGTAATTCTTTAATTTGTACTGCAAATTCTTCAACATCCTGGGGACTATATTTCATAGGTTTTACCCAGCAAATATCTTTGGATTATTGCGTTTGATTGATGCTTTCATCCAATGCTTGGTTTTCTTTGGATCCAATGGATTGTCTGAGCATACTTTGTCTAAGAGTTGTTCAATCTTAGATTTCCTGTCAATATCTTGAGATAAATTTGTTAAAGCAAAATTCATTTCTTGATATTTTAATAACATATCTCTCCCCCTCTCTAAAAAGTGAATTTTGTTTTGGGAGATGTTAACAGGTGTGACGGGTTTCTTTTTAGAATTTATTTTCTTAGATTCTAAGAACTCAGGAAATCCTACTTGATTTGCTTGAGTAACTTTCTTAACCCACATTGGTTCACCTCTGAGTGTAAAAATAACTGTTTTACCATCTACTTGTATAAATGGTCTGTAGGCTAGACAAAAATTGTTTCTTAAAAGAAAGTCTATGCCTGATTCTTGTTGATAAACAGTAGGAATATGAAATATTTCTCCTGCTATCATAATGTCAAGGTCTTTACATACCTTATTAATCATGATGGTTTTACTATTAGTGATTTTTACCTCAATAGGTCGTTCGGCATTCACCCAATGCTTTGGTGGAATGACGTATTTACTTGCTATACATAGGCTTGCACCTGTATCAACATAGCAATGTAATTCTATGTTTCTATATCCAGCAAATTTAAGTGTACCTTTGACATAGTTGACGATGGATTAGTAATGTTTGTCATTACTAATTCTTCTTGTGAATCTTCAGTCACTTTCGTCTGTTGATTCATCTTCTGACTCGTCGGACGATGGTCCAGGGTCAATTTCTTGTATGATGAAGATTTCTTTCCTTTCATCATATTTGTCTTCTACTAGTTCATAACCTATGTAGTAGATTTCCTCTAATACCTTGAGTTTGTCAGAGTATTTCTTTCTATTAGGGCATTCATTTGCATAATGTCCCTCTTTGTTGCAGATCCAACACCTGCAATCCTTTTTTCCTTTTGGACAAAGCTTTTCTTTGTTAGTAGAAAAAGTTTTCTTCTTAACATACTTTCCTGGTTTAAAAGTTTTCTTTTTCTTTTTAAACATGTATTTAGAAGATATTTTCTTTTTGGAATATTTTTTTCTTATATTTCTTGGTGTAATTGGGATTACAACCAAAATTATAAGATTCTTCTGAAATCTTTTCGCAACACTTCTTACTGAAAGCTTTTAGCCTCTTTTGAGTCTTACTGAAATCACAATAACTGATGATTTAATTTTTACTATTCTTTGAGCAAAAGCCAAATTGTGTTGTGTCAGGATTGTTCTTTCCTACAAAAACTTAACCATAGCTTTTTCTCCTACTAATGGTATCTTGCGTATGTATTCTTCCACATAAACATGATAACCTGTTAGATCGCCCGTGTTGATCATATGCTTTTCATATTCACAAAAGAATGTATCAATTAAGCATGTATCACATAATTGCATTTTACTAAGAGCCATCTTAGCATTTTGTTTAATCTTATCTTTTTCTAAATCTTTAGCATTGATTTGATTAAAAGCTTCTATGGGTTCGAGATTTGTGAAATCCCATGTAGCGTCTTTAATAAACCTATTTACAACTCCAGCTGTTTTGTGATCAACTAATAACAAAACTGTCTCAGTGTCGTTGTAAGCGATAGGATTAGTTTGTATTATTAAACTAATTTCCTTTTCCCATACATCGATTAAGGTTTTCCTCCCTGATTCATAATCGATATTTAGAACGTTTGAACCAAATAAGTTTTGATTCGTTTTAAACTCAGTAGTAGGTGGATAGAAGTTACCTTTCTTCCTGTCTACTGGTCTCTTTGTTCCTGAAGTAGATGCGAATGGATTTTCATCTGTATGCACACCTTCTTCTTGTTTATTCATCCTAAAAGTGTGTTGAACAAACTCTTCATCTGATGAATCTACTCCTTGAGAATCTGATTCTGGTGAGCTAAATTCTTCAATGATATTCAAATAATTAGTAGAACTAAATCCGAATAAAGATTGTAATTCTAAATTATTTGCTACTTGTTGATTAGCTAGATCGTTATCTTCTAATCCAAGTAATTTCATTGCCTTAGAAAATTGTTCTTCTTGGTGATCATCTTGAATTTCCGTTTCAAGAATTTCCCAAAAGAACTTCTCTATGTCTTGCATATAGTTCATATTTTCTTATTAGAAACATAACCAAATGGTTAAGTCATACTGTTCAGATTTTTACCTGTTCCGAGTTCTTCATTTCCTACATCATGGTTAGGATAACTATATCGATAACGACTTTTACCTTTATATTTGTTACCTTGTTCTGGAGTGAGAACAAGCCGATTTTCTTCTAAAACTTTTGGTTGTTTACCAATTGCTTTATCGTTTTGATAATCCTGAATTGTTGTCTTCAGTTCTGTGATTATCTTTGCTGCTACAACTTCAATATTGCCTTTGACATCATTATCTACATTTTTCTTAAGCAAAGCTAAAATTTCTCTTAGCTGGGGCTTAATATTATTATTGAAGTCCTAAATTAACTATTTAAGACTCATTTTAAATGATACTAGCAAATTTGTCTGATAGATCATCTATTCTTTAGGACATGCTTTTAAGGAGCATATCAGTTCCATCTACTAAGGGTTCTCTAATAGCTAAGTACCCTCTAGCTCTAAAGATTCTTCTAGGTTTATCCTGTAAAGAAGGCTTGTTTCTAGCAATATCAATTGCCCAAGTGTGGTCTGTAGGAGTCAATTCTGCGAATTGTTTATCTTCTACTGAACCTACTTCCGAGAATACGTCGTCTAATTCGATGTATTCTTTCTTCTTATAGTCAATACTGTGATGAATATTAGTTAAAGCATAAGCAACTAGATAAGTAATGCTAAATACTTTATTTCTTTTTTGCATCAAATCTTTTCTTTCAAAATCGTGAATAAAAGATAAAATTTGATCAAATCTTTCAGTATCCAAACTAACTGCGTATTTGGGATATACTGTTGTTGTGGGAGGATTTTAGCACAACAGATTATGAGGCCTCGTGCTGGAATAGCGCCAATAAACAAGGAATCGTCCAACCACCCAGAAAGGCTCGTGGTAGAAGATCAATAGCTAGTCGCCCTGGAAGGCTCACGACTAGGGTTACCGAAGAACACAGGATGTGGTTCCTCGGAAGGATCGGACTGAATCTACGGGATGAGAGCTCAAGGACCAAATGTTGGCCAACCAAGAACCCTAATTTGACTATGTCACACAAGAGTGCACGTGCTCTAGCTACTCAAGGAGTGTAAGTGTCGAAGAAGATCCCGTAAACTGCCTACATACCACTATTTATAGTGGATCAAGCCCGAATGTAGTTCTTGAATGATATGATCGTTTGTTCATGATGAGTTATCCTCTCTCCAGTGGGATAATGACTGTTATTTCTGATAATAATCGAGTATGATGTATATAATCGGGTTACCAAGCAGTTTAGGTAACATAGAATGATTATCTCTTGTATTTATCTTGATTTTGTATCATTTATCAAGTATATATGACATATATCCTCAAATAACTGAATGTTTATCTGTTTGAGAGTGTTTTTAGATGATATAAACGTGTTCCTAAAAAGTAGGAGGCGTGCCTTATCTGATTTGGCAGCCTGATCAGGCTTCCGGCGGAAGCTGGGGGTACCGCCCGGTAGCCTGGCTCCGATACCCCCTCCGGTAACCCCTACCACGGAAGCTACTTTGGAAGCTCTACTGGATGACTGATAATAGTTATAGGTTATCCTCAAGGGGATACCTTGAGACCCTTAGCCATGCGTTCCGTGCTGCAGTGTACATGGTAACCCCTAGGGCTACCGCAAGCCTCCGGAAACCCCACAGATTACTCATTCTCTTCATGGATCTAGACCCTAATCCTCTAGTGGGCCTAAATCTAACCCATGCAAGATTTTGGTCACAACAACTACCCCCCGGTTCCCTGAAGTACTGTGTGCAAGGGGAACCTAATATTCACAGGGTGTCGCTTTCTTATATCCTCTGCAAAAATCTATATCTTTACACTCTCATCAGCTCAATATGACAGGTGTGTATCCAGTGGAATTTGTAATAATTAATGTTTAGATCTGTATTGGTCGTTTTATTCTTGTAATTGTGCCGCGGAAGCTCGAATGAGGAGTGATTATCAAGTGGGAATCTCTATAATTTATTTGCTCGATATTAGATACATCAATTTTATTTTCTAGAAATAAAATGATGACTGTTGAGGAGGTAAAAACGTACTTGGACTCTACCGTTTCCATAGAGATAATTTATTCCCAAGAAAGAAGACACGCTTCCCACCTAGCCTCGTTTTCTGTGCCATATACATTGGCTAGAGAGACACGCCTCTTCTCTCTGTACTTGTATATATCTTTTTACTTAGCCCTTTGGCATATTTTTTTTTTATCTCTTCACCGTGTCTTCTCTCAAGTAAGCAAAAGTTATACAAGAGTTTCCGACGAAGTTTCCGGCGAAAGCTAAGGCGCTCAAACTCTCGCATCTCCGTCCTATACCCAGGTATGTGTACAAGCTTAGAGTTATTTCTGTAATCCCGGTACTTTTGTGTGCCCTGTGTCATACTTTTTATGCACCCATTAATGTTCGCCCTTGAGTCAATATTTACATCGATACTATAGTGGGTTCCGAATACCTTTTGTTCCGGTTTACCCAAGCTTTATATGCTTAGTTTTTAATTCTTGTTGCATTTCTTAACTGCTGAACCACGTTTTGGGTAGATCTATCCATTTGGGTCTTAATTTATTGATGCATGTGCAAATTTCCATCTTTTGTGTGTGCCTTAAAGGGGTTTGAGGTGATTCGCACTCCGGTTGCCCCTTATGGCTGCTCTTTGACATGTCTTATAATGTGTTTGATATTTGCTTTCAAATCATTTTAGGTATGCCACACTAAGTCTGATACTTGTAACTTTCCTGTTTAGGCATTCTTATTACACCTTATCTCTGTAGACCTCTTTCTATTTCGCTTAACTAGCAGTGGGGCTAATAGGCTAGGCTACCATGTTGATGGTTACCCCCCCGGGTCTCGGCCCCTCGACTTCGGTCTTGTAGCCCTATTCGCTTCTGGGAACTGTTGCCTTATTCGACCTTCAAATTTTCGGTTTCAATCCCTCTTGCTAATCTGCCTCCCTCTTTTGTGGTTGCAGATGTCTCTTTCATCAGCATCGAGGGAGTCTTCCCAGTGTTTAGGATATTTGTCACCTGTGTCTGGGGGACCGTCTAATTCGGGATCCACCCATCTTAATAATCTTTTGCTCTCTCAGCCCCTGCTTGAATCTAAACCATAAGTTAGCTCCAGGACACGTTCCCAGGTAGAAGTAATAGATCCCTTGTCTGCTGAGATTGTCAGCCGGTATCCTAGCCTTTCCTTGGAGGCCGGTTCATCGAATTCGGATGGTGGAGAGGCAGAAAGGATTGATGTTAGTTCCAACACTGATGAAGGGGAAAAAACTATAAATTATCTTTGGCTAGGTGGTGAACAGCCATTCTTCAGTAATGATGATGTGACGGAAAAGAATGATAATGCTGGGATGCCGTTGGTGGTAGAGGTTGAGCGAAAGCCCCATGTTCCTGCAGGTTTTGTTCCCTCTTGTGAGGATACAGATTCGTCCATGAATGTTGACAGACTTGCGAGGTTGAAGGAATCATGCGATCCAGGATGCGACCTGGTGGTACCTAGCGCCGGTGAGAGGTGCCATAGGTTTGGCAACTTTGAACCTGATCAAGCTATACCCAATGTGGTACTGTCTGCATCCTTTTTCAAGCTGGGATTCTCTATGCCGATGCATCTGTTTTTGTTGACATGCTGAACTTCTATGAGATAGCTCCTATGCAACTGTCACCTAATTCCTTCAGGGTGGCGGCATGTATGTATATCCTCTACGATCAAACCTTTTCTGTCCCCCTTACCCGTAGGGAATTGGGGTACTTTTATCAACAAAAAGGTGTGGGAAGGAAGATAGGTATTTTTTATCTTACTTCTTGGAACGACAAGCAAGGGAGATGTATTAAGGGAAATAAACGGGGAATGTATGATTGGATGGAAATGTTTTTGTATTGTTATGATTGTGAAGAGGTGAGAAAAGACTGGAATCTGACTCCGGGTAAGCACCTGGTACCCTCGTATATTGCTGGTAACCTTTGTTTGGTTAATTATCTACATAACTCTTACTTCCTTTTTACTATCCATTATCTCATTTAGGGATCCCAACACAAACTCTACTCGAAGGGGCTGAGGCAAATAGGGCCAAAAAGATTATGAGTTTGGCAGCTAGTTTAGGAGATGGCGAGAGCCAGTTGACCCCGGAAACTTTAGTGAGGTTGGGATTTGCGAGACCCTTGGCCCTCTCTCCTCTTGCCCAGGGGATGGAGGTAGAGGGAGTGCCTGTTAGAAATTTTGATACCCACGGTACTACTTGGGAGGAGAAGGGGGCCTCCAACTACTCCAGCCTTGGTAACTTAGGCTTCCGCTTTCTATTTTTGTACCTTTTTACTCATTGTGCCATATTTATCTTTGGTGTTTTTTTATTTGTTCTTATCTGTACCTCTATGGGCCTCCATGCGTGTGTCGATTACATGGTAGTTACTGTTTATCTTGTAACTAGACACATTTTCCACATTTCTCTTTGCATATTGATGTTACGATTTTTAACATCCTGATTGTCTTGTCTTTTCAGGTATGTCTGGTACCGTTCCATCCTTTGTACATCCCTCGGAGAAATATGAAGATTTGTTCCCGGAAGACGAGCTGATGACACTGGAACCCCCAATCAATGCTACCCCTATCTCCCAGGCTAAGGTTCCTACTCCTGGGAAGGCTGGATCCACTCCGGCTGACAAGCGAAGGTTCTCTCAAGCCTCTGGCAGCCTGGCTCCTTCCCCAGAAACTAGGTCTTCCAAGAGAGTCAAATTGCCGCAGTCACCCAGCATACCGCAAGAGATTCAGCAATTCCACCGGTTAACCGAAGGGCAGATCCCCTTGGATGTTATCTCAGGTTGGTCCAAGCTTAAGACCTCTGATGCTGTACGTGCTATGCTATATTCCTCTGGGGAGAATCTGTTTCATCAGTTGAGGATCGGTAACCAGCTGGTGGCGGCTACCCGCGGTGACATGAAGTTAAAGGAGGACCTTAAGCAGGCAAAATCTGATCTCGAAGTTGTTGAAGGGGAAAGAAAGAAGCTCGCTGATGCCAATAAAAAGTTAAAGGGTGAAATCTCCGTGGTGACGAAGGAGAAATTTGGTAGGCTAGTTTCTGCTCAGGACAAGGAGAAGGAAGAACTGGTGGCCGCCCATGCCACTGAGGTTGGAGAATTGAAGGTGCAAGTGGATGTGCTTCAGACTTCCGCTAGAAAAATGAAGGAGGTGCTTCCTGAGAGGTACAAGCTGGGGTTCGCCAAGGGGGTTAATGACTACTTGAAGGCTACCTGGAAGGTAATGCCGAATCTGGACTGGTCTCTCCTCGGTGAGGATGCCGTGAAGGAAGTGGAGAAATTCAAGGCGGAAGCGGCTAAGGTTGAGGCTGTCGGGAGCAAGGACATGGCTATGCCTATGGTTACCCAAAAGGATACCGCTGAACGCACTCCCACATCTAAAACTGTGGTTGAGACTCCCGCAAGCACGATTGAGGTTACTCCGGGCGAGTCTATCAAGAAGATTGATCCCGTTGAGGATTCCCACAGCTCAGAGGCCACCAAGGACACTCCTTCTGCCTAAGCATTTTCCTTTTCTCCTGCTACGTATTTTGAACTTTATTCGGTTGTTTCTCTGAACTTATTGCTTTAATTAAGGGGGTGGGCTCCTATAACGCTCCACAGATGCAACTTTTACCTCTGCTCGTCCTATGGCCTTGCGCCTTGGTACTCTTGAACTGGTTTTATTCCTCAAATGCATGTTTGTTTTATTACCTAATTCTTTCTGTGGTAAGTATAATTATTGTACTATAATTGGTTTTGCCTTAGATGCTAGACTTGTTTTCCTTAATGGCAACGAAGTTCACTAACTCAACTAAAAAGCCTTAAATCTGCTAAGTGGGACGAGTGATGCCTTAACTTAAAACAACTCGCGACCGAATATTACTATCGAATTCTAATGGATAGTGTGACTCTGGGTGTTGATCCTAATACAAGTTTATACGAGTATTTAGAGGATATATGCCATATTCACGCTGATTAAACGAAATAAATGATAAATCATGAATCAGGAATTGAATGATAGCATCGTAACGTAACATGGAAATGTACTTGAGAAGCGATGACAGCGTGTACCTGGATAAGCAGTCACGTAAATGGTGAACTACTTGTACCTCAGTCTGCGTGGTTACCACTATGGGTATGGGGGTACCGTCCGGTAACCCTATTATATCTGGGAGCACGAAGGTGGGAACCTGACTCCGGGAGCCCCTTGGCCGGTAGCCCATATCCGGTAGCCTGGATGCCGGAGGCTCAGCCTGGAAACCTTTGTTCCGGGAGTCCCAATCAATTAATGAATCATATGTGGTGATGCCATGTAAGCCATTCCTGTAAGGCCGTGTTTGTATGGTATTTGGTAATCCATATGGGTTAACTCTTGTAACCACATAGGCTGATGATTGAATAATTAATGTATGTCAGTCATGATTTCATACACGATTATTGGCTAAGTGAGATATGTGAACCACTCAAGGTTACACACATGTCTCATATTGGAAAGGATCCAAGTGTGCCGAACAAGGTACCACACAAGCCGAAGTAATGAAGGGAACCATGTATGCCGAACAGGGTTCCATACATGCCCTGATAACCAAGTAAGCCATGTGAACCACTCAAGGTTCCATACATGTCTGGTGTTGAAGGGATCCAAGTGTGCCGAACAGGGTACACACAAGCCCAAGTAATGAAGGGAACCATGTATGCCGAATAGGGTTCCATACATGCCCTGATAACCAAGTAAGCCATGTGAACCACTCAAGGTTCCATACATGTCTGGTGTTGAAGGGATCCAAGTGTGCCGAACAGGGTACCACATAAGCCCAAGTAATGAAGGGAACCATGTATGCCGAACAGGGTTCCATACATGCCCTGATAACCAAGTAAGCCATGTGAACCACTCAAGGTTCCGTACATGTTTGGTAATTCAAATTTTAAAATTCTAATAATTTCAACCTGTTAAGCTGAGAGGTGTATCCACTACTACCCCCCTAGTTCTGGATGGTAGCCTGGCTGCCATGTAGAACTATGCTTGTTGGTCTTACATATTTTTCTGAAAATATTTATAAGTGGTAAATGTAAAAGGAAACAATCAACTTCTACTTTTACTGAAAATCAAAGAGTACGATTACATCAAATTTCATCCAGACGGGGTGTGTATCCACTACCCCCCGGGCATCTACTGAAAATCATGAAATCCTAAGAACTGAAAGGGAAATGACGCAACCACAACTAGTAGGTTGCCTTTATTCATCCTAAGCCTGAAAGAGGCCTACGTTTGCTCTGAAAAGAGTCTTACAGATAGTACTTTTTTAGGTGATCGGCATTCCAAGCACGGGGAATAGTGTTCCCATCCATGTCTTCAAGGTGGTAAGTGCCTTCCCAAAAGATAGACTTTATTTTGTAAGGCCCTTCCCAATTTGCTCCAAAGGCTCCGTGCCCGGGAACCCGCATATTGGGCATCATTCTTCTCAGTACTAGGTCGCCAACCTTGAGGGGTCGAGGGCGTACCTTGTTGTTGTAGTATTTGCGGGTCCTCTGCTGGTAAGCCGCAAGTTTCAGCTGGGCGGTAGCCCGGTTTTCCTCTACCATGTCTAGGGCCAGCCTCTGATTTATTTCATTTGATTCTTGATTAAAATTGTCCCTCCGGTAGGACCCTGTCCCGACTTCCACTGGGACCATAGCTTCACAGCCATAGGTTAGAGCAAAGGGAGACTCTCCGGTTGTGGACCTGGGAGTGGTGTTGTAAGACCACAAGACCATTGGAAGCTCCTCTGGCCAGTTTCCCTTTTTATCTTCCAACTTGGCTTTTAGAGTGTGCTTGATGATTTTATTCACAGCTTCCGTCTGCCCATTGCTTTGGGGGTGGCAAACGGCTGAAAAATCTTTCTTTATCTCCAAGTCCTCACATAGACTTCTCATCTCTCTACTATCAAATTGCTTGCCATTGTTTGAGATCAGCTTGTACGGTACCCCGTATCTACATATAATGGCTCGCTTAACAAATTCCTTCAGCTTACCGGCAGTGATGGTAGCTAGGGGTTCCGCCTCTGCCCATTTGGTAAAGTAGTCAATGGCTACCACAGCATATTTCACACCACCTCTGCCTTTGGGAAGCTCCCCAATCAGGTCAATCCCCCATATTGCAAAGGGCCATGGGCTTCCAATGGGCCTTAGTTCCACAGCTGGGTTGCTATTGAAGTTAGCAAACCTTTGGCATTGATCACAAGCTTTAGCAAAGTCATAAGCATCAGTTGTCATGGTAGGCCAGTAGTAACCCTGTCGGAGAATTTTGTGGGCCAGGGAGGTACCCCCCGAGTGGTTGCCACAAATGCCTTCATGAATTTCCCTTAGGATATATTCACATTCATTTCCAGATATGCATTTAAGTAGAGGTTGGTTAAAACCCCTTTTGTATAGAATGCCATCATAGATCACATAACGGGCAGCCTTGTATTTGAGTTTCCGGGCTTCATCTTTGTCTTTTGGAAGTGTCCCCTTGGTGATATACTCACGTATTGGGGTTGTCCATTGGCTTTCCATTGAAGATTCTATTTCCATAGTCTCCTCTCGATGGATACTTGGTTGGAGTTGCACTTCAAGGGGTATCACTCCTAACAGAACAGCTTCTTTTTGGGATCCCAACTTGGCAAGGGCATCAGCATTGGCATTTTCCACCCTTGAGATCTGATTTAGATTTAGCAATTTGAACCTACTGATAAGTTCTTGGGCATACCTCATGTAGAGTTCAGTGCGGGGGCCTCGACTCTGGAAGCTTCCTTTAATCTGCCACACAATCAGCATGGAGTCACTGAACACATTTAGGTATTCTACCTTCATTTCCAGAGCAAGTTTTAAGCCAGCAATCAGGGCCTCATACTCTGCATCATTGTTGGTAGCCTTGAAGCCAAAGTGTATGGCACTCTGAATTCGGTGCCCCTCTGGGCTTACCAACTCTATTCCTGCACCTCCCCCATTATTGTTTACTGCTCCATCAACATATAGGTTCCACCATAATTGGGGGCCTCCAGCATCCCCTTCGGTAACTAGGGGTACCGGGGTACAATCTTCTCTGGTAACCTCAAAATCAGGAGGAAACTCCAGTAAGAAATCAGCCAGCGCTTGGCCTTTGATAGCAGTTCGGGGCTTGTAATCTATTTCAAACTGTCCTAGCTCGACAGCCCGTTTCATCATTCTACCGGAGGCTTCCGGCTTGTGCATCACTTGCCTTAGCGGGAAGTGTGACGCCCCCAAATCTGAGGTCAAATATTCAGGTCGTCACATCATCATCCAACCATATCATACCTGTATTAACTTTACAACTCAACAATACATCCATCCATACCTCAATCTTACATACAATCAAGTTAGAGCCTCAGAAACGATAACCAAAAGTAACACTAACTATTACAATTCATCTGTACAATCCAGAGTCTTACGCAATTCCACTTATACAACTACACTTGAAGACAAGTCTTACTATTACAGTTGAAAACCTATCGGACTACTCTGTAGTATTTATCATGGACTAAATCATCTCCGGGTAATTCTTCTACTCCTCTTCTGCCGGTGCGGAGTTAATCGGCCAAATTCTTCCCTTTCTGAAAAGTTTTTATAAAACAAGAATGAGCTACATAATGCTCAGCAAGTTCACGATTTTGTAAAATAATAATGTGGTTTATTTCGAAAACATTCCCAACTATATGGGTATATATCTCAGATTACAAAACATAACTCGACAATATATATGTCCGAGTTTGTATAAAACATTTATACTCACTAAGGAGCTTTAAGAATAACATATGAATCCTTTACAAGGTTCTCATCGCAATATATCCCAAGTTTGAAAATATATATATATATAAGCATATCATTTTCGGCAAAACACTCTACGGTTATCATACTGTACAGGGAATACGTTATTGCAAAACCTCTTTCCTTCCATTAGCTTGGGAAGTTTCTCATTCAAAAACATTTCATTCTTTGAAATAATAGCAAGAGTGCACTAACACGTGCCAATCTTTATAGAAAATCTTGCAGTTCTAGATACTGCACAATATCAATATTTTCTCATCAAAAACCACACTATCGGCAACTTGGCACTTAGGCCCAAGAAGCAGTGTTTGAGTATTTTTCCAAAGTGGAGGATGGGACTTAAAGAAAACATAAAACCTGACAGGGATTGACGATGATCAGTCGCCACATCCGAGTCCAATAATCCGCGGGTCTTCTCTACCGGTAGAAGGATAGAAACTACATCCGTAACTATCCCCGGGTGAAAACTACATCCGTAATCACCCTCGATGAAAACTACATCCGTAATCATCCTTCGGCAACACATGGGCCGGAATAATAATAATTGATGGACCGCGTGGCTCACGGCCGCTTACACATCCCGGGAATCGTTCGTCAACGGTTCCCACACCTGCCAGAGTCCCTTTTTCTTTTTCTTTTAAAAACCAGATTTTGATTGAAAACAGAGTAGTTGTGGTCCGACATCAGTCGACCGATAATTCTTGAAATCATACAAGAAGCAGAACCTGACCGGGGGTTTTCGAAAATGTTTTGAGTTCGAAAAAGTTCGAGTTTGAAAGTATAAAAAGGTATCTTGGATTAACTTTGTTTTTAAAATGGTGAACAATAATTATTAAATGATATTTTAAGATTTAATATCAATAATTAATAAAATAATTATTTAATAAAATAAACTTTTAATCCAAGATAGGGTTTCGAGTATTTACGAAGATATAATAATAGTTATTTGAATATACGATACCACCCGAATGACCCTTCGGGTTTTCGCAATATAGATACGATATAATAATATACCGCTCCCCGGTCAATAGTATATACGGACCGCTACGACCTCTATTGCTAGAGTCGTTGTCCGAAGAAAACATTTCAAACTAAGTTCAAGGGGTAAAAGCATACATGTACTTGTTTAATCTCAATTGCATCAATACTTCGATAAACATAGCATTTGATATAATTTGAAAAATACAAACACAACAGTGAAAATCCTTGTATATGTATAAGTTTTGAAAAGTAAACTTGCCTTGGTTTGGTTGGGGTGGTCGAGCGTGTGAATTCGAACGATCTATACATAAACAGTAATCGTTCGTTAGTACCTTAACAATTTCTTTCTAATTACGGGGTTTTAAGGGGACACGAAATTAACTTAACGACTTCGTCTTATGAATCCCTAGCCCCACTATAGGTCCATGACATCACTCGTTTACGCTCGTCACTTATTCGACTTAATTTAGTTACCACGTTCGAACCATAACCATTACTCCTAGAATTATGCTCCACTAACGACTTTTTCCCTTGCGCGAAATTTACTCTAGCATTTTTATAAAATCCAAAAATTCATATTTTAATCCAATTCTTTTTGGGTAGCCTTCACCACTGTATTTCCTAGCTTCTCTAATTTTTCCATGATTCCAAATAATTTTTAAGGTGTTTAAACAAGGTTCACAAGGGGGTCACTTTATGCAGTCCATAGTCCAGAAACAAAAATCACTTCTCCGGCCATACCTAAAAATCTACACATCTCCTGGCTATGATCCTTACATATCCAGAAACTACATTCAATTATGTTTCCATCCATATAAGGTAGGACATCAGGGGACATCATTTGGGGGTTCAAAATCGTGTCACAATACAGGTCAATGTTCCTGGATAAAATCAGCATGCTCAAATCACTTAGATCAACCATTTTTCGCCATTCCATCATACAACCAACACTTAATACACTCAAATCATGGTTCATAACACTCATGGTGATTTATATGTTATCCATAATCATAAAAGTCACAATCTCAACATAAAAACTCAAGATCCAAGTTATCCAACACTTATACAACCAAGATTAGCTCATACATGCATGGATCTACTACTAAATATTATAAATACTACATAACCAAGAGGGTTTGTGATTTTATACCTTCTTGAGCTCCTAGGGACCTTGGGTAAGCTTTTCACAATACAACAACACCTTAGATGATCTCCTACAACACTTATAATCCAAGATCTAAAAGAAAATCAAACATGGTTACTATTCACCCAATCTTTAACATTTTATATCTTGGAATTGGATGGATGAAATGAAGTGAAATTGCTAGCATACCTTGATTAGATGATGTAGATGACCTAGGAATTATGGTATGAATTTAGAGTGATGAGAAGTGGGAGAAAGAATTTTTCTTTCTTCTCCACTTAGTCTTGGCCGAGAGCTTTGTCAAAAAGGGGGGGGGGGAGAGTTTTGTGTTTTAATTATTGTGTTGGATGAATAAGTGGTGTGAGATGAGGTTGGGTAATATGTATTAGTGTAAGTATATGCATGTACAACATAGGTATGGCTAGAGGTATGGCTACTAGTACTTGTTGTCTCCTCTTTTTGAAAAGCAAGCAACTAATTACTATTCCTCTTGCTATTTGGTTCATCTAGTTTGCTTTCCTAACTACTTAGTTGCATGAGCTTGCATGCAATACTACTTCTTGTATTGTTATTCTCCCACCAATGCTTATTATCTAATTTTTAATTCGTATCGTATCTTAATTAACCTCCCGTAATAATATTTTGTCGCGTAGAGATTTCCCCTATAATTCCTTAAGTACTAATTGTGTAAATTCCTCTAATGTCCATAATTCCTTGTCATGATCCTTAATAAATCTTGTAACACTCTAATCATTCTCAAATCCCAAGTTTTATAAATCTCACTAACAATAAGACTCCTGCCTTCACAATCTCCCTTTTTATCCTACATAGGGAATACAACAACACAGTTTCTCAAACAATCAATTCTATTAATCACAGGGATGACCAAAAAGGTTCCATATTGACATTGCCACAAGATATTAAATAAAATAAAATATTACCAAAAATTAGGGTTCTTACAGCCTCCCCTCCTTAAAAGGATTCCGTCCCGGAATCAGGTTGAAAACAGTTGGGGGTGCTTCTCACGCATTGTGCTTTCTAGTTCCCATGTTGATTCTTCGACATTCTGGTTCCTCCACAAGACTCTCACTAGTTTGACAACCTTATTCCTCAGCACTTGTTCTTTTCTATCCATAATTTCTACGGGTTGCTCCACATATGTTAAGTCTGGTTGCAGATCCACTTGATCATGTTCTATCACATGTCGGAAGTCGGTATGGTAGGGTCGTAGCATGGACACATGAAACACATTATGTACCTGCTGTAAGCTCGGAGGTAAAGCCAATTCATAGGCTAACTTTCCAACTCGCTTCAAGATCTCAAAAGGTCCAATAGATCTCGGGCTTAGTTTCCCTTTCTTACCAAATCTCACCAATCCCTTCCACGGTGATACTTTTAACATCACAAACTCTCCTACCTCATATTCTTTGTCCTTGCAGGTCTGGTCCGCATACTTCTTCTGTCTGTCTTGGGCCGCTACCAGCCGTCCTCTTATGAGCTCGATAGTTTCTCTTGTCTGTTGGACCAGCTCAGGCCCTAAAATCTTCCGCTCTCCAACTTCTTCCCAACACAAAGGAGACCGACATCTTCGTCCGTACAAAGCTTCATATGGGGGCATGCCTATACTCGCATGGTAACTGTTGTTGTAGGAAAATTCGATCAACGGCAAGTGGTCGTCCCAACTTCCCTTGAAATCTATGGCACATACTCTCAACATGTCCTCGATGGTTTGGATGGTTCTCTCGCTCTGTCCGTCTGTTTGGGGATGGTATGCAGTACTCATGTCTAACTTGGTCCCCATACGATCCTGAAAACTCCTCCAGAACCTGGAGTTGAACCTTGGGTCTCTACCAGATACAATGCTCACAGGAACCCCATGCCTTACCACGATCTCCTTAGATATCTCATGAAATTTGACCATTCGAAATGATGGGTTTCGTAAAAAAAAAAGAACTAATGACTTTTACATACACTCGTCTGCACCGTAAAGGCGTAATATCAATTCGAAATCTTCATTTAATAATTCTTACATATCGTGATTGCAAAAATTTCTCATCCACCCATAAAAATTAATCTTCATCCAGGTTCGAATATTCACGAAAATTAGGGCTATTGCAGTCTCACCAACGCTTTAATGTTGCTTCTCAACGCATGCTCTCCTCGACCTGTATTCCTTATCGGTTGTTCTATGAATGAAAATCTCTATCCCACTACTTATACGTTCCTCCTCTACCTTGTTCATAGTATCCGTGTTGAGTCCTTGTATCGTTGGGCCGTGAATACTTTGTGGTCGTGTTCTATAACCTGAGACAACGTCAATACGCACGGTATTTCTCATTCTCCTTGGCTTGATTAGCACGCATGTGTTGCCTCCCGTCAGTCGTTACCACTTGCTATGGATACTATATAGTCTTCGGTATACGTCGAACAAGTTCAGCTACTATATCCCTCGTTCATTGAATTCTTCGTAACGCAAGAAAAGCGAAACTTCTTCTTTCGTAGTACGCTTTACAAGAGACGTCCTTACGTCCGCATGGTGCCGATCGTGATAACAACATTCGTTTCATGGATAAGTTTTTATTCTCGACTGCCCCGTGAAATCTAAGGCACGACACTAATTATAAATTCGATCGTCTGGACAATTCTTCTTCCCTTAAGTCTCTATCTGACGTAATCACTGCAGAAGTTTTATATTGCACCATCATCTCTTCCGTATATAAATCGATTATCTTCTAAATGGAAAGTCTCTCGTAGGTAAATCACTTGGTCCAGCAATTATAAATCAACTAGGGCCATCTCTTGGCTCGGTCTTCGGCGACCTACTCATGAAATTCATTATAATTCTGTTCATGTTCAAGATTTTCTACGGGCGGAATTGATCCACTAGATCCCTATCGTTTTTTTTTGACATGTTGCGTTTGTACTTAATAGCTTGCCAATACAATTCTTCATATCCGTTTGCCAAACATTCTCTTAATTCTCTGTACATCTTTGTCCTTCCCCATAATTTAGTCATTTTCCTCTAACATTATTCTTTATTGTATATACTCTATTTTCTTGGTCAATACTGACTGAATTCCAATTTTGAATAATCCCTTCTATAGGTATCGGCCACCACACTGGCCTTTCCTGGGAAATAACAAATTTCTCCATTATACTCCCTGCTCCCTTTTGTCACCTTCTCTTTCTTATGTTTTAGTTCTAACATACTTATGGCACTTGTGGAAAACTTTCACACTTTTCTCATAAGTTAACGTCTCAGTTTTATGCGTGAACGCCATCATGACTAATCCCAGACTCACGGTTGGTATATCCCATCCCGTAACCTTTATGTTGTTTAGAAGTATAGGCTACCATCCCCTTTCTACTGCATCAGCACACCTCTTAAACTCTTGAAAGACGCATCATCGTGACTCTCAAAGTCCTCTTTTTATCATCAAGTATAGCTAACAACGAGGTTGTTGCTAATACCTCATTTCATTCCAAAACTTTGTTCATTAATCCATAAAGGCTTCTAACTCATTAGTCCACTCAAATGATACTACCATAATTCTATAACATTTATATTAGTGTGAAATGCCAACTTTGGCACAGTACCGAGGTCGATCTTGAGTTGGTGAAACCCGCTTTTCAACCTTACCTCAGAAAAACAACTACGCACTTTAACTAGTCAACAATTCCTCCATTTCCGATAAGGGTTTCAGTTCCCGATGGTATAGGTAAGATGTCATGCGCTCGTCCTCTTTCACAACTGGCACCAATCAGCCTGAGGCCTGTATGCTGCCGCGATTCCCAATAAACTTGATTAGGTGGTAATCTCGAAGGATCATTGGGATATATCCATGCATCTATTTGCCATTAGGGGCCTTTTAAACTCTATGTCTCTCTATGTGCATCAATCCCTTTAAGCTAAGTAAAGCTTCACATTCTTGCCACAATATTTCTTCCTTTCTTGTCCATCTCACTTCCATGTTAGTTTCCTCTAAGGATATGTCTTACATCACAATCGATTTGAATTTCTTGGATCAGGAAAAGGCTTGGTAACTCCAGAATTCATTACTATAACATCCTGACAACGGTTGGTAGGAACGTACTCCCAACCACCTCATCATTTCCTATAACTTTCCTCACACTAATATTAAAGGTCTTGTGGTATGCCCCGACATGTTATCCTACTTTAAATAATCACTCGGCATAACGCTCTGGCTGCACAATTACAACATTTGGTTTCTGATCTCAAATTGGTGCAACGGTTCACAATTGTACCTCCCGTTCACCTTAGAGTAATCGCTTTTGAAAGGAATGGTTTCAAAATAACAAGGTCCAATAGATAATTTCAATAAGAATTCCACATTGGATGTTCCAAGAATGTTGATGGTTCCAGATACTAGGAGTCTCGATTTTTCGGAGATGTAAGGATGGACAAAAAGAATACAACAAGGTTTATTCCTTCATGTCCTGATAATCTTGTAATGTGATATCATAGAGAATGTTGCACAAGGGCAATGATTGTTGGATACAAAAGTCATAAAGACGGTCTTTATACAATTCTTACATCTTGTTAATACTTTTCCTCTTGAAAAATAAGAGGAAATCTAAAGTCGCATTGATGAAGGTCAGCCAATAGAAAGCAATTCTACTCCATGACAATCAAAGAATGAAGTAGTTTGTCATTCAAGTAATCAATGGTTTCAAATGAATTCTCATTGTATGAATGAAATAATAAAATATTCAAGTGATATAAAGTTTGATACGAAGATGGGTAAGAGTTCAAGTCGAGTGGGCGACCTCACTAGGTCTCAATCAAGTTATTCGTCAAACTTTCATCATCATACTTTACCACATGCAAAATGCATTGCGGAATGAATTAAATTGGGAGTTGGACCAGTGGAACAATAACTAGTCCTTTTCAAGAAACACTAGCAACTAGCGAGACAAAATTTGCTAGTTCACCCGTTTGAGAAATCACCACCAGCTAGGACAATTAGCTAGGTGTTCTTCACAACATTACAATTTTGAGTAGTTAGAACAATCAACTAGTCATTCATATTGACATAACGACTAGCCAGTTTCAATTGGATAGAACGGAATTTCAACATCGTAGCCATTGAAGAAACTTTAGGCTACTCGGACAACGAATGGAAATAAGAAGTTATTAAGTTTGAAAAAGAAACTATAAAATTTGAAGAGAATATTCTAGGTATCGGAACAATCGATAACCTCTCATCAAATATTACTTATCAGTGAAACGGTCCATCCAAGGGTGCCGCCGTACACATGCTTTATCAGATCCGACAATAGAATTAAATTCGGAATACCAATATCAGAATGATATCCTTACTATGATTTCAACGTAAGACGCACAATCTCATTTTGAATAGGAGAAAGGACTCATGAGGAATATCTGGAGGTTAGATCATCCCTGTTCTCAACAAGTGGATAAAAATTTATGGGCTCGACTGAAGAATGCAAGTATGAAAGAAGTAGTCAAATATCAATATTCGTTTAGGAATATTAATTGATTAATTAAGGAAATGATTGTTGAACATTCCTTGGATAATTGAAAGGAAGTGTAAATAGTCCTGAGCAGAACGAAGTAATTATAAACTTCAAATAGAATACTCGAGGATCAAATAAGATACTTTGGATGAGTCCCGGTTTAGAAAAAGTATATCATTGGCGGTTATTCCACAAGTTTGAAGTAGAAGGATAGAAGGATTACCTGATATAAACTAATCGAGGTAACATGGTTAGTGAAAAGTTTAAAATGAAGTAGTGCACCAGCCGGTAGTTACCAAAATAAGTTAATAATCATTCGTGCATCTCATCATCACCACTATGAGGGTAACTCCATCTCTTCGTCTTCGTAATACAAGACACCAACTAGTGTGTCTCTCAATCATCATCTTAAAGTCATTTATCGAGTTGAGGTTTCACAAATGTATATGTCATTTCCGTGCTTTATCTTGAAGGCCAAGCTTCACATCATTCCGGGGACACCTGCTAAGTCCATAGGGTCCTACTTCATGCCTTCCGTCATGAATCACAAGTGGCCAGTTCCCCCTGGGAACAGATCAAAGAGATCTCTCAGGGATCTCAATGCAGTCCATAGGTTCAGTGGCGGTGTGTGTGCACGTGAACATACGTTACCATCAATATATAGGTTTACAAGTATATATGCGTAGTCTCTGCTAAAATTTCTATCAAATAATTCCAGTATGGACTCACTGGTCTCTTCCTTTGGTAGACTCTGAGATCACTGTATCGCTCGTTGCAACCATATTCAACTTCACTAGAGTCGCTTTGTTAATTCTGCTTGTTTGTTCTCTAAGTTGAACTACCATGCTCTAGCGTCCGAATCATGCATGGAATTATCCAGCACGCTCGTCTTATGATAACATTCTTGTATAACACATGTAAAATTCGCCATCAAGAGTGATGAAGTCCACAACGGCATAGTAACCACCTTTCAGGTAAACCCGTTACCTATCGAAAATTGGATCTTATAGCCAAAGTAAAAGACTGTCATTATTCCAAGTACTACGTACCCTTAATTATGTAGGGAAGTCTAAAATTCTTGATTCTTAAAATGCTGCCTCCTAAACTGTGGAGGACTATGGGCCACAAAATTTATGCCAGCCTAGTCATCCGATCATATTGGCAATATCGCCTCTATCTCAGCTACTCTTGAGATTTCGCTCTGCTTCCTATATCATTACCTATGATAGGTCATGTACGACTTTCAAACCTCTATTCATCATTCTGAAGGTCTCTAAGGATTCTATCGACCCTAGTATAATACCTCCAGTAAACACTCCAGTCCATTCTACTCACCGGTACCTCTTCCGGTAGTCCAATAATAAGTTTACTACGATCTCTTATGTCATTCTCCTACTTAGACTTAACTCTCAACACTTCTCGTTTCTGAGTACTGTAACTTATCTCTCTGATACCATTTCTGTGACGCCCCCAAATCTGAGGTCAAATATTCAGGTCGTCACATCATCATCCAACCATATCATACCTGTATTAACTTTACAACTCAACAATACATCCATCCATACCTCAATCTTACATACAATCAAGTTAGAGCCTCAGAAACGATAACCAAAAGTAACACTAACTATTACAATTCATCTGTACAATCCAGAGTCTTACGCAATTCCACTTATACAACTACACTTGAAGACAAGTCTTACTATTACAGTTGAAAACCTATCGGACTACTCTGTAGTATTTATCATGGACTAAATCATCTCCGGGTAATTCTTCTACTCCTCTTCTGCTGGTGCGGAGTTAATCGGCCAAATTCTTCCCTTTCTGAAAAGTTTTTATAAAACAAGAATGAGCTACATAATGCTCAGCAAGTTCACGATTTTGTAAAATAATAATGTGGTTTATTTCGAAAACATTCCCAACTATATGGGTATATATCTCAGATTACAAAACATAACTCGACAATATATATGTCCGAGTTTGTATAAAACATTTATACTCACTAAGGAGCTTTAAGAATAACATATGAATCCTTTACAAGGTTCTCATCGCAATATATCCCAAGTTTGAAAATATATATATATATATAAGCATATCATTTTCGGCAAAACACTCTACGGTTATCATACTGTACAGGGAATACGTTATTGCAAAACCTCTTTCCTTCCATTAGCTTGGGAAGTTTCTCATTCAAAAACATTTCATTCTTTGAAATAATAGCAAGAGTGCACTAACACGTGCCAATCTTTATAGAAAATCTTGCAGTTCTAGATACTGCACAATATCAATATTTTCTCATCAAAAACCACACTATCGGCAACTTGGCACTTAGGCCCAAGAAGCAGTGTTTGAGTATTTTTCCAAAGTGGAGGATGGGACTTAAAGAAAACATAAAACCTGACAGGGATTGACGATGATCAGTCGCCACATCCGAGTCCAATAATCCGCGGGTCTTCTCTACCGGTAGAAGGATAGAAACTACATCCGTAACTATCCCCGGGTGAAAACTACATCCGTAATCACCCTCGATGAAAACTACATCCGTAATCATCCTTCGGCAACACATGGGCCGGAATGATAATAATTGATGGACCGCGTGGCTCACGGCCGCTTACACATCCCGGGAATCGTTCGTCAACGGTTCCCACACCTGCCAGAGTCCCTTTTTCTTTTTCTTTTAAAAACCAGATTTTGATTGAAAACAGAGTAGTTGTGGTCCGACATCAGTCGACCGATAATTCTTGAAATCATACAAGAAGCAGAACCTGACCGGGGGTTTTCGAAAATGTTTTGAGTTCGAAAAAGTTCGAGTTTGAAAGTATAAAAAGGTATCTTGGATTAACTTTGTTTTTAAAATGGTGAACAATAATTATTAAATGATATTTTAAGATTTAATATCAATAATTAATAAAATAATTATTTAATAAAATAAACTTTTAATCCAAGATAGGGTTTCGAGTATTTACGAAGATATAATAATAGTTATTTGAATATACGATACCACCCGAATGACCCTTCGGGTTTTCGCAATATAGATACGATATAATAATATACCGCTCCCCGGTCAATAGTATATACGGACCGCTACGACCTCTATTGCTAGAGTCGTTGTCCGAAGAAAACATTTCAAACTAAGTTCAAGGGGTAAAAGCATACATGTACTTGTTTAATCTCAATTGCATCAATACTTCGATAAACATAGCATTTGATATAATTTGAAAAATACAAACACAACAGTGAAAATCCTTGTATATGTATAAGTTTTGAAAAGTAAACTTGCCTTGGTTTGGTTGGGGTGGTCGAGCGTGTGAATTCGAACGATCTATACATAAACAGTAATCGTTCGTTAGTACCTTAACAATTTCTTTCTAATTACGGGGTTTTAAGGGGACACGAAATTAACTTAACGACTTCGTCTTATGACTCCCTAGCCCCACTATAGGTCCATGACATCACTCGTTTACGCTCGTCACTTATTCGACTTAATTTAGTTACCACGTTCGAACCATAACCATTACTCCTAGAATTATGCTCCACTAACGACTTTTTCCCTTGCGCGAAATTTACTCTAGCATTTTTATAAAATACAAAAATTCATATTTTAATCCAATTCTTTTTGGGTAGCCTTCACCACTGTATTTCCTAGCTTCTCTAATTTTTCCATGATTCCAAATAATTTTTAAGGTGTTTAAACAAGGTTCACAAGGGGGTCACTTTATGCAGTCCATAGTCCAGAAACAAAAATCACTTCTCCGGCCATAACTAAAAATCTACACATCTCCTGGCTATGATCCTTACATATCCAGAAACTACATTCAATTATCTTTCCATCCATATAAGGTAGGACATCAGGGGACATCATTTGGGGGTTCAAAATCGTGTCACAATACAGGTCAATGTTCCTGGATAAAATCAGCATGCTCAAATCATTTAGATCAACCATTTTTCGCCATTCCATCATACAACCAACACTTAATACACTCAAATCATGGTTCATAACACTCATGGTGATATATATGTTATCCATAATCATAAAAGTCACAATCTCAACATAAAAACTCAAGATCCAAGTCATCCAACACTTATACAACCAAGATTAGCTCATACATGCATGGATCTACTACTAAATATTATAAATACTACATAACCAAGAGGGTTTGTGATTTTATACCTTCTTGAGCTCCTAGGGACCTTGGGTAAGCTTTTCACAACACAACAACACCTTAGATGATCTCCTACAACACTTATAATCCAAGATCTAAAAGAAAATCAAACATGGTTACTATTCACCCAATCTTTAACATTTTATATCTTGGAATTGGATGGATGAAATGAAGTGAAATTGCTAGCATACCTTGATTAGATGATGTAGATGACCTAGGAATTATGGTATGAATTTAGAGTGATGAGAAGTGGGAGAAAGAATTTTTCTTTCTTCTCCACTTAGTCTTGGCCGAGAGCTTTGTCAAAAAGGGGGGGGGGGAGAGAGTTTTGTGTTTTAATTATTGTGTTGGATGAATAAGTGGTGTGAGATGAGGTTGGGTAATATGTATTAGTGTAAGTATATGCATGTACAACATAGGTATGGCTAGAGGTATGGCTACTAGTACTTGTTGTCTCCTCTTTTTGAAAAGCAAGCAACTAATTACTATTCCTCTTGCTATTTGGTTCATCTAGTTTGCTTTCCTAACTACTTAGTTGCATGAGCTTGCATGCAATACTACTTCTTGTATTGTTATTCTCCCACCAATGCTTATTATCTAATCTTTAATTCGTATCGTATCTTAATTAACCTCCCGTAATAATATTTTGTCGCGTAGAGATTTCCCCTATAATTCCTTAAGTACTAATTGTGTAAATTCCTCTAATGTCCATAATTCCTTGTCATGATCCTTAATAAATCTTGTAACACTCTAATCATTCTCAAATCCCAAGTTTTATAAATCTCACTAACAATAAGACTCCTGCCTTCACAATCTCCCTTTTTATCCTACATAGGGAATACAACAACACAGTTTCTCAAACAATCAATTCTATTAATCACAGGGATGACCAAAAAGGTTCCATATTGACATTGCCACAAGATATTAAATAAAATAAAATATTACCAAAAATTAGGGTTCTTACAGGAAGGATGTTCTAACTACAATTTTATGGGCCTGAAAGTAAGGCCTTAGCTTCCTGGAAGCCAATATTAGAGCATATGCTAGCTTTTCCATGCTGGGATACCGGGTTTCCGCGTCCAACAGCCTTTTGCTCACGTAGTATACCGGGTATTGTACTTGTTCTTCCTCCCGGATCAACACAACACTTATAGAGTATTCAGAAATAGCTAAATATAAAACGAGTACCTCACCTTCCAAGGGTTTGGAGAGCAATGGTGGGCTTCCCAACTGTTCTTTTAGTTTCTTGAAGGCTTCCTCACATTCCGGGGTCCATTCAAAGTTTTGACCCTTCTTGATAACCTTGAAAAACTCCTTGCACTTGTCGGAAGACCGAGATACGAATCTATTTAGGGCTGCTACCCTTCCGGTAAGCCCTTGGACTTCTTTTACATTCCTTGGGGACCTCAGTTCCAGTAATGCTTTGATTTTGGCAGGGTTTGCCTCAATCCCTCTGTGGTTCACAATGAATCCAAGAAATTTTCCAGACTCCACACCAAAAACACACTTTTGAGGGTTCAACTTCATCCGGTATTTCCTTAGGATATCAAACATCTCAGATAGGTGCAACACATGGTCGGCTGCCACCTTTGATTTGACCAACATATCGTCAACATAGACTTCCATAGTCTTACCAATCTGTTCTTTAAACATTATGTTTACCAGCCTTTGGTAGGTTGCCCCGGCATTCAATAGCCCAAACGGCATCCCCACATAACAGTACAGTCCCCTATCAGTTATGAAGCTGGTATGCTCCTGGTCTGGTTCATGCATCGGTATCTGGTTATATCCGGAGTAGGCATCCATGAAACTTAGCAAAGCATGGCCTGCCGTGGCATCCACCAGTTGATCAATTCTGGGTAGCGGGAAGCTATCCTTAGGGCATGCCTTATTCAGATCAGTAAAGTCAACACATGTCCTCCATTTCCCATTGGGCTTCCGGACCAGTACCGGGTTTGCTAGCCATGTTGGGTAAAAGGATTCTTTGATCAAACCAGCCTTCAATAACCGGTCTACCTCTTCCTGGAGGGCGGTAGCCCTTTCACCACTGACAGGCCTTCTTTTCTGCCGGATACCCCTTATCTCAGGGTCAATGTTCAAGTGGTGGCACATGACTTTCGGGTCGATCCCCACCATGTCAGAATGACACCATGCAAACACATCAAGGTTGCTTTTAAGGAAAGCAGTCAACCTTTCTCTTGTCTTTTCATCTAGCTGTTGTCCAATTTTCAAGATTTTACTAGGATCTTCAGCATCCACTAGTATGGGGATAATATCTTCGACAGCCCCTGCCTTTTCCAGGGTACCGGGCATCCTGGGATCAATGTCAATCTCAACCAGGAGTCCTTTCTCTGCTCTCTGGTTCTCATTCTCTAGCATTGCTTTGCCTAGATCATCATCTGAGGCACTTTTTACTATGCCTTCCAGTGAAATGTTTTGAATTTCATCATTTTTCTCGGCAGCTTCCAACAGTAAGCTTTGTGTTGGTACTACCCCCCGAAAAACAGGAACCTCTTCAGTAGGTTCCTCCGGTAACTCCACTATCATGATGGCATTACACGATGCTCTTTCAAACTCCTGTGGCGAGCCCATGGCTTCTCATTAAGGCTTCTCCATCAGCCTTTTCTTCAACTTGAATAGGTTTGTCTGCCTTCTCGGCAGCCTGCACAGCTCTGTTATAGCATTCCCTTGACTCATATTGACATCCTTTCACACACCCAATGCCATTTGGTGTAGGAAACTTCATTGAAAAGTGGTATATTGAGGTTACCACCCTCATATCTTTCAATATTGGTCTACCGAGAATTGCATTGTGGGAAATGTCTTCATCTACCACCATGAATTCTGCCATTTGGGTGGCCTTGCAGGGATCCACGCCCAATGTCAAATGTAATTTGACCTTGCCCATGATTTGGACTCGGTTACCGGTAAACCCATATAGCTCATTGTTGGTAGGCAATAACTCTTTGTCCAAAAGCCCCAATTTCTGGAATGTAGTATATGCCAAGATATTTACTGAGCTTCCATTATCAACCATCACTCTGTGTACATTCATTCCACAAACATATCTCAGCCATGCTTTTGCGGGGGGTCTGACTTGTTCTTGTCATGCTTATCTGTTGTTGTGTGGTGGTATATATAAAAGAAAAGCAAGAGTGAGCAATATAGCTCAGCCATATAATAATAGTTTTCAAAGTACTTTTGTTAACGTAAACCATAAAACATATCGTATACTGACATTGTATTATCCTTAAACATTTTCATTCTTTATCCAGAAATACAACGAAGAATTTCTGAGGTACTTTGAATAGTTCATCATTCTGTCAACACTATCGGTAACTGAGCACCTAGGCTTTTATTACAGTGTTGCAATACAATTCCAATTGGAAGAATGAGATTATGCTGGAGCCTCTTCCACGATATTTGGTGATCAGCCAATATACCGTGCCTCTGCTTCTCTACTAGTAGAAGGACGACGTTCCCTTATCGGGTTGCACCCTGACCGCATATGGGCCTTATCATTTGGACTACGCTCGAAGGCGATGTCCCCTCTTCCTCCAATCCCTTAGAGAATTCTATGCATCTTAGGAACAGAATTTAATTCAGTTTCCCCCAAGCACAAAGCTTGACGACTGGTTTAATAATCATTACTACCTTTACTTCCATGAGTAATTGAGGAAGTAACTCTGATGTGTGGGTTGACTTTAGTCAACAGATTTCGATTACTAAGAATCGCCTCATCAACATAACTTGGGAGTTGGTCGGAGTTTTGAGTGTTTAGTCAAACCTGAGCCCCTCCTTACTAGGTAGGGTGCATTTCTTGTTGGTAGCGAAGGGAGAAAATAATTAATACTAGCTCCCAAAACCTTGGGTTCCCGAGTTTTGATAAGTTGAGTGAAGTAGCGATACTTTTTCGATGAGTGTAGCTATAGTCCATGAAGAAATGGGAACCCGTCCTATTTTTAAATACTTTTCCAACGGTCAGAAAATATTTAAAATACTTTTAAAATTTTTAAATAACTTTTGAAATAATAATATAATTTTTAAATCATCCTGGAATATTTAATAAATATTCAAATAATATTTATTAAATAAATAATCATCTTAGAATATCCAATAAATATTTAAATAATATTTATTAAATAAATAATCACTCACAATTCTCAATTGAAAATAATATTCAACTTATTAATAAATATTCAAATAATATTTATTAATATCATCAAAGAATTTTTTTTAATCCGAAAATATCCAATTTATATTTATTGGATTATTTTTAAAACGAACTATACGTCATATATCATCTCCGGAGACTTCCGGGTTTTTATGTCCTTATCTGGACGAAATATCTGCGACTCCCTTACTAAGAAAAGGTATTATCATACTCTACTGGGAACTTGTAACACATCATCGTATACATATATATAAGAGTATATGCATACATACATACTTACCAGGTGTATAAACCCACGTAAATAACCATACATCATATGCTGATTCACAAAAATACTATCAAGCAGTTCATAGCATTTATACCACAACAACAACAGTTTGAAAATACTTGAAATACAAGTTTCGAAAACTTGCCTGATCGTGTCGGAATAGTCTGGGTTATGCCTCTAGTGCGATGATCTATAACAACCAATAAGGTTCGGTTAGTTCGTTAAACAATCCCGTCAAATCGACTATTCAAGTAAAGACACAACTTCGTAACCATACATCCTTATTACACGTTTGGCTTATTATACGTCTATGATATCCTTTAACCACTTTTGGGTAATTATTGGTCTCGTAACGACTTTCGTTAAAGGTCATTTTCAACGAAACTAAAGTTTGTCTCGTATCGTCCCCTAAAAGAGTTTTTCACTTTCGCAACTTCGATTCGAAAAATTCTATAAAATTGAAAAATAAACTTTTTCATGAAATTCTTTTTCTCACTTCTTCTTAACTGTCCAGAGGATTTTTCATCCAAATTTCATAATTAACAACATCTTTTTAATATCTCAATTGTTGCTCTAAATATAGCTTCTTTCTGCAGTGGGTTCTCATGCGCATTCTTGACTTAAACATTTCTATAAAATCGAAAATTAAGCCTTTTGTCTTCAAATTTTTACAGGTACTTAACCACTGACTAAGTTAACCCCTGTAAAAATTTCATAATCACAGACCATTTTTAAAGGGCTCGTTTGACTTGGTAAAGTCAGTCCATCTTAACGATTCGTCCGTTTTAACCGGTTTCACTAAAACGAGCATATCTCATAAACCGTAAATCGTAATCACATGATCTTGGTGTCAAAACAAACTACAAAACAATTCCTACTGGTTTATGGCCAAAAACTTACCAAGAAAACATTTGTTGAATTCGGTATTACTGCTCAAATGATCTAATGAAATTTCGACATTATAACGACAATAAACCGAACATTTCCAAATTCCATGAACTCCATCTAACCACTTAATTCAACCACACACCATCAAGATCATATAAACATCATCAAGGATCTATAAAACCAGTGGTAACATCCATTTATCACTATCCAAAATTCTACACATACTTATAAAGTTTAAAACATCACAATCCCCTTAAACATGTACATACTTGCATCAACCTTTCAAATCAACTTATAGCTCATAAGGTTTAAGGTGGGTGTGAGTGTTTTACCTTCCTTGGAGTCTTAACAACCTTAACCAAGCTTGACTTTCCTTAAAAACACCTTAGATAGCTTTAACAACCTTTAATCTTCAAGACCTAAACAACCAAGTTTAAAATTTTCGTAGTCAGCATCACCACTCTTGAAAGAACTGGACAAACGAGGGTCTTACCTTCCCTATCTGAACAAGGCTCCTGAATAAGAGTTGTAGAGCATCTCAATACCTTTCCAGAAAGCTATAGAACACACAATTTCATTGAGAAATGAGGGAGTTATGGCAGGTTGAAGTGGCTGCTCTGATTTTTGGCCGAAAATAGAGAAAATGGAGGGGGAGAGCTTTTGCTATCTTTTCTTATGTAATTGATAAAATGATATGTATAATTGATATATATCAATCATACTTCAGCACTTATCAATTACCCAAGGTAATCTCCAAAGTGATTTTGCAAAAGAAAGGTAATTGGCAATTTGTCCCAAAAATGGTATACAATGCTTGGTTTAAATTATCATAACTTGACTTATTTGATTAGCATCCAATGCTCCTTGCCTTGCATGGCTTGCATGGCTATCACATGGTAAATTGCAGGTATATTACTCACCTATTAATCAACCAATGCTTACCATTTAATTCCATATGAAAGTTTAGAGATTTTCTTGTAAAAGCGTTTCGTCGCGTACAAATTTCTTTCATCGTTCTTGAACATTTGCCTTTGAAATTCTTCTAATAAATTACATAATTTCTTGCCTTGGTATTTAACTTAGCTTAAAGATTTTCTTAACCTCAATATCCCATATTTATACCAATTTTTAATAAAAATGAAAATCTACGTAATCTGACAGTTTCTACATTCCCTTTCTTCTTGGTACAACGATACTTTATCCATAAAAGTATAAATACTTCTTCATTCATATAATATGATCTTAAAAACTTTACATAACCTCCACCAATCACCGTTTATGATCATTTTAGAAATATTACAAAAACCTGGGTTCTTACAACCTTCCCTCCTTAAAAGGATTCCGTCCCGGAATCATTTCTAGAACAGATGGGGGTACTTCTCTTGCATGGCGCTTTCCAATTCCTAGGTTGATTCCTCGACATTGTGATTAGTCCACAAAACTCTTACCAGGCTGATGGTCTTGTTTCTGAGTACTTGCTCTTTCCGGTCTATGATTTCCACCGGTCTCTCGACGTAGGACAAATCTGGCTGTAAATCTACATGCTCACGTTCCACTATATGTTTGGCATTGCGATTGTACTTCCTCAGCATAGACACATGGAAAACGTTATGTACTTGCTGCAGACTTGGAGGTAAGGCTAACTCGTAAGCCACTTGTCCAATCCGCCTTAATATCTCGAAAGGTCCGATGTATCTCGGACTCAACTTTCCTTTCTTCCCAAACCTCATCAGTCCTTTCCAGGGAGATACTTTTAGCAGCACTATGTCTCCTTCTTCATATTCTCTATCCTTTCGAGCTAAGTCGGCATACTTACGTTGTCTGTCTTGGGCTGCTGCCAGTCTTCCCCTGATTAGAACTATCACATCTCTTGTCTGTTGTACCAATTCAGGTCCTAATATCTTCCTCTCGCCAACTTCTTCCCAACATAAGGGAGAACGACATTTCCGGCCATAGAGGGCTTCATATGGGGGCATTTCGATACTTGAGTGATAACTGTTATTATAAGCAAACTCAATCAATGGTAAGTGCTCTTCCCAACTTCCTTTGAAATCCATAACACACACTCTCAGCATGTCCTCTAAGGTCTGAATTGTTCTTTCACTTTGTCCGTCAGTCTGGGGGTGGTATGCAGTACTCATATTTAGCTTGGTTCCCACACAGTCTTGAAAGCTCCTCCAGAACCTGGAGTTAAACCTTGGGTCTCTATCGGACACAATGGTCACGGGAACTCCATGTCGTACCACAATTTCTCTTATATATATGTCTACTAATTTATCAACAGTGTACCTCTCGTTGATTGGGAGAAAGTGGGCGGACTTAGTCAACCTATCGACGATTACCCATATCGCATCGTGGTTAGTCTTGGTCCTTGGGAGTCCTACTACAAAATCCATGGCTAGGTGCTCCCACTTCCATTCTGGAATCTCTAGGGGTTGTAGTAGTCCACTAGGTCGCTGGTGTTCTGCCTTTACCCGTTGGCAGGTCAAACATCTATTCACCCATTCTGTCACATCCTTCTTCATGTTGGGCCACCAATAGTATTCTTTCAAATCTCTATACATCTTCGTGGTACCTGGGTGCACAGAGTACCTTGAGTTATGTCCTTCATATAGGATTTCATCCTTTAGTTCCTGAACATTTGGGACCCAAATTCTCATTGCATATCTCATGATTCCTCATGCATCTCTTTCGCAATTAATTTCCTCCCCGGTCAATATCTCTTCCTCCGAGTTCTTTTCCTCTTCCATCTTTTGCTCTTGGCACATTCGAATCTTTTCCAATAACGGAGGCTGGATTTGAATTCCCATTAACACTTCTTGGCTACTTCTCGATGTCTTAACTTCGATTTCTAGCTTCTCCATTTCTTTTATCAATTCTTCCATTGAAGTCATCATCTTGAGCCTTTCCTTTCTACTAAGGGCATCGGCCACCACATTTGCCTTTCCTGGATGATAACGAATTTCACAATCATAATCCTTGATTAATTCCAGCCATCTTCTCTGTCTCATATTCAATTCTTTCTGGGTAAAGATGTACTTGAGACTTTTATGATCTGTGTAAATTTCACACTTTTCTCCATATAGGTAGTGTCTCCATATCTTTAACGCGAAGACTATTGCAGCTAGCTCTAAGTCATGGGTAGGGTACCTTATTTCATACTCCTTCAATTGTCGGGAAGCATATGCAATTACCTTATCGTGCTGCATGAGCACGCAACCTAGTCCTTTATGCGATGCATCACTATAGATCACAAAGTCCCCCTTATCATCTGGCAGTGCCAACACTGGGGCGGTCATTAATTTTTTCTTTAGCTCTTGAAAGCTCTCTTCACATTTCTCATTCCATACAAACTTTTCAGTCTTTCTGGTGAGTCGGGTCAATGGGGCTGCCAGCTTGGCAAAGTCTTGTACAAACCTCCTATAATACCCGGCTAGTCCCACGAAACTTCTTACTTCGGTCGGGGTGGTCGTTCTTTCCCATTTTGATATTGCCTCTATTTTGGCAGGGTCAACTAGTACTCCTTCACTACTAACCACATGACCTAAGAATTGCACTTCTTTCAACCAAAATTCGCATTTCGAAAATTTGGCATACAACTTTTCTTCCCTCAAGATTCCTAGGACTATCCTCAAGTGTTCTGCATGTTCTTCCTCAGTCTGAGAATAAATCAAGATATCGTCAATGAAAACTATGACGCACTTGTCTAGGTACTGTTTGAATACTCGGTTCATCAAGTCCATGAATGCCGCGGGTGCGTTTGTCAGTCCAAAGGACATCACTAGAAACTCATAATGGCCGTACCTAGTGCGAAAAGCAGTCTTGGGTATATCTTCCGGTTTGATCTTTAACTGATGGTACCCCGTTCTCAAGTCTATCTTCGAAAAGTGAACTGCTCCCTTGAGTTGGTCAAAAAGGTCGTCAATCCTAGGCAAAGGGTACTTGTTTTTTATGGTTAACTTATTCAGCTCTATGTAGTCTATACATAGCCTCATGCTACCATCCTTTTTCTTTACAAACAACACTGGGGCACCCCACGGGGACACACTTGGTCTTATCATGCCCTTGTCCAACAGTTCTTGCAACTGAGTGGCTAGCTCTTTCATTTCAACGGGGGCCAATCGATAGGGGGCTTTAGAAACTGGTGCGGTTCCTGGTGCTAATTCTATCGCAAACTCGATTTCCCTATCGGGTGGTAACCCAGGAAGGTCTTCTGGAAACACATCTTTAAATTTCCTGACAACTGGAATGTCCTTCAATTCAGGTGTTCTTCTCTTCGTGTCTACTACATAGGCTAAGTAGGTCTCGCTACCATTTCGTACTAACTTTTTGGCTTGAGCAACAGTCAAGAATTTTTGAGTCTGTCGCTGTCCTTTGAATATGACCTCTTTCTTTCCTGACACCTTTATCCTAACTTTCTTGCTCTTGCAATCAATCTGGGCACCATTACTTGCCAACCAATCCATTCCTAAGATGACATCGAATCCACCTAACTTAAACGAAATTAGGTCTGCCCGAAAGTGGTGACCTCTTATTACTATATCGCAGTTAGGATATATCTGGCTTACAGGAACCACTTCGTGGTTAGCTATCTCTACCATTAGCCGATCCTTTAACATTTCTGGTTTCAAGTTCAGTTTACATGCAAAATCTTGCGATATAAAAGATTTGGTAGCTCCAGAATCAAACAAAGTATTTGCACTCAAGGTGTTAAGGGAAAGGGTACCTGCGATGACATCCTCATCCCTTACTGCATCCTGCATTGTCATGTTGAAAGTCCTAGCGGTGGGTGGTCGGTTGGATGCAGTACCGCTCATCCTTGATCCTGTCGGTTTCAGTTTAGGGCAGTCTTTCTTCCAGTGGTCCGTGCCTCCACACTGATAGCATTTCATGAGTGAGTTCCTCTGGGGGCAATTGTTGGCATAGTGTCTGGTCTGTCCACACTTAAAACATGTCGTCGTACCCTGGAGACATACCCCTGAATGTTTCTTACCACAAGTCTTACAGTTGGGTAGGGGAGGGCGCGACTGTCTTGATATGGGTGCCCTGTTTGATCCACCTCCTTGGCCAACACTCTTGCTTTCTGCTCTGTTAAATCCTGTGCTTTTGGCTGGCTGAGACACCGTTCCCCTAACAAACTTGCTGGAGAAATTCCCACTTGTAGCACCACCACTTCGACTTTAAAACTTCCTTTTCTTCATGATCTTGTCCTTCTGAGACTGCTCACTTCATGCCTCTACAATTGACACCTTCTGTACTAGAGTGGCGTAATCCGTAATTTCTAACACCGCGATGCCGTTCTGAATTCACTGTTTCAACCCTTATTGAAACCTCCTTGCCTTCTTAATTTCAGTGTTCACATACTACGGAACGAACCTTGACAGCTCCGTGAACCTAGCCTCATATTCGGCTACAGTCAGATTCTCCTGTGTAAGCTCTAGGAACTTGAGTTCCATCTGGGTCTCCATAAATCTCAGAAAGTACTTTTCCAAGAATAACTGTGTGAATCTGTCCCATGCAACCACTCCAGCTGGTTCAATATTCTTCTTGGCCTCCCACCAATAGTTGGCCTCTTCCTTAAGCAGCTATGTAGCAAAGATGGTCTTCTGGGCTTCCTCTGTGCCCATAATCTCAAAGGTTTTCTCCATCTCTTTCAACCAAGACCTGGCCTCAACGGGATCTGCTGTCCCATGGAATTCTGGGGGTTTAAGTGACTTAAATGCCTTAAAGGCATTGGCTACTGCATTGTTGGGGCTGTGGGGTGGTGGTTATGGCCGTGGCTCACGTTCCAGATTTTGCCTCATCATACGCATAATCTGTTCCATAGGGTCCTCTTCTTCTTCCTCATAATTCTCATCATCAAACTCAATGTATTCATCTTCCTCGTCATCCGGTTATGGGTGACGACGTTCCTCTTCCCTGGGAGTATAGTCTCGCTTGTCTCTCCTCATCTAGTTGGAACCTCAGCTCAGCTACTCGAGCCTCCGCTGCTACCAGATCGGTGGTCATACGGATCACCATCCAGTCGTACTCATTGGTTCTAATAACCTGTATGGGAGGACTAACTGGCTCGCTCTCCGGGACAACCTCAGTCTTGGCATTCTCTGGTATAGGCTCCTCAGAGTCATCCTCTAAATCTGTGTCCCAATGATATCCATTAGGGGATGAATCCTCTATGAGAGGAGGGGAATGCATAGGAATATCAGTCCACACAACCTCCTCATCCTCAGGCTCCTCTCCGGGTGCGGGGTCATCTAGAACATCGTCCACAGAGTCCTCCTCTAGATCCTCCTCTAGATCCTCCTCTGGATCTCTCTCTGGCTCATCTGAGTCCATTGGGTCCTCTATGGGCATAGGGTCATCAGCTCTGGGATCGTCCTCGGGATCCTCCTCCTGGACTATCTCTCTCTCCCTCCTGCTGAGGGTCAGTCTCTGTCTCAACATCAGGCTCATTTACAGCTCTCAGAAGGGCATCATCGTGTAGCTGCTCGGAACCCTCAGGTAGCTCTACATCCTCGGGTGTGTACACAAAAAGGGAAAATGTTACTATCCTTGAGGTTCTGATAAATAGTTCCCTTATTAGCTTAAGGTTGTTAGGGCTATGTCTACTAGCCCCACCATGTTTCGGTAAGGGTTTGAGTCCTTAAACCTTCCTATCGTCTCTGAGATTATATCCTAATTCTCTGATACCATTTCTGTAACACCCCTAGATCCGGGGTCGGAGATCCAGGCTGTCACTAAATCCTTAATTCCCATTTTAATAAACATTACTCTCAATCTTCCTTTTACCATGCTGTGACCCCTTAGTCAAACATAACATTTACAGATTATAGGCTCAGAGACGAAATTAAAATGTTACTGAGTTATTACAACCATCTTGAAATAGATATTACAAACCCAAATTGTCATAATCTTAAAAGTTCAAATTAAAAGGATTACCATCTAAGGCGGCATCTACAGCCACAATACGGTTTGGTTTTCAGAAGCTTACACAAGTCATGCTTGTAAATAAACCTAACCAACCTAAGCTGCAAACCTATCCAACTTAGTCTGCTCACCTGTGGTAATGCTGCTGGGTGTGACCTCGACACCTGCCTCGTAAATAGTCTCCTATACTGCTGACCGGTTAGCACGCTTTTGCGGGGGGTCTGACTTGTTCTTGCCATGCTTATCTGTTGTTGTGTGGTGGTATATATAAAAGAAAAGCAAGAGTGAGCAATATAGCTCAGCCATATAATAATAGTTTTCAAAGTACTTTTGTTAACGTAAACCATAAAACATATCGTATACTGACATTGTATTATCCTTAAACATTTTCATTCTTTATCCAGAAATACAACGAAGAATTTCTGAGGTACTTTGAATAGTTCATCATTCTGTCAACACTATCGGTAACTGAGCACCTAGGCTTTTATTACAGTGTTGCAATACAATTCCAATTGGAAGAATGGGATTATGCTGGAGCCTCTTCCACGATATTTGGTGATCAGCCAATATACCGTGCCTCTGCTTCTCTACTAGTAGAAGGACGACGTTCCCTTATCGGGTTGCACCCTGACCGCATATGGGCCTTATCATTTGGACTACGCTCGAAGGCGATGTCCCCTCTTCCTCCAATCCCTTAGAGAATTCTATGCATCGTAGGAACAGAATTTAATTCAGTTTCCCCCAAGCACAAAGCTTGACGACTGGTTTAATAATCATTACTACCTTTACTTCCATGAGTAATTGAGGAAGTAACTCTGATGTGTGGGTTGACTTTAGTCAACAGATTTCGATTACTAAGAATCGCCTCATCAACATAACTTGGGAGTTGGTCGGAGTTTTGAGTGTTTAGTCAAACCTGAGCCCCTCCTTACTAGGTAGGGTGCATTTCTTGTTGGTAGCGAAGGGAGAAAATAATTAATACTATCTCCCAAAACCTTGGGTTCCCGAGTTTTGATAAGTTGAGTGAAGTAGCGATACTTTTTCGATGAGTGTAGCTATAGTCCATGAAGAAATGGGAACCCGTCCTATTTTTAAATACTTTTCCGACGGTCAGAAAATATTTAAAATACTTTTAAAATTTTTAAATAACTTTTAAAATAATAATATAATTTTTAAATCATCCTGGAATATTTAATAAATATTCAAATAATATTTATTAAATAAATAATCATCTTAGAATATCCAATAAATATTTAAATAATATTTATTAAATAAATAATCACTCACAATTCTCAATTGAAAATAATATTCAACTTATTAATAAATATTCAAATAATATTTATTAATATCATCAAAGAATTTTTTTTAATCCGAAAATATCCAATTTATATTTATTGGATTATTTTTAAAACGAACTATACGTCATATATCATCTCCGGAGACTTCCGGGTTTTTATGTCCTTATCTGGACGAAATATCTCCGACTCCCTTACTAAGAAAAGGTATTATCATACTCTACTGGGAACTTGTAACACATCATCGTATACATATATATAAGAGTATATGCATACATACATACTTAACAGGTGTATAAACCCACGTAAATAACCATACATCATATGCTGATTCACAAAAATACTATCAAGCAGTTCATAGCATTTATACCACAACAACAACAGTTTGAAAATACTTGAAATACAAGTTTCGAAAACTTGCCTGATCGTGTCGGAATAGTCTGGGTTATGCCTCTAGTGCGATGATCTATAACAACCAATAAGGTTCGGTTAGTTCGTTAAACAATCCCGTCAAATCGACTATTCAAGTAAAGACACAACTTCGTAACCATACATCCTTATTACACGTTTGGCTTATTATACGTCTATGATATCCTTTAACCACTTTTGGGTAATTATTGGTCTCGTAACGACTTTCGTTAAAGGTCATTTTCAACGAAACTAAAGTTTGTCTCGTATCGTCCCCTAAAAGAGTTTTTCACTTTCGCAACTTCGATTCGAAAAATTCTATAAAATTGAAAAATAAACTTTTTCATGAAATTCTTTTTCTCACTTCTTCTTAACTGTCCAGAGGATTTTTCATCCAAATTTCATAATTAACAACATCTTTTTAATATCTCAATTGTTGCTCTAAATATAGCTTCTTTCTGCAGTGGGTTCTCATGCGCATTCTTGACTTAAACATTTCTATAAAATCGAAAATTAAGCCTTTTGTCTTCAAATTTTTACAGGTACTTAACCACTGACTAAGTTAACCCCTGTAAAAATTTCATAATCACAGACCATTTTTAAAGGGCTCGTTTGACTTGGTAAAGTCAGTCCATCTTAACGATTCGTCCGTTTTAACCGGTTTCACTAAAACGAGCATATCTCATAAACCGTAAATCGTAATCACATGATCTTGGTGTCAAAACAAACTACAAAACAATTCCTACTGGTTTATGGCCAAAAACTTACCAAGAAAACATTTGTTGAATTCGGTATTACTGCTCAAATGATCTAATGAAATTTCGACATTATAACGACAATAAACCGAACATTTCCAAATTCCATGAACTCCATCTAACCACTTAATTCAACCACACACCATCAAGATCATATAAACATCATCAAGGATCTATAAAACCAGTGGTAACATCCATTTATCACTATCCAAAATTCTACACATACTTATAAAGTTTAAAACATCACAATCCCCTTAAACATGTACATACTTGCATCAACCTTTCAAATCAACTTATAGCTCATAAGGTTTAAGGTGGGTGTGAGTGTTTTACCTTCCTTGGAGTCTTAACAACCTTAACCAAGCTTGACTTTCCTTAAAAACACCTTAGATAGCTTTAACAACCTTTAATCTTCAAGACCTAAACAACCAAGTTTAAAATTTTCGTAGTCAGCATCACCACTCTTGAAAGAACTGGACAAACGAGGGTCTTACCTTCCCTATCTGAACAAGGCTCCTGAATAAGAGTTGTAGAGCATCTCAATACCTTTCCAGAAAGCTATAGAACACACAATTTCATTGAGAAATGAGGGAGTTATGGCAGGTTGAAGTGGCTGCTCTGATTTTTGGCCGAAAATAGAGAAAATGGAGGGGGAGAGCTTTTGCTATCTTTTCTTATGTAATTGATAAAATGATATGTATAATTGATATATATCAATCATACTTCAGCACTTATCAATTACCCAAGGTAATCTCCAAAGTGATTTTGCAAAAGAAAGGTAATTGGCAATTTGTCCCAAAAATGGTATACAATGCTTGGTTTAAATTATCATAACTTGACTTATTTGATTAGCATCCAATGCTCCTTGCCTTGCATGGCTTGCATGGCTATCACATGGTAAATTGCAGGTATATTACTCACCTATTAATCAACCAATGCTTACCATTTAATTCCATATGAAAGTTTAGAGATTTTCTTGTAAAAGCGTTTCGTCGCGTACAAATTTCTTTCATCGTTCTTGAACATTTGCCTTTGAAATTCTTCTAATAAATTACATAATTTCTTGCCTTGGTATTTAACTTAGCTTAAAGATTTTCTTAACCTCAATATCCCATATTTATACCAATTTTTAATAAAAATGAAAATCTACGTAATCTGACAGTTTCTACATTCCCTTTCTTCTTGGTACAACGATACTTTATCCATAAAAGTATAAATACTTCTTCATTCATATAATATGATCTTAAAAACTTTACATAATCTCCACCAATCACCGTTTATGATCATTTTAGAAATATTACAAAAACCTGGGTTCTTACACCTGATCTTTCACTCTTGGGGGGCCTGCCCGGTAGGGCCTCCGGAATAGCCCATTCTTCTCATTCACTTCGAGAATATGACTAATTGGGACAGTCAATGGAGTATACTCTGAGTATTTCTGAAAATTTGCCTTTGGAGTGAGTCTGTCCTTGACAGAAACTCTATCCTTAGTTGCATTAACAGCAATAGGGGCAGTCTTGTCATCATACCGGGGGGCTCCCAAACCGGCAGTACCAGTCCCGGAAACCCTCTTATTTGAATCTCTTTTAGGGCTGTAAGAACGATTTCTCTTGTTCCTGCTCCAACCTCGGGAATTGGAATCTTTGGACAGTTTTGCCATGGATTCCTCAATCACTTTGTGGCGTTCTGCCTGTTGGTAGAATTCCGCCAGGGTTCCGGGCTCTTCAGTTTGCAATTCTTTCTAAAACTCGGTTCCAGGCCTAACCCCAGCTATTAGGAAATTTTTCAGAGTTTCATCAGAGGACTTCTTCACTTTTGGCACTTGCTCATTAAATCTTTTGAATTATTGTCTTAAAGATTCGTGGGGTTCTTGCTTGATATTAGCCAGAGTATTCACCGGTGGGGCATAGGCCACGGTAGCCCTGAATTGAGAGATAAACTGATCTCCCATCTTCCTCCAGGATTTGATAGACCCTTCGGCTAGCCTTTTGAACCATTGGTGGGCATTTCCAGTCAGTGTGGATGCCAGTAGCCTACACCTTGCTAAGTCCTCCACTTGGTAGACATCCATTTCCGTATTAAAACGGCTCAAGTATTCAACTGGATCTGAGTTTCCATTGAATTTCAAGTTAGTATTCATCTTAAAGAACCTTGGCAAGGCTGCCTTTTTCACTTTCACAGAAAATGGGGAACCGGCAATGATACCGGACTTAAACTTTTTCTCCTCCTTGATCTTTTCCAAGGCCTTTTTCCAGTCAGACATCCTGAACTGTCCATTTTCACCATCTGAAAGCATATCACTTCCAGAGTCATCATCTTCATTGGCTGTCTTACTTCTTCTGGGAATCGAACTCTGATGGGAGCTGGAATCCTGGTTGGTACCCCCACCGGTTGGGACTCCGGTAGAACGGGATTTCCTACTTTTATGCCCAGAAGAGTGACCACTTTGCCTATAACTCCTTCTGCCATCAGATCGAGACCTCCTGAAAGTGCTTCTTGGGGGTACCGAGTGGGACCTCTCTCTACGTTCTCGGGAACTCCGGGTTATGGAACCCCCACTGCCATCCCTTCGATCTTTGTTTCCAGTGTGAATCAACTTGTGACGAAGGTCTTTGTTAGTCAGTCTTTTGCCAACTCGGTCAAAAATGCTCAGACTTCTAGTGGGTGAACCTTCGGTACCCTGGGCTTCCGGGACATCGGATTGGTCGCCCTCGTATTCTTCTTCCGCAGGTTCCTCTACCTCTTCTTCAGACGGGACATAATCAGTGTCGTCTTCACTATTGTCCTCAGACTCGAAATTTAGCCTTGTCGGAGTCACATTCTTCTTTTTCAACTTCGACTTGCACTTCCTTTGCCATTTTTTCATTTTCTCGGAACCTTTTTCCAAGTGGTTAACTCTTTCATTCATCATTTTCAGATAATCCATGATGTATTTGTTACTAACATCATCACCACCATCTTTGTTTCGTCCATTACCATCCTGAGATGGTGTCTTATCACTATCAGAATTGTCACTCGCCATATCTCCTCCAAATGACGATTTTTGAGGCCCCTCCTTCGGGCGCCAATTGTTGTGGGAGGATTTTAGCACAACAGATTATGAGGCCTCGTGCTGGAATAGTGCCAATAAATAAGGAATCGTCCAACCACCCAGAAAGGCTCGTGGTAGAAGATCAATAGCTAGTCACCCTGGAAGGCTCACGACTAGGGTTACCGAAGAACACGGGATGTGGTTCCTCGGAAGGATCAGACTGAATCTACGGGATGAGAGCTCAAGGACCAAATGTTGGCCAACCAAGAACCCTAATTTGACTATGTCACACAAGAGTGCACGTGCTCTAGCTACTCAAGGAGTGTAAGTGTCGAAGAAGATCACGTAAACTGCCTACATACCACTATTTATAATGGATCAAGCCCGAATGTAGTTCTTGAATGATATGATCGTTTGTTCATGATGAGTTATCCTCTCTCCAGTGGGATAATGACTGTTATTTCTGATAATAATCGAGTATGATATATATAATCGGGTTACCAAGCAGTTTAGGTAACATAGAATGATTATCTCTTGTATTTATATTGATTTTGTATCATTTATCAAGTATATATGACATATATCCTCAAATAACTGAATGTTTATCTGTTTGAGAGTGTTTTTAGATGATATAAACGTGTTCCTAAAAAGTAGGAGGCGTGCCTTATCTGATTTGGCAGCCTGATCAGGCTTCCGGCGGAAGCTGGGGGTATCGCACGGTAGCCTGGCTCCGGTACCCCCTCCGGTAACCCCTACCACGGAAGCTACTTTGGAAGCTCTACTGGATGACTGATAATAGTTATAGGTTATCCTCAAGGGGATACATTGAGACCCTTAGCCATGCGTTCCCGTGCTGCAGTGTACATGGTAACCCCTAGGGCTACCGCAAGCCTCCGGAAACCCGACAGATTACTCATTCTCTTCATGGATCTAGACCCTAATCCTCTAGTGGGCCTAAATCTAACACATGCAAGATTTTGGTCACAACAACTGTAAACATGAATTTTTGGTATGCTAAATTACCTCTAGCAGCACCTAAAATACTGTCATTTCTTGGTATAATTCGATTATCCAGCAAAGCCATTTTTATTGGAGAATCTATACCTTCAGGGAATTCAGATTTTATCAAAATCTTAACAGCTCCTAAATGAACCATAGAGATTGTTGATCTAGTCTTTAAATCCATTTTCTGTAATTGTCTATTAATCTCTTCTTTAGTGATTAAAGGCAAATACACTTTTCCTGTGGTATCTTTTATGTCTACATGCATTTCTTTCGTAGATACGTAATAAAAGATATTGTTTCTTCTTTTTAATCGATTCAACCAAGGAACGTTAAAAATAGTTTCTTTCTTTAAATCAAGCTTTGTGTTCCTGATTTTAGAAATTAAATCGTGTTTTACTAAGAAATTGGCTTGAAAGCCTTTTTCTGATTCTGAAAACTCGATTTCTAAATTATCAGAAGTTTCCTCCTCAAGAATCTGATTTTTCTCTTTTAAAAGGTTCATTTTAAAAGATTATTAACTAGGCTTTGATACCAAGATTTTTCTGCGCGCTGCGCAATTCGCGGAATTTGAATTAGACTTATATCTAATTTTTTATGATTTTTACAAGTCATAAAACAAGTAATACAAATATTAAAACAAGTCATACAAGTAGTAATATTATAATGCACCTTGCACGTGAAATGTGTGGTGGAGAGCAATTCTCTCCAATTCTCCATCTAAGGGAGTACTCTTTAGAAGAATTGTATATATATATATATATATATTATTTAATTTAAAATTTTAGCCGCAACTCAAAATACAATAACATTTTGATATTTGGAAATGACAATTTTTTAAAAAATATTTACAAAAATATCTAATTTTTTGAAAACATATACATTCATATTACTTGAAATTGAAAATGCCCTTCGTAAGTGAAAATCGATTATAAATGAGTTTGTAAATGTTGCAAATGAGATTGCAAACCAGGTTGCAAATGTTGAAATCGTATTATTAAAAAAAATGCAAGTTGGATATTTTTTTTAAAAGATTAATTAAATCTTAGAGTTCTCACAATTGTTAGATTACTAAGATTTTTTTTTGGTCAAATTACATCATTACGATTTAGTATAATTCTAACATTCTTAAAATTTAAATTTATATTAAACTCGTTCCTAACATTTTTTGTTGCATCCAAAAGTCTAAATATGATGTTTTCATACTGCAATTAGTGTTTTTAATGTCTTGAATATTTACTTTAATATCATCTAAATATATATGAATTTTTACTTTAAATCTTACTAATATACAATGAATTTATAAATTAATGTACATTGAATTTATTGAATTTAATATAAAATTTAAGTTGTATGATTCACTCTATTTAAATTTATATAAATTAAAGTTAATTTGTTTTATGTCAATTTTTTTTTATAAATTATTAATTTATCGTAATTCTCTAAATTATCTAAATTAGGTTTTGGCTTAATTAGTATAAGGGAGTTCTTGTGGTTTGACATGAACTCCTTTTTGGGAGTTTTTATGATTTGATTAGTGAATTAGGGAGAATTTTAGGTGGGTGAAAAACAAAAATACCCACCATTTAATTACAGGTGCCCAAAATACCCACCGGGGGAAACAGTCGCCCTTTTTACCCACGGACCACGCATGTGTTACATGCGTACACAGTACACGCATGTGCATGTGTGGTCTTCATAAAATGTAAAGGAGCTACCACATGCGTATTTGAGATACGCATATGTAGGATGCGCATCCACTAATAGTCTAATACGCATTAACCAGATGCGTATTCAAAATCACTGTTCATCATCTTCATCGATGGCGAGAGAGAGACGATTGGTGGCGATTGCGGCGATCAATTCGTTCACTATCATCCAAGTATCTTTCAGTCAATTAGCAAAAAAAAAAGTATCTTTCAGTCATGTATCATACACCAAAATCATCACCATCTCACCCTCTACAAGCCTATACAGTTCGAATTTTGTTTGTTTTACCGGATTCGAAAACCCCAAAATATAGAACTCGTTTCCGATTCACTTTCCGATTGGTCTATTGTACGCCACTGCGGGGCCAAAATCAATAACGGAACAAGGGAAAAGAGAGAGGGAGGTTTGGTCTTCATTTTGATGTTCCCAATTGTTGTGTACGATGCCTGAAAGTGCTGGACGGGGGAGAGGCGATTGGAGCTCACATGTACGCCGATTGTGTTTTGTGAAAAATGACGCATAATGACGTCATAACGCATCTCTGTGTTGCGTGTTACAGGATATGCAATTGCGTAATGCGTATCTTCGGCTACGCATGCCCATCATGCGTGGTTCGTGGTCAAAAAGGGCGGACAACAGTGCCTACGGGTATTTTGGGCAGGCAGACTACAAAAGTGCTATATTTTTGGCATTTTTTCATTTTAGGTTCCATTTGACTTATCTTATTTTTCAAAAATATATACTTATTCTGGAAAAAAGTTAGAAAATATGTACTTTTTCTAAAATTATTAACTTATTTTTGTAACGAAATGAATGTTTTTTTTAAGGAAAAAGGAGATAATTCAATAATAAAAAGTCATACGGCATCTACAAAAATAATCGAGTCGAACAAACATAAAATATTGATCGCCGGTTTTCATGAAGAGACAACTAAACGATTTGAAGAAGATATATATCTACATGTAATACCTGCTTAGCCACAAACTGTTGAGCTATCGACCATAAATACAATCCCATACAAAATTTCATCACTAAATCAAAACCAACCCTCAAATACAATCCCATACAAAATTTCATCACTAAATCAAAACCAACCCTCACAATAAAGGAGAGAACAAACACCCCCTCTCACTAAGGAGATGAAAACAAACTGAAATTGTAAATTGAAATTCCAAATAAAATCTTAGATCTGAAAAAATGAAATCACAAATAGAATTGGTCCACTCTCGAATCCAATAAGCTCCGCTTGAATCGAAGAAGAAAGAAAACTGGAAGTTCCGATGATTTATATCTAAAAGTAAAACAAACAAACTAAAAAGGTAGATTTCCTTCCCCAAAGAGGAAAGGAAATAAGAACAAAAACAATAAATTAAAGAATTTGGAGTTTTCCATCGGAAAAACTAATGAAAACCCCGCCGATAAGGAGAAGAAGGCGGCTGGAGGGAAAGAGAATAGGGTTAGGAGAGGAAGGCGTAGGGTTTTGTCAAGGACTGTTGATTAAATTTACTAGTTTATTATAAGGAAATGAATGTTAAATGTTAGCTCAAGTAATGCAAATAGGAGCTCAAGCAAGGAAATATCAGAGACTGATGTGGCACATGTGAGCTGTCATGAGCTATCATTAGCGGTTAATTAGTTAGTTACAAAATATAGAGATATAGTCTTTGTATGTAGATTCTGGAAGTACTATAAATACTTCTCTTATACTCATTTCTTCGTTGATGATGAATATACAGTTTGTGCTCTTCTTTACTCTGAGTATACTTACATACATTCTACATCATCTACCCGTTGTTACATTTTGAGATTAAATTCTTTATACATATTTTTTTTCTAGAAAAAGTATATAAATATGAAATTTTTTTTTGAAATAAGTGAGTTACGAATTTACAATACATATCTTAGAACAGTGTACTTGGCATATAGGAGTATGAGGTATTAGAGGTCGTCTACGCTGAGCACAACTCCGGGGACAGGATAACACAATGACTCAGTTCATTTTGCTGAATAGTTTGGCATGGACAATATGCTCATGTAAACGAAAACGAAGCGCAATCCTCATGGACAGCCTAGAAATAAAGGTGAATTATTGTGTTGGTCCTGATGGAATTTGGAAACTTGGAATAAATTTATGGTGAGTTCATTAGAAAATAAAGTTGAATTCATTCTGTCAGTTTCGACCCTTGCTCTCTTCGTCGCAAATAAATAAAACAAACTCTCTTCAGAATAGCCCTCGGCATTTCATTATTAGTTATAAAGAAAGACAGTAGCTAATTTAGTGTACATGAGAAACAACTGTAGTTCAAAAGAGAGGAATCAGTGCAGAGAGACAAGAATGAAAAGTGAAACTACCCTGAAGGTACTAATTCTTCCATATCTACTATGTTGTAATGTATTGTATGTTCTTATAAACATGCTATATAGTTCCTTCGTAATTAGTTCTATATACAAGAATGTGAGCGATTCCCGTAATAATTATCAATAAATGAACAAGCGAACGATGATTAGGACTAGATAGAATGTATGACTTCGACATGGGAAAATCTCAAGTGTTTGATTTATTGTCTTTTTTTCCTGCAAGAATCATTGAAATCTGGAGACCTCTGCTGAAAGCTTGATTAAAGAGCAGCCTTATTTGGAACTCCGATACAAAAGGGAACCAGGATAATATAACTATTGGCATGAAGATCACCAAAGACATCATGCATTCATATGCCCTAGCCAACTCCATTAAGGAATTCCAGAACCCTATACCTTTCAAAGCAGGCCTGCATGCTTGGCCGATCTGTGAAGAACAAGGGATAACAGAACTTGGTTATTATTAGTGCACATTAGCCTTAAAAAGCTTAAAATAGAGTATATATTTCATGGGCAAACATTTGTAAAGAATAGGTTAAATTACATATACTGGCCTGTATTACTACGTGTGTAATGGATTCAAAATATTACAAACAACTTTTTAAAAAAATTATAATGTGCGGACACAACTTACCAAGAGAAAGGCCCAGCCAGTGGGTGCGAAGGCAAGGACAGCAGCAAATATGTCGGTTATGGTGAGACCGCATACAAGAAATAAGATAGTCATAACCGTTACAAATCCAAAGAACAAAAGCACCTTCACAATCCTGAACATGAGCTGAAAGTCGGTTCCAAATTTCCTTCTGCCCATTGATAGCAGCTGGAGGTACACAAACAAGCTGAGATTAGAGATAAGAAACACCAGTGGCACGTCACCTGGTAATGCACATAACTACTATACAAAAGAGTGCAGGAAGACTATTCACATTTAAGTGATTTGTCAATAATCTTACCTTTAGTACCAGAAGGATTGTTGCCATGACAAACCAAGACAGACCGTAAACCTACAAATATTTGTGTTGGTCAACTCATTGATTAATGACAGTTAAATAGTCAATGTGAAACAAAGACTTACAGATATATTTTTGCTTTCACGAGCTATGTCGAGATGATAGACGATGCCATATTGGTAAATAAAGAAACGAAGTGCAAGGATTATTTCAAGCACTCTACTTCTTAGGTTTGTGCTTTTTAAGTGCTCTTGTTCTCCATCCCACCAGGACTCCCAGCTTTTATCAGGAGAAATACCAATACCACCCCGATTTCCCATCCACCTCTTCCAGTCTGCCCAATCATCCACTGTTTTCTGCCAGTCAAATCCTGAAGGATTAAATAAAAACGGAGCAAACAACCAGGATCCCACCAGGAACCACATTGAGAGAGTAATAAACAAGTTTAGACTTGAACTACGATACGATTCCCCGTAGACTCGATAAACGATTAGCAATATAGCCATCTCCAACCCTTTCACGAAATGACTGCGTGAGTACAGCCTGTAATTATCGGCAAATTTTGCATGGAAGACGACAAACCCGCGGCCTGTTGCTCGATACTTCGAGCCTCCATGCAGAATAGTTCTACCATAGTAATGGGCTTTCGTCCCAAGCTGGAAAGTAAAAAACACAGAGGCCAACTGTAGCTGCATAATTATGAAATCACCAACAGCAGTGCGAAACCCTCTTTCCAGACCAATTTCCATGACCATAGGTAGCATAAGTAACAACCCCAGCTGAAATACAGACTGTGGGGCCAAAGCCTCTTCCAGAGATCTATTTAAATGAAGATCTGGATCGTCAATAATACGCTTTTCCAACCCACTTAACACCATGTAAAGACGTCCATACAAAAAGACGTATACTATAAGCACAGTAACCTGAAAACGTAAAAAATTTCAAATCAAACTCTCAAACTCAAAATCACATTTTCAATGTATAAGATTGATAGCCAAATGCATGTTCATTATTAAAACCTAAATATAGTGTAAACTGAAAAATAAGAAGTTTAGCACAAAAAAAGTCCTAAAAACCCACAAGTAGCTTTATTTTAAGGGAAAGCTAGCTCATGAAGAGAAATAGATATACACAAGTCAGGTATGCGAATAAACATCATAAGAAGACCACTTAACATAGATACGCAAGTGGAACTGAAATCAGGAGATGAGCAAACAACAGAAAGGCCTGTATTGTTTGGTTTATGATGATACAGGGTGTTGAAAGGGATGGAAATATCATATGCACATAGTTTTCATCCCTCTGGGAAGTTCACAATTCTTGGCAATCCAAATAATGAAAAACAAAAACATCACTATACACGTTTGTCGGTAATCTAGTAATTTTAAGTTCCACACTTGGTGGCAGTTTCACTATATAGCTGTGCCGTATCATTTGGTTAAAATATACTCCAGGTAGCATTATTATTAAAGCCCACGGGTAAGAAACAATGAGGTCCAGCAGTCCCCTTTTTTACCCCTAGGACAAAAAACATTAATTCAATGTTTTCAAATATAGTATCACAAGCTGAACCCACACTCATAACTTTTTGAAACAGTGAAGCTAGAAGACTCATCGACTATTTACATTGTAAGGAACAGTTAGGCATTGTTAAATAATGATACCGATGCCTATGTAACTTAGAAATATGTAAAGAATTGAGCTACTAAATTCTTTGCCTTGTAAATTTACCATGCTGCTAAAGTAGAACCCAATGGTGGTGAAGTAGAATGAGAGCATCCTATAAAAGTCAAACCGGCGTCCAAGTCGATAAACATCACGACTAAGTGTCTGCTCTCCATTTCCATTGGCAACCTTAGCTTCAAACTGGGATATTTGATTCATCCCCACATCCCGGCCCTTCCCTACCTGTATATACTCGTGATGTGTGATATATCCACCTCGTAGAATTGAATTGTAACCTGAAAAAATTTCACAGTCAATCATTAATTACTAATCCAACATACAAATGACAGACATATTGGCAGGACGAATACGTTTACCTGAAAATATGTCCTCACTCAAGTTAATTATTTTTGAAGCTTTGCTTATGCCACCCCTAGTTAAGTGAAAGAGTCTGTCAAAGATATCAGGATGTCCATAGTGGAAACGAACTCTGTAAAACAGAATGGCATAACTTTAATATACACTTAATGACGAGCTGATTCAGTTTGAGATAATCACCTAAACAAACAACTGGATGCTTATTAATATTACATGAAAGAAAACAAATCCAGGTTCAATTGAATGAGTCACATAAACAATATAAAATTTACTTTCACATATGGTCACAGGTCACTTTTAGAAAAACTTAAAAAAAACATGCTTAGAGATCACTAGGTTAATTACTGTTGAGCTCTACACTTTTAGGTCCTTTAACTTGAGGCCCACCGAGAACCATGTCGTCCACCATGATACAACCATTATCGAACACGACTATTACATATTACATCTATGGTGACATGACAACAAAAATTGCTTCCAAAAACAAATAGAAATTGGGAGAGTGTGGGGCACAATCTCCTCCATCTGGTTTCAGGTACCTATAATTTCATGCTTCATGCAGTCATATTACTGAATTTGACAGAAGATGGTTAGTATTGTAGCCAGACAGTTTCATCTACAACTGAAAGAAGAAAGGAATTTGAAAGATAATGCCGTCAACCAATGGCCCTAAAAAAAACATAATTGAGGCCAATAATACTTGATCTAGTGAAATCACATCACCACACTTCTTTTAATTGTTCTGCTGAAAAAATATAATTGATGAAAATTCGTTATTTATGAAAGATATATATAGGTCTATAAACCTTGCAGAAATCCGTACATTTTTTTTAAAAGGTTTTCTATTATTATACAGTTTTACTACCGATCATTAGCTCCACATGCAACAGACAAGTCAGATGCACGAATATTATAGGGGATACACATTACACTCTTATTGTGTTAGAGGTAATATTATAGGTATGTTGTTCGGAGGAAGATGGCCCTACCTTAGCGGATCTGCCAGCACTCTTTGACCAATAGTTACGAAACTAGTCTCCTGATTGGACATAAACCAAGCCAGAGAAGAAACACTGAAAAAACAAGAAGAAACCAGTAAGAAAAACCTATTACTCTATCAAAACAATATAGGTAAACATCATCGGTTGACCATACCAGGATACATTAATATGAAGAACTTAAAAAATTAAATTCAAAATAAACCAACCTTCCAGTAAAAATATGTTCTCTCAATCCCAGGATTGTTGGTCTTCTTGACCCATGATGAGTTTTCAGAAACTCCTCAAGTACATTTCTCATTTTGAAAGCTTCCTCAAAGTAATTATCCTATAAGTAGAGATCTTGGTTACTTGACTATATCATATTTATACGAAGGCCCGGGAAAATGTCTTAAAGGTCACCTGATTCATGTCGATGGTCTGAAGGGCTTCCCCACGTGTGAATATGATGGCATGATTTTGATTTTCAGGTTTCCCTTCACCTATTTCAGTAGGAGAACCAGGAAGCTTGATTCGATATATTTCCTAATTTCACAACAATATCAGAATAAGCATAAGAAATCTTTAGTCAAGTAGCCACTAAAACATCATCATAAACTATATCACAATTCATTTTACTGAACTGATACTTAAGCCCTTTACTGTATAATGTCTCATAGTTTGGGACTCACCTCATCTAACTTATCCCCACCCTTGACAAGAACAGAGTAGTATACTTTCTTAGATTTTCCATCAAGAGGTTCCTCTCTTTCGTCGATGTATGCAACACGCAAAGATGGATACCTGAAAGTTGTAATGGAATATAAGTACCCATCAAATTTTAAACATGTCACTGGCAAAGATAGTAGCATTAAGACCCACGTAAGCATTAGATTCAAAATGTTGGAGTAACAACTGTGATCTCGACCATCACTGGACTTTTTCTGCGCACCATAAACCTGACAAGATACAACATAGGTAAATTTCAAATCGGCCAAAGCTTGGGCATGTTCCTTGAGATGTTTATGTTCATTCATATCAATAGTCCGATAGCCTCCGAAAATAGCTGCAATAACATGAGTAGTGTTTAGGAAATATACGTTCACGTGGAATCATTAGATAAACGAAGAGGTGAAATTAGATAAACGCTGAGGCGAAACCATTTACTGGCTGTAAGCGCAATGTTTTCTTTTGACAGAAACACTAACCATTATCCCCGGCAAAATCCAAGAAGCATTGAAGTTCGAGAGCTTCCTTGTAATACATCATTCCTCTCACTGCAACATATATATTAAATTCCTATCAAAGTTAAAAGCTTTCCTGATGCCAAATACCAGAAAATATGATGCGAAACAGTTGCTGTTTCTGTACCTGTTCTTGAAAGTGTCTGGCCCCTGTATGAAACCCATTGGCGTGTTAACTCAGCCATATCTTTGGCAGAATATCCAAGTTTTGGATCTTTGATGCGATCCTCAAAATTCCTCCATTCATCTAATTTTTTCAGACAAAACAGTCCACTTAAGAGCAGTGCTTATCTAGATAAAAGGATTATGACCAAACATTTAAATTTCTGCACCTGGATATATTTTCTGAAGGTAAAACAATATTGATATTCCATCTTCATTTTCCTTATTAAGCTCTTCCTCTGAATAAAGGACATCTTCCTTGTAATACGGAGTCAAAACACTGATACCAAATCACAAAAACAGTAAAACTTGAGTTAATAGTAGATACCGGAATGGCGATTATAATTAGATATAATGTAATTACAAATACTAGTTTTTTTTTTTGAAAACTTCTACTTGATGCCTAAGCAAGTGAAACGCCACGAAGTTGGAATCAGCAATATTTATTTTTCACCAGTCAGATAACTCATCAACAGCCAATTCATAGGACTAGTATATGTGTACAGTAACAGTTGTATCTGTACGATCATGAGCTAACTCTGAGTACATTGTATCCTTTATATTCACTAAGAGTGACTTTAATCTTTTATTTCCAAATAGCAAATCATGGTAATTTAAGTACTATGCATGGATTAAAGGATATGAAACTTTCAGATCAGTGGAGATGGTAAAAGAGAACAATGGTTGCTACTTTAGCTCTTCAGTAAGAATATAAGTTACATGCTTTCCATTTAGAACGGAAACCAAAGGATGTCAATAATATGTAGTTCCGGGAAAATAATTAAGCCACTTACATTTAAGCGATCAGTCTTATAAAAAGATATAGATGTTATGAGGATCCAAAACTTTCAGAACTTAAAACACAAGGAACCATTCATAGATACTTGACAAAACCTTGAACTCGTTAACTTAGGTCACAGCATTTCCAGTGAAGAGACAAAGTTTAGGTTTATTCAAAGAATTATTGAGAATCTTTGGGACATCTGAAGATATTAATAAAGCTGCTAGGTTATCCAGTCAAGTTAATGATTTCATTCATGCACAGATTTTACTTAAGCTGCGAGTTCAGCTGGTCCTTTTAAAGGCATAGAAGTTTCTCAATTGAAAAAACTGATACATACAATGGCCTAGACAGTATAAGATCACAAAAATAGAAAGATGAAACAAGAATGTATCCAGGTTTTGTCTATTGGCAAAAATCTAAGTGCAACATTCTTCCACATGTATGCACTATTGCATTTCATTCTACTCATATAAATAATCGCTTACAAAAATTGGCGACTTTTAATAAGTGATACTAGTATTCCGTTCTCATGCTTTCGAAGTATTAAGAACATTATGATGCTACACAAATGGCCATTAGTCAACCTAAGATGGGAAGAGCGAGAGTACTCCCGATAAGAACGACATGAAGTCTAAAATTGGGCCGCAATAGATATATCTAAAAGTGATAACATATCTGCAACCTTGTGCCAAAAAATAACAATCGTAAAGAGTCGTCCTTTAGTGTTGGATCTAACATACTCAAATATTGCTTCACAGAGGTTCGGTTTATAGGTGAACAAGAATAGGACTATAGGAGTGGGAATTCATATACAATGGCAAAAAATTAGAAGACTAAAAGCCAGTGGCTTTCATATATATCCAGTGTAAAGCACACCCACAAATAAAATTCCATCCTCTGTTCTAAAAGACTGGACTTGCTTTTGGGCAATTGACATTATTAAAATGCAAAGCACGAAATGCATGATTAGTGGACTGTGAAAATTTCATGTCTCCTGTTTAAAAAGATTTCATGGATCTATTGATGAGACAACACCTACATATCCGGCTGTTCACCAAGGGGAAGTACTTCCAAGCCCAAAAGCTGTATTAGACAAAAAGGTTATTGCAGGGGAGGATCATGTTCTGATTCATTGGGATGGTTGGGAATCAGCTCAACATATTGAGAAACAATATCCAACATTCGTGCTTGAGGTGAAACGCTTTTGGAGGAACGGAGTAATGTTACAAGTAATACACATGGTCAACAACAAAGCATCCAGGTGGTTCCTTTTCGTCATTATTATAAGAGACGCAGTGAAAGCAAGCAGTTGGAACAGCTGCTTGAAGAAAAAGTTATGGGAGAAGATTCTGTTTGATTGCAGATTTTTAGTTGGTTATATTACAGATTGTTAGCTTCTTAAAGCAAAAGCAAAAGTTATGGGAGACCATTGTCCATAGGTTCTATGTCCAGTGTTCCTGTCCTCAGTCCTATTACATTTGCCTTGATGTCTTGTGCTTGGTGAATCCGACAGTTTTAATTAATAATCGTTTTATATCATGCTTACATGTTCCATTTTCTATGTTTTAGTTAAGGTTCAGTTACCAGGGTTACTGGCTTAACTTTCTGCTTTTAGTTAATGTTTCAATTACCATACTTAGAGCATCTCCAACGGTAATAGCTAAAATCATTAGCTATATAATGATTATCTAAAAGTTTGCTGAACTGTAAGGAGTTAAACTCCAATGGGGTTAGTTAAAATTGTTAGCTACTGTATATTTTAAAATAATTAGCTTTATTAATAAATATAAAAAAAACTATATGAGATTGATGATGTGTCATGATATGAGTGGATAATGTGGATTTTAGATATTATCTATAATTCATAGACATTAGCCAAATATAGAAGATGTGAAACCCATTATCTAAAAATTTACCTAACCGTGTGCATGGTTGGAGAAGAAAAAAAAATAGCTATTAGCTAAAAACACTACCATGTCACTATTATAGCTAACAGATTGTTGGCCTTGGAGATGCTCTTATAGGATTAATTTGTACATCTACCGAGTACTTGCTAATTTGATGTTTAGTAACGCTTTCAGTGTTTTAATGCTTTTTTGATTGCTAATTGATTCTTGCTTTTTTGATAGCTTTAATGAGGATTTTGAAATCAGATATTTATATTAAATGCTAATTGATTCTTTCTTTTTTGATTGAGGCTTTGAATATTCGGTGTTGTGCCTAATTTTTGATTTCTTTCTAATTGGTGCAGATTTTCAGGCTATTTGTTAGTATCAGAATTATTGCAAGTAGTTGCAGATTTTTAGCTTATCCTTGTAAGTATTTTTTTTTTTTTTGTCAGAAATAACTTTTTAATTAATGAATTGTATCAAAGTACAATATCCGTATAGCCGGAGAAAGAGTTTCTTTCATTCAAGAAAGTTTATCATCTAACCGAAAAGCAAGCAAGTTGCTTCCGGACGCTTAGACAATATAACTTTAATGTCTGAATAGAAAACCCACCAAATAAGGCCTCGTTAAAACCCCGCAAGAGTAAAACCCTATGGGACAAAAACTCAGGGGGGAAAAAGAGTGCCCTACAAAAATACATCGTTAACATAGAGATTGTAAGTATTTAAAGGTCCATTGAAAAATAAGAAGAGGGAGAAAATATTCCTTATCAATAATCAAATGATATCAGTGAGCTCTCTCTCTAATTGAGCTCTCAGTATTTTCCTATTCTTGCCATCAGCCAAACAAAAAATAGGGAGAGGTAGGAAGAATTAGAATAACACCCCTTTTAGGGAAGGATAAAAGGTCCCGTAACTCAATCCAGAACTCAGGCACCTATCAGATTGTGCAAAAAATAAGGATATAAGACACGGATTAAGAAGAACTGACCTAAAAGAGAGCATGTCACGAACTTTTGGAGCACGTGGCATATTCATGTATAAGGAATTTGTAAAGAAAGTGATGCGACGACGAGCTTCTATATTCATAGGCACATTAATGGCTGATTCCTTGACAGTGAGAAGCAAATGAAGTCTAACAACCTGGAAGAACATGAAGACAAAACAGACATAAATAATCCTGTATCAACCTGTAAGAACATGAAGAAAGACATAAATGATCATGTATCAATTAGGACAATAGTCTGAGCAGAAACCTTCTCTCTCCAGGATCGATTATGAGTGAGGCGAATATTGATACTCTCAAACTTTTCCTTTTTTTCCTTTTTGCTATCTTGATTATCCATATCGTCTGGATGAGACTTTTCAATAATTCTGTGATGACAAAGGAAAGTTAGGATATTCGAACTCATTCTAAAGCAAGAATAAATAGGTAAATGTACATAAGGATGTGTTTCATCAAAAGTTAAACTCACTCGTGTCCGCTGTTCATAACGTCTTGCGTAATAATCTCCATAATATCTTGGAGTACGTTAATGATTGTAGATTTGTATTGCTCGCCATCGTCATAATCTTCTAGCTGCATATGTGATTAAGTATAAACTAGTAAAAAAAGCTCCTTGCTCTTCGGTTCCATGATTGAGAAAAACAAAATTACAGTTATAATAAATTATGTTGAGAGTAACACGTTACCAGAAGATTTAAGAACTTTTCTAACTTATCATTCAGCAAAGGCAAACCACTCATCCGAAATTCATTTAAGAATCTCTGCTGTTGTATGCTAACATCTACTTCATGGCATATCTGCCTAATAATCCTGTAGAGGGAAATAAAAGATAATGACAAGGCATCTGTGCACGCACATACAAATATAATCTTGTCACTTTATGAGATTCGTATTGATTGAACACAAATCTACAATAGTAATAAGAATGCTTAGTGACAGAACATTGTATTTGATTGTTGGCTATTATGAATGTCAAATAATATTTCATTCTAATTTAATGTCACTGGAGAATGAAAGAAATGTGCAAAAAGATCATTATTTAAATATAATAGCAATTCACCACTAGGTAAAAAGAACAATACCAGATAGTATTCATTGGTCATAGTTATTACTTATTTTAATATCTGAAGATTTGCCATCAAAAGTTTAAAAAAAGAAACTTGCAAAGGGAGTGTGATCTGACTTACATCTTATCTCCTTGATCTTCGAGAAGGCCATATAGCACCTCCCTTAGTGTCTCATAACATTCTATAACTGCTGAATGCATATAATGATCAGCAGTAATCTTCCTAAACAAATCAGCATCCTCCTTTTTCTTGAAATCTTTTGCCATGTCCAATGCAATTGGAATCTTATATAAAGAAGCAAAGAGTAAATACAAGGAAATCCAAGGACATCTAAACACACTGTACAATCATGGGGTCATCACCTTACTAGCAAGCAAGAAAGGAGGCCACTGGACTACAGAGACTGTACTATTCGACGTGTAAGGTACAAGTAGCAGATCTCTCTCCCTAGAACAGGAAAATTAATTAAATTAATCAAGAGGATCTCAGAGATTGAATGAACTGCTTAATTTGTTTAAATATAATCAAAGAAATTTCGACCTATTGCTTATGAGGTCCTCCATTCTCATAGAGAAAATGAATTCATTCCACACCTGGGAAAATTTGGCAGAACTCTTCTTTCCCATTGGATCATCCTGATGGAAAGTATTATGCAAAGCAGAATAATGTATTGCTCACATAAAAATTGCATGACTAAATTCTACTAATGTAAAAGATAAGTGAATATGGTGGATTGGAATTACCAATTGCTCTATCCTGGCCATTTCTTTAGAGTATGGAACAAGACGTTTACGGAAAGCTGAAGGTACAGAATCAAATCGAGAGCGTAACATCCCAAGTGTCCGTACCTAAATATATGTTTAATAAACTTAAAAGTAAATGTCAAGAGAAAATAATGTGCTAGGTACAGAATCAAATCGAGAGCGTAACATCCCAAGTGTCCGTACCTAAATATATGTTTAATAAACTTAAAAGTAAATGTCAAGAGAAAATAATGTGCTAAATTGTGGCAAATACTGTACCAAGCTTGAAACTAGTACACAAAACTGATAAATGCTGTCTAAAGGTTACTAACCTCACCCAGGTGGCTGAATGCTCCATTGACCCCTCCAATAATCGTCGCATAAATTGCATACCATATCTGTGTATCCATGAAATAGACCTAGAACACACCATTTTCTCTGGATTCAGAACTACCACAAAACAGAAACAAGAAGCCAAAAAACTCTTTATAGCCACTTACCATGACAATAGGAGTCCATATAGCAATAACGATGCCAATATTGTGAGTTCCTGCATCAAATGAAGAATAGTTGGGAAATAGCCCTGATAAAAATACGGGAGAAAGTAATCTGCATGTACTTAATACAACAAATTTCATTTTTTAAGTTATTGACATATTACCATTTGGAAAGAACTCGTGCCATTCATAATTACCAACATTTACCCTCATGATCACCTTTGTGGGTGCAACCAATGGCAGTATCTACACAAAAATGACAGAAAGAGCAAATAGCTTCTCAGGAGCAAAATCAAATGAACGTTCTAAAAAGCACTCTGAATAATTGACATAAAAACTAGATATGACTAAAATGAACCTTTTCCTGTGACATTAAAATTACTGTGATGTCAAGCAAGTGCATGCCCTCCAGATAAAGTAATTCTTAATGGAAAAAAGGCTGGGTGCTGACAAACTTTACGCAATAAATTAAAAGGTGACCTAAAAGCTGGACTAGTTTAGATCAGATTTCGTGTCTCATGTTTTTACAATGAATTGATATCCTAATTATAAGCATACGAATGCAAAATTCTTGCAGTGACTAAATGTACACGTTCCATTTGGGACTACCTACTAAAATATCATGTTCATCTTTCTTTACTATGTAATTATATCCAAAATAAACAATTTCATGTAATAATATCCAAGAAATAATATTACCTCCACATAGTAGCTGAATGCCAGCTTGCTAATCAACAGCGTAATCCAAAACATAGTGTACCTAAACAGATTGGTATTGTTCCGTCGAAGGATGAGGAATTATGAAGAATTTGTAAGTTATAACGCCACATGATGAACATTGATTACTCTAAAAATAACTGCGCAAATAGGTCATCCTGCTAGTGCTCGTAAAACTGAGAAAGGGAAATAGAATATACTTACTTTAGAAGGGAAAACATGTCTTCATGCATGCCTCTTCCAACATAGAGCTTTGGCTGAGTAAAATCAATAAAAGTTGAAATTACATATGATCAAAAAACTAATTTCCCTAATTAAAAATACGAAGCTTCGTTTTCTTGCCTGCGCCCACCACATAAGAAGACTAATTATTCGCCAGTTTGACCGCTCCATGGATCTTCGCAATGGAGGAAGCAGAAACATTAAGACAGCCAAAAGGTTGGGTATTAGATAAATTGCAACACAATAGCTAAAAAATGATTGAGCCCGCCAGTTTCCACCCAAGGTACTGAAAAATTTCACAATTCCTGTTGGGTTCTGGAACGATCTTGAGTAGCTAACTGACAGGAGAACAACCCAAAATGCAGCCACTAAGAATTTCAGAAGGTAGCGAAGGATCTGGCTCCATTTCAAGCTTCTCCAAGCATTGAAACTAAGTATTATATCTAGGGTAGCTGTAAAACATTTGGTAAAGTAATAATCAAACCAAAGGGAAAAATCGATGATTGCTTAAAAAAACAACATTCGTGATAACATTTTAAAAAGTCCCAAAGGGTGGAAATTTCAAATACCTTGTAGAAAGTTGAGATAAGTTAGAGTGACAAAAATGCTTAAAATGCTTTTAAAAACGTCAGCTTCAAATATGACAGCAAGAGATCCGTTATGATTCCATGCAACAATCACCATGGCCTGAAAGAAAATGTTGTATAGCCAGTTATCAACTGCACAGATTCTTAAAAATCCAGATCTCAGTTTTGGAATTACCTGAAGCGCCAGTATGAAAAATATCCACATCCGATCAAAACTTCTATATAGATGCAAAAATGTTCGAATTTCAACAAAATTGGTCTTAGGCTTCCTCTTTCCAGTAGTAACCTGATTACGTTCCTGAAAATGTAAGACATTTTTCAGAATTATTTCAGAAACTATACTAAGATAGCTCAAGTAAGTCATGATAAGCTTAACACAGTGTGACAAAAAAACTGAGGAAACATTATTAGTTTATTTGTATATTCAATTCTATGAATTGCAGATGGTTGGCTGGTTGTTGTATTCATTATTCTAGTAATTTTTCTGTAACATCCAACCAGATCATTTTGCTGTTCTTCCCCAATGTGCATTAGCTTCTCTGTGAGAAGGCATAGTTCTCTTAGAGTTCCCTTGTATTTTGGATCAAACTTTACATTCCTAAACACTGAGATTGGTCTAAGCACTTTTCACAAATTTAACCTATGACTTTAGCAATATGTAGTTGTTATTTCTACATCTTCATTGGAGTAAGAGAAAACTAAACCCAAAGTCAAAGCCACCGAGTTGAAAACAGAGAAAAAAATCAACAGCCTACATTGCAACTTGTCGTAAGCTATGTTTCTACTTTAGTGGTGTTGAACAGAGTAGGTACTATAAATAAGTTATAACCCATATCTAGAGCTGAAGCCAGATGTAAGAGTAAAATATTCACTTGGGTGAAAAATGGGTAGTGTAACATAATCAGATCTTTAATTTATAAAATGCCAGAGGTAAGCTTGATTAAAACATGAGCATTACGGAATATTGATGCTTTCTGAATCCCAATATCATTTAAGCATACGAGCACTTCAACTCTGGGCATTGCCAAACCCTAAAAAAAAGATTTAAAGCGGAGATTTGGAATTTTAACTATTTTGCACACATATTGTTAGGTTTTACGTACTTTCCCAAAGACACCATTAGCTCTCAGTCATAAATATATATGTTTGGCACAACCAAAAAGTTCTTTTATTTAATTTCATGCATATTTATAATCAATAAGTAATATTATCTTACTAAAGTAATCTTTATGCAGTTCACTGCTACAACTAAAATACACAAATTGTTGAAACAAAACTGAAGCATACAACTTCACGCAGTTTCCATCCCAAAGATGTATTTACGTAAGGGTCTACTATACATTACCGAATTAGCAACTGGTTTATCGGGTTGCACAAAAAAGTCGGCCTTTTTGTCCATTGGCCATCCAAGCTTAAAACATTTGTCAGTCCTGAAAAAGGAAGGATTATGTGCAAGTTGTTAATATATATTAGCAATAAACAAGAAATATTGGATAATCAGTATTACTACCAGAAATATTCATTGAGATCGTCATAGTTTCTCCATGATGAATGGCTTGCTTTGCCATTTTTGTTTCTCCTTGCTTCCTATTAACACCGAAAATTTCTCAATTAAGATAAACACTTTCTTGAAAATTGCATTAAGTACTGCCTCTCCTCCAAATCCAAATGACGTCTTGAAATAAATTAACAAATCGAGGGAAAAACTTCCTTCCACAGCGCCTAGTCTTAGATAATTTACGTACATAACAGTTTATTAAGACTTATTTAGTGGACACAATTTTTTGTACTTTCTGACATCCTGCTAGGTGACAGGATATAATTAAGAGCATATAGTCAATCAACTACCTTGCGCAAGACCTCATAGATAGGAGTCACAACCTCTCGGAGAAATGATTCTTCGTCACGTGGTGCTGATTGATATGCACCTCCACTTACTGGCTGGACATTACTAAACAATATTCCATGGATTTCGTTTGACATCTGGATTATTAAAAAAGTCACATTCAAATTTTAAAGCCAAATAACCTGTGAACTAGTAGTATAACTTCTCAGTAATATAGCATGACATTGAAAAAAAGCACAGGGAAAACTGTAAGAAAATTGCTGGTAAATTTTTGATATATGCCTTCCTTTTTATGTTATGAATAAAAAATTTACGCAACACCGCCAAAAGGGAGATAAATATAGGAAAGAAACAAAACAGTTCTATAGAAGTTGCAAATCGCACTAAAGAAAAGTCAGTCAAGAGAAAACTACGCTATAGTTTATGTTGACAAATGAGGCATGGAGGCCTTGCTCTTGAGTTTTAACGTGCTGGGATAAAGAATCCAGAGGTTAATATGATAGAATGGATGGACAGCTTGGCTTCCCACCAAAGAGCGCGCAACTCTAACTTAAGGCCATAAACATCCTATAGGAAAGAAACAAAGCAGTTCGATAAAGTTGTAAATCGCACTAAAGAAATGTCGATCAAGAGAAAACTACACTATAGTTTACATCGACAAATGAGGTATGGAAGCCTTGCTCTTGAGTTCTAACGTGCTGGGATAAAAAATCCAGAGGTCGATATGATCAAATGAATGGACATCTTTGGCTTCCCACCAAAGAGTCCGCAACTCTAACATAAGGCTAGAAACATCCTATCACACATATATCAGCTATTACTTCTCATTATGAAGAATCCCATCACTGTCTCATAAGGAACCTCAGATTGTAATAGAAAGTGATGCAATCATCAAAACTTCAGTGCATAAAGCATCTGTCCACGATAAAGTTAATATACTGTAAAACAATTGAAGGAGTTTTGAAAATCGGTCATGCTACCATCACTGCAAAACAATTTAAAGAGTAAGGAAATATAGTAGCTTTTGTACAGAACAAAGATGCTTTAACATAATATTAATTAGAATAATGTGTATATGTAGGTGATGAAGAAGATAAGATGTAAAAGTAATACAGTTGTTAGTGAGACCTGCTGAATTACAATATTAATAATAGGAGTTAGATATCAACAGCCCATAATCCTAGTTAAAATATTTAAATTACAAAAACTCAAAAATAAACCAACAATTTTCCTGGTTTAAAAAGGAACATTAATCACATTTTTCTGACAAGTCTTAAGAAACATACCTTATGGAAAATATAGCATATGCACTCGGGCATAAATCGAATATTTGATGCTTCTCCCCAAATAAGAAGAAAAAGGCCAATGTAGATAAGTTCTAGCTGTTGCCTAGCAGAACCATGTGGAAACCTGGATAACAGAAAAGACATATAAGTTGGGGCACAGACACACACACACATAGTAATATAACTGAGAATTTTAAGGTGCTCAAATATATAAAAACGCTTATAATGTCATGATCTGAACTTGACATACATAATATTGGATGGACAGTGCAAATAGGCACACCATGATCGATAATTCTTGAAAATTTTATCCATCAAAAGATCTACAGTATTGTTATCCAACTGCAAGAAGTTCATTAAAAATCTTTAACATTTCAGCAAAAGTATAATTGTGCAGCTTATGTTGCTACGTGGAAAGATGTTTCACAAATATGCGCATAAACAAGTGAAAAGAGGATATACCAGCTCAGAATCCTCATAATTCTTATTCCTTGAGTCAATGTTGGCAAGTAGTAATATCAAATGCTCCCGCTGATTAGCAACGTTTCCTTTCTTCATTTGCAAATGACGAGTAAATAGTCAATAATCAGTCATATAAGCTGGTTCCGACCTCATTCATTTACAGTAAGATGAATGGAAGTTGAAATCAAAGTGTCAGAAGACTCAGAACCAATGACCCATATTTCGTAGGAACCATAAATAATGTGTCATGCAGTAAAGGTAATCTTCTACATTTTTTCAGCAATATGCATAGTAACTTAAAAATCAGAACTCTGCTTTGTAAGGAAATACCCAAAGCAATGGCAGCACCAATGTTTTTCACAATAGACACACATCCAACAGTAAATTCGAATAAGAGTTGTTAAAAGGCTGTTCGATATATTTCGTTTTATGATTTGAAGTGCGATCAAAATCTACTCTCTAGTATGTATATATATATAACATATGTATATGTAAGTTTCACTGTACACCTAAATTTCATGATGCTAGTACTCCAGATTTATTCTTTTTTTCTCATTTTAATTTGAGAACTCCGTAGGTACAAATTTAAATGCCTTTAGGGCCTCAGACCTCCTAGTGTTGGCATCTAACTGGCCAAATATGTGAGTAAAAGGTGGAACGATCCTGATCACTAATTTTACAATGTCATGTTTTCTAGAGAGCTGTCATCCTATCTACCTTGACTTAAGGAAGGAACGGGGGTTAACAGCTGTAAAATTAAATGTCGAGCAAAAATTACAGAACCACTCATCCCAATGTAATGCTTCCTACATGCCCTATCTTGCTTATGCGACAAATTAAGTAACGAATATGTGAACCTGAAGTGTAATGGACATATTTTAGCATTAGCACCATACTTTTGGCTTATCATGGTTGATGAACAATAAAGCAGTAACTGCAGTTGGTAGTGGAATGAACAGCCTACTACTTTATCCTCATATTCTTTTACAGATTAGTTAGGTCTTTAAACTCCTTGAAAGTAATTGCTAACATGCTCCTTAACTGGGTAGGTTCATTGACATACTGAAATAATGATCCAGGACTACAAAAAGGGCAGCCTATAGTATCAAAATACCTGAAATCCAAAGATAGTAGAAAGCCATTCAAGTATATCATTGACAGATTTATCTGTGTCTTCCGGCATCCTGAGTACTGGAAGATTTTCTACATTCCGCAAAGCCCGAAGTGCTGCCTTAATCTGCATAAAGACAAACAAACCAAATAAATTTTTTAATTAATTAAATATAAGAAACGTAGCAAGTAAAACTTGATATGGAATGTGATGAAAAGTGGTATTCAATAACAATAAACTGTTATTGGTCAAAATTAACAAATTCAATTGCACAAGTGCATTTGATGGTTGAACCTCTGGGAGTTCCATAATTGCTGGTTTGACTCCGACAGCATACAGGGGAAGAATGTTATAATGCTCATGTTGCTCTTTTTTTTCCTCAACTTCCTTAGCATATTTTTGGGTCTGTAAAAGCCACATCAATATACATGCTTATATTGTACTTAATGTCAGGTTTAGCTTTATTTAAATGTTCTGTAAATGGAAATTGTTGGAGAACATACATCTGCATCAACTTTTGCAGAAGGAACAACTGTTCTGAGCACATCGTACAATACAGTTGCAATTTGATAAATCTTAGCCATCTCCTCCCTTCATTGAGAGATATCAATGAACAGATAAATGACAGGTACAAAACAGTAAACCTGATATAGTTCAAATTCAAAATATATACAACAAGCGTACGGTTTTTTGGTATATTGGCCCTCTTTGATATTCTTCTCGTAAAAGTACTGGTAATATTTCTGGATCTCTCTGGGATCATTTTTCGAAAGTTGTGGTTTTGTTTCCAGTTCCTCCTGCAACCAAGGGAAATGTAATGTTTAGTATTGAAGATATATTTGTGATTGTTGAAAGGCCCACCAGTTCACACGGGATATTTTTCCCCAAATACTACCATCTCTCATAGGCATGGTTTTAAATAATCACACAGTAAGAGGAAATGCAATGATCATGAAATACCTTCTCAAGTCTATGTAACAAATAGGTCTTGAACTGTCGCACACCACGTCCACTCGACTTTGGATCCATCCCGTGAGCCTTTTCAAATGCATGGAAACGGCCTAATTAGAAAAAAATGGATTGAAGCAAATCAATTAAAAAGAAAGAATAGTTCTACTAATTAGCACAAATTCCTTCACATCGATTTATCAAAACGCCTTGTATCGAGAGAACTGACATCAAGTACATTGCAGCATAGCATGACTAATCAGCTGAACTAGTTGAGGGAATATTTTTGTTAGACTTCAATTCGTATTGCTTATGAATCATTAAAAGAAGGGTAAAAAGATGGCAATAATAAGTTCACATTGAAATTTGACCTTAAAATCTTGCAAAAACCTAATATGTCATTTGAAATACGAAAACTGGAGATCCAAGGAAACTCAGACACCCATCCTGCCCTTTTTGTCTCCTTTTCTGCTAACTTTGGCATAGTTCTTTTTAGAGCATCTCCAATAAGAAGTTTCTTTAAGGATTGCCAACCTATGTCAAATCAACATTTATATTATATTTTATTTTCTCTTACATCCATGTCATTGTTAGCAACTTTTATTAAAATTTTACTCCAATAGTTGGCAACTTCAAAAGTCGCTATGTGGTCCCCATATACATTTTATTTTAAAAATTAAAAATATCAAAAACATAAAAGTGAATAGAGGTAAATATGTTTTGGATTGTTTAATGAGTTTTATCCAAATTAGGAAGTTGCCAACTTTTGGCAACCTTGCAAGGCAACCAAGAGGCAACCTCCCAACTCCAATAGGTTGGCAACCAAGGTTGCCTTGTCATGTAGACTTGACAACCTTCTTAGCAACCCCTATTGGAGTTGCTCTTACTGACCAATAAATAGATTGTAACACATGAACGAGTCATTTCTTACAGCATATAGCTCTAGTATAGCTCTATGCATACACTATGAATTATTGACCACATTACACTGAGAAAAAAAAGTGTTTACGACTGTTGGGAAAGCATGTTGTATGAAAATGCTTCAAACATAAAACGAGAATTAAATCTAACATCAAATGGGACTATGAAACTGCACAATTAAGGTTGAACATCCTTATCAAACTTGAGAATGCATAAGTCCTAACTTTACCAATCTCATTAATAAAAAGTATAAACAAGGAAACTATAAATCCACCAAGTCCCAATTAAAATCCACTATAATCTTGTTACAGCTAAAATACTCTAGCTTTACATTCTTCTCAAGTTCCAAATACTAACATTTTACACCCTGTCACCCTAGTCCAAACCATTAACCTATATTTACACACTGAAAACAGTGCATAGAAAAAAAATGACAAAATCACAAAACTCTAACACATACATACATAAATCAAACAACATAAAATCAAGAAACATAAAAATGGCAAGAATGAAGATAAAAAAAGATCTTACACAAGTAAGCAACCCTAGGGTTCTCCTTTTCGACTTCATTCGCAACACGAAGAATAGGAGCAATGGATGCAAGAGAAGAAGGAACAAGCTCACTATCAACAGCAGGTTCATCAGGATTAGCATCAATCATAGTAGGCAACCTGGACATAGTCCTGGAGAGTGATCTAGGTGGGCCCACATCATATTTGGTCCCACTTCCACTAGCCATCTTCTAATTTGCTTCCACAAAACCCCTTGAACAGTAGCTAAAACCCCAGCAACAAGAATGGTGAAATAGTATATTGTGAAGTTATATCTAATAAATGGTATTGTAAGGTTGAAATACCTCGGAAAAGTAAACATGGTTGAATATATATAGAACAATGGAGATTCTTTAATTGTATGGTGGGACAATGCAGACTGATAAAATAAAATAAAATAAGAATGGTTTGTTTCTCCTCAAGAGCAAGTAAAGAATTGAAAAGGAGAGACAAGAGAAGATTTTGTAGACTACTTGTAGTACTAGTTAGTGCTTTTGCTTTAATCTCAAATGGAGAGTGTGTGTATGTATGCATATATAAAAGGAGTTTGATTCAACTAAGGAATTGCTTTTGCTGTGTTGTGTAATGTGGTTTTCCTTTTTTAACAGTGTTTCTTTATTAATATAGTTAGAGGTATGCAAAAAGATAGAAAGAGAAAAGAGACCATGTTAGTTTTGCTTTTTAGTTAAAATTTTAAACCATTTTGTCCGTTGTTATTACCGCCTCTTTTCCAACATCCCCCATCATTATCACTTACAAGCTGCTGGGTATTCCAAGTTCAATGATAAACACCAAGATTTTCTTTATGGGATGTGAGTTTGAATTTATGGGATGTGAGTTTGAATAATTGAATGTGATTGTAAATCTTGTGATAAGGTGATTGCTTGAATGTAGACCTGTCAAATACGATAATCGGATCGGTTTCGGAATTGAATCCATTTTTCGGTTTTGATATATATGGATAAAATTCGGATTCAATCGAATCTAATTTGGTTCGGGTTTAGTATCGGTTTTACAAAATTTTAATCGGTTTCGATTCGGTTCGGATCGATTTCATATTAAAATTGGATAAATTTCGATTAAGATCAAATAAAATTTGGTTCATATCTTTTCGGATTGGATTTTGTCGAAAAAATTTGATTTCAATTATGTTGTATCAATTTTAAATTATCATTGAAACTAAATAAATGTCATTAGTAAATTTGTAGAAGTATAGTTATAACGCGAAAATAAATACTCAATTGAGTAATATAAAACTTAATTATTTTTTGAATATTTAATATTATTTTTTCTAGTCTCTACTTGGATTGGATCAGTAATATAAAATAATATTTTTGCTAAATATATAATATTATAATTTTAGCAAAATAACATTTACTATGTTATACATTGTCTATTTATTTTTAAAATATGAGTTATATTCACCTTAATTTTCACTTCTCATAAAATTAAAAGTAAATTTCGGTTTTAAAATTTTGTCATTATAGAATACACACTATACCATATATAATTTGTTTTTAATACCTATTTTCTAGAATAAATAATATCATTCGTTTTTATTTCAAAAATAAAATATTTACTATACATGAATATTTTGATATATATGATATCTTGAAATACTTTTTCCTAAAATATAGAATATTTTGAGTGAGATAGAGAAATAAAATATAATCTCAATAATATTATTCCATCACATAATTTTTGGGTATACGTGTTTTTAGTTTCCAATTTAGAACAGCTATAGTACTTTGAGTCATATTCTGTTTGGATAATATTTTTTTCGGATTTGATCGGTTTCAGATAATCATCGGATTAAATATTTCAAATTATTATCGGTTAGATATTCGGTTAGGGTAATTTTCGGATCGGATGAGATCAGTTTTCGGACAATAATTGGATTTGACTATACCAGATCGAATTTCGGTTCAGATCAATTTTTTTCGAATTCGGTTAAATTTCTGTTAATCTAATTTGGATATAAAATCGGATCTTGGTTCCATAAATTTCCTATCGATTCTTCGGATACAGACCCAATTTACCAGGTCTACTTGAATGCATTTAATTATTAAAAAAAAGAGTTTAACAATATCCTGTAAGGTATTGTACTCCAATGGAGTTTGCTATAATGATTGATTATATTTTAAAAATAATATGTTATTATTATTTTAATTTGTTAAAAATAGAATATCTGATTTCAATATGATAATAGATGATGTGAAGTATAATTACATGTTTTTAAAATTTCGACAAATATAACCAATATAAAGTAGTTAAATAAATTATAGATAACAATTACATGTCGTTGGAGATGAATATTTTTTTTATTCCCAAAAGAAATATTTTTGGCAGTCCACCTAACCTTTTAGCTAAGGGTTATTTTATTCATGATTGGACATGCTCTGATAAGGAAAAACTTTCTTTTGGTGGGGGAGAAAAGGGGTTAATTATAAAAAAAAAATCTCAATTATACAGATAATCATTATTTATTGAGAAAATAGAAATTATTTTGTCATTTCTTAAGTCAACAGTCAAACTAGATAAGAGCGGGAAATTCTGTTATTCTTGCTGAGCTGTAATTAGTTGTCTTGTAGTGTTTAAATACTCTGTATCAGAGTCTCAGAACTCACTTTTCACATTTTTCATTTCTATATGTAACAAACTAAATGAACGAGATATGATTTTCTGGATATTGATTCGCTATAAGATGAAGAACATAGCTTCATCTTCTCATGGTATCAGAGCGAGAGGCTTGCGATCTATTGATTTCCGCCATTAGATATCTCTGGTTTGAAGCTTCTTTCGTAAAACTGTATCTTGTTCTTGTTTTTGATATGTTTCTACATCAGATTCTTGTTAAATTTCTTGAATTGATATGCGATCTTACATTGCTGTTGTTACATCTATGGCTAAAAGTGCATCTTCGTCTTCACAAACTGTGAATTTAGGGATAAATTCTGTGATTTGCTATAATGATCCCTATTTTCTTTCTTCGAATGATAATTCTAATTCTCAGTTAGGTCATATTGTGTTTACTGGAAACAATTATGTGAATTGGAGTCGTAGTGTTTAATTAGCTCTTGGTGCTAAGAACAAGACAGGTTTCATTGATGGATCTATTTCTCGTCCTTCTGATGAATCAGTGGATCTTCAGAAGTGGATTAGAAATGATTATATGGTTACAGTCTGGTTTTTGAATTCAATTGATAAGAATATAGCAGAGAGTTTCATTTGTAATCCATTTGCTAGGGCTTTATGGCTAGAAATTAAGGAGAGGTATGGTTATGCTAATGCTCCTCAATTGTATGAATTTCACAAGACTTTGATGTGTATTTCTCAAAATGATGACTCGATTGTTGATTACTATAAATAATTGACGAAGGTATGGGATCGATTGCAAGTTATGGATCCAATTCCTGATTGTTCCTGTGGTGCTTTAGCAAAATGTTCTTGTGATTTCATGAAAAAGTTGATTGAAGCAGATCAGCTTAAGAAGTTGATTCAGTTTGTTGCTGGTTTGAATAAAGGTTATGATCAAGCTAAGATTAACATCTTGAGTATGGATCCTTTACCAACTGTTAATAAGGTTTACCACATGTTGCAACAAATTGAGAGGCAGAATTCTATAGTTCATTCACAATCTACAGAAATGAGTGCTTTGATGAGTATGCAGAACAACAATTCTTTTGGTATTAAATCTCAGAATTGGACTGAAAGGCAGAGTGTGTAAACTTGTAACACTATAACTAATGTAACTCAATTAAAGGAAAAGATACTTAACCAGAAGACAATCAAGAACAAGAAGTCACAAGGAATCAACACTAAATGAAGACAAGGTAATTGATACAATTGAACATGTTAACTATGATCAAGCCAAGAAGAAATCATTGAGAGAAGTTCAAGTCAAAGTTGTTCATGCCTCAGTGATTTGGGAAATCAAGAATCAAGATCATAACTATCAGTATCAATAAGACCAATTGATTTCAAGTGAACAAGAAGAAAAGCGAACATTGGAAAGCCTTGTTACTAAGTGAATATGGTAATTTATTAAAGAAGCAGAAACACTATCAAGACTAGTCACTTATGAACCAGACCTGTGCATCAAGTGTCAGGACATTGATAGCAAGTTTATGTCAGTAATAAAGATCCATGTTCAAGAGCTTGTTGAAGAATAAAGAAGACATGAAGATATCACAAGTTCAAGATGTGCATTGAAGTTTCAAGTTGAAGACCAGAATATTTTCTAAGTACTAAATATTCTAGATGACCAAGTAGAATATTTCTAAGTAGAAGTTCTACTTAGAAATTCGAGATGGCTAAGTAGAAGTTCTACTTAGAGTGCAGCTTCAACATGACACATGGCATCTTCTGATTGGCAGATTTCCAAGCTTTCAAGATAAGGCAAGATTTATGTGGACATCATTGGGCCACGTATATCTTAGTCTTTGAAGACTACAGGACATAGATTACATGTAGTATAAATAGAAGTACTTGTGTAATATTTTATTTAAGAGAGCAATAGTTAAGAAAAACACAAGAAAAAGAGAGAGAGTGCATTCACAGAGCTTAGTATCATTCACTTCTCTCTGAACTTCTGTAATACTTTGTAATGAATGTTGTAGCAACCATTTCAAGTTATATATAAGAAATATATTCCTTTAATCTGCGTGTTCATTTATTGCATCGTATTTATTGCTTCTCATATTCGAAAAGTTGTATTCACCCCCCCTCTACAACACATTTGGACCTAACAATTGGTATCAGAGCGGATGTTTAACATACAAAACATAGATCCTTGTGTTTGGTAGAAGAATCGTGAGTTTTCATTTTCTAGATCTACTTTTCTAAAATTCTAGAAAAGTGAGCTTTAATTCGTTTGTAGTGAAAACTCATCCGGAAAAATTATTTAAATACTCCAGGTGTGATTATTTGGCTTGGGGGTATTTTAATTAATTTTTGTGAATTAATCTGGGTTCGTTGATATTTGGTGTTCTTGAGTGTTCATCATCTGTTCTTATCAAAGAAGACAACCCAACAACTTTTTGATCTCCTTTTTCAAACAGATAAATAGTAAAAGAATAAAAAGGTGTTTTTGGACTTTTGATTTGCATTATTCACGGCCGAAAGTGTAACAAGACATACTCATTACCTAGCACGTGGGTTAGGTGGATTAGGTGAGTAAAGCATCAAAGTCAAAAAGGTGTTAAAGAGATAATATTGTTTATTCAATATTAAAGTAATCTGCAGAAAATTTATTCTAAGGACAAAAGTTCTACATAGAATTTCGACTTGAGATTTTCTACATAGAATTTCGACTTGGACAATTTCTACTTGGTGAAGTTCGACTTGAGCAAAATTTCTACTTAGAGAAATTTCGACTTAGGCAGAAGTTCTACATATATATTCTACATAGCCTAGTCTTGGGTACTTAGAAACTTTTTAGTGACCAAAATTGAAATGGCTCCTAAAAATACATTCAAGATCCCAATGTTCAACCGAGATCACTATGAAGAATGGGTTTTCAGAATGAGACTCTACTTGGAGACAGTTAACCCTGAATATCTGGAAGTCCTTGACAAGGGTAAATTTGTTCCAATGGTGGCTATTCCTGCACGTACGGAAGGAGGCGAGGTTATACCATCTCGGTCCGAGCCTAAAAAGGCAGCAGATTTTTCAGATGCCGACAAGGAGCAAATAGCTTATGATACTTCCGTACGACAAACCTTGATGGAATCCCTTGATCATGAAATGTTCAACATAGTCAAAGGTCTGACTACAGCAAAGAAGATTTGGGACAAGATAGAAGTTGTCATGGAAGGATCTGCAGAGGTTAGAAGCAACAAGACACTTATACTCAAGATGGAGTATGACACCTTCAGAATAAGAAAAGGAGAAGGCATAACAGACGTCTATCTAAGATTCAGTCAGTTGGTATTGGATTTGAATCTGAGAGGTGTTACTCTCCCCATGGTTGAGACCAATACGAGATATCTGAGGAACCAGCCAAAGAGCATTGAACATAGGGTCTACGCAATCAGAGAAACCAGAGATTTGCATACAACTTCTCTGGAAGAATATTATGGAATTCTAAAGACCTATGAGCTGGAGACACTTCAAGATCAAGCATGGGACAATGATTCAAAAGGAAAAGAAACTGCATCAGGATTAGTTGTTGATGAGGAAGAGTCTAAGAAGGCAATGGTTGCAGCAAAGCCTAAATCATCACTTGCACCACATCAAGTTGATAATGATGACGAGTGCACATCTAACAGTGATGATGACTACTTCACCCAAGAAGAGCTGGACAACATGGACGATAGTGTCGTGGCATACATGGCAAGGAAGTTCAGCAATATGAGATTCAGAAAGAGCAACCGACCACAGAGAAATTCTTCATCTTACTATCGGGATGCTAGGGGTGGTGGTAGTTCGTCAGGCTACCAAGGTAAAGGCAAGAACACCAGCTACAAATCTCCTTTGGATTTCAAAATGAAGTTCAAATGCTATAACTGTGGAGAAGCTGGACACTTTGCTACGGACTGCAAAAAGCCTAAACAGACTTATCCAAAAGAAACATATGAAGCCCTCAAAAGCAAGTATGAATCGCTGGTGAAGGAAATACATGGAAAAAGAGCTTTATTAGTAACAGAAGGAAGAGCTTGGGATGATTCAGATGAGGAAGATGTTACTCATGTATCAAACTTTGCCCTCATGGCTGAGACATCAGAGGAACCAGAGGTACCAGTTCTAACCCTTAAAGTAGAAATGTCCATTGATGATTATAAGGAACAAAACGGGGCTCTTATCGAAGAGATCTATATGTTGTGCAAAAGCCTAGACACTTCTCAAAAGGAACAGAAAACACTTGTCGCCAAAAGCAGAATGCTTGAGGCAAAAGTGGAAGAGTTAGAGGCTGCTTGCACTGTAGATACTTCCCTAAGAGATTTTATTAAATCTTTGGAACATAAGCTCGTCCTTAAGGAAATAGTAGAAGCATGTCTTAGGGACAAACTAGCTGAGTTAGAAACTAAATGCGAAGCTTACAAACTAGCTGCTAGTAAAGTGTATGTAGATAATGACATATTTAAGAAGATAACTGGAGTAGGTGTAGGACTTGACTATTCTAACCTTTCTAAGAAAGAAGGGAAGAGACCTATCGACACTAGTTCCAGTGACCTTAAAAATGAAATTCCTAGAATTTTTAAATCGTCTGTCAAGCCCATCTACAAACACCTTGTTCCTAGAATAGAAGAAGAAGAGACTGAATTGATAGCTAGATATGAGATTGAGATGGAAGATCGCCAGAAAGCACAACCTATAACTCCTATCAAACAAGTTAAAATCAATTTCCCTAGAGATGAATCTAGACCAGGAATAGGAGCTAAGGCTGTTAAACAACAAGGGAAGAAAGGCATAAAAGAGGTTAAGGCTGAACGGATAAAGAAAGCATGCTATCACTGCAAATCTACTGAACATCTTTCTTATGCATGTAAAGCTATCATAAATGTTCCTGCTGCACATGCCATGCCTGCCACACATACAATGAATAATCTGCATCCGAATCATGCACAGTGTGGTCAACCTAATTGTATGCCATGCACTTTTAACATCATGCAAACTTTTGTGAATTTAATGAATGCATCTAGCCAGTCATGCTCAAATACTGCTGCTAGTTCAAACATCAAGAAAAAGCATGTGAGAGCCAAGACTGTCAGTCCTCCTAAAGTTAGGAGTGACAAACCTTCTCCTAGGACTGACAAACATGTCAAGTCTGAGAAAGGAAAGGAGAAAGTCGAAAGCTCTAGTAATGTTAAGAAAAGTGCATCTCCTGTTGTTAAATCTGTTGATTCTCGATCTTATCGAAAAGCCGGGCCCAATCAAAGTTGGGTTCCGAAGAATGTCTAACCAATCTGTCATTGCAGGGCGTTAAGAAGAATAGAAATAAAGTTATATGGGTGCTAGATAGTGGAGCATCGAGGCATATGACTGGAAACAAGTCCCTGCTTACAGAGTTGGTTATGAAAGTTGGCCCTTATATTACCTTTGGAGATGACAGCATAGGTGTGACAAATGGATATGGCAAACTGAAAACTGGCAATGTCATCATTGAAGATATTTCCTATGTTGAGGGATTAAAGCACAATTTGTTGAGTATCAGTCAATTCTGTGACAAAGGTTACGAAATTGTCTTCAACAAGAAAGGTGTATCAATCACTCACATCAAGGAAGGCTCACTGGCTTTGAGAGGATTTCGAAAGGCAGATCTTTTTGTTGCAGACATGGATTCAGCAAATCAGAATGAGGTCACCTATTTCTACAGCAAAGCTTCTGATGATGAAAGTTGGTTATGGCACAAAAAGTTATCTCACTTAAACTTCAAAACGATGAATGCTCTCGCGAGGCGAGAATTGGTGAGAGATCTACCTCAAATGGAGTTCGCTCCGAAAGGACTCTGTGAAGCTTGTGAAATGGGAAAGTCGAAGCGAGCATCGCATAAAAGCAAAGAAATTTCTAGTATTACTGAGCCTCTGCAACTTCTTCATATGGATTTGTTTGGCCCAGTGAATGTCCTATCCTTGTCTAGGAAAAGATATGCATTGGTAATCGTGGATGATTTTTCCAAGTATACATGGGTATTGTTCGCAATGACGAAAGACGAAGTACCTTTCCTAATCATTGATCACATCACTCAAATTGAGAATGTTTCAACACTTACTGTGAAGACGATTAGATCAGATAATGGCACTGAATTCAAAAACGCAGTGCTGAATGACTTCTTTGTATCTAAGGGAATACGTCGTCAGTATTCAGCCCCGAGAACTCCACAACAAAATGGAGTAGTTGAAAGGAAGAATAGAACATTGGTTGAAGCATCAAGAACTTTGTTGTATGATTCGAAACTTCCTCTGTACTTCTGGGCAGAAGCAGTGAGTACCGTGTGTTACACTCAAAATCGATCCTTGATCATAAAAGATAAAGAAAAGACACCATGTGAGCTAATGAACGGCAGAAGACCAACAATCAAATACTTTCATGTCTTTGGAGCAAAATGCTATGTACTTATAGATGATGAAAATCTAGGCAAGTTTGCAGCAAAAGCTCGTGAAGGAATCTTTGTTGGTTACTCCACAGATGTGGTGGCAGCTTATAGGGTGTTCTTAGTAAATGATCGAAAAGTGACTGAAAGCTACAACGTCAGATTCGACGATACCAAACTCCCATCAATTTCAAGAGATTCTAGTGAACCTGAGTCCCTAAAATTTCAGAATCTGGACTTAGAAGAACTTGAAGATGAACCTGAGTTGGTTGTCCCATTAAATGTTCCAAGTGTACGTGAAGAACCTGAGTCTAGTGAACAAGCTAATTCTACAAGATCAGGAGAGACTTCTTCAGTACGAACCGGCAACAACTCAGGGGGAGTAAATAGCAGCTCAAGGACTACTGTTCAAGGCTCGAGTCGAGTTGACTCTAGTTCTGTAGGAGCTGGAACTAACTCAGGGGGAGTTAGTGAAAATAATCAAAGTAGTCAGCACCACAACTCAGAAAGTCAAGCTGAATCATCAAGACAATTTCCAAGAGAACGGGTATAGAATAGAGACCATCCGTTTGAATTAATTATTGGTGATCCAGATGCTGGTGTGTCTACTAGAAGAACTGCAAGAGCTGACCTGGCTAATATTTGCTTATATTCTGGGTTCTTATCCAAGCTTGAACCTAAAGAAATAGAAGAAGCTCTTGGTGATGCTGATTGGGTGATTGCAATGCAAGAGGAACTCAATCAGTTTGAAAGGCAGAAAGTTTGGAAACTGGTACCCCGACCAAAGAACAAATCAGTAATTGGAGCTAGGTGGGTATTCAGAAATAAAATGGATGAAAACGGACTTGTAACTCTAAACAAGGCTCGTTTGGTTGCAAAAGGTTATTCTCAGCGAGAAGGAATTGATTATGATGAGACCTATGCACCGGTTGCAAGACTTGAGGCAGTCAGGATGTTCTTGGCATTTGCAGCACATAAGAACTTCAAGGTTTTTCAGATGGATGTGAAAAGTGCCTTCCTGAACGGAGAGTTAGAAGAAGAGGTGTATCTGGAACAGCCGCCTAGCTTCATTGATCCAGAACTTGTAGATTTTGTGTATCTTCTCTTCAAATCTGTCTATGGCCTCAGGCAATCCCCAAGATGTTGGTATGAAACCCTATCCTTATTCTTAATTGAAAGTGGTTTTACTAGGGGAGTAATTGACAAAACATTGTTCTATAAAAATGTGAAGAATGATTTAATACTTGTTCAAGTCTATGTGGACGATATTATCTTCGGGTCATCTAATGAGCGCTTGTGCGAGAAATTTGCTAAGCTAATGCAGGAAAAATATGAGATGAGCATGATGGGAGAGCTGTCCTTCTTCCTTGGATTACAGATCAGTCAGAGAAAAGATGGTATCTTTATCTGTCAATCCAAGTACGTCAGAGATTTACTCAAGAAGTACAATCTAGAAGATGCATCAGCAGCTAAGACTCCCATGGCTACAGCCACGAAGCTTGTTGAAGACAAATCAGGTAAACCAGTTGACATCACAAGCTATCGAGGTATGATTGGCTCACTCCTCTATTTAACTGCAAGTAGACCCGATATAATGTTCGCGACTTGTTTATGTGCAAGATTCCAAGCGGATCCTAGAGAATCACATCTCATAGCCGTCAAAAGAATTTTTAGGTATCTCAAGGGCACACCAAATCTAGGGATTTGGTACCCAAGAGATACAGGTTTTAATCTAATTGGCTATACGGATTCAGACTATGCAGGTTGCAGGATTGATAGGAAAAGCACATCTGGTGCTTGTCAATTTCTTGGCAGAAGATTGGTGTCCTGGCAAAGTAAAAAAGCAACATACAGTATCTACTTCTACTGCTGAAGCTGAGTACATTGCTGCTGGAAGCTGTGTAGCTCAAATACTGTGCATGAGGAACCAATTGAAGGATTATGGCATGGAGCACAAGAAAATTCCAATTATGTGTGACAACACAAGTGCCATTGCCATAACCAACAATCCTATAGATCACTCAAGAACCAAGCACATCGACATCAGGTATCACTTCATAAGAGAACATGTCGAGGAGGGGACTGTGGAGCTACATTTCGTGCCCACAATGCAACAAATTGCAGATATATTCACCAAACCCCTTGATGAAGTAACATTCAATAGATTGGTTGGTGAATTAGGAATGCTTAACACAAGTTAGTAAAGCCTTCTATCTGTAAAATCCATGTTTATGTTTGTATATGCAAGCTACTTAATCATTATGTGCTTAGACTTTAAAATGCCTAATTAATGATTGTTATAGGGTGCATATAGTGTCATTTTACATGAATTCATTGTGTTTTTAAGTGTCTTTTATAGCACAAATCTTTGAATTTATGCTTGTTAGATTGCATGATCATAGGGGGAGTTAAATTCATAATATTCTAAATTTTGCATGATTTTTAGATGAATTTACCTGTGTTTTTTCATGTAATTAGAGGCCTTAGAATTATCAAGGAATATTTTAATTATGTCATATATTAAAATCCTTGAATTGATATTTATATTAATTTGGCAATATTAAGTGTTGAGTTTTTCAAGAAGAATTGTCAAATTATTCTAAGTATCTTCAAAATTTCGAGTTAGTCTCTATCTCGAAACTCATCTCGAAATTCTACTTGGATTTCGATTTGAGCTTCCAGAGTGAAGTTTTGAAAATTCTAAGTCTGGGAAGAATTTCGAGTTAGTCTGTATCTCGAAATTCATCTCGAAATTCGACTTAAGATTCGAATTCGAGTTACCAGTGTGCCTATTTTTTTCTTCAAAATATTCCGGATAATGTCTATCTTACTGGGGATATTTTTTGAAAAGATCAAGTCTGAGAGAATAACTTCGAGTTAGTTAATAACTTCGAGTTAGTCTCTATCTCGAAACTCAACTCGAATTTCGACTTGATGTTCGAGATAGAGTTCTCAGTTGGTTAAGGGGATTTTTCGAGTTAACTTCTTACTCGAAACTTATCTCGAATTTCAGCTTGAAATTTTGAGATAGATTTCCCTGGTGGTTTTGCTGCTTAAATAGTTAAAAGTGTTTGTTCGAGTTAACCTATCTCGAAATTCATCTCGAAGTCCGACTTGATAAATTTCGAGATAGACTTCGACTTAATAAGTTCGAGATAGAGTTCGACTAAAGTGTTCCCTGTATGTACTTAATGTTTTTCACTCTTTTTAACAGGGGCATTTCTGTCATTTCACATTCATGCCTATATATACATCTCTAACTCGATGCTTTCATTCACTTTTACCTAATTCATTTTTACAGCAGCCTCCACATACAAATAGGCGATTTCAAAGTTACAACCACTGATTCGTGATTTTTGTGATTAAACTCATACAGATCTCGAATTAATACCCGATTTTTGACTGCCATTATCTGAGTGATTATTAATATCTGAGTTTGTGTGTTTGTGTATCTGTTCATCTTCCTCGATATATATACATACGTATATACACACACCACTTCACAGACATATACACACGTTTTCACTGGTGTATACACACATAACTTCACTGATTTCACTTATATATTGCAGATTCCGTTAATTGGTTGTTGTTATTCGCCTCTCAGTGATTATTGTCTATAACACGTAGTTTAATTTTTCAAGAGTGACTTTTGGTCTTCTAGTTAAATTAAAAGGGCTATAACTGATAATTCTTTAATTAATTGTTTTTCGAAAATTAAAATTAAAATTTCACATTTTTTTTAAGGAAAAACATTTTAATTAAAATGGCTCACCATTTTTCACTTGCTAAAAATAATTTTTATAATATTTCTACGGAAATTGGTGATCAACTCCCGCGCTTTAAGTTTTGGATACGATTTCTCAATTTGTACTCCAAAGCTAGCCATGTTTTTACTGCTAAACCTACACTAGTACATGATGCTTTACAGCAATTATGGACTAGTGCGGTTACTTTTGGGAGCAAAACAACCCCCTACGGTTTCAGGTTTACCCTAGCGGGTCAGGAATATGAGGTGACTGAAGAAATTGTCAACAGGGTTCTGGAATTCCCGATAAAAGATGCTTATGATCCAGAACCTACAGCTGCAGAATGCCTCAGATTCTTTGAAGAAATAGGATGTTATACTCCGACTGGCCGGATCACTGGAAACATCCAAAAACAATTCTTTCATGTGGAATGGAATTACTTTTTCGAGGCTATCACAAAATGTTTTCGGGCACGCGAAAAAGATTTTCATCAAATTCCAATTCCCATGCAAAACTTTGGAATTGCCCTAGCAAGAGAACTGGATATAAATTATGGACGCATAGTTCTCTCTGAGATAGTGATTGTAATGGGATCTCCTACAAGCAAAGACCTCAACACAACAGATGTTGTCTGCTGGTTTCCTCGGTTCTTACAGATGCTGATTAACGATTTAATACCGAAGGATGCTCTTGCTGTTAGACAGGGATTTGCCAGAAGTCCAACATCTGCACCACTAGGGATGGGCACTAAGTCACTTTCAACAATTGCTAATCAGGATAAACATCACGGAAAACCGACGTCAATTCCTGATACCATACAAACGTGGCTTACATATGATGAAGGAGTTACCACTTTGGCGGAATCATCGCAAGTTTCATCATATGCTCAGAATCCGTCTGCTCATGCTGAGGCATTTGAAGGGATTCCTGATGAGCAAAGCGATGACGAACAAGGTAATGAATCAAGTAATCTCTCTTTGCATAATACTCATTCCTCTTCCTATGTATCTGATTCCGGAACCCAAGAGACTGCTAGCCCGCAGGATCTATCCCAGGGTGAGAGCTATATTTCTGAGTTTGTCATACATTCTTATTCTCGTTCACCCCTGTCACCGGAAACCAGAAAGCCAGCACATGTAAATGTAGGATATGATGAGGAGAGTGACCCCGAAGAGCAGCCTCTTACTCGAAAGAAAGCCAAATTTTCTCATGCTGCTACTTCTAAACCTCAGTCAAACCCTAGTGTGTCACACGCAACCACTCCACCTCACGCGAGTGGTTCTCCCCTTGAACAATCTGCACATAGGGATTTTGGTGAGGATTATGTACCTTTTGAAGATACTGTTGCTTCAAAAGGACATGAAGCTTTAAGAGCTTCAGCCGTACCTTCACCGGTACGTTCTGATGTTGCAAAGAGGATCGGTTCTGATGTTGTACAAGAACCCTTTGCAGCCTCTCAGCCTGAGATTCCAACTCAGGAACCAACAGAAATTGATCCCATAACTGCCAATTATATTGCTTATCCAGTTTCTGCAGGTACTGCTTCATCTTTTGGATCAATCATTGAAGACATACACGAGCGTGAGACAGGGAGTGTGTGTGAGAGGTTAGGGAGAGAGGGACCTTCATTTTTAAGGCCCGAAACCAAGCGCCAAATACTAACAGAACGAGTATTAGAGCGAGGTCACCTAAACCAAACACCGTCCCTTAACATTGAAAATCTTGATACACGTCTTCTATGGAAAATCAGATGAAGCAGTTCGGGCAGACGATGGGCCAGTTAGGGATTAACATTGGAAACAATCAAAGGGCTCTTGATGACTACGCAGCAAGAATGGCAAGTCAAGCTACAGCGTTTGATGCTTTGACAAACAAGGTCAATGACTTGGGCCATGCTGGTGGTGTCTTGGGAAGCACTCTGAATGAGAGGATGGGAGAAATGGAGACTGCAATGCATACAATGGTTGTGGAGATCAGTAGAGTGATGTTCGCAATCAGAAGTTTTGTGCCCCCGGAGTGTTTCGAGCCGCAACAACCTCCCCCCGATGCTGGTGCAGGTGGTGCTAGTGGAGCAGGAGTCTCTGGTTCTGGTTTTGGAAGTTCTTATGCAGCTGGTGGATCTGAAGACCAAGGTGGAGTTCAGGATAACTCACCTAAGGGGGAGAGTGACAAGGAGACGAGACAGCAGGCAGTTCATATCGAAGAAATTGAAGAACATGTTGATCTTGTCAAGGAAATAGAATTTGAGCCATCTGTTGATGAAGAGGCTCTGAGGAAGAGAAAGGGTAAGGCAATAATGGTTGAGCAAGATGAACCATTCGTTGACCTGAGTCATCAGGAAACAGTACAGAAGGTACATGACTCAGATTCTAATATGGAAGACATACCTTTGGAACATGCTATAAAGAGATCTTTGAAGGATCAAGGTGGAGGTGCTGGGATGTCTTTCGGAATGCCTGAAGAAGTTACTGTTGATGAGGAAACCCCTAAGTCTCAACAGTTAGCCTTGGAACAAGCTGAGTTCTTTAAAATGAAGATGATGCAAGAACGTGCTGTGTTTCTAGAAAAGAAAGTGGAGCTACAAGGGAAGCGGTATGATCATGAGCTTGCAAGGCTAGCTGATCCTCAAGTTGATCTGGACAAGAAAAAGGATAGGGCAGAAGTGGGATGAAGCAAGGAAGATATTTATGGGACCCTGTGCGAAAGGAGTTCATAACAAGGAGGCAGATGACCTGTTCTACAACCTGAATTTGAAGAATCCAATGACTATGGACTACATAAGTGCATTGAAGAGATTAATTTCTAAAGTCAGGGTTGGATACAATGCAACGCTTAAGGAGTGGCAGGTTATATTGTCTTTGGTAGAAGGAGTCCCAATGTCTTTCCTATATGTGGATGACCAATTCATAACGAGAAGATCTGCGTCAGAGTTGTTCTTGCTAGCAACAAAAATTCAATACTCTCAATCTGAGAAGCTAAGCATTATGTATAGGGATCAGTTAATGCAGCTAGCAGAGGACAAGGGTCCAGAATTCTCAGCATATCCTAATGTTGTCCGGATGGTAGTTGACAGGAAAATGAAGAGGGTTAGCATGGAGGAAAAGGATTTAATGGAACTTTCAGTGGAATCTCTTAAAGCCGTCTGTAGACAAATGATGAGTAAGGGGTTCGCTTCTGAGCTTAAAGATAAATCAGTGAAGATCATTGAAAGAGTCATATTCAAGAAGAGCAATGAGGTGTGGAAGTGTGATATCATTGCTCCAAACCCTCTAGATAACGTGAAGATTGAACCAGAGCTAATAGAAAAGAAATGGAATATTCTTCAAGCAATGAAGAATGTAGATGAAGCTCTGACTCTTCCTTCTGGAGCACTGGAACAAGGAGAGATAAGAGAGTCAGTTGGCGTTCCAGGAAGAGATAGTGTATACTGGATACACGCTTTTGTTAATGATACAGCTGATGCTTTAGTATTCATAGATGTAGACCAGAATCAAACACTCTTGCATATGAGTAGAAAATGGCTGCTGCAGACTCAAGATGCTGCATTTCTGGAGAGAGTATTATATGTGTTCAAATGGGGCGAAGTGGAAGATAAGTATGTGGAAGAAAAGCAGAGACTCATGAGTTACCTGTCTGAAGTAGTAGTGGAAAATAAGCGAATGGAGAAAGATGCGGCTAATGTCCACAATACTAACCGTGTCAAGGGCTATCCCAAAATGATCTATTGTCAGTTTAAAGCTGATAAAGCTCATTGGAAACCTAAGCTTATAATGAAGAACTTTGAGGACATTCCAAAGATCAGGACTACTCAGGAGGTGGACAAACTCAGAAGGCTTTTCAAACATCCTCACCCAGAGCCCAAGAATCCTCTAAAAATGGAAGCTGTAAGTCTGTTGAATGCTAGGTGGGAGCAGCTTCACGATCCAGTGTACAAGAAAGAACAGCAGCAGAAGGAGAAGCGCAGAAGGCAGAAAGAAGAGAAAGACCAAGCTGCTGAAGCTAGGAAGAGGAAAAGGAATTAGGGTTAAAGGTCAGAGTGGTGTGAACTTGAAGTTGGAAAAACTTCATGTCTTTCGGTTGCTTTAACTCACTTGAGGAAAATTCACCTTAGAGTGAATCCAATAAGGTGATATAAGTTTGACTAAAAGGTATGAAATAATCCAGGTGATAGGAATCATTCAAATGATCTTTAATTTGAGGTTCGAATTCTGTTTCTAGTTTAAGTTCTTTGTATTGTTTTCAAGTACTTTTCAATTGTATATTATTCAAGAATGTAATGTTAATTATCTTTTCTCGTCTCATTGTTTAGTTGAGTTATCCTTCATTAATGTGAATGTCATTGTTAGACAATCAAATAGGGGGAGATTGAAAGGCAGAGTGTGTAAACTTGTAACACTATAACTAATGTAACTCAATTAAAGGAAAAGATACTTAACCAGAAGACAATCAAGAACAAGAAGTCACAAGGAATCAACACTAAATGAAGACAAGGTAATTGATACAATTGAACATGTTAACTATGATCAAGCCAAGAAGAAATCATTGAGAGAAGTTCAAGTCAAAGTTGTTCATGCCTCAGTGATTTGGGAAATCAAGAATCAAGATCATAACTATCAGTATCAATAAGACCAATTGATTTCAAGTGAACAAGAAGGAAAGCGAACATTGGAAAGCCATGTTACTAAGTGAATATGGTAATTTATTCAAGAAGCAGAAACACTATCAAGACTACTCACTTATGAACCAGACCTGTGCATCAAGTGTCAGGACATTGATAGCAAGTTTATGTCAGTAATAAAGATCCATGTTCAAGAGCTTGTTGAAGAATAAAGAAGACATGAAGATATCACAAGTTCAAGATGTGCATTGAAGTTTCAAGTTGAAGACCAGAATATTTTCTAAGTACTAAATATTCTAGATGACCAAGTAGAATATTTCTAAGTAGAAGTTCTACTTAGAAATTCGAGATGGCTAAGTAGAAATTCTCAAGTAGAAGTTCTACTTAGAGTGCAGCTTCAACATGACACATGGCATCTTCTGATTGGCAGATTTCCAAGCTTTCAAGATAAGGCAAGATTTATGTGGACATCATTGGGCCACGTATATCTTAGTCTTTGAAGACTACAGGACATAGATTACATGTAGTATAAATAGAAGTACTTGTGTAATGTTTTATTTAAGAGAGCAATAGTTAAGAAAAACACAAGAAAAAGAGAGAGAGTGCATTCACAGAGCTTAGTATCATTCACTTCTCTCTGAACTTCTGTTATACTTTGTAATGAATGTTGTAGCAACCATTTCAAGTTATATATAAGAAATATATTCCTTGAATCTGCGTGTTCATTTATTGCATCGTATTTATTGCTTCTCATATTCGAAAAGTTGTATTCACCCCCCCTCTACAACACATTTGGACCTAACATGGACAAACAAGAATGTTAGAGATTTTAAGAAGAACAAGTGTGACAAGTTCTGTGAATATTGTAAAGTCAAAGGACATCTAAAAGATCAATGTTTCAAGTTGATTGGTTATCCTGATTGGTACAAAGGAAAACAGACTTCTGTCAATACTGTCAATGCAAAGACATTTGTTTCTTCTGGATCTTCGAAGTTTGCTGGTAATACTCAAGAGATTATGGATGATTCCTCTCCACTGGATTTTGATGTTTCTTTTCATCATAAGAATGCAGAGAAGAATGTTGATGAAGGAAATATTTCTCTCTATAAAGAATTTCTCAAGTTCATGAATGCAAATCAATATGCTTCTGGTGGCAATACCATATCAGACACTACTGCAATTAATTTTGCAGGTACTGTTTCTGCTTTTAACATTTCTTCTCCTCGGATTTTTACTGATAAATGTGTATGGATTGTGGATACTGGAGCAAGTGATCACATGGCTACCAGTTTAGATGTTTTTATTGACACACAACATTTGACACATCCTTTACAAATTGCTCTTCCTGATGGTAGTATCAAACTTGTTCAAACTGTTGGTACAGTTATCTTAAATCCTCTTATTAAATTGTCAAATGTGTTTTATATTCCTGAATTCAAACACAATCTCTTGTCTGTTGCTAGACTTCTTGATCAATACAATTTGTTTGCTAATTTTCAACCAAATGGTTGTTCTTTCCAGGACCGGTCAACTGGTCAAATCAAAGCTAATGGTCTTATCAGAGACTGCTTCTGTTTATCCTCTTGTCAATCATTATGCTTCTTCTGCTTCTCTATCTTCAAGTTGTATTCAGTCATCTGTAAATACTTGTAATGTTTCTTTTGATGTAATTCATGCTAGACTTGGACATATGTCTATTGGCAAATTTCAGCACATTGTTGATTTTCATTCTTATCAAAATTTGTCTGAATTCGATTGTGAAGCTTGTGTCTTAGCTAAACATCATAAACTGCCTTTCCAATCTTCTACTTCCATTGCTACAGTTTGTTTTGAATTGATACATATAGATTTATGGGGACCATATAAGACTCCTTCTTTGTCTGGTGCCACATATTTTCTTACCATTCTAGATGATCATTCTAGAGTGACTTGGACACATCTTCTTCATTCTAAAACACAAGTTCCTCAGATTATTTCTGCATTTTTGAACTATGTTGATAAACAATTTTCTGTTTCTGTTAAAATTATCAGAAGTGATAATGGTACAGAAATTGTACAAGATTTTTGTCAGAAACTGTTTTCAGAAAAAGGAATTGTTCATCAAAGAACTGTAGCTGGAAATCCACAACAGAATGGTAGGGTTGAAAGGAAACATAGACATTTGTTGGATACAGCAAGGGCAATTAGATTTCATGCTAATCTTCCTATTAAGTTTTGGGGGGATTGCATTCTTGCTTCTACTCATCTTATTAATATCATGCCTAGTTCTGTATTTGCTTGGAAATCTCCTTATCAGATTTTAATGAAAGAGGTTCCTGATTACTCAGAGTTAAGGATCATTGGTTGCTTGTGTTATGCTGCAATTAAAACTCCTGATAAGTTGGCTCCTAGAGCATTAAGATGTGTGTTTTTGGGATATCCTTATGCTCAAAAAGCTTATAAACTATATGATTTGGATAATCATAAGATTATTCTTAGTAGGGATGTTTTTTTTAAGGAACATATTTTTCCTTTCAAGCAACCTCCTACCCAATCTGATCATTCTATTACATCTCATCTTGATTTTTCTATACATGATTCTGATATTCCTTCATTCATTCCTACTGATCATTTGTCTATAGCTGAGGTTCCTCGTACATCTCATAATGAGTCTAATTCTCCAACAATTCATAATGATTCTGCAAATTCTTCAAGTTCTGAAAATTTGCAAACTCTACATCCTGCAATTTCTGAACCTATTAGGAAATCTTCTAGAAACATTATGGTTCCTAAAAGATTTGATGATTTTGTTTTACCTCAGTTGCCTTCAAAGGCTTTGAATGTTTTCACTGATGTTCAGTTATAACCTTTTAGTACTGCCTATTTAGCTACTTTAGATAAGGTTCTCTCTGTCCATGAACCTTCTTCATATTCTCAAGCTCAACATGATCCCAAATGGGTTGCTGCAATGCAAAATGAGTTGGATGCTTTAGAAGCAAATGAAACTTGGGATTTGGTTCCTTTACCTCCTGGTCAGACTGCAATTGATTGTAAATGGGTTTACAAAACTAAGTTCAATCCTGATGGTTCATTGAATAAGTGTAAGGCTAGGTTGGTGGCAAGGGGTGATAAGCAAATCAAAGGAAAATATTTTAAGTACACATTTATTCTTGTTGCCAGATTCACTACTGTTAGGGTTTTGATTGCTTTAGCTGCTGCAAATAACTGGCATCTTCATCAGTTAGACATAAACAATGCTTTTCTGCATGGTTTTGTGGAAGAGGAGTTATATATGCGTCCTCCACCTGGCTATAAGTGTCCTCCTGGTTTGGTATGTAAACTTAAGAGATCATTATATGGTCTTAGACAGGCAGCTAGACAATGGAATTTTGAACTTAGCAAATTTCTGATTGATATGGGTTTTATTCAGTCCAAGCAAGATTATTCCTTGTTTGTTAAAAGTGAATCAAATGGTGATTTTACTGCAGTTGTTGTTTATGTAGATGATTTACTGGTTGCTGGTAATGTTCTTACCAATATTCAAAAAGTCAAAGATGCTTTACACAAGGCTTTTACTATTAAAGATCTTGGTGAACTCTCTTATTTTTTGGGAATTGAAGTTTCTAGATCTTCAGCTTGCATTCTTCTTAATCAGAGAAAGTATATTCTTGATTTACTGAAGGACACAGGTTTGGAGTCATGTAATTCTATTTTAACTCCATTTCCTAGTAATCTGCATTTGAGTACTACAGATGGCACTCCTATATCTGATCTTGAAGTTTATAGACGTATTGTTGGTAAATTGTTATATTTGAATATGACAAGACCAGATATCTCTCATTCAGTCCAACAGTTAAGTCAGTTTCTTAATTCTCCTGCTGATACTCATTACCAGGCTGCTATTCATGTTATCAAATATCTGAAAGGGACTATCAACATGGGTTTGTTTTATTCTTCTCAGAATAATCTAGTCATGCAAGGTTATTCTGATTCAGATTGGGGTACTTGTCCTTTTACTACTAAGTCTTTATTTGGATATGCAATTTTTCTGGGAAATTCCTTAATTGCTTGGAAGACCAAGAAACAAAAGACTACTTCCAAAAGTACTTGTGAGGCTGAATATCGTAGTATGAGTTATACTACCAGTGAGCTTATCTGGCTTCAAGGATTGTTGGCTGATTTACATGTTCAAGTTCCATTACCAATCAGTTTGTTCTGTGATAATACAGCTGCTCAATATATTGCAGAGAATCAAGTGTTTCAGGAAAGAACTAAGCATCTTCGAGTTGATTGTCATTTTATTCGAGACTACATTGATGCTCATTTCTTGCAGATTACTCATGTTCAATCCTACTTACAGCTAGCTGATTTAATGACTAAGAATCTTCCTTCTACGAAGTTGCAGTTCCTTAGTTCCAAGCTTGATCTTGTGTCTTCTCATCCACGTCCAGCTTGAAGGGGGGGTATTGAGAAAATAGAAATTATTTTGTCATTTCTTAAGTCAATAGTCAAACTAGATAAGAGCGGGAAATTCTGTTATTCTTGTTGAGCTGTAATTAGTTGTCTTGTAGTGTTTAAATACTCTGTATCAGAGTCTCAGAACTCACTTTTCACATTTTTCATTTCTATCTGTAACAAACTAAATGAACGAGATATGATTTTCTGGATATTGATTCTCTCTAAGATGAAGAACATAGCTTCATCTTCTCATCATTAATTTTAAAATAAAATTTGTTCTATGGTATTAATAGTGAATTATAATTAAGTAATATCTATTTTAATCATTGACATAGAAAACATAATCTGATTTAATCGGTAAAAATATTGTTCACGAATTAATCGGGTAATCGGAAATTAATCGAAATGATTAATTGAATTATTAATTGGAATTAATTTAAAATTATTTATAAAATATATTAGAGTATTTACCAAAAATACTAGGTTTAAAGTTTCTATTTGCAAAAATACCATCTTTTTTTTGACGAAATGCATAGAATTATATTACTGAATCAAACCAACTCATAATAAAACAGCGAGACAAACCCCCGACTATAGATACAACCAGGTTGAAAAACAAATAAATTGTTCTCTGATCGTTTAACACATTGAACTTAAAAGTTCTTGAAACTAAAAACGAATTCGAAGACCTCCTAGGCGATCTAAACTGCGCCAACATCCCTGAAAGTAGCGGTATCACAATTGACCACATCACATAAGAACCATTGATACCCCAGTGTTCAGAAGCCTTAATTGGATAAACTGAGGTTAGAGGAACGACACTCCAGCTATCTACATGCCGGATACCAGCTATAGACATGCCGAACATGGGAACCCCTAAATGATGAGCAACACCCCAGCTATCTACATGCCGGATACCAGCTATAGACATGCCGAAAGTTAAAACCCCCAAAATATGATGAACAATCTTTGGTTGTGAGTGGCGAGCTCTTGCAATAAATGTCACTGTCCCAGCTTCGATGCGGACTATCCAGATCCCCCAAGACATCAACAAAATCATTCTCAGCAGATCCAACACCAGACAGAAACAGACACAATTAATCAAAGACATAAAAAACACTCCAAAAGGAGAGACAAACGACCACTCCAAAAGGAGAGACACACAAACGCCCAATTAAATTAAATTGGGTTTCATTGAGATGAAAAGCAAGAAAGATGACCTCCGACCGATGGATAAACCACCGCCGGAGGGGAGGAACTCACTCGGGAAAAGATAAGCAGAGAGAGAGAGAAAAAAAATATATGTTCTCTAGGCTCGTACCTTTGTATACAATTGAATGCAACCACATGCAACTGAATTTCTGATTGAAAGTTCTATATAGAGTTCGAAAAAGAGATCGAAAATGACAACTGAAAAATGGAATTTCTTATGCAACTGAATGCAACCACGTGCAACTGAATGCAACTTTCGTTTTTCAGTTGCATTCAGTTGAATATTGCCCCTAGCGGGGCCTTGCAACCCAAATCCACCAAAATCACCCCACCTTTTAAAAAAAAAAGTTGCATGTGATTGCATTCAGTTGAATACGGCCCCTGGCGGGGCCTTGCAACCCAAATCCACCAAAATCACCCTACCTTTAAAAAAAAAAAAGTTGCATGTGGTTGTATTCAGTTGCAACCCAAATCCACCAAAATATCAGCCCACCTTAAAATAAAAAAAAAGGTGTCGAGAGGAAGAAGGCAGCAGGCGGGCAGGCTGGGCAGAAAGGGGGGAGGGGAGGAAGGGTTGCCCTAATTTATAGTATTTTTGCAATTTTGAAACTTAGTTTAGTAAAATTGTAATTAAGAAAGTATAAGATAGTAAATATACAATTAATTGAAGAAGGTGGTATTTTTGCAAATAGAAACTTTAAACCTAATATTTTTGGTAAATTCTCTAAATTCTTTTCAGATTCCGACTTTTGGTTAAAAATCAATAGCAAAAAGAAAAGAAAAATAATTAAACCCCGCCTACTATCAAATAAATAACGATAATTCTGTTTATCCCCGACCGTTAATTTTGCTTGTTATTAATAATTTTCACCCTCGATTCCGATTGCTATAAATTCTTTTCGCTGCAAAAACATCCGAACTCAGCATTGGTGATGGGGGTGTTATGCTAGCGGACAAAAAGTTTTGGAACTTATAAGTTGTAACAGAAGGAGCAAAGCAGAGCATGATACACACTTACACGGTTAGATACACACACTTAAAAAGGAAAACCATGATCCACAGCAAAAGCAATTCCTTATCAACCTCCTTTTATGTACATGCATGCATAAGTATTATTAATAGATTTGACATAATTATGGTCATGTTTGTTTCAAGGGATTATAATCCCCAAATTACTACCTTATAAATCTCAAACGTAAGGGATTATAATCCCATGAATTCACATTTTGATCATTGTTTTAGTTCACTCCCATGGGATTATAATACCTTGTGAAAGAAGGTATTATAATCCCATAGAAATGAATCAAAAAAATGATAGCAATATACTTCCATGGGATTATAATCCTTTAAATTTAAGAAAGATAGTATAATTTTCCAAGGATTATAATCCCCTAAAACAAACATGGCCTAAGAGCAAAAGCACTGATACTCCTACTACTACGTACAACTATGGAGTATTTTTTTTTTGACAAAATGCAAAGGATTACATTACTGAAACAAGCCAATAAAACAGCGGGACAAACCCCCGACTGTAGATACGATCAAGTTGAAAAAATAATAAATTGTTTCCAGATCGTGCAACAAACTGAACTAAAAAGTTCTTGAAGCTAAAAAACGAATTCGAAAAGATCCAAATTGCGCTAACATCCCTGAAAGCCGCGTTATTACAATTTACCACTTCACGTAAGATTCGTTGATACCTCAGTGTTCAGAATCCTCAGTTGTATAAACTAAGGTCAAAGGAACGATCCTCCAGCTATCTACATGTCGGATACCAGCTATAGACATGCCGGAAATGGAATTCCCCAAAGGATGAGTAATACCCCAGCTATCTACATGCTGGATACTATAGACATGCCGAAAGTGAAAACCCCCAACAAATAATATTGAACCATCTTTGGTTGTAAGTGATGAGCTCTTGCAATAAACGTTAGCATCTCAGCTTCGATGCGGACTTTTCAGATCCCCCAAACTATCGACAAAATCATTCTCAGCAGGACTGATCTATTGTAGATCTTCATTAAAATCAACAAACCAAGCAAACTCTCACCAGGAGAGACAAACAAACTCTCACAAGGAAAGACCAATAAACCCAATTAATAGGTAAAGCAAGTCAAAAAAACTCACAATCCTCACAAAAGGAGGATGATTATTGAAGGAAATAAAGAACTGAACAGAAAAAGGACCTTCGACCGCCGGAGGAGGAGAGGCTGTTAAAGATGAAGACGAAAGAGGAAGACTGGAGAGAAAGTTTCCCTTTACTACGTACAACTATATTAGTCTAAAAGATGTTCATGCATCTGTCTCTCTACTTGTTGTTGAGGAGAAAGAAACTCCCCTACCCTGTAATTATTTTTCATGTCCATGTGATAATTATAACAATGTATATACTTAATTATATAGTTTGTACAAAATATAAGATTTTGTTATATTAAATTAATGATTAGTAGTCCCTTGGAAGTAGTGGTTCACTTTCCTCTATTAGATATAGCTAGTGTCTCCACCACCTTACGAAATTTCACCTTGTTCTTGTATTAGACTTGAAATGAATCACAACATTGCATATCTCTTTGATTCCTATTACAAGGAACATGCCACAAAGGTATTCACATTATTAACAAAATAAATCAAACAAGTGGAGAAGAAAGGGACGGTCATCTTTGAATTATGATGGCATGGAGAACAGCCTATGGATTCTCAGAAAAATCCCCACACAAACTCTCTCTGTCTGGCTCTATTCAAAAATCAAAACTGCACGGACTTACGGGCTTACCAGCTTCCAGACTGGTTCCTTACATGCTATATAATTCTGGACATGATTTGGAGCATGCATCAATGAATATTAGTGACTGAAAGATTGAGGAGCATGTTGTTAACCATCAAAGTCATGTCATGTGTTGGCCAATCAGTCCTATTCTTGTAATGTCTCGGGTCTTCGGGTTTCTGATTCTCTTGCCTGGCTATCCATATCAACTGAATCACAGCTTTCTTTTATGGATTCAATTTCCATGCTAGTAGTTCGGGTCTTCCGGTTTCTACGATCCTGAAACATTATAATGTTCCTCAAAATTATTTCATCTATTCAATACTCCAAACAAGAAAAAAAATGCTTTCTTCGGTCTCAGTTAAAGAGATTAAAAACAAAATATCAGTAAAACAGGAGGGCCTGCATAATTTGCATGAAGACTTGTTGATTAAAATGGTAATCACACTAATCATGTTTTCTTTTGGACAGGTGAAATGATACTCGAAAGTTCTGCACATGACCCTATATTCTGTAAGAGCACTAGTGAGTTCGAAAACAATTAAGTTCTTCAGCCACACCCACATGTTGCAAATAAGCTCCTGTAGTCCTGTTGCATTCTTGACTTGTACACCGAGAATAAAGACACTGTACAATGACAGTTTATAGTGCTCGAATAGCTAATGACAAACACAAATAATTCAGAGTGCTGGTGACAGGACACATTGATGGTCAATCTCAGAAGAGTCGTACTTATTGCATCTATAATAACAAAAGGATGCAGAGGGGCGGAATGACAGGGAGATAAACATTTGTTAACAAGAACCGACTATACGGCTGAAACACAACCAAGCAAGATGCCATAGTGTATGGCCCATTCCTGTGTAATGCCAATTTTCTAGTACTAAGCTTCAGCGAGCATATTTCCCTATTGACCAGTCATCAAAGCTAACGGGGAGCAAAGAATCTGTCCATCACTCTCATGTTTAAAAAGAATTATTTTAGCTTACCTATGACTAACAATACCATGAGGATCAATCCGAAGTTTTTGGTGAGAACAGCTTGTTTTCTGTAAGCATCTGCTGAGTAGCTCAACAAGTATTATTATGGCTTAGCCCCTGACTTTTGTGAAATGCTGTTACGAGAACTGATATGAGCATGTTAGCCTTACTGGGGGGTCTAAACTACACAGGGGATTTGATCTATCAGTGTTGCTTTTGGTTATACGTAGCGTGTACTCATTCATTTTGTTGTACTAAAGTGTGAACATCAAGTTAAATAAAAATAAATTAAAAGAAAGGATTAAATAATATAGAGAACATCAGGATAGGTGGGAAACTGATCAGCACCTCGCGGTAAGGGAAGTCATCAGCTTCAAGCATCCGAACAACTTGACTCATTTTCGGTCGTTTTACTGAATCAGGATCAACACACCTAAGTGCAACTAGAAGTGCACGTTTTAGGGCACGAGTGGCGGGCTTCGTTTCAAGGTCTGGATCCACAACATCTTCAGTCCTCCTACTCCCAACCATCATTTTTAGCCATTCGACAAGGTTAATCTGCAATAAGCTCAAGAAGTTACTACTAGTAGGGGTGCCTGTACATGTAGATGAAAGAAAAACAGATGGATGGAGGAAAACCTCATTAGCAGGCCGACCATAGTCTACAGGATCTCTACCAGTTACTGCTTCTAGCAGGAGTACCCCAAAACTATAAATATCACTCTTTTCATTTAACATACCGGTGTTGGCATACTCTGGAGCCACATAACTGCATATTATTCAAAAAAAGTGATAACTAAGTGTAAAATCTCAAGTCCCTAAATCAAAAAAGCACTTACAAAAGACTAAGTGTGTAATGTTTGATGGCATATCATACTTACCCAAATGTTCCCATCACTCTGGTAGTTATGTGGCTTTCACCTGATTCCAAGAGCTTGGCCAACCCAAAATCAGAAACTTTAGAATTGAATTCATGATCGATCAGAATATTGCTAGCTTTGATGTCCCGGTGAACAACTTTTGGTTCAATAGCTTCATGCAAATACGCAAGCCTGCAAAACCATACATGCTATGCCTAGTTCTCAGATGATTCTACGGATCTATCACTATAAGCTGCATAAAGGACCGCGCCAGTTTAATTGCAGAATTATGTAATCAATATGATCGGCAAACGTCAATATATGTAAATTCGACTACAATGTAGCAATGACGCGATATTAGCTAAATGATTTAATAAGATCATGATATTGACCAAGACAAAAAAAAAAGTCCTACTGTACAAGACTGTGTACAAGTTTTGCAGAGTTAAATTTCCAAGCAGTTGAATATAAAGATTCACTTACGCCTTTGCAGTACCGAGAAGGACCTTCATACGTGCTTCCCATGTAAGGACGCCATGTTGGCGCATGGCTCCATGAAGCCACTGTTCCAAGTTACCATTGTTAACATATTCATATACAAGCATCCTGCATAATTAATAGAAAGGACAACTATCAACATTTAAGATACATAATTTGAGCTGATAAATCAAGATTGTGAAGGACAATATGGCAACGAAGTCAATAATAGATACCTCTGAACTCCTTCCACGCAATATCCCAGAAGTCGCACAAGATTCTTATGCCTAACATGACCGATTGCCTCCACTTCGACTTTAAATTCCCTCTCAGCCTGCCCCCTATACATTAAATATATTTAATGATAAGAAATTGGTTCGAGACAGAAAATATGGAATTGAAGGGTTGCAAGGCTTTCAACTTGTGCTCACATATTATTGAAAAGTTTCTTTACTGCTACTTCAGACCCGTTGACCAGTACACCGCGATAAACAACTCCATAACCACCTTCACCAATCACATTTTCTGCGGAGAAGCGGTTTGTTGCTAGCTGAAGATCTCTAAGAGTAAACCAATGACCCCACCCAAGATGTGACAATTCTGGTAAACCAATTAAAGGAGAAGCCATTCCATATGAAGACTGCTTCTGGACAGTTCCTAAAGACCCATCTTCCACAGAATGTGAACTATAGGTCCTTTCATGATGATAGATTGAGCTGCTCTGACTAATATTATCTGTCTCGTCAGATTTAATCGCACCAAGCTGCACCAACATCTTTTCAGAATTCTTGTCACTTGATTTATCATTAACTGTAACAGAAAAACTTTCTGGATGATCACCGCGATTTTGGCTTCCTAATCTGTCAACCCCGATATCTTTTGGAACATAGGGTATTTGCGAAAAGGTGTAGTTATTGAGGGTTTTTTTAGATTTTCTTCGAAATGCGAGCCACATATATAAACTGCAAAGGACCAACACTAAAAATACACCAACACATATGCCAATCACTGCCCATAGCTTCATGCCTAAAATTGATGTTCTCTTTGACAATCCATTCTCTAGACCACCAGGAGACATCTTGGTAAGGAAAGAAAGGAAACCAAAATGTGCTCTGCTCTGCAAGTTATCCCATTCCCTCCTGGATCCCACAAGCCTAAAGTACCTGTATAACAAGCCAAATGGCAACCAAAATCCAGATATTATTCTATGGACAAATAATAAATACACATACATATATTAGGAACACAGCTTAGTCCACATTCTCATCCAAGAATGACAAGGGAATCCAATGTAAAATATACAGATATTTATATACATCAAGAATGCATAATTTATGCAGTTTACTTGGTCAAGTGAAAAAAAAAAGAGATAGGTAAATAACAAGATATATCACTTCTCTATACAATAAACGAACTACTGATTTTAAAAGCACTTCAACAATTCACGAGTGCAGTTACCATAACCACACACCTTTTTGCTCATCTAACAAAGGAAAAAAAACCCAGTTAGCTACATTAATGCTTAACCAAAAAAGAGCATCACAAGATTACAATAACCCACATTTTAATATATCCCTCAACTTGCATTTTTTTTTTTCGAATATGTTATTATAATTTTCAATATATTTAATACTTATCGATATTTACTAATCAACAAGTAAGGTCTACAGACATTTTATTCTTCCATCTTCTGGAACATGGCCATGTTTTTTATAGTTTTACATAGAGAGAGGGATTGAGAGAGAGAGAGAGATGACCTTGAAGTTCAATTTACACCTAAAGCTTTTGTCTTGACATTTCTTCCTTGAAACACCTGTATATAAATCAATAAAATCAAGATTCCACAAGCACATAAACCAATGCAGCGTTACAAAAAAACACACACACACACACACTAATAAAAAACAAAGCAAAATGCTAAAAACGATTTGGAGAAGTAGTTTAGAAGTAAAACAAGGCATACCCAGAAGTGAACCAAATATAATTAAGTTGAAAAGCATCCAAAAATCCAATCTTTAAAGGACAAATGTAGAAAGATAAAGTGAGCTTGTTTGTTTTTTTATCCTGGTAATAATAGTAATGGGAGGTAGAAAAGTTTGGTGGGGGTATGTGTAAACATAGATGAGAGAGAGAGAGAGAGAGAGAGAGAGAGAGGGACCTTTAAAAGCTGGAAAGAAAGCTTGGTTTGCAATGGAGGAAACACAGGACAGAGAAAGATTACTGATTAGTAAAGAGAAAGCAATACGGAGGAGGAAGAAATAAGTAAATATAGGCCCTATATATACATATTTTTAAAAGCATTCAATTCTATTTTAAATAGATAGTAAGTACAGTTTGTAAGGGGTGTCCCAAATAAGAGTAAACTTTAAAGTGGTGGCCAGATTTTACATTCATTTTCAAAAAAGTGGCCAGACTTTCAATTTTGCAAAATGGTGGCCAGATTTGTCTTTTTCCTTTCAAAAAGGTGGCTGCAGGCGATTTTCAGCTTTTTGGTAGGGGTAAAATGGGAAAAAAATGCTAGAGATCCGAAAAATTGTCCACAAAAATTCTCAAATTAATATGTGTCAACATATGAGTGGTTATATTCGTAATAATAATAATGCCCCCCATGTATGCACATCAATTCACTAAAAAATCCCACAAATATGAGTTGTCAAGATTTAATTAGTCAATTTATGTGCATGCTTGGGGTTACATTATTATTAATATTACGAATATAACCAATCATATGGTGACACATATTAATTTGGGGATTTTTTGGTTAATTTTTGGGGGTTTTAGCATTTTTTTTAGTAAAATAACATATTTTCCCATTTTACCCCTGCCAAATAAGCTGAAAATCATATCCAGCCACTTTTTTGAAAGGAAAATGGCAAGTCTGGCCACCATTTTGCAAAATTGAAAATCTGACCACTTTTTTGAAAATGAGTGTAAAATCTGGCCACTTTTTTGCAATTAACCCCCCAAATAATCATTGGTCCAAAATAATGATTTCCATAAAATTGTTTTTTTTATCGATGGATTACGGAGTTTGGTCCTCCATGTTATAACAATACAGAGTTTCGTACTACACATCAGCACTAATACGATGAATACGATGCATAGTATCCCGTATTCATTCTATTTCTAAAATCCGTCTACCGTATTTGACAGAGATGTGCATTCCTGTCTCATGTATCGTATGATACGCATTACCTTGATGTGTATCACGTCACGTGACGTCATTCTCATAGCTTCAGTTCTGGACGACAGTGGTGATTTGTGGTGATTTTCAGTCGAGACTTCGTTCCATCACCATTTGTCAATGTTGAAAGAGAAGTGTCCTAAATCCAATCATGGATGATGAGTTAGGATAAACCTTCTTGTAATCTTAGTAGGTTTTATGATTATCAGTGAAAGACATATTTGTCTTGATACGGGCTTTATCTATTTAAAGTGTATTAAATCAGATGTTCCATTGTTTAGAGTAAAACTTCTAGAATTATAATGAGATTATAATAGTGAGATCTAGAAGATGATAACACTAAACTTAAACTGTTCCTGATCATAGGATAACTAATTGGGAGTTAGTCAATCCGTAAAGATCAGTACATACTATACTTGCTTCTTCTGACGGATGTCTGTTCTCATAGGCATTTATGTGGTGACATTATAGTTAGTATGTAGGTGTTCATTGGGGAATGAGTTCACTGGACATGACTCGATCACTTGAACAATTAATAGAGTTTACCCACGTGTCAGTAATTGTTCATATAGTGATGGTTGTACAAGTATCCTTAGACTTGAGATTGTTAGAGTCATCTTGTATATAATGAACAATGTTTTGGTTTAGTCCTTAGTCTCAAGGGCAATTAATAAGTTCTATTCTGGGCATTAGAATTTATATATGGAGATAGTTAACGATCGATAAAGGATCTACCCCTTCCACTAAAGGAAATGAATATCCTATGCTATTCTTAATATGGTAGTTCAGGAATCTTTGGCCAGAGTGAATGAAATTAGAAAGTAATTTCTAATTTGCATTAACATGAACTATACATAAAGAATAAGAAAACATATGATTAAATTAGATAAGCTTGACACGAGATCTATGCCTTGTATTTAATCGGGATATTGTCAGGACAGAAGGAATTTATTGTACGGGAACCAGTCACTGAATAGGTTCTATATTCCTATCGATGAATTCATATTATTCGGATAGTCGCGATATACCTTCAAAAATATCACTCACGATGTAGAATGAATTTAATTATAGCGATAATTATTTTTAACGAATTAATTGTAATTCGTATAAATAATAATAAATAGTTATTATTATTTATTTCTACTACCGACATAATTATGAACCTAAAGGGTCACACCATAAAAGGAAATATTGTTGAAGATGAAGAAAAATTATTTTGGCTAATAATAATTATTTATTTGAGAAATAAATAATTAAATAATTAATTAAATATGATTTAATTAATTATAAATATTAAGAAAAGTTCTTAATATAATATTTATATATTTAATCTGAGATATTAAATATATAGAGAGAATTATTTTAAAGAGTTTAAAAGAAATCAATGATAAACATGTTTTAATTATTAAAAGAGTTTTAATGATTAATGGATTAATTAATAAAGATTAATTAAACCAAACAATGCTTATAGTCAAGAATGCTCAGCTGAGTTTTCTCTATAAATAGCATGCAATATCAAGATTTCAGAACACACACCAAAATTTGCAAGAAAGATTTCTTGTGAAATTATTCAAGTTAGCCTATTTTCTCTCTTTCTTCTTCTTTGTCAAATTTTCTTGATGGATACCATTAGAGCACTCCACACATTGAGGGGTGATTGCAAAGAGGAGAACAAGGTCTGATCTTGGAGTTTTGGAAGCTTGCTAAGGTATTTTTCTTAATTCTTGAATTTTAATACGATCTATATGCATGATTATATAGGAATTCTACCGTATAAATTGTTATACTCGTTCCGCATGTGTAGTAATTCCTTCAATGGTATCAGAGCTTAGGTTTGATGCATATAGATCACAGAAAAAATTTGAGAACTTTTGATGCATGTATGGATTTATTATGAATTTTTGAAGTTCATGGAGGCTATAATCAAATTAATTATAAATTAATTCAAAATTATTTTTGTAAAATAAAATGACTCTGGATTTAGATTCTACAAGTGTTGTAGAGAATCAGGATATTTTTATTATATTTTTTGAATGAACAGATTATTAATTATGAATTTTAAAGAAGTTTGAATTTAATAATTATAATATGTTATTAAATAATATATATAAAAATATGTTCAAGAATGGTGGGCTTGCATTATTATGGAGGGCTTGCTTTTGAAGTGGGCCTACAATTGATTTTCAAGTAGGCTGCTCCTATATATATAATTATTATAACTGTCGGCTGAACAACACGCGGTGAAAGGGGGCCGTGTGCCTGAATTATTGTGTAATGCATGAGAAGCATGCGTTACAGGTGTATACCGCATGATCAAGATGCGTAACAGACTGTAATGCATTTGTCGTATGCGTGATAGGGCGTCGTGTGGGCGCGTGGGAGCTCCTTTCGGGGCGTGGTTGGTGCCGTTGGATTCGTATTTACGAGACAGTTCTAATGGAGGGGTCAAATATTGTTCTAAAAATAATTTTGAAACGATTATAGCTTCCGGAAGTGTTTTTAAGGCCTGTTTTGACTGTTTAATGACTTTTAAACACAACCAATGATCCATACATAAGTTTAAAACAGTACTACTTGATCTAACATGCCTACCTATGTGTTATTGAATGAATACATAGATGATATATGTCTAGGTTGAATATGAGATGCTAGATTTAGGCTGATTCCTTATACATACGAAGCATGTTAGACATCTAGGTTGTAACGAAAGTGTTTCGTAACCTTAATATGATTAAAACCCCTCTTTTTAATGTTTAAATTCTTTTGATGCAATTAATGATACATAGTGATGTATATAATTGTGTTATTTGTTATAACATGCCTGCGTTTATGTTGCTTTATGTTTATATATGTGATATATGCTTATGTTTACCATGCGATGCTAGATTTAAGTGAACATAATTAACATAAGGCGTAGTTTAGACGATTTAGGATTTGTGAAATTGTTTCACAAGTTTAATATTAATATCATGTATACAATAATGAGATTCTTGTGTTTGTGAAACAAGAAATTAAATATGAATTTTAAATATCGATAGAAAGGATTATTCTGCCAAAAATGGATTACGATATGTAAGAAAGGGGTATTCTGGAAATCATCCAATTATCGATTATTTTAAAAATATGATTGTAACATAATATAAATCCTCAAATATTAAATATGTCAAGTCGAAATTGGCCAAAGACACAAAAGTGTTTGTGTCAGTATTGGTCTTCCATCATGATAGAAAGTGTTTCTTGTTTTCGGTACATTGTCGTTTCGTGCTACAGCCGAGGGCTTTGTTACCGATCAACATGAAAGCACTTGTCCATTACATTAGATGTGTACAAAAAATTAGTTTTCAGTGGTCGTTACGTGCTATAGCCGTGGGCTATTGGAATCTGATTTAATTGTACGAGATGTTGGTTCTGACCTGACTTAATAATATTGAGATTTGGCGTGTTTTTTATTATAGATTTAGATTATCTATTAAACTTAAAACACGTTAGACTTATAGGTTCATACGAAAATGTTTCGTGACCTAAGTAAAATAAAACCCCTCTTTAATTAAATATCAAGTGATAAAATGGCCAAAGGCACAACGGGCTTGTGTCGGTCAGAGCCTTCCAACATGGTAGAAAGTGGTTCTTATTTTAGGGCATTGTCGTTTCGTGCCACAACCGAGGGCTTTGTTTCTGAAATAGGGGGTACTGTTCTATTACATTAGATGCGTGAATTAATTAGAGTTCAATGGTCGTTACGTGCCACAACCGTGGGCTATTGAAATCTGATTCAATTTGAACGAGATGTTGGGTTTGACTTGACTTAGAATATTGAGTTTGTCGTGCCACAGCCGTGACTCAATGATTCAAGAGGCTCAAGTTTTATTAGGGAATAACATGAGATGTAATTGACAAGAGCTTGTCTGCCTATGGAACATCACATGGCGGCCGAGGTTGTGTGATGGAAAGTAGGATCCCTATTCTCACTAGCATTGTGAATGCTCAATTATATATAGAGGGTTATATAATTTAGATAAAATAGTGGGAGCCGCCAATGAATAAAGACCCAATTCATTTGGTGTTAAGATTATAAAATTGAATATTTTACTTACATTGTTTATTTTATTTAAAGATTTTAAATATAAAGGTGATGTCTTCTGCACTGTAGAAATAGCATAATGGATGCTAGGTCAATGACTTATTGACAAAGGAAAGTGAGAATAGTTTTCACAAGTAGAATAGATTGTTTTTTGTCTTGAACTCACCAATCTTCGCAAGTTGTGAGAGATGTATCTAACGATGAGTGAGATGTCTCATTTTGTTCATCTATAAAAGTTGTTAGATGAATAAGTAAGGGACATAGATATTAGATATCGATGTTGTTTATTGAAAACAACGGTTTAACAATATTTCTGTCAATGACTTTGTTTTATATGATCAATTAGATTGTTCGTTTATATAACTGGTCTTTAACATAGATATATAGTTAATTCAAGATGTGATCTTGAAATCTCATTGTAAGAATAAAGTCAAGATGTGATCTTGAGGTCTTATTATAAGAATAGGAAGGTGAGTTGAAAAGACACAATCTTTAAGATAAGTGTTAACCAAGAAAGCAAAGGTATTAGACTTCCACTGAATAAGGATAGGATATTGGAATTGGATTATGTAAGATAAATCTTACAGAATCAAGGAAGTAAAAAGTTAGTGTAACCTCTACTTCAATATAAGTTTGTTAATAGTTAAAATGAATAAGTCTATAAGTCAATCATCTACTTGGGTACTAGACACTACCTAGGTTAAAGGATTACGAATCTTAACCAAAGGACAAGTAGATAGCTAGACATCGATGAAGTCCTACATAATTGAAATAGAATAACTGTTGTTGTTTCAATTATGAGAACTTATTGATTAGTCTTGCTGTTGAACTTATGGATTATATGTTTCATATTGAACAAACTAGATATAATGAGATAGATCAGGTTTGATACCTTGTCACATTCAATGACGATCAATGTAGATAAGGATATGTGTATTTGTTGAAATACAAAATCCAAATTTTTATTGATAGGGTCAATGAATGTTGAGGTATAACAACGAACTATTTAAGGGTATTTGAAACAATCAATAAGATTGAGGTTGTTAATATATAAATAGTTAGTTCCTGAATTATCTCATATATAATGATGTTATTTCACTGTAGATTCTTGTTAGACAAGGTTTAGTCCACAATGAATGACATCGTGAATTTCGACATCTATTAGGAAAAATGACTTAGTAGAATAGTCAAACTACTCGATAAGGTATCCTCAACACACGTAACTAAAGTCTGCATGAGATGTGGAGTAAGGAAACGCAAGTCTCAATTGTCTTGAGATTTGGGGTTGTCTAACTTATGTCAAGAGTTAAATAAGTTAGAAACTATATCTGATTAGAGTTGGTTTGTGGTTAGTCTTAAACAGAGTTTAGGACAACATTTTGCAATCTTGCTGAGCAAGGAGTATTTATAGACAATGGGAGTGCTTGTATGGTAGATACTCCAACTTTTTGGAAAATTAGTTTACCCTTCAAGGGCTCAGTGGGAGCTATAGTGAACTTGATGAAGTTCAAGAACCACAAATCATCGCGGATTAAGTATGGGACCTATTTGAGTAGTTAAACTTTCTGTACAACAACACTGTTGTAATCTAGGAGGGTATCATGGTTTCATCATTTAGAATAGTGATGCGATATCCATTATAAATGATGACGACAATGTTTTGAGTTTTGAAGCCTCTGAGGAGTGATAGAGTGTCATGGAATCTCTAATGGTTTTGTAGAGAATTTTGAATTAATGGCAAGGTAGAGACCAATAAAGCCAGGCTAGTTGTAAAGGTTTAAGTAAAGGTAATATGATCACCTTATAGAAACCTTTATCGAATAGCCATGATCAAAATCATGAAAATTTCACATGCATGCTTCTCGGCAATGGAACATTAATTTTAATGAGATAGTCAAAGAGTTTGACTTTATCAAAAAGGTGAATAATCCATTTAATGGTAAAGGAGTTTAGTGGAAGCGATGTAATAAAGTAATATATGTGGATATATTAGTGAAAGTTTACCTTTGATAATTTTGGTTTTCATTAGAATTAAGCTATCAAAGAATTTCTTCTTGGACTATAGTTAGGCCTCGAATAAACTAAGGGTGATGATCTATGTTGATAGATCATGATTAGGATAAGAGGTCTGACGCAAAATAATGTACATTGATTGGATGCTAAAGTATTTAGCATGGACACTCCAAGTGATGTTTCATAATGATGAACATGGGAGAATATCTCTCTGAGAGAGATGACACATGAATGGAATGTCTCTGAGAATCATTTAAATCCATTCCGTGTTACATGATATGTACAAATAATGATGTTTCTTGTTGTAACAAGCAAATATCAATCTACTCTTAGGAGAAAAGGATCAAATGACAATAAAATATCGTAATATACTTGAGAAGGCATGGCGATATATTTATTTTCTCTGATGGATCTAAATTAAAACTAAAGGTCCTAGACTCAAATTTTAATCAAGATCAGTTTGATAGTAGATTCAGTTCGGGGCACTTGATAGTCCTGAATGAAAGACAGTGAGTTGAAATAGTTTCAAGCAGTAGACACTCGTTAATATTAGATCAGAATGCATGGTGTGTTTTGTTGCAAGTGTGTTGCAACAATGGATTGGAAAACTAGTTTCTGTGTTGGGTTAGTTCCTGGCAGATAATAAGCCATTGAGTTGTAATGTGACAACTCAAGGGCATCAGATTAGTGCATGCTAAGGAGCCGTGATCCCATCTAAGATCTAAACACATAATTGTAGCTCTCTTATCCGATTAGAGAGATCGTTGATAGAGAGGTTGTCAACATTGAGAAAGTTGACAAACACAAACAACGTAGTAGACCCATTGTTAAAGCCATTTATCGGACTCACTTTGATCTTCACATAGTGAAGATGGGTACAGGATACCAAAGTGATTGGTTTTAATACAAGTGGGAGATTGAAAGAGAAGTGTCCTAAATCCAATCATGGATGATGAGTTAGGATAACCTTCTTGTAATCTTAGTAGGTTTTATGATTATCAATGAAAGACGTATTTGTCTTGATACGGGCTTTATCTATTTAAAGTGTATTAAATCAGATGGTCCATAGTTTAGAGTAAAGCTTCTAGAATTATAATGAGATTATAATAGTGAGATCTAGAAGATGATAACACTAAACTTAAACTGTTCCTAATCATAGGATAACTAATTGGGAGTTAGTCAATCCGTAAAGATCAGTACATACTATACTTGCTTCTTCTGAAGGATGTCTGTTCTCATAAGCATTTGTGTGGTGACACTATAGTTAGTATGTAGGTGCTCATTGGGGAATGAGTTCACTGAACATGACTAGATCACTTGAACAATTAATAGAGTTTACTCACGTGTCAGTAATTATTCATATTGTGATGGTTGTACAAGTATCCTTAGACTTGAGATTGTTAGAGTCATCTTGTATATAATGAACAATGCTTTGGTTTAGTCCTTACTCTCAAGGGCAATTAATAAGTTCTATTCTGGGCATTGGAATTTATATATGGAGATAGTTAACGATCGATAAAGGATCTACCCCTTCCAGTAAAGGAAGTGAATATCCTATGCTATTCTTAATATGGTAGTTCAGGAATCTCTGGCCAGAGTGAATGAAATTAGAAAGTAGTTTCTAATTTGCATTAACATGAACTATACATAAGGAATAAGAAAACATATGATTAAATTAGATGGGCTTGACACGAGATCTATGCCTTGTATTTAATCGGGATATTGTCAGGGCAGAAGGAATTTATTGTACGGGAACCAGTCACTGAATAGGTTCTATATTCCTAGCGATGAATTCATATTATTCGGATAGTCGCGATATACCTTCAAAAGTATCACTCACTATGTAGAATGAATTTAATTATAGCGATAATTATTTTTAACGAATTAATTGTAATTCGTATAAATAATAATAAATAGTTTATTATTATTTATTTCTATTACCGACATAATTATGAACCTAAAGGGTCACACCATAAAAGGAAATATTGTTGAAGATGAAGAAAAATTATTTTGGCTAATAATAATTATTTATTTGAGAAATAAATAATTAAATAATTAATTAAATATGATTTAATTAATTATAAATATTAAGAAAAGTTCTTAATATAATATTTATATATTTAATCTGAGATATTAAATATATAGAGAGAATTATTTTAAAGATTTTAAAAGAAATCAATGATAAACATGTTTTAATTATTAAAAGAGTTTTAATGATTAATGGATTAATTAATAAAGATTAATTAAACCAAACAATTCTTATAGTCAAGAATGCTCAGCTGAGTTTTCTCTATAAATAGCATGCAATATCAAGATTTCAGAACACACACCAAAATTTGCAAGAAAGATTTCTTGTGAAATTATTCAAGTTAGCCTATTTTCTCTCTTTCTTCTTCTTTGTCAAATTTTCTTGGTGGATACCATTAGAGCACTCCACACATTGAGGGGTGATTGCAAGAAGGAGAACAAGGTATGATCTTGGAGTTTTGGAAGCTTGCTAAGGTATTTTTCTTAATTCTTGAATTTTAATACGATCTATATGCATGATTATATAGGAATTCTACCGTATAAATTGTTATACTCGTTCCGCATGTGTAGTAATTCCTTCAAATGTCCGGTCACATATTATACACCATTGGATTCACCATTTCAAGCTATACAATCCTATGGAATTTGTTTTACGTTTCTAATGAACTATTGAAAACCTCCAATTCAAACCTAAAATTCCGATTTCGATTCATTTTCCGATCAACTCCATTCTTCCTCATCCGGCATTTTCCAATTACATATTATACATCATTAGAATCGCATTCTTCTACTCTACAACCCTATTTCATTTTTGTATCAGTTTTATTACCGGATATTGAGTTCCGTTATCAAACCTTAATTTTCGATCTCCTTTGCCGATTGTCTTCTACATGCTCCTGCGGTGCCGGATGAGATAAACGAAGATGGGGAGGAGGAAGATGAAGGGACTGTGGTGCTTTTGCATTGATGTGTGTTGGTCGAGTCGTATAAGACGAGAGAGAGAGAGTGTTTTGAGATGCGCTACCAAAATGTGTATCCTGTGTTAGAGAGGACACGCTGTACACGCAACTCCGTGACCGGTCGGTAAATAGGACCAACATTTTGGAAATCAATATTTTGGACCAAAACATCTAAAAATATGAGTATTTTGGTCATTTTCTCTTTTAAGGGTAGGAGCAACTTCAAAAATCTTCTAATTCATTTTTCAAAATAACTATATAAATAATTAAGCTTATAATAAATTATTATATTATTTATCGTGTTATTTCTACAATATTTTGTATATTTACTATATGTTTATATTTATTTATATTTCAACTCTAATCCTACAAAATTTTGAGTTTAATAGTAAAAAATATGAAAAAAATGAATATTTTATTAGTAAAACTAAATTAATACTATCATAAATTCTTAAAAACGAGGATAGAGAAAAAATGCTTAAATTTTTGAATATCTTTCAAAAAAATTTGGAGCACTAATTTTTGTTACATTAATTATATTTTTAGTAAAATTTTTAGTCTAAAAATTAAAAAAAAATATAAAATAATTGAAAATTGGATGACGAGTGAATTTATTTATTTTTGTATTATAAAAGTGAGACTGTTACCATCCTCTACCACTATTCTATTAGTTATTACTGGGATCCGTTATATAATACACCTAGTTTAATTATGTAATTTTTAAAAATTATTTTACAAGTCTACTTAATTTTCGAATGAATAATTTTTTAATTGAAACTGAATTACTTTTATAAGTTGATTAGTTATACGGATTAGAAAGAATGACCAAATTACACTACTTTTGGAAACCCACTACCTAAAATACCTATCGGCGGGAGAGTCCGCCTTTTCTACCCACTGAATATGCATGTTGAACATGCGCACTTCCTACATGCACATGCAGAATGCGCGTTCCTCTTACATAAATGACGGGTAAATGATCTGTTTCATCACTGTACAATAGCAAAACTTTCAGTTGGGTTACCAGTCCAAAAAAGTTTTCAAACACATCACTCTACAATAAAAATATTTCAAACAGGTCACTGTCGTTACTGTCGTTAAGTTAACTAACGGAAAGTTGACGTGGTGGGATGACGTGGCGCAAAAAAAAATTCAGTTACATCACTGTACAATAAAAATATTTCAAACAGGTCACTCCCAACTGAAACTGAAAGTTTTCGAATTTTTTTAATTTTTTTTACTTAAATTCATATAAGTAAAAATTCAGAAAAATTTCTTAAATTAATTTTCAAAATTTTAAATTTCGTAAAAATTTAAGAAATTTTCTTATACGAAAAAATCTTATTTTTTTTGAATAAAAAATCTTATAAGAAATTTTTAAAAATTTTAATTTCTTATTTTTTTTTATATGAATTTTTTTTTCTTAGATTTAAATTACTTACATGAAAAAAATTCTTGAAAAATTCGAAAAATTTTCGCAAATTTTTTTTAATTTTTTTTTTTTTGAATTTTTCAAACAACTTGTTTGATTGCTAAACAAAATTGCTAAACATAACTTAGCTAAAAAAAAATTGCTAAACATAGTTCATAATTGCTAATTTTTTTTAATTTTTTTTTTAATTTTTAAAAGATTAGAATTTAATTTAATTTAAAAATGAACATACCCATTTAATTTATATGTGTATAAATAAATACATGCGATCAAATATTTTAAGATATCACGTTTTTTCAATCAAAAGTGAATTTTTAATTTTTTTAAGTATGTGTATAAATTTTTTTGAATTAAAACATTTCAATTTTTTGGGATTAAAAATTTAAAAAAAAAATTACGAATATTTTCTGAATGTTTCTGAATTTTATACTTAATTTTTACTTAAATTTAAAAAAAAAATTACGAATATTTTTTCCTGAATTTTTTACTTAATTTTTACTTAAATTCGTATAATTGAAATTTTCTAAATTTTTTTCTTAAATTTATATAATTTTTTTGAAATTTTAAATTTTTTTAACTCTCAATGGCCAAATTGAAAGTTATTTTTCAGCTTAACATTTTCCGTCAAATTTTAACGGCCGTGAAATTTTTTAAATGTACAGTGATTTGTTTGAAATATTTTTATTGTACAATGATGTGTTTGAAAACTTTTTTGGGCTGGTAACCCAACTGAAAGTTTTGCTATTGTACAGTGATGAAACAGATCATTTACCCCATAAATGACAAATGAAGTGTTGGTTTGAGGTCACGTGGTTAGTGAGAAGACATATATGCATGTCCTTGATGCGTGCTCTAATTAAAAAAAAAAACGCGCATGATACCTATGTGTGGCCTGCTTAGTTAAAAAAATATAAAGAATACGCATGTTGGATATGTGTGTATGAGGCTACGCATGTTGAAAATGCGTAGCTGCTCGGTATTTTGGACGGATCAGCACGGAGGTGGGTATTTTGATTATTTAATTTGAAAATGTGGGTATTTAGGGATTTCACTCTACGAATTAGTGGATTATTAGAATTTTTTAATATATTGATTATTTATTAATCATTTTAACAAAATTGAATTTAGACATTCCATTAGAAATTGTTGATGAATTTATAATGGTGATATCTTAAATGATTTATAAACATCTTAACTCATTTTTTGATTAAATTTTTTAGTTCCCATTAAAATGCTTTCTTAATCACAAAATTACTTATCCTCCTGGTTATACTTGATATCCAGCGTCTAAACATTGGGCTATGTTTGGATTACTGTTAAAAACTGTTGTGATGTTAAAATAAGTGTTGTTGCGAAAATCAGATAATTGTTTTATAATATTTTTTATATATGCTTGTTTTGCGTGTTATTTTTAAAAAAATAATGTTTTTGGTGAGATTTGATATTGATATCAGCAATTGTTCATTTTTTTTCAAAAGCATGGGGGACATGCTTTCTCTAAAAGCAGTTTTTCAGTCAAAAGTACTTTTCAAAAAAGGTGCTTTTAAAGTTTACCAAACAATTTACATGCTTTTCAAAAATAAGCTGCTATTACTGTCTGCAACAGCAATACCAAACGAGACCTTGATCTCCCAGACTTCAGGAAAAAAAAATTGCACAACAACAACTGGTACTAATTGACGTTGTACACTTGTACTCATTCTCTTATACATTAGTACATTCTAGGGTTTGATATGGACAAGGGAACTAAAGAGAAATGTAAATGAAGTTAAAATCTCAATCTTACATAGGATTGAGATTTTAACTTCATACAAAATAAAGAAAAGAATATGGTGTGTATAAATATATTTAACTATGCATATATCATCCTTGACAAAAAAAACAAAAAAAAAACTATGCATATATCATCATTCATTTATAATCATCAATTGGATAAAGATAAAAAATAATAAAAATAATGTTGATTATACAAGATTGCCAACACATATAATTGAGATCATATTTACGGATCTAGTAAGCATTTTTAAGTATAGTGATATCTATTATGCATTTCTATCAATTTAATAATTGTGGGAATATCATACATGTATTACACATTTTGTTGATGAATATCATGTATCTATAGAGAATATTACCAAAATACTCATATTTGAGCATGTCTGGCCCAAAATACTGACCCAACACGTTAAATCGTGTATCGTGATATAAGGGGCAATACGGTACTTCGTCTTCCGTAACATAGCATGATACGGAACACCGTGTTCCGTGTTAGGTGGGTGCGCATCACTAACACGGAACACGATGTTCCGTAACATGCATCATAAGGAACACGGTGTTCCGTAACATGCATAATACGGAACACGGTGTTCCGTATCATGCATAATACGGAACACGGTGTTCCGTATCATGCTGATACGGAGGCCGAAACTCCGTATCCCGTCGGTATTTCGGACCATTTTTTTCAGAATCAATATTTTGGGCCACTAGATCCCAAAAATGATTATTTTGGGCCATCAGCCGTATCTATATCTATATATTATAAATTATTGGATAATTCTTACCTTAGGTTCGGTATTCATATTCAGAATCAGAATAAATGTTTTTAACTTTTATTTACATCCATGAACTATCTATATTTTTTATTTGGTATCCATTTTTGTTTTGTAGAAGATCCATTATTTGACCCATTTTCAATTGTGGAAAATTTGAATATCAAATTTAAATATCATTAATGCAATACATAGTATATATGATAAGTTTAATAATATAGATTTGAATTAATCGATAACTTGATTAATGCAAATGATCTCATTGCATATATAATAAATATAAAAAATATTATTAATTTTAATGATCTCATAACATATATAATAAAATATATAATGAAAGTAAATTTGAAATAAATATATTACAATATATAAGGAAATGCATTTATGTATTCATTTTATTTTTTTCAGAATTAAGTTATTCAATTTTAAAATATAAAATTATATCATTTATTATAATTATTACTTAATTTTTAAAATACCCGTGTACGTAGCACGGGCTATAATCTAATTCATTTTAAATGTATCACAATAGTGTTAAATGCATATTAATATTACTAACTTATTACTTTTAATTTTTTATAATTTATTTATATTGTAATATGATATTGTTGTGCCCAAAATCTCCATGGGCTAGATTTAGGCCCATTAAACTATAAGGTTCGATCCATACAAGCCAGAAGATTGATCCAGTACGAGTCATGAAGATCAAGTAGAAGAAATGACTAAAGAAGTACGAATATCAGGAGGTTCCCAATGGTCAGGAAGCTGAGCTGAACACTCAAAGACCAGGTTCCTCCCAGCCGAGGAGTTCGAATTGGCATAACAACAGCCATAGAGATGATAAAAGCATATGAAGAGTTATCCAGTCTAACTAGTTTGTTATTTGTGCAGGTACTAACACCAAAAGGGAGGTCCCTAAGTGATATGTCCCGAAATAAGGAGGTCCCTGAGAAACAGGCTCCTGAAATGTAGGTTCCTGAGCACCAGGTTCCTACGAGTTGCCAACATAAGGTTCTAGAAGCCATCTAGAACAGATAAACGAATTGGTATCTGAGTATAATTCTAGGGCGCAGATGATCCTAGAATAGCTCTGACCAATGAGAGAATCATAGTGGAGTACGAACTCGAGTTCTACTCTATTTAGCCAAACTAGTTCGTGAAAGGCTCTAAAGGAACCTGAGTCTAACACGAATTAGATGACCGAATGCAGCTATTCCAGTAAGAGACAGAATCATACTAGAACTACGTGAGCTTGATCCCTATAAATACAAGGGTACGTAGGCACCTCAGGGTACGACGCATTAAGTTCTCTAATTTTCTCTAAAGGCACCTGAGATTATTGGAGATACCCTCGAGCTCAGCTCAACCCCCACAAACACAACCCAAACCTTTTGCATTAGAACAGTTGATCGCTAGCCTATACAACTACTCATAAACCTCACATAAGTTGATTACGAAATCCACTCATCAACATTGGCGCTAGAAGGAGGGGATAGTTAATATCTTAAGAGTGGAAAAGATGTCAGGCAGCACGGAGAGCGAAGCAACTCGTTCTGAGCGACAGGTTCATGAGGAGAACGCATCTCCTCCCAGAGCACCGAAGGTCACTAAAGCAGCCATGATGGAAATCCTAAAGACTGTGGGAGAACGTCTATCGACTTTGGAGCAGGCTTCAAGCAAAAAGAAGAAAAAGAAGACAAAGAAGAGCAAGAAGTCGAAGGTTACTCCGAAACAGTTGAATTTTGAAGAATCTGAGAATGGAAAGGAGGTTCCAGACGATGGTGAAGAACCAAAGGAAGATAATGGTGATGAAGATATGGAGAATCCTGGTAAGAGTAAAACTGGTAGCAAGGACCGCACAGGGTCCAAGGAAAAGAAGAAAACCAAGACTGGAGGTTCCTCAAAGAAAAAGAAGAACGATAAAGACCCATCTGTCGAGATAGTTGAAGAGAAAAGCACGGATTCAGATGAGGACACTGAAGAATCAAGCGCTGAAGGGTCGCAAGAGGAAGAAGGGACGAGTAAGAAGACAAAGGCGGAAGCTGTTGGGGAGGTAACAGCAGAAGATGTCAAGAAAATTTTGGCTCAACTCAAGGATGAAAAGAATCTTGCTGTAAACCCTATAACAGCTTCTCCTTTCACCAAGAAGGTTCGAAAGTCGGCTTTGCCTAGGTCTTACAGGCCCTCAAACGAGTTGAAATTCGATGGGACTACTGACCCCATTGAGTACCTTAGTCGTTTTGACACGGAGATGGATGTTTATCAAGTGAAGGAAGCCACCAGGTGCAGGTTACTGGCTGCAACTCTACAGGGCGGAGCCCATCAGTGGTTCAAAAGGTTACCTGCAGATTCGATTGGTTCTTGGGCAAGCATGGGGAAGCTCTTTGTCACTCAATTCAGAGCATCTGTTGCATTTGCCCCACCAACCAATACCTTAGCCAATATCAAGCAAAGACCTAGTGAAACATTGACGGAATATTTCAAGAGGTTTAATGCGGAGGTTCCTAAAGTTAGGAAGGCATCTGAGGAAACAATAAAGAATTTCTTAATCGCTGGAGTCAAAGGAGGCTCAGATTTTTGGAAAGCGCTGCAGGGAAAAGAACCAGAGACATTGGCCGATTTTTATGCCCAGGCGGAACCCTTTCGATTGGTGGAGGAGTCTCTAGCTGAGTTAAGGAAGGATCCAGATTTTGTAAGGCAAAGTGGAAGCAAGAGGTCGAGACAAAGAAGCCCCAATGGTCGTGACAATAAAAAGGTGGTTAGTCGCACATCCCAGGTGAAGCCAGAAGCTGTGAATCCTACTAAACCTGTCATGAGTCAGGTACCGCCACCAGCTTCCTATAGCAATAATAGACCAGAGAGACCTGTCTATGAAACTTTCACCCCTTTGGTAGCTCCGATTGATCATATTTACGCAGTAAATGAGAAGTCCTCATGGTTTAAGAAGCCTTTCAGAACCGGTCCCCCAGGGAATAAGAATGAGCGCCCTTACTGTGACTTCCATGATAATAATGGGCATAATACTGCAGATTGTCGTCACCTCAGAGATCTAATTGAAACTTTAATCAGGCAAGGACAATTGAGTGAATGGGTGGCTCAGGAAGGAAAAAAGTATAGAGATGAGAAGACTCAGAAGACACAGACACAGGAACCTGTCGTGATGGAGGGACCACCTAAGGCTGGGTGCATACGCACAATTATAGGAGGACCCCATGTTGGAGGAAACAGCAGGAATGCCATGGAGAGGTACACTCGTGAGGCTAAAGAACGTCCTTTAACCAGTATTTACAATCTGTCCCGGAGGTCCCCAAAGCTGTTTGAAGGAGAGGATGCAGATATTACTTTTACTGAAGAAGATGCTTCTTGGGTACACCATCCCCATACTGATGCTTTGGTTGTTGAGGCAGGAATTGGATCTTATGAGGTTCATCGAGTGCTAGTTGATAATGGAAGTTCTGTAAACTTGCTATCTTACTCAGCTTTCAAGAAGATGCATTTTCTGGATAAAGATTTAACTCCAACAAACGATACCTTGTACGGATTCACCAATAATCAGGTTCCCATCAAAGGTAAGATTCGTCTGCCAGTAACCTTAGGTGATAAACCATGTTGCATTACACAGTTGGCAGAATTCATTGTTATAGAAGAGAATATGAATTACAATGCTATTTTGGGAAGACCTATTTTGAAGGAGATGAGGGTAATAACCTCCATATACCACCTCACTATGAAGTTCCCGACGCCAAATGGAGTTGGCATAGTTCGAGGATGTCAATATGAGTCTAGAGAGTGCTACACCAAAGCTTTGCAACATGCTGCTAGAGCTGCTAAATTGCCTGAACCTATTGACGAGGTTCCTGATAGTTTTCCAGGAAAGAACCCAGACAAGATAACGGTCGACCTGCGCAGTTCGCCTTTGGAAGGTTTTGTGTCAGCATCCTGTAGAGCTATAAGAATTGAAGAGATCATAGAAGAGGAACCTCATGCTGAGATTCCCGTTTTTCGGGGACCAGATACCCCCTACTTACTGATAGAAGGTGCACCCCTTACGGATAAGGAGGGTGATGTGAGTATGGTAGAAGGGTTGGATGAAGAAAAATCCCGAAAACTGAAACATAATGGATGCAATGAAGACAGTCAGCCAGCATCAAAGAGAAGGAATGTCATGCACGAAGTGCAGGAACCATCTACCATCCAGGAACCTCAAGAGGACTCAACCGTAGAGATGGAGGTAGACTTAGATCCTCGAATGCCAGAAACCATGGTAAAGGCTGGACCAGCTGGTGAGACTCTGGATGTGAAGATCAATGACAAAGATGGTATCAAGGTGTTAAAGATTGGAGCTCAACTTGATCCAGCCTTAAAGGAATCTCTCATTACTTTTTTGAGCAAGAACCTGGATGTGTTTGCCTGGTGTCATGCAGATATGGAAGGGATAGATCCAAGGGTCATGTGTCATAGGTTAAATATTGATCCAGAGAAGAAAGGAGTGAGACAGAAGCGAAGACCAGTTAGTGGAGAAAGAGCTCAGGCATTGAAAGAAGAGGTCGACAGATTATTGGATGCAGGATTAGTTAAAGAATCTTTTTACCCAATATGGTTGGCGAATCCTGTTTTGGTAAAGAAACCTAATGGAAAATGGAGAACCTGTGTGGACTTCACAGATCTCAACAAAGCATGTCCGAAGGACAGCTTCCCACTTCCACGGATTGATCAGTTAGTGGATGCAACAGCTGGACATGCCCTTCTCAGCTTCATGGATGCATATTCAGGTTACAATCAAATCCCTATGTATGAACCTGACCAAGAGCATACTTCTTTTATTACAGATAGAGGTCTTTATTGCTACGTGTGCATGCCATTTGGGTTGATTAATGCCGGAGCCACATACCAGCGGTTAGTGAACATGATGTTTAAAGACCAAATTGGTCATACTATGGAGGTATATGTGGATGATATGTTAGTTAAGTCCAAGGAAGCTGTAGACCATGTAAAGCACTTAGAAGAAATGTTTGGAATCTTGCGGAAGTACAGAATGAAGCTGAACCCTCAAAAATGTGTGTTTGGGGTAGAATCAGGAAAGTTTCTGGGTTTTATGGTAAACCACAGAGGTATCGAAGCCAACCCAGCCAAGATTAAAGCATTGATTGATATGAGGTCTCCAAGAACTGTGAGAGAGGTTCAGTCTCTTACAGGAAGAGTTGCAGCTTTGAATAGATTCATTTCGAGGTCCACTGATAAGTGTCAGGAGTTCTTTAAAGCTATAAAGAAAGGAAACAAATTCGAGTGGACCACAGAATGTGAGATAGCGTTTGGAAAGCTAAAGGAGCATTTGGGGAGCCCCCCACTGTTAGCCAAACCTGTGGATGGAGAAACATTGATACTTTATTTGGCTGTGTCAGAGTATTCCATTAGTGCAGTTCTGGTTCGAGAAGAGAATGGACAGCAGAGCCCAGTTTACTATGTTAGTAAAAGGTTACTTGATGCAGAAACAAGGTATACAGGGATGGAGAAGCTGGTTTATGCATTGATTCTGGCTTCCAGGAAGCTGCGACCTTATTTCCAAGCTCACAAGATTGAAGTAAGAACCTCATATCCGCTTAAGCAAGTGATGCATAGGCCAGAAACCTCTGGAAGAATGTTAAAGTGGGCTGTGGAGCTAGGACAGTTCGACATAGAATATAAGCCAAAGACGGCAATCAAAGCTCAAGCCTTAGCAGATTTCCTAATCGAGTTTCCACCTCATGTAGAGGTTACTGGCCAAGAGGGGCCAAAAGAGGTGGTAGAAAAACAGGCAGACAATGACAACTGTGCACCTTGGTGGACACTATATGTAGACGGAGCCGCTAACAGTGGTGGAGCAGGTGCAGGCATAGAATTAGTTAGTCCAGAAGGGCACCAACTCTATAGCTCGATTCATTTTGTTTTTAAAGCCACGAACAATGATGCAGAATATGAGGCATTGATTGCAGGCCTCAAGTTGGCTTTGGAGATGAAAGTAGAGAATATCAGGGTGTTTAGTGATTCGATGTTAGTAGTTTGGCAGATTCGTGGTGGTTTTCAGGCGAGAGGGCCAAGAACAGACTTATATTTGAGATACTCCCAGGAGTTGATCGCAAGGTTCAGAGAGGTGAAGCTGGATCAGGTACCTCGAGGAAAGAATACCAAAGCGGATGCATTGGCCAAGCTAGGATCACAAAGAGAGTCCACGCTATTGGGGGTAATCCCACTTCAAATCCAGGAGCAACCAAGTGTTTTCAAGGAAGAGGTAATGGACATTGAGTTTCCAGTTGAAGATTCCTGGATGACCCCAATATATCGTTACCTGGACAAAGGGGAGCTACCTCCCGATCAAAGTGATATCAGGAAGCTGAGGTATCGAGCAGCCAGGTATGTAATTTATGATGGAGTTCTGTATAAGCGAGGATTCAATCAGCCTTTGCTCAAGTGTGTAGCTGGGGAACAATGCAAGTATATCCTCGAGGAAATTCATGAAGGAGTATGTGGAAATCACTCGGGGGGTAATTCTTTAGCCATGAAAGTCCTTCGACAAGGATATTATTGGCCAACCATTAAAACAGATGCCACAAAGTTCGTGCAGGCATGCAGTAATTGTCAGAGGTTTGCCAATTTTGATAGTCGTCCGGTAGCACCTATCAAACCGATTGTTAGCCCCTGGCCATTCGCTGTTTGGGGAATAGACCTCATTGGTGAGCTCCCGAAAGGAAAAGGAGGAGTGAAATACGCAGTGGTCGCAGTCGATTACTTTACGAAGTGGGCGGAAGCAGAACCACTTGCCAAGATTACAGCGTCGAAATTGACTGAATTTGTGTTTCGAGCTATTGTATGCAGGTTTGGCATTCCACAGAAGCTGATTTCTGACAATGGGAAGCAGTTCGATAGTCGAGAGCTTAGAGGATTGTGTGAGCAGTTTGGAATCCAAAAAGCATTTTCAGCAGTGTATTATCCGCAGAGTAATGGGCAGACTGAAGCAGTGAATAAGATTATCAAGCATACTTTGAAGACAAGGCTTGAAGATAAGAAAGGAAGCTGGCCAGAGGAGCTTCCTGGAGTCTTGTGGTCGTATAACACCACGCCTAGAATTACAACTGGTGAGTCTCCTTTTACTCTCACTTATGGTTGTGAAGCTATGGTACCTGTGGAGGTTGGAACAGGTTCCTTGAGAAGAAAGTATTTTGATCCCGAGAGCAATGAGGTCAATCATAGACTGTATTTGGACATGGTCGAAGAGTTGAGAGCAGATTCGCAAGTGAAGTTAGCAGCATATCAACAGAGAGTTCGAAGGTATTACAACAAAAAGGTGAAGGCAAGACCTTTTAAAGTTGGAGACCTAGTGCTGAGAAAAGTCATGCCAAATACCAGGGTTCTGGCACATGGAGCTTTTGGGGCAAATTGGGAAGGACCTTACCAGATAAAGTCAGCCATTTGGGAAGGAACCTACCACTTGATAGATATGGATGGGAACCTCATTCCGAGAGCTTGGAATGCAGAACATCTCAAGAAGTATTATCAGTAATTCTTTTATGTGTTTTTTCTTAGGAAAAGTAAGGCTCTTTCAGCCCAAGAATAAAGGCAGCTTATTAGTTGTAGCTGACCAGCATTTTAATTTCAGTATTTAATTATGCATGTACTCGGGGGGTATTTGATGTGAACCTCCCTACTTGCAAGACAATTTTTTCAAGTATTGAGCGATGTATAGCTCTACGTTGAATATTTTGAGTGCATTGTTTGCAGCTATAGCTCCTTAATAGTTCTTTTACGTAATAATCATTACCCAAAAGAACTGGGGGGTAGTATTCCTACTTAGACAGTATTGCACGTGCTATGATTTGATATTTCATATGCCAATTTGAAATTTTTGAAACAGGTTACCTAGACTAACAGGTTCCTGTAGCATTGTGTTGCATATTTGCAGGTAACCTAAGCTGACAGGTTCCTGTAGCATTGACAGTATGTGTGAAGTATGAATATGAATTGACAGAATGTGCAGACTACGATTGATTGATCAGAATTAGCTTGTAGACAGATTGCATTGAGCAAAGTCCCAGGTATCTTCCTGGGCATCGAGAAAAGTCCCAGGTAGCTTCCTGGGCATTGAGCAAAGTCCCAGGTAGCTTCCTGGGCATTGAGCAAAGTCCCAGGTAGCTTCCTGGGCATCGAGACAAAGTCCCAGGTAGCTTCCTGGGCATCGAAACAAAGCCTCAGGTAGCTTCTTGAGCAAATGTGATTGAAAAGCCTCAAGTTCCTTGAGCACGAGAATTAAAGTCCTGACAAAAGGCACCTTAAAGAGAAGCCTAATAAGCTCTCCCTCATGTGGAACCGCCTTTGGCACATGGGAAGAAGGGGTAAAATCCTTAGCATTTACCTTCATAAGATGTCTAGCCTGACACATGGAGAAGAGGAATCTGTGTGGACTCCCAGAACGGCGCACAGGTTCCTAGAATCGCCCCGAGGCATAAAAAGGAACCAACAGGCCTCGAGGCATGTTGGGACCTAGAGAATAGGATTGGGAACCAAGCAGGTTACCTTTCCAAGAGAAAAAAGGAACCAACAGGCCTCGAGGCAGGTTGGGACCTAGAGATTAGGATTGGGAGTCAAGCAGGCAACCTTTCCAAGAGATGACCCGAATTAAACAAAAGAAATTCTACTAACCTTAACTAGTTTCTGTTTTATGTTTATTTTGCAGGTCTAATGGTCGAGAAACCTGGTCAAATTATTTAGGATCTAAGGTTATCAGAAAGGGTTTTTTAGTTCAAAAGACGACTCTGATAATGTTGAATGAAAGGTTTCAAGTCTGCAAGTAAGCTGTATTTAGTTACATGTTATTTTGAGAAAATAATAAGTGGAAATATAGATGCATCCTGTTTCTTACAACGGGTTATCCCACGTAAGCTTGGGTGTATAAGTATGGACACTAATTAATTTTTAAGATGCATGATGGTAAAATATTCTACGAAGTTTTGAAGAAAAATATGCAGCAAAAGCAGATATTATAAAGAGAGTTATGGGTACAGAGACCCAGAAACCCAACATAAGAGTTAATGGCACGAAGGCCATGAAAATCAAATTTAAGGTTACATATTGCGAGGCGTTACGAGGAGCCCGCGACCTCATTGAAAGTTATCAAAAGTTTTAAGAATCTTGTTGAAATTACGAAGGAGGAACTTCATTGGAACCCTTGGCAACAACAGGAGGAGTGGGAAGGATAGGCTGAACAACGTCAGAAGCAGGAACCTCTGCAGTCTCAAGGTTGGCACCTGGAGACCTCTCAACCGTTTTCACGGGAGGTACAGAGTTTGCAGCGGCAGCTTTCTCTTCGAAATCCTTGATCATCCCTACCACGTCTTCACCCAGGAGGGACCAGTCTATATTAGGCATCTTCTCCCATGTGGAGCGTATGTAGTCATTAATACCTTCATCATAGCCTTCATCGTATCTGGCCTTCTCCTTGACAAGTATGGATGACTTCACAACCTCAGCAGCAGCATTCAGGGCATCCACCTGGGCTTCCAGTTCATTGGTTCTTTCTAGCATCGCCAATTTCTCGTCCCTAAGGATCTTGACCTGACCTTGAAGTTCGATTTTCTCATCTTTTAAAGAGGTCTCCACAATCTTGGCATTCCTGACAGCTGCAGTGGCAATGTTTGCCTTATCCTCACTAGCAGCTAGTTCCATTTTAAGTTTGCGAATCTCTCCTTGAAGTTGAAGGTCATATTGGGTCTTTACAGCAAACTCATCACAGTATCTGAGAGCAAAGAAAGCAGATTGAGCAGTAGCAAACCTCATGGCGTGCATGGCTTCAGTAGAACTCATCTTACTCCAGGCAGCTATCGTCTCTGTAGGAACATGGGTGTCAATCATATCTTTGAACAGGTTGGAGGATTGATCAGGATCGGTTTTCACTGCTTTGCTTTTTCTTGACGAGCGAGTCTGGGGAGCTGCTGAGAGGTCGAGAGTTGTCTGAGCAAATTTCCTCTTTGAAGAACCAGAATGAGTAGTTTGGGAAGCAGGAGTGCCAGGAATTTGATTAATAGGAGTTGCATTCAGCGGAACCTCCTTAGTCTCAGACTTGAAGATCTCATCCACGTTCTTGGACCTCTTGATAAACGATGGGGCTTTTGGAGCCATATCTGCGAAAGAAAATATAAGAAAGTATCAGAGATTTATATACAGAATAAGCAGGTAAAAATACAGATGTATAACAATAGAAAAGAAAAGGTCAACCACAGGGGAACTCATACCAGAAGCTGAGGGGATAAAACCTAGGGCAGATAAATTATCAGGGGTCAATAGGATCATACAATCTCTTATGGCCGAAGAATGCTTCAAAGCCTCTTTAGCTCTCATTAAGCAAGCTCCAGTGAGAATAGTCTGTTTTGGAATTAAGGGGCGGCAATTGAATTCAAAGCGGACAGAGGGACAATCGAAGCAGTAAAGGAACTGCTCTTGCCATTGATCAAAATTCTGTTTAACACCTTTTATGCATTGGCCTTGATGACTAGGCCAGGCGGTCAGATAGAAGCAACCAGAACCCTTCCCAGTGTCCTTCAATCTGAAGAAGTAACCTAATTCATGTGCAGATAGTGGGGTTGTAAACATGCTAGTGTACAGAATGTAGGTACTAATGGCTAACCTATAAGAGTTAGGAGTCAATTGGAGAGGGGCCAAACCATAGAAGTCAAGAACTTCTCTCAAAAAAGGATGCAGAGGGAAATATACACCAACTTTGAAGAAGGCAGCAGAGGTTACAACATTTGGAATACCTCGATCAGGTATCTTGGTATCAAACTTATGAGCTCTCTCACCTGGTTTAGGGATAACAATGGAGCAGGATGGGCGAACACATTCCTCATACAATTTCTCTAACCTAGTCAGGGTCATAAGAGAATCCATTTTGTCACAGAAAGGTACAATTTCTTGCTTATACAATTCTCTTTCAACAGATACTTCGTTATCAAAATCAGGATCCGGGATCAGACTATGATCGGGCTTAGACACTTCCTCCCCGTCAGAGGGCCAATCATCCCCCAAATCTACAAAGGAAGGGGTAGGAAGATTTGTAGAGGGTAAGGTTGAAGGTTTGAGAAGGATATTTCCAGGTTCATCAATATCTGGAACAACAACCCTAGACCTAGTTCTTTCCCCTATTGGCATCACAGAAGGTTGAATAGAAGACAAGTGGTCAGAGTGTGTAGAATCAGAGGACATCTGCAAAAGACAGACGGAGAAAAATCAGGTTTTGAATCTTTTAAAAGAGAAACAGTGGTTCTAAAGTTCTGGGACGGACATAGCTATGAGACACAGGGTAGATAGTGAATTACACAAAAGCTACGCACCATCAAAGCGACTCATATCGATTACAGTATAAGTCGAAAACATGTGTGTACAGAATGTGAATAAATAATATCGGATCCCAGGGAAACCAGGGTTACAAAACTATAAATTGATGACTAAACAAGCGAAGGTGTGATGAACAAGTTGTATGAAAAGCATGGAGTGTGAAAGATAGATACGAACACATATGTATAAAAAGACCGTAAACAAAGAGCATCGACATGCAAGACACGAAAGTGCAGACAGTATGAAATGAAGTCAAAAGAACAGAAAGAAAGCAAATCATACCTTAATTAGAAGAAAGTGGTGACGGAAAGCTTGAATTGAGTAAGTGACCGTCGGACTTCTTTTCTTTCTTCTCTCTCTAAGGGTTTTGGAAGATATTTGGTAAAGGTAAAAACTAGACTTGGAGTTAGAAGTGTGTTTATATAATCAAGACATCTCCGTACACGCGTCAGAGTATTAGTGGAGCGGTAGAAACGAAGAGGTACATGTGTGAAAGGCGTGTGAACCTTGGGAACTCATGCATTAACTACAGCCTTGGTAAGTGATAAGTTCAATTTGAATTTTAAGTTATCTTCAGCTGCCAACCATTATCTTTTCCTATAGATCCTTAAATTATTAAATTTAAAGAGACGTGGAGTTGAGGGACTAATTAGATTCCCAGAAGAGCTAAATACAAGCATCGAGTTGACTTCGAGAGCAGCTATCTAAAGAAGAAAGTAGCAAGATAACAGGTTCCATAATGCAAAGGAAGCTTACTCACGATTATATTAAGCTGAAAATATTTTATGTCCTGTTTCCTACGCCGAGTAAACTCATGTAGGCTTGGATATAAAATGCTGAAGCGAGGTATAGTTACTAGAATGGTTTAGCATTGAACTTTTGATCATAGAATTAGAATAGGTTCCTTTCACATTACATAATTTCAAGGAACCGGGGGGTACTTGTTGTGCCCAAAATCTCCATGGGCTAGATTTAGGCCCATTAAACTATAAGGTTCGATCCATACAAGCCAGAAGATTGATCCAGTACGAGTCATGAAGATCAAGTAGAAGAAATGACTAAAGAAGTACGAATATCAGGAGGTTCCCAATGGTCAGGAAGCTGAGCTGAACACTCAAAGACCAGGTTCCTCCCAGCCGAGGAGTTCGAATTGGCATAACAACAGCCATAGAGATGATAAAAGCATATGAAGAGTTATCCAGTCTAACTAGTTTGTTATTTGTGCAGGTACTAACACCAAAAGGGAGGTCCCTAAGTGATATGTCCCGAAATAAGGAGGTCCCTGAGAAACAGGCTCCTGAAATGTAGGTTCCTGAGCACCAGGTTCCTACGAGTTGCCAACATAAGGTTCTAGAAGCCATCTAGAACAGATAAACGAATTGGTATCTGAGTATAATTCTAGGGCGCAGATGATCCTAGAATAGCTCTGACCAATGAGAGAATCATAGTGGAGTACGAACTCGAGTTCTACTCTATTTAGCCAAACTAGTTCGTGAAAGGCTCTAAAGGAACCTGAGTCTAACACGAATTAGATGACCGAATGCAGCTATTCCAGTAAGAGACAGAATCATACTAGAACTACGTGAGCTTGATCCCTATAAATACAAGGGTACGTAGGCACCTCAGGGTACGACGCATTAAGTTCTCTAATTTTCTCTAAAGGCACCTGAGATTATTGGAGATACCCTCGAGCTCAGCTCAACCCCCACAAACACAACCCAAACCTTTTGCATTAGAACAGTTGATCGCTAGCCTATACAACTACTCATAAACCTCACATAAGTTGATTACGAAATCCACTCATCAACAGATATTATAAATATTAATATTAATATATTATTGGAAGAATCGAACCTTAATCTTTGTACATAATAATTTTTAGTATTAAATGTAAATTAATATGTTATTAACGGTATTCAAACCTTAGATCGTTATATATAACAATTTTTTGTATTACTGTATCTAACTGTCATGATCTACTTGAACAATGGTAATTGACATAGGGCTTGCTTTTCCTGAGCTTACCTCAGGTAAGTTTCCTGAGTTGATTAAAAAAACAATACAATAATAAGGTTATTTTGTAAATACAGGGGCGAGTTCAATTATTACAAAAATGCCATCAAAAAATTATACTAAAATCTCAGGTAAGGTTCCTGAGGTTACCTCAGGAACATTATTCTCATTGACATATTAGGAGGTTATTATTGATCATATTCTCAAAATATGTTATGTTGCCAATATAAGTAATAAAAAATCGATAAAAATGTCATTTTTCTTAATGAATTTGATTGATGAATAAAAATAATATAATAATGAATATTTTATTTATAATAAAAAATTTCATCTAATAAGCTGACAAATTTACGGATTTGAAGATAGTTGATGGAATGAAATGCCTTTATAAATCACCATCGGGATGACAACGGGTCGGGTTCGGTTCGAGTTTTGTAATTGAAATTCAAATTTAAAATTTAAATATTTTCGGGTTTTAAAATAAATTTATATACAAATTCAAATCCAAAACCCAATATCCAAATTCAAATTCATCGAATTTCGGATCGGATCGGAGTTTTTTCGGGTATTCAAAATTAAAAATAATGTAAGTAAGTTTAAAAATACCATTATATGCAAACAATGTCAATGATGTTTATACATTAATTAAAATAAATATGATTAAGTAGTTAAATATAACGTATTATGCGGATTGACATCTATACTATTATACAAAAGTCGAAATATTAAAAGTTTGGTTGGTCGGTCGGTCGGTCGGTCGGTACGGTAGCTGTTGATTTTACTTATTTACCCTTACTCATCCTACTAACTAATCAATTTCTTTTTTTAAGTTAAACATATTACATTTTCCATTTTTCAATAACTAAACAATTTCATTTTTCAGGTAAAATATAATATCTTATATATTTTATACTAAAATTTCTCCTCTATTAATCAATTTCCTTTTTCAGGTTAAACATATATATTACCTTTTCTATTTTTCAAAAACAAAATAATTTCTTTTTCAGGTAAAATACAATATCTTTTACATTCCTTTTTTAAAATTTAATCAAATAAGGTAATTGTATTATAATTACTATTAACTAATCAATTACCCTTTTTAGCCACGTTACATTTTCTTTAACTAAAATCTCTTTTTTACCAATTATATCATGGGCGATTACCTTTTTGAGTCAAAACAAGTTACCTTTTTATTTTTTCTTACTAAAACCTCTCTTTTTCCAATTATATCACGAACGTTTCTATTTAATAAAAATAAAACAATAATATCATAGTACTAAACTACTAATTATTAACAGACTACATTTTCAGCTAAAACGTATAATCTTTTCTATTTTTTCCAAATTAAATTCCTTTTTTTAATAGAAATTTCACGGGCAACATTAATATCTCATTTTTTAAAAACATTATGAGCAATTTTATTTAGTAAAATAACATAATTAAATTATAATTACTATAAACTATTCAATTACCTTTTTCACATCAACCATGTCACTTTTTGAATTTTCATATTACCATTCTATTTTCTCTAACTAAAATCTCTTTTTTAGTTTTTTTTCAAGTATATCACAAGCGATTCTATTTAATACAATAAACTAATAATATTATAATTTTAATAATTAACTGATTATCTTTTTCAACTAAAACGTATCATTTTTTATATTTTCTAACTAAAATCCCTCTTTTAATGAAAATATCACGGGAAATATTAATTTCTCCTTTTCTAAAAATATTGCGTGTAATTGTATTTAGTAAAATAACGTAATTAAATTATAATTTCTATAAACTAATCAATTACCTTTTTCACCTAGAACATGTTACCTTTTTAATTTTCTCCAACTAAATCCTCTCTTTTTCCAATCATATCACGGACATTCTATTTAATATAACAACATAATAATTTTATAATTACTAACAATTAACCGATTACCTTTTTCAAATAAAACCTATCATCTTTTCTATATTTTCTAACTAAAATCCCTCATTTTCTATAAATATCATGGATAACATATATATATATATATATATATATATATATATATATATATATATATATATATATATATATAGGCTAGCGTTCAAATAGAAACCAATATTAGAATAGAAACTAGAAACCTACACTAAATAAATTATAATTCATTTATTTTAATGGCCCCGCTAGGGGTACCTTCACAAAAAAATTATAAAATTCTTGGCTCTATTCAACAAAAATATAAAAAAAAATTAAAAAATAAAAAGTACTGTTCACGTGCCACGTCATCACGTGAACAGTAACTTTTTTTAATTTTTTTAATTTTTTTTATATTTTTGTTGAATAGAGCAAATAATTTTAATCGTTTTTTGTATTGGGGTACCCCTAATTTGGTCATTAGATTAGCTTGAAATATTTAATTTAGGTTTAGTTTCTAGTTTCTATTCTAAGTTAGTTTCTATTAGAACAAGACCCTATATATATTTATATATATTATCAAGTCATCTCATAAAAAAATTTAAGCCTCCAAAATTCATATTTTAAATTAAATTATTTAAATTGATAAAAAAATTCATATAATATTAAAAACAATTCGTGCATCGCTCGGGTTTTAAGCTGGTACTAAGTAAAATCTGAAATATATTAAATTAATAATTTTTTATATACCAACACAAAAGAAAAATTTATGTAAAATAAAGAAATTTACCTCCTAAATATATTAATAAAATTTGATGTTGTGAAATAGAAGATTAATCACTAGATTATTATTGACTATTTCTAATAAAATAAATAATTTATATGTCTTATATCTGAAATATTATATATAATAATTAAAAATTATCATATTACTAGTTTATAGCCCGTGAAAAGCACGAGTTACTTTTAAATATTTTTAAAATTAAATGATTAAACAAAATAGAATATAATAATTTATTATGGATATAATTTAACTTTGTAATATTAAATAATAAAATTATTGGTAAAAATAATAGTCATTTAATAAATGACATGTATTGTTTAGAATTAATAATATTAAATTTTAATGTAAATTTGTTGGTGACGGTATTCGAACTTTGGATCTTTAAAAGATGGATTTAAATATAGAATATTTCTTATTATTAGATTTAACGGTTATCATGTATTTACTAAATATCAAACGACATTATTCTTTTAAATGGTTGAACCAAACAACCAAATTATATCCTAGTTTGGTTATTATATACTAGTATAGATATAGATATATAATTATTAAAATTGAATTTGAATAACATGTATAATGTTTTATTAAAATGTATAATATTTATATATAAAATAATGTGTATATATACATATGGTTATTTTTCGGATTTCGGATCAGATCGGTAAACATAAAATTCAAATTCAAAAAATTTCGGGTTTAAAATTTAAATCCATATCCAAATCCAAAAATTCGGGTTCGTGATATCCAAAAAATTGAATTTTGAATCGGGTATCCGTCGGATCAGGTTAATCTGCCATCCCTAATCCACTACCACCAATAATAACATATGTGATAAATGGATTTTATATCCATTTGGAGCGTTCCATATCGGCTTAAATTGATTCACTTGGTCTCAAGTTTGTGGTAGTTTTGATGCGTTTTTGTTAGTTGTGCAGGTTTAGTTATTTCGGCTAGGGTTGGTGTTTTTCATCGATTTTGGAGTTGAAATTTAGCATTGGATGAAGAACGGGAAGTGGCAAAAGAATAGGAAGAGAAAACGAAGGAGAAATGAGCAAATTGTGGAAAATTTGGATTTCGGGGTAGGTTGCGCAGTCTACACTGTTTTGGCCATATCTGGAGTTCTAGAAGTCCGTTTTCAGCAATCTTACTGTCCACGCGAAACTTGGGAGATTTTCTTGAAGTATAAAGCAAAATAAAATTTTGGGCAGATTGTGACAGCGCTAACAGCGCCCGTGCAGCGCTGAGAGCACCCAGAACAGAAGGGGAGCGCGCTGAGAGCGCCCAGAATCACTGGAAAATTCCATTTTTGCCCCTAATCGAATTCTAATTGTATTTTAGGTCTTTTTCTTGCTGGGCAAGACACTAGGGCCTATATAAACACATCCTACCATTGTAATTTGTATCATTAGTTAGCATATTATAACATAGAATTCATATCTTGTTTCATTATTCTAGTTTCACTTGATCCCATGATGACGAGAGGTTCAATTACGAACTAATCGTTGTCATGGGATTCTAACGGATTAATTTATGGAGCTTTAGTATCTTGATATTTTAAAGATCTGTGTGTGATGTATACTTGATATCTTCGTATGGTTGTGCTTTATGAATTTAGATGCGTAGCTAACATCTAATTTGTTAATCTATGGCGAAACGAGAGTGGATCTTGAGATTTAGAACTTGACATGCTAGCATAGGATAGGTTGATGTTTTAACATCATGATTTGTAGCGTAAATAAAGATATTATGCTGCCCTATGTGATCTTAATGGATAACTTGTTCTTCAACCGTTATGTTTTCAAATTCTATAGAGATGTAGGGTCTAAGCATAATTGGTGTCTATTCATCTTCTATCTCTTTTGTGGATGTATGTTTAGTTTGGTATTCGTATACTGAGAAGTAGTGTGTACTTGTTTCGTGTTGTCCGATCAGATATCATAACCATTACATGTAGTGATTAAAGACGTCAGATCTAATTCGTGTTGTCCGATCAGATATCATAACCATTACATGTAGTGATTAAAGGCGTCAGATCTAAGCAAAGTACTTAATGAAGTTAGGATCCCATGTTTATTCTCATATAAGTAATTTGATTTTAATTCTTAATAGTTAAGTAATTCTTAGTTTGTTAACTTGCTTTTTTAGTTAATTTTAGATAATCAAAAATCCCAAATTATTAATTGTCTTAGCAGTGAATAAAAACCATACATTGTTGCATATGTACATTAACTGAATTGAAACCTAAACCAGATCTCCGTGGGAACGAACTCAACTTTATTCTATATTACTTGTGACCACGTACACTTGCGTGATTTTGTGTTAACAATATGATAAAGTGAAATCAAATCTTTAAGATTGTGTTATTAATAGGTTTAATTATCAATTGATCACTATATAATTAGCAAATCTTAAATTTACCATCAATAAATTCGGAATCTCAACTTGAATCACTGATAAGTTGGCGGGGTCTCAAATTCACCAATTTTAAGTTCGTAGTAAGCTAACAAAATCTCAAATTTGTCACCAAATATCAACAATTTTATTTGAAAAGTGACCAATCTGAGATCCCTAATTAATCAATGGTAAATTGATATCTTACTAATTATATAGGAGCTATCTGCCAAAAAATCCATTGAACTTTTTCAAATTTTGCAGTTTAACCATTAAAGTTTTTTTGTTGCTAATTTAATCAATCACCTTTCCAAAATTATGCAAAATTTAATCATGGTTAACAAAAAACTTGACGTGGCAACAAGATGTCACCTGATTGCAATGCTTATGTATTTCGATTAGGGCTTTTTTTTTTTGAGTTTGCAATGTTTATATGTTTCGATTAGGGTTTTTTCTGAGTTTAAAATACTTATATATTTCAATTTGGGGGGTTCTGTGTTTGCAATGTATTATTTCGATTTGGGGGTTTCAAATTATGTTGTTAATAAGTCTTTATTCACATATTCTTGTATTGTTTCGATTTTGTGTTTGCATAATTTTGGAAAGGTGGTTGGTTAAATTAGCAACAAAAAATTTTTAATGGTTAAACTGCAAAATTTGGAAAAGTTCAATGGATTTTTTGGCGGATAGTTCATTATATAGTGAATTAGTGATAAATTTGATACTTAACCCTTTATTAATAAGATATATTGTTCATCGAAGCAACTGTTTTTTCAAAAGAATAATTAGTGTAAGAAAGATAGAATGAATAAGTTTGTATTTTGAAATTTGTGTTTAGTGTTTGAGGTTAAATATCTTGTTGGTCACTGAAGTCAACCTAATGTATCAAATTGGTCACTGAACTCAAAACGGTATCAATCAAGTCACTGAAGTCAGCCTAATGTATCAAGTCAGCCTAAATCTTCGTTTTTTTGACGGAAACAAACTGCAGATTGACATAAACGCTTATAACTGCAGATTCACTTAACATTTAAAAAATCCGAGACCATATTTGTGTTACCCAGATTATTCTCTTCAAAATAGATACAATATTGATAAGTTTATTTCAGTTTTTGAAGAAGAACAATTCTAGTTCTTGAATTTTCTTTTTCGATTCATATAAATCTAGAGCTCATAATGAAAATCTAAACAAGTTTTATGAGATCCATAACATCTAGATTAACACACTTTAATTTCACAAAATTTGGTGAAGATTTTTCGGACAAAATTTTGCGAACAATAATTTCCGTCAAAAAAATGATTAACTTGATAATCCTGGCTGACTTCAGTGACCTGATTGATACCATTTTGAGTTCAGTGACCAACTTGAAACATTAAGCTGATTTCAATGACCAACAAGATATTTAACCCTATTTTAATTTTAATTATTTAGTTATCTTTTGGAAAGTAAATAAAGATGGGTCCTGGTCCCTGACAAGTGTTTGTCAGGGATCCTTTATATAATAAATGGTTTCCCAGTCGTTGAATCCTGATCCAACGGCCGGATCTTATAAAAAATATTTTTATGATAGGCTTTTTTACGTTTCACGAAAGTAAAAAAAAGTTATCCGCGGAAAATTCCACAGAACGTAAAAAAAGATTATCCACGGAAAATTTCCGCGAAACATAAAAATATTTTTTATAAGATCCTAATCATTGGATCAAGCCATTACATTCTTGATCCAACGGCAAAATCACATGTCATCCGGGGGCTAGTAACATGTGATTGTTAGGGACCAAAACCCGATAAACATTACGTAGCACAACGGCACTAGTGTAGAAGAGTGGAGACAAAGAAAATCTAAGTAGCTGGAAAATTAAAATTCAGGAAAAACGATAAATTAGAATCAAAGTAGGTGTATGCAGAGATGATGGTGAATTGGAGTTGTATGTATTGCTCTCCTCCAATTATAAGGTGGACAAGAAGAGTAGCAGGAGTGTGTTGTTTAGGTTCTTGTAATGAAAGTGGACAAGATTTAAGGACCCAACTGGATCATCTTCACTTTGAGGCTCACAATGCTAGAACTAAAGGTCTTCATTCCTTCATCATTTATTCTATTGACAACCCCTTTTAGTTTATGTTCCATTATAATCTGTTATCTTACTGTTTTTCTTTTCCATGTACTTTATAACATTTTGTGTGTCTGTACTTGTTTTAATTATGTTCTCTCTTTGGTTACAAGATGCAGTTTAGTTTCTTCTTTTTCTTTTTCTTATTCTGTGTTTTGTGTTTGTTATACTCTTGCCATTGTGTCTATGTTTGGTTTTGTTGAATGCAATTTGGAAATCTTCGGAGAGGTAGATGTATAAGTTCAATTATGAAAGAAGGATACTTTTGGGTTGAGTTTGAGAGTGAGAAAAAGTCTACATGCTACATAACAATTATGATTTTCATTTATATTATGGTAATCATTAAAAAATGTTATAAGAGGGTAGGATCTGAATGAGCTTCTGCAACTCGATGATTAAGTAGATATGTTCGGACATTTCTTATGGTTATTTGAAGGACATATTCCTCTAAGATTGATGTACATATTATATTATTGTAATTCATATATATCCCGAAGTATTTTAGTTACAATTTGGGTTGGGGGGGGGGGGGGGGGGTCAGTGGGTTACTGTCTAAGTAGAGTAAGGAGGCTTAGCTGTTTTATGTAATATTCCTTGTACTTGAAAATTCTTCGTATGTGTATATGGATAATATGATAACGTAATGAAAAAGAGCGACATTTTTAGGTTTCTTAATCTTAAATCCCTCTTATTATCTTCTAAACTCAGCTTCTGCTTTATGCTTCTTACTAGATATCTCCTCTTACTAGGCTATTGATGCCTGATCCGTACATCTTGTTATCGAAGCGAATCTATGTAGTAGAAAGCTATATGTTGTAGACAAGGAGTTGCATTTTAAAAGTTTGATCAACAACATTAAATCACACAGAACTCTGAGAACTAATTGGTGTTGCAGCTAATAGGGCAAGATCGAGACTTATCCGACTGTCTGAAGCAGCAGAGATGCTTCAAAGGCAGGCATTAACCTGCATCCAAAACGGAAGGGAAAATGATGCAAGAGATTTACTTGTCCGGAAAAAGAAGATTATGCAAGCCTTAGAAAATTCAAAGAGACGTATTGATTTGCTTGATGAGCTTTCAGCAAAGCTAAATGAAGTAAGTAATATATTTGTGTTTCTTTGAAGTGTACTACCTCTAGTTTAGGAAGTGAGTAGAGTTCCCAAGATTTGAAATATGAGTTGTTCACGTACACACCGTTGGAGTCTGGATATGTTGGCTTCCATGTATAACAGAACTAAAAAGAACAGTTGTAGTCTTTATTGTTTTTGGGAATGCACTAAATAGATTTATTTAAATTTCAGGCAATATCGCTGAAGGAAAATCTGCTAGTTAATGTCATCACCATTGATGTTGGTAAAGAGGTTTCTTCCCATGAAGTTCATATTGTCCCTCCTAAGGAGGAAAATATAGTAAATACGATTAAAAGTGAAGAGTTAGATATGAATTTCCTAGCGCTTCGTAATGAGTGGTTATCTCAAGTTCACCCAGATTGTGAAGCAGAACTATCCTCTTCTAGTGATCCAAAAGATCCAAAAGGAACAGTTATTATGAACCATCAAAGTGAATCTACTTTGGCCAGTAGCTTGATGGAAATATCCTCTTATGAAGATTTTTTGGAGCACTTGGATCAGCAGCTTAATAATATAGAAACAGAAGTAGAAACTTTTTTAAGGTTTTCTAACATGATCCTGGAAGGTGATGGAACGTCAATAAATCTGAAGTTGCAGCAAGCTGGGGAAATTCTAGAGGGTGTTTCTCGAATTAGAAGAAGGTGCTGTTGAACCCATAAATAGTTTACTGTATCAATTTCTTATCTGTGAGATTAATTATGCATAGTTTCTGTCCTTTTATTTTAACCCTATTTAGCGGATATCTGTATTTGCAGGATTGGAGCTATGAAGCAGTCAACAGTGGATATCAGATAGACAATTTCTCAGCTTCAGATAAAAATACTCTCAGGTGAGAACTTCAGTCATTCATGTGTCCTTGGTTATAAATTTCAGATGTTTGGAGGAAAGACTATCAAAATTCAAAAGGTATGTGGCAGACTTGTTATTAAGTAGAATTCTTAATAGTTATGAATCAAGCCAATGAACCTGTAGGCTAAATTACTAACATTAATGATCAATATCAGTAGTGCTTTAAAAACAGGCTTCAAATTTTTTATTTTCCAATATACGATTTTCATGAATGACATTTTCTACAATATCACCTTGTGAAATTTGATATAATATTCAAAAGTATCTAAATCATTTATATAGGTGTGAATATGATACACGGGCTTCAAAAGGAAATACAAGGAATAAATTACGGTTTTTAGCTATGTTACTCGGACTCTTCATTTTACCTTGGAGTACCGGTGTCGGACACTGGACATTCGGACATGGACACTCAGACTTGGACACTTATTCTAAGCCAAAAACATGTACATTTTTCAAAATGATGCCGAGTCTGATACTTGGATACGTACCCGTGTCGGACACTTATAGTCGAGTCCGAGTAACATAGGTTTTTAGAGTATGTTGTCAAGTTTATGAATCCTAAGAAAACAAGAAGTGAAGATTCCATGGAGAGAGATTGTAGTAAAAAAGCAGGGAGATGTTAATGCCAGGAGCAGGAACAAAAACAAAAGAAATTCCCACTGCTAAATTAACTAAACTGTAGTTCAAAGGGCCCCTAGAAGAGAAGTTCTCTATATTTGCCTTTAAAACCTCTTTCCCCCACATGTATACACGTGCACAGAATAGATTTAGGTATGTTACCTATTGTTTAACGCATTAGATTTGTTAGTAAACGGAAAGTGGGTAGTGAGGATTGAGTCTATGACTTTTGGTCCTGGGGAGGGGAAAGAACACTTGTCTGCTATTGATGAATAATTACCTCTTCCTTTTTGTTCTAGGAAAATGTTATTTCCAGAGCATTTTTTTTTTATTTCCAGAGCTATTTGTAACATATTGTTGCAGAATATGCTACACATTGTGAATGCAGGGGGAATATGACACACATATATCTCTGGAAATAAGAAAAAAGATCTGGAAATAACATTTCTCTTTATGTTACTGTCTAACTTGTTCATTCTTTTGCCTTTGCAGGTTAACCAGTTCATAATTACTGGAAACTTCATTTACATTCGGCGCTAGATGATAGAATCAAAACTATGTTTCTAAAACGTAATTTTGCTTTTGAGTGCACATAACCAGCAAACAATAGTAATATACAGTTGTAAAAAATCCATTAATGTGTTCTGTTCTCTTCTTACTAGGAGTTTTTTTATATTGTATCAACAGTTTTCTTTTTAATTCTAGGCATGACAGTATCGTAAAGTTATATAGTTATAATTGTGCGGCCCTTCAAATTTTACATACAACTTGATAGACTTAATCCAGGGAAAATACACATTTGATAGGAGTGCCATATTCTAAAGCGAATCACTGGTATGCGATAATATATTGCTTCCCACTTCCCAGCAAGTACTTGGCATTTCATGTAACAGACTTGTGCGGTATGGTTGTCTGTTGGATTAACATTCAACCGACCGAGATACGGCAGCCTCTAGAGTCGCTTGATTTCAGCCACCGAGTCAAGGTGCTGGGGTGCTTTAAAGATCAAATGCCTCCTTTTAAGCACTAATGGACTGTCGGAGTCGGACCCCGATTACTTATTTTGTTTCTAACATGTTATGTCGAACTTCGAATGACAAGAAAAGCTTCAAACAATTTACAATCAAATTTATGTTAGAATAATATTTTTCAATCTTCTTATAAAAGGATAAGGATAAGACTATTTCTTTTTTAATATACACAAAAAGAATTTTTTTTATACATCTACATATTCACTAAAGAACAATTTTGGTATGGATAAACATTAGTGCAGTGGAACTCCTAAAAACTGCAGATATTCTGCTGTAAATGGCAGTGTTTTAGACATGGTATACAAACAGAACTGAAACTCCAGACCTCATCAATCAGTAAATGTCAAGTGCTCAACCAAAAACCGACTTACCAGCAATAAATCCTTGCGCCTCACATTGAGTGCTTTTACCTCAATATAGAAAGCTGATCAAAGCCTAACTAGTAACCATCCTATTCTAATATTGACCGTTTGAACAAAGAGAAACGTATTTGAAATGATTCTATCTGTAGATGACAGCAGGTTGAAATATCGACTCCAGCCACGTTTGTTGTTTCTACAATATTATTAAAAATTTCCCAGACCTGCCTATAAATACTGGCGAGCTCTAGTTGCAAATCCATCCTCAACATTGTAAAGAGCAGTTAAATATATAGACTTGTAGTACAAACAGAGAATATTTATATATACTTGAAAAATGGCGAAATATTCAAGAATTGCCTGCTTCATGGTGGTGTTGGCCCTGGTGGTTAATCTGATGGAACAAGGGGAGGCCGTGACCTGCTCAGACTTGGGTCTTTCCATAGCAAAGTGTAGTCCATACGTGACAGGTGCAATGTCCCAGCCATCTGCTGGATGTTGCAGCGCAGTCAGAGCAGTGTATGCACAGGCTAAAACAGCACAAGATAGGAGAACATTGTGCACCTGTCTTAAGCAATCTTCTTCTTCAGCCCCTGGCGTCCAGCTTTCCTCTGTTGCTGCTCTCCCTCAGAAATGTGGGCTTCAAGTCTCCATCCCTACTAATCCCAACTTCAACTGCGCTACGTAAGTTAATCTATTGTTTATTTTCCAAGTCAAGGGGACTTTGTGTTTTTTTGTCAATATTAAATTTACGCAAACCGTGTGTAACCATGTTCTTGTTCTGTTTGATTCTGCAGCATAAACTAAAGCGTGGTTGATATGTAAGGAGAAGCAGATGAAGGGGATCAAGGCTGCATATGTAGTGTAGTTGGATAATATATGTGTACTTCTTGTACTCCACATGAAAATCAAATGAATAAAAGAGATCCCCATTTACTTGTCTTAAAATTATGTTGATTACAAAGTTCATAAGATAATTTGTTAAACAAGAAGATTTTTAATGAACTCGGAGGTCTAAAATGCATATAAGACTTAACATTTATTGGATAAAATATCAATCTTCCCATTTAGCAAGATCAACAGACCAGAAAGGAAGATCACAGCTTAATATGAAGACACTGATTTCATAAAAACGTTTAAAACCATAAAGTTTGACCAACAAAAAGACAAAAATCAGAAATTTGATGATATTTAAACAGTAATTTGCATCTCTTAGTCCATCTAATTTAGATAAAAAAAAAAAAAATTATTCAGCAACAAATAGCACTAATTCAAGTCTTGGAAAGTGTCTGACGGCCCGGTGTCCATGTATATATCTCCGGGGGCAAGGAAGTACCATTTCTTAGCACATTCTGTGGCATCCCATAAATTTCAGAGATATCGATGTGGTGATGCTGTTGTTGCTGTGCCTGGCGGCCATTCTGGTAATGCTGGTGATGACTCTCTGCTACTTCATGCTCTTCCAAGGGCAACCTATCGAAAGTGGCATTCATGAAAGTTGCAGCCATAATTACCACAGGACCTGATGCAATAAGTGCACCAACTACGCCACCACCTACCACCTGCCCCTGTGCCCCAGCTAAGTATATAGTAAGCCCTGGTGGGGCTGGTGGTGGCAAGATTGATCCAAGGAGTGACAGAATTTCAAACCGTCCATGGAGGGTTAGAATGGCACCTGATGAGCCTGGTTGACGTAGTGTAACATCAGTTACAAAGCCTGTGGCACTGAGCACGGAAATGCCTCGTTGTTTTCTCCTAGCAAAGGTAATTAAGCTTTCAGTTACATCACAACCCGGACTCACCTCCATAGCTTGTGCACGAAGCGCATTTGCACTGTCTCTGGTGAGGATTATGGGCGGTTTTGGCTTGTTTTTAGAGCCAGTAGGCCTGCCACGAGGCCTCCTTAAGGCATCACCTTCAGTTCCAGACCTGTGGTCTGTGCCCTTCTCAGGCTCTGTCTTATTGTGGTTCATAGCACCTTTGCACACTATGGTAAGATCTGCAGTACCAGCCATCTATCCTCAACAACCCAAATTTACAGCAAGGCATCACTTTGTTAACTCTGTTTAAGTAGGGAACCAGTAAATATAAATTTATATAAGATTAGGAGATGGTTAAGTGACATGAATTTGTTTTCCATTCTTGTGTTTTTTTTAATATCTGGAACAATAAACTTCCGTCTGCCTAACTCTCAACAAATATTTCTTTCATGAAAATCGTCTTTCCCAACAAATACATGGAATATTCAACATGGTAAACAACTAAATGCAATCCCATATGATTGTCAAACCAGGCAAATAATAGTTCTAGCCATACCATCTGCAAGAAGAAGAAAAAAGCCCTCAAAGCACATTATAGTTCTGGCTCAAAGACTGCTACGCATACTTTCGGTTGTTGTCCGGCTTATATAATGAGTTGTGCTCAGTCTCATCATTTATGCAACTGCAGGACTTAATTGATGGTTTAGTATCATATATTTCTGCCAATTGAATGGTTACTTAGCTTTATCCTAAGCAAACTAAAATAAAATACTACTAATGCTTGGCTTTACCATCAGTAACCTAAATGGTCATAGACTGTAAGAACACTTAAATCTCATAAAATCCTAGAAAAATCTCCACTGGCCTAATCTAATCTTTCTAAATTCTGATGTTCAAGAATCCACCTAGCAGTACTCATTATTTTGTTATCTTTCGCTCTTCTACCTAACAATAGTTCACTACATGCTGAATATAAATTCGGGCCACTAAATGTGTACGCCAACCCGGATCTGACATTTACCCGATAATCTTGCCAACACACCCCGATAAATCAATAATGTTCACTTGCAAATTTATGAACCAAACAAATGTTGAACCCCTTCAAAATAAATGCATTCGGCACATCTATAAATCAAACAGTCCTGTGTCCGCATCCTATTGTCACTGCAACTCTGTTCTAAATGGAATCCAAACACCACCAGGCCTTCCTCTTTGAACCCCTCGATCCTCCTACTACCATCCACCTCTTCTCCTGTCGAATCCACTTTGGAGAATGTGCATAAGCATAACGATGCTGGTCACATCAAGGCCGTGTTCATGTCTAGCTCCGATATCGTATTCCGATTTGTTTGTATTATCCTCATTGGAACAATTTCGTTATATGCCAACTACGAAGCTTCCAAAGGCTTTGCCATCACGATCATCAACGACGCGGGAGACTCGTTTGCTGGAAAACGATTTTCTCATTTCTACATCTCCGACAAGGCCACACGTATAGTTTTCTACACTAGTAAATTTGTTGAGAACATGTGGTATAATTTTACAACTACAGCAATGAGGCAGTGATATATATTAAACAAGAACAAACAAAAAACCAATTAACAAAAATAAATCACGAAGGCAACATAAGAATATAATTAGAGACTGTAATTAACGAGGAAAGTAAGAACAAACTTATCTCCCACAGAGCTATTAGCAATACTGATCAGAGAGAGAAGAACAGCTGAGTCACCAAGCCCTACGAGAAGACTTGGTTATTCTTGAAGAGATTATTGCCCACTTACGCTTGGGTTGCTGCAATAATACTTCCAGGATAAAACAGCTCCGATCAATGTGTTCACAGATACACCAGAGATCAACGACGACCAACACCTCAGTTCGCCTAAGAATTATGTAAAAAATCTGTTTGTGTCGAGAGAGAACAAAGAAGAAGAACGAACAAGGGTTTTCCTTAACGTCTATATATCTTAACGTTATATCTTTAATATATATAATACCCAAAAATAAAACGTAAGAGATATGCCTTAAAAGGAAAGTATATATTCTGATTTAATTTCATTAACTGCATCAGTATTTATTTTTCAGTTACAGCTGCGTCAGGATCTGGCCATCAGTAGCATCAGGATTTGATGTCCGTCAGGATCAGGATTCAGTGCTCGTCAGGAACTGATATCCATCAGGATTTAATCCATCAGTATCTGATGTCTGACTAAGTCCATCAGGATTTGTTCCAAGTACTGATCCAGTCCAGGATTTTATCCAATACTGATCCATCCATTTCCAGTACCTTGTTAAAATAAATCAATATTCCAGGTAATAAAATTCTTCGCCAAGGTCGCCTCGCGTACGCGAGACGCCGAGACATTCGCCCAAATCGCCCTTCGACCCGAGTCGTGTCGTGGCGGGCGGCGGCGGCGCGCGTGTGTGTGTGTGCGCGAGGCTCACACTACAACCATGCACACCCACATGCCTTAGTAGTTATACACTACACTTGCACATGGAGCTATAAAAAGCCACCAACCTCTCATTACCAATTCTATGTGGGACTCAAGTTATTTCAACTAACTAACCCACATAACCCATTTCAAGCAAGCAACTTCAACTCAATTTAATTTATGGATTCCACTAAGAAAATGTCTTATATCCAAACATGAAAGTTTAAGTCCTCATAACAAGGAACAACCTTCACTTGTTAGTTTCCGGAAATTACATCAAGAACATATTATAAATATGCCTCAAACTTTCCATTTTCTAACAATCCCCCACGAATCCATACAGAAATGCATATCGATTCTCATCATGACTTGTTTTTCAGAGTAGGTACCCTTCCGGGTTTGAACCCTCTTAAGTCCTCTACTTCGATGGCTACCGGATTCGGATGGAATATTTCACCTTGAATCTTTATCCGTTTGGTGTAACCACACTCCATAGACGACGACAAGTCAAAGGCTATGGTGCTAATCTACGGCTTTGAGACGTTAATGGTCATGTCTCGATCCTGTTCGTCGAATGCTTCAAGGAATAACCCTTTCCTCTATTTGCGACCACACAATTACATTCGCTTAGCTGGGCATCTCCAGAGATGTACTGCTAGCATCTCGTCATATGACTTGACCCCATTCAGAGTTCAAATAACTCTTGCTATTCTGGCAGTGACAGTACCTTTTAGGTTTACAGGGGATAGACTCCAGATACGTAAGTATCAATCTATATAATTTTAAGGTACAACCAATTCACCCTTACAACTTGTTATTACCACATTGAATACACTTTTGAGGGATCTCCTCTCATGTGTATTGGGTTCCCGCTGTAGATGAATTACTATGGGCTATCAGTCCCATCCCCAACCTAGACTTAAGGACTACAGCATGCTCAAGACCTTTAGTCAAAGGATCAGCTAGGTTTTCTTGAGTCCCAATAAACTCAACAGCAATAATCCTTTCAGATATTAGACCCCTTATAGACTTCAGTCTAACTTGGATATGTCTCTTTGTTTTCACATTGTACTTCTTGCTGTTTATCTTGTCGATAGTTGTACGGCTATCACAATGAACAGAAAAAGTAGGAAGTGGACAACTTACTACAGGAGGGATATAGTGATGCAAGTTGGATAGCTAAGAAGTCTGGTTCCAATGGAGTGACTGGATACCTGTTTACCCTTGCGGGTGGAGCAGTATCTTGGAAGTCTTCTAGACAGACTGTTATAACTCGGTCTACCTTTGAGGCTGAGTTATGTGCATTAGATGCCACGGGGACTGAGGCTGAATGGTTACATGGACTGATGTCAATGTTAGCACTCCAGGAAACCTCCTGTAATGCAAACCAAGATATATGGTGCCTTTTAGATATCTAAGCACTCTATCAAGAGCATCCCAATGAGTCTTGTTTGGACAGCTTGTATATCTTGCTAACTTAGACACTGAATATGAAATATCTGGCCTAGTACCATTAGCAAGATACTGCAAACTCCCAATAATCTGAGTATACCTTAACTGAGACACAGGTACTCCTGAACTATTCTTGACAAGGGCAATTTTAGGATCATACGGCGTACTTGCGATTCTACAATTTGAATAACCATACTTCTCAAGTATAGATTTCTCTATATAATGAGATTGTGACAAGGTTATTCCATCAGTTGACTGAGTCAACTTGATACCAAGAATCACACTAGCCTCTCCCATATCCTTCATTTCAAAATGCCTTTTCAAGAAACTTTTTGTCTCATTAATAATCTCAATATTGGTTCCAAACAATAAAATATCATCCACATACAGGCACACAATAATACATTCATTTCCTTTAACCATGTAATAGACACACTTGTCACTTTCATTAACTACAAATTCTGATTCTAAAACAGTTTCATCAAACTTTTTATGCCAGTCTCTTGGAGCTTGTTTTAAGCCATATATAGACTTGATTAACTTACATACTTTCCTCTCATTACCAGAGGCAACAAATCCCTCAGGCCGATCCATATAAATCTCTTCTTCAAGTTCACCATGAAGAAAAGCTGTCTTTACATCCATTTGATGGATGATAAGACCATGTACAGAAGCCAATGCTATAAGCATTCGGATTGTTGTCATTCTAGCAACTGGAGAGTATGTGTCAAAGTAATCAATGCCTTCCTTTTGCTTAAAACCCTTAGCTACTAGCCTAGCCTTATACTTATCTATTGAGCCATCAGGATTCATCTTCCTTTTGAACACCCATTTACATCCTATAGTAGAACACCCAGGAGGTAGATCAACCAACTCCCATGTTCCACTAGAAACAATTTCACTTTTTACAGCACCTTTCCGGTACCTAGACTCTGAAGAATCCATGGCCTGTCGAAAAGTTAAAGGTTCATCCTCGATATTGTAAGTGATAAAATCACTTCCAAAATCCTTGACTACCTTCGCACGCTTACTCCTTCTAGGTCCCTCTACTTCATCAGGAGTAGAGCTACTACCAGGATCTGCCCCCACATTTGTCATCCTTTCCACATGATCAGGAATGGACCTCGATGTGTGAGTGGGATCATCATCAGGAATACCCTCAAAGAATGTTGCATCACGAAATTCAACTATAGTGTTACCCACTATTCCGTCTATGTCAGATTTTAATACTAAAAATCTCATAGCCGTAATGGTTTCAATATAGCCTAGAAAGATGCAATCAACAGTTTTCGGACCTAGTTTCTTTCTCTTGTGTTCAGGGACAAGTACCTTTGCAAGGCACCCCCACACACGAAGATATTTTAAACTAGTCCTTTTCTCTGTCCATAATTCATAAGGTGTCTTGTCCATATGTTTCAGAGGAACTCTATTCAGAATATGGCAAGCCGTATTTAGAGCTTCTCCCCACATGTACTTAGGCAAACCAGAATTAATCAACATACTATTGATCATATCCTTAAAGGTTCTGTTCTTTCGTTCTGCCACCCCATTAGACTCAGGTGTGTATGGTGGAGTTACCTCATGAACTATACCATTGCTTTTGCAAAATTCATTAAACAAGTTACTCGTATACTCACCACCTCTATCTGATCTCAAACGTTTAAGTACTTTACCAGTTTGTGTTTCAGCTTCAGTTTTGAACATAATGAATTTATCTAGTGCTTCATCTTTATGTTTAAGCAAATAAACATAACAATATCTACTACAATCATCTATAAAGGTAATGAAATATCTATTATGTTCCTTGGTCAAAACACCACCAAATTCACATATGTCAGTGTGCACTAAATCTAACACATTCAAATCCCTAACCACATTATGAAAGGGTTTCCTAGTTTGTTTAGCATGTTAGGTCCGGAATAACGTAGAAGGGGGGTTGAATACATTATTTAAAAAATATTTCAATTTTTGATGTGGATATGAGATCAAAAAATACTGAATCGAAATAACACAACTTGTGTGGGAAATATCTTTAAATAGATAAAACCCGGAGGTTTGTTACACAATCTAATCCTATGGATCAGCTACAAAATCAAACACTCCTAGGATAGTTTAGGCACGAGGACCTTCTACCCGACACTTCCTGAAAGCGGGCTAAGCCGGCTTTCCTACTAGATGGACTGTCTAGCAGCTTACACAGAGAAGATATAAGAGAGAGAAGAGAAAGTTGTGTGTTGAGGTGTGTTTTGAAATTAAATACAGCATGCCTATTTATAGATTATAGAAAGTTACTATGCTGTACTATTTCAACAACCCCCGTGGGCCCCCCGAGCCACTTTTTGAATAGTAGCCGCCATATGAATAGTAGCCACTTTTTGAATAGTAGCCGCCAAATGAATAGTAGCCGCCATATGAATAGTAGTAGTGAATAGTAACCATGAATAGTATTACTATTTTTGGCTGCTTCTTTTGGGCTTCTCTCTTTTGTTTCAAATATTCTATTGAATTAATTCTTCTCGGAAAATAGTTTAAGTACCAGATTAATTTAATTATTTATAATAAATAATTAAATAATCTGTTACTTAGTTAATTTTCTGAGTAAATTAGTTTTTGACAATACCTGAGATATTATGTTTGTCCTTGATCGCCAATAGGCTTTGACAATTCTTTCTGTGAATTTAATGTGTTGATCCTTCTCGTATGTGCTGACACTTAGTGCACTGGTCTGGTTCACAAGTGACTAGCACTGATCTTGATCTTCACACCTTCGTTATATTCCAATTGATTAGCCTGCAGCAGTATCTTCAATAAATACATGGAATCTTTTGGCCCTTCAGCTGAATCATCTGTACATCTTATTCTGTCATTGAGGCTTGATCATGGAAATGAACTTCTTTCAGCGACTTGACCCATGTTGGTGCCTGTTCTTCAAATTTCACGATCCCTGTATAGAGTTAATATTATTTATCTTTTATCCTAGTTGAGTTATATATTTCCTCTATTACATATTACATTACATTATGCTTTACAATCTCCCCCTATTTGATTGTTAGGGTTTTGACAATCAAATTCCTAGAGGATAACTCAACTGATACAAGAAAAATGAAATACAAAGATAAATAATATTAAAGTACATTCTGGATCATATATACATTTTCTAGATTTCCAAGTACAAGACAATTGTTCCTCTAGACTGAACATATCTTCAAGTTTGCCTTTGCTTTCTTTCCACATAGCACGAATATTCCAATTAGCTTTTCCTTTCCCAAAATAAAGTTAATTGTGTGTCAACAACCTTTTCCTTGCCCTTATTACGCCTAGTAGCTTCTTGATCATCCACCTTCTCCCCCTCAGTTGGGTTATCCTCCAGAGTAGTAGGATGTGGAGTTGGTAAATTAGACGAAGCTATCTTCCCCAAGGAATGAATTGCATGACTAAACTGGGATGCCATGGAACTTAATTGAACCTGGAATGCATCATGTTGAATAAGTTTTAAATTTTTGATTTCTACAATGGACTTACAGATATTTTGCAACTCTTTCTCCATTGTTTGGACCCGTGTAAGGAGTCTGCTATATTCCTTTCTGGTTACAGGTGCATGTGGTTGAGTAGGTTGCTCACTCGTATGTTCTGCAGGTGTTTCACTCAACACTCTATATTCACTCGGTTTAGTGGTTTGGGTTACACTTACATGTTCTGTTGGTGTTTCCCTCAACTTTCCTTTAGAGCTTCCACCGATATGTGTACCTGCAAATGAAATCATCCTAGCCCCTTTTTCAGAGGTCACAGATGGTGCAATGAATGTTCGTGAGCTTCCGTCCTCGCGTGAAGCGAGTTGCTGACCACTGGTAAAGAGTGGTAAATCTCGAAAGAGATCCAGAGATTTTCCCTCTGGGAGGTTAAACTTGAATCGATTAAATGGCACAAAACCCAAGTTTCCCTCGTACGTCTGTGAAGACACTTGGTTCATAAAAGAACCACCCACCAATGGATCTTTCCGTAAAATGGAAGATTCACCAGCAGTTATTGAGGTAGGTAATTCCACCTCGGATGCCTGTGAAGGCATTTGATCTTTAGAAAGATCATCAACCACTCGTATGTTCCGTGAAATGGAACTCAAGATAGTTGCTCCCGTCAATTCAATCTCATTTACATTTGCACTCATTGGATAAAAAAGAATTGTTTCACTAACAGTTGCCGTTACCTCAGGTTCATTTGGTTTACTCCGTTTAGAATGAGGTAGAGCGGCTGATGTAACTAACTCCTTATGTGTTGCTGCTGAGGCACTATCTCCCTCAATAATGTGAAAACTGGTCGTTTAAGTGACAATTGAGGTGTAGGAGTTTGTTGTGTTTGTGTTTGCATTTGTAGAATGGGCTCTTCGACATGTGTTAGAGTCGGTGGGATTTCCTCCTCTTGGTCGGGTAAGATGGCCATTGGGGGCTGTAGAAACTGTATTTCATGTGACACAATAGGGAATACAGAGGTTGAAATAGCAGGTATTGAAATATTACCTTGTCGTATACCTGCTCTCACTGGTCGTGGTAACAACGGAAGTGGGACAGTCTTTAGATATTCAGCTAGGACTGTAGTCACATCTGTATATTTCTTTTTGCTTATGTAATTAATTACATTGGCTTTCATGGAAGAACATTCCACCTTTTGACCATTTTCCAAGCGTACCCTGTCTTCATCATTCAAAAAATCATTCAATATTAATTGTAGAAACCTTGGATATAGACATTTGACATTTTGAGTCTGAACATCTCTTGTTCCCAAGCGTTTCATATTTTAAAATGATTTGACCAAGCACTATTTTTCCAAAATTAATCCTCAAATTATTGGCGATCGCATACCCTATTATTTGAATAAATTCAGGTATTCGATCTTGATTTGTTCTATCTGAGGAAAAAACATGGTTAAGAGTGTAAAAGAAGAAATTCCAGTACTGGGTTAGAAACGTTCTAGAAAGATTACCAGTATTGAAATTGCCATCTTGGTACCTTATAAAACGAAAGAACATTTCAATCTGTTCGGGTGTAGGATCAGAAACGAGTTTTCCATAGGAAAATGAAGAATTCGATTAACATCTCGTTCAGTGACCCTAATCGACCTACCAAATATTCGATATGTGCAATATAGTTCACACAATGCATCATGGTTAAGTTGCACCTGTGTAACTAAAGCATAGCGAATTAATGAATGTTCATTCAGAAATTGTGTCCAAGCCCGAAATTGCTCATCCTTAATGGTTTCGATTTGCTGAATGGAAACAGGATTAACTTTAGCAATTAAAAAGCTTCCCTGCAATGCCATTTTCAAAAACTTTGAGGAAATTCAAAGACAAAGGTTAGTGCGTATAACAAGAATATGAAATCCGCTCTAAAAACCACCAGCTAGATTGTGAGATCTTTCCGGTCAAAGCTTGAAATATTCAGCAATTGTGTGTATATGCTCTGTATATCTGAAAATTGATGATGTTAAACACAAACAAAAACTCATCATTTATAAGGTTTCAAGTATTAGTGGGTTAGGTGTAATAGTGACAGGTTATGTTTGAAAAATAACACCGCTCAGTAATTTCTCACCTAACTACCTAGTTAGCCAAAAAAAATCTTATCACCGAAACCTGTCGGCCGAAAAAACATCTTATCGCCGAAACCTATCAGTCTATACACATACACATATAATACTTCTAATTATTATGGATTTAAAATAATCACACAGTAAATCAAGAATTAATCCACAATAATCAGATAAACTCACAATTAAATAGACATAAAATTAACAAAATATCATTAATTGATATGGGTCAATAAAATATTTATTTAATTATGCTACAATTAACTCAAATATTTACTATAACTAATTACCATAAAATATAGCATTTATAAGCGTGGTAATTAATATAGAGATAACTATAAAAAGAGGACTAGATGCAAAACAAATTCACAAGTACTAAACATATGAACATTTAAAATACATGTGAACTTATAACAAATTGCAGTTATTGATTATCCAAAATTAATTAGACAGATTTAACATCCCAAGTTCACCAACTAACCTGGAGAAAGTGGATTCATCCAGTGGTTTAGTAAAGATGTCTGCAATTTGTTCATCTGTGGGAACAAAATATAATACCACAGTTCCATTCATGACATGCTCTCGTAAGAAATGATACCTGATATCAATATGCTTAGTCCTGGTGTGTTGAACTGGATTGTTGGCAATGGCAATGGCACTCGTGTTGTCGCATAGAATTGGAATTTTGTCCAACATGAGTCCATAGTCCTGAAGTTGATTCCTCATCCACGGGATCTGAGCACAACAGCTACCTGCCGCAATGTATTCTGCTTCGGCTGTCGAGGTAGATACTGAGTGTTGCTTCTTGCTGTACCAAGATACCAACATTCTTCCTAGAAACTGACAGCTTCCAGAAGTACTTTTCTGATCAATCTTACAACATGCGAAGTCAGAATCTGTATAGCCAATTAGGTCAAAACCTGTTCCTTTAGGGTACCAAATCCCAAGATTGGGGGTTCCCTTAAGGTATCTGAAAATACGTTTAACAGCTATAAGATGTGACTCTTTAGGGTTAGCCTGGAATCTAGCACATAGACAAGTTGCGAACATAATATCTGGTCTACTAGCAGTTAAGTACAAGAGAGAGCCGATCATACCTCAATACTTCGTGATGTCAACTGACTTACCAGATTTGTCTTCATCAAGCTTGACTGCAGTTGGCATCGGGGTCTTGGCAGTAGCTGCTTCTTCCATCTCATACTTCTTCAGAAGATCCTTTATGTATTTTGATTGGCAGATGAAAATACCATCAGGCTTCTGAACAACTTGAAGTCCAAGGAAGAAGGACAACTCACCCATCATGCTCATCTCGTACCTACTCTGCATTAGCTTAGCAAATCTCTTGCATAGAAAATCATTAGTAGAACCAAATATTATATCATCTACATATACTTGCACCAAAATTATATCATTTTTATGCTTTTTATGAAAGAGAGTTTTGTCGATGATACCTCTTGTAAAACCATTTTCAAGTAAGAACTTGGAGAGAGTATCATACCATGTTCGAAGGGCTTGCTTGAGACCATAGAGAGCTTTGAAGAGAAAGTACACAAAACCTTTAAATTCCTTGTCTTCGAACCCAGGGGGTTGTTCAACATAGACTTCTTCCTCTAGATCTCCGTCCAAAAATGAACTCTTCACATCCATCTGAAAAACCTTAAAGTTGGAGTGTGCAGCAAATGCTAAGAACATCCTGATTGCTTCAAGCCTTGCAACTGGAGCATAGGTTTCATCATAATCAATTCCCTCTTCTTGAGAGTAACCCTTTTCTACCAATCGAGCCTTGTTCCTCGTAACAATACCATTTTCATCCAGTTTATTTCTAAACACCCATCTAGTGCCAATTACAGATTTATCTTTTGGTCTTGGCACCAGCTTCCATACTTTCTGCCTTTCGAATTGATTGAGTTCTTCCTGCATTGCAGTTACCCAATCTGGATCATCAAGAGCTTCATCAACCTTTTTAGGTTCAATTTGAGATAAAAATCCTGCGAAATTGCATTCATTCCGTGTTGCTCTTCTAGTCTGTACACCCGTGTCCGGTTCACCAATGATCTGTTCAAAGGGATGCGCTCTACTCCATACCCTTTGTCTCGGCAGATTTGATCTTGATGATTCCCCAAGTTCATAATTGTGTTGAGTGTGATGACTAGTAGATCCAAAATCATTGTTTGCTCCCCCTGAGCTGTTGCTTTCAAAGTTTGATGAATCAGAGTTTAATGAATCAGCAGATGCATTCTTTGATGTTTCTTCACTTGATTGGGGTTCATTTTCATCGTTCACTTGCTCCCCCTCAACATGTACTGCTGTCTGGTCTACTAGTATAGATTGAACAATAGAGTCTGAAAGAGTATCAGAATTTTGTAGATCAGCATTTATTTCTTCATTCTCAAATCTCAGCTGGTCATGTTCATCAAAATCTTCAAGTCCTGTTATCTTTTTATCATCAAAAGACACATGGATAGATTCCATGACCACTTTTGTTCTCAGATTGTAGACTCTGAATGCTTTTGTGGATAGTGGGTATCCAACAAAGATTCCTTCATCAGCTTTTAAATCAAATTTGGAAAGCTGTTCTGGATGAGTCTTAAGAACAAAACACTCACATCCAAACACGTGAAAGTACTTCAGGTTCGGCTTCTTCTTTTTCACCATCTCATATGGTGTTTTACCATGCTTGTTTATGAGTGTAGCATTCTGTGTGAAACAAGCAGCTTGCACAGCTTCAGCCCAGAAGTAAGTTGGCAGCTTTGCTTCATCAAGCATGGTCCTTACAGCTTCTATGAGAGTCCTGTTCTTTCTCTTTACTACTCCATTTTGTTGTAGAGTTCCAGGTGCAGAGAATTCTTGCTTTATTCCATTTTCTTTACAAAACTCTTCCATGACTGCATTCTTGAACTCAGTGCCATTATCACTCCTTATGATTTTCACTTTATGCTTAGATCCTTTGTCCAGTTGTCTGACATGCTCTGTTAAGATTGATGCAGTTTCTTCTTTCTTGTGCATGAAATATACCCATGTATATCTGGTGTATTCATCAACAATAACCAAAGCATATCTTTTCTTTCCAATAGACATTATATTTACTGGACCAAATAAATCAACATGCAATAAGTGATATGGCTCAAGAATTGAGGATTCAGTCTTACTTTTGAATGAAGTTTTCCTTTGTTTTGCCTTTTGACATGAGTCACATAGGCCATCTGGAGTAAAAACTGATTTGGGCAATCCTCTCACAAGATCTTTCTTCACTAGCTCATTAATGCTGTTGAAATTTAGATGAGAAAGTCTCTTGTGCCAATCCCAGCTTTCTTCAATTGATGCTCTACTCAGTAGACAGATTGCAGAGCCATCAGAGTTTGTTGAAAGCTTGGCTTCATAAATGTTACCATGCCTGTATCCCTTCAGAACAACTTTTCCTGTAGATTTGCTTACAACTTCACCGTGTTCTTCAAAGAAATCCACATGATAACCTCTGTCACAGATTTGACTCACACTTAGCAGATTATGTTTGAGTCCTGAGACTAGAGCTACAGATTCAATGATGACATTCCCAAGTTTGATATTGCTATATCCCAGAGTCCTTCCTATGTTTCCATCTCCATAAGAAACACTTGGGCCAGCTTTCTCCACAAATTCTGATAGCAAGGCTTTATTTCCAGTCATGTGTCCTGAGCATCCACTGTCCAGAACAAGGATATTTTTCCTGTTACCCTGCAATCAAAAAGACCACTAATGATTAGTTTTAAGGACCCAGACTTGCTTGGATCCTTTGGCCTTATTAAGTTTGTTAGCTTTTGCAGCAGAAGTCTTATCAGAGTTTGTGCTAACATTCTTTTTATCAGAATTTATACATGTTGAATCAATCTTGAATTTATTCAAAGAGGGTTTAATTTCATAATAATCATAATACAAATTATGATACTCTTTGCATGTATAAATATAATGCGAAATATTGCCACAGTGAAAACAAGGATTTTGTGGCTTAAACCTAACTAAACCACTCTTAACTCCTGACTTAGAAGGTATAGAGTTTAAATTTTTATTCTTCCTGCAAAAAGTAGCAAGATGGTTAGGATTTCCACAATTGTAACATTTCTTCCTAGGAGCATTGGGAATGGACATATAGTTATTGCTTTTATTGATGCCTACCTTTCCATTTCTGTTTTTCCTAGGTTCTTTTACCTTGTTCACTCTTTTTAACTCCTGCAGCTTGTGTTTAAGCTGTTTCTGAGACATTAAACTAATATTTACTGATTTGACTTCATCCTGTTTTGGTTTGTCAGATTTTGGTACAAACCTCATACGATTAAGTTTGGGTTTTGCAGCCTTTTCAGTAAATACAGGTTTAGAGGTCTCAGCTTCTAGGTTGGCAGTTTTCTTTTTATCAGTGTAACCTAGACCTTCTTTCCAACAATCATTCTCTATGATAATCTGAGTATTTTTACCAGAGTTAGTCCAAGTTTTAATAATGTTTCTTTCTTTAGCAAGTTCAGATTCAAGATAAGCATGCCTTTTCAATAATTCAGTTTTAACAAAAATAGCATCATCTCTCTCTTTCTGAATTTTTAACGTTTGGACTAATTCTAATTCTAGATAGTCATTTCTCTTTCTAAGGTCTAGACTTTCAGATTTTATTCTTTCATTTTCTAAAGTCTGATCTCTGTAGCTAACATGCAAGTTTTTAAGAAAGATTCTTAACTCAGATATATCAGTAGTATCAAAAGCTAGAGTAGAGTGAGGTACCTTGGTCTCAGTAGCTTCAGAGATACTATCGGCATTTGCCATCAAGGCATAGTTCACCTCATCTTCAGAGTCTGAAGTGTCAGCCCAGTCCTTCTTCTTTGTGATGTAAGCTTGACCTTTATTAGCTTTGGCTTTCTTGCATTCAGGTGCAAAATGTCCTTTCTCACCACAATTATATCATTTGATTTTGGACTTGTCCACTTTCCCAGACCTGTCTTCCTCTCCCTCGGCTTTTCTGAAATTCTTCTTTTCGAAATTTGAATCTCTTCGTGTGAACTTATTTCTTTTCCCAAAGTTCTTGTAAGCCATCTTCTTGAAGCTTCTTACCATCAGGGCTGCAATTTGTTTCATCTCAGCATCACTACCATCATCATCATAGTCTGTGAGATTGTCAGAGTTTGAGTCATCATCAGAGTTTGATGACTCAGTATCAGACTTTGTAATAAGAACCTTTCTGTTGGATTGACTCTTTTTCACAGCAACTTCTTTAGAAGTTTTCTCCTCAGCTTTAAGAGCAATTGATTTAGACTTCCCTCCATGCCTCTTGCTTCTTTGTTCCATCTCAAGCTCATGAGTTTTGAGCATTCCATAGATTTCATCAAGAGACATGTCTTGCAGATCATGATTGCCTCTGATGGTAGTGGCCTTTAAATCCCACTTCTCAGGAAGAGCCAACAAGAATTTCAGATTGTAGTCTTCAAGATCATACTCTTTATCTACCAGTGACAGATCATTCAGTAATTTCAGGAATCTGTCATATATATCTGTTAATGACTCATCAGTATTTGAGTCAAAGTGCTCGTACTCCTGTGTGAGTATTGTTTTCCTGTTCTTTTTGATGGCTTTGGTTCCTTGACATCTGACTTCCAAAGCATACCAAATCTCCTTAGCAGTTTTGCATCCAATGACCCTGTTAGACATAACATTGTCAAGGGCGTTATGTAATAAATGCCTTACCTTGGCATCTTTGCTAATAGAGGAGGTATCTTCAGGGGTGTAGTCTTTCTTCTCCTTTGGAATCGTTTTTTGTTCCTCTCCAGCAACAGCAACAGACAATTTGGTAGGCTTATGTGGACCATCATGGATTCTATCTAAGTACTCTGGATCTGTAGCCTCCAGAAACATTTCCATCTTCACCTTCCATATGGAATATTCTGATGCCCTGAATATTGGAACTCTAATTGATTCATATCTGCTTGTTGTTGGAGTTTGTGTTTTCTCTGTCATGATTGTATAGCTTTTTGGATCTTAACTGTTATATAATAACAGAGTGGCTCTGATGCCAATTGTTAGGTCCGGAATAACGTAGAAGGGGGGTTGAATACGTTATTTAAAAAATATTTCAATTTTTGATGTGGATATGAGATCAAAAAATACTGAATCGAAATAACACAACTGTGTGGGAAATATCTTTAAATAGATAAAACCCGGAGGTTTGTTACACAATCTAATCCTATGGATCAGCTACAAAATCAAACACTCCTAGGATAGTTTAGGCACGAGGACCTTCTACCCGACAATTCCTGAAAGCGGGCTAAGCCGGCTTTCCTACTAGATGGACTGTCTAGCAGCTTACACAGAGAACATATAAGAGAGAGAAGAGAAAGTTGTGTGTTGATGTGTGTTCTGAAATGAAATACAGCATGCCTATTTATAGATTATAGAAAGTTACTATGCTGTACTATTTTAACAACCCCCGTGGGCCCCTCGAGCCACTTTTTGAATAGTAGCCGCCATATGAATAGTATCAACTTTTTGAATAGTAGCCGCCAAATGAATAGTAGCCGCCATATGAATAGTAGTCGTGAATAGTAGCCGAGCCGCCAAATGAATAGTAGCCGCCATATGAATAGTAGTCGTGAATAGTAACCGTGAATAGTATTACTATTTTTGGCTGCTTCTTTTGGGCTTCTCTCTTTTGTTTCAGATATTCTGTTGAATTAATTCTTCTCGGAAAATAGTTTAAGTACCAGATTAATTTAATTATTTATAATAAATAATTAAATAATCTGTTACTTAGTTAATTTTCAGAGTAAATTAGTTTTTGACAATACCTTGAGATATTATGTTTGTCCTTGATCGTCAATAGGCTTTGGAAATTCTTTCTGTGAATTTAATGTGTTGATCCTTCTCGTATGTGCTGACACTTAGTGCACTGGTCTGGTTCACAAGTGACTAGCACTGATCTTGATCTTCACACCTTCGTTATATTCCAATTGATTAGCCTGCAGCAATATATTCAATAAATACATGGAATCTTTTGGCCCTTCAGCTGAATCATCTGTACATCTTATTCTATCACTGAGGCTTGATCATGTTAATGAACTTCTTTCAGCGACTTGATCCATGTTGGTGCCTGTTCTTCAAATTTCACGATCCCTTTATATAGTTAATATTATTTATCTTTTATCCTAGTTGAGTTATATATTTCCTCTATTACATATTACATTACATTATGCTTTACATAGCAGTCACACATACTTGACATTTAGATTTCTTATCAATGGCATGTTTTGGAATCAACTCTAAGTTCATCATATTCTTTAGAGCACCAAAATTCAAGTGACCAAGACGTTCGTGCCACAAATCAGATGATTCAACACAATTAACAGAAGGAGCAACATTATTATTAATAAAACTGCCAAAAATAGGCTCAACATTTATTAAAAATAATCCATCCGACAAGTAACCTTTGCCAAAAAATACACCAGTATGTGTAATAACTACTTTATTACACTTCAAAGAAACTTCAAAACCATTCTTAACTAAACAACTTCCACTTATTATATTTCTACGAATATCAGGAACATTGTGCACTCTAGTGAGGGATAGAACATGCCCAGAAGCGAACTTCAGGTCCACGTTTCCTATTCCAAGTACTTGAGCTACACTCGCATTCCCCATCGTCACAGTCACTCCATGAGTCTGTTGATAAGATACAAATAGAGTAATATCAGTACAAATATGTACATTAGCTCCAGTATCAACCAACCATTCATGAGACGAATAGGTGGAAAGAAGTACAGGGTTGTAGGTCACATACCCGTTGTCAATTTCAGAAGCAACAGCCTCACCAACAACCATGTTAACCATTGACCCACCAGTGGTTCCAAGCACAGTGTTAGCTTGTGCTCCCACAACATGTTTCTTAGCTTTCTTTTCAGGACAGTCCTTGCTCCAATGACCAACCTGTCCACAAGACCAACATGGTTTGTTTGCCTTTGGTTTCTTAGCCTTGTTCTTGTCCTTAGACTTAGTGTTTTCCTTCTTAGTGACAGACTTTCTTTTTTGTCCTACAGTCACTACATTCACCTTCGAACTCCCAGCATGTTCAGTAGGCATCACATGTCCTTGCTTGGACTTGTGTTGCTCCTGCACAGAGATGTCCAACATCAAGTTTGTCCAAGTGATCTCTCCTTTTTGTCTTTTCAGGGAGAGTGCAAACTCTTCCCAAGACTTAGGGAGCTTTTCAATCACAGACATAACCTGAAACTTTTCAGGAAGGTCCATACCAGACTCCTTCAAAGCATGAACCAACATCTCAAACTCATGCACCTGCTCAGTCATGGACTTAGTATCCACCAGTTTAAAGTCAAGGAACCTAGCCACAGAATACTTTTCCAATCCTTGCGAATCAGTATTATGTGTCTGGTCAAGCTTCTCCCATAAGAGCTTAGCAGTGTAAGAGTCAGATGAATAAACATCGAATAGAGTGTTCGCCAAAGCTGCCAGAATTGCAGCCCTAGCCACCCCATCCTTTTCCTCCCACATAGTATAAGCCTTAACAGTTTCAGCTTTCTCCTTATCCACAACTGGTTTCTCATACTACACCACCGGCCATAGACCCTTTACCGTTAATCACAGTTTCATCTTTCTCTGCCAACGAGAAAAACCAACACCCCCACCGAATTTATCAGGCATACCTGACATATCGATAGGTTGTGGGAAACGGTACGTAGTCCAATCAATGGTAGGTACAGTAACAGTAGACCCAGAGCCAGTCTCAACAACAGGAGTTTCAGTTTCGTTAACCATCTTGTTAATTAACAATATATAACACAAATAATCTCTTCAAGATTGTTGGGTATAATTTTACAACTATAGCAATGAGGCAGTGATATATATTAAACAAGAACAGGCATAAAACCAATTAACAGAAACAAATCACGAAGGCAACATAAGAATATAATTAGAGACTGTAATTAACGAGAAAATTAAGAACAAACTTATCTCCCACAGAAGCTATTAGCAATACTGATCAGAGAGAGAAGAACAGCTGAGTCACCAAGCCCTACGAGAAGACTTGGTTATTCTTGAAGAGATTATTGCCCCACTTACGCTGTGTTGGGTTGCTGCAATAATACTTCCAGGATAAAACAGCTCCGATCAATGTGTTCACAGATACACCAGAGATCCACGACGACCAACACCTCAGTTCACCTAAGAATTATGTAAAAAATCTGTTTGTGTCGAGAGAGAACAAAGAATAAGAAGAACGAACAAGGGTTTTCCTTAACGTCTATATATCTTAACGTTATATCTTTGATATATATAATACCCAAAAATAAAACGTAAGAGATATGCCTTAAAAGGAAAGTAAATATTCTGATTTAATTTCATTAACTGCATCAGTATTTATTTTTCAGTTACAGATGCGTCAGGATCTGGCCATCAGTAGCATCAGGATTTGATGTCCGTCAGGATCAGGATTCAGTGCTCGTCAGGAACTGATATCCATCAGGATTTAGTCCATCAGTATCTGATGTCCGACTAAGTCCATCAGGATTTGTTCCAAGTACTGATCTAGTCCAGGATTTTATCCAATACTGATCCATCCATTTCCAGTACTGCTATAACAAATAAATCTGAAACATGTTAAAATAAATCAATATTCCAGGTAATAGAATTCTTCGCCCAGGTCGCCTCGCGTACGCGAGACGCCGAGACATTCGCCCAAATCGCCCTTCGACCCGACCCGAGTCGTGGCGTGGCGGGCGGCGGCGGCGCGCGTGTGTGTGTGCGCGCGAGGCTCACACTACAACCATGCACACCCACATGCCTTAGTAGTTATACACTACACTTGCACATGGAGCTATATAAAGCCACCAACCTCTCATTACCAATTCTATGTGGGACTCAAGTTATTTCAACTAACTAACCCACATAACCCATTTCAAGCAAGCAACTTCAACTCAATTTAATTTATGGATTCCACTAAGAAAATGTCTTAGATCCAAACATGAAAGTTTAAGTCCTCATAACAAGGAACAACCTTCACTTGTTAGTTTCCGGAAATTACATCAAGAACATATTATAAATATGCCTCAAACTTTCCATTTTCTAACAGAATATTCTCTACCCTAGTGATCATGTACATCAACATCAAAGTCGATTTTTCAAGAAACAAGTCGACAATGTCACTCTCCGGTTAGCCAATCAAAATGTCAACTGATATCATCGTAGAATCAAGAGCCAACTATGAGTATGTTCTCAACTTGAATCCCTCCATAGTGGAAAACAAGAATTTTAATCATGCCATTGTATCAGCCATACAACGTGGCATGGCTCGTATCTGGCTATGGGACGGTCATGGAACCATCCCAGAATCACTTAAAAATGGCATGATTGAGTACATTAGTGATTTCAGATCGGAGCTTGTAAATTTGGCAAAATTTCGTCGAAAAGTGACACGGTGGCAGAAATGCTGGTCAATTGTACGTGTGAAACAGAATTCAGGTTTTGTCCGACAGTTGAATCAAGCCATGAGAGATCATTGGCAAGACTCAACCTTTGATTATTCAGTTGATGTGAAAACTCATGCCAATTTTTGCAGTTATAAAGTAGAAAATTAAATGTCATGAGTATTGGCCACATTTCAGATCGGACAAAAATCATGCATGTGCTGATCGGACCTGCAACCTGGGACAGTGGGACTAATGATCAACGACTATGATGAGTCTTGATTATCCATAGGAATTAGGAACTATGTGTCCTCACTTACTGTAGGGTTTTTATGCATATACGGAAGCGTAAAACACAAATTTAATCATATATATCGCATATATATACATACGATTCATGGATAAAAGATGAGATTCGTAATCTAACCTTTAAAACTGATGATAGATGATATAAATAACCTCCTAGCAGTTGCTCCTCAGTATGTGAAGCACTCCACAAGTATCCACCAAGAAACAGATCTCGTTGAAGGAGGAAAAAGGGTTGAGAGAAAAATAGGGTTTGCCTCGGTTAAACTTACGTAAAAAGTGTAGAGGCTAATAGGGTTTATCACATTATATTTATAGGCAAATCACAACTGATATTTTTCCATAAATATTAACCCTATTAATTAATTAATCTAATTAATCAATTAATTAATAATTAAAACTCTTTTAATCATTAATTCTTTTTCTAAACTCTTTAGAAAATAATTTTCTCTCTTGATTTAATTTCTTAAATTAAATCCTTAATTAATAATATTAAGAACTCTTCTTAATTAATTTATAATCAATTAAATCTTATTTAATCAATTATAAAATTGCTAATAAATTATTTATTTCATAAATAAATAATTAATAGCCATTATTAATTAATTCCTCCATCAATAAATCAGTCTCTTTTATTGTGTGACCCTGTAGGTTCAACATTAAGCCGGTAGTAGAAATAAATAACAATAAAACTATTTTATTATTATTTATATGAATTCTTCTAATTCATTAAATATAATTAATTAAATAATTAATCATATTTATTCTACATCGTGAGGGATACTTCTCAGCATATCGCGACTATCCGGATAATATGAATTCACTGCTTAGAATATCTAGAACCTAGTCAGTGAATGGTTCTCGTACAATTAATTCCTTCTGCCCTACAATGTCCCGATTAAATACAAGGCATGGATCTTGTGTCAAGCCTATTTAATTTAATCATATGATTTTCCTATTTATTATGCATAGTTCCTTTTAATGCAAATTAGAAACTTCTTTCTAATTTCATTCACTCTGGCCAGAGATTCCTGAACTAGCATAAGTGGAATAACATAGGACATTCTCTTCCTTCACTGGAAGGGGCAGATCCTCTATTGATCAATCACTATCTTCGTGTACAAATTCCTATGCCCAGAAGAGCCCTAATTAATGTCTCTTGAGACTAAGAACTAAACCAAAGCATAGTTCAATGTACACAAGATTAATATGATTACCTCAAGTCTAAGGACACTTGTACAACCATCACTATATGAACAACTACTGACACGTGAGTGAACTCCATTAGTTGTTCAACTATTCGAGTCATGTTCAGTGAACTTATTCTCTAATAAGCACCTACATACTAGCTATAGTGTCACCACACAAATGCCTATGAGAACAGGCATCCTACATATAGAAGCAAGCATAGTATGTACCGATCTTTACGGATTAACTAACTACCAATTTAGTTATCCTACGACCAGGAACAATTTAAGTTTAGAGTTATCATCTTCTAGATCTCATTATTATAATCTCATTATAATTCTAGAAGCTTTACCCTAAACTATGGAACATCTAATTTAAAACACTTTAAATAGAAAAAGCCCGTAATAAAACAAACAAGTCTTTTATTAATATAAATGAAATTAAGTAGATTACATAAAAGTTCTTCCTAACTCATCATACATGATTGGTTTAGGACACTTTCACTTTCAATCTCCCACTTGTACTAAAGCCAATCACTCTGGTATCTAATACCCATCTTCTCTTTATGACGATCAAAGTGATTTTGAGAAAGAGGCTTTGTTAACGGGTCTGCTATGTTGTTATGTGTGTCGACCCTTTCAACTTTTACATCTCCTCTTTCAACAATCTCCCTAATTAGATGAAAGCGCCGCAGGACATGCTTGGAACTCTTGTGAGATCTTGGTTCCTTAGCTTGTGCTATTGCCGCATTGTTGTCACAGTACAACACTATGGGCTCCTCTATGCTAGGAACTACTCCTAACTCAGAAACAAATTTCTTCATCCAAACAGCTTCTTTTGCAGCCTCACTTGCAGCTATATACTCTGCTTCCGCTGTGGAGTCAGCCGTTGTGGGCTGTTTGGAACTCTTCCAACTTACAGCTCCACCATTCAGAGTAAATACATACCCTGACATGGATTTACTATCATCACTTTCTGATTGAAAACTAGAGTCGGTATAACCCTCTATTTTCAACTCAGACCCACCATAAACAAGAAAAATATCCTTAGTCCTTCTCAAGTACTTAAGAATGTTCTTCACTGCTTTCCAGTGTTCTTCACCAGGATTGGACTGAAATCTGCTTGTCACACTAAGTGAGTGAGCAACATCAGGCCGAGTACATAACATCGCGTACATGATAGATCCTATTGCAGAAGCATAAGGAATCTTACTCATACGCTCTCTCTCCTCATATGTCTGTGGAGACATTTTCTTGGAAAGAGAAATTCCATGGCTCATCGGAATGAGACCTCTTTTGGAATTTTCCATGCTAAACCTCTTTAGCAATTTTTCGATGTATGTACTTTGGGTCAGGCCTAACATTCTCTTCGATCTATCTCTATAGATCTTCATTCCAAGAATGTAAGAAGCCTCTCCCAAGTCCTTCATGGTGAAGTTCTTTGATAGCCACACTTTGACTGATTGTAGCAACGGTATATCATTTCCTATAAGAAGTATGTCATCCACATACAAAATAAGAAATGCCACCGCGCTCCCACTAGCCTTCTTGTAGATGCATGGTTCATCCATGTTTTTGATAAAATCAAACTCTTTGATTATCTCATCAAAACGGAAGTTCCATGTACGAGAAGCTTGCCTCAATCCATAAATGGATCTTTGTAGTTTACAAACTAGATGTTCCTTTCCTTTAGAAACGAAACCCTCTGGTTGTGTCATATACACATCCTCTTCAAGTTTCCCATTGAGGAAGGCCGTCTTTACGTCCATTTGCCAGATCTCGTAGTCATAGTAAGCCGCAATAGCAAGCAAAATCCGAATGGATTTGAGCAAGGCTACAGGCGAAAAAGTTTCATCAAAGTCAATCCCTTGTCTTTGTTTAAATCCTTTTGCCACAAGCCTGGCCTTATAGGTCTCCACCTGGCCATCTGCTCCAATCTTTCTTTTATATACCCACTTACACTCAATAGGCTTTACACCTTTAGGTGCCTCAACCAAAGTCCACACTTGGTTGGTATACATAGATTCCATTTCGGATTTCATGGCACTCTGCCATTTCTCTGAGTCTTCACAACTCATAGCCTCGTTGTAGGTCAAAGGATCTTCATCATCAATGAGCGTCAACTCATTGTCATTCTCAATGACAAGGCCATAATACCTCTCAGGTTGGCGAGACACTCTATTTGACCTACGCACAGGCTGTTCTACAGAAGGTTGTTCTTTCTGAACAGGTACTTCCTCGTGAACCGTAGTAGTTTGTGCCTCTTGAACTTCATCAAGTTCAATTTTGCTCCCACTGTTCCCTTCAAGGATAAACTGTTTCTCCAAGAAGGTCGCATGTCTAGCAACAAACACCCTTTGATCGGTGTAGAAGTAATATCCCAAAGTTTCTTTAGGATATCCCACAAAACTACATTTTACGGATCTAGATTCCAGTTTTTCAGGTTCAAGCTTCTTGACATAAGCTGGACATCCCCAAATCTTAACATGTTTAAGACTTGGTTTCTTTCCTTTCCATATCTCATATGGAGTTGTAGGAACAGATTTGGAAGGTACCTTGTTTAGTAAATATGCTGAAGTTTGTAAGGCATAACCCCAAAGGTATACTGGAAGATCGGTATAGCTCATCATGGACCGAACCATGTCCAACAAAGTTCGGTTCCTCCTTTCAGACACTCCATTCAATTGTGGAGTTGCTGGAGGTGTCCATTGAGACAGTATACCATTATCTTTGAGATAATTCAAAAACTCTCCACTTAAGTATTCACCTCCTCGATCTGATCGAAGAACTTTAATACTCCTTTTGGTTTGTTTTTCTACTTCATTTCTATACTCTTTGAACTTTTCAAAAGCTTCGGACTTGTATTTCATTAAATACACATGTCCAAATCTGGATTGATCATCCGTGAAAGTAATGAAGTATGAAAATCCTCCCATGGCTTGTGTTGACATTGGTCCACATACATCTGTGTGTACCAACCCTAACATTTCTGCAGCTCTCTCTCCATGTCCAGTAAATGGAGATTTGGTCATCTTACCCATGAGACAAGATTCGCATACCGGATATGATTCAAAATCAAAAGGTTCAAGTAACCCATCCTTATGCAATGAACGTAATCTTTTCTCACTAATATGACCTAGCCTATAGTGCCATAAATAAGTTGGATTTTCATCATCTCTTTTTCTTTTATTAGTTTGTTCAATTGCAAGTAAATTATTATCTAAGTCACATACATATAAACCATTATTTAAAGTACCACAACCATAAAGAACATTATCTCTAAGAATAGAACATTCATTATTCTTAATAATAAATGAAAAACCATCCAAATCCAACAAAGGAATAGAAACAATATTCCTCACAATTGAGGGAACGTAATAACATTTATTCAAAATAATAGTCTTGCCCGTAGGCATATGTAAGCTAAATGATCCTACAGCTATGGCTGCAACTCTTGCTCTATTGCCCATTCGTAGAATCACTTCATCTTCATCAAGAGTCCTACTTCCCCTTAGTCCCTGCAATGAATTGCAAATATGAGAACCACAGGCGGTATCTAATACCCAAGTAGAATTTTGACTTAGTGACAAATTCACTTCGATCATAAACATACCTGAAACAGAAGCGGTAGTCTCACTAGCCTTCTTCTTTTTCACCTCTGCAAGGTAAGACTTGCAGTTCCTCTTCCAGTGACCCACCTTGTTACAGTGGAAGCAAACAGCTTTGCTTTTGGGGTCTTCTTTAGCCTTTCTAGGATTAGGCTTCTCACCACCCTTCTTCTTCTTGGGAAAGGTCCTCTTCCTTTTCTTGGAAGTAGAGCCTTCTCCAATAAGAAGAACAGAACTCTTCTTCGAAGGAAAATTCGACTCAGCAGTTTTCAACATGTTATGAAGTTCAGCCAAGCTAACATTCATCTTATTCATGTGGAAGTTCACAACAAACTGCGAGAACGAATCTGGAAGCGATTGCAAGACCAAGTCTTGGCATAGCTCCCCATCCATGACAAAACCAAGTTGCCCCAAACGTTCAATCAAATTGATCATCTTGAGCACATGGTCATTCACAGATGTCCCTTCTGCCATCTTACAACGGAACAACTCTTTTGATATCTCATATCGAGCTGTCCTCCCCTCTACATCATACAACTCTTGTAGATGTACTAGTATAGTGTAAGCATCCATTTTCTCATGTTGCCTCTGAAGCTCAGGGTTCATAGATGCCAACATTACACATTGGGCAACATTTGCCTCATCCATCCAAGTACGATAGACATGATGCTCATCACATGGTGCATCATCAGTAGGGGTCTTAGGCAATGGTGAGTCAAGCACATAATCCAACTTCTCTGACTTGAGAACAATTCTCAAGTTTCGAAGCCAATCAGCAAAGTTTGGACCAGTCAACTTGTTAGCATCAAGAATGCTACGGAGTGATAGTGCAGAAGACATGATATATATAGTATCTGAAATGTAAACACATAACAACATAAGCATATAAATAATTTCATTATTAATTACACCAAATGAATCGGGTCTTTATTCCTTGGTGGCTCCCACTATTCTATCTAAGTTATACAACCCTCTATATGTATAACTAGCATTCATAATGCCAGTGAGAATAAGGATCTTACTTTCCATTACATCAGCTCGGCTGTGGCACGAAACGCAATGCAATGTTCCATAGGCAGACAACTCTTGTCAATTACATCTCATGTTATTCCTTAAAATCTTTTAGCCTCTTGAATTATTGAGTATCGGCTGTGGCACGACTCACTCAATATTCTAAGTCAAGTCAAACCCAACATCTTGTACAATTAAATCAGAATTCCAATAGCCCACGGCTGTAGCACGTAACGACCATTAGATTCCAATTTATTGTACACATCTCTATGTAATAGCAAGTATTTCTTACTTCGAAATCAAAGCCCTCGGCTGTAGCACGAAACGACAATGATTCAAAATAATAGATACTTTCTACCATGTTGGAAGGCTATGACCGACACAAGCCCGTTGTGTCATTGACCAATTACTACTTGATATTATTCAATTTTAGAGGGATTATATTATGTTACAATCATAATCATATTATAAAGAGATTCTTCCTTTTAAATTAAATATTTCAAATCAATAATCGATAATTGAATGATTCCCAGATCGGGGGGAGCATTGTCAAGAGGCGTCACTTAATACCCCTTTCTTACAAATCGAAATCTGCTTTTGACAGAATCATCCTTTCTCTCAATATTGAAAATTCATATTTAATTACGTGTTTCACAAACACAAGAATCTCATGATTGTATTCATAATATTAATATTAAACTTGTGAAACAATTTCACAAATCCTAAATCGTCTAAACTACGCCTTATGTTGATTTAAGTTCACCTAAATCTATCATCGCATGGTAAACATAGGCATATATCACATATATAAACATAAATGAACATAAAGTAGGCATGTTATATCATATAACACAATTATATACATTTCTATGTATCATGGATTGCATTAAAAGCATTTAAAAACAATTAAATAATTAATTAACATGCTTTAATACACTTTCGGAGCAATTAAATAATTCAAAATTATTTTTACAAAAATATTTGACCACACCATCAGATCCGTCTTGGAAAAACGAATCCAACGATATATTGCACGCCTCAAACGGAGTCTCCTAGCTTCCGAAAAAGACAAAAGAAGAAAACAGCCATCAGAACTATCCTGTAACGCATTTCAGAAACGCGTTACAGGCTGTCACTCATTTCGGAAATGCGTTACAGGATATAACGCATTCAACAGATGCGTTACAGGACCAGTCGCGCGTGTGCGCCACGCGCCTGATGCAGACGTGCGGTCCCTCTCCTTTTCCTTTCAGCCACCGACAGAAACATTTAACTTATCAAATAATTACAGTAGTACATGTACGATGTCAGTCAACAACTCTTGTTTTTCCGTGCATTAATACAAATATTCAGACACATACAGGAGCTTTCATGTACGATGTCAGTCATGAGTCAGGTCTGGATTTCAGTGCAACCAATCAAATAATTACACACATAATTCACATCAGATGCAAATAATATTATTACGAATTTAATTAAAACAATTTAAAAAATTCATAATAAATAATCTATACATCAGAAAATTATGAATAAAATATGCAGACGATCTGCAACTATTATAGAACCCAGATCAGCAATAAAAAATCACAGAAAAATTTATTTCGAATTAATTCATAATTAAATCAAAATAAACTTGCAAAATCCATAATAAATTCATACGACATCATAAAATTCTGAAATTTTTCCACGAATCTAGATGCATACAACCTACTGCTCTGATACCATTGTAGGGTTTTTATGCATATACGGAAGCGTAAAACACAAATTTAATCATATATATCGCATATATATACATACGATTCATGGATAAAAGATGAGATTCGTAATCTAACCTTTAAAACTGATGATAGATGATATAAATAACCTCCTAGCAGTTGCTCCTCAGTATGTGAAGCACTCCACAAGTATCCACCAAGAAACAGATCTCGTTGAAGGAGGAAAAAGGGTTGAGAGAAAAATAGGGTTTGCCTCGGTTAAACTTACGTAAAAAGTGTAGAGGCTAATAGGGTTTATCACATTATATTTATAGGCAAATCACAACTGATATTTTTCCATAAATATTAACCCTATTAATTAATTAATCTAATTAATCAATTAATTAATAATTAAAACTCTTTTAATCATTAATTCTTTTTCTAAACTCTTTAGAAAATAATTTTCTCTCTTGATTTAATTTCTTAAATTAAATCCTTAATTAATAATATTAAGAACTCTTCTTAATTAATTTATAATCAATTAAATCTTATTTAATCAATTATAAAATTGCTAATAAATTATTTATTTCATAAATAAATAATTAATAGCCATTATTAATTAATTCCTCCATCAATAAATCAGTCTCTTTTATTGTGTGACCCTGTAGGTTCAACATTAAGCCGGTAGTAGAAATAAATAACAATAAAACTATTTTATTATTATTTATATGAATTCTTCTAATTCATTAAATATAATTAATTAAATAATTAATCATATTTATTCTACATCGTGAGGGATACTTCTCAGCATATCGCGACTATCCGGATAATATGAATTCACTGCTTAGAATATCTAGAACCTAGTCAGTGAATGGTTCTCGTACAATTAATTCCTTCTGCCCTACAATGTCCCGATTAAATACAAGGCATGGATCTTGTGTCAAGCCTATTTAATTTAATCATATGATTTTCCTATTTATTATGCATAGTTCCTTTTAATGCAAATTAGAAACTTCTTTCTAATTTCATTCACTCTGGCCAGAGATTCCTGAACTAGCATAAGTGGAATAACATAGGACATTCTCTTCCTTCACTGGAAGGGGCAGATCCTCTATTGATCAATCACTATCTTCGTGTACAAATTCCTATGCCCAGAAGAGCCCTAATTAATGTCTCTTGAGACTAAGAACTAAACCAAAGCATAGTTCAATGTACACAAGATTAATATGATTACCTCAAGTCTAAGGACACTTGTACAACCATCACTATATGAACAACTACTGACACGTGAGTGAACTCCATTAGTTGTTCAACTATTCGAGTCATGTTCAGTGAACTTATTCTCTAATAAGCACCTACATACTAGCTATAGTGTCACCACACAAATGCCTATGAGAACAGGCATCCTACATATAGAAGCAAGCATAGTATGTACCGATCTTTACGGATTAACTAACTACCAATTTAGTTATCCTACGACCAGGAACAATTTAAGTTTAGAGTTATCATCTTCTAGATCTCATTATTATAATCTCATTATAATTCTAGAAGCTTTACCCTAAACTATGGAACATCTAATTTAAAACACTTTAAATAGAAAAAGCCCGTAATAAAACAAACAAGTCTTTTATTAATATAAATGAAATTAAGTAGATTACATAAAAGTTCTTCCTAACTCATCATACATGATTGGTTTAGGACACTTTCACTTTCACTTACCTCCGTGATTCTGGATCATCCTCACTTGATGGTCTGCTATTATTTTATGGGTGTTGGTATATGTATATGTGATAAGTGGATTTTATATCCACTTGGAGCATTCTAAATCGGCTTAAATTGATTGTCTTGGACTAAAGTTTCTTGTAATTTTGATGTGTTTTGCTTAGTTGTGCAGATTTACGAGAATGTTGATTAAGGTGGATGCTTCTATCATTTTTGGAGATTTAATTGATTAAAATTCGGATTTTCTGGGAAGGCTGCGCAGCTTACACTGTTTTGGCCATATCTGGAGTTCTGTAAGTCCGTTTTCAGCGATCTTACTGCCCACGCGAAGCTTGAGAGATTTTATACAATCTGGGATAGGAAGCACGTGCAAGTAATATGTTGATTAAAATCGAGCGCCTGATCTAGTTAAAGAAGGCTGGGAATTTACTGTTTTGCCTTTTTTTCTAATTCTAATTATATTCCAGGCAGTTTTTAGCACCTTAATTAAATTCTAATTGTAATAGAAGATAAATTCTTGCTGGGCAAGAAAGGTAGAGCCTGTAAAAACACATCTAATCATTGTAATTTAGATGTCATAGTTTTATTATTGTAACCAGCTTAGATCTGCAAGGGAGAAAAGGAGAGAAGGATTCAACGCTCGTGACAAGCAACGGATCTAGATCTACTTCATCTTTTGTGTTACTTTGGATTATAGATTTGTTTTCTCAACTCTTCGTTTTAATAATATTATTACTTCTTCCTTTCGTATCTTGTTTTATACCATGTTTTCATCAAATCCCATGATGATGAACGGTTCAATTATGGGCTAATCGTTGTCATGGGATCCTAGTGGATTTATCTATGTAGCTTAGTAGTTTGCATGCCTTAAAGATTTATGTGTGGTGAATTCTTGATATCCTTGTATGGTTGTGCTTATTGAATTTAGGTGCGTCGCGAACATCTAATTTGTTAATCTCTTGCTAAACGAGAGTGGATCTTGAGATTTAGAACTTGCCATGCTAGCATAGGATATGTTGGTGTTTTGACATCATGATTTGTGGCGTCAATAGAGATATTATGCTACCCTATGTGATCTAAGTGGATAACTTGTGCTTCAACCTTTATGTTTTCAAATTCTATAGAGATATAGGGTCTAAACATAATAGGTGCCTACTCATCTTCTATCTCTTTTGTGGATGTATGCGTAGATTGGTACTAGTATACCGAGAGGTAACTTTTACTCTTTTCGTGTTATTCGATCAGATATCAAACCCATCGCATGTTTTAATTAAAGGCTGCAACTCTAAGTGAAGTAGATGATGAAACTAGGATTCCATGTTTTATTCTCATATTAGTAATTCGACTTTAATCTCTTTAATTAGTTAATCTTTAGTTTGATAATTAATTTAGTAGTTAATAAAAATCCAATTTGTTATTTGTCTTAGCAGTGGATAAAAACCATACATCGATGCATAGGTACATTAATTGAATTGAACACCATTCTAGATCTCAGTGGGAACGAACTTGATTTAATCATATATTACTTGTGACAACGTGCGCTTGCGTGATTTTGCATAACAAGTTTTTGGCGCCGCTGCCGGGGATCATCGGTGTTTTTATTTTAGTTTATGTGCTTGTCATCAGTGGTCGTTAGCGTTCACTGACTCGGATTCTTACTTAGTTTGTTTGATTCGTGGTGTTTCAGGTATTTAAGTTTGTATGCGAACACGCTTACAAGCTCATTTGGAAGAACTGGCGGAAAACGATCGTGTAGAGAATATAGAGGATAAGAAAGAGGATACTGAAACTATTGTAGAGATGGGTGACGCAGCAGCAGCAGCTAAGGCTTTGAAGGAGTATTCTCAGCCGAAACTCAATGACATCCAGTCTAGCATTATTAGGCCAGCTATTGCAGCGAACAATTTTGAGATCAAGTCTGGCACAATTCAGATGGTGCATAATTCAGTTCAGTTTGGGGGAGCTCCTACGGAGGATGCCAACATGCATGTTCGGGACTTTATCGAAATCTGCGACACTTTCAAATGTAATGGTGTGACGGATGATGCTATCAGGTTGAGGCTTTTCCCATTCTCTCTGAGGGATAAGGCTAAGAGCTGGCTACACTCTTTGCCACCTGGTTCTATTATTACATGGGAAGAAATTGCTCAGAAGTTCCTTACTAAATTCTTCCCTATGGTGAAAACTGCAGCATTAAGGAACCAGTTGACTCAATTTCAATAGCAATCTGGCGAGACCTTGTGTGTGGCTTGGGAACGCTACAAGGAGATGCTACGCAAGTGTCCTTATCATGGCATGCCTGATTGGATGGTTATTAATGGGTTCTACAATGGGTTGGGAGCACAGTCTAGGCCTTTGCTAGATGCAGCATCAGGTGGAGCTCTGTGGGCGAAGAGCTATGATGAAGCTTATGAACTTATAGAGATGATGGCTGCTAATGAATATCAAAATCCAACCCAAAGGCTATCTCAAGGCAAGGCAGCAGGAATTTTGGAAGTAGATACAGCTTCAATGATTACAGCTCAGTTGAAAGCTCTTTCTATGAAGGTGGATTCTCTTGCTAATTATGGAGTGCAGCAGGTGGCTAGTATTTGTGAGTTATGTGCGGGCGCACATGAGACGAATCAGTGTGCTATCTCTTCTGAATCAGCACAGTTCGTGAGTAATTTCCAGAGACTTGCTGCACCAGTTCCAGCCACTTATCATCCTAATAATAGGAATCATCCCAATTTCAGCTGGAGCAATAATCAAAATACTCAACAATCTTATCCGCAAGCGAAGCCATTTAATCAAGGCTATCAACAGCCTTATGCTCCAAGGGCACCATATCAACCTCCTGGATTTCAGCAGCAACAGCCTCAGGCTAAGGTGGGGCAATCTTCGAATGAAAAATCAGAGATAGATGATTTGAGGATGATGGTGAAGAATCTGCAAGCTTCTCAAAAGATCTTCGAGAGCCAGCTGGGACAGATTTCAAGTGCTTTATTTAGCAGACCACAAGGAACTCTTCCTAGTGATACAGAGATTAATCCAGGTAGGAGAGACAACAAAGAACAGGTGAAAGCTGTGACATTGAGACCATGAAAGGTTACATCAGATCCAAAATCAGCCGCTAAGGAAGATGAAGAAGTGCAGAATCAGCAAGTTGAAAAATCTGCAGTGCCCGAAAAAGGAAAATCTGATTTAGTAGCTGATGAGGTAGATGGTGAAGTAGAGAAGAGCAAGGAACCTGTTAAAAATTCTGTGGAGCAGTCTGCAAAGAATACACAGATCTACCCTCCTCCTCCATATCCTAGAAGACTCCAGAAGCAGAATTTGGACAAGAAGTTTGCCAAGTTTTTAGAGGTGTTCAAAAATTTGCAGATTAACATTCCTTTTGCGGAAGCTCTTGAACAGATGCCGAGCTATGCCAAGTTCATGAAGGGTATTCTTTCTCGTAAATTGAAGCTCGATGAATTAGAGACCGTTGCTCTAACGGAGGAGTGTAGTGCCATTCTGCAACAAAAGTTGCCACCTAAGCTTAAAGATCCGGGAAGTTTCACCATTCCTTGTACTATTGGCAATCTTTCATTCAGCAAGTGTTTGTGTGATTTGGGAGCTAGCATCAATCTCATGCCCTTGTCGGTTTACATGCAACTTGGTCTACCAGAACCAAAGCCAACTAACATCTCTTTGCAGTTGGCTGATCGATCTATCACATATCCTAGAGGCATAGTGGAGGACGTTTTGGTGAAAGTTGATAAACTCATATTTCCTGCTGATTTTGTGATCTTGGATTTCGAGGAAGATAAGAAGATTCCCATAATCTTGGGAAGACCGTTCTTGGCTACAGGAAAGACTTTGATTGATGTGCAGAAAGGGGAACTCACCATGAGGGTGCAAGATCAGAATGTCACTTTTAACGTTTTTAACGCAATGAAATTCCCCTCAGATGAAGAAGAATGCTTGAAGGTGGATCTTGTTGATTCTGCAGTTACTAGGGAGCTTGAGAAGTTGTTAAAGTCTGATTCTTTGGAAAAAGTTCTAGTTAGTAATTCTGATTTTGAAGAAGAAGATATAGCCGAGCAATTACAACAGTTAAATTCAGCTCCGTGGAGAAGGAGAGTTGACATGCCTTTTGAATCTCTTGGGTTAGCAGAGCTAAAAAATTCTGAGGGGCGTCTTAAACCATCTATTGAGGAAGCTCCTACACTTGAACTCAAACCACTTCCTGAGCACTTGAGGTATGCTTTTCTTGGTGATGCATCTACATTACCTATTATTATTGCTTCTAACTTGTCAGCTAGTGCGGAAGAAAAGCTCTTGCGAATTTTGAGGGAGTTCAAGTCAGCAATTGGTTGGACCATAGCAGATATCAAGGGAATCAGCCCTTCTTATTGCATGCACAAAATTCTGCTAGAGGAAGGAGCTAAGCCTACTGTTGAACATCAAAGACGACTCAATCCTATTATGAAAGAGGTGGTGAAGAAGGAAATTATAAAGTGGTTAGATGCTGGTATTATCTATCCTATCTCAGACAGTTCTTGGGTGAGTCCGGTTCAATGTGTGCCAAAAAAAGGAGGCATGACAGTTGTTGCTAATGAGAAGAATGAGCTCATCCCTACTCGGACAGTTACGGGATGGAGAGTTTGCATGGACTATCGGAAGCTCAACAAGGCCACGAGAAAAGACCACTTTCCTATTCCATTCATTGATCAGATGCTAGACAGGTTGGCTGGTCACGAGTATTATTGTTTGCTTGATGATTATTCTGGTTATAATCAAATTTGCATTGCTCCGGAAGATCAAGAGAAGACTACATTCACATGTCCTTTTGGAACTTTTGCTTTTTGTCGAGTTTCTTTTGGACTTTGTGGTGCTCCTGCTACTTTTCAAAGGTGTATGATGGCTATTTTCTCAGATATGATTGGCACTAATGTGGAGGTTTTCATGGATGACTTCTCAGTTTTTGGTACTTCATATGACGAGTGCTTGCATAATCTTGGCTTGGTATTGAAACGTTGTGTGGAGACTAATTTGGTTCTTAATTGGGAGAAGTGCCACTTTATGGTACAAGAAGGAATTATTCTTGGGCACAAGGTATCTAGTAAGGGGCTTGAAGTGGATAGGACTAAGGTGGAGACAATTGAAAATCTTCCTCCACCTGTTTCTGTTAAAGGAATTCGCAGTTTTCTTGGTCATGCGGGGTTCTATAGGCGATTCATTCAAGACTTCTCAAAAATCTCTAAACCACTGTGCAACCTATTGGAGAAGGATGTTCCTTTCAAGTTTGATGATGAGTGCCTTGTAGCTTTTGAGCTCTTGAAAAAGAAGCTGACTACTACACCAGTCATTACTGCACCTAATTGGGAGGAACCGTTTGAGCTTATGTGTGACGCTAGTGACTATGCTGTTGGAGCTGTGCTTGGGCAAAGGAAGGACAAAATTTTTCATGTGGTTTACTATGCTAGTAAAACCCTCAATGATGCTCAGCTTAACTACACCACTACGGAGAAGGAGTTGCTAGCAGTTGTCTATGCTTTCGAGAAATTCAGATCTTATTTGCTTGGTACGAAGGTGATTGTGTACACGGATCATGCTGCTATTCGATATCTCATGTCGAAGAAGGATTCAAAGCCTAGATTGATTCGTTGGGTGTTGTTATTGCAAGAATTTGATGTGGAGATCAAGGATAGGAAGGGCACAGAAAATCAGGTGGCTGACCATTTGTCACGCTTGGAGGACCACAGTAAGGATTCACATGCCAAATCTCTTATTAATGAATCTTTTCCAGATGAGCAACTTTTAGGGGTGCAAGGTGAAGAGCCATGGTTTGCAGATTATGTGAACTATATTGTTAGTAATGTCATCCCTCCGAAATTCTCTTATGCTCAAAAGAAGAAGTTTTTACATGATGTGAAGTGGTACCGTTGGGACGAGCCATTCTTGTTCAAGCTTGGTGTGGATCAGATTTTGAGGAGGTGCATTCCTTATAGTGAGACGGAAAGTATTTTGCATGATTGTCATTCTACCACATAGGAGGCCATTATGGTGGTGATAAAACAGCTCAGAAAGTACTTCATGCGGGATTCTATTGGCCGACTCTGTTTAAGGATTCTCATAGGTTCGTGATGAGTTGTGATCGATGTCAAAGGGTTGGTAATATTTCTAGGAGGAATGAGATGCCTCTGAATACTATCCTTGAAGTTGAGATTTTTGATGTGTGGGGAATTGATTTCATGGGACCGTTTGTTTCATCTTGCAACAATCAGTATATCTTGCTAGATGTGGATTACGTTTCTAAATGGGTCAAGGTGAAAGCCTTACCGACCAATGATGCTAAGGTAGTGCTGAATTTTCTTCACAAGCAGATTTTTACGCGTTTTGGAACTCCACGAGCTATAATTAGTGATGAGGGGACACACTTCTGTAATCGTCAATTTACTGCAGTGATGGCGAAATATAATGTGACGCATCGTGTTACCACTGCTTATCATCCCCAAACTAATGGTCAGGCGGAGGTTTCGAATCATGAAATCAAAAGAATTCTTGAGAAAGTGGTGAATCCATCTCGTAAGGATTGGTCGTTGAAGTTAGACGAGGCGGTTTGGGCGTACAGAACTTCTTACAAGACACCCCTAGGTATGTCTCCTTATCAGTTGGTATTTGGTAAGGCTTGTCATTTGCCGGCCGAGCTAGAGCACAGGCCTATTGGGCGCTGAAGAAATTGAATTTGGATATTTCGGCTGCGGGTGAGAAACGTCTACTTCAGTTAAATGAGCTTGAAGAATTTCGTGAACAAGCTTATGAGAATGCGAAAATGTACAAGGAGAAGGTTAAGAGGTGGCATGATAAGAAGTTGGTGCATAAGTCATTTGTGTCGGGTCAACAAGTGTTGCTTTATAATTCTCGTCTTAAACTTTTTCCGGGTAAGCTCAAATCAAAGTGGTCGGGTCCGTTTACAGTCAAGGAAGTATTTCCTAGTGGAGCAGTGGAGATATTTAGAGGTTCTATTGATGATTCTTTCAAGGTGAATGGGCATAGACTTAAGCCTTATTTTGGTGGTACGGTAAACCGTGAGAAGGTTGTCGCTGTTTTATCTCGTTCGTGATTTTTCGGAAGAATGTCAAGCTAATGACATTAAACGAGCGCTTCTTGGGAGGCAACCCAAGCCTTGTTGTATACGTTATTACTTCTTTCTTCCAAAAAAAAAAATTAAAAAAATCGAATTTTGAGCAATTTGCAGGTCTGTAACGCAACTTGCCCCTGCGTTTCTGTTCTCGAGGCAGGTTGCCTCTCTGTTGCGCAACTTGCGTTGCCGTGTCTGCTCTCCAGGCAATTTGCCCCCCTGACACGCCAATTGCTCCGGCGCATCTGCATTAACAGCAAATTGCTGTTCACACGCGCAAGTTGCGCGTCTTCCAGGAGTGGTCAGAATTTTTTTTTCCCAGCGCCTTCACTGTTTTGCCGAGTGTGCACCTGTTGTGTATAAAAAAAAAATATTTTCTCACCCCAAATCTATTTATACTCCCATCTCTTCCCTAAATCTTTTCCTATTTTAATTCCAAAACCCCTCATCTCTCCTAAAAAAATTCAAATTCCTATTTCTTTTCTAATTCCTTTTCTTTTATTCATTAAATATTTTTTCTATCCTATATCAAATTCCAATTTCCACCCAATTTTTTTTCCTTTTCACATTAAAATTCTTATATTCATCCTATCACTCCATGGCATATATATACCCATACATACACACCCAATTCATTATCTTCCTCCTCTACATTTCTTAAAAATTCAAGTTTTGGGGAAAATTAGTACAAGTTCACCTCTTTGATTCGTAGTGGGATTTCTTTTCTCTATTTTATTTTATTACGAATTTGTGTTCTTGTAAATTGGGGTTTTTGTATTATTATTGTTACTTGGGTATTTTTGGTGTGATTTGGCTTGGTGGTTTTTGGTGGGATATTTCTTGGTGGTTGTTGGTGGTGTTATTGTTGAGTGGGGTTTATGGCACCTAAGCGAATGAGGGGTGGTTCTATTAGGGTGGAGAGATTTTCTTCTCCGGATGCGGAGGTTGAGTATAATCGGTTGTTGTCAAGGTCGGTGGCGAAAGAAAGGGGGTTTTTACCAACTCGTCATTATGGGTAGGTTGATGTGATTAGTGAGTTACGTTGGGGAGAGATTTGTAAGGCGCCTGCTCCGGTTCCGGTGAATGTTGTTAGGGAGTTTTATGCGAATGCTAAAGGTGAGTCGGATGAGGAGTGCATGGTTCGAGGTAAACAGGTGGATTATAGTGTTGATGCTATTCGTGCAATTTTATGACAACCACCCAAGCTTGTGGGGGATGAAGATTGGGCAAGGAAGACTAGTAAGGATGTGGATTTGGAGGCAATTGTTCGTGAGTTATGTGTTCCTGGTATAGTTTGGAAGTATAAATGGGAACCACTGAGCCGGTTAATTTTCTGTCTTCTGCTATGAATAAATTTGCACGTGCATGGTATGCATTCTTTTGTGCGAATAATATGCCTACTTCTCATATAGGTGAGGTCACAGTTGATAGAGTGATTCTTCTTTGGGGCAATCTAAAGGGGAAGTACATTGATGTGGCCTATATTGTTTATCAGAATATTCTACGGTTTTTAAAGTCTAATGCACTATCATCGATGCCCCATGCTTCTGTTATAGCTGGTTTATGTAAAGATAGTGGTGTTATATGGGGTACGGATGAGGAGTTACAGTCACCTTTGGCTTCCGTTACTGATGTGTCTATTGATTGAATGACTGGCAAGGTGGGGTTCCACATCCGAGGGGGCTTGGTTATATTGTTAATGATGCTGGTGCTAGTGGTCATGGAGCGGGTGCTCCGCCACGTGTTTCGAGAGTACCGAGAGTTTTGGAGGCCCACTTTAGGCGTTTGTACAGGCGGATGGATGCTATTCATGCTTGTAACCGGGAGTATGCTCAGGATATGGCTACAGCTTTGAGAGATGCGGGTATTCAGGCAAGGTGGCCAGTCTATGGAGCTCGTACGCAGTATCCACTGCCAGATTCTGATTCCTCCGAGGAGGAGGACGAGTAGGTACGTTTTCTGCTATCCCTTGTATTTACTTCCATTCAATGCGGACATTGAATATTTTAAGTTTGGGGGTGGTTTGAGGGATTAGTAGTTGTTGTTGTATTATTTGTTCATGTAGGCTTTCATGCTTTGCATATTAGTAGTAGGAAATTATGCATTTATGTTCGTGTTATCTACGTTTGTTTCATATAGGACATTCTGTTTTTATTTTTTGTATTTCATGTGAGTTCATAATAGTTTGCATTTGCACCCATGCTTGATAGGAAGTTTGTGTTGTTGACGCTTTTGATTGAGAAGTGATATGCTTTGTTCTTGTGCACACACATACACTAGTAAGTTGAAGCTAGTAGACTTTTTGAATGTTGTAAGTGATTAGAAGGACATGAATATGTGCAAGATGATTTAGTTTGCATGCTTTGAATACAAGTTGGTGCGTTAGAGAGATGTTCGCTTGGGATTGAGTATGTTTTTCCACCAAGTGAGATTTTGAGCCTTATTGCATATTTGCAATTTATTTGTTTGATTGAGTGTCCACGGATTGTTTGCATTGCTAGCAGTTGTTTGAGGTCTTTCTTGAAACGCATGACATTATTTGACGATTAAAATGATAAAGGCATTTAGGAATAACCGCATATTTTCCCATATTACCACACCATGTTTACATGATCAATTAGTTAACCCGTTGAACTCAATCCTATTTTTTCGGTGACATACCACATTACTTGCCGAGACCTTTTTCTTGTATTGGCCTTACATTAATTTGAACCCACATTGTCAAAGGCTAGTAGAGTGCTTAAGGGAGTAATAAGGTGTGTAAGGAGGGGTTTATTGTTGGTCTTACTTTTGGGGGGAATATTGAAAATTGGGTTTGGTTGTTTACTTGATAGTCGATATATGTAATAAATTATGGGATCATTGTTATTGTTTATACTATTGTTTGTGTTCTATTTAGCTCTCGAAAAAAAAAGAAAAAAAATGAAAAAAAATGAAAAAAAAATGAAAAAAAAAGAAAAAAAAATTGAAAAAAAATAAATATATATTATGAGAGCATGTTTGTGTTTGTTGTGATACTATTTTCAGTCGACTAGTCGAGTGTTTGTTTTAGTAAAAATTATGTGGGGGGAATATGGTGTTGTGAATGATGTATCATGGTACTTACTAGCTTTTGACACTTCACCTGTTTTGGCTTATTTGACATACCTTGTCCCTAGCCCCGTTACAACCCAATTAAAGACCTTTTGATTATCGCCATTGATGTATGTTGTGTTAAGAGTTAGATTGATACCAAATGTCAAGCATGTTTATGATTTTGTTGGAATTGAGTGATACACTTATCCTTGTTCTTGAGTGAATATTCTTTTGTGAGTGGATTGTGAGTGTTTGCTTGTTCTTGCGTATGAGATCCCGAGTGTTGTCTCAAAGATGTGCTCTTGTAGGCTTAGCATGTTTACTAACTTATTCTTACACTTGACATGGGCTTGTGAGAACTTATGCATGTTCATTGAGTAGACTATGTGAATACTTGCACTTTCGACACCAAGACATTGCGTATTTACTTTGATTCTTAAGTTGATATGGCATGAGAGGATTTGAAGGTATGGTAGGCTAGATTAATTGCATTTGCAAATTAGTTGCATTCATGCATTGCATTGCATTAGGTTAAATGGATTTTGTGGGTACATTCGCTATAGGCCCTCACGAGACCTTACTCGTCCACTAGGACTGCCTAGGGGTTTAAAGGGCTTGTTGCATATGCCAAATGCAACCGTGATCACCTACGGAAGTGGTACTAGTTAGTTAGTTAGTTGTAATTGTTTATGCTTGAGGACAAGCATCGGTTTAAGTTTGGGGGTGTGATAAGTGGATTTTATATCCACTTGGAGCATTCTAAATCGGCTTAAATTGATTGTCTTGGACTCAAGTTTCTTGTAGTTTTGATGTGTTTTGCTTAGTTGTGCAGATTTACGAGAATGTTGATTAAGGTGGATGCTTCTATCGTTTTTGGAGATTTAATTGATTAAAATTCGGATTTTCTGGGAAGGCTGCGCAGCTTACACTGTTTTGGCCATATCTGGAGTTCTGTAAGTCCGTTTTCAGCGATCTTACTGCCCACGCGAAGCTTGAGAGATTTTCTACAATCTGGGATAGGAAGCACGTGCAAGTAATATGTTGATTAAAATCGCGCGCCTGATCTAGTTAAAGAAGGCTGGGAATTTACTGTTTTGCCCTTTTTTTCTAATTCTAATTCTAATTATTTTCCGGGTAGTTTTTAGCACCTTAATTAAATTCTAATTGTAGTAGAAGATAAATTCTTGCTGGGCAAGAAAGCTAGAGCCTATAAAAACACATCTAAGCATTGTAATTTAGATATCATAGTTTTAGTATTGTAACCAGCTTAGATCTGCAAGGGAGAAAAGGAGAGAAGGATTCAACGCTCGTGACAAGCAACGGATCTAGATCTACTTCATCCTTTGTGTTACTTTGGATTATAGATTTGTTTTCTCAACTCTTCGTTTTAATAATATTATTACTTCTTCCTTCCGTATCTTGTTTTATACCATGTTTTCATCAAATCCCATGATGATGAACGGTTCAATTATGGGCTAATCGTTGTCATGGGATGCTAGTGGATTTATCTATGTAGCTTAGTAGTTTGCATGCCTTAAAGATTTATGTGTGGTGAATTCTTGATATCCTTGTATGGTTGTGCTTATTGAATTTAGGTGCGTCGCGAACATCTAATTTGTTAATCTCTTGCTAAACGAGAGTGGATCTTGAGATTTAGAACTTGCCATGCTAGCATAGGATAGGTTGGTGTTTTGACATCATGATTTGTGGCGTCAATAGAGATATTATGCTACCCTATGTGATCTAAGTGGATAACTTGTGCTTCAACCTTTATGTTTTCAAATTCTATAGAGATATAGGGTCTAAACATAATAGGTGCCTACTCATCTTCTATCTCTTTTCTGGATGTATGCGTAGATTGGTACTAGTATACCGAGAGGTAACTTTTACTCTTTTCGTGTTATTCGATCAGATATCAAACCCATCGCATGTTTTAATTAAAGGCTGCAACTCTAAGTGAAGTAGATGATGAAACTAGGATTCCATGTTTTATTCTCATATTAGTAATTCGACTTTAATCTCTTTAATTAGTTAATCTTTAGTTTGATAATTAATTTAGTAGTTAATAAAAATCCAATTTGTTATTTGTCTTAGCAGTGGATAAAAATCATACATCGGTGCATAGGTACATTAATTGAATTGAACACCATTCTAGATCTCTGTGGGAACGAACTTGATTTAATCATATATTACTTGTGACAACGTGCGCTTGCGTGATTTTGCATAACAATATGCCCTTACCAAACATGTATATGCTTATCAAACATGTATGTACTTTTTAACATGCTCTTTATATCCTTACTAAGAGCATGTCTAATGGGATTAGCTAAAATAATTAGGTAAAATAATGATTACTAGTTATAGCCCGTGCAAAGGCACTGATTTTTTTTTAATTTTTGAAATTATATTTAATTAAATTATTTTTAATGTTTAAACTTCACAAAGAATTATTAACTTTTTTATTCTAGTAATATATGTTTATATATTTAATATATAAATGAGGTTTGAACTTTGATTTTGTAAGAAGTAATTCAGTTATTAGAACATTTTTTTTTTTATATTGGATCGAGCAGTTTTTATCAATTTATTTTTAAATTTAACCGCACTTATTAATTAATAATCAAAATTTTTGATAAAATTACTCTTACATTTATTGTATACTACCTTTTATCCTATGAAAATTACAATTCTTTCAAGTACATTTATTTAACTTGATACAACTCAAAACTTAAATATTTTTTAATTTTGAAATTTACAATTTAAATACTTTATTTTAATATGTTGTTGATGTGATTGAAACCTTAAATTTTTTTTTATATGTTATAATTGTTATATTTAAAATTGTTATTAGTGAGTATCAAACTTCGCCCTTTGATATGTGGTATTATTCTTTTTATGCTTATGAAATACTCGATGTAATTTTAATTTAAATAATATAGGTATATTTATATTTTTTTTCTTTTTCTTATAAAACAATTTAATGATAATATCTTTTATCTTATTTTCTAGGAATACTACTTCCTAAGTGCTAAATTATGTTAGGAGTGAGAGTTATTAGGGCTGCAAACGAGTCGAGGCGAGTTTTTCCTTAACGAGTTCGAGTTTTTCGTAACGAATTCGAGCAAAACTCGATAAGCTTATCGAGCAGAATTCTGTGTTCGAACTCGAGTTCGTTAACAACCGAGTCGAGCCGAGTAGTTCACGAGTATTTCGAGTCGAGTCGAGTCGATCTCGAGTTCGAGTTACTCTCGAGTTTTCAGTTTTTTTTTTTTTTGCATTCTTTGGGCTTGTTTTTATATTTCTCGACGATCCAACCGTACGGATGTCACGATATATCTAATTTAGTGATATTCCCAAATTTTCAAAAAATAAAAATATTAATTTGGTTCGAGATCTTAGTAGATCACTACTATTCTAATTAAACTAGTAACTAGTGCTTTGTCAGGGATCGTTGATTCTATTTTTTAAAAAATATTTCTCAACGATCCAACCTTACGGATGTCAAGATATATCTAATTTAGTGATATTCCCAAATTTTCAAAAAAAAAAAAATTTGGTTCAAGATCTTAGTAGATCGCTACTATTCTAACTAAAACTAGTAACTAGTGCTTTGTTACGAATTGTTGATTCTATTTTTTAAAAATTATTTCTCAACGATCCAACCGTACGGATGTCAAAATATATCTAATTTAGTGATATTCCCAAATTTTCAAAAAATAAAAAATTAATTTGGTTCAAGATCTTATTAGATCACTACTATTCTAACTAAAACTGGTAACTAGTGCTTTGTGAGGGATTGTTGATTCTATTTTAAAAAAAATATTTTTCAACGATCCAACCGTACGGATGACAAGATATATCTAATTTAGTAATATTCCCAAATTTTCAAAAAATAAAAATTAATTTGGTTGGAGATAAAAAAAATAAAAATAAAAATATTTGATTTTTTTCGAGTTTTAACGAGTCGAGTCGAGCCGAGTCGAGTCAAGCCGAGTTCGAGCCCATATCGAGTCGAGTCGAGTCGAACACTCAAAAAACTCGGCTCGACTCGATAACCTTAACGATCAAATTTTTTTGTTCGAGCTCGAGCTCGTTATCTTAGCGAGTCGAGTCGAGTCGAACCTAACGAGTAGCTCGGTTCGTTTGCAGCCCTAGTTATCCTTGATGGTTGGTGTCCTCGTGTAAGTATTGTAGTTGTTGGGTGTGCTGATTCACTCGAAAATGTTGTTAATTGGTCAACATGCATACGATGATGGTACGATGGTAAAAAATTACAATTATTTGCCTATGCGTGTGGCACTTTCTTAACGATAAAAATAGATTATATGAAATATGTGTCAACTTAAATTGATCTAAAATATATGCGATTTATTTTATATGATCGGATTGGATATTTGTTCCATTGGAAATCTTTATACCAAAATAAAGTACAAAATTACTTAAAATAGAAAAAAAAAACACCTTTTCAATTCATAATATAAGTCTTAATACCCATTAGGGTATATAAACATGAAATATTAACAATTTAATACATTTTTCTTAATTATACAAATGAAAAACTATTTCATATATTTGGATTCAACACAATTATAATTATTGTTTAACAGATGATGTTAAACTCAAATTATATATCCATTGAACATCCATTATAAAAGAATTTCAATTTTTCATAAAAAATATTGCAAATATGTTTTTAATAAATTATAATGCTATCAATATGTATTCGTTTCAATTATATGTATTCAATCAAATCTTAATCATTATTTTGCAAATGATGTTGAACCGAAGTTATATATATGTTGAACAAAAAAATTGTAAACTTGTATTTAAGAAAATTTTATTGGAACTGAGCCCAGTGTTGTAAAAAGCGGAAATCGGATTTAATCGGTAGAGGTACTGTCCAGGGATTAATCGGGTATTTGGGAATTAATCGGAATGATTAATCGGATAATCGGATTATTAATCAGTTCGATAACCCATGGAATAGGGATTAATCGGTGATTAATCGTGATTAATCGATTAATCACCGATTTTTAGAATAGAGACTGAGCCCTATATATGTATCCAGAACCGATTTTGAAACCAAGCCATTTATGCTAATGAATGGAGACATCCGAAAAATTGAATTTTTTAAGGGATACATTTTGTCTAATAAGGAAGAAAAAAATATATAAAATAAACAGAGACATTAGAAAAATAGAATATTTAGGGGCACATTTTTTGTCAAAAGAGCATTAAAATCAAGTAATGATATAAGAAATACCGAAAAATATGTCGTATGAAATTGATTTTATTTTACTTTTAGACACAAAAATTTTATTTGTTTTAAGACTCCAATTTATTAGGGCGAGCCCGACCAATATGTGACCAGATGTAACTATGATAAATATGTATCCCGATTCAATTAATTTCTTTCTCCGACTACCACTTGCACAACCACTTACAAACTGGAGCTTAAGGAACATGTACATATACTTTAAGGTAGTAACGCAGACTTGAAAATTTTCCTTGTACATTAGGATGCATGGCTTGTTTACTTTTGTTGGTACATTGATAGTATAGTCTAGTTGAAATTGGATATATATATATAGGGAGATGATCAAATGAGAACTTTCTTATTGTGAGAACTTAGTCCCAATCACTAAAACATCAAAATTTCATCTATTTTAAGGGCCCCGCCAGGGGCACCTTCACGAAAAAGTCTTATAATTCTACCCTCTATCCATATATCAAAAAAAAATTAAAAAAAAAAAAAAAACTGCTGCCACGTCATCATTTTTTAAAAAAATTTATTTTTTTTTCAATTTTTTTTTTGTGAGTGGATAGAGGGTAAAATTATAAGAATTTTTCGTATTGGGTGAATCACTAATATTTTATAAAATCACTAAATTTTGGTGTTTTAGTGATTGGGACTAAGTTCTCACTAGAGTAGCTCCCTATATATATATATAGTAGCTCCCTATATATATATATATATATATATATATATATATATATATATATATATATATATATATATATATATATATATATATATATATATATATATATATAAATAATTGAGTAAAGTTCTATGGAGTATTATTTTAATTGGAGTACTTGGAGTACATATACGTTTTGCATTCAAAATTTTACAAACTTTATTATTTTGCAAAGCTTATTAAGTGAATATCATTATTTCGTTGAAAATCTTGAAAATTTTGTATGTTTTGCTAACAAAATATTGCAAAACGAATTATTCTGCGAAATACAATTGTGTTACAAAACATATATGTTCCGATTGCAAAACATAAAGAATTTTCAAGATGAACATATTGCAAAACATACATGATTTACAAGATTATCAATGAAATTATGATATTCATGTAACAAGGTTTGCAAAATACTAAATTTTAAAATATTTTGAATGCAGAACGTATATGTACTCCAAGTACTCCAATTAAATAGTACTCCATAAAACTTTTTATATTTATCTTATATTATTCTTTTTGTAAGAGTAAAATTTTATATTTAAATAGCATGCTTAGAATCATATCCTATATATAATAGAATAAGGAATAATATGAAAATACTTCTTCGTATAGATTTAAATGTTTATACATAATTTTTTATTTAATATGTCGTAGATGGGAATCGATCCTTTGACCTATGGTAGTACTCTATTATTATCCCTCTTACTCTTATTATATAATAGGATATAATGTAAAATTTATTGAACCTGTAAGGAGTTGTACTCCAATGAGGTTAGTTATAATTGTTACCTATATTTTAAAATAATTAATTTTTATAATAAATATAGAAAGAAATATATGAGATTGATGATGTGTCATGATATGAGTGGATAATGTGGAATATAGATATTATCTATAATTCATAGACATTAGCCAAATATAGAAGATGTGAAATCCATTATCTAAAAATTTACCTAACAGTGTGCATGGTTGGAGAAAAAAATAAATAACTATTAGCTAAAGATACTGCCACGTCACTATTATAGCTAATAGATTGTTAGCCTTGGAGATGTTCTAAGGGGTTATTTGTTAAATTTGAATCATAATTTTTGAATGATTAAAATTTCTGAACGAATATTTATCTATTGAATGTATAATATCGATTGATAGATAAAATGTTTGATTTTTCTAAACAATGTATCCACTTATTTATTTTCTTCAAATTATCAATAAATTTTATTTATTGTTATATTTCTTCAGATGCATACAATACGTGACTAAAATTTAATATGAGTCTTCAATACTAGTAACTTCAAATTTTTGACATGTAGATCATATTTTTAAATTATTAATATCTTAATGTATACATTTTTATATGTTTTCAGTAGAATACATTTTTATAATCTTTTTTTAATGTAATCATCACATTTTAGCTACCCGTATCATCTCACAAAATTTATAACTATAATTTATGTAATTTCAATTAATTATTTTCATCTTAAAATTTAAAAATAAGTTATGGAATTATCCTTAAAATGCGCATAAAAGTGAAAAGAAAAACATGTTAAGAATTAGTTGGAACAGTGAGAATAAAAATTATTTTTAAACCATTAAATTTATTTTTGAAAAATTAGGCAATACAAATTTTTACTTTTTATTTCAAGTTAACACAGCACAACAGTCTCGTCCACATGAAATTTAAACACACAAACAATCTTAACCAACCAATCGTCCAATTAAATCAGTTCCATCTAGACCTGGCAATCGTGTCGTGTACTTTCGTTGCGTGTACTTTCATGTTTCGTGTACTTGAAGGTGAAACCCGTATCCACCCTAAATGAATTCGTGTATTTAAATGTGAAACCCGTATCCACCCAAAATTTCGTGTTCGTGTACTTTCGTATTTCGTGTACCAAAAATCAAAACCCAAAACCGTATTTTTCGTGTCGTGTTCACGTGTCACGTGTCACGTGTCAAATTACTAGGCCTAATTCCATCCAATGGTTATCAAATGATGCTCTTATCAAACATGCCCTTTATATTCTTTGAGCAAGTAATCAAGATTTGCATTGTGAAATAAGTTTTGTAGATGTCATTATTATATTTTCAAAAATCAAGGAATAGTTCGATATCAAGATAAATATATAATTTAGTAAAAGCTTTTTTGTGAACCATAAAGTATAATTTTAACATAATGAAAAAATCTGGCAGAGTCCTTTTCTCTCTCAATCAATTAGAGTCGAGCCGCCGCCCTTAGTCATTCTCTCATCTCCATAACCGTCGCTCCCTCATTTTCTTCTAATCTATCTTCTTCTTCTCCGTTTAAAGCTTCATTCCTCCCTTCTAATCCTCCTTCGGTCCTCCATTTATTCTTCTAAACTTTCTTCTTTTTTTTTTTCCAGTTTCAATAAATCGAGCCTTATTGTTAAACAATACAGAGCTGCTGAGTCAGATAATTCAAGTGACGTGGATGACATGTCATCTAAGTGATAACAGGCTGGTACAGGCTGTCAAAATTTGTTATAGCAGTTAGTTAGCCTTTATATAGATTAGTCAATTCAGTATCATTACTAGAAGCTTCTTATTGTAAATTCTGTATTATCTCTGAGACTAATCTCTCTCTGTATCTCTCTCGTAGATCTCTATAATCATGTAAACATTGAGCTTCTCTGTGATATGAAATACAGTGTTATGTTGATTCTTTATACATAGTTAAGTTGGATTCATTGAAGTGACATGGTATCAGAGCAGGAATGTGCGATATGTTCTATCGTCGTCGTCGTTGATTCTGTCACCGATCGTTACTGATTGGTGTTGTTCTTGTTACTGTGATTGTGTGTACAATTCATGCCTAGACGAACTTACTCCGCTGCTGTTTCTTCACCTGATCAATCGATGGCGAATACTAATCCAACTACTAATCCTTCTACAAGTAATACTACATCTTCTCCTCTTATTGATTCTTATCATCCATATTAACTACAAAGTTCTGATAATCCTGGAATTGCTCTTGTTAATCAATCATTAACTGCTCAAAATTATCAACAATGGAGTCGATCTGTGAAATTAGCTTTATCTGCTAAGAATAAGGTTGGTTTAATTGATGGAACAATGTCAAAACCTGCATGTTCATCTCCGTTGTATGAATTTTGTCATAGATGTAACGATATGGTTCTGTCGTGGTTGCTTAACTCTATGTCCAGTGAAATTAGAGATAGTGTTGCTTACTTTAGTACTGCAATAGAGATTTGGGAAGACCTATCTATGCGTTTTTCTCAGGGCAATGTGCCTCAAATCTTTCAACTCAAGAAAGAACTTACTGCTCTTTAGCAAGGTTCTATGTCTGTTACTGCTTATTTCACTAAGATGCGTACTCTAACAGATGAGTTAAATGCTTGAGCACCAATACCTAAGTGTACTTGCTCTCAGAATTCATGTACCTGTGGTGTTAGCACCAAACATGAAGCTTATGAGCGAATTAACAGTCTCAGTAAGTTTTTGATAGGCTTAAATGAGATGTTTACTAGAGTCAGAGGTTAGTTGTTAATGATGCAACCCTTGCCTACCTTGAGTCAAGCATATTCTTTAATATTACAAGAGGAGAATCAACATGTTGTTCCTCTATCTACTGTATCTAAGAATATAGCCTTGAATGTCAAGTTTGTTGGTCATAAGGCTAAACAAGCTTATTCTAAGAAGAACTCTGATTCAACTGATTCATGTGACTACTATCACAATGCTGGTCACTCACAGGAGAAATGCTTCTTTCTCCATAGTTATCCAGAATGGCACCGTTTATACGGTAAGCCAGAGCCTAAACTTCGACCTACAGGTGGTAATGTTGTCAAAAAGGCTGCTCAGATTACAGTCAAATCTTCAGATGTTACAGAGAAAGTTCATGGTGATGCCACTGTATCTGAGGCATTTTCAGAGGCCCAGTGTGAGCAATTAACTCGTATGATTCAGAGTAGCATGAAGAATATGGGTAATTGGCCTGCTACTTCTCATCTTTCAGGTATAATACATATAGTGTCTCTTCTTCTCATAATGCTTATTCTGTCCATACTACTTCCAATATCACTTGGATATTGGATTCAGGTGCCACAGATCATATTGTATCTGATATTCGTTTACTTCAAAATTGTACACCTTTGACTTCTGCTCTGCATTTACCAAATGGTGCTACAGCACCTATTACCTATATTGGTGATGTTAGTCTAACATCCAATATTATTCTTCATGAAGTACTTTGTGTACCTTCATTTAACTGCAATCTCATTTTTATCTCTAAACTGACTGCAAATTCTTCTGCCTCTGTTGTATTCTCCAATCAATCTTGCTTGTTACAGGACCCTTCCCTGAAGCAGATGGTAGAGATTGGTAAAGTGGATGTTGGTTTATACACTCTTGTCAATCCTTCCATCTCTCAATGTATAAATGTTCATACTAAGTCATCTATTGAAGCTCAAATCTGGCATGCCAAATTAGGTCATCCTGCTGCTGTTATTCTCAACAAAGTGTCTGTTATTCCCTCTGTTTGTTCATCTTTGTTTTCAACCTGTGATGTGTGTCTTAGAGCTAACCCCAAACAAACAATAAGGTTAGGCTGCTGATCAGTCACGCACTAACCCCGAACAAACGCACACATCAATGTCCTATAATGGATCCACGACACACATTGGCCTTAACTTTTGACCATTAAACTTGTCTCCCCGAAGGGACTCCTCTGACCATTAAATTGGTCTCCCCGAAGGGACATCTGTTTTAAAAACATTTCCAATTTTAAGTCCAACGCACTAGGTGTCGGAACAATCGACCACCCTTAACATAACAACTAACTTGGAAACTCACGTTCCAGGAAACAACCCAAAAATAGGGCATCAAAACAACAATGTCAACAAGTGTCGATGAGTTCGACACAATAAATGGGGAAATAAATTATGAACAACAATCTCAAAAGGTATCAACAAGCTCGATACGATAAATGGGTGTAAATGAATAATTAGTAACAACAACAGGTATCAACAAGTTCAATAGAAATAATTGAGGTGATAAATTTTCATCATCAAAATAATTAAAGAACAACTTCACTTGAATGAGCAGTGAAAAGAAATACTTGCAATATGATTAACAACAACTGAGACTACAAGAATAAGGGTGTAGTCAATTTGTATGTCAGTTTGAAGAAAACACCCCTTAAAGAGGGTCTATCGAGTGGAATTATGTTATAATCAGGAATCATGTTAAAAGAATTTTAAAAGAATTTTAAATCTTGGATTTCCTCTGTTTAGAACGTTCCTTGAACACTTTCGAAGAAAATAAAAGAAATGGCACTTTACTGAGGAATCCAATGACATACCATAATCTAAAATATCTTTGAAGAAAAGGGTATTTGTAAGATCATTTGAAAATTTTCACTTGAGCTATAGGTGGAAATATAAGCATTTGCACGTCATCTTAAAGAAGGACATCACCTTGTACACATAATTTGATCGAAACATTTGATATATAACTAGAACAGAATTGCATCACTTGAACAATAAGTTAGGAGCAATAACACTTGCCTCAATACACGAAGTTTCCACTTCCAATAAATCAATTCGATACTCAACTTCGCATCACTCTCGTCCTCTACTCGATCACTCTCGTCCACTTATAGCTATCTCCTTCCTCAAGATTCCCTCTACACAGCACTATTTTCGGCCGGACCTCCTATTCGTACCTACATATAGTAACGTGCTACTTCAGTACAAATCAACCAAAACTTCATTGTTACGCTATCCTACCCATACGCGTCCTATAACGCTTTACAACTTAACACATATATCACTTATTGATTATATTCGCAAAATAATGTAGTACAATCATATAAATCACATAAACACCTAACATGTATTATCATATCGATTTATAAACAATTCTTATCAAATTACTATAAGAATTACGAAATAATTGACAAAAATTTGAATAGCACCTCCTTTGTTTTGTTACCCTTCCTGACGGAGTATCACTGTCTCATCCATTCAATCCAATACTTTGAAATCATATATCAAATAACTAACACAAAATTTAAAAATCACCACCTAACAGATAATCCACACCGCATCGCATTACAACCCCATACAAATTTCCATAACCACACATATACTAGATAACCGTCATTCAAGCCAAAACATTATTTTAATGAGATAAAACCACATACAAGTAGATTACTTTCCAATTATTAGCCGGTGGCTTCACAATTTCATACCACAGTCTGTCAAAGGTGGCTTCACACTTTCACAGCTACACATCTCCGTGACCAGTACGTACACATACACTTTCAAACACAGGCCACACCACACTTTACTCATCCTTCTCTCTTTTTCTTTCTCTTAATTCTCCCTGCTTTCTTGCTCTGCACCTACCAACCACACCCACAAAAGATTCGCCACCTCCCCTGTCTCTACTCATCCGCCGCCCCTGTCTCCTTATGTTCAACACGAACCCACAACACCTACTTCCACCCACACCTGCCTTTTCCCCATCAAACAACACGACACCAAGGTCACCCACAACCACACCTGCAGTAGCACACACTTACATAAACAACTCCCCCTTCTCATCTCTTTCGCTGCATAAACAGTACACAATCACACATGTACAACATACTAACCCAATTGAATCACAGCATAGCCCCCATTAGCAAACAATGAACATCCCCAAATCTTATAGTTAATTCGACAATTTCGCACTAACTGAACAAGATACCCATCAGAGAAACTAAGCACAAACATTACTGCCATAACCACTAATCTCAAACCCATGACAATCGAACACAGCACGGCTGCGCACACATATCACGCAAACACAGCCGCTAGCCTCCAATTCAACTCAATGAACTAACTACACACATCACCCACACGCATACACACATAGCTTGCTACCCACCAAACTCGCCACCATCCACAAAGTGTAACCGTTTTCCCAACTCAACAACAGTAATTGAACAGATAATCAAAAGGACAAAGTAATTAAACAACGGGAAATGTAATTTACTGGAATTAATCGACTGAATATGTAAAATCTCAAGTACAAGGGATAAAGAAGAAAAGATAACAAAATACATCAATCATCTCATGCCCTCTTCCTCTCTCTTCTCACCCTAAGTAATCAGACGCCCTAGTTCCACTATTGGGCTGGTTGGTCCATCACCCACAATTAATTCTAGTTGGGCTCAGCCCAATAATATAAGTTCAGCCCAATAACAAAAGACAGTCCAGTCCACTAGTTTATTATATAAATAAATAACTTAGAATTAACAGAGTTAGCAAGCTAATGCCTACACTCTGTTACAATGGCTGCCCCTTAAAAAGATCCTTGTCCTCAAGGATCGAAGTCGGGGTACTGTTGTTGAATTTGCAGTGCGTTCTCCCAAGTTGCATCCTCCGGAATTGAATTAGACCACTGGACTAACCACTGAACCACGGCGGTGTTCCCTTGCTTTACCATTTTCCGTTGTAGTACCTTGACTGGGTATGCTAGCAATTGTCCTTCTTGACCAACCTGGGGTAGAACAGTGGTAACTCCTACAGTACTGCCAATCTTCTTCTTGAGCAAGCTTACATGAAACACGGGGTGCACCATACTGCCAGGCGACAACTGAAGCTTGTAGGCCACTTGACCAACTCGAGCAATAATAGGATAGGGTCCGTAATACTTATGTGCCATTTTTAGATGTCTCCGAGTAGCTACTGATAGTTGCTTATACGGTTGAAGCTTCAAGAACACCAAATCGCCCACCTGAAATTCAACTTCTCGGCGCTTCGTGTCGGCATAGTGTTTATACTTATGTTGTGCAGCCACAATAGCCTCTTGTAAGACCTTGTTCATAGCCTTACGTTGGACTTGAAACTCGGACACCGAATCGACTGAAGACCTGGTGGTAGTGGGAATGCAGATTTGGCGTGGACATAAACCATAGAGAGCTTCATAGGGACTTCTGTGAATTGCTGAGTGGTAGGTGGTGTTGTACCACCACTGGGCTAAGGGTAACCATTTGCACCAACTCTTTGGTCGAGTGCTTACCATTGCTCGTAAGTAGTGCTCCAAACATCGATTCAGACGCTCCGTCTGACCATCGGTTTGAGGGTGGTAAGCGGAGCTCATTCTTAATTGTGTCCCCAGGCTGCGAAACAACTCCTGCCAAAAGGTGCTTGTGAAGACTTTATCCCTGTCTGAGATAATCGACTTTGGCATTCCGTGCAGTTTGAAGATGTTGTCCAGAAATAATTGAGCCACCTGTGGTGCCGTAAAGGGATGAGCAAGGGCCATAAAGTGCCCCACTTTGGTGAAGCGATCGACTACAACCATAATACAGTCTTTGTTGAAAGACTTTGGAAGTCCCTCGACAAAATCGATAGAGATGTCCTCCCAAATTTGGCTTGGCACGGGCAGAGGTTGAAGTAACCCACCTGGAAATTGGTGCCCAGTTTTAACCCGTTGGCAAACATCACATTCTTGGATGTATTTGGTGACTTCATTCTTCATAGTTGGCCAAAAGAAAAATTGCTTCATCCTCTTAAGTGTAGCCTCTTGACCTGAATGTCCTCCCATGACTCCGTCGTGTAACTCAATAATTACCCTTCTCCTTATATCTCCTTGACATCTTATGTGCACCTTACCTTGGTGCCTAAGCAGCCCCTGAGTGTACTGCCATTGTGTGCCTGCGTCGTTTCCTGTGGACAGCTGGGTTATGATGTCTTGAGCATTAGCATCGTGATCGTAGCTATCCATCACCTCCTGCAACCAGTTAAGCTGTAGGGTGGAGACAGCACAGACCTGGGCCTGGTTTTGAGGGTCTGGCAACCTGGACAAGGCATCCGCCACTCGATTTTCTGCCCCTTCTTGTACACTATCTCGTAATCAAGACCCAGCAGCTTGGCTAGCCATTTTTGCTGTAACATTGTTGATAAACGTTGCTCAAGCAGGTACTTCAGGCTTTGGTGGTCTGTTTTAATAATAAAGTGGTTGCCTTGGAGGTAGTGGTGCCATTTAGTTGTGGCCATAACCAGAGCTAACAACTCCTCTTTGTATGTGGAATAAGACTGATGCCTAGAAGATAAGGCTTTGCTGATGTAGGCTATTGGACGACCCTTTTGCATAAGTACGACCCCCAGTCCAACATCACTTGCATCGGTTTCAACTACGAATGGGATTGAGTAATCTGGCAGGGTAAGAACCGGGGTGGTAGTCATGGCTACCTTAAGCCTCTGGAATGCATCCTCGGCCTCAGAATTCCAGTTATAAGCGCCCTCTTTTAACAGCTTGGTTAGAGGACGACTGATCAACCCATAATCCTTTACGAATTTACGGTAATACCCTGTGAGTCCAAGGAACCCACGTAGCTGCTTGACGTTCTGAGGAGTAGGCCAGTTCTGCATTACCTTGATCTTGGAAGGATCAGTAGACACCCCCTCACTTGAGATTATGTGGCCCAAATATAATAATTCTTTCTGGCCAAAGGTACACTTACTCCATTTGGCGTAAAGTTGGCGTGCCCTCATCCTTTCGAGCACAGTGTGTAAATGCTGGACATGATCCTCCAAGTTTCTGCTATACACCAATATGTCGTCGAAGAAAACTAAGACGTTCTTCCTCAATTCGTCCCGAAAGACTGAGTTCATCAGGCCTTGGAAGCTAGCTGGAGCATTAGTTAGCCCAAAGGGCATAACCTTGAATTCGTATAACCCTTGGTGTGTGCGAAACGCTGTTTTATAGATATCTTCTGTAGCTACCCTGATTTGGTGATACCCAGAACGCAGGTCTAACTTCGTGAACCAACTGGCCCCACTTAACTCATCCAGTAACTCGTCTATTATTGGGATCAGATACTTGTTCTTCACTGTTGCATCATTAAGCTTTCGGTAATCTATGTACATACGCCAAGTACCGTCTTTCTTCTTCACTAAAATGACTGGAGAGGCGAACGGACTGGTGCTTTCTTGTATAACTCCAGAATCAAGCATTTCTTTAACTTGTCGCTCCTCTTCTGCCTTTTGAACATAAGGAATCTTGTAATTACGCTGATTAATAGGTTGAGTACCTTCAAGAAGTGGGATATGATGGTCGTAATCTCTCTTTGGAGGTAAGCCTTTAGGTTCATCGAAGACATCCTGGTATTCATTCACAAGGTGCTGCAACTGTGGCACAATAGCTTCCCCTTGTTCCTCCTGTGGTTCAGGTATTCCAGTTAGCAAGCAAATATAGCCTTGTTGTACATGGGACTTGCCCTTAAACAGCTTCTGGAGCTGTTTGCTGCTTATCGATTGTACATCACCCTTGGGAAGATTGCCATGCAATTCTATCTTCTTACCATCTCGTTCAATACTAATATTATATGCCTTAAAATTAAAGGTCACCGGATTGACGTGCCTTAACCAATCAACACCCAAAATTATGTCTGAACCTCCAAGTGGATATACCCTCAAGTCTGTACAAAATTCATGCCCTTGAATGGAGTATTTCAAAGCCATACAAGCCGTGTCGACCACTGTGGTGCTTCCATTTGCTACCGTTACTGATAGAGGAGGGATAGTATCTGCAATCAGCTTTAACTGTCTCACCAACGTTTGATCGATGAAGCTGTGGGCAGACCCACTATCAACGAGTATGTTCACCCACCTGTTTTTCACCTTGCCCTGCATACGTATAGTGCTTAGTGACTGATTCCCTACTAGAGCATTGAGAGAAATCTCCCCTGGCATGGTTTCCTCTTTCAGTAGGGCTTCCATGTCTGTGAGTACCCTGTCAACCTCAACAGCATCTTCTCCACTTAATTCCTCAGCCTCCCCCATCATCATATAAAGCTTCGTTTTGCAATCTTTTCCAGGATGGTACAAGTCGTCACAATGGAAACACTGGCCCTTGGCCCGTCTATTGTTGGTTCGAAAACTAACTGCGCAAGCGTACGCGGTCACAAGTAATATAATAAATTCGATCCCACGAAGACTTGGTGTTTGTTCAGAAATAGTGTTTAAGCAACGACGTATGATTACACAACAAACTGCTTGAATAAATACAAAAGGGGTGTTTTGTTGTATTTATCTAATTGATTTATCAAAATAATAATATTAAATAATTCAAACTACTTGGGTTAATTAAGTGAGAATTTATATGTGAGAAAAACATGGGATTCTAATTTCATTATTTATTTCATTTAGAATTGATGCCTTAATTCAAAGTAATTTTGATAATTTACGAAAGCTAGTCGGGAACACGAAACTAACATAAGCGCCTTTCAGCCTTAACTTATATCAAACCATACGAACATCTACTTAATTAGATAGAAGTCGTGCGGACACCTTTTATGCTTAGACCCTATATGTCTATAAGATTTGAAAACATAATTGGTTTACGAATAAATTCCTTTATTATGACTACATAGGGTGATGTGATCCAAAATCCTACCACTTATCGTAATTGTATATGACAATTACGAACCTATGCTAACATGGCAAATTCTAAATTCCTAAATCCACTTTCGCATTCATTAGGAATTAATAGTTTAGACATTAGCTATGCATCTAATAAATTAAGCGCAACCACATTAGGCAATCTGAATATTTATCATAATACAAATTATTAAGGCATCTAATTACTAAATTACGTAAATAAATTCATTAGAATCCCATGACGGCGATTAGTTCATAATTAAACGAATCGTCATCATGGGATTAATTGAAACCATAATATTAATACTAATAATATTAATAATGATAATAATAACAACAACAACAACAATAATAATAATAATAATAATAATAATAATAATAGCAACAATAATAATAATAATAAAACTAAATTAAAAATTACGATAAATTAAATATGAAAATTACAAGAGTTAGAAAGTAGAACCGAAATTTGCTTCCAATGAAAGAAAAGAGCGCTCCAAATAATCCCCGTAAATTCTTCAACCAAAATAACAATTATACTAAAATTGTAAAAATTTAAAGTGTATAAAAATGAAACTTAAAATTACAAGAAAAATAGAGAGAATACAAGAGAGAATTTATTGCTCTCCAAAATGTTGTGTGTTTTTGAGCTTAAGAACTCATCTATTTATAGCACAAATTAGCACACCAAATTAATAAAATAAAAATGAAAAGAATTGAAAAGAAAATAATAAAAAAAAATATAACATACAACACACAATTTAATTAACAGCCGAAAGTGATCACACCAACAACATTCCACAACTGCTCTCGGCTCTCCAGAATTGCCCAGTCGCAGGCCCCGCGTGTGCAGGCCACTCGCGTCAATTTGCAGGACAGGCTTGGCGCGTGTCTCCCACGCGCTCGTGGGAGATTGGAACAAAAAATAATGATGCCGACAGATATGATGCACGCCAGCCATACAACTTGATATAACTTTTGATTAATCAAATCTTAATTTTTGCCGACCAACCCTGCAACTTTTCAAAAACCAACAATTCGGTTCATGCTTTGTATGAACGAGCTCCGTAAAAAATGTTTTTTTAACCCGCACGGCTTATAATTTTTAATTAATAAATAATTATTTTAATCCAGAAATTATAAAAATAATTATCTAATATTATTAGATATTTATAAATATAATTTTCTAAATTAATAAAATTATTTAATAATATAAATAAATCCTTATTGTCTAAGCTGTGATTTCTGGGCGTCTGAAACCGGACTACTTTAGCTTAACAGAAAATATATCAATTCCAACCGGGGTTCCAGCTTTAAGAAAATATCACTCAAAATTTCTTTATGATAATTCTTTTTCCTCGTGGCCAGTCCTCCTTGCTCTCTTGGCAACTCTAAATTCCGAATTGAGGTAGAAATCCACAGTTTTAGCCTTTTATCGCCACAATACCTAAAGTTGCGAGTTCTGCACAACAAAAACTGAAACAACAACAAAATTGAATTAAAAGACACCACATACTTAAGGATAAACCACCAATTTAGGTCCAATTAGCGCATAATAAGTGGATATAAATTCCACTTATCATACCCCCAAACTTAAACTGATGATTGTCCTCAAGCGAAAACAGACTCGACTACCTCTAAATGCATGAATGCAACTGATGCAAGGATCCCATAAGCAAAGCAATAACCAAATTAGCACAGTGTCTCAGAGAATGTGATAATTCTAAATAGAGATCGACTAAATACCCGCATATTAACATTTACAAGTATATAAACGTGCGTGTGTGCCATGCTCATCAGAAATACTCTTAGCACTAGATCAAAACCATATATATTCTTCGCCAAGACAATCACAAGTTTATAAATAGAATGAACGCTAGACACTTCATAACCAAGAAACACCTCCATCATTATTTGAGTTAGACAGGAATTCATGCTTTATTACTAACAAACTATGACTCATAATACTATATACAATATGCATGCTTATTTAACCGTGCAATGAATGAGACCCCAAAAGGCTTATACAATAATACCCATGTAGCGAGTGTTAGGTCAGCAATCCCAAACCATAAGGGCTTTAGGTTACTAGGACTAAGTCCCCTCAGACTTAATTACTCGAGTATTAAAGAACTCACCCTGGTTAATTTTGCATTTAACAATTGGACTTTTGACTCTATTTTTTTCTTTCTTTTCTTTTCTTTTTCTCAATTTTTTTTTTCAATCTGGAATGAGCCTTTCTCATTTCCAACCCTAGACTACTCATATAAATATGAGCCGGCTACTAGCCATTTGACGCCTAGCCATTATTGACAATTAATTACAACTAGCATGAAATCCTTGGTTTCCCCCAAACTTAGAATTTAGTGCTCCTACGCCATCAAGGGAATAAAGAAAATTTTGAATATAATCAGGTGATTAAATCTCAAACAACCAAACAAGCATGACCTTAACCTAGCTCGAAAAGCAAACGATGAGTTGTGTAAGATTGTGTTTCTGCAACATGCACGTCAATTCATAAGCATTTAAATCAGCCCTCTATCCATCATTATCACACTCAAATTCATCATTGACTACTAAACGGAACCACCAAGCGCTACGGGATCAAAGAACATATGCTATGCAACTAATCATGAATATGCATTTTTTTTTTTTCAAAATATGAATTATCTGAAATTAAACTAGCATGGTGTATTATGAACTACATGAAACTATATGCAATATTATGACTCGATTAATCACCTATCCTAAATCACCCCCAAATTTAAAATATTCAATGTCCTCATTGAAGGTATAGATAAAGGATAAAAGAGAACTCCCCTAACTGTCGGCATCGCCGCCCTCCTCGGGCAGTGAATCATGTGGTGGAAATGCTGCATGAGCTCCAAACTGAGGCTAGCCTACCTTGAAAGAAACGAGTTCCTGCAACTCGCCAATGTCCTGCAAACTTGACATAATAATGAACAAAATCACACAAAATCAAACCACACATAAAAAACACCAAACCTATGGGTTGCCTTCCATGAAGCGCTTGTTTATTGTCGCTAGCTTGACGATTCTGCTGCTTGATCAAGTTGGGGCAAGAATAGCGGTGACTTCCTCACGGTTCACCGAACCACCGAAGTAATGTTTCAATCGCTGTCCGTTCACTTTAAACAGATTATCAGGGAACCTGTCATAGATCTCGACGGCGCCGTGCGGAAAAACATTTTTTACGGTGAATGGACCCGACCATCTCGACTTGAGCTTTCCCGGGAAAAGTTTGAGTCTAGAGTTGTACAAAAGGACTGATTGACCTGGTTCAAATGATTTATGTACCAGCTTTCTATCATGCCATCGTTTCACCTTTTCCTTGTACATCTTTGAGTTCTCATATGCCTGCGAACGGAATTCCTCAAGTTCATTCAATTGCAGCATTCGCTTTTCACCTGCAGCTTTCATATCAAAATTTAATTTTTTTAAGGCCCAGTAGGCCTTGTGTTCTAGCTCAGCTGGAAGATGACAAGCCTTTCCATAAACCAACTAAAATGGTGACATCCCCAATGGAGTCTTGTATGCCGTCCTGTATGCCCACGCAGCTTCTTCTAATTTCAACGACCAATCTTTCCTGGATGTATTAACCACTTTTTCTAGGATCCGCTTGATCTCCCGATTGGAAACTTCTGCTTGCCCATTTGTTTGGGGATGGTAGGCAGTAGCAACACGATGGGTTACACGATATTTGGCCATGAGAGCGGTGAACTGCCTATTACAGAAATGAGATCCTTCATCGCTGATGATTGCTCGTGGTGTTCCAAAGCGTGTGAAAATATTCTTGTGCAGAAAGTTTAACACCACTTTAGCATCATTTGTAGGCAGAGCTTTGACTTCTACCCATTTGGACACATAGTCCACCGCTAGCAGAATGTACTGGTTGTTGCACGATGAGACAAATGGTCCCATGAAGTCTATTCCCCAAACATCAAAGATTTCCACTTCCAAGATCATGTTGAGGGGCATCTCATTCCTTTTGGAAATATTTCCCACTCGTTGACACCTATCACATTTCAGCACAAAGTGATGCGCATCTTTGAACAATGTTGGCCAGAAGAACCCTGCTTGAAGTACTCTGGCAGCTGCCTTCTCTCCACCATAGTGACCCCCATAAGTGGTAGAATGACAATCTTGCAGAACACCCTCAGTCTCACTATATGGAATACATCTCCTGATTATCTGATCTGCTCCCTGTCTAAATAAGAATGGCTCATCCCAACGATACCAATTCACGTCATGCAGAAATTTCTTCCTTTGAGCATAAGAGAATCCTGAGGGAATGACATTACTCACCAAATAGTTCACAATATCAGCAAACCATGGTTCTTCCTCTTGCACCCCAAAAAGCTGCTCATCTGGGAAAGATTCGTTGATTAAAGTTTTATCCCTTGAATCCTTACCGTGGTCTTCTAAACGTGATAGATGATCTGCCACCTGATTTTCTGTTCCTTTTCTGTCTTTTATTTCAAGCTCAAACTCTTGTAGCAGAAGAATCCAACGAATCAATCGCGACTTTGAATCCTTCTTCGAAAACAGATATCTAATGGCTGCATGATCAATGTAGACCGTCACCTTTGTCCCAAGCAAATAGGACCTGAATTTCTCAAAACCATAGACAACTGCCAAAAGCTCTTTCTCCGTAGTGGTGTAATTTAGCTGTGCATCGCTGAGTGTTTTACTAGCATAGTAAACCACATGAAAAATATTCTTCTTTCGCTGACCAAGCACAGCTCCCACTGCAAAATCACTAGCATCGCACATCATCTCGAAAGGTTCACCCCAATCAGGTGCTGTGATAACTGGCGTTGTTGTCAATTTCTTTTTCAATAGCTCAAAGGCAGCTAAACAATCTTGATCAAACCGGAAGGGAACGTCTTTCTCCAACAAACTGCATAAAGGTTTAGAGATTTTGGAGAAATCTTGAATGAACCGCCGATAGAAACCTGCATGACCAAGAAAGCTTCGGATTCCCTTGACTGAGATTGGTGGAGGAAGATTTTCAATAGTCTCCACTTTCGCCTTATCCACCTCGAGCCCCTTACTTGATACCTTGTGCCCAAGAATGATTCCTTCTTGCACCATGAAGTGACATTTCTCCCAATTGAGCACCAGATTAGTCTCAACACATCTTTTCAGCACTAGACTCAGGTTGTGCAAGCACTCATCATACGAAGTTCCAAAAACTGAAAAGTCATCCATGAAAACCTCCACATTTATTCCAATCATGTCAGAGAATATTGCCATCATGCATCTCTGAAAGGTAGCCGGTGCACCACAGAGCCCGAAAGAAACTCGTCGAAAAGCAAAAGTGCCAAAAGGACAAGTGAATGTGGTCTTCTCCTGATCTTCTGGGGCGATACAAATCTGATTGTAGCCTGAATAACCATCGAGAAGGCAGTAATACTCATGGCCAGCCAACCTATCCAGCATTTGATCGATGAATGGAAGAGGAAAATGATCTTTTCTGGTGGCCTTGTTCAACTTGCGATAGTCCATGCATATTCTGCATCCTGTGACTGTCCGAGTAGGGATGAGTTCATTCTTCTCATTTGCTATAACTGTCATGCCTCCTTTCTTGGGCACACACTGAACTGGACTCACCCAAGAACTGTCTGAAATAGGATAGATGATACCAGCATCCAACCACTTAAGAATCTCTTTCTTCACCACCTCTTTCATAATAGGATTAAGCCTTCGTTGATGCTCAACAGTAGGTTTACTTCCTTCCTCTAGCAGAATTTTGTGCATGCAATACGAAGGGCTGATTCCCTTGATATCTGCTATGGTCCATCAAATGGCTGATTTGAATTCTCTAAGAATTCGCAAAAGCTTATCTTCCTCGCTCCCTGACAGATTAGAAGCAATAATAACAGGTAATGTAGAGGCATCACCCAGAAATGCATACCTCAAGTGGTCCGGCAATGGTTTGAGTTCAAGTATAGGAGCTTCTTCAATAGATGGCTTTAGACGCTCCTGAGAATTTTTCAGTTCTGCTAATCCAAGAGACTCAAATGGCATATCAAATCTTCTCTTCCAAGGAGCTGAATTTAATTGCTGAAGTTGTTCTGCTCCTTCTTCATCTTCCACCTCAAAATCCTTTATTAATGCTCTCTCCAAGGGGTCTGTTAATAACATCTGTTCAAGCTCCGTTCTAACTACAGATTCAACCAAGTCAACTTTGAAACACTCCTCCTCAGATGGAAGCTTCATTGCTTTGAACTCATTAAAAGTGATGTTTTGGTCCTGCACCCTCATTGTGAGTTCACCTTTTTGAACATCAATCAACGTCCGACCTGTAGCTAAGAATGGTCTTCCCAAGATGATGGGAATCATCTTATCTTCCTCGAAATCTAGAATAACAAAGTCAGCTGGGAAGATGAGCTTATCCACATTCACCAAAACATCCTCCACTATGCCTCTAGGATATGTGATTGATCGATCAGCCAACTGTAAAGAGATGTTCGTAGGCTTCGGATCCGTCAGACCAAGTTGCATGAAAACCGACAATGGCATCAGATTGATGCTAGCTCCCAAGTCACACAAGCACTTGTCAAAAGACAGATTACCAATAGTGCATGGAATAGTGAAGCTACCAGGATCCTTTAGCTTCGGAGGCAATTTCTGTTGCAGAACAGCACTGCATTCTTCCGTCAGTGCCACGGTTTCCAGATCCTCGAGTTTGAGCTTCCGAGATAGAATACCCTTCATGAACTTTGCATATCTCGGCATCTGCTCAAGGGCTTCAGCAAAAGGTATGTTGATTTGAAACTTCTTGAACACCTCAAGGAATTTAGCAAACTTCTTATCCAAATTCTGCTTCTGGAGTCTTCTAGGATATGGAGGAGGAGGATATATCTGATTATTCTTTATAGACTGCTCCGGAGAAGCTTTTTCAACAGGTTCCTTGCTCTTCTCCAACTCACCATCTAGCTGATCAGCTACCAAGTCAGATTTTTGAATTTCGGGCACTGCAGATTTTTCAATTTACTGATTTTGCACTTTCTTATCTTCTTTAGTTATTGATTTAGGATCGGATGTAACCTTTCCCGATCGCAAAGTCACTGCTTTCACCTGCTCCTTGCCATCCCTCCTTCCTGGATTAACCTCGGTATCGCTAGGAAGAGTTCCTTGCTGCCTACTAAGCATAGCACTTGCAAGCTGACCCATCTGATTCTCCAAGGTCTTTTGAGAAACTGCCAGGCTTTTAATCATTAGCCTCAACTCATCCATTTCTGACTTTTCATTAGAAGGTTGCCCCGCATTAGCCTGGGGCTGTTGATGAAATCCTGGAGGTTGATATGGTTGCCTTGGAGCATATTGCTGCTGATAGCCTTGATTGAATGGCCTCGCTTGCTGATAAGGCTGTTGAGGTTGTTGCGCACCTTGATTGTTGCTCCAGCTGAAGTTAGGATGGTTTCTGTTATTAGGATGATATGTAGCTGGAGCTGGTTGTTGTGCTCTCTGAAAATTGCTCACAAACTGCACTGATTCACTAGATATGGCACATTGATTTGTATCATGTGCACCTGCACAAAGCTCACAAACACTTTCCACTTGTTGAACTCCATAGTTAGTCAATGAGTCCACCTTCATAGTCAATGCCTTTAATTGGGCTGCTATAGTTATAGCTGTATCAACTTCCAGAATTCCTGCTACTTTGCCGTGTGATAGTCTCTGGGTTGGATTTTGATATTCATTCGCAGCCATCATCTCAATAAGATCATAAGCTTCGTCATAGCTCTTAGCCCACAGAGCTCCGCCTGATGCTGCATCCAGCATTGGTCTTGACTGTGCTCCTAACCCATTGTAGAAACCATTAATAACCATCCAATCAGGCATTCCCATGATGAGGACACTTTCGAAACATCTCCTTATAACGTTCCCAAGCCTCACACAAAGATTCACCAGATTGTTGTGCAAATTGAGTTAGCGCGTTCCTTATTGCTGCAGTTTTAGCCATGGGGAAGAATTTTGTAAGAAACTTCTGAGCAAGATCCTCCCAAGTAGTGATGGAACCGACTGGTAGAGAATGTAACCAGCCCTTTGCCTTATCCCTTAAAGAAAATGGGAAAAGTCTCAATTTGATAGCATCATCCGACACACCATTGAATTTGAAAGTGTCACAAATCTCGATAAAGTCCCTGATGTGCGTATTATGATCCTCCGTTGAAGCTCCCCCAAACTGAACTGAGTTCTGCACCATCTGAATTGTGCTTGGCTTGATTTCAAAAGAATTAGCTGCAATGGCTGGCCTGACAATACTAGACTGAATATCATCGATCTTTGGCTGAGAATAGTCCTTCAAAGCTTTAGTAGCTGCTGCTACTCTGTCGCCCATTGTTGCTTCTTCTATCACTTCAAGCTCTTCTGTCGCTTCAAGCTCTTCTTCTTCCAGCTTAGCTTTCAGAGTTTGAGAACGTGTTCGCATAAACAACTTAAGATCCTTATACTGGCAGAGCGAGAAAACACGACGTGAGAGAAAAAAAAACGATCCAAGTCAGTTAAATTTAACCTCCGATGATGTTAAACGCAAATTTTGAAAATAACACCGAAGTCCCCGGCAGCGGTGCCAAAAACTTGTTGGTTCGAAAACTAACTGCGCAAGCATACGCGGTCACAAGTAATATAATAAATTCGATCCCACGAAGACTTGGTGTTTGTTCAGAAATAGTGTTTAAGCAACGACGTATGATTACACAACAAACTGCTTGAATAAATACAAAAGGGGTGTTTTGTTGTATTTATCTAATTGATTTATCAAAATAATAATATTAAATAATTCAAACTACTTGGGTTAATTAAGTGAGAATTTATATGTGAGAAAAACATGGGATTCTAATTTCATTATTTATTTCATTTAGAATTGATGCCTTAATTCAAAGTAATTTTGATAATTTACGAAAGCTAGTCGGGAACACGAAACTAACATAAGCGCCTTTCAGCCTTAACTTATATCAAACCATACGAACATCTACTTAATTAGATAGAAGTCGTGCGGACACCTTTTATGCTTAGACCCTATATGTCTATAAGATTTGAAAACATAATTGGTTTACGAATAAATTCCTTTATAATGACTACATAGGGTGATGTGATCCAAAATCCTACCACTTATCGTAATTGTATATGACAATTACGAACCTATGCTAACATGGCAAATTCTAAATTCCTAAATCCACTTTCGCATTCATTAGGAATTAATAGTTTAGACGTTAGCTATGCATCTAATAAATTAAGCGCAACCACATTAGGCAATCTGAATATTTATCGTAATACAAATTATTAAGGCATCTAATTACTAAATTACGTAAATAAATCCATTAGAATCCCATGACGGCGATTAGTTCATAATTAAAAGAATCGTCATCATGGGATTAATTTAAACCATAATATTAATACTAATAATAATAATAATAATAATAACAACAACAACAACAACAACAACAACAACAACAATAATAATAATAATAATAATAATAATAATAATAATAATAATAAAACTAAATTAAAAATTACGATAAATTAAATATGAAAATTACAAGAGTTAGAAAGTAGAACCGAAATTTGCTTCCAATGAAAGAAAAGAGCGCTCCAAATAATCCCCGTAAATTCTTCAACCAAAATAACAATTATACTAAAATTGTAAAAATTTAAAGTGTATAAAAATGAAACTTAAAATTACAAGAAAAATAGAGAGAATACAAGAGAGAATTTATTGCTCTCCAAAAAGTTGTGTGTTTTTGAGCTTGAGAACTCATCTATTTATAACACAAATTAGCACACCAAATTAATAAAATAAAAATGAAAAGAATTGAAAAGAAAATAATAATAAAAAATATAACATACAGCACACAATTTAATTAACAGCCGAAAGTGATCACACCAACAACATTCCACAACTGCTCTCGGCTCTCCAGAATTGCCCAGTCGCAAGCCCCGCGTGTGCAGGCCACTCGCGTCAATTTGCAGGACAGGCTCCCACGCGCTCGTGGGAGATTGGAACAAAAAATAATGATGCCGACAGATGCACGCCAGCCATACAACTTGATATAACTTTCGATTAATCAAATCTTAATTTTTGCCGACCAACCCTGCAACTTTTCAAAAACCAACAATTCGGTTCATGCTTTGTATGAACGAGCTCCGTAAAAAACGTTTTTTTAACCCGCATGGCTTATAATTTTTAATTAATAAATAATTATTTTAATCCAGAAATTATAAAAATAATTATCTAATATTATTAGATATTTATAAATATAATTTTCTAAATTAATTAAATTATTTAATAATATAAATAAATCCTTATTGTCGAAGCTGTGATTTCTGGGCGTCTGAAACCGGACTCCTTTAGCTTAACAGAAAATATATCAATTCCAACCGGGGTTCCAGCTTTAAGAAAATATCACTCAAAATTTCTTTATGATAATTCTTTTTCCTCGTGGCCAGTCCTCCTTGCTCTCTTGGCAACTCTAAATTCCGAATTGAGGTAGAAATCCACAGTTTTAGCCTTTTATCGCCACAATACCTAAAGTTGCGAGTTCTGCATAACAAAAACTGAAACAACAACAAAATTGAATTAAATGACACCACATACTTAAGGATAAACCACCAATTTAGGTCCAATTAGCGCATAATAAGTGGATATAAATTCCACTTATCATCTATCTAACAGCTCCTTACTACTAAGGGTCGATCGACCCTTCTTATTATCAGCTTGGTATGGAGGTTTAACAGTTTGTATAGAGGCTGGCTTAGAATCAAGGGCTCTTGTAGAATAGTTCTTAGAATACCCTAGCTTCAAATTGTTACCCCCTACCATCTTAGTAGATTTACTCTCCTCTTGTTTGGCCAGCAAAACTGCATCATGTAAGCTCCGGGGTTTAAACATCTTAACAGATCCCTTTATATGATCTTTTAATCCACTTATGAAACTCGAGATAAAATAATCTTCATTAAATCCCCTATTCTTCGATAGTACTAAAGCCCTCAATTCCTCAAATCGGTCTTCGCAATCAGCCACTGTTCCCAACTGCTTTAGCTTGTTGAATTGATCCTGAACGTCCATAGTCTCTAAATCCTCAAATGAGAGATCAAATCCACTTGAAAACCCTTCCAATTATTCACTATTCTCCCCACCTGATAGTAGCGAAACCATACGCTAGCCTTCCCTTCAAAGTGTAACCCAGCCAATTTAATCTTCCTACTATCATCCATCGGAATAAATTCAAAATACTACTCAGCCTGCAATACCCAACTTTTTGGGTCTATTCCACTGAATTTGGGGAATTCGATTTTGGGAATGGGGTTAAAACCTTGTGACTCATATCTGGTTCCCGTTGGCGAATTTAAGGGTGGGACATGACCAGGGTGTGTAAAGGGTGGTGTGTGAGTGGAGTACGCATATTGAGTGGTAGGAGGGATGTATAGTTGGTAGTTCTGGCCCCCCGTATTGTTGGGCGTAGTCGTGTTTGGACAAATTGAGGGTGGGAGGTTGTATTGTTGGCATATGGGTTAACAGGGGGTGTAATAGGTTGGTAACCTTGTTGATTGGTCGTAAATGGCAAGGAGTAAGTGGTGAAATTCTGAGGTGTAGGGGGTTGTGGGTGGGGCGAATTAAATGATGTCTAAGATGCAGGCATAGTTGTCATAGCTATGGAAGAAGTTGAATTAGGGTTTAATTGGTTACCTGTTCCTTTGTTCGGCGAATTCACCATCTGCACTACAGGGCTTTCTCCGGTGACTCCCGTCCCCTCCTCAATCTGGATGACCACCTCGTCCTCGTTCTTTTTCGAGCTCTGTAAACCCAACAACAACTATTTCAGCTCCGCAATACTTCCTTCGATCCCTTCAAACTTAACAGTGAACTCCTCCCTTGTTTGTATTAACCCTCCACTGATCTCATCTAATTTCGCATCGTGTGCTCCCAATCTGTCATCCATCGTTTTCAACCGAGTACCGTCAGCCATCTCCGATTTGCAACGACGGTGACTCCGAGGAAAGACCGCTCTGATACCACTTGTAACCGTATTCCCAACTCAACAACAGTAATTGAACAGATAATTAAAAGGACAAAGTAATTAAATAACGGGAACTGTAATTTACTGGAATTAATCGACTGAATATGTAAAATCTCAAGTACAAGGGATAAAGAAGAAAAGATAACAAAATACATCAATCATCTCATGCCCTCTTCCTCTCTCTTTTCACCCTAAGTAATCAGACCCCCTAGTTCCACTATTGGGCTGGTTGGTCCATCACCCACAATTAATTCTAGTTGGGCTCAACCCAATAATATAAGTTCAGCCCAATAACAAAAGACAGTCCAGTCCACTAGTTTATTACATAAATAAATAACTTAGAATTAACAGAGTTAGCAAGCTAATGCCTACACTCTGTTACACACAAACAATCCCAAATCGCACCCACACACAGCAAACACACACACGCCACAATCAAACGGCTCAACACCACACTGAATTCGTTTACACACACACACGGAGTTCATACTCACAGGTAGATACACACAGAGCTCATATACACAACACCCATCGAGAAGGGACAACTGGAGAGGAATAACAGCTCGCACATACCCATACATACACAAGCCACAACTCGACATACACCACAGGCAGTCCCGATTTATCACACAACAGCCACGAACAGGGGAGATACAGAGGTGGGAAAGGGGGTTTTAACCTCAAGACTCGAACAGAACAAGGTGATTTGAGTTGAGAAATCACGCGAGGGAGAGAGGAGAGATTAGAGAGACTTAGAGAGAAATGAGACATTTTTTAGAGAGATTGTGAGATGAAGAGAGGAGAGGCTTCGAGAGTTTTCTGTGAAAGAGAGCCATCGAGAGTACTCTGGAAGCAAGGAGAGACAACAGTGGATCTTTTAAGGCCCAAAGGCATCTAGAAAATTTTATAATGTTGAAAACCAATTAAAAGTAATTTAATAACTTTTAAAATCGAAATTAAACAAGAAAATAGGTGAAAATTAAAATTTACATTTTTAAAATAAAGAGCATGGAATTACGAACACACACATATTTTTAAAATATTTTTAGGATCAAAAATGAATTAAATATGAATTTTTCAAGTTTTGATCCTTTAAATACATCATAAATCTTAAAATCATTTTAAAATACCTAAACACCCAAAATAATTCCACCAATAATTTTAAAAACTCAATAATATCATAAAGATAATATCACGAGAGATTTCATAATTTTTGACAACTACGATGATTTTATAAAAATCCCAGAAGATCAATAATGCATGATTTAAATACATTTAAATCCTCAAAATATAAATAAAAATACAAAGACTTACACGGCACACCCAAATCATCATATACTCACATGAACACAATAGCATATATATTGACCTTATCAAAAATATTCACATCATATAATCCATATTTAATATTAAATAAGAAATTTTTAAATACGCGATTTTTCTAGGTCGTTATACAAATATTGTGGATTGTAAGTGGCTCTTTAAAGTTAAGTATACTCCATCAGGTACTGTAGAAAAATACAAGGCCCGTCTTGTAGCGAAAGGGTTTACTCAAACTATTGGAGTTGATTACTTCGAAACGTATGCTCCTGTAGCTAAAATGACAACAGTTCGAGTTGTTATTGCTTTAGCTGCTAAGTTTAACTGGTACATTCATCAAATGGATGTTAATAATGCTTTTCTCCATGGCTTATTAACTGAGGAAATTTACATGAAGTTACCTCCTGGTTTTCAGCATTTATCTTCTGATCTACTAAGTTTCCACCTGGTACTGAACTAGTGTGTAAACTAAGGAAATCATATGGGCTAAAGCAGGCTCCTCAAGTTTGGAATGATAAATTGGTTGCTTCTCTTCTTAAGTATGGTTTTACACAAGTTACTTGTGATCATAGCCTGTTTACACTTCAGGACAACTCTAAATGTGTTGTAGTAGTTGTATATGTCGATGACATTTTGATTACTGGAAATTCATCCAATTTAATTGACAAAGTTAAAGCATTCTTGCATTCTCAGTTTAAGATTCGAGATTTAGGTCCTATGAAATACTTTCTAGGCCTTGAGCTTGCTAGGTCTCCCACTGGCATATTTTTGAACCAAAGGAAGTATGCTCTCGACATTCTTACAGATACTCGATTGTCTGGAGTAAAACCCTCTATTGTGCCCATTGAACAAAACCACAAGTTAATTGACAACACTTCTGCATTTCTATCTGACAAAGATACAACTACCTATCGTCGTTTAGTTGGGCGATTGTTATATTTAACAATTACTCGACCTCACTTGTCTTATGGTGTGCATGTGCTCTCTCAATTCATTTCTACACCTCGTGATGACCATCTTGCAGCTGCTTAAAAAATGGCTAGGTATATCAAAGGTACCATAGGTCAAGGTTTGGTTTTTTCCCGTGACACATCTCTTCAACTATAGGCCTTTAGTGATTCTGATTGGGGTGGATGTGCAGAGACTAGACGATCACTGACTGGATATTGTGTAAAACTTGGCTCTTCTCTTATTTCTTGGAAATGCAAGAAGCAGTCCACTGTTTCTCTTTCATCTGTTGAGGCAGAGTATCGATCTATGGCAGACACATGTTGTGAAGTAATGTGGCTTATCTCTTTACTGAAAGCTCTGCAGATCCCAGTTCATTTTCCAGTTCCTCTATACTGTGACAACAATTCTGCTCTTCATATTGCCTTTAATCCAGTGTTTCATGAGCGCACGAAACACATAGAGATTGACTGCCACTTGGTCAGAGATAAGTTGAAAGCTGGTATTATTGCTCCTGCTCATATTCGAACTTCAATTCAACCAGCTACTATTTTTACCAAGAGTTTACCTTCATATCAATTGTCTATGCTTCTTTCCAAGTTAGGTGTTGCTAATTTGTTTGCATCTCCTAACTTGAGGGGGGATGTTACACAATACAGAGCTGTTGAGTCAGATAATTCAAGTGACGTGGATGACATGTCATCTAAGTGATAACAGGCTGGTACAGGCTGTCAAAGTTTGTTACAGCAGTTAGTTAGCCTTTATATAGATTAGTCAATTCAGTATCATTACTAGATGCTTCTTATTGTAAATTCTGTATTCTCTCTGAGACTAATCTCTTTCTGTATCATATCTCTCTGTATCTCTCTCGTAGATCTCTATAATCAGGTAAACATTGAGCTTCTCTATGATATGAAATACAGTGTTCTGTTGATTCTTTATACATAGTTAAGTTGGATTCATTGAAGTGACACTTATGTTAGGCTTTTGTTTAATTTAAATCCGTTCTTTGTTGAGTTTGTTCCCAATTTATTTGGGTTTTGTTTATTCTCTCCTTGTGAGAGTTTTGTGTGTTTTTTGTTTGTTTTGCAGTGAATTAATGTCCGGGATGTTAGATTTGCGAGATTTTCAAGGTCTTAATTTAGCGATGAAAGTTTTTATGGGATTGCATTTATGGTCGATAGCTCAAACCATATGTGACGAAGCGGGTACATGTAAATATATCAGTTTCAACAAATCGTTTGATCATATATCTAAGAGGTCTAAGAAGACTAGATTAATCTGCGATTGTATCTTTTTACAATTTGTTCGACTCGATTATTTTTGTAGATGTCGTTTGGATTTTTATTAATGAATTAAATCCTTTATTAAAAAAAAACATAATGAAAAAATCTCAAATTCAGGAACGAGCGATTAATTAGAGGCAGTACTTTTGTAAACTAGGATAAGTCGACCATGCTACTCTTTCTTTCTCTTCATTTGTTTTTGCAAACTCTATAGCACTTTTAATTAACTAAAAAACTAGGAAACTTATCCGCGCTTCGCGCGGTTCATAAATTTTATTTTAAAATACTGAAAATATATGAATTATATTTAAAAATTTATTGGTCTCTTAAAATTTTTTACAAAAAATTGAATCAAAACAATTTACTTGAATTATAAGTTTGAAAATGCTCTCTTTATATATCTAAAATTTTCATAATTTCAAAAATATCATAAACATAAAAAGTAACAATTATAATACAAACGTAACCAAAAGTTAAAAATATTATTTATAATAATACTTTTTAAAGCCGACGCCCCTCTCATAACATACATGTTCAATAGTAGTGTAAAAATTTATTTAAATAGAATGTTAATTTATTTCAACACAACATAATGAACAACGGGTATATAACTTTTTTAACTATTTAATCTATCAATAAAGTTGGGTTTTTTCAATTAAATTGCTTTGGTCATAACCCATGTGTAATTTATTCATGTGTAAAAATAAAAACTCTTTGTATTATTTTTATTATAGGTGTTAAGCGAAAATTTATATACTTCTATAATTTATTACGATCATAATTACTAATATTGAAGATTGCTTGAGAAGTTAAGGGTTGTCTGTATTACAATTATTCGAAAAAAAATTGGAGTGTTATTCGATAGAAAATAAAAAAGACGCAATGTAAATAATTTTCAGTCGTCATTTTACCTAAAAATAAACTTAATTATAAATGAAATTACTTTTACTATTAAAATAATAAATATAATGCTCAAATAAAGTTTTATAATTGTTTAATTAAATTAAATTAAATAATTATATATTTATTAGGTATAATTAATTACTAATTAATATGTCATTAAGAGCTGTTTAATGCAGGAAAATAATTTTAAAAAAAAAATTAAAAAAACCAAAATTCAAGAAAGCCATTTTGGCGCTTCTATTAATTTTTCGATCTCCAGGCATTGTAATCTGCGCTTCGCGGAGTTTATAAACTTATATTTGAAAATATTGAAGTTAGATAAAATAATTTTTATTATTTTTAAAAATTTATTGATCTTTTAATAATTTCCTAAAAAATGGATTTAAAACAATTTATATAAATTATTAATTAGAAAACTACTCTCATCGTATAAATAAAATTTTGATAATCTTAAAAATAGAATAAGCATAAAAATTAGCAATGACAATACGAACGTAATCTTTCCGATTAAAATTATAAATATTAAATAGAATAACATTTTTTAAAGCCGACACCCCTCCCATCACAAAAATGTTCAATATTAGAGTAAGAATTTATTTAATTAGAATATTAATTTATTTCGACACAATATAATGAACAACAGGCGTAACTTTTTTATTCATTAATCCGTTGAAAAAATAGGTTGGTTTAATTTAATCGGTTTGGTCATACTCCATGTATAATTTATTAATGTGCAAAAATAATAATAGCTTGTATTTTTTTTATACAAATTTCAAATGTTAAGCGAAGATCTATATATTTTCATAATTTATTATGATTTCTAAATGAGTTATAATTAAAATTGTTTGAGAAGTTAAGATCATATTTACTACTTACGATCGTTCGAAAAGAAATTAATGCAGTCTTATAGGGAATGAAAAAGAATGCGATATAAACAATTTTCGGTCATTATTTTACCTAAAAATACACTTAATTATAATTATATATATATATATATATATATATATAATGTTGAAATAATAGTTATATGCTCAAACAAAGTTTTCTAAATTTTAAGAAATGTGAAAAAAGTAAATTTTATATAGATTTAATAGGTGTAATTAATGACTAAATAAAAGGTCATTAAGAGTTATTTAATGCAAGAACATATTTTTAATAAAAAATCAAAAAATTGAAAATTCAAGAAAAATATTTAAAACGTTTCTGGTACATTTCCGATCTACTGACATTATAATATATATTTTTAAAAATTTATTGATCTCTTAAAAATTTCCTAAAAAATGGATTTAAAAAAATTTATATAAATTATTAATTAGAAAACTACTCTCATCGTATAACTAAAAATTTGATAATATTAAAAATAGAATAAGCATAAAAATTAGCAATGACAATACGAACGTAATCTTTCCGATTAAAATTATAAATATTAAATAGAATAACATTTTTTAAAGCAGACACCCCTCCCATCACAAAAATGTTCAATATTAGAGTAAGAATTTATTTAATTAGAATATTAATTTATTTCGACACAATATAATGAACAACAGGCGTAACTTTTTTATCCATTAATCCGTTGAAAAAATAGTTTGGTTGGTTTAATTTAATCGGTTTGGTCATACTCCATGTATAATTTATTAATGTGCAAAAATAATAATAGCTTGTATTTTTTTATACAAATTTTAAATGTTAAGCGAAGATCTATATATTTTCATAATTTATTACGATTTCTAAATGAGTTATAATCAAAATTGTTTGAGAAGTTAAGATCATATTTACTACTTACGATCGTTCGAAAAGAAATTAATGCAGTCTTATAGGGAATGAAAAAGAATGCGATATAAACAATTTTCGATCATTATTTTACCTAAAAATACACTTAATTATAATTATATATATATATATATATATATATATAATGTTGAAATAATAGTTATATGCTCAAACAAAGTTTTCTAAATTTTAAGAAATGTGAAATAAAGTAAATTTTATTTAGATTTAATAGGTGTAATTAATGACTAAATAAAAGGTCATTAAGAGTTATTTAATGCAAGAACATATTTTTAATAAAAAATCAAAAAATTGAAAATTCAAGAAAAATATTTAAAACGTTTCTGGTGCATTTCTGATCTCCTGGCATTATAATATATATAGATTTTGACGTGAACTTTCAAAGTTACTTTAAAATAAGGGAAATGCTAATCATAGTTCTTAGAGCTATGGTTAAGCATTAAATATTTTCATATTGTCAATATTAATTTTAGTTATTTAATTAATTTTTGGTTTTTCAATACTCTTTTACAACATCGATTTAATTTTCCAAGTAATAATAGTGGATTTCCCTACATTCACATTAATTTCTACTAATAAAAACATCCCAAATTGCTAAATAATTATATTGAAATTCGTGCAAACTTGATATATTAAGTGCAAAATTGACATTTTAAATACATTTATCCATTTACATTAATTATTAACCATAGCCCTAAGTACTATGTTTAGCCAAACCAAATCAAACCAAACCAAACAAACCCAGTATATCCCGCTCGGAGCAGGGTCTGGGGAGGGTGAGATGTATGCAGACCATACCTCTACTTTTTACGATAGAGAGGCTGTTTCCGTGAAGACCCCCGACTTAATGCTCAACAAAAATAGTGTGGGTTCCATACAAAGATGATTACGAATGAGAAAGTATTCAGCCAAACCTGGGCCCATAACTTGGATCTCATGGGACTTACCTAAGCGGGCATTGGAAACTCATTTCCAGATAAAGGTCGGTTCCACGCAACACTCCTGCCAAAAACTCCTCTCCTACCAAATACTAAACCACAAGCATCAAACAATCAATAAGTACTATGTTTAGCATTACCCTAAAAATAAATCTTTCACTAACCAAACTGTTTAGTTGGATATATACTCATCCAATTACAGACAAAATTTAATTTAAAACCATCGTTTTCCATAGTTTGAAAAACATGCGCATTAATTAGTGACAAATACATAGAGGATGTTTGGCATTACTTAAAATAAGTTATTTTTGATTTAATGAATGTATTTTTAACTTAAAGGAGAAAGTAAAGTTATTTACTTTAAGTTGAATGAATGTGTTTGGATAATTTTACTTAAAGTTAAATAGGGGTTTAATAATTTTGACTTAAAGTGAAATTTGACTTAAAAAAGATTTTAAATTCATAATATTTAAACTTTACAAGAATCGTGAAAAAAAAAAAAACTTCATAAATCATAAGTCAAAAATACCTAAATGAAACTTATAACTTAAAGCAGTTTTTTAACTTAAAGCGGACTTAAAGTCCATGTTGCCAAACTGTGCATTTTTGACTTAAAACTATGTGGACTTGCAGTAAGCGGTTGCCAAACATGCTGATAGTCTTTATGTTTTTCTTAGTGTAATATGTGTATAGTTGTGTGCTATAAAAGCCCCAATGCACACGAGAAGCGTGTACAAAAAACAACTCCCAAAACACAAAATCTTAAGACAAGAAAAAAGAGAAACAAAGCAAGAAGATTGGAAATGGAGTCAGCCACCTCGGTTGCTCCACACCAAACTAAAACTATCTCTTACTACTATTATCCAATCCCAATCCCTAAATATCATCTTCATCTCCCTCCCCATCTCCCCAAATTCATCTCTTCTCAACCCCTCCATCTCCATTTCAAATCAAGAAAACACCACCATTTCATCTCCCCTTGTGCTACAACCACCACAACTTGCAGCAATGATCATCAAAAAAACAACTATGATGACCCATGTCATCAAAACAACCATTATGATGACCCATATCATCAAAATCTAATCTTTCCTAAGAAAGATGATGACCCAAAAAGCAATGTAATTTCATCAAACACTTGGTGGGAAAAATTGAGAGCTGTGGTTGGGCAGAGTGTTAACTTAGAAGGGATTTCTGGGGCTTTCGGAATTATTGCGAAAGATAGACATTTAGTAGTGCCTCATATTGCTGTACCTGATATTAGGTACATTGATTGGGTTGAATTGAAAAGAAAAGGGTTTCAAGGTGTTGTCTTTGATAAGGATAATACTTTGACTGTTCCTTATTCTTTCACTATTTCGAGACCTCTTCGATTTTCTGTCGAAGAATGTAAATCAGTTTTTGGTACCAATATTGCTGTCTTCAGCAATTCTGCTGGTAATTTCTTATTATCCTTGTATATATGTTGTTTTGAGACAAATTAATTTAGCGTAAATACTGTTATGACTTAGACTAATGATTTATTGCACGGCGATTGGTGATTTGTGATAATGTGATGGGTCACTTTTTAAATGGTTTCCATAGTTAGTAGGAACCTGATCATATATATGCTACACATGTAACTAGTATTTTTCTTGTTATTTTTTTGGTGGATTTTACAAATGTTTGATCTGATAGTAAATGATAATAAAACAGGACTCTACGAGTATGATCGTGATGGTAGGATAGCAAGAGCCCTTGAGTTCAAGATCGGAATCAAAGTAATCAGGCACAGTGAGTGATCTTTCTTAATTCAAATTTAAAAGCTTTATTAGGTAGAAACTAGAAAGTGTTTGCATATAGTTTTGTGGTTTGATTGGATGATTTAGGTGACATATTGGCTTGAACTTTAATTTAAGGTATGGAGAAAAATCAATTTTCTAACTAGATGATTTGGCTAGTTTTTCTGTATCTAATCTTTTTCTTGTTTTGCTAAATATAGAGATAAAGAAACCAGCCGGATCAGCTGAAGAAATTGAACAACATTTTGGATGCGAATCCTCAAGACTAATTATGGTTAATAAGAATTTCTCAAGACAATCAACGTCTTAGATGTTTGCTATGGTTTTGTATCAAGTAAATACAATCATAATTTATGTTGCAGGTGGGTGATCGACCCTTCACGGACATTGCATATGGTAACCGGAATGGTTTTCTAACTATTTTAACGAATCCACTGAGTCTTGATGAGGAGCCTTTAATTGTTAATCAGGTCAGTTTCATCTTCCTCTGTGATCCATTCACCGAAAATGGGATCTTGCATTGCCAGCAAAGAATTACTTTTGTAGCGACTATCTGTTTTATGTTCTATTTTCTCACAGAAATTAAAACATTTTTACATTCTGATTCCTCAATATAGTAACATATGATGATAACCTAGTGAAATGTGGTAGTGCTGCTACTTTTTTTTTTTTTTTTAATTAGTTCTCTTTCTGTGTGGATTTTCTATTGTTTCTAATTTAATCTTGCAAATATTTATAGGTGAGGAAGTTAGAAGTAAGCCTTGTTAAAAGATGGTCTAAGAAAGGGTTTCACCCGACTAGTCATTGGCTGCTTCCAGATTCGTCAGAGTGTGTGATAGATCATTCACCTCTGTAAGAAATTTTGTGGACAAGCAGTGATATTAATATTTTTTGTAGCTATCAACAGTGGCATCTTTTTTAATCATTATTTATTCGTTGTCGTGATACCTTTTTGCTATATGGAACAGTAAACAGGATTAAGCAGAGTTTGGTCCATTAAAAAAAGAAACATACACACAGTAGAGGAAATAGAAGAAGTAAAGTTCTGTACTTTGATAGGAACAGCCTTCAGTGTTACTACATTTAGTAGTCCCAAGATAATTGCTTCAGTAGTTCAGTTAGTATTAGTACCTTATAATATATAAAGTGGTCTGCATTTTTGTTCCAGTTATAGTTTATCCGTGAAGATAAAACCATTAGCAAGTCTCAGAATTGTGTTTAAAGTTCCCTTTTTTAACTCGAGAGGTACTGGATGTTGAATATATTCTCTTACTACTGGTAATTTGACGTCAATGAGCTGCTTGGTTGGTTAGATGATCCAAACCTATAACACTAGCCACTGGATAAGAATGTCCACTATCATGCAAAGGAAACAAGATGATTTTTAAGAAGTTATGACCAATCGACATGTGATGTCCTATAATTTTTCTGAAACAAAATGTCAGTAGAGGATGCCACAGTGGCGAAAGCATCTGCCCTACCAGTGGAGGTCAAGGGTTCAAATCACCTGTATGGTGGTTATGTGAGTCTTTGTGAACAAAATACACTATGCACAGAACTTTGGTATTGGATTTATGATGCAACAAAACTTTGGTATTAGTTTTGTGGTATAACAAATATAGTTGTTGCATTCTTTACTGAGGGCCAAAGTTTTTATTAGTACTTTTGGACCCCTTTGTTTGTCAAACTTATATAGGAAAAATTACAGAGTCCCTTACTGATTGTATTAAGTTAAATAAAATGCAGTACTTAACGGTGTAAACATTGTACAAATTAAATTAGTGGATTGAAGTATTCTTTATGATTTGTATGTATCCTTGTATGATCATAATTTCTATATTCTCCAGTGTCCCCTTTCTCGGTATTGGTCGAGTAGGGTGCTAAAAGAAGATTCAAGATTAACATTTTAAGAGTTCGCTATAACCATAGATAGGGGATCCAATATTTACTTTAGGAGAACATGTCTCTAGGCATGTGAGTAATCTTTCATTGAAGCCTGAACAATTTAGGCTTGGATCTTTCATTGAAGCCTGAACAATTTAGGCTTGGGGTTTCTGTTTCAATGCAAATAAATAAAAATTGTGTCGTGAAAATGTTGAAAGGTGTTGCTTTTGTCGATATACTGGAGTTCTAAATATCTAGAAACTTCTGACATTTAACTTTCTTAATCTGGTAGAGTAAATTACGCAAGTTAATACAAAAGTTTGTATACTAGATACGAACTACCAAGATTACTAATACCTAAACTTGAAAGGGAGGTGTTCAGTATGTCATGCGGTTACTTGTAGAGATTGAGAGTTCATAAATCCTGTTAATGCGCCACCAATTATTTCTTGTGGAACTTAGTTTAGCTTAGGAGATATTTTAACGGGCATTCCTTGTGATGGTATTGGAAGAGGATCCATAATAACTGGCTCATCAGGGTTTAGTAATGACCAGTCATATTGCATTACAACATAATGAACAAAAATCAGAATGTTTAGTTTTGCCAGTTGATGTCCTGCACACAACCTTGGGCCTCCACCAAAAGGTAGGAAAGCATATGGCTGAATAGGAGCATCAAATCTACTTGGATTAAATTCCATGGGTTCCGGAAAGTACTCTTCGTTAAAATGGGTTCCATATGCAGTCCACAGAATCTGCAGAGCCATCATGAAAATGGAGCTCTCGTTAGTTATAGTGTTATTTTGATTTTGTGGATACTATGATAAAGTTAAAGTATGTTCCTGTGGGAGAAGGTAAGAAGAGAAGAAAGAAGTAGCACCTTCCATCCTCGCGGAATTGTAAATCCTTCATATTCAATATCAGAGACTGCTTTTCTGAATGAGCCAAAGATTGGAGGAAAAAGTCGCATACTTTCGCGTGCAACTTGCCAGGTATACTTCATATTTTTAATGTCATCCAGTGTCAAACTTTCACCATGCCTCTTGTTGTTCATAATATTGACATGTTCTGGTAAAGATATAATGAGTTAGACTTGAAGTCAAATTGCTAGCATTGTCTGAGTTCTAGCAGCACAACGAGGGAGAGATGATATCATTATGTATAGGTAAGTCTCTAGATAGAATAAAGCTGAATGTGTACCTTGAAGTAGAGTAGAGTAACAGTTTGGATGTTGGGCCAACATCTTGAACGTCGTTGCAATTGCAAATGACGTGGTATCATGAGCTGCAAATACCAGCAAAACCACATTGTCGACAACCTCTTCTTCGCTGATCTCACCTTTTATTAGTCCATCCACTAGTCTTGAAAGTAGCATCCCTTCTTCCTCCCCACTTTCTGGCTTCCTTTCCATTTCCTCTCTTTTGCTTCTCACAATGTCAACCAACATCTTCTGTATCTCCATTCGTGCATGCTTCGCCCTTGAAAACTTAGAGCCTGGGAAACTGATTGCTGGGGAAAAAACACCTTCCAGAACTCTTTCAAACATTTCCAACATTCCGGGCTCCACCACAATGCCTAATAAGCACTCAAAAACAATAGTGAATGTCAGCACTTTGGTGCTACGATAGAGACTGATTGTTTCGGAGCTATGCCAGTTCTTCTCCAAGTGAAGCTGTACTGACTTGCACATTTTTGGCACTATAGCATCTAGCCCTGCTGGGCCAAGAGTTGCGGAGATGACCCCACGTAGTAGCCGGTGCACGTCCCCTTGTTTTTCCATAATGGAGTTTTCCCCCATGAGCTGAACCGATGAAGATGGCCACGAGCTTATAACTAGCTTAAACTCATTAGACATGAAGAAGCGATTAGCCTCAGCTCCATTTACAACTACAGTTGGTGATCCCATCAACCTTGTCTTGAAGATTTTCCCATGTTTGGCTACACGTGGTTGAACAAATTCCTCGTACAACCTATTCTTCTGCTGTGATTTGTAAAACTCAATTGTTTCACCAATCCAAGGTAGTCCCATTTCACCCGGTGGTAGCTTCTTCTTGCTTTTACGCCTCACACTCTCTCTATGAATCATCACCATGATCAAGGCGCAAAGCGGACCCAAAACAGACAAGGCCAATGAAGGAGAAACATTGATGCTCACTGCCATTGTTTGCCAAGTGAAGAAGATTAGAGATAGGTTGTTATGAGCAGTTTTAGTGAGTCGTGATGTATTTATAGATCAAACGAGGAGAGTTTGCTAATACATATAATCACTAGATTCACTGTCATCTGGTAATCTAGTCGGCTAGAAACATTAAAATTAAGGGAAGGAATCGAAGGTCGGTCCAGGAGAAGATGATGGCGTTGGTCGGTGATATGCATTGCATGTGCTCAAGGAGTCGCGACTGTTTCGTGTTGTTACTACTTGAGAAACGAAACATGAACTGGTATGTTATTGTTGCACTGCACCTTAAATTATCATAATGTAAAAAGAGTATTAAGTCAAAGCAAGTTGAGTTTTTAAAATCGAAGGATCCCAAAAGATCTGCCATTTAGTTTGCACTTGGTATATTTGTGCACTACATTGTTTTCAGCAATCATGGGAGGTGGAAAAGATTCCATTTCCTCTGTGTGACTTTCACTTGGAGAGAAAAACAATAACTTGATCTACTATTCTAATATTTTACATAAAAGTTAAAACAGATTCAGACCCTGAACTCGATATACTGTTCTAACATTTTAATCGAGCTCGAACCTGAAAACGGCATTTTATTCGAAAAGTTACGCAAGAATAATGTTTGTTTTCTACTAGTCTTGTGAAATGGGAAGGGGATTCAATTAATAGAGTAAAGTGCACTTTGTGTACCTGTACTTAGACCTTGACACCACTTGCAATACCCAACTTTAAAACCGAGCATATGTAATACTACAATTATTAATTTGTTACAAGTTGTGTACTTCCGTTTGCTTGGCCTTAACGGCGTTAAAAACACAAGGGTATCTCTGTCTTTTCACATTCATTTCTTTTCAATCCCTAAATTAGTCGATCTTTCCCGAGCTCTCTCAAAATCTCTCCAAACTCTGCATATCTCTCAGCCCTCTCTCGCGAGTTCTTCCTCTCCCTCTACATTTCTGGCTCTCTGATTACTTGTAAATCTCGAGTCTGGGCTTCTCGATGATTCTTGCGGACTATAAATCCTCTCCCTCTCTTTTATATCCCCTGCAGTCTGTAGTTATTGTGCGTGGGTTTGTGGTCGATTGATTATTATCGGAAATTGGGGGTTTCGCGTGCTGTTGCTCCGTGGTGTTGTTGTGGCTGCCATAGTGCGTGTGTGTGTGCTCAGTTGTGGGGGTGTGTGTGTGCCACAGCTGGGTTATGTGTGTGTGTGTAGGTTGAATTCGAAATTAATGTGGGTGTGTGAGTACAGGGGTGTGGCCGTGTGTGTGTAGATATTGAAGACGAAGCTGCTTTTTTGAATTTAGGGACCACCAAGAATTGAACACTTGGTTGTTAGAGATGGAGGGACTGTTCTAGAATATATTTGTAAAGTTTTGGATCTTCCTCCTCTGTAAGTATTTCTACATTGTTGTCCATTTGCTTGGACATTTTTCTTGAGTGTCTCTATTGCAATTCTGAATGAACCAGACATTAAAGGTTTGTTGCAGATCTCATTCATTTTGGTGCGGTTGTTGCGAGTTGTGTGAGTGGGTTGTTGCGAGTTTTGATGCTGGTTCTTACCCTCAGACTCAGAACAATCGGTATCAGAATTTCAGGTTAAGAAGGTACATTGGCGTGCCACCCCTTTTGAGAAAAGGTTGGAGAGAGCTCTAGATGGTGGCAGTGCTGAAGCTTGATTGTTCCAAGTAAATTTTGTGGAATGGTTTTTGAGCCTCTCTTCTGTGCATCTGTAGTATGTTTTTGAGAAAACGTTGAAGGTTGAAGGTTGAAAGAGATGGGAGGTAGTGCTGGGAAGAAGACAGAGATATGACAGTGAAAAGACAAAGATACCCCTGGTTTTTTAACGGAGTTAACGCCAGACTAACGGAAGTACACAAAATGTAACGAAATAACAACTTCACTATTTCATATGCTCACTTTTGAAGTTGGGTATTGCAAGTGGTGTCACGGCCAAAGTGAAAGTACACAAAGTGCACTTTACTCCAATTAATATATATGTCATATGTCATGACATGTCATTTGTTATTAGAATTTTATCCCGGGATTATATTGATATTCTGATTTCTAGTCGTTTATGATAAATTTGATTAACGAATTACATTTCTTTATGATCCCGGATTCCTCCACTGTATATGACAAAGTTGATGCAAGAATTTCTCTCATCTAGCTTCACCCTAGTTAATAATAAAAAAACAGGCGGCAAAATTGCTTCACCTAGATGACAAATCAAATATCAAATAAAACCTATTTCACCTTTTAATTCTTTATTACATGACCAAGCTAATTTTTTAGCTTAGCATAAAAAAATAAAAATCTTTCGAACGGTTATTTTAAAGGTTGGAAGGTTATCTTAAAAGATTAGTAAGCTCGCTAGTATTTTATTAAATTACTTTCACCGTCTATCTTACATTTTCTATAACAATCCAATAGTGTTAACATGTTAATATAACTATGATATTGTTATATTTTTGTACCAGAAACTGGCATCTGATGCAGAAACAGAACTTATTCCAACTTGATGCTGAAGTAAAACGACTAAACTATATTTACATTTAACCAACTTTGTTTATTCTGGCAAATTTTGTGATAGAAAATTGATTTTATTTTCCTCCCTTTTCATTTGCTGAATGATGCGGAAAAAACAACTAAAGCTATCTTTCCATAGTTATTTAGTTAATCTTTCTTCCATTCAAAAATTATAATGCTTTGGATTGATAATTTAAAGAAATCGAGTTCCCTAATGGTAAGGTGTCCAATTCATTACCAATGAGTCATGTATGCATGAATGTTTTTCCCCGGGATATTTTGTCACTGGCGGAAGCCGCGGAACTGGATTTGAAATAAATTGGTAAACTGTTTTTTTACTTCAAAAAAAAAAAAAAAAAAAAATCTTCGCCCCGAAACACCTAAAGA